>JALIGW010000006.1:12573092-14043092 GCA_023053685.1 Diadophis punctatus similis | reverse complement strand
TTCGTTGCAATCAAGGAAACACCCCGCCTCCTCCCTTGTCGGGCGCGACGTAAGCGCAACTTCGACTTTTGTTTCCACTCCAAGGCTCCGCCCACTTTCCTTTGGCGCGGTTATTGGAGGCGCGTGGCTCTCAAAATAACCGCCTCTCTCGAGGGACCCCCCTTTCCCGGCCCCGGCCCCCAAAAGCTTAGTACGCTATGCTTGCCTCAGGGCCGTTCACTTTGCCGATTTTCACGAAGCGACGGAGAGTAGAAGGATAAAATTGAGAAATGTGTTTCTGAAAACACAACTTAGTCTTGTCAGGACTAAGAAAACACGACAATAAATTCAGTTGCTGATTTGTTTGTCCTACGTATCTGGCCATGAGTTTAAACGTGGCACCTTAAAGCAGAGGTCTTCAAACTTGGCAACTTTAAGACTTGTGGACTTCAACTTCCAGAATTCTCCAGCCAGCATAGCTGGCTGGAGAATTCTGGGAATTGAAGTCCACAAGTCTTAAAGTTGCCAAGTTTGAGGACCCTTAGCTCCATCTCGTACCTAGCCTATGAGTTAGCTTTAGTCATCATGAATTGTACTGGAATAACACGTTTCTCCTTATTCTGACATTATTTAAGAGACCTATGTCAGCCTCGAAGGGAGGCAAAATGCACTAATATTTCCCGACAGAATAATTGACCAATGGAACCTGTAGCCTCCAGAAGTTGTGGGTGGTCCACAACTGAAATTAATGATTGTCTCAATAGAAGAGAATGATTTTTAAATATATATTTTCTTACATTTATATGGAAAATATCTATTCTCGACAACATTTCAGTTATTCAGTAAACACAGAGTGGAAATTATGGCATTTTTTATTTACAAACCGGATCCAGAGAATTTCAATATTTGAGTCTAGATAATTGTGGGAGTCATCCTGAATTCATGTCTCCTGGGTGAAGAATAAATAGCAACAATGGCACAGAGAACTTTAATATAAATACTGTGCCAGTTGCACCTATTACTACCTTACCCTACTCAAGAGTCAACCATGGCTTAGTCATCTTCCTTTTTGATTATGGCTGTGATCCATATGGGGCTGGCTTTGAAGACCACTCAGATGCTACAGCTGGTACAGAATGTAGCAGCATAAGTAATTTGTTTATTTATTGTATTAAATTTGGAGGTCACTGACTCCAGACTAATTCTAGATAGTTTACATTATAAAATAAAAAACAAACCTGTCCTAGGAAATTGCATTTGAGAATTGGATAGGTAGGACCACCCTACCTACCTTTTAGGGGGCATTTAAGAGGTGGCGTTTCACTCAGGCATGCTGTCATAAGATTGTGTGCTTCTATTGATTGCTTTAGGGATGTTTTTGCATTGGTTGTAGTTGTCTCGGATATGTCAAGTTTATTTATAATGTGCTTTTTGAGATTTTGTCATTCGTGTTTATATAAATCACATGCATGATATATAAAGTAATGCTTGATGTTGGAAGATTAAATCTATGCTTGGTACAATACAACTGTCTGGTTAGGGATTTTTGTTTGGAATACTTGATTGCCATTTTATGATTTCTGTTTTGTTTGGGTATTTTGCTTTTTATGAAATTATGCATTTCATTGTTTTAATTATATCATTGGTCCTAGAATACAGATCCATATGGCACACAATTAGTCTTACCAAACTGATTGTAGTTTAGTTATAAGTATTAATAAATCGTTATGGCAATAGACCAGGATAAAGAAAATGGGATGCAAACAATTTTTAAACTCAAAAAATATTAAAACAAAAATTACACAAATTTTAAAAAAGAACAAAAAGTATATTATACAGGTAGTCTTTGACTGATGACCATAATTGAGCCCAAAATTTCTGTTGCTAAGCGAGACAGTTGTAAGTGAATTTTGCCCCATTTTATGACCATTCTTGGCAGAGTTGTTAAGTGAATCACTGCAGTTGTCAAGTTAGTAACACAGTTGTTAAGTCAATCAGGATTCTCCATGAACTTTGCTTTTCAGAAGGTTGCAAAAGGAGATAACATGATCCCAGCACACTGCAACCGTCATAAATATAAGTTAGCTGCCAAATGTCTGAACTTTAATCATGACCATGGGGATGCTGCTGTGAAAAACTCCTACTTCACTTTTTTTCAGTGCAGTTGTAACTTCAGATGGTCACTAAGTGAACTTTTGTAAATTGAGGACCATCTCTACAAACACACACTCACACACTAAAAAGATTATAAGTAAATATGCACAGAATTAATAGAATAGTGATAGAACTGAGATTATGATGTTCGTCTATCGTGTTCGAAGAGGACCTTGACATCTATGAGAATTGGGGGGAGTGTCAAGACTTGCGCGTGAATTGGATTAAAATGAGGGCGAGGTGCGCATAGTCAGCCTCACTCTCTCTTCCCAGATTCCATCTTCCTCCAATAGCAGGACAAGAGTCGAGACAGTTGGAGATGGGCTGGGCGCAGTGGTTGACCAGGGTGTCTTTCGTGTCTTGCCGTGCTCTTAGCGTACCACATTGCTTGCAGAGACCGCCTTCATGACCGTTGTCCTATTCTAGTAGATTTCATCCGCTCAGTCTGCCGGAATCTGACTTCACATGCTCGGGATAGACAAGTCCCTATCTCACCGAAAGTCAATGACCCAAAGGCTACTCTCAATCTGGTTTGGCCAGCCTGTCGAAGCTATTGCCCGGGGTGTGGCCGCTGCGCATGCTACAGCTGCTAGGAGCCACAGGTGAGAGCTAAGTGACAGGTGGGGACCAAAAGTGAACGAGCTGCCCTAACAGCTGCCCTAGAATGAGCTGCCATAAAAGGACACGACATGCCCCTACACCAGAGGTGCTACCCCTCCCTGAGCATCCCATACACCCCACTGAGATTATAATTCCTGTTAGACATATCTTCCACTAATTTCTTTAGTCTTTTTTAAAGCCCTCAATACAGGTAGTCCCCAACTTACAACCACAATTGGGACTGGGAATCCATTTGTAATTTGTTGTATTGTATGTTGATGCATCCATATGATCAGACCTTTTTAATATATTTTTCATGGTGGTTGCTAAGCAAACAGCACAGTTATTAAACAACCGATTTTTCCAAATGGGCATTTTTTTGCCAGTAACTGGAAAAAAACATTACAAGTTACATAATTACAGAGGGGCAACATTTTACAATGGCCAGAAGTGCTTTACAGATCATTAAGCACTCAATCCAAAACTAATTTAAGTCAAAGGCCACCTTTATGTTTAGTAGTAATGAGCTTCCTAATTAAATTGTGTATTTCCCTTTTGTCTTCCAAATCAGAGCTATTGTATGACTCCTGTTCAGCAAAAAAAATAAAAAAAAATAAATTACGAATCCACTTTCTTCAAGCCACATAAGTTCCTCAGTTATATCTTTTTTTCTTCTTTGAAGCTAAAAGTCTCAAAAGTTCTATCCTTTTCTCATAAGGAAAATGCTTCGGTCTCTCTGATAATTTTGGTTTAACTTTTCTGTGCTTCCTTCATTTATATCTGTTTTCAAGTGGTGACAGCATTCCAGATGCAGATTCACAGTTGATTTTACAAGGGCATGACAATTTTGGCAAATTTATTTTCAGTTTCTTTTTTGTCAAATAGCAATAGCAACAGTAGTTAGACCAGTGTTTCCCAACCTTGGCAACTTGAAGAGGTCTGGACTTCAACTCCCAGAATTCCCCAGCCAGCGAAGCAGAATTTATCTTTATTAAAGCTTGATCCTGAATGTCCTTATTTTAGTAATAAATAGTAATCACTTTGTACCTATTTGTCTGGAACAGCCATTACATTGATTGACTTGTAATTTCCTGGATCTCTCCCAGACTCATTTTAAAAATTAGAAATCTTGTTGATAATTATATGGTATTGAGTCTATTCTGAGGTACAAGTTAGTTAGGTAAGAGATTAGCAAGTTTATTATATCTCTTAATGTATATTCCTCATGTCTTTATCATTATTGCTTTCCTTACACTTTTTTCTTCCATGCTTTGTGCCATGTTTTATTTTTCTCATGAGAAAAGGCTTTTTATTTCCTAAAGGAAGCCTGCTTTAACTTTTTTGGTTTACTGGATACCTACAAAATACCCATGCTGGCTTCCTTCTGGACTTTTCTGCCATTAGAATACAGAGTTGAGCCTGAATTTCTGAGATTTTATATCATCTTTAGCAGGAGTGGGTTCCTACCGGTGCGGCCTAGTGCGCAGCTCCGGTAGGGACCCGCCGATTGCCCAATTTGCGCGCGCCGGCTCTGGTACCATCTTCACCGGTCCGGCGCGTACCGCCATCTTTTGGGAGGGGATTTTTCAGCTATTTTAAAATCTCGCAAGGGGATGCGCACGCAAGATTTTGGTGAGATTTAGCTTCCGCGCATGCGTGGAAGCAAGAAATCACCAAAATCGGACGCGCACGTGCGTCCCCTTGCAAGATTTCAGTGAGATTTTGCTTCCGCGCATGCGCAGGAAGCAAAATCATGCAAGGGAGTGAGCGCGCATAGTGCGCACGCACAACATGGCAGCGCACCGGTAGTGAGGTAAGTGCAACCCGCCCCTGATCTTTAGGTATTACAAAAAGATTTGGCTCTCTCGTCTCTTTTAAAGCTTTTTGTTACTAGTCACCTCATTTCTGAGATTATTTTCTTTTATAGTGAAATATGATTGTGTTGGATCCTGCTAGCAATTTCCCAGTAACATGTATGTTAAGTGGAAAAGTAGTATTGCAACCACTGTTTTCTGTACAAACATTTACATTCCATACCACTTCACAAGCACCACTGAAGATTAAATCCAATATTGTTTCTTCTCTGTCAGTTCCAAGGACAATTATTTTAAGACACAGTGATTGAATTATACAGTATGTCCAAAATATTTAAGCATTAGCTTCTTTTTAGTGCTTTCCATGAATAGTGTTACTTCATTTAATAAATGAATGATTAGTTCTTGCAGTCCATGACATTCTCAACAATTGTTTTCAATGCTATTATTCAACAATAGTTATTCTTCTTTGTTCAGCATTTCTGGTTATTCTAGTATCCATTCACAGCCATATGCTACAATTGGGAAAACTGTGGCCTTCATAATATACCGTATTTTTCGGAGTATAAGACTAAAGTGACCAGATTTTTTTATTTTTAAGCGGGACG
Source organism: Diadophis punctatus similis (assembly GCA_023053685.1). Lineage (NCBI taxonomy): Eukaryota > Metazoa > Chordata > Lepidosauria > Squamata > Dipsadidae > Diadophis > Diadophis punctatus. Next base: position 14,037,937 of record JALIGW010000006.1, on the reverse strand, counting down.
GGGGGGGCGCCTGGGAGCCGCCATTTGTTTTGCCCTCTGCGCATGTGCAGAACGCTGCGCATGCGCAGAGGGCAAAACAGCAAATCTCGGCGTCCAGGTGGGGGGGGAGGCGGGAGGGCACCTGGAGCTCGCGACAGGTAAGCTGCCGGCTGCCTCCTTTCCCCGTCTCCCGCCTCCCGTTTGTTGCTTGCCAGCCCGGCCGAAGGGGAGGCGGGAGGCGAGGAAAGGCCTCCCGAAGGGGAGGCGGGCTCCCGAAGGGCTGCCGGCTCCCGAAGGGGAGGCGGAGCCTCCCTCCTCCCCTTCGGGAGCCGGCAGCCCTTCGGGAGCCCGCCTCCCCTTCAGGAGGCCTTTCCTCGCCTCCCGCCTCCCCTTCGGCCGGGCTGGCAAGCAACGAACGGGAGGCGGGAGACGGGGAAAGGAGGCAGCCGGCAGCTTACCTGCTCCAGGCATCCAAGCGCCGCGGTCTCCCGGTCGCCCGCCCGGCCCCAGTATTACCTTAAATAGAATGTTCACATTTCCTTCGTAGAGATAAGTACGTGACAATTCTCATAGTAATCATGCAGGTTTTCCCTTGAGTAAGGTGACCAGACGTCCCGGGGAAGAAAGGGGAGGGGGACGAGGAAGGGCTGTTTGCGCCGCCGGCTCCTCGTCCCTCCCCCCGCATCCCAAAGCAGCGGCGCCTCCGAGGGCGGGGCTAGGGATGGGGCGGGGGAAGGAGAGGAGGAGCAGCCTCCCTTCCCCCTCCCCCCAGCAGGCAGCCGCCTCGCTGGAATTCCGCCCGACTTCCCCTCTAAGGTGACCAGACGTCCCGCTGTTTCCGCATTCTTTTTAAAAAAAGCGGGACTTTTTGAAAAGAATGCGGGACGCGGGACACACGCTTGAAAAGCGTGTCTGTCCCGCCAAAAGCGGGACGTCTGGTCACCTTATATAAGACGCACCGGAATATAAGACGCACCTTAGTTTTGGGGGAGGAAAACAAGGAAAAAAGGCCTCTGCCTCCCAGCAATTTGCCAAACAGCAAACAGCAAACAGTACAGATGATATACACTGTTTGCTGTGTATTTCTGTGCATGTGTGCTTGACCCATAGAAATAGCAAAGAATTGGAGAAATGTACATTATGGCAGTATATTAATCCCAGAAAGTTTTCTTAAATGTAATCACACTAACTCCTCCCAATGATTTAAATAGATCTACTCCAAACATGAATAAATCAGGGTTTCTCAGCTACCTTCTTTTAATACTAATACTTAATACTAATACTTAATACTAAAACAGGACATTTCAGATTATACTTTTACATATCTTTAAAATTGATGTGGCTTTCTGGAAGTATTCTCTGCTATTTAAAAGAAGATACAATAGCACTGGGCCTCTTCAGAGCAAGCATTTATTTTAAAAAGCTTCTTCATTTTGTTAAGTTGTCTAGAACAATAATAAAGCAGTCTTTAAAAAATAAGTCTAATAATTTGAACACTCTACAAACATTTAACAAAATAACATTAACAGATTCTGCCTCTACCTAGGATAGAACTCACAACTTCCTGATTGTGAGGCAAGAGCTCGAGCTCGAGCTCTGAGCCATAGAAACTATAGCTTGCTTCCTTTCCATTTTAGCAGCCTAATATTGCCAGCAGTTTATCTCCCAGCAATTTGTCTCATCACAGCCACCGTTTCATTTTACCACGTGGCTTGCAAGCCTCAGCTGTAGGTCGGGAAGCAGATAATCTCTTCTTGTGCTCTTCTTGTGCTTTGCCCTGTTTGCTGTAAAAAGGTAAATTGCTGGCAGGCAGAGGCCAAAGGGTGGGGGTGGCTGGGTGGGGCTGCATTCGGTGTATAAGACGCACCCAGGTTTTCACCCTCTTTTTGAGGGTAAAAAGGTGCGTCTTATACTCCGAAAAATACGGTATATAACTTTATAGTCAATTTGATGTCTCTGATCTTGAATAATTTGTCTAGATCTGCTATAACTTTCTTTCTTTCTTTCTTTCTTTCTTTCTTTCTCTCTCTCTCTCTCTCTCTTTCTTTCTTTCTTTCATAGCAAAATATAAAAAAGTGACAAAAGTCCAAGAAAATTTGAATCGCAGCATAAACTCAAAATCCCAGGAGGGTTCCTAGCATACTGAAGGGATGTGAATTGGCATATCTTTCTTTGTTAATTGTTTTAATATTTATTCAGTATAATCCTTTTTATCATTTCAATCTGATCTGAAACTTGCCTTTGAATCCTAAAGAACCTATTGGCTCCTGACCGGTGATTGGAGTACCGGCACATTATGTTCTCTTACTTGAACTTTTTGTCCTTCCAAATAAACTACTGTTCTCAGTGTATTGGCATTACTTATATCTTTCTCTTCTTTGCAACTCAGTTCTTAATTGAGCAAACTTTCCTTCGTTATCTTTTGCTTTCTACTTTTCTTCAGCTCTTTTTGTGTAGGCAGAAAGCTATTTCACCTTCTGTTGATGAATTTTAGGATATTTTTGTTGATTACATCTCTAATGGTGTTAATATATTTCAGTTTACAGTTTTTTAAACACTTTAACAAACTATCCATATAATATATTCTTTACTTCTGTTGCATAACCATACTGAATATTGATGAGGTCATTTCTTGTTAGCCTGATTTATTAATTTTTTTATTAATTTAGTTAAAAATTTAAAAATAATAGTTAAAAATCTGCATTCAGCATCTGGTTTTATTTTTGGTGACTGAACTAAGCGTTTCCATCTTTATTGCAGAATACATATTCAATTTGATTTCATTGTTGCCTATCTTTTAATCTCAATGTTTATAGCTGTCTTTTATGTTATTGGAAGAAGATATTTCCTATTTACATTTTATTTTATTTTCGGAATTCTATTAATCTTTCCCCTGCTTCATTTCATACACTAAGAATTTTACCCATTATTCAAAATGCTATTTCTAACTTTAAGATTCCTGTCTTCTATAAATTAGTATGATATCTGTTTTGATGCATTGTGAGTGTCATAAAGTTGCTAGTCACGCTTCAGAATCTTGGAAGCTGGGTTCATGTACTTTGTCCCTTATTTATCAGTGACTATGTTGCAGCTAAATCTCCCTATTGCCTTTGATCTTGTTTCTTGCTGAATTTTAGTTTAATGGGAAATAGCTAATCAATTATTTGACACCACAAAATGTCCATTTTTTGGAATAGTATTCTTTCAATGATACAGCTCATAGTTTCATTGAAAGCACAGGCTACAAGGTAACAATTCATGAAAAGGAAGCCATAATGCCCTTAACTATAAACCATAATTTTTAAACCACAATAGGTAGGTTCACATTAGGCCAAAACTAGACAAACTATGTAATGGCTTAGCACAATGCATTGAAATCAGTTGGCAGTTTTCTGTCTTTTCAATTGCTGCTTTTGTTGTAGGAATAATTTATTAAATGTATTTAGCACCTGACTCTAGTGTCAAACTCAATCACATCACGTGACGTATCGTGACATATTGTGATGTTTTTTGCCTTTGCGGAGCCGGGGTGGGTATGGACTGCACGTGACGCATCCGGCCCACAGTCCACCAGTTTGACAGGCCTGCTAGGGTGTATAGTATCTGACCCTGGGTGGTTTACAAATTGTTAAAAACATTTTAAAACAGAACAAAAGAAACAAAAATGCCACAGGTAACAAATCCAGATGGGAAAAAAAGAAGAAAAGGGGGCTTCAATCATATTTGTCAAAAGGCTGATGAATAGTTGGGTCCTCAGGGCCTTTTAAAACACCAGAATGGAGGCTGTTTCAATATTGGAGGGGGGGACGCAACATTCCAGACACTGCTGCAGAAAAGATGTACTATTGGGGTACTAGAGGAGGGTTCCGGTTATTTTCGCTACCGGTGCACATCGCAAGCATGCGCAGAAGTGAACTCACGTTCCATCGGGCGATTTCACTTCCGTGCATGCTTAGAACAACATTATAAGCCAAAACACAGCTGAGGAGCTTCTCAGCTGTGCTTTGGAGGAAGAATAAAGGTCGGTATTAAAACAAGGGCGGGTAAGGGGGCTTTTTTCCAACAGCTCAGGACGCAGAGAAGCCAGGAAAAAGCGCCTAAAATGACATCATTGCCAGGCTCCTATCGGTGCGGTGTCCCACACCGCACTGGTAGGAACCCACCACTGTGGGGTACTAATAGATACCATTGTTTAATAAAAGGTGCAGGAGAATGCCAATCGTGATAGACTGAATTGGCTGAGCAGATACTATAGCAGACTACAGTGGTCCCTCTAGCAACCAGCTGCTGTACCACATAGGTATAAGTAGTAACCAACAACTTGAATCTTTTTGTCTCTGGGCACATCAACAGCTGGATCTTCTTTCAGCTTTAATACAGAATAAGCATCAATGCTACTTGTATTTGCCCTTTGCTTTATTGGAATAAAAAAATGATCAAACTATCCCAGGTAAATTATAGAACAAACATTACTAGAGCGCTGTTGTGAAAAACAAATTTTGGGTGTCAGTTTACAAAATGGTCAAAGTACAGGAAATGTGTAAACTGGAAGAAAGGAAAACAATTTCCAAATAATTTAACCCTATTATTTGGTTACTCTTCATGGGGTTCAGTCCTAAATTAGACATTCAAATCCAGCTTGAGGGCTTTACATCTGGTTGAACTATGTGCAATGCTTCCTATGAGAACTATCTTTAAAAACAATTTGAACCTTTAGCTGATTTCAGTTGATAGAACATATAACAGAATCCACAGATCACTGCAAATACTGGTATTTCAGGTGACTGAAAAGTTTAGCTGACACTTATCCTCAGGTCTACAACTGCAGCATTACTTACTCTATGAATTGGGGGACCTCATCATAAAAGTCATTTTCTAATCTTTCATTCTTTCTTTCAAATCATTTAATATGAAGAAACTTTGATTTTGGGTATTACCGATTAAATAGATTTGTTGTTATAAAAATGGCTAGTTAATACGATTATGTAAAATAATCACTGAGCCAAGGTGGCACAGTGGTTAAAAGCAGCACTGCGACCTTCAGCAGATTGCTAATTCAGCAGTTCAGCTGTTCAAATCTCACCAGGCTCAAGGTTGACTCAGCCTTCCATCCTTCCGAGGTGGGTAAAATGAAGACCCAGATTGTTGGGGGCAATATGCTAAACTCTGTAAACCGCTTAGAGAGGGCTGTAAAGCACTATGGAGTGGTATATAAGTCTAAGTGCTATTGCTATTGCTAAAAAGTTGAGGTTTGATGTTAATGCCCTATTCTACTGCACCAAAGGAAGTCGGAAGTCAATCCTTTTTTCCTTTTTTTTTTCTTTCCCCTTTGCTTTCCCTCACATTTCCTTCCCCTTTTGCCTTCCCTATTTTCCCTACCATTTACTTTTGTATTTTCTTTGTATGCTACAGTATAAACTAATACAAACTATTTTTAAAAAGGTACCTATGAAGAAAATGGGTGAAGAACCACTTCCGGCCAACTGCTAGGCACAATGGCCTGGTACCATTGGGATATTGTGTTTATTAGGGATTCACAGACACATCCACTTTGACAAGGAGTGCCTAAACTTTTGCATGTAAGCATTACACCACTTATGGCTGAAGTAGAAGTTCAAGTAAGTTTATAAACAACCCTGTGAGGTACAGTAGGCTTAAGTAAGACGGCAAATGGTCCAAATTTAACCAATGAGCTTTCATGTTTGAACTTGAACCTGGTTTTCCTATATGCTATTCCAGCAATTAAAGTGTTCCATCACCTTGGCTGCCCTAGTTACAGGACCCCCATCCCTCGCTCATTGTAAATGCTAGAAGTTTTATTTTTATTTTATTTATTTATTTTTGTCAAGTACGTGTTGGTAATATACATAGATATAACATTGTTTATATATGTAAGATGAGTACTGATAAGAGGGAACATTAGGACAGGGACGGTAGGCACGCTGGTGCACTTATGCACGCCCCTTACTGACCTCTTAGGAATCGGGTGAGGTCAACAGTGGACAGTCTAAGGGTAAAGTTTTGGGGGTTTGGTGACGAAACCACAATGTCAGGTAGTGAGTTCCAGGCATTTACCACTCTGTTGCTAAAGTCATATTTTCTACAGTCAAGTTTGGAGCAGTTCACTTTGAGTTTGTATCTGTTGTGTGCTCGTGTATTGTTGTGGTTGAAGCTGAAGTAGTCGTTGACAGGAAGGATGTTGTAGCAGATAATTTTATGAGCTATGCTTAGGTCATGCCGAAGGCGACGTAGTTCTAAGCTTTCTAAGCCCAGGATTTCAAGTCTGGTTGCGTAGGGTATTCTGTTGCGAGTAGAGGAGTGGAGGACTCTTCTTGTAAAGTATCTCTGGACACTTTCTAATGTATTTATGTCCAATATGCGGTGTGGGTTCCAGACAGATGAGCTGTATTCAAGGATTGGTCTGGCGAATGTTTTGTACTTAAAATGTCTTTACGGACCTGCTATGAAGAACGCTATGGAGCAGAGGTCTTCAAACTTGGCAACTTTAAGACTTGTGGACTTCAACTCTCAGAATTCTCCAGCCAGGGAGTTGAAGTCCACAAGTCTTAAAGTTGCCAAGTTTGGGGACCCCTGCTATGGACGCTTTGGGGAAAAGACGAGGACGCATCCTTCAAACAGTCATTTCAAAACGGCAAAGAGAACCATGCTTAGTACCAAATAGGGCTTCCGTGTTTCCCTCCTCTGCCCTCCCTTGAACCACCCCAACACCAGCTGCTTCTATTGCAAACCTCGTTCTCGCGCGCCCCTTAAGACAGGCAGAGGAGGAGGAGGAGGAGGAAGACGTCGGAGTCCATCCTACAACACCCCCCCCTCCGTTACGTGTTGACGTCACATTTCTTCGGTGGAGAGGATAAATCGGGTTAAGCCTGTCCAGACCCCGGAAGTAGAGGTTTGGCAGGCTGGAGGAGACCGCGAGGCGTGAGTAGATGCTAAACATTTGGCTCCGCTCGAGCGGAGGAAGGGAGCTATCGTAGGTTGCGCCGGGGCTGCGTTCTTCTACGGAGGGGCTGGGCTGATTTAATCCAGGAAAGTCTTGCCGCTCCCTGGGCTTTCTGCCGGGAGAGTCCCAGCGTTTGCGGCTGGAATGGTGCTGGCGCCGGCGTTCGGTGCTTGCTTTCTTCGGAGGGAGCAGCCCGAGCGGAGGAGCCGCGATGGAAACGCTGCTGCTGCCACCGTTGGGGTGAGTCTCGGCTCGGCCCCCGTTTGATTTCTTCCGGATGTGTTGCATTCAACGCCCATCGCCCCGCAGGCTGGCTGGAGTGATGGGAGTTGAAGTCTCAGAGCACCCCGAGGACTCCCAACTGAAGAGGACTGCTAGATAAGTGAAAGTGGACCGTGCACTCTCCTAATATCGCAAGGTTTCTGGAGAGAATGGCCCCTTTGCAGAAAAGTATTACCTTCACAGGCCTTGGTCCTATTACCAAACTGGAATGTCGCGTTTGTTATTGGGGACCTGTATTCTGAACATGTACAGAGTGCATTTCATATGTTATGGTAGCTATGGTAAAACAGCAGCTCATTTCTGGGGGGGGTGGCTAATTTGGTCACTCTGCCTGGAAGGGCTGTTTCCAGCCCCGTTATCTTTAGTTAACTGTCTGTGGTTAGCTTGAAGTTAGAAAACCACTGAACAAACAGGGATACTCCTTTGGCATTTCATATACTGTAAAATTCCAAAACAGGGCCTTGAAATTCCAAACAGCTTCTGAGTGAGTTGGGGCTTAGTTGAAGATTTGGATTGCTTCAGCCAAAGTTGTCAGCATATTTTAAGTAAGAGCAACTTTTAGGTAGACTGTCTTTACTTTGGTTATCCTTGTGCTAAAGCAATCTTAAGTATTTGAGGGTCAACTGAGACTCCCTGACAAAAGAGCCTCCGGAAACTACAGATCAATCCTTGTTTGCTACTTTCCTTTGCATGGAGAAAAATTACTTTTTCATTCTAGTCACAATTTGAATAACAAATAATGACAGTTGAATGCTAGCTGTGTGCTTAAAATTGACAGCTGAAATGAATTTGCTCTGTCATTTGGAATATCTGTCATTCTTGGTTTTGTCCAATAATGATTACAGGTGGGTGAATAAGCCAAAAGCACCTGATGTGTTTCCATTCTTTTAAATTGAAGAATGAAGGTGAATATTTCTGCATTGGGAGTTTTCAATTTTAAAAAGTTCTAGGAAAAGTGGAGATTTATGACTAAAGAACTCTCTATGTGCACATGTAATGTTACTTTTAACTTGGTTTTTTTAAAGTAAGCTTTTTCTTGGGGTCTGTGCCAACAGGTATTGAATGAGGATGGCAAGGAAAGGAGCTTTCCCATGATGGCACCTTAACTTTGGGATTCAGATGCTTATTAAGATTTAAGCACCTGACCTAATTTGCCTTATTTGTCCAGGTGTTAAGTGATTCCGTAAACCTGAAGCTGTTTTTAAATATTTTATTGTTGCAAATGCTGCTTATTTTATGATGTGTCATTTTAGAGGCAATGTTAATGTTATTGTAGACTACATTACTTTAAAAAGAAACAAATTTGGAACATATAGATCTTTCACTACAATCTTCCAAATTTGTCTTCCAGTTGCATGTAGCTGTTCTACTGGGCAGCTAGCTATATAATTTTTGTGACATAAATTGAGCATCATAAAAGATCATAATAAAAATATTTTATTAATTTTTGTTGTTACATGGAGTCTTTTCTAAAACTATTTTTTCCCTCTGATTCTAATCACATTTTCTATTGGCTTCAGGTCTCACATGAATTTTGTAAAAGTTTAGGAAAACCTTCCCTGACATAGTTTTCCTCAAATGGATTAGATTGTAACTCCGATAAGATATGGAACATGTGACCAGTGACTCTAGAACAGGGGTCCCCAAACTTGGCAACTTGTGGACTTGTGGACCAACTCCCAGAATTCTCCAGCCAGCATAGCTGGCTAGAGAATTCTGGGAGTTAAAGTCTTAAAGTTGCCAAGTTTGAAGACCTCTGCTCTAGAATAATACACAGTTTAATGGCATTAAGCTTGAAAAAATTAGGGATTATTCTGGTCATTTCAGTGACTTGGAAAGAAAGGAGATGCAGAAGCTCCTTTCTCACTTGAAAGGAATGTAGAATTAAGTTGGCATTAATGAGTTATCTGAACTGTTAAATTCTAGTACACTAGCAAAGAAAATAAAATTGTGATCTTCATTTTTTATTTTAAGACTGTGTCCAAGTTTGGCTCCCAGGAAAACCGAAAGTGTTAGGAAAATTACATTTGAAATTAAATATTAAACAGGGATAAAACAGTCCCAGTGTTTGTTTTTTGGGTAGTGTCTTCTGTGAAAGATAGTGATATATGACAATATCAATATTTTATGTTTAGGACAGTGGTTCCCAATGTGGGGTCCACGCCCCACAGAGGGGGCAATTTGATTTTTAATGGGGACAATTGGAACCTTGTTTAAACCAAGTTAATGGCCTTTTAGGCTGCCTCCGCATTAGTAGGAATTCACTTTTTGAATAGTAAGAATTATACTGGGTGGGGCATCAGGATTTTAGAGATGCTTAGGTGGGGCATGCCCCCCCCCCAAAAAAAAGGTTGGGAACCACTGGTTTAGGATAATCAACATGTTTGGAGAATGATGAAAGAATAGTACTTCTATATTAGAACCTTGGGCAGTCTAGTGCGGTATCTCAGTATTATCAAACTGGAGGAGCAGCAAAGGGCAATCCCATAACTAATTGTATAAAGCTCTTGCACGTTTCTCATGTCCACCAGTTACATGTGTAGTTGCTGTCTTCTACTATTAGTTCTAGTCTGATTTTAAGGAATTTGCTCATTCTGAACATAGGATCATCAGCAGAATAAAATGCTGGCTGTTTTAAAAACAAACATCTGTAAATGTTAAATTGTTTATCAGGCCAGAATAGTGAGTATATTGGGAAGTGGTTGCCAATTATGCTTTTAAAAAATCATGGGATTGTTTTAAGCGATTTAAGGCTTAAAACTACATATTTTAATAAGATACGAAGTTATTGTTTAATTTTGGTGAGATGTTTTTGTCTTATGTCTTAAATTTGGGGATTGTGTTTTGGTTTGCTTTTTGCTCTAATCACATCTTTACCAAGCCCATGACTTTCAGGCATGTTGAATTAAAATTTGCAGTATTTCCCATCATGCCAATGGCCAATGATCATGTGGACTGACTGTTCTGAAAGATACAGTTGAATACATAGAATACATCAAGTTGGGAAAAGTTGTTCTTTCCTTATTAATAGTTTCAGTTACAGAAACCATTTGATAAATAAAATATTTTAATAATCAGCTGTGCAATGACAAATGATGCTTTACCTTTTTTAAGTATGCTGTTAGCACTAACTTCAGTTTAGTGTGTTTCAATGTGTCTTTAATTGTAGTTACTTCAGCCTCTTATCAATGATTTAATTATTGTGGATGTTTAAATTTAGGGCTTTTCCTAGTTTGAATTTCACTTGGGAGTTGGGTTGTTCATCCCAAAGCTTAAAGGCATAGTCAAGTCAAAGCTAAAAGCACATTTCACTTGGCAGAGTTGCAGAACTGTGAGTGAATGTAGATTTACAAGCTTTTGTGTCACTTCAGTCAAGGACTCTAAAGCAGCTTATCAGGCTACATAACAATAATATTGTGGATCAATAAAAGCACAAATTAATCAGTTTAGCATTAGTAATTAAGTTGGTTGCAAACTCTCATGGTTAACAAATCTTTTTCTTTTTCAGATGTACCAAATTATGCCAGCAGAAACCTCCGTGTTTGAAAGATGATAATAACTGTCCTGTTACAGTGGATCCTTGGCACATGAAGAAAGCTTTTAAAATTTTGAATGAATTAAGAAGGTATTGCTCTTGAAAAGCAGGCAGTGTCTTTAGTAGTTTTCCAGATTTTGCTCTTATTGGAATAGAATGTTGAATATGAAATTGCATTATTTAAATACAGTAAGATGCTGGGCTGGCCATTGCATTTTATATAATTGTTATTTTTCTCTCTCCAGAGCTGGTCAATAAGATGTTGAAGGGGAAACTTGAGCTGCCTAATGCAACTTTTCTGGGCAGCAGAAATTTCAGCTCTTTATTAATGACAAATCGGTTTTCAAATGCTGATAGTGGTTATATGATGTGGATTAAGGATGTCATCTCATTCCCCCACCGCTGAAAAATTATCTTTCTTATGAAAGTATTCCTGTGAGGTGGTTTGGCAATGATGGGGCTTAGGTTTTGAGGATGGGATTTTCTCTTTTTAGGGTGGTGTCTCCTCTTTAGGGACCAAGTGGTAAAATACTACTGGACCGCTATTGGGTCATTACTCAACTAATTGTGCTCCTGTCCACTGCTTTGGAGGTGCTGCTATTTTGGGTTAGGCCCCCTACTTTTTCTTCACTGTCCTGTGCTTTCATAACTTGAACAATATAGGCATTGTCTCATATCTCCTGTGCCCCCACTCTTTCACTTGTTTTGGCATATGACTAAAGAAACTATAGTTTTTTTTGTTTGCCATTTATTTTAAGCATTTCTTCCTAATGATCAATAAGCTGGGAGCTTTGATATGTTGAGGTCTGGCCACCAGATTTGCCTGTATTATTGTGGATATCTGAAAAGGGAAAGCTAAATATAAGCAATATAGCATAAAGTACTCACTCATATATCTATCATAATCACACAAAAAATTTCAGAAAGCAAATTGTTTGAAAATTGTTGTCCAGTGTTCGAAAAATGTATTGGGCATTCTGGTCTAGATTTTTGAAAATTCAACCCAGCCTATTCAGAGGGAATTAGACCATTGGATGAAGATCTTGGAGTGCCTGGTTCTTAACTAGTTAAATGTACATGGGATTTAATTAAGGTGCATCCTGAGTCCAGGAGAGCCAAGAGTTTTATTCCCCCACCCCCCGCTGGGGATCAATAGTCTTAGGGATAGGGTGATCGGTTCAATTGGTTTGCTTACCAGCGGGTTGTCTTCAGGGTTGCTTTCGGACAGGCTGGGTCCTTTCCCTGGCAGTGCTGGAGTTCCTTTCCCCGACTTTGCGAGGGGGCGAAACTCCATGGCCTCTCCAATTTTCAGTGTGGTGTCTTTTCCATGTGGGTTGGTTTTCGTGGGCTTTCCACCTGACAGGCGTTCAGGTTTCCTGGCAGGGGTTTTCGAACAGCACTCAGCTGCATGGTGCCCCTCCTTCCTGCACTGGAAACAAGCTGACGATCTCGGCGCTAGGGTGGTTTGCGGCTTGGATACCTCCCACTTCCCCTGGGATGGGGATCTCTTCCAAGCTCTCCCTGCCCAGTACTGGTTCCTGGCCAGGTCGATCTCTACTTCTTTGGCTAAGTTATACCATTCATGTAGGTGGTTTGGGCCCCTCTGTCTAGGCAGGCCTGGTAGAGGTCATTCAGGCCATCCCTGAAACAGCTCACTAGGATGTCTTCCAGTCAGTCTACCCTGCAGGTGAGGTCCCGGAATTCTTCAGTGTATGCAGCCACTGGCTGGTGGTTCTGCTTCATGGTTCTGATGCGGTCGTGGGCTTTTCGGTCTGCTAGGGGGTTGTCGAACCAGCAGCGGAGAACCATAATAAACCAGTCAAAATTTCTCAGCTCAGTAGCGTTGGCATTGGGGAGGCTCACCATCCATCGGGCTGCCGCCCCTTCTAGGGCCAGGGTGACGACTTTGACTCGGGCACCCTGGGCTTGGAAATCCTGCCTGTACTCTTGCATGTATGTGAGGACATGCGCCAGGAAGATCCCCAGTTGTTGCAGGTCGCCATCATACTTTACTCCCGGGGGGAGGGGTTTCTTCCTTTCAGGTTGTGGTGCTCTGGGCTGACCGGGGACATTCGCAGGAGATGATGCTGTGAGGGGCAGGTTTGGCGGGGCGGCTGCTGCTTCTGCGGCATCGTTGGCTGGGTCGGCAGCCATTGGATCTGGGGTGACCGTACCATTAGCTGTTGCTGCAGCCTCACCCCCTCTCTGGTGACGATCCAGCTCCCCGGACTCTGAAGGTCTTGAAAGCTTCCATCATGAATCACATGACATGTCTCTTGAGTCGATCGTCCCCGGCCGGTTCCACAGTTAGTTCTTCATAGTTTGACAGGGCTTCCAGCTCGCATTTGCAGCCTGGTCGTTGGTTGCCGTGGGTCAGGGTGACTCCTCTGGTTTTGCCATCCCAGTTGTCTTTCTTCCCCACTCCGATCGACCACCTGGGCTTTGTGGAGCCTCCCAACATGGCTTCGATGTCTTTGATGGGGCAGGTGGAGCCGATATCTGGCTGGGTGGCGGTAGAGATCTCACCCCAGCATTCTGCCTCCCCTTGCTCACCGCTCTGTTCAGACATCATTTGTAGGGTCCCCTCGGTAGAGTGAATTTGCTTCTCCGGGTTGACCACTTTTGCAGAGCCTGCTTTATGAAAGGTCCTGCCTCTCCTCCCCATTCAAGGAAGCACAAACTCTTGAAATAGCAGAATTTCAAAAGGAAGCTTTTATTGAAAGGAAGTGATTGCAAGACAAAGCAGGCTCTAAGGTCCCCTTAGGCAATTCCGTTAGGATAAAGGAGTTAGAAACCCCTCCCCTCAGTCCGATGTTGAATGAGCCAATCCACAGGTGCGAAGATGTTGTTAAAACGGTCGTCCTGGGAAGGAGATAAGGAACTGTTCCCAGGCGCTTCTTTCAGGAGGCTTCAGAACTGAGACCAAACAGATGGCCTTCCCCCCTTACACATTCCCCAAAGGTAAATCAAAGCACAGGGCAGATAGGTGTCAGAGCAGGGGTTATAAACTAAGGGATTACAGGATATTTAGTGAACAGGAAGAGGGTAATAAGTGAATAAATGATCCAGGCCCCCCTCCCCACAGAAATGGCAGTATCAAGATAGGGATCTGAAAGTAAGTCTGTTTCTTTACCACTTGAAAACTTCTACTATTACAGGTAGCCCTCGACTTACAACTGCAATTGAGACCAGAACCTCAGTCATTGAGACTAGTGATTGTTAAGCAAGATGTTCATGTGATTGCTTTACTCAGTTGCCACAATCCTACCACTCCTAGTTATGGTTGTTGATTCATCTCTTGGGTCATTAAGCAAAGGAGCTGCCTGCTGAGTACTGTTTCTTTCTGTATATGGAAGCTCTTTGAGATCTCACCTCCATTTTTGCAGCTCTTTGCAAGAGTTGCCCTCCTCTCTGTGTGTGGAAGGTATGGTTTCAGGAACAGAACTCAGATGCTTTTCAGAGCAGGTCCCCTCCCCCTCACTGTGCTGAAGGGAACTCTTTCAAAGGGTTGCAGGAATGGAGGTCATCAGCTGGAGTTGTCCCCCCCCCCAGTGGCGGGTTGCCGTCTTACCGGTGCTGGTGCGCTGCGCGCGCATCTCCAAGTTTTGGGGAGGGCACGCTTGCTACGCGTGTGCGCCCCCTCGCACAATTTTGCTTTAGAATCAACAGAAGCAAAATCGCCCAAAAATTAACGGGGAAAAAAATGGTGACGTGCGCGGTGGACCGGCAGAGAGAGCTCTGGAGCGGTTGCGCAATCGGCCACTCCCTACTGGAACTGCGCACCGGGCAGCTCCGGCAGGAACCCACCTCTGTGTCCCCCCCCTTCAGCAGGAAGTCTTTTTGCCAGGGCTGAAATTCAAAATTTTTCCCTACCGGTTCTGTGGGCGTGGCTTGGTGGGCATGGCAGGGGAAGGATACTGCAAAATCTCCATTCCCATCCCACTCTGGGGCCAGCCAGAGGTGGTATTTGCCGGTTCTCCGAACTACTCAAAATTTCTACTACCGGTTCTCCAGAACCTGCTGAATTTCACTCCTGCAAAGTTTTTGCTCTCAAATGGCTTCCTGGGGTGTGGGGAGGGGATCTCAGATCACATGAAGCTGAGATTTCCTCCCACCTGAGATGCCCTGCTGGTGGGCAGCCCTTTTGTAATCATCTCTGCTGACTTCTTATTGACTTTTTGCGGCAGCCAGTAGAGAAGATTGTAAATGGTGATTGCATTATTGTGGAGCATTTGGAAACTGGTTGTAAGTGCGAACAGGTTTCCCAGACTGTGATTGTGTGACTGTGGCAGGGGTGGGTTCCTACCTGTGCAGTCCAGTGCGCAGCTCCGGTAGGGAGCTGCCATTGCGCAATTTGCGTGCGGTGGCTCCGGTGCTGTCTTCGCCGATCCTCCATCTTTTTTGGGCAATTTTTTGGCTTTTTTTTATTTCTGCGCATGCGCAGAAGCAAAATCTCACCGAAATCTCACAAGGGGACGTGCGTGCATGTGAGATTTCAGCGAGATTTCGCTTTTGCGCATGCGCCGAAGCAAAAAATCACTGAAATCTCACGCACGAGCACGCATCCTCTCGCATCCCCTTGCAAAATTTCGGTGAGATTTTGCTTCCGCGCACACGCAGGAAGCAAAATCGCGTGAGGGGGCGTGCACGCGTAGCCAGTGCGCACACACTTGCAACACGGCAATGCGCGCGCAGCGCATCAGTAGCAACAGAGGAGCAACCCGCCCCTGGACTGTGGGGATAATGGTGCAATGTTTTGTGATGGCTGGAAGTGCTTTTCAGGCTATAAAGCACCCATTCTGTTGGTGTAATTCCAGACCATCGTTAATTGAATGCTCATAAGTCAAGAACTACCTGTAGTAGCATAACAGGATGGAGAAAACTGTACTCCTTATTTAGAATATTGAACTACAACTTCCATGTGGCCGTTTGTTACAGATACTGTAGATTATAATTCAAGTTTCTAATCATGGAGTTAAAGAATAAACTGCTTAATTTCTGGAAAATGTCTTTGTTTTTGTTCTTACATATTTACTGTACTTACGTGGTAAAGTAATCTTATTAAGTCAAAATAGTATGTGAGAGAGGAAATTGTATACAGAAGCAAGGTTCTCAAGCTTTCTACTACTGTTGATAATGATAAATTTATTCAACCATCCTATGATTAAAAAAATATTTTTATCAGGGATAAGACTGGGCAAGAAATAATATTCATCTTTTAATTTTTAATTTTAATATTTCTCTCATGGGTTCCTAAATCTAATGGAGATTGCACAGAAAAAGTGGGGTCCAAACCTGAAGTGAATTTTGATTCCACTTAAACTTTGCCTTTACAAGTGTGATCAGGTTTTTTTTTTTAAAAAAATTGCAGGGTCTTTCCTTAGTAAAAAAAAAAAAAAGCTCAATAGCCCTACAAACAAGGAGAATGATAAGAACCTGAATATTGATTATCAGCTGCTTATTTTGTTAAACTTGGTGAATATGCACAATAGCTAACTAACCAGGCAATGATTATCTTTCCTGTGGTCTAAGGTTATTTTTGTTCTGTTTTTCTTAATAGCCAAAACCTATTATGTGATGTGACAATAGTAGCTGAAGACATGGAAATTGCAGCTCATCGAGTTGTATTAGCAGCTTGCAGTCCATATTTCCATGCGATGTTTACAGGTACCTCTTTTTTCTTCTTCTTATCTCTTGCAGTTGAACTATCTCAGCCTATTTTGAAAGGCATAAACGTAATGGCTATTTCCTCAGGATGCTACTGTGCGGTATGTAAATAAGCACAGTGTATTTAAAACACTTTAATAAGTAAACTTTGTTTTTGAAGCTGATTCCTAGAAGTAAAAGTTGCATTTTGGAAGCTATATTCTTGCTAGTACTGTTATCCTTGGTGTTATCATTAGCTGGTAAAATGTATTCTGTAAACTGCTGGACTAAAAGGCTGAAATACTGCAGCAGAGAAACTATATGGAAAGGAGGGGGTCAGATTGAGAAACTATTAGAATTGAAAATTCAAAATGGATGGATGATGATAGCTTTACATCTTATGTTGGAGTGCTTTTTTGGCCCAATTTCAGATTATTGGATTATATGTTTTGCCATGATTTTGTAGGAAGTTAGCACCCACTCCTCTCCTAGAAAAATGAAATATCCTAGGAAATATTAAAAGGCAGAATATATTCTATAGAATATCCCTAGAGAAATTGAGAAACATACTGTTAGAAAGGAAACAGACTCACTCTTAGCCCCCTCCCCCTTTTGTTAATAGCCAGCAGCAGTCTTCTACATAACAAAGATTTATCTCCTTCAGTCATAGCCCTATTAGGATTTGCCCAGGGCCCTTTCATTCAGCCAAGCCTGGGACAGACAAAAGCCTATAGAGTTGCCACTGCATGGCCTCCTGGGAGCTTGACCACCAATCAATGCATTGCATACACAGGAACAGGAAACTAAGAGGTGGGCCCAACAGAGGTTATAAAACCAAGGGACTCAGCATCTTTCCCTTCCTGTTCTCTTCACCCACATCTGGAAGCATGTGATCTACCTTTTCTGTACAGGGGCTCATGCCATGTGCTCCTGTCCACCATTAAACCTTCTTTCCAAGCAACTTCCATGAATCCAGTGTCTTTTTCCCCACTTGGAACTGAACCCAGAAGGATATTCCTTACAACAATTTATTTATTTATTTATATTTATTTATTTTATTTGTTCATATTTATATGCCGTCCAACTCCCGAAGGACTCTGATGCTTTTTATGCCAATTGGATTTTGGAATGTTGATGCTCTGCATCAACTGTCATGTGTATCCAGGATAGGTGTATAAATTGGTTTGCAAGTAATTGTTAATTCAGTCAGTTTAACCACATTCAGTGCATTTGAAGAAACATTCTTTCATCTGTAATAATTGTATTAAATTGAAAACCTTAATACAAACTATTAGGAAAAAGGGGAAAGTGCATGAAAGCAATACATACACATATCCTTAACCCCTAAGAAAATAACTTTCCACCCTTATCCTACCATATGTGTGTGTATGTGTGTGTGTGTATTTGGTGTGTGTGTGTGTAAACAACAACAAAAGTACATGTCAAAAATGTAAAGTACTCTCAGCATTCTAATATAAAAATCTAAAATTTAGCATAACAGAGAAAAATAGTTTCTCCTTCAAAGAGAAAAATTTACCAAACTTATTTTGAATAAAAAGAGTTATTTGTCTAAAACCGAGACACATAAACATACATAGATATACATAAACATACACAAAAACATTGTTTATGTATGAAAGTTTTCTCCACATGTATATATGTTTAACACTGTAATACGTGTAAACAAACCCAGGATATCACATTTTTCAATTAAAATACCAGTAAATTGAAAAAGAGCCATATAAAATGACAACATATTCCATTTTATCCCTGGTCAAATAAACCAACGTTGTAGTCCTTATTGTATTCAGATGGTTATTAGTTCTTATTGCAAATTTCTTCAGTACTTTAATCAATCTCTCTCTTGAAAATCCAACAAAATGAAATTATTCCAATTGCTCTCTGGAATTATCATTTTTATCTTTTTCTTTAAGAGTTAAGACTTTCCCATACAGTTGTTTTGCTTTATATCTCACGACACATTCTTATTAAGAGTTTCTTTCATATTTTTCTTGGATAGATTTTGCTGCATATCTTGTTCTGTAACATTTTCTTCTGTTTCTGAGAAACAAAACATAGCTGATATAATTGAATCAGATTGCTGATGCAGATCTCATTCCTCAAATGTCTCCAAATACCATAATAAGTTTCTCTTATTATGTCTTAAATCTGAAAAGCATTTTCTCCACAAACATGCATTCTTTAAAAATAATTTTGAAGCCTTAATATTCAAAATCCAATGTTTCAACATTTTATGAGCCCTTATTTCTATCTTGTTTTGTGTTTTGCTCTTTGTTTGTTTTTTAAAGGTCTTAAGGATTATAAAAATAGATCTTCATATTCCTATATTAGGTTTTGAAGGCATTCACCCATATTTCCAGCCTTGTCACTCTAAACTTCTTTGAAGCTTTTACTAGACAATTTTCAGAGGTAATTAGCAAAGGAAGTGAACAAACTTGGTGTCCTTTTGGAAAACAGCTGTTTGCAGCTGGAGTAATTATGTCAAATTCCCCAGTCTCCAAATTATCCCTTTCCCAGAAACGGCCATCTTATAGTTTTTTCATGAGGGGCAACCATAAGGAAAAACAGCTTGGGTGATCTCACCTCTCTTTTTATCCACAAATGTTAAAATGCCCACAAACGTTGGCTCCGCTTTTCCACAGAACTGCCTTCAGTCCACCATCTTCTCCCATTATTTTTCATTCATCTTGTGAGTAATAGCATCTCCTGAACCAAGTGCCTCTTTTAAAAAAGCAATTCTTCTGTTTCAAATGGTAATTAATTTTGGCTGCAGCATTTCCTAAAAGATATTTAGATAAAAATGTGAAATGTTAGATTCTCGTTAAGGATAGGTAATTTCTGCTTTCCTGAGATGTGTATAAATAAAAGTAACTGAGTGTAATGACAGGTGGTCAGAGTAGCTGATTAACTTTCTGTTTCACTTTGAACCCTCCTATAACAGCTTTAAAAGCAAATGAATATATTATTTAAAACAGTAGTGAAAGAGAAGGATAAAATTGCATCAGTACCACAGCAGTATTATGTTCTCTCTATTCCACCTTTCATTGTGATTAGACAACAGGTTCTGATATCATAGTAGTCTTGCAGGCACAAAGTGTTGGCAGCTGTCACATAAGGAGAGATATAGAAATTAATGCTCTGCTCAGAAAAAAAGTGAGATATCAGATCTGGTTAGTTTGGGAATCAGCCGACTTCTGATGTTATAAAGCTAGAGAAGGATTTATTTTCCTTAGTATTGCTTGAAGTTCAAGCTGCTATTTTAACACATTAGATATTATTGCAGGCATTTTCCATTGTTAATCAATAGATTTTGGATATACATCAGAAATGCTCCTCAGAGCTGAGATTGGCTTTATTTTATTTATTTATTTATTCAAAGTTCTTCTATGCCGCCCTACTCCCTCAGGACTCAGGGCAGCGTACAACATTTTAGGGAACATCAAATAAATGTTAAAAACAGTTAAAAACAATTTTAAAACAACAAACATATCATATATACATGGGGGAGACGTCAGATGGAAGGTCGTCTCAACATCACCCCGCCTGCAGGAAGAGCCATGTCTTAATGGCTTTTCGGAAGGCCAGCAGGGTGGGGATGATTCGGATCTCCGGGGGGGAGTTGGTTGCAGAGAGCACGGGCCCCTACAGAGAAGGCCCTCCCCCTAGGCCCCGCCAGTCGGCACTGTTTGGCTGACGGGACCTGGAGGAGACCCACTCTGTGGGACCTGACTGGTCGAAGGGAGGTATGAGGTAGATTTAAATTCTCTTTTCTAAACATTCATTTTGGCACTATAGATAGTCCTATTCCAATCTCCACGAATTGAAAAGGTGTCTTTTTACATTTGAAAAGAGATGAACTTGTTTTACTGTATATTACAATAAATCAAAATGCTGATACTATTAATCCTCTCAATTAATGCTTGCAATTTATTTTGATCTTTTTTTAAAAAAATCACTTTATATATAAAATGAATTGTCAAATTGGTGTACATTCCACTATTTATTAAATTATTTTTTAACCATTTTTTTCTCCACAACTCCATTTGTATATCAATACACATATACCTTAAAATATTACAATAATATACATAATTATACATTTTAGTTTCAGTCATTCAAGAGTCAATATCTTATTTTGCACCTATTTTTAATCAACGTTCATCAGTCTGTTCTTCTTCTTTCCGTTACACTCCCCTCTTTCTATCTCCATCTCCCCCTTCTATCTTCTTGCTCCTTCACTCCCCCTTTACCTCTCTCCACTCCTTCTTCTCTCCCTTCCTTTTACTTCCTCTTTCTCCCTCTTTACTTTTCCCTGAGTGCACTTTATCCTAACTCATCTCCTATTTAACAGACTGATGATATATTCCAAAATTTAAACTAGCGGTGCCTCTTCTAGAATTTTTATTGTTATATCATCTCTCTATACCAGTGGTTCCCAACCTGTGGTACATGTACCACTAGTGGTACGCGAGGGCCTTCCAGGTGGTACGCGAACACTTTCGGGGTCATGAACGATTTTTAGTTAGTTATTTTTTACTTCACAAAAATGTTTACTGCCTAACACAAGATAATCTGGCAACGATTTGCAACTGTTGCCACACGCCACCCACCTGGTCCCAGAGGCCCGAGAATCCAGTTGCTGGATGCGCGGGGCCAAAAAAGGAACGGTACAATTATGGAAGTAAAGTGATATCTGATCGAATTTAGTTTCTCTGGAACCAGGTGGTACGCGGTGACTGTACGGGACCTCCAAGTGGTACTCGATCACAAAAAGGTTGGGAACCACTGCTCTATACAGTATATAATACTTTACTCTAGGTATATGTTGCTAAAATAATGCTGCCTCCAAAAAGAAATCTAATTTTTCTTCTGGGATCACCACCAATTAATTTCAAATTTTCACTCCAAATTATTCCATACAAAATTCTTCTTTTTCCACATACTGTATGGAATCATATATCATATATCACAACTAGCAGCTGCTGGCAGCCAGACTAATCTGGATTTTCCTGGCTTTCAAAACACATGGCAACGATGCTAGTCCATGTATGATATGCCATATGATTGATTGAGTGATTGATTGATAAATAAATAAATAAATAAACAAATAAATAAATAAATAAATAATCATAATATAAAATAAATATGTAAGTCCAACTCAGTGCTTAAGCTTCCAAGCAATCAAGTTATGAACAATAGTGAAACATATACCGTATTTTTTGGAGTATAAGACGCACCTTTTTCCTCCCTAAAAGTGGCTGAAAATTTGGGTGCGTCTTATACTTGGAATGTAGCTTTTTTCCAGCCCTAACTAGGTGCTAACAGATCTTCCCAGCTCTTACTGGCTTGCAGGCTCTTTCATTGTTACTCTCTCAGAAGAATGTTTTTCCAGCCCTAAGTCTTTGCAGAATTTTTTTTCATTGCTCTACTTGCTCCGAATAAGTTTTTTTCTAGCCCTAACCAGGTGCTAACTATCTTCCCAGCTCTTACCGGCTTGCAGGCTCTTTCATTGTTATTCTCTCAGAAGAAGGTTTTTTTAAGTCCTAACCAGGAGATAAAATAATTTAACATTTTAACAGAGTTGGAAGGGACCTTGCAGGTCATCTAGTCCAACCCCCTGCCTAAGCAGGAGACCCTATATTTGCCTAAGGACGCTAGCCAGATTAACACCTGGTAGGCAGATTGTTTTCCCCTATTTTCCTCCCCAAAAACTAAGGTGCGTCTTATACTCTGGTGTGTCTTATACGCCGAAAAATACGATATGTACCCAGCCTTACAAAATATTTATGTAATGTGAACAGGAGGTAAATGAAGTTTGATTACTGCTTTTTAATTCAAGATTTATTTCGTATTTCAATTTCAAGAATAATGCTTGAGAATCAGCTTATTTCTCTTCCTCAAGAAAAGAAAGCCCTTCCTTTTTGGTCTCTGGTGCTTTTGAATTATGGTTGTACAAAATTAGAAATTATGAAAGATGTCAAAAATTCTGAAAGGCATCCAGTACCTCGTACCGGATGGTACTTTGGTACCCGTGGGTATTATTATATTGCCATTTCCTGTTTTATTATTGTCGAATTACTTTTGTTTGCTACCTAATAAGATCTCTTTGCAGCATGTTTATTCTACTTGCCAGTGTTTGAATTAAATCTGTTTTGCAGGTGAAATGAGTGAAAGTCAAGCAAAGAAAGTTCGAATAAAAGAAGTTAATGGTTGGACCCTTAAGATGCTCATTGAATACATTTACACAGGGGAAATTACAGTTACAGAAGAAAATGTACAGGTGAGTGAGTTGATTATATTTATTGATCATAAAACACTTATGGTGGGAGAAACTTGCTCTCTCTGATTCTGGTGAGGGTAATATTTATTTCTTAGCATATGATTGAAAGATGTGCACTTTTTAACAATATTTCTGTTGTCGTCTTGCCCTATTGTAGCATAAAATAATCAATGAGCATCTTGCGTGTGCTTGCATTTTTAAAAGACCTGAGTTTTACAGTCCTTGACAAAGTACTCTTAATTGTATCAAGCAAATGTAACAGAAAGGGTTAGGGTTAGAAACCCTGGAAAAGCTAAACAAATCCATTGTTTGAAGAATACATATTAATCTATTTTCATTTAAGACTATCTCTATATCTACAATAACAGAATTTCCTAGTGCCGAGGTGGCGCAGTGGTTAAATGCAGCACTGCAGGCTGCTAGTTCAGCAGTTCAGCTGTTCAAATCTCACCGGCTCAAGGTTGACTCAGCCTTCCATCCTTCTGAGGTCGGTAAAATGAGGACCCAGATTGTTGGGGGCAATATGCTGAACTCTGTAAACCGCTTAGAGAGGGCTGTAAAGCACTATGAAGCGGTATATAAGTCTAAGTGCTATTGCTATAGTGCAAAAGTGGACACATTTTATATCGTAGTAAATAAATGAACGGTACATTTATGTGCATACTGTTGCATCCTTTGTGAAACTAGAAAAAATATAATGCTGTGCCTATTCTTTCTTTTTCTTTTACCATTGGGCTCAAAAGGTTCTAAATTTAATTGACTATAGAAAAGTATGTCCTTAAGCATGAGTCCTCTGAGCAGAATTTCTCTTTTGCCATAGAAAACACTTAAGTTGCTAGGCAGATTTAATTTAAAGAATGGGATGGACACAAGTGTGTTGGTTAAGCAATCAATTGGCAAAAAGATCATATTTTAAGTAATAGTTAATCTTTTTAAGAGTTGTCAGGAACTAAAACAAGGGAATAAAATCTATGACCAGGCTGCATAATTTTTCTAGACCAAGGGCCATAATTCGCCTTTGACAGCTATGTCCTACAGTTGAAAAACTGGTGAGTGGTAACAGGCAAAAGCAAGATGTAATTTAGTTCCATTTGAAATTTATTTTGTGAGTCCTCCCCAATTACATACTTTAAAATGTCTCATTTTTATCACATTAAAATGACCTTTTAACAACTTTTGGAAGCCACACCCAATATAATGATGGAACCTCATCCAAGTCCTTTCTTCCCATAGAATCAAAGTAAAGGCGTATAAAGTGCATATTCCAAATATTGTTCAGTGTATCATAGTTTGTTAAAATCAACATAGTTGTTCTGTCTCCACGGGTATGCCCCCAAAATAAGATGCACAAGAAAGAATTGGAAATAATATTGTTTTACTGCAAATAAATTCTTAACCAGAGTTGAGTTTTTTGAAAAGAATATCATTCATTCACAAAGTATTTCCAGTATTTGGCTAGAGTCTGAAAGAGCAATTAAGGAGTCTTATCTCACCTCATGGAGGTTTTGGCGGAAATCCAAGCTCTCATTAATCACAGGAAAAATGTTAACTGTTAATAATCCGAGATGCAGATACAAGAACAAAATGCTGAAACCACAGAACGGGGTTGTTCTCTGCAACGAAATACTCTCAGAGCGTGGTCAAGCCCTGCATTACTACTCACAAGGAAGCCTCCTCCTGATTAGCCACTCATGTCTCTTTGAGAACCTGCGTGCTCTGGCATCCAGAAGAGCCTCCTCCTCTACTCCTGAGTCACTAATCTCAGGAGATGCATCAGGTTCTAATTGTTCGCCAGCCTCTGACCCCACGTCCTCTTCACTGTCCGTCTCTGGTGCCAGGAACACCGGTCTTCTGTACTGCACCCTTACTACCTCCGAATCCTCGGGATCGGCTGCTAATTGCCCTGGACTCGACCTGGCCACAACAATAGTAGATGGCGTTGTTTTCCACAACCTCTGTGAGAACTGTCAAGCTATATATATTCAGGAAAGGAAATTAATTGCTGGATCTTTAAGATGCTCATAAAATATGTTCATATAAGAAAAATTATAGTTACAGAAAAAAGTGTATGAGTGGTAGAACTCAAGTAAAATTTTAAAATACTATATTATTTAGCTAGAGTTTAAAATGAAATCAAGATCTTCACAACCAGAACCCTTGCAGGAAAAAGTTAATTGCTGATCTAATAAAACAGTAATTTTAGTATAGAAGAAATAATACGTTGCAAAATGATAATTTCACAGTTACCATACACCAGTTTAAAAATCAAAAGCACAATGCATATTGTGGTAAAATATAAAGGAGAAAATCTTGTGTCAACTTTTTAATACTATTCCAATGTGTGTTGGGGTGACAAATAGCATAGTAATTTTGGCTTAACTTTTTGCCATATGCTTTCATGACAGCAGATGCCAAAACAAAATCTAAAGTAAGAAACTTTTTAGAACAATATTAAGGTCAACATCCAGCTCAAGAATCTAAATAAAATTCCAGGTTCATTCCACTTCTGAAAATCTTACTGTTTATTGAATACACTACAAGGTATTGTCGAAGCAAAACTAATTCTGAAGTTCCCAAACACTGGTTTATAGAATTAAACAATAATTTCCCCAGCCAAACCCCCAACTTCTCAAACAGTCTATGTAAACAAGTTCACTTTGTTATGGGAACTGTCTGCTTCTGCTCCACACCTGTTAATGATGTCCTTGAAAAGGTTTCAGGCTGTCACAGTCTTCAGCAGAATCCTAGAGGTTTTGTTTCTCCATCAAACCTATTCTAAACCAACCCCCCCCCCCTTACTCTAACAGCAAGTTGAAACAAAGAGCTGCCAAATCTTCATTATTGACCATTTGTTTTACGTTTTTTAGAACTTTGATCACTCTGCATGTATTTTATCTATTGTGCTTCTGGTAGTTCCAGAACTTGTCAGCAATTAGATATCTCGAGTGCTGTTGATAATTGGCTTGAGTATCCTTGAAGAACAGTTATCCTTGAAGTTCAGACATTGCAAGGTTTTAATGATTTTTGGAATGTTTTTATTTTACATTAGTTGAGGTTATTTGGAATGCAAAGTAGATGTTATTTGGAATGCAAACCATGTAGATGGTTCCTAATGTAAGAGTTTACTGAGGTTTGACATTGTCTCCTAAACTAAATATTCTTTATTCTTTATTGGCCAAGTGTGATTGGACACTTTTTTCTTGTGCATTAGCTCTCAGTGTACATACAAACAACAAAGTGATTTAAGATATCAATAAGAGAAAGTAATAGGAAAGATGAGAAGGCTAATAGTAATACAGCCCTACCACATGGGTAAATATGCTTAGGCATAAGACAGTGCTATGGAAGTTAGATATTTAGCAGTGATGGCATGGGGGGAAAACTGTCTTTGTGTCTAGTTGTTTTGGCATGCAATGCCCTATAGTGGCATCCTGAGGGGAGAAGTTGAAACAGTTTGTCCAGGATGTGAGGGGTCCATAGATATTTCCTTAGCCCTCTTTCTGACTCATGTAGTATACAGATCCTCAATGGAAGTCAGGCTGGTTGCAATTGTTTTTTCTGCAGTCCTAACTATATCCATTGAAGTCTGTACCTGTCTTGTTTGGTTGCTGTACCAAACCAGACAGTTATATAAGCGCAAATGACATACTCAATAATTCCTCTGCAGAACTGTATCAGCAGCTCCTTGGGCAGTCTGAGCTTTCTAGTTGACACAGGAAGAATATTCTTTGTTGTGCCTTTTTAATAATGTTTCCAATGTTAGGTGTCCATTTCAAGTCCTGGGAGATTATAGAACAGTGATGGCGAACCTATGGCACGGGTGCCACAGGTGGCATGTGGAGCCATATCTGCTGGCACGCAAGCCGTTGCCCTAGCTAAGCTCCAGTGCGCATGTGCGTGCCCGCCAGCTGATTTTTGGCTCGCGCCGGCTCTGGGAGGGCTATTTTGGCCTCCAGAGGGCCTCCAGAGTGGCGGGGTGGAGCGTTTTCACCCTCCCCAAGCTCCAGGAAAGCCTCTGGAGCCTGGGGAGGGTCCTATCGGGCCCACTGGAAGTCGGGAAATGGGGGATGGAGCAAGTGAGGGGCTTTGAATTATGGGTGTGGGCATGCAGGCGCGTGCGATAGCGCATGCACACACTATTTCAGCACCCGAGGAAAAAAAGGTTCGCCATCACTGTTATAGAATGTTGAAATACATGTTAGAATGTATTTTGTATTGCAACAACTACAGAATTATTCAGCCAGTAGATGGCAGTGTTTAGCTTGCATCTATAGTTATAATCTATGGTTCCTTTATGTTTCCTGTGACAGTTGAAACCATTAAGCAGCAAAGCCTATGGTGACTGTACACTGTGCACGTTATTTGATCTGTATGGCTATATAACCATCCTCTGCTACCAATTTGTATGGCTGTATAATAATCCTCAGCTACGGCACCATTTCTATATAATAAAACAGACATTCTAATATAAAGTGACCAGATTTTTTTTTCTTCAAGCGGGACACCATTGACGGGGGTGGGTTTCTCCATTTGAGTTTTGCCCTCTGCGCATGCGCAGAACGCTGCGCATGCGCAGAGGGCAAAACAGCAAATGTCGGCGTCCAGGTGAGGGGGGGGTAGGGGGGGGAGGCGGGAGGGCGCTTGGATGCCTGCAGCTCGCGACAGGTAAGCTGCCGGCTGCCTCCTTTCCCCGTCTCCCGCCTCCCGTTCGTTGCTTGCCAGCCCGGCCCGAAAGGGAGGCGGGCTCCCGAAGCCTCCCCTCCTTTCGGGAGGCCTTTCCTCGCCTCCCGCCTTCCCTTCGGCCGGGCTGGCTCGCCTCCCCTCCTTTCGGGAGGCCTTTCCTCGCCTCCCGCCTTCCCTTCGGCCGGGCTGGCAAGCAACGAATGGGAGGCGGGAGACGGGGAAAGGAGGCAGCCGGCAGCTTACCTGCTCCAAGCATCCAAGCCCCGCGGTCTCCCGGTCGCCCACCCGGCCCCAGGGCAACGGCGGCAGCGAGGCGACGGGGGAAGAAAGGGGAGGGGGACGAGGAAGGGCTGTTTGCGCCGCTCGTAAACTCAAAGCGGCGACGGCTCCTCGTCCCTCACCCCTCCCAACCGCAGCGGCGCCTCCGAGGGCGGGGCTAGGGATGGGGCGGGGGAAGGAGAGGAGGAGCAGCCTCCCTTCCCCCTCCCCCCAGCTTCCAGCGCCCGCCCACCGCCAACGCCGGCCCGAGCTGAGAGGCCTGCTGCCTTTCAGGCCGATTTTTTGAAAGAATGCCCTAGTCAGGCATTGTTTTAAAAAATCGGGACTTTTTAAGAGGGCGGGCGGGACGCGGGACAAATGGTGAAAAAGCGGGTCTGTCCCGCCAAAATCGGGACGTCTGGTCACCTTATTCTAATAGGTTATGGACCCAGATTAAACCAGCTTCAGCCCAGATAAACTAGATAAACCAGAGATGTACCCACTATAAACCCACTATAAGACCAGATTAGAGGAGAAATATAAAGTTCAGCACAGAGCAAGCCAGTCATAGCCAGCTACAGCAAATAAGTGCAAGATACAGCAACAGAAAGAAGACTGCAGCAGAATAAAAGAAAATGGCCAGTAACAGAGAGCCTAGGTGGCGCAGCGGTTAGAGTGCAGTACTGCAGACCACTTTAGCTGACTGTGATCCGCAGGTCAGCGGTTCAAATCTCACCGGCTCAAGGTTGACTCAGCCTTCCATCGTTCCGAGGTAGGTAAAATGAGGACCCAGATTGTTGGGGGCAATATAAATATACATTGCTTACTGGTGTAAACCGCTTAGAGAGTGCTTGCACTGTGAGCGGTATATAAATCTCACAAACAAACAAACAAACAAACAAACAATTAAATAAATAAATAAATAAATAAATAATAAAAACACAGCTGAAATAAAGTTGTCATTTGTGAATTTGGCAAACCAGAACTACTGGTCTTGGAAATTCAAGATGAAAATGCTGCTAAGAAGGGAAGGTATAAATGAAGATAGGCCAGAACATCCTTCAGATGAGTAGATAGAGAAACCTCAGAAAGCTCAGAGCACATTCTGTTCTAGCATAAAAGATTATCAAAGCATACATTATGTAAAGATGAAATTGCTAAAGAAATGTGGGAAAGATATACAAAAAGTGCATGAAAGAGCTAATCTAAGTAACAAACTGTACTTGATTAGTAAGCTATACCAAACCAAGCCAAGCTGATGAAAGGTCAGCAAATGCAGGATTACATAAGGCACACCTTGGAAATGGTTGAATGCCTGAGAGGCATAGGAGAAGAAATAAAAGATGTTCATATCCCAGTGAAGTTAGTGGTTTACAGAAAGTTATGAAATGCTTGTCACAGCCCTTGAGGCACGTCTAAGTGACGAGCTAACATTGGAATATGTTAAGGGCACACTTGTAGATGAATATAAGCATAAAACAAAGCATTAATAGGGACGGTGTTTCTGTCAAACGGTCTGCTTTAAAGACGAAAAATAGGAATAAAAAGAGTCACACGAAGCAAGAAACACATGAATGCTTTGTGTGCAAGAAAAAGGGTCATTTAAAAGCAGACTGCAGAATGTGGAAAACTAGAATGCAAAAATTACAAAAAAGCTAAAAGTGTGAAGGAAGAAACTGATTTTTCTTCAGATGAACATTTTTCAATCCAAAAGTTGCACCTCATCTTTGAAAGCATGGTGTGTTGATTCAGGAGCTACGAGGCACATGACAAATGACAGAAATTTCTTTACTCACCTTGACCAGAGTAAAACAGAAAAAAAATCACCACAGCTAGTGGGAAAATAATAGAATCGGAAGGAAAAGGAGATGGTTTCCTTTACTGTCCTATTTCACAGAGTTTCACCAGAAAGATACTTGTGAAGACTATACTCTATGTTCCTGCTCTTGAAACTAACATTTTGTCAGTGAAGAAGCTCACAAAACAAGGCAATGTAGGGACCTTCAAAGGGCATCACAAAAGGGGATCTTACTCAGGGGCGGGTTGCTCAGTTACCGATACCGGTGCGCTGTGCGCCCATCTCCATGTTTTGGGTGCGCGCTCGCTACGTGCGCACGCTCCCTCGGGCAATTTTGCTTCTGCACATGTGCGAAAACAAAATCTCACCGAAATCTTGTGAGGGGATGCGCGCGCGTGACATTTCAGCGCGATTTTGCTTCTGCGCGGAAGTAAAATCTCGCCAAAATCTCTCTCTCACGCGCGTCCCCTCGTGAGATTTCGGTGAGATTTTGCTTCCGCGCATGCGCAGAAGCAAAAAAAGCCCCAAAATTCTCAAAAGAAAATGGTGACGTGCGCGACGCACCGGCGAAGACGGCACCGGAGCGGTCAGGTGCAAATTGCGTAATCGGCAGCTCCCTACCGGAGCTACGCACCGGACAGCTCTGGTAGAAACCCACCACTGATCTTACTTGCAAAGGCTCAAATGATAGATGAATTGTATCAGCTGAACTGCAATCTGGTGGTTAATACTGCCAAAGAGGAGAAACATTCAAATTGCCTTCATACATGGCACAGATGACTTGGGCAGAGAAGTCTTAATATAATAAAGAAATTAACTGAGAAAAACTATCCAAGTGGAATAAAAGAAGAAACCAGGCCACAAGAAGTTTCATCATCCTCTGGTACCATTTCTGTATAATAAAACATAATTTCTAATATAGAACCTAGAAACCTGAAGGTCTCTACTGTTGATACTGTGTTGGCTAATATTGTGAGACAAAAATATGACAAAAAAAGAACATTATATCCTTCTCTCCCTCCCACAAATCATTGTTTCTGATAAAATGGGAAGTGAAAAGGGAGTCCTGTGGATTTTACTCTGCTAGTCATTGCTGACTGTAGGGCATGGTGCTCATTTCCATTTCCATTGAGCCAGCGCTGTCCAAAGGCATTTCTGTGGTCATGTGGCCAGCATGACATCACAGAGCACTGTTACCTTCCCACTAAAGTGGTACCTGTTTAGATTTATTATTAGAGTTGGAAGGGACCTTGTAGGTCATCTAGTCCAACCCCCTGCTCAAGCAGGAGTTCCTACCTCATTTGAGACAGATGGCAGTCCAGTCTCTCCTTGAAGGTCGCAAGTGTTGGGGCTCTCCCAACCTCTGCTGGCAAGCTGTTCCACTGGTTGATCGCTCTCACCGTCAGAAAGTTTATCCTCACTTCCAGGCTGAATCTCTCCTTGGTCAGTTTCCATCCATTATTCCTTGTTTGGCTTTCTGGTGCCATAAAGAACAGCCTGACCCCCTCCTCTCTGTGGCATCCCCTCAAGTATTGGAACACTGCTATCATGTCACCCCTGGTCCTTCTCTTCGCCAGACTGGCCAAGCTCAGTTCCTGCAACCGCTCTTTGTATGTTTTATTTTCCAGACCCTTAATCATCCTGGTTGCTCTCTTCTGCACTTTCTCTAGGGTTTCAATGTCTTTTTTGTAGTGTGGTGACCAAAACTGGATGCAGTACTCTAGGTGTGGTCTGACCAAGGCTTTATAGAGTGGTACTAGTACCTCTCTGGTCCTTGATTGTATCCCTCTATTTATGCAGCTCAGGACTGCGTTGGCCTTTTTGGCTGCTGCTGCACACTGCTGGCTCATATTTAGTTGGCTGTCTACCAAGACTCCGAGATCCCTCTCGCAATCGCTGCTATTGAGTGTGGTTTCACCCAGTTTGTATGTGTATTTTTGATTCTTCTTACCTAGGTGTAGAATTTTACTTTGGGCCCAGTGTTCGAGTCTGTCGAGGTCTCTCTGGATTTTGAGTCTGCCCTCTGGGGTGTTTGCTACTCCCGCCAGCTTGGTATCATCTGCAAATTTGGTTAGTTCTCCTGCTATTCCCTCATCTAGGTCATTTATGAAGATATTAAAGAGTACTGGGCCTAGGACGGAACCTTGTGGTACGCCACTGCTTACTTCTCTCCATGTGGACTTCGAGCCATTGAGGACTACTCGCTGGGTACGGTTGGTCAGCCAGTTTTTAATCCACCTGGTTGTGTAGCTGTCTATCCCGCTTTTTTCTAGGTTATGAAGAAGTAGGTTGTGGTCTACTTTGTCAAATGCTTTGCTGAAGTCCAGGTATATTATGTCTACTGCATTTCGCTGGTCTACTAATTTGGTCACAGTGTTGAAGAATGAAATGAGGTTGGTTTGGCATGACTTGTTCTTAAAAAATCTGTGTAGGCTGTTGGTTATTACTTAGTTTGTTTCTAGATGATGGGAGATCTGGTTTTTAATTATTTTT
The DNA here is from genome assembly GCA_023053685.1 of Diadophis punctatus similis. Taxonomy (NCBI): domain Eukaryota; kingdom Metazoa; phylum Chordata; class Lepidosauria; order Squamata; family Dipsadidae; genus Diadophis; species Diadophis punctatus. Next base: position 14,006,001 of record JALIGW010000006.1, on the reverse strand, counting down.
TCCAGTATTTTCCCAGGTATTGATGTTAGGCTGATTGTTCTGTAGTTTCCTGGGTCTGTTTTTTTACCTTTTTTTTAGATGGGGACCACGTCAGCTCTTTTCCAGTCCTCAGGGAGTTCCCCTGCGTTCCGGGATTTGTGGAAGATGTGGTGCAGTGGTTAACTATTTGCATTTGCATGCTTTCAGATTTCTAGGTTGGCAGGAGCCTGGGGCAAGGATGTGAGTTCACCCTGTTGCGAGGTGCTCAAATCTCCAGCTGGGCTGGAGCTGCCGGCTTTCCAGCTGACAAGCCCAGTGTCTTAACTGCTGAGTCACTGCACTGACCTAAACTGGGAAGTGGCTGTAATCAAATCATTTATCTAGTACAGTGATGGTGAACTTTTTTTGCTCGGGTGCCAAAAGGGCGCGTGGAGGTGCGATAGTGCATGCCTGCCCATACCGATAATGCAGTTCCCTCCCCCGCGCATTCGCACACAACCCCCCGCACTGCCCCCCTGCGCATGCGTGCAGGCCTCACTGAAGCCGCAGGCTTTCCTGAATCCTGTGGATGGCAAGAAACAGACCCAACGGGCTTACCAGAAGTTCGGGAATGAACTTCCGGTAGGCCTGTTGGGCTGTTTTTCGCCATCCCCATGCTCCGGAGGCTTTCCTAAAGTCTGGGGAGAGCGAAAACGCCCACGCCCTCCGAAAGGCCGAAAATCAGCCAGCGCGCTGGAGCTGACATAGGGCAACGCCTCATGTGCCCTCAGATAGGGTTCCATGTGCCACCTGTGGCACGCGTGCCATAGGGTTCGCCATCACGGATTTAGTTATAATAATGGTTGCAGAAGGAACTTTGCTAGCAACTGACCCCCCTCAACATCCTCCTTTTGTCTGGTTAATTCAAAGTGTCAGAGATCAAACTTTGCAAGAAACATATGCTAAATAATCAGTGAACCATGGCTCCTTTATGTTCACCATGATTAATTGTTGCATGATTATATCAACAAAATGCACTTGAAACCAAAATGATTGTTAAAATCACACTGCAATTCTCCTTTGTTATGGGACCCTATTAAAAATTGCTATAAAATTTGATTTCTTCTTTAGTTCCACTACCCTACAAGTAAAAAATATGACTGAAATCTTGTCAGAGGTGGTCCCCACTTAACAACCATTCATTCAGGAACCATTCAGATTTGTGATGCCACTGAGCAAGTCCTGGTCCTTTGAGTTCCAGCCATTGCAGCATCCCTGCAGTCATGTGGTTGCAATTTGTGACCTTCCCAGCAAGCTTCCCACAAGCAAAGTCAAATAAGCTGGAAGAATGTGGGAAGCCTCAGTCACATGAAGTCCTCACTTAATGATGGCATCTGTCAGAATAGCCATTGCTAAGTAGCACAGTCTGGTGACATTGCACTTTCTGACCACATCACTTGCCTATAGCAATTCCAGTGCCAACTGCTATCATTAACTAATCACTACCTGTAAATCACACGCCTCAGTATTTTGGGCACTCGGACCTTATGTTCTATACCAGGGATGTCAAACTCATATCACATATTGTGACTTCCCCCCCTTTGCTAAACCAGGGGTGGGCGTAGCCAGCACGTGTTGCATCCGGCCCGTGGGCCACGAGTTTGACCCCCCTGTTCTAAACATTATTTATTTATTTATTTATTTGGTATTCTTATATGCCGCCCAACTCCCGGAGGACTCCGGGCGGCGTACAACAGAAAAGATACAAGAAACCAATTTATAAATATGCATTTAAAAACAAATATAAAAATTAAAACCGTAATATTAAAAAACATCCAATATCCATTCAACAGTCATACATACTTGGGGTGAGCTCACTGGATTACGCTCTACCCTCAGCCTGCAGGAAAAGCCATGTCTTAACAGCCTTCCGGAAGGCCAGCAGAGTGGGGATAGTTCGGGTCTCTGGGGGAAGTTGGTTCCAGAGCACGGGGCCTGCCACAGAGAAGGCTCTCCCCCTAGGGCCCGCCAGCCGGCATTGCTTAGCCGATGGGACCTGGAGGAGGCCAACTCTGTGGGCCCTAACCGGTCGAAGGGAAGTGTGAGGCAGAATGCGGTCCCGGAGATAACCTGGTCCTAAGCCATGAAGGGCTTTAAAGATGGTGATCAACACCTTGAATCGGACCCGGAGACCGATGGGCAACCAATGCAGCTGGCGGAGTACAGGTGTCACGTGGGTGTACCTTGGCACACCCACCACAGCACGCGCAGCCGCATTTTGCACCAGCTGAAGTCTCCGGATACTCTTCAAGGGTAGCCCCATGTAGAGCGCGTTGCAGTAGTCCAGGCGCGAGGTGACAATGTTTAGAGCTGTGCTAAACGTTTAGGAAAGGTACTTTAGAAAGCCCTGACTGAAAATATTAAAACTCTTGCATTTTTAATGATTCAAGGAACATTAAGGCACCTGTATCAAACAACATTGCGAGGATGCACCCGCCCCCTTCCTGTCAGGTTTATTGTTTTATATGTCTTGGTAGCGATTTGTGTTTAATTTTATTTTCTTTATATCTCCCTGACCAAGGGTCGCACCCCATTTCACTTCTCTCTCTCTTTAGAGGCTTGCTTTTACTTTTACAATATCTCTAAGCTCTGCAGGATTGTTTAAGATTTGCTTTATGTGAGGAATAGACAGACGTTGACACGTTTCTTGAACAAACTAGAAAACAGTTTATTTAAATACAACTTCTCAGTAATTGTCAAGTGAATTTGTTACAGCCACAAGCAGCTATTTAATTCTTTCTTTTTCTTTTCTTCCCCTTATCTCTATCTACAAATTACTCAATCTTGTTCCCTGACCCTGGCTCCTGCTTTCCACAGAACTGCCTAGGGCCTATCTTTTTCTCCTGTCAACTTCCCTCTTGGACAGTCAAACTTAGGCAGAGATTCTCTTATAAATCTTCCCTCATGGAAGTTACACAAAACACACAGAGCTCTTCTCAGCTCTTCTCACTACACCTTCCTTCTTTGGAAGTTACCACATGACTGAGAGCTTTCTTCACAGCTCTTCTCACTGAACCTTTCCTCATGGAATTTACCACATAACAGAGCTTTACATCTCTCTCAGCCAGGCCTTTTATAGTTCCTGGCCCTGCTGTCTATGCTCCTATTGGCTGTCTCTTATGATGTCATCTATCCCCCTCCCTTCTGGAGCACTGGGATAAACACCTCCCCCTTTCTACTTACCATACATTTTAAAAGCTGTCTGGCTCTATACTTACTTGTTTAAACTGTTCCTTTTAACAACACTTTTTAACTTTATACAACAACTTACTATTTTACATTCAGTACCTGTATGTGGGCACCGCAACTTGTGCAGTGCAGTCTGTAACTTGTGCAGTGAAAGCACAGTTTCTAGTTGTATGCTTGGGCAAGCCCAGCCACTTAGTTTTGGTGGCAGTCCCTGTGGAAGCCTTGCCTGACAAGTAGTGACTTCATTTGCAGCAGACGTGAAAGCCTTCAAGGGGATGTGATGTTTTATCACCTCAAGGAGGAATGCTTCACTTATGCTAACGTATTTTGAGAGCTTTGAATGCTTTGCCCAGCTTCAGTAAGGCCATTAAGCTACTAAAAAAAAGTAGAGTGTAATCATAACAGAAGCTTTTACTGAAAGATGTTGCCAGTCGCTTACTACAGAAATCCTTAAATTGCCATTTAAGTTGCTGTTTCAACCTTGTTCTGATCTCTCAAGAGTATCAATATTATATACAACAGTTGTCTGTGCCATGGTGATCTCTAGATGTGTAGAGATAGCAATTATCAGAATTCCAAAAGCATTCTAGGACCTGGAATCCTGGCAGTTTGGAGAACTTTAATTTGACATGCTGCTCTATTTAATAGATAGATGTTAGCTACGTACAGGTAGTCCTTGACTTACAACATTTTGTTTGATGACTGTTCAAAGTTACCTCAGCACTGAAAAAAGTGACCTATGACCATTCTTCACACGTATGACCGTTCTAGCATCCCCATGGTCACGCGATCTACATTTGGATGCTCGACAACTGACTCACATGACGGTTGCCGTATTCCAGAGTCATGTGATCCCCTTTTGTGACCTTCTCACAAGCAAAATCAATGGGGAAACCAGATTCACTTAACAACTGTGTTACTAATTTAACAACTGCAGTGATTCACTTAACCAATGTGGCAAGTAAAGTCATAAAATGGGACAAAACTCACTTAACAAATTTCTCACTTAACAACATACATTTTGGGCTCAATTGTGGTCATAAGTTGAGGACTACCTGTAGGCAAAGTGAAAACTCTATATGTGTGAATGTAGAGTCGAGGCTTTCCCATCCCTTGTGCTTTCCTTTTTCACAGTTTTGCTAGTGAGCTTCAGGAAGATTAAGAGTGAATCCAGAAATAAGTGATACCTTGTGACCTGCTGTTTACTGAATAACAGGGGAACTTGTAACTCTACTGAGCAGTGTAATAAACAGTGTAACAGTGTAAAAGACCTTGGAATACTCATATCAAATGACCTAAGTGCCAAAGCCCACTGCAACAACATCACCAAAAAAAGGCTCCAAGAACTGTTAACCTAATCTTACGTAGCTTCTTCTCCGGTAATATCACACTACTAACCAGAGCATACAAAACATTCGCCAGACCAATCCTTGAATACAGCTCATCTGTCTGGAACCCACACCGCATATCGGACATAAATACATTAGAAAGTGTCCAGAGATACTTTACAAGAAGAGTCCTCCACTCCTCTACTCACAACAGAATACCTTACGCAACCAGACTTGAAATCCTGGGCTTAGAAAGCTTAGAACTACGTCGCCTTCGACATGACCTAAGCATAGCTCATAAAATTATCTGCTACAACATCCATCCTGTCAATGACTACTTCAGCTTCAACCACAACAATACACGAGCACACAACAGATACAAACTCAAAGTGAACCGCTCCAAACTTGACTGTAGAAAATACGACTTTAGCAACAGAATGGTAAATGCCTGGAACTCACTACCTGACATTGTGGTTTCGTCACCAAACCCCCAAAACTTTACCCTTAGACTGTCCACTGTTGACCTCACCCGATTCCTAAGAGGTCAGTAAGGGGTGTGCATAAGTGCACCAGCGTGCCTACTGTCCCTGTCCAAATGTTCCCTCTTATCAGTACTCATTTTATGTATATAAACAATGTTATATCTATGTATATTACCAACACGTACTTGACAAAAATAAATAAATAAATAAAAATAAATAAAATATTTTGTACTTTCAGCCTTGTTCCCATCCATGGGCTCTACCTGGATTATAGCATTGAGTAATGATTACTATTCATTGAGCAGAAGTGTAAGTCCTAGAGGATCCCCACATTGTGCAACTTTGTGCAGTGTCCTTGAATAGGGAAGTACAATCCCATCACAGGCTAAAGATGGAATATTCCAAGCCCCAGCTGCCCCTAATATTCACAACCATTTAGCCTTGGTAGGATTCATTCAGAGTCAATTCCTGCCCATACAGCTTCCAAGCTCCGGAGCAGAGCTTTGAAAGCCTCACTTAGCTGGACTGGAGTTCTAATATATTGAACCGAAGAATTGTGGATTATCTCATTAAGTAATTTCCTGTAGGTCTTAAAAAAGTGTTGAGAAAGTGTCAAGCTGTAATGCACCCTACAAAGGTAAGCATTCCTTGCTTAGCCAATATCAACTGGAATTGATCCTACCGGAAGGAAAAGAACTGCAGGTAGTGGTTGACATATGGCCATTCATTCAGTGACTGTTCAAGGTGCCGAACAAATGGTGGTTACAACCAGACCTCAGAGTTCCAGCATTCCCATGGTCATGTGATTGTGATCTGGACGATTGGCAACCAGTTCACACATGACCTGTTGTAGCACCCTACGATCATGTGATTGCCATTTGCAACCTTCCCTACTGGCTCCTAAGAAAGGTCCAGGTCACTGGGTGGTGTAGATTTATTATTAGAGTTGGAAGGGACCTTGTAGGTCATCTAGTCCAACCCCCTGCTCAAGCAGGAGACTTGAGGACGTGTAAGTCCTCATCCAGACACTCTTTTTTCAGCCTCTCTTCACTCATGCTATACCGGCCACTTTCATACCATCCCCAACTTGCACCACAGCCCATTATAACCTCATACTCCATCCCTGACTCCATCACGCCTCTCACATACCCACCCCACCCACGCTATGCCTCACACACACACTCTTGTGAAGGGTCCCTGACCCATGCCGCAACTCTCATGCACTCTCTCCAATCCATGCCACAGTCTTGCATTCTCACGACCCTTCCCTGAATCTCCCTTGTGTCGTCCCGCACCCTCTCCACACCTCCTTTGCACACTTTCATTCCCTCTTTCAGCTGTCAGCAGCCACTTACGTGCCAACCTGCACTTACAAATTCTTGCCAGATTCCTCACTGACTTTGGTTGTGGGAAGCTAGTAGGAAGTTTTGTCACCTAATAACTGTAGGTTAATTACAGTAACCAGGACTGCAGGAATGCTGAGCAATGCGCTAAGTAATGCAAACCACTTAGAGACTTAAATTCTCTTCCAATTCTGCCGTACGTCAAGGACTACCTGTACCAAAAAACAATGCCCCCAACTCTCAATCTCTAGAGCCAATCCAGATGTTGATGCTATCAAAGGCTGCCGAGAAATCAAAGAGCACAAGAATGGGTGCACCACCTCCCTCTCAGCTCTGCCTTAGATCATCTACAAGAAAGTCTCTTCTAAATCGCAATCTGAAACCAGATTGAAATTGCAGGTAGATGCATATTAATACTGCATACTGCAGGCTACTTCTGCTGACTGCCGGCTGACTGCAATTTGGCAGTTCGAATCTCACCAGGCTCAAGGTTGACTCAGCCTTCCATCCTTCTGAAGTGGGTAAAATGAGGACCCAGATTGTTGAGGGCAATATGCTGACTCTGTAAACTGCTTGGGGAGGGCTGTAAAAGCACTGTGAAGTGATATATAAGTCTTAAGGGCTATTGCTATTAAGAGCATGTTGTGGGAGCAACTCTATTTTGACAGAAAATCCTTTTGGTTGTAGGATGAGATGGGAACATGTCAAAGCACTTATATCAGCGGTTCTCAACCTGGGGGTCACGACCCCTTTGGGGGTCGAACGACCCTTTCACAGGGGTCGGGAGACTTTGCCCGGACGCCACCATTTGGGTTCTTTTACCCTCTGTGCATGCGCAGAATGTTTTGCGCATGCGCAGAGTGTAAAAGAACCCAAATGGCAGCGGCGGGACGGAGGTTGTGGCGGTGGCTGCGGCAGCAGGATGGGTTGCGGTGGGGGCAGGGCGCGGGGTGCGGCATTAGGAAGGTTGAGAACCACTGACCTATATGATTGATTCCCAGGTTCCTTTTACTGTATGCTTTATCTTTCATAATTTAGATTGTCTATGGTAAAGATTCCAGTTGAATTGTTGAATTGAAATAATATTGAAAGAAAAAAGCAGTAATAGTTCTAAGTTTTCCTGTTTTTTTTAAAAGAGCTTCTATGTTGTAAACACTTTATTAGTATGGTGGAAAGAAAAAAAATCAGAAATCTGGTAGCACCTATTACCCCTATCTTGTCCCAATTTAAATCCTACATCAGCTTAGCCACTCTGTGAGCTGTGGCTCACAACAGCTTATGACTTTTACTAAAAGTTGTAAACTGGAAAAAGTGCTTGTTGACAATGTCTACAGACAACTTAAATTTTTCAAACTGCAAAAGTTTGAAGTTTGGAGTTTGTGTCATTAATAAATAGTGCTCTGTATGTGTTTTAGATAGTGATACTGTCGGGATAGGAATTTGTGGCTTAGAGGTGATAAGACCTTTTCCCTTGAATCTAATCCTTGTCAAAAATAAAACGCGATTATAAAGTCTAAGTAACAAAATATTTATTTCAGTATAAAACAATATAAAACCTAATGGCTACATTTCTGCAATCTATGATACACGTCCTTCCTCAACGAAGGACAGCAGCAGCAGAAGAAAATAAATGAATGGAATGTTGCACATGCGCAGATCACACAACATGTGACTGCTTTGCTAGGAAGTCTGGGTACCATATATTTTAGTGTATGAGCACAGCTGACAATCAAAATTTGCATCGTGACAGATACTATGGGCACTAGGCAGGGGTGGGTTCTAACTTACCTTGCTGCCGGTTTGCTTCCTCCCGTGCCGCATGAGCGCGCACGCGTTGCATGCATGCGCAGTGCTGAAAACTCAGCTTTTGCGCATGTGCAGAAGCAAAAAACAGCTTCTGCATGTGCACAGAAGCGAAAAACAAGATGGTGGCACCTATGGCGCCACCGAGAGAGCCAGTTCGGGGGCGTGGCCAGCTGGCCATTGCTCCCGGTTCAGCGAGTGGGGGAAATTCCCGCTATCGGTTCTAAAGAACCAGTCCGAACCGGCAGGAACCCACCTCTGGCACTAGGACATTTAATGGTCCAGTGCTGCTGAACAATGAGCATTTTAAATAAATCTAACTATTACCAGTATGTCTAGAAATTGTATTTGAATGTCAACTGTTAACTTTAGTTAATAATTTAAATTTCATCTTCTAGTAAACCTCAGGGTGCAACCAATTGTTTCTAAAACCATTTACATCTGAAAACAATGTTAATAGCCTTTTGGTGTGAATTGTAAAGTATTAGCCTTCTGCTTTGTGGTACAGATGTCAATTTGTATTTTTAGCTTTCTTTATTGCCACCCATCCACCCACCATTATAGCTGTTTATGTTGACTCATATGTTCTTGAAAGGCATTCACAAGTATAATCACATGTATTTTTGCTTGAAGCATCTTTGTATCAGTTCAATGAACATACGGAAATCTGACAGATTTCTTTTTAATCCTTTTAATCTTTTTAATATGAGCTGAGGTGGCGCAGCGGTTAGAGTGGGGTACTGCAGGCCACTTTAGCTGACTGTGATCCGCAGGTCAGCGATTCAAATCTCACCGGCTCAAGGTTGACTCAGCCTTCCATCCTTCCGAGGTAGGTAAAATGAGGACCCAGATTGTTGGGGGCAATATAAATATACATTGCTTACTGGTGTAAACCGCTTAGAGAGTGCTTGCACTGTGACATATAAATGTCACAAACAAACAAACAAACAAACAAACAAACAAACAAACAAACAAACAAATAAATAAATAAATAAATAAATAAATAAATAAATAAATAAATAAATAAATAATCCAGTTGTATAGGAAAGAATGAATTAGAATCCTAATTTAGTAACTAGCTCAAGTTGCTCTCAGTTGTGCTTATGCTAAAATGAGAAAATTTTGTTACATTCAAATTTTCAAATATGGTTTAGAAATACTTCTGACAGTAGAAAGCCATAAAAAGTTTAATACAAGGAAAAATGAAGTTGTCTTAAGCGAATGCAAGCAAATTATATGTGATGTTATGCCATGTTAATATTTCATAAATCTGCTGGGATATCTGATTCTGTAGTCGTTCTGTCCCCTGGATAATTAAGCTATATCATATATTTTCTGAATCTATCAGTATTGGATTCAAATATAGTAATAAAGACACTGTCAGTGACATTACTGGGTATCATGCCATAAAATGAAAAAATAAATAAATAAATTACATTTGGTAGCTGCTTGTTTTAAGGGGAGAAAACTGCTAAATTTGATAGATGGATCTCTGGTCTATGACTGTAATAAAATGATTTGAATTTGAATTTGATAGCTGGTTGCCTTTTTTTTTACATCTATTACAGTAGCTATTCACAAAACAAAATAAGTGTGAAATTGTATATTATCAGAGAGGCAGCCAAAGAAATAATAAATAGCCAATGTATCAAACTCTAGTGAAGATTACAAGGCTCTCATTTTAAAATTCTAGTTGCAATTTTCTATTCTATTCACATTTGAATACATTTTGTTAGCCAGCCCTACCTATCTGAAAGATGTTTGATGGTCCAATGGATGGTATACCTGAGCTCATTTCTCAGGTAACAATGATTGTAAGATGCCTAGAGTCACCTCTAGGTGAAATATGCAGCATATGTTTAATAAATATAAACAAAAAACCAAACCACAGCAGTTTTTGCAAGCACTACAAAATGAATTTTTCCACACAAGATAATATATGGAATTATAACTTAAATGTGACTTCCAAATCCTAACCTGCTTTGACAAGTTTTAAGTATAGTGTGCAAGCAATTTCCTAGACCACGGGTGTCAAACTTGCCGTGTTACATTGCCGTCACATGATGTTTCGCAATGTTTCCCCCTTCGTGGAGCTGGGATGGGCATGGTGTGCACATGATGCATCCCGCCCGCGGGCCGCCAGTTTGACATCCCTGTCCTAGACTGAGTCCCTACTCTAAGGTGACCAGACGTCCCGATTTTGGCGGGACAGACCCGCTTTTTAATCATTTGTCCCGCGTCCCGCCCGCCCTCTTAAAAAGTCCCGATTTTTTCAAAGTTAGCCTGACAACAAAATTTTTTTGAAAATAAACAGCGGGACGTCTGGTCACCTTGAAGCCGGCGCTGATTGGTCAGAGCAGAGAGTCTACTCTACTGTTCTGACCAATCAGCGGCGGCTTCACATCAGGCGGGGAGCGTTGCACGCTGCACGCTGCCACCTTGTTGTAGTCGGCTTGTAGTCGGAGAGCTGAGCGAGCCGCCCTCTTTGACCGTTCCTGCCCGCTGCTGGCCGAACCCCCCTGCCGCCTGAAGCCTGCTCCCGGCCGCCGTTGCTGAGCCGCCATACGGTAGGATTTTTTTAAAAATTGTTTAAGGCAGGGGGACTTGCCAAGGGGGTGCAAGGCCAAGGGTCTTCCTAGTCATGCTAGTAGCAGTAGCCGAGGTTTTGAGGTGGCATGAAGCACTTTCTGGAAGGTCGGCTTCACTTCAAGCAGCCGGGGAGGACGGTCCTGAAAGGGGGGGCAGAGGCGCGTCCACACGGCACCGTCAAAGAGGGCGGCTCGCTCGGCTCTCCGACTACAAGCCGAGTTAGGTGGGGGAAAAGAGATGAGGAAGGCGAATGAGGGAAGAAACGAGGGCGAGCTACCGGGGGGGTGGGGAGGAAACCTTGCTGCCGCCTTCTGCTTCCCCCGAGATGAGCCCCCTTGCGCATCACAGCGCATTTTCAGCACCAGGAAGCCCCTACCTGGGTCAGGGAGAAATTCAGGGGTGGCCAAACGGTGGCGCATGGGCCAAACGTGGCGCATTGGATGATTGCAAGTGGCGCATTGCAATCATCCAAAGGACAGAAGCTTTTCTGCCCGGCGAGCGGGACGGCAGCGCACGCGCAAGGAAAGCCGGAGGACGGCGCTGAGGCTCTCCAGGCAGCGGCAGGTGACAGCGGGCGCCGGCCGAGTCATCTCACGGGCAGCTGCGCTGACCCTGCCTCCGCCGAGGAGGAGGGGGAAAGGAAAGCGCTCCCGCAGAGCATCCCAACTGCAAGTTATCGTCGCCCGTCCTGCCCAAGTGGCCGCGCGACGTGACCCCGGAGCCGGATGGGCACAAGGGCAGGAAGAGAAGAAGAAAGAAAAGGTGATGCCCCGCTCGCTGGGCGCCTCTGCGCCGTGGTCAAAATCACTTCCGTTCGCTAAAACAGCATCACCTTTTCTTTTTCTCTCTCTTCCTGCCCTTGTGCCCATCCGGCTCTGGGGTCGCGTCGCGCGGCCGCTTGGGCAGGACGGGCAACGATAACTTGCAGTTGGGATGCTCTGCGGGAGCGCTTTCCTTCCCTTTCCCCCTCCTCCTCGGCGGAGGCAGGGTCAGCGCGGCTGCCCATGAGAGCCTCGTGTGCTCGATGCCGTCCTCTGGCATTCCTTCCGCGCGCGCTGCCGTTCCATCCGAGAGCCGCCAAGTGGAGTGCGCTTGATGGGCTAAATCACCGCCTTTCTCCTCCTCCTCCCCCCTGGCTGGGCTGACGTCTTCCCGTCTTCCAGGAGCCTCGGTAGGTTGGTTGCTGCTGGATCTTCTTCAGCCAGCTCCTCTCCACAGCCAGGAAGGAAGGAAGGAAGGAAGGAAGGAAGGAAGAAGAAGAAAGAAGAAGAAGGAGAGAGAGAGAGAGAGAGAGAGAGAGAGAGAGAGAGAGAGAGGTTAGGAAGGCAGGAAGACAGAAAGAAAGAAAAAGATGTTAGGAAAGAAGAAAGAGGAAGGAAGGAAGGAAGGAAGGAAGAAGAAAGAAGAGACAGAAAGAAAGAAAGAAAAGTTAGGAAGGAAGGAAGGAAGACAGAAAGAAAGAAAGAAATGTAATGCTGATTAATGATTAATGACAATGACTCTACTGGACTGAACAGTGAAAATAGAGATAAAGATAACAGTGATAATGATAACAGAGATAAAGATATCAAGAATAATTATGTTCAGATTGATGATAAGGATTTTGAGATATATAAAATGGAAAAAGGAATGAAGAAAATTAAATATATACAGAAAGTAAAATTAAGAGAGAGGAAAAGAGCGTGGGGAAAGAGAACTTATTGGTACAAAATTAAAAGAGATGAAAAAAAATTAAGCAGATGTGGTGGAGGAAATATATATATATATATAAACAAAGTAGTTGAGAAACTAAAAGGGAATGGATGATGATATTGGAATATTATAGAAATGTTTTTTTAATTTAAAATTATCTTATTAAGAGAAAAAAATTTCTGTTTTTTTATATACAGATTAATATTGTTTAACAAATTAAAAGATTTGATATTTTAGATATAACAAAGTTAATTAAGATGAGAAGTGTGAATGATAAATATAAGTATTAGAGCTCAAAAGATGTATTATGATTGTGTATTTTTTTTCATTTATTTCAATTTATTTTTTCACATATGAAATTTGTTCAAATGAAAAAATCTTAAAGGGGAAAAATGTATTATTTTAAGAGTTGAATATGTAATTGAATAAATTTAGAAAGAATTTTGATGATTAGTAAATGAAACGATATATTATGATTGTGTATAATTAATATAACGTTAGAAATTCAAAGATTTTTTTTTCTTCTCTTTCGTTCTTTTTATAAAGATTAATAATGTTTAATCTTTTGGAATAATGTGGATAAAACAATGACAATAAGAGAAATATGGAATAAATATGATCACTAGAATTTAAGGGAAATTACTTAAATATTAAATAATGAACAGGAAATATGAATGTTAATTACTTTAAAATTTATTAAACTGAGAGTTGATAAGTTAATTGATTTGGATTTTTTCCTTTCCTTTTTATATTTTATTTTTTCTTTACTACTTGTTGAATATTTATAGAGTGGATAAAATTAGACAGAATTTTGATGATTAATATGAGAAATTAAAAGAATAATTGGGCATTTAGTTTTTTGATAGAACAAAGGATAAAAAACAGAAGCGATGAATAAAGAGATTAAAGAATTAAAGGAAGCAATTTGGCTTAAAATTAAAAAACAGGAGACAGTAACTATCTTGGAAAGTTAAGCGAATAGCGATCTATTTGGATGAAAATTTGGAATTAACTGGTGCATATCCCAGATGACAAAACTAGAAATTAGATTTTTTTTCTTTTTTTCTTTTTTCTTTTTTCTTTTTTTGGGGAGGTAAGATGGAAATAGCAGCATGTACCTAGAAGAGAGTATAACATAAAAAAATAATAATATAACTATAATGATGGTTTTTTTTTAAAAAAGAGATATGATTAGTTTAAAATTGGGATTAGCATCAGTCTGCCAAATATAAAATGAGTTTAGTATAAAAGCACTCCAGGAAAGGCAAAGAAAATGAAAGAGGAAGTAGAAGGGGAGGAAGAGAAGGTGTAGAGAGGGTTGAGGAGGAGGGAAGGAGTTAGAAAGTAGGAGGAGAAGTTGGAGATAGAGAGAGGAGAGTGTAATGGAATAAAGTAGAACAGACTGATGACTGATGAGGCAAGTGTTGAATAAGATACTGACTTTTGAATAATTGATTATATTGAACAAATATGTATTTTTATTGTAATATTTTAAGGTACATGTGTATTGAATTGTATATAAAGTGATGGAGAAAATAAAAAAATTTGAAAAAGAAAGAAAGAAAGTTGTATGGCCGCCCTGAGTCCTACGGGAGTGGGGCGGCATACAAAAACGACCAAATAAATAAATAAATAATAAATGGCGGATTGGAACTCGTCTGCGAAAAAAATTGACGGATGGTATGCTTAAGGTTGGCCACCACTGCTCCATATAGAACAAAATTAAAAATATATATATTACAATACTATTTTTGCGTTCTATGAAATTTTTTGTTGCTCCATATAGACCAAATTTTTAATCAGGAACACCCCCCCTCAGGAACCCACCCCTCAGGAACCCACCTGACCGACCCCCCCCCCCGGTCAATGGTGTCCCTCTTTAGCAATTTTAAAATCTGGTCACCTTACCCTACTCACTAAAATGAAGAAATTATAGAGAAGCAAAGCACATGTACATGTATATCCTGATCTATTCTGGTTCATTTGTCAAAACACAGCCTACAATTTAAATAAATAGCCGTGTTACTGCTGTCCTGTTCTGTCAATTCTTCATCACTACCCATGATGGTAAAGGTTCAAAACAGAATTAAGATTGAAGCATGGTGAGAATTTACCTATTAGTTATATAATTACTTAACCCGTTACAGACTGTCTTAGACTTAGAAATTCTTTTTTTTTAAACTTTTCTTAATGATATTGACTCCTTTAATTTTGGTTATTGTAGGTGCTACTTCCAGCAGCCAGTTTGTTACAGCTGCAGGATATAAAAACATATTGCTCTGATTTTTTGGAAACGCAGCTTCATCCTGTCAACTGTTTGGGTATTCTAGCATTTGCTGATATGCATGCCTGCATTGAGCTTCTGAACAAGGCCAACACATACGCAGGCAAGTGGAAGTTCAATTCTGAAAAATGAGGATTTTGGTATTATTTTTAACTTTAGAGAGGCCTTTCCATATTGCTCACATGAAAAAGAATGTAAATCACAACGGAGAAATTAAAGTTGTACAGGTAACAAACAAAAATTGTTTTATGATTTGATATTAGCAAAGCAGCCAAGAGGCTGAATAAATTTCAAAAACTAAAATTTAAGATTAAAATAGATATTTAAACAAAGCAGTATTAAATCTTTGAAAACTGGCACCTTTTCCCTTTCTCAAAATATTAATGTAGTAATACAATAGTAGGATTCAATTTGCCAGAATAAAGAAAAGAATTATTGTTAATGTGGCAATTCAATTCAATTCAATTCAGTTTCACAGAATACTTCAGCTGTAATAGCAATAATACAGCAAATGCAACTCATTTTTTATCTGCCCAGTTACCATTTCTGAGAAATGCTCTTCTGCATTGTACCGTCAAGGGCCTGTGTTGAGAATTATTCCCCTTGTATTAACCATGCATGTATGCTTGCATCTGTGGAGTTCACCTTATGGAAAGCAATTTCAATCATTTCATATATTAATTTTACAGATAAAAAATACTATATGTTCAGACATACAGTACTTTATGTAGCAATATTTCCAATTATGGATTGGGTGTTAATGTCTTTCCTTTGAGAAAATATTGCATAACAATTTGAGGGATTATAAAAATGAGATTCAGACAATTGTATTGTCTTCTAATAGACGTTTTCACCAATTATGCAATTTTGCACATAAGCCTCCAGTTCTGCAGCAATGGGAGGTTGCACTGACCCAGCTCAACTAACCCAACCAGATTATGGAAAGTATGTTTGGGCTGGTACCCACATTATCCCCTGTCTTCACGGGATTCTTTTCTTGAACTAGCAGGTGCAGACAAGAATGACAATTAGCAGCACTCCCTTCCCATTGCTTTTTTCTGACATGGCGTTCTGCATCATCCCTAATAGTCAGCATACTCCATTCTTCCTTCTTAGAATTTGTTTGTCCCCAGATATTTTTATCTAAAAATAAACAATTCCACCATGTTTCCATATCTCCTACATACATGCAAGCACTACTATTTTAGCTACATATTTATTGGCATAAATGCCCAAATATCAGAAATAAGGTGAATTGTGGAGTTATTTTCCACCGGATATCTGTCAAGCTCCTTCCCTTTATTTGTTTAAACAATGATTTGAAACCTTTGTACATCAACTAGCAACCTATGGATTGGTGCTCATAAGCTTGCGAACACTTTTGAATTTTCAATATCTATGCGTAAATATGATCTAAAGCAGAGGTCTTCAAACTTGGCAACTTTAAGATTTGTGGACTTCAACTCCTAGAATTCTCCAGCCAGCTATGGAGAATTCTGGGAGTTTAAGTCCCCAAGTCTTAAAGTTGCCAAGTTTGAAGACCTCTGATCTAAAACATGAACTGTTACCTCAACAGATCCTGAAACTAGTTTACAATATTTATTGAGGAAAGTCGTTTTTAAGCACTACCATATGTGATCAGCTTTATTTTGTTTGTATAATTTCTTGTAGGATTTTACAGAATTGGAAGATCTGTTTTAAATTCGATATTGTTATTTTGGTATACCATGTTCTAATAGCCAATGTATCAAACTCTAGTGAAGATTACAGGGCTCTCATTTTAAAATTCTAATTGCTATTTTCTATTCTATTCACATCTGAATACATTTTGTTAGCCATTTGTTTATATTATGCCGATTATTTTTTACAACTAACTTTTACAAATACAAGGTGGCAAACATATCCAACACACCTTCCTCCTCCTGTTTTCTCTAACAGAACAACCCTGTGAAGAGAGTTAGGCTAAGAAAAGGTGACCCTAGCCCGAAGTCACTCATTTGGTTTTCATGACTAAAGCAGGACTTGAACTCACAATCTCCCACTTTCTAGCCTGGTGCCTTAACTACTAAACCAAACTGCCTCTCAAATAATGTTGCCCTGTTCATTTATTTTATAACTTTATATGATTTTATAGCTATCCACCAGATGCAGATGATTATGGGCAGCTTACAAAAACCAACCCATCAAACATAACCCTCCAGCATCCATGGTTAAATTGTTAATCCCACTTACCATTAATAATAGTAGAATTCATCTATCATGTTTGCTGATATTTGTTTGTACATGCTCTTGCTGTATATAACATTATGCACACTTTGTAACATGCTCAAATGTACTGAAACAAAAATGATAGGGTGTTCTAAAAATCTTAATATAGTTCTGTACTAAGACTTTGGGATACCCTGTATATAAAATAGGATTTATCCAGCCACTGCCATGATTTCAGTCTTTGAATCTTATTATGTATTACATCTTTCAAAAGGAAGATCTAATTAATTGTCAGTCTTATTTTTCAAATGTAGTGGCCTTATTTTAGAAATTATGTTGGTAGTTGCACACAAAGTCCAATTGGCTTTATAAATGAGATTTCCACATTTTAAATGACATTATTCTTTCATGGACATGAGCTGTATATTCTAGCAATTATAACTAGAAAGAAAACAATTTTGTGTTTCCTGAATCTCTATAAGGATAAAATGCTTCTTGCTGCTTTTGTTGTTGCAATCTATATGTTTACATTTTTTCTTGAAATAGAACAGCACTTTACTGAGGTTGTACTAGGTGAGGAATTTCTCAGTCTTGCTGTGGAACACGTGTGCAGCTTAATATCCAGTGACAAATTAACAGTAGCATCAGAAGAAAAGGTAAGGTAATGTCTTCCTTATTTAGATGTTATGATATGTAATAATGTAGAGGTGTGCAACAGAGGTGGGATCCTACCTCTGATTGCCGGTGCGGTTAATCGCTGAGTTCGGCGCAGAGCCGAAGACTCTGCTCCCGTTCGCGGAATGGGAGCTTTCCCCGGGCGCTTTCCCCGCCCGCATGGATGCCGCCAATTGCGTTCTTTTGCCCTCTGCGACTGCCCAAAGCGTTCTGCATGTGCAGAGGGCAAAAGAACGCAATTGGCGGCATCCATGCGGGCGGGGAAAGCGCCCGGGGAAAGCACCCGGGGAAAGCGCCCGGGGAAAGCACCCGGGGAAAGCTCCCGTTCCGCGAACGGGAGCAGAGTCTTCGGCTCTGCACTGAACTCAGCGATTAACCGCACCGGCAATCAGAGGTAGGATCCCACCTCTGGTGTGCAATCTGTTTTAGATGCTAATGTTTAAAATTTGAGTTTGAAGTGGAGTCTTCTGTTCTTTTTTTGATCTGATACTCAGATGCTGTGTCTTTTTTTTTTTGCCAAAAATATTCCAATATAAGAACGGTTGCAAGCAAGGTCAGAAGCGTCTAACTTTGGCTTTGAAATATTTTTAATGCAAAAGTTTTTACACACCTTTAAAATCATGGAACTAGATTAGAAGGACCATTGTTGAAATATTTATTCATTTACAATATACCTTGATAGGAGGATATAGGAGAAAGATATTTGAATGTTTTTTCTCTTTCACTCCAGTCTGTTCAGATTTTTTTCCCCCCCAAAAAAGCAAAAATCCAAAGCAAAAATCTATAAAACTCAAAGACAACTCTTTTACCTACATTATTATATAGTTGGTGATAATATAGGAGAACCCTTTCTTGCTTAGAGGAAGAAAGGGGTCTCCTACATTAGCTCCAACTATTAATATACTGGTGGAAGGTTCTAATATTTATCTCCTAAAGGAAAACCAATTGTGGGGGGGGGGGGAATCAGAGTCAAACTATATATGATACAAATACTGCTAAATATGTAAAAGAGCTTAAAAGTATAAATACTGATAGGAAACCCTAGTTCCAGCTAATTCAGAAAAAGAATTCATAGGGGGAAGGGAAATTAGATGTGTTGTTCTTTGTAATGACAAAACTGGCTACTTATTGTTACGTTTTAAAACACATTAATCTGAGTGCGCAGAACTCAGTAGGATGTCAATGGAAATGCAAGATAAAGATGACTCTGAATTCTATAAAACTTGGGACAGGTGGTATAATTGGCTTAATCAAAACAAAAATATCAAAAACTGCTATAATTATATGTCATAAACTAAGACAGTATAAACAATAACAAATGTCTACTTTTCCGCATAGACCGAAACAAACTATGAAGATATATACAATTTTACAAGGTCTTAAAATATTAATCAAGTTGAACAAAAGAACCATTGTTGAAAAAGGAAAAATTGTTTTATTGTAATGATAATAGACTGAATATAATATAATAATAGAAAAGAATAAGGAAAATATTGCAAGATATAAGGAAGATAATGATGTAAACAATAACTATATAGAATAAACATGTTTTTGTATCACTAGGCTGTAAAAGGATAGTGTCGACGGGATGGTTGATATGTATGTTCAATGTTTTCTATTTTCAAAGATATTTGATACTTTATTTGTATATACATATGTTTACACATGTTTGTATGTTTGAATGTTTGTTAGTTTTTTTTAACATAATTAATAAAGATTATTTTAAAAAAATTAAAGCACATTAATCTGGTCTAGATATGTTAAAACTTTATATAACCAATATGTCTTCATTTCTAAGAGATGAATGGGTGGAGACAACGGAGAATTAGACAAGGCAGTTCCAGCTGGCTGTTGTTGGAAATGTTCTTCCTCTCTTTCAATTTGAATAATAAAATGAGCAAAATCTTAGAGTTCTTTATCTATCTGTCAAGAAAACCATATGCAGAACTCATAATGTGTCTTTTTTTCACATAAGGTATTCGAAGCAGTGATTACTTGGGTTAACTATGACAAAGATGTGAGGCAAGAACTCATGGCACGTCTGATGGAACATGTTCGATTACCTTTGCTGTCAAAGGAATATTTGGTCCAGGTAATTAACCAGAGGCATTTCATTCATGGTCTTTTATTCCCTTGTTATACTGCAAGATAAAAGCTTGTGTAATGGAAGAAACATAACAAAGGGTCTAGGCCAGGGGTATCAAACTCACGTCGTCATGACGACGTCATGTGATGTATCGGGACTTTTTCCCCCTTCACTAAACTGGGCGTGGACGTGGCCAGCACATGACCATCCAGCCCATAGTCTAGGGCAGTGGTGGCGAACCTTTTTCGGCTCACGTGCCAAAAAAGGGGGGGGGCGCTCGCGCGCGCTCGCGTGCCCACACCCATTCCCTCCCCCCTACGCATGCGCACAACACCCCCCATGCTGCCTCCTGCGCATGCGCACACCCCCCCACCCCCGCACAGGCCCACTTACCGGAGCCTGGAACGACGAAACGGAGCCTGGAACGATGAAACCGGCAAACCGGAAGTGCGAAAAAACGCACTTCCGGTTTGCCGGTATGCTGTTTTTTGCACTCCGGAGGGCTCCGGTGCGGAAAAGTGCACTTCCGGTTTGTCCGTTTTGTAGTTTTTTGCATTCCGGAGCTTCAGGGAGCTTCCCTGAACCCTCCGGAGTGCAAAAAACAGCACACCGGCAAACCGGAAGTGCGTTTTTTCGCACTTCCGGTTTGCCGGTGGGAACCCTCGCGTGCCGGCTTCTATGGCTCCGCGTGCCAGCTCTGGCACGCGTGCCATAGGTTCGCCACCACGGGTCTAGGGCCTAGGCCAACTTGTTGCAACCAACTCACCATAGCCAACTCACCGCACAACAATTCAATTGTTTTATTGAAACAATTTTCAATTAAAAAATTTATTGTTTCTTTCCTTGAGATTCTAAAGATTCGGAGCCCCTTCATCCGCCATTTCTTCATCTCTTCTTGTTGTATCCTAGTGACATTTTATGTCACTTCTTGATCATAATGCACTCCCTCTCTTTTTTTATAGTACCTCGTGGTATAATTAGAATTTTAATTTAATATTTTAATTTATTTTATTTTTACCAAATGATGTTCTCACCGGAGAACAGTTTAGAACCCCTATTGACTTCTCCACGGAGTTTAAAAAGCTGTCAGAGACAGTTTTAAAATAGGGTCTTAATGACCTCATTAGGGCTAGGATGGTGCTGGTCTACCTAATCTCCAGCGACTGAAGGGGGGGGGCAGTTTACATCCAGTTACAGAGTAGGAAGCTAATAAGTGAATAGAATGGGCAAGGACTATGTGTCAGGCTATGCTTCCCTTCAAAACCCAGGAAATAAAAACCCCAACTCCATGTTGATAGAGATGAGTACTTTTACTAGGCAAGAAATGATAGCAACAAAAGAAAAGCAAGTTCTGAAGCAAAAAGCATGCAAAATGCATATACAAAGAATCCCAAAACCCTCCCTCGTAACCCCCCTGGGAAAATTATCCAATCCCCATGCCAAAGTGTCATGTGGGGCCGCACCGGCCAGCTGGACTTCCACATCTGGTCTGACAAAGCCATTGACCTTGAGCAGGCTATAAACATGTCTGTGAAGCCTGGTAGAACCTGATGAGAACTTTCCTCCCCAAAGTTCTAATCAGAGACAAACAGGACCATCTCCAGCAGCTTCCCCAACCCCTACCCAAATACCTAACCCAACCTAACCCTCCCCCCCCGTTACTATGGCAGCTATAGCAAGCAGGCATCACAGAGGCTGACACTATGGATAATGGCTACCAGAGAGATTCAGTTTCTACTCCATCTGCAGCCACATCAACTCCCTTAATGACTTTCAACCCAATCTACCTCATAGGGTTGTTGTGAGGCTGCGGTTCTTAACCTTTTTAGTGGTCCGCACCCCCTTGAATCTGAAAATAAGCTCTTGCACCCCCTTAAAAAATGTGTGTATATTTTTTATTTAAGAAAAAACATTTATTGCATAAACAAATGCCATGTTTATTTACAATATATATTACTCTATAATATTACTATATAATATAATATAATATTATATTATATTATATAATATTATATTATAATATAATATAATATAATATAATATAATATAATATAATATAATATAATATAATATAATATAATATTATATTATATTATATTATATTATATTATATTATATTATATTATATTATATTATATTATATTATATTATATTATATTATTATATTTTATTATATTTATTATATTATATTATATTATATTATATTATATTATATTATATTATATTATATTATATTATATTATATTATATTATATTTATTATATTATATTATATTATATTATATTATATTATATTATATTATATTATATTATATATGATATGATATTATTATATTATATTTATATGATATGATATATTATATTATATTATTATTATATTATATTATATTATTATATTATATTATATTATATTATATTATATTATATTATATTATATTATATTATATTATATTATATTATATTATATTATATTATATTATATTATATTATATTATATTATATTATATTATATTATATTATAATTATAATATTATATTATATTATATTATATTATATTATATTTATTATATTTATTATATTATTATATTATTATATTATTATATTACTATATAACATAAAAACACGGTCGCCTCATTCGTATTTTTTTTTAAATTTTTGAAATTTCTCTCGCACCCCTGGAAATGCTCTCTCGCACCCTCAGGGGTGCACGCACCCCAGGTTAAGAACCACTGTTGTGAAGAAATATAGGAGTATTATATATAATTTTTGAGTTCCTGGACAAAGATGGGGTATAGATATATGTGCATGTTTGTGTGCCAGAGGAAGGGCAAATAAAGCAGGGAAAATATCCATCCTTTCTGACACAGGGAGTCAATTCCTTGCTGCTGGGTAGGAGAGGGAGTGAAGGGTTGCTAGAGTGGAAGAGAAACACTTACAGAATGATCAAAATGACCATCACGTGACCGCAGCAGCAGCCCAACCATAGCAGCAACTTGAAGAAGCCACAACTTCCCCAAATTTCATTCCCTCTGGGGTCATGGGTCCCAGATTTTGGATGCATTTTGCATGTTAGCCCATTTGAGTTATCTTGGTTCAAATATTGTTGACCTATGATGCACTATTTCACCCAGTTAATGGTAATGACAATGAGAGTTTTAATAGTATTGTATATAGATTGGACTTGTAGGTTTGAGGGTTATATGAACTAAGGGCACCATAAATGGGATAGCTAAATTATATGAATATAAAATGCAAAAATTTATAAAATAAATTTTATAATAAATTAAAAAGTCAAAGTTTCCCAATCTGGACAACTTCAGACATGGAAACTTCAGTTTTCGGAATTTCTTGGTCTCTCAAGGTGAGAATTCTGGAAACGGATGTCTGCACAGCTAGAAGTTGCCCAGGCTGAAAAACACTGATGAATATTAATTTAAAAAAATCTTTATTATTCTTAGAGAATATTTCAAAGAGTACTTCACAAATAAAACGATACATAGATTATATTGTCATTATCTCTGGTTTGTTTTCATTTAGCAATAATTGTTGGAAAAAGAATTATTTTAAAGTTTTCACTGACTGAACCAATTCAAAATGAATAACTACATGAAAACTACATTCATGCAAATTAGTCAGTGTGTTCTTTCTTGCTAAAATTGCATCAATATGGCTAATTCACAGAGAGTTGAAGAAGAGATACTTGTTAAAAATAGCAGTGCATGTAAAGATTACCTAATTGAAGCAATGAAGTACCATTTGTTGCCACCTGAGCAAAGAGCTTTGATGAAGTCCACACGAACAAGGTTAAGAATACCTTCCAGTCCTCCAAAGGTAGGCATGTCACTTATATGTACTTCCTTTTCGAATTGCCTTGCGTTGTATGAAAAAAAAAGTATGTGATTTAAGACATGGGCTCTTTTTTATTTTACAATATGTATATAATTGGAATAAAGTAGAAAATTATACAGTTGGAAGAGGCCATTATGTCAATAAGTCTTAATTTCCTGTTCAATTAAAGCATACTTAAATCTACCGTATTTTTTGGAATATAAGATGCACCTTTTTGCCCCCCAAAAGAGGGTAGAAATGTCGGTGAGTCTTATACACCGAATGCAGCCATTTTTGGCCTCCCGAAGCCCCGCCCCTGCATCCCATTTTTGCGAAAAATGGGCATTTTTGCCTTCCCCCCACCCCCTAGGAGTGCTCTGCAGGCTTCCCAAACCCTCTACATGCCTCGTTTATGCAAAAAAAAGGCCGAAAAATGAGCCGTTTTTTGCAAAAAAGGGGGTGTTTTTGCCTTCTAATTACCCCATCTAGCATGACTGAAGGAGGAATTCTGGGAGTTGAAGTCCACTAGTCTTAAAGCTGTCAAGTTTGAAGACCCCTGGGTTAGGGGTTAGGGGTGCAAAGGTCTTCAAACTTGGCAAGTTTAAGACTTGTGGACTTCAACTCCCATTCCTGAGCTAGCATGACTGGAGGAGGAATTCTGGGAGTTGAAGTCCACAAGTCTTAAAGCTGTCAAGTTTGAAGTTTGTAAAAAGTGTACATGGTTGTAAAAAGTATTCTGCTATACTGGTATTTTATTAAATAATATATTACTACACCATTTGGTTCAGAATACTTTTTTCCTTGTTTTCCTCCTCTAAAATCTAGGTCCATCTTATACTCCGGTGCGTCTTATACTCCAAAAAATACGGTATCTAGTAAAATTAATAAATCAGCCAGAGAGTCTTGTCAGCATTCAGCTCCATACTTGTTCAGTTGTGTCTTCATTCTTGTTAACCTAGGACTTTACCTTTTATTTAATAAAATTTGAAAACTATTGTGTGGCATTAAACAGACTTAAATAGAGTTACAATTCATAAAGAAATGACTCTCTTAACTAAGATAACGGATATGTAGGCAAAGGAAGATAACCTCCCATTTTTTCATTAGTGGGAATTGTTTGGGTATAGCTTGTCTTTTTTTCCAGGGACAAATCACAAAAGGCTGCACCATATTCATATCTGCAGGGCTTTCCTTGAACCTTTTGAACCCACCCTGAGCAGGGGTGAAATGCTCCTGGTTCGGGTGGGCCAGTCATCATAGAGCCGATAGCGATCGCAGCGCGAGGCTTCCCCCACCCGCCTGGATGCCGCCATTTGGGTTCTTTTACATTCTGCGCATGCGCAAAGCGTTCTGCGCATGCGCAGAGGGTAAAAAAACCCAAAAAGCGGCATCCAGGCGGGTGGGGGAAGCGGGTGGGGGAAGCCTCGCGCTGCAATCGCTATCGACTCTATCGGCTCTACAACGACCGCCCGAACCTGGAGCATTTCACCCCTGACCCTGAGTAATGCCCTTCTGAGAAATAGAATAGTACTGTGGATAGGATTTTTTTGTTCATTGTCAGAGACTGTTCAGTTTCTCCCCCCCCCCCAATTTAATGTGTATCTAAGTTTATGATGTTGCTTCTGTTAAAGGTGATGGTAGTGGTAGGAGGGCAAGCACCAAAAGCTATCCGCAGTGTGGAGTGTTTTGATTTTGAAGAACAGCGATGGCACCAAGTTGCTGAACTGCCTTCCAGAAGATGCAGGGCAGGTACCCTGACACTTTAAATTGATGCTTCCTGCATGCAAGCTTAACTCTATGCCAGCTATTTCCTTTTTATTATATGATATAATGTATTTTATTGATTAGTCAATTGACCACATCAGCCACTGTAAAATGCAATAACGTGAGATATGATACAGCGAAATGAGATAAGATAGCTACAGTGAGATAAAATAGAATAAAATGTAGTAGGCAAGATAAAGTGAAGATAAAAGAGTATGATTTTAAAAAAAGTGTACAGTAAAATAGAAGAAGAGCTATTTCCTCTTTTTAAAATATGGTCTGGTATTCATGATATATGGAAAAACCCTTCTACTAGAACAGAACCAGTGGTGGGTTGCTCCCGGTTCGGCACGGTTTGGCGAACCAGTAACGGCGGCGGTGGGAGGCTCTGCCCACCCACCCGGGACATAGCACACGTGCACGAACCGGTAGCAACGCGATTTAGAACCCACTACTGAACAACAACCCTTTTTTTCCCCAGGAGTTGTATACATGAATGGTCTTGTCTTCGCTGTTGGTGGCTTCAATGGCTCCTTGAGGGTTCGTACTGTGGATTCTTATGATCCAGTAAAAGACCAGTGGACAAGCATTGCTAGTATGCGAGACAGAAGAAGCACTTTGGGCGCTGCTGTATTAAACGGGCTTCTATATGCTGTAGGAGGTTTTGATGGGAGCACAGGTATATCATTTTATATAGTGACATCACCATACAGCCCTTCTTTATATAAGGCATCTAGATGGTGGATTGTTTTTGTTGCAATCTGTGGGATTAATTTGGGAACAAAGTACTTTACTTCAGCCTGTAATGGTTAACTATTAGGATTGTGGCACTAAGCAGGACAAGAAAGCAGGATGTGACTCATCTCATCTGGACTCTCCTGACCCCAGTGCCTACGTGACCCGAATGCATAGATACGTGACACTATGCACAAGATACCTAAAGGATGTGTACTCAGGAGTAGATTAACAATATTTATTTATTATTAGAGTTGGAAGGGACCTTGTAGGTCATCTAGTCCAACCCCCTGCTCAAGCAGGAGTTCCTACACCATTTGAGACAGATGGCAGTCCAGTCTCCCCTTGAAGGTCGCAAGTGTTGGGGCTCTCACAACCTCCGCTGGCAAGCTGTTCCACTGGTTGATCGCTCTCACCGTCAGAAAGTTTCTCCTCACTTCCAGGTTGAATCTCTCCTTGGTCAGCTTCCATCCGTTATTCCTTGTTTGGCTTTCTGGTGCCATAGAGAACAGCCTGACCCCCTCCTCTCTGTGGCAGCCCCTCAAGTATTGGAACACTGCTATCATGTCACCCCTGGTCCTTCTCTTCGCCAGACTGGCCAAGCTCAGTTCCTGCAACCGCTCTTCGTATGTTTTATTTTCCAGACCCTTTATCATCCTGGTTGCTCTCTTCTGCACTTTCTCTAGGGTTTCAATGTCTTTTTTGTAGTGTGGTGACCAAAACTGGATGCAGTACTCTAGGTGTGGTCTGACCAAGGCTTTATAGAGTGGTACTAGTACCTCTCTGGTCCTTGATTGTATCCCTCTATTTATGCAGCTCAGGACTGCGTTGGCCTTTTTGGCTGCTGCTGCACACTGCTGGCTCATATTTAGTTGGCTGTCTACCAAGACTCCAAGATCCCTCTCGCAATCGCTGCTATTGAGTGTGGTTTCACCCAGTTTGTATGTGTATTTTTGATTCTTCTTACCTAGGTGTAGAATTTTACTTTTCTCCATGTTAAATTTCATTTTATTTGTTTGGGCCCAGTGTTCGAGTCTGTCAAGGTCCCTCTGGATTTTGAGTCTGTCCTCTGGGGTGTTTGCTACTCCCGCCAGCTTGGTATCGTCTGCAAATTTGGTTAGTTCTCCTGCTATTCCCTCATCTAGGTCATTTATGAAGATATTAAAGAGTACTGGGCCTAGGACGGAACCTTGTGGTACACCACTGCTTACTTCTCTCCATGTGGACTTAGAGCCATTGAGGACTACTCGTTGGGTACGGTTGGTCAGCCAGTTGTTAATCCATCTGGTTGTGTAGCTGTCTATCCCGCTTTTTTCTAGCTTATGAAGAAGTAGGTTGTGGTCTACTTTGTCAAATGCTTTGCTGAAGTCCAGGTATATGATGTCTACTGCATTTCGCTGGTCTACTAATTTGGTCACAGTGTTGAAAAATGAAATGAGGTTGGTTTGGCATGACTTGTTCTTAACAAATCCGTGTTGGCTGTTGGTTATTACTTGGTTTGTTTCTAGATGATGTGAGATCTGGTTTTTAATTATTTTTTCCAGTATTTTCCCAGGTATTGATGTTAGGCTGATTGGTCTGTAGTTTCCTGGGTCTGTTTTTTTACCTTTTTTGTAGATGGGGACCACATCAGCTCTTTTCCAGTCCTCGGGGAGTTCCCCTGTGTTCCAGGATTTGTGGAAGATGTGGTGCAGTGGTTCCGAAATGACTTCTGCTAGTTCTTTTAGGACTCTGGGGTGTAATCCATCAGGTCCTGGTGCTTTGTATTCGTTCAGATAGGTGATCTCTTACTGTATTTTTGTTTAGGTTGAGTCTTGCTTCGAATCTGTTTTTTATATTTGTGTTGCTGGGTAGTTGAGCTGCAGTTTCCTTTTGAAAGTGGGACGTCTGGTCACCTTACACAAAGGCCATCACAGAACATCTCTTTAACAGATTAACAGAGTTGGAAGGGACCTTGCAGGTCATCTAGTCCAACCCCCTGCCCAAGTGGGAGATCCTACATCTGCCTCTACCTAGGATCGAACTCACAACCTCCTGATTATGAGGCAAGAGCTCCACCTCTAGGCCAGATCCTCCCCTAGATATATGGTAGCCATATATATATACTCTATCTACCATATATAACCATATATGGTAGCAACAGCTGTATATACCCACCCCTTACTAACTTTGTCATAAGATTGTAACTGGATATGAACTGGTTTGTAATAAAAGAGGGTTACAGAGAAAATTCTGTGCTCCTATCCCGAGATACCTGCCTGCGTGTCTCATTTCTCATGGGAGACCACCACAGCAATCATTCTCACCATCTACCCCCCTCCCCCGGAAACACATTTTGGCATCTTTTTTTCTTAAATTCCAAACAGAACATTTCATTATCAAACATACCGAAATGCTAAATGTAAATCATTAGAAGTAGGCTACTTTATAAACTTTTTGAAAATTTATTTTCTAGAATATGTCTTGTTTTTCTCATCTGTGTCATTTCGTCTGAAGAATCATACTGGAGCTGAATCTACCTTGGGGGAGGGACATGTAGGCAGGCACACACACACACACACACACACACACACACACACACACACACACACACACACACACGTGTGCTATTTCAGCAGGTGGCATTACCAGCTGATTTAGTTTGGGCTTCAGGCCAAGCCAGATTGGATCTGGGCAGTGTTTCTCAACCTTGGCAGTTTGAAGATGTGTGGACTTCAAACTGCCAAGGTTGAGAAACACTGGATCTGGGTTAAAACTTGGATAGGAGATCATTGGGGGAATTCTGCAGGCTAAATTTGGGGATTCAAAAAAGTGATCCTAAAAGAAGGCATTGGTAAACCAGTGTTGTGGCATAGATATGCCTATGAAGTCATCAGAAGGAAAAATCTGCCCAGAGGAAGTTTTATTTATGCAGCGTATTTTAGCCAGTTATCTCTAATGGTAGCAAAACGGTATGCTTTTATATGCTATTACTTACTGCAAAAAAACCCACCACCGCTAGATTCAGTAATACTTCAATTTGATTACGTTTCTTTATGCTTTATTACAGGTTTATCCTCAGTAGAAGCTTATAATATGAAGACTAAAGCGTGGTTTCATGTAGCACCAATGAACACAAGGAGAAGTAGCGTTGGAGTAGGTGTAATTCGAGGTAAGATTTCTGAGTTGACTTTTCTCTCTGCATGACTTAACTTTTAAGACATCTAATCCTAAAGCAGAGGTGGGTTCCTGCCGGTTCGGACCGGTTCTATAGAACCGGTAGCGGGAATTCCCCCCCGCTCGCTGAACCAGCAGCGATGCCGGCTGGACACGCCCCTAAACCAGCTCTCGCGGCAGCGGCGCCATCTTGTTTTTTGCTTCTGCGCATGCTCAGAAGCTGAGTTTTAAGCACTGCGCATGCGCCCGCACTGCGCGCAATGCCCACGCGCCCATGTGGCGTGTGAGGAAGCAAACCGGCAGCGAGGTAAGTCAGAACCCACCCCTGTCCTAAAGGCCCTGCCTATTGAAAGAAAACACACCTTTTAAAGCACATTAACAATGTTATGAAGGCAGAGTGGAACTTTATTCTGAATGGAAGGCCCAGGAATGCTGCTTCACTGTTTCTGCTCTGCTTTTCCATCCTTCTTTCCTATCCTCTTTTGTGCTGTGGCTCTGACACCATTTGCTTGGCTTATTCTAGAAAGTAAAATTATTCCTTTATGAAATGCCTATTCAGATAGAAGGTTTTATTAGGGGAAAAAACTAAAAAGATTTGCTGCTGTGAAATGTATTAAAAGATTTACATTATAAATATTCCTTCCTCTTTGAGTGAATAGCCTGATTAAGATTTTTATTTTCATCTATAAAAATATTTGACCCATAAAATAGGGAAGTGGGTTTATAGAATGAACAGAATAACGTATACTTTAAATCATCTCTTTCAAAAGCCATTAAAACAACCCAATACTTTTTCCATTTTTTAAAAAGTGAATAAATGTTGCACTTGTAATTTTCAAAATGTTTACAACTAAATTATTAACGTAAAAAGAGTACATTTGTCCTTACAACATAAAGGAGCACTTACTGTCATTCAAGGCTATATAGTATGTAAACTGGAAGAAACAAGTTTGTTGATACAAAATAGTGTTAATTCTCTAACAACTCCTATGAAAATGCCCTATATATATATTTGAATATTGCTTTTGTATGTTATTGTACAATTATAATAATTAAAGGATTGTTTAGCAATAAAGCTTAACCATTTTCTATATTGGTCTATTAAAAAGAAGGGGAAAAAACACCAAAAATATTTATATTTTAAATATGCTATCTAGTGAATAGATAGATTGTCACTATATGTTTGTGTGTGTATAGCTATGTAATATATGCACATTTGCACACATATGTCTCCTAAACCTATTTCCAGGTATGTTGTATGCAGTTGGTGGCTATGATGGTGCATCGCGTCAGTGCCTTAGCACAGTGGAGTGCTATAATTCAAATGAGTGGACCTATGTTGCAGAGATGAGTACTCGACGTAGTGGAGCTGGTGAGCAATCAGAACTTAAATTACGTTTGTGACATAAAATTTCTCCCTCTCCCTCCCTCCCTCTCTCTCTCTCCCTCTCCCTCTCTCCTTCCTTCTCTCTCTCTCTCTCTCTCTCTCTCTCTCTCTCTCTCTCTCTCTTCCTCTTCCCCTCTCTCTCTTCCCCTTACTTCCCCTCTCTTTCTCTTTCTCTCTCTGCCTTTGAATCAGTTTTAACTTTTGGCAAATGCCCGGACAATCACTGCAGTTTTCACTACTTATTTTGGAAGTAGGACTAGAATTCAAAGTGTTCTGGTTTCTAGCCTGATGAATTAAGTGCTGCACTAAACTAGCTCTTTAGTAAGTTCTCTCATAAGGTAAAGGTTCCCCTCGCACATACATGCTAGTCATTCCCGACTCTAGGGGGCAGTGCTCATCTCAGTTTCTAAGCCGAAGAGCCAGCGCTGTCTAATGACAATTCCCTGGTTATGTGGCCAGCATGACTAAACACCGAAGGCGCATGGAACACTGTTACCTTCCCACCAAGGTGGTCCCTATTTTTCTACTTGCATTTTTACATGCTTTCGAACTGCTAGGTTGGCAGAAGCTGGGGCAAGTAATGGGAGCTCACTCTGTTACGCGGCGCTAGGGATTCGAACCGCCGAACTGCCGACCTTTCTGATCCACAAGCTCAGCATCTTAGCCACTGAGCCACCGCGTCCCCTGTTCTCTCATAGAACTTACCAAAAGGCCTTTAGCAAATTACATTGCACAATTACATATCGTATATGAGTTAAATACAGTTTAAGTAGCCAAAGTACTGAAATTTAGATGGAGAAATTTTACTTTTGATATGCCTGGTTCTGGGTAAACCCGGGCTAAATAAGTAATTTTTATTTTAAAATACCGTATTTTTTGGAGTATAAGACGCACCTTTTTACCCTCAAAAAGAGGGTGAAAACTTGGGTGCGTCTTATACACTGAATGCAGCCCCACCCACCCAGCCACCCCCATCCTTTGGCCTCTGTCTTCCAGCAATTTACCTCTTTGCAGCAAACAGGGCAAAGCACAAGAGCACAAGAAGAGATGATCTGCCTCCCGACCTACAGCTGACTGAGGCTTCCAAGCCACATGGTAAAATGAAACTGAAACTACGGTGGCTGTGATGAGACATATTGCTGGGAGATAAACTGCTGGCAATATTAGACTGCTGAAATAGCAAGAAGGCAAGCTAGAGCTGCTGTGGCTCAGAGATAGAGCTCTTGCCTCATAATCAGGAGGTTGTGAGTTCTATCCTAGGTACAGGCAGATTCTGTTAATATGTTATTTTGTTAAATGTTTGTAGAGTGTTCAAATTATTAGACTTATTTTTTAAAGACTGCTTTATTATTGTTCTAGACAACTTAACAAAATGAAGAAGCTTTTTAAAATAAATGCTTGCTCTGAAGAGGCCCAGTGCTATTGTATCTTCTTTTAAATAGCAGAGAATACTTCCAGAAAGCCACATCAATTTTAAAGATCTGTAAAAGTATAATCTGAAATGTCCTGTTTTAGTATTAAGTATTAGTATTAAGTATTAGTATTAAAATAAGCCAGCTGAGAAACCCTGACTTAGTCATGTTTGGAGTAGATCTATTTAAATAATTAGGAGGAGTTAGTGTGATTATATTTAAGAAAACTTTCTGGGATTAATATACTGCCATAATGTACATTTCTCCAATTCTTTGCCATTTCTATGGGTCAGGCACACATGCACAGAAATACACAGCAAACAATGTATATCATCTGTGCTGTTTGCTGTTTACTGTTTGGCAAATTGCTGGGAGGCAGAGGCCTTTTTTCCTTGTTTTCCTCCCCCAAAACTAAGGTGCGTCTTATACTGCAGTGCGTCTTATACTCCGAAAAATACGGTAGGTAACACAATTCATTTTATCACCTCTAGATATGAATTGTAGGAGCAGGGTTGTGTTGGTCTCTGGTAGCTAGAGAGCAAAGAATCTGGCAGCAACTTTTGAGATTAAGAAATTTAAAGCCTAACACGATAACTGTATTTGCTTTGGCACTGGTGCCAACCAGTCCAAGCCACGTCAATGAATTCAAACATATGGCATATTCTATACATACTTAGGCCTAGAGCAGTGATGGCGAACCTTTTTTCCCTTAGGTGCCGAAAGCGCATGCACACGTGCTATCGCACACTCGCGAGTGCCCACACCCAAAATTAAATGTCTGGGGAGGGCGAAAACGGCTTCCCCTGCCCCCCAGAGGCCCTCTGGAGGCCAGAAAGGGCCTGTTTCCTGACTTCCGGTGGGCCCAGAAGGCCCGTTTTTCACCCTCCCCAGGCTCTAGAGGCTTCCCTAGAGCCTGGGGAGTGCCAAAATGCCCTCCCCCACCCCCCCTGGAGGCCCTCCGGAGCCGAAAACGCCCTCCCAGAGCCTCCACGTGAGCCAAAAATCAGCTGGCCAGTGCGCACATGCGCACTGAAGCTAAGCTAGGGCAACGAGACCGCATGCTAGCAGATATGGCTCCGCGTGCCACCTGTGGCACGCGTGCCATAGGTTCGCCATCACTGGCCTAGAGTATTGTTATGATAAAACAATTTCCTCTCATCAGTTAAGACTGCAACTCCTATTACTGAAAGGCTCAAAGTTGGGGGAAGCTGTCAAACAAGCAAAAGCCCAAATGTCTAATGCAAACAAAGAAAAAAAATTCAAATCACCTATAAAAAATAGACAGATAAATGTGCCTGATGTGTTTCTTTTTAACATTGCAAACTGCATTAACTTGTTTAAGACATCTGATGCAGGAATGCATGTTGTTCCTTGCTTTCAGGTTGTCAGCTCCATGTCTACCAATGATTTTTTTTAAACACAGAAATGTCTTTTTTTCCCCTTTAGCCAATTGTCAGACATATACTGTTTCTTTGGGGAAGGCTATGGCACTACTAAGGGACACGGTGGCTCAGTGGCTAAGACGCTGAGCTTGTCGATCAGAAGGTCAGCAGTTCAGCGGTTTGAATCCCTAGCGCCGCCTAAAGGGGTGAGCTCCTGTTACTTGTCCCAGCTTCTGCCAACCTAGCAGCTCGAAAGCACGTAAAAATGCAAGTAGAAAAATAGGGACCACTTTGGTGGAAGGTAACCGCGCTCTGTGCGTCTTCAGTGTTGAGTCATGCTGGCCACATGACCACGGAGACGTCTTCAGACAGCGCTGACTCTTCAGATTAGAAATAGAGATGAGCACCGCCCCTAGAGTCAGAAAACGACTAGCGCGCATGTGCGGGGGAACCTTTACCTTATGCCACAGCTGCCAATCTGCAATTACAGTTCATTCTGCCAGATGGCCTTTTTTAATTTTCCACTCTGGGCAGCTAGTTTTCTGTTAGCTGCCCAGAGTCATGTATTTGGGGTTTCCTTTCTAGGTCAAATACCTCTGTAATGCTTCAAACTACAGAAATCCCTGCCCAGGGACTCTTCCCTGTTTATCCCCTTTGACACTTTTAAACAGCCTTCCGTCTCCAACCAAAATTTTAGAGACTCCATAGATGTCTGCTTTAGTCATCAGCGTTATGCTGCCTTAACCATAAATGACGAAGACTTTCCCCTTTTTTTCCAGAATGTGGTTTGTGGCTCTGTAACATCAGCTTAAGGATAAAGGTCATAGCCCCTGCATTCCAAAGGCTAAAATGTGCAGTGCATTTTTCTATTTAAAGGGATAAGCTTTGTTTCATCCCAGTTTAAATCCTACATCCATCCATCCATCCATCCATCTAGCACCTACATTCATCTATGAAGTTAGCTGTAGCTCATGAAAACTTAAGCCTTTTCATAACATTTCTTAGACTGAGAAGGTACCACCAGACTCTTGATCCACCATGATATATAATATTATTAAATCTATTTAATATATGTTGCATTAAAAAATCACAATGTGACAGCAATTTTTGGATTTAAGATCTTGGAGGAGGGCTTACAAATGATGTTCTCATATTTAAAAATATTTGTATCATGTGATCTCTGACTTTTTAACAATTAAAATCTTCTTGATGCAATTCTCTCCATTATTCATTAACTCTTTTGAAAAATGTGATGGCATTTGAGAAAACAATAGACCCTTTTCTCTGATTTCTGAATCTTGTTTATTTTCTCTTTGCAGGTGTTGGGGTTTTAAATAACTTACTCTATGCAGTTGGAGGACATGATGGCCCTTTAGTTAGAAAAAGTGTTGAAGTCTATGATCCCATCATCAATGTATGGAAACAAGTTGCTGATATGAACATGTGTAGGAGAAACGCAGGTAAATTATTTGAAGTCATAAAGAACTTTTTAATAGTCAGTTTGAAAAAGCACTAGTTTTCATGCAGTTTTTAAAAAGTCATCAGTACAATCATAAATAAGGCAAGGGAATATGTTAAGAGTAGCCTATTTTAGGGTGTTGCCAAAGGCATAAAAGTATAGGTTCGTTTTCTTAATGGATATACACTCAGACAACATTATAGCAGTTACCAGCAATTTTAAAACTAGAATACTTTCTACTGTTTCAAGATTAGCACATAAGCAGAAGACAGGGGGAAAAACAGAGTTATGATATAGTTCTACCAAGACCGAATTGGTCATATTTAAATTGCTCATATTTTCTGTTTTGTTTTTATTTTGTCTTAATTGTTAGCTGCTCAGAGTCATGTATGTGAGATGTGACACTATATACATTTAATAAACACAGGCACACTGTTCAAGTAAACAATGCATATTTGTTTGCTTAAGCATTTTCCATTAAAATTAGTATCAGAGATACTTACAAACATGAACTCAAGCCATTTCTTAAATGTATTCATGGGATATTTTTAATTTAATTTTCTTTACAAAAAATACACAAAAAGCAATGAACAAAGCAGATTGAAAAACTGTAATATACACTTGCCCAGTAGATAACCTAATTATTAAATTTTATTACAAAAATAGCAATAACGATAGCACTTAGATTTATATACCGCTTTATACAGTAGCTCTCTCTCAGCGGTTAACAAAGTCAGCCAACAATCTGGGTCCTCATTTTACGATGAAAGCAGTAGTGAAATCAAATTTTTTTACTACCGGTTCTGTGGGCGTGGCTTGGTGGGCATGGTGTGGCTTGGTTGTCGTGGCTTGGTGGGCGTGGCAGGGGAAGGATACTACAAAATCTCCATTCCCACCCCACTTCAGGGGAAGGATACTGCAAAATCCCCATTCCCTTCCCACTCCTGGGGGAAGGATATTGTAAAATCTCCATTCCCACCCAACTCTGGGGCCAGCCAGAGGTGGTATTTGCCGGTTCTCCGAACTACTCAAAGTTTCCGCTACTGGTTCTCCGAACTACTCAAAATTTCCGCTACCGGTTCTCCAGAACCTGTTAGAACCTGCTGGATTTCACCCCTGGATGGAAGGCTGAATCAACCTTGAGTCAGTGAGAATCGAATTGCCAAACTGCTGGCAATTGGCAATCGACAGTCAACAGAAGCAGCCTGCAGTACTGCATTCTACCCACTGTGCCACCATGGCAAAAAATAAAATAAAAATAAAAAACTAAACTAAAAATTGTTTAAACTTAAAATTTTGTTAAATTAATAACAATTCTCTAAATATATCATCATGTTTAATAATAATCTGTAAAATTACTCAAATATTTATCTATTCTTGTAAAGTAGTATGATTCTGCCAAATAGAAACATAACTGTGTTGTGGGTTTTTTGTTTTTTGGGGGGATTAGTAGAAAAAAAGGCCGCCTTAAAAATTGATGTTGCACAATTTTTGAACTCTAATGTCTAAACTAATAGTATTTTTCCAGTTTAGTATAATTATCTAGTCACAATTTCCAACTTTGGAATACAGTTCAAAATAATATTCACATATTTATTAAAATATTATAAAATAATGAACAGTTGACAAAACCAAATGATGTGGAGGAAAACATTCTTATTTCTGACAAAGAAAATCTACAATTTATTTTTTTTCTGATCATTCTTTCAGGCCTCTGACAACATCTTGTGGAATAATTTTGTGGATAAATTAATCTCAAGACCAAAGAAATAAACCTAATACCTTTTACTTCCATCTTTTGATGTTTCATGATTGGATATCTCAGCTTTATCTCATATGTCATAAATGTCAATTATTTTAACGTTAACGTTAAACATATTTTAAAACTTATAAATACAAAGTTTATTTGATTTGAAAAAGAGATTGATAAAAAATGGTAGCATCTCAGACACTTTTGAGGCAGCTGTCTGGTCCTATTCAGTTGGAGTTTAGTGAAGGTGGTTGAGTTTATTATATTGCCACTGTTCTGTATTAGGCAAAGAAAATTCCATCTGAAGTTGTTGAAATTTCTTAATATAATTGGTTTAAAGTAATTATTCCAGACTCAGCCCATTCTTTCCAATATAATGTTTTATCACCTATTTCTAAAGTAGAATTCTTCCATAAAGCATTCAAGAAATCCACCATTGAAATCTGTGTCACAGTAAGGCCCAAATATATCTAGCTGCTCTCAAATTAGACAATGAAGTACACTTCTGCTATATGTTGACCCAAGATCCTAACAGAAAAAAAACACATTCCAATGAAGTCTATAACTTCGATTCTGATTTTGCATAAATATAGATGATAATATAAACTTCCTATTTGTTAGTTTGTCAGTCAAATTTCATGCTGCCCATCTCTGCTGCCCAAGGCGACTGCAGGCAGCTTACAGACATTGAATAAAATGCACTACAAAATATTAAAACTGTAAAGAAGGATCTGAAATTTAAAATTCAATTAAAATCAAACCAAGATGATCTTTCATTGAAAGATGATCTCAGTTTAGCTAATGAAATTCTTCATACCAGTAATATAAATGTCTTCAATAATTTATCAATCTGAATAAAATGTCTACTTGAAATTAATTTGAGAATGCTGTTAAATATCAATCAATTGGTGGCAGAGGATAGTAACCATTTTAACAATGTTAATCTTACCCCATCAACCTAATGGAATTTTAACCTCTCTATAACCCCTCAATACCAGCGAAGATTCTGGAAAAAATAATCAAGCAACGAATCAGCGAAAACCTGGAAGCAAAGAAAGTAACCCAAAGCCAATATAGGTTTGTCAAAAACAGATCATGCCAGACTAATCTTATTGCATTCTTTGACAAAGTGACAAAATTAGTGGACCAGAGGAATACTGTCAATATAATTTACTTGGACTTCAGTAAGGCATTTGATAAAGTAGATCATAACCTACTACTAGATAAAGTAGAAAAATGTGGGTTAGAGAGCATCACCACCAGATTGATTCATAACTGGCTGACCAACCACACTCAACGTGTAGTCCTCAACAGAACTGAATCTACATGGAGGGAAGTATGCAGTGGAGTACCCCAAGACTCTGTTTTAGGCCCAGTACTCTTCAACAGCTTCATCAATGACTTGGATGAGGGGATAGATGGGAAACTCATCAAATTTGCAGATGACACCAAGCTGGCAGGAATAGCCAACACTCCAGAAGATAGGCTCAAAATACAGAAGGATCTTGACAGACTTGAACATTGGGCACTATTTAACAAAATGAAATTCAATGGTGAAAAAAGCAAGGTTCTACATTTAGGCAAGAAAAACAAAATTAACAGATACAGTATATGTGGTACCTTGCTCAACAGTAGTAACTGTGAGAAGGACCTTGGAGTCCTAGTGGACAACCATTTAAATATGAGCCAGCAGCTGCCAAAAAAGCCAACACAGTTCTAGGCTGCATAAACAGAGGGATAGAATCAAGATCACGTGAAGTGTTAATACCACTTTATAATGCCTTGGTAAGGTCACACTTGGAATACTGCATTCAGTTTTGGTCCACACAATGTAAAAAAAAGATGGTGAGACTCTAGAAAGAGTGCAGAGAAGAGCAACAAAGATGATTAGGGGACTGGAGGCTAAAACATATGAAGAACGGTTGCAGGAACTGGGTATGTCTAGTTTAATGAAAAGAAGGACTAGGGGAGACATGATAGCAGTGTTCCAATGTCTCAGGGGCTGCCACAAAGATGAGGGAGTCAAGCTATTCTCCAAAGCACCTGAGGTAGGACAAGCAGCAATGGGTGGAAACTAATCAAGGAGAGAAGCAACTTAGAATTAAGGAGAAATTTCCTGACAGAACAATTAATCAGTGGAACAACTTGCCTCCAGAAGTTGTGAATGCTCCAACACTGGAAGTTTTTAAGAAGATGTTGGTAACCATTTGTCTGAAGTTGTGTAGGGTTTCCTGCCTAAGCAGGGGGTTGGACTAGAAGACCTCCAAGGTCCTTTCCAACTCTGTTATTCTGTTCTGTTCTATAATTTGAGCCTGGTCATTTATGGCTCTTGTGAGAAGTCTGAATTAATTTGTTCAATGATGAATTTGTTTGTGTGGTTCTTGGCTGCCTGTTCCTTTACTGTTTTGGGTTGATCTTAAAAGGCAGAAGCTATCTATTACTTCAGTCTCTTTACTTTCAATTCTAAGGCTGGGTACTTTACCTGTTGTCATAATTTGATCTTTGTATTTATTTTTAGACTCCTGCTTATACTTGTTCCTTGATTTGTATTACTAAAGCTTCCAGAACCTTTGTATTTTTGGCTAGCAAAGAAGTGTCATCAGCACAGCAGAGATTATTTGGCGAGGACAATTAATGCCCCTTTCTTCCTTTTTTATTTACCTCTGGATTTGTTTTCTTTGCGATCATTGTTATTTTGTGCTGTTTTTGTGCTGTAAACTGTAAACCACCCTGAGGTGCTGGGAATGAGGTGGAATATAAATTTAATAAATTTCTATCGTTGTTGTAGTAGTTGTTTGTTCCTCAAATTTCCCCCCCAAAACCAAACTACGATAGCAAATATTGCCTGGATAGTGAGCAACCAAGTGATAATGTTTTATGTCTTTTTCATATTAGGGGTTTCTGCTGTGAATGGACTTTTGTATGTAATTGGAGGAGATGATGGCTCCTGTAACTTGGCCACAATGGAATATTATAACCCAGCGACAGATAAATGGACAGTTATAGCATCATGTATGAGTACAGGAAGAAGTTATGCAGGTATTGAAAAATAAATTTGGAAAATACTGTTCCCTTCTAGAAGAAAATTTGGTACATTTTCCAGCTTAGGAATTGCTTTATCATCATCATCATAGTCATCACCACTATTTTGAGTATCTGGGGAATGGAAGGAAGTATGGCAACAACCTTTTACATTTTAAATGGAAGTCATACCAGTTGTAGCATATGATGCAAAATAAGTTAATAATTGTGGAATCATTGATCTTGTGGTCAGGCAAGGAGAGAGGTAAATGACAAAATGCATATTGTGATATCACAATGCATATTTTATCATTTTGACACCACCAGATTTTGTTGAGAAGTCTGCGGATTTGGATAGCTTATACTTTTTCAGGTTCAGTAATCTGTCTTCAGCAAGGTGGTACTCATGACAAGTATTACATGCATATGAAGCATTTGTGAGCAAACCTTCTCCAATATTATTTAGGAATGTTCCAATACAAAGAATTGATCTCTTGCATCTCTCTTTCTAGGTGTGACTGTTATTGACAAACCATTGTGAATTGGTGCAGATATTTTCCCTCTTGATTATGCATTTAAAAAGCCAGCTTTAACAAGTAGTGTTGAAGTGATTGAGCATCCAAGCACTTCTCAACTTCTAGCTGTGCACTGAGAGATGTTGGAAACTGCAATTAAGGTTTAAAATGAAGATTATTCCAGGTTGAAGCAAAGTGTAGCATTATTCCACAGTAGGCTGCATCTACTGGAGATGTACAAAACTGTATGGACCTTATTTGCTGGATTTCTAGACAAAACTCATTTTCTTAAGAGCCAATCATGTCTCCCATATGGTTGACTGTAGATTTTTTTTCCTAGTAGAACATAAAGTAATGTGTTCTGGTGAAAGTTAAAAAATAAACATTTTGGGGGGTAAAATGTCCATGAATAGTAGATTTTATGCCCGCATTACTTTTTCTCACTCATCTTTGGTTACATTACAAATGTTTGCATATTTATAAATTTTCTTCATATTTGTTAGGGACTTACTGATATTATTTATAACTGGCATGGTATTCCAAAATGTGCCAGTACTACATTGTAAAACAGAGGTATATATTTTGATATTTTCTAATGCCATGAAACTGATACCATACAAAACTCAATTAAAAAGTTTTAACTTATATTGGTGATTCGTATTCAGCAAGATCCCTTTGTTATGTTTTGATGTATTTTAATTGTAATTGGGCATGGTAATTATGGAATAAAATGAATGTATGGGGTTATTTTACTTGCATGGCATTTAACATGCTTCCTATGTAACTATTTAAAAATGTTTGTGTAACTATTTAAAATTGTTAGCTACTATTAATTACTGTATTATATGTGAACATATTTGTACAAGAAATATATTAAACTTCTGGATGTGTTAAATTTGACCCAAAGTATTGTCAGTTTGATCTGTTTTCTTTAATAAAAATTTACATACTTGTTTTTCTCAAGCTTGGGATTGCTTTTTATCTGGTTGCTCTTTCATTGGCAGATAGCTTCGGTCTCATCAGCTCATGAAACAATACCAAAAACAGATTATGGAACTAGTTAATGTAATATGTTGATTTTATTTCTAGTGCATGCTTTGGTACTATGGTGTTTGAAGCCTTGGACTACACTGAAGTGCTATACTCCTTAAGATTGAAAAAATTATTGAGAAGTTAGTTAATGAATGTTGGGGAAGAGGCATTCTTCAATTAAATGAGTATCTGCTTGCTTTTAAAATGGTACAAAGTTTCAGGTTTACATTCTGAGACATGTTGATTAACTACAATCAATCAAAACAGATGGTAAAACAGGTAGTCGATGAGCCTTTACACACCATAAAACTCTCCTTGAAAATATGATACAAGAACTAATTAGTTGAATAAAACACACCTCAAGTGTATCCATGTTGCTTGTATCATTATAACTTATATTTTTTATTGATTCCTAGTATGATTTGATTGCTTATTGGTATCCTATGACTAAGTTGTATCTTATGATTCTTGACAAATATATTTTATTCTCCTTATGTACACTGAGAGCATATGCACCAAAGACAAATTCCTTGTGTGTCCAATCACACTTGGCCAATAAAGAATTCTATTCTAAGTAGGAAAAAGGTTAGAACTTTTTAAAAGTTTTTTTAAGTTTTTAACTTTTTTAAGGGGTGTGCATAAGTGCACCAGGTGCCTATCGTCCCTGTCCTAATGTTCCCTCTTATCAGTACTCATGTATATAAACAATGTTATATCTATGTATATTACCAACACCTACTTGACAAAAATAAATAAATTAAATAAAATAAAATAAAACTTGGCCTGTAAGACTCCATAACTGATTGGCTGCATCTGGGCTGCAAAACTCGGGAGAATTGTGTGTCTTTAGTGCCAGTTTTGCAGCCCAGATTGGGACTACTAAGAACAATAATCGAGCCTCAGTTTTTTTGTGTAGAAAATAAAAATGTTTCGTTTGCCCAGGTAGTTTAAGCTATGCATTTAACTCTATTCAATATGTCAATGAAAGCCTTGCATGACAGGATTAGCTTGAAAGCCTGCATTCCTTAACCGGGTTCTATCAAATATCATTCTCATTTAAACAAAACACAACAGAGTAGGAAACTCTCGCGGTTTCCGTGGTAACCACCCCTTCTACAGTATCCCGCCTATCCTCATTGGTGAAGTGATGTTCACTATAGGCTTCCCTCAGAAACCTACCCATCCTCACTCCATTCCTTCCTCCAATAGTAACCCGCGCTCTTCCTGTGTTGTCGTGCGAGCGCACGCCTGATCGTGACGACATCTCGCGCTTTAGCCAATCGGAGCAGCGCAGCCTTCACAGCAATCCCGGGAAGCATCTTTCTAGCGCTCGCGCTGAGGACGAATTTGCTTTTGCGGAGAGAACTGCGCTGGGTAAGTGAACCGGGGCCATCGCTTTAGCGTGACTGCGTGGTTGTGTGGACCTGCGCCTTTCCGCGTTTTTGCAGCGTAATTAACCGGTCTCCTCATGCGGAGGATGGAAACGCAGGAACAGGCACTTTCGAAGTGAACTCATTGCCTTTCAGTAGGTTAGCATATTTAACATCCCCAAAGAATGACAAATGCATGTTTATTTGTGTGTGTTTTTCTTCTTCTCCCTTTTATTAGTGTGTGTGTTTGCGGGGGAGGGGGGATAGCATTTAGCTGCAATGCATTATCGTTTAATTCCTAATGCATCTCTGTCAGAAACAAAGCAGATTTCTGAATGAGGGAGGGGAGATTTGTTTTCTGCAGATGAGGTGATCATTGAAAGGTACTTTCCGAACAGATGAAAGGTTTACTCATAATGGTTGCAAAATAAGGAAACATCTGAATAAAGCTAACTTGGTGCTGGACTTTTCTCCAAGGCACTGACAGGCAGCTTATCTGTCCTCCATGATATTTTCACAAAGATCCAGTGCAGATCAGGGTTAATGAATGGCTTAAAATTGTTTAGTGGAGATTCAAATCTGTTTTTTTCATTCCTTATCAAATATTCTAGACCAGTGGTTCCCAACCCTTTTTTGGCCATGCCCCACCTAA
Organism: Diadophis punctatus similis; assembly: GCA_023053685.1. Classification (NCBI taxonomy): domain Eukaryota; kingdom Metazoa; phylum Chordata; class Lepidosauria; order Squamata; family Dipsadidae; genus Diadophis; species Diadophis punctatus. The sequence goes on along the minus strand of JALIGW010000006.1, from coordinate 13,962,842 downwards.
ACATCTATAACATCCTGATGCGCCCCACCACCACATATTTTAGATTTAGATTTATTATTAGAGTTGGAAGGGACCTTGTAGGTCATCTTGTCCAACCCCCTGCTCAAGCAGGAGTTCCTACACCATTTGAGACAGATATAATTCTTACTATTCAAAAAGTGAACTCCTACACACGCGGAGGAAGCTTAAAAGGCCATTAACTTGGTTTAAACAAGGTTCCAATTGCCCCCATTAAAAACCAAATTGCCCCCCCATGGGCCAGAGGTGAATTCCTCCATTTCGGACCGGTTTTATAGAACCTGTAACGGGAATTTTCTCCCGCTCGCTGAACTGGGAGCGATGGCCACGCCCCTGAACCTGCTCTCTCTCATCTTGTTTTAAGCTTCTGAGCGTGCGCAGAAGCAGAGTTTTCAGCACTGCGCATGCTCACACGAAGCGCCCGCATGCCCGCGCGGTGCACAACGCGCCTGTGCAGCGCGAGAGGTAGTGAACCGGCAGTGAGGTAAGTTAGAACTCACCCCTGGCGTGGGCCTCACTTTGGGAACCATTGTTCTAAATGCCCAGGCTGATGTTCTTTTTTGGTTGTAGCAGTTAGCATTTAGAATTGCATCGCAAGTCTTTTGGAAAGCAACAGGTAGAATAAGTCAGCTGTACCGTATTATCTCATGCAAAATACCTTTACTGGTGATTATATTAAATAATTACATAAAATAAACCTGGACAAACTCAGAATCCTGAGGCAGCTAACTACATTTAGCATTGATTCATGTGAAGCCATCATCAAATTACATCCATCTGTATCTAGAAATCCATTACAATTACTCATCTAAAACCTTTTGGCTTCTACATGGGTGTTTTTACAGGCACCTGATATGAGACCATAGTCAAAATGCAAATCATATCCATATGCTCAGAATGGGGACAATTATAAATCTCATTCTTTGTGGAATTTTTACATGGGCTGTAGATGAAACCACTCTCAAAACATACCTATCTGCAAATTTAAGTTCTAGCAATCACAAACCTGTTTGTGTAGTGTGTGCTGGTTGAAGAGTTGTTATATAGAATAAAAATATTAATATTGTACTGCTGTTTAAGTCTTATCATTTATCAAGTTCTCTCAATTTGACATTTTACAGATTCATAGAAACTTTGTTAAGAAACTGTCAGTGTTATGTGCCAGAACTGAATGATGACGAATAACAATAGTTCTGAGATACTGCATTCTGCCTACCTTGCTGTAGAATACATTGACTCTTTGCTGCCTGAGAATCCACTACAGCAACCACTTAAAAATGCTTGGATCTATATGCTGGACAATTACACTAAATTCCAGATTGCAACTTGGGGTTCACTTGTTGCTCATGAACTTTTCTATTTTTTAATATGCTTACCTGGATTTCTATTTCAGTTTATACCATATATGCAAAAATATAAAATACAGCAGGTAAGATGGAATTTTAACAATGAAGAGAGCCATGTTTTAATCTATAGTGCTAAAACATTAGCATGAATTTGGTAGCACTTTGTTTAGCTAAGAATTGTTATTAAAATGTATAAATGTTTACGATATGCAACTCACTTTATCATACTAATGTAGGATTTAAATTGGGGTGAGATGGGAGTAAGGAGGGCAAGACCATTGGTTAGGGAAATGCAGTTTATGTGTAAGATAGATTACTATTATATCAGTTAGAATTTGTATTATGTTAAAAACATTGTGTTTGTTGAGACGTTCTGAGATTGCCAAAGGTTTTGAGAGAGATGTCCGTCCATCCATCCATCTGAGTGACTTTGGGCCTGTCATTCTCTCTCAACCCAACCATCTACCAGGGTTGTGGGGAGAATAGGAGGAAGGAATTTTAAGTATGTTTGCTGTCTTGAGCTACTTATAAAAAGGGAGGATAAAAATAAATAAAGAACATCCAAGTTCAGCAACCTCTCGTTCAGTGATGCAGTTTTTCCAAAACTGGCACTTTGAAATTTGCCATAGAATGTCCAAAAAGTTGAAATCATTTTTTTTCTTGTTTTGAGTTCTGGTATAAAATGTGTGTTCATTGATTCTTTTGTGCAAAGTTTGTCCCATTTGTCCTATGTAAAAATCCAGAGGGACATTCCTGGTAGATGATGGCATGAATCACATTAGAGAAAGACCATGTGAAGGCACCTCTAATTGTGTGTGTATATTTCTTGTGGCTTGTGATGATGATGGAGCAAAATAGACATGAGTTTATTGTAGGATTTGGTTACCCAGTGGAACAACTTGCCTCCCAAAGTTGTGAATGCTCCAACACTAGAAGTTTTTAAGAAGAGATTGGACAACCATTTGTCTGAAATGGTATGGGGTCTCCAGCTTGAGCAGGGGCTTGGGCTAGAAGACCTCCAAGGTCCCTTCCAACTCTGTTATTCTGTTCTGTTAGTCAAACTGTAGAGGTTCTTAGATTCCTTTAGGAATGATATGTTGTTTGCATTTGGTTAGAAAAAATATCTGTTCTTGATAAGATTTCAATTCCACCTGAATGAACTTCTGTGTTCTCATTGTAAACATTGAGGACAATAGCTGTGTTAATCTTTATTAGTGAAATATCAGAAACTTTCTGATAGCTGTTTTTGTGTCATTAAATTTCAAATGTTATTAAAGTTCATTTCTTTAGATGCACAGAGTGACTACATTTAGGATTTAAATTAGAGTGAGGGAGAGTGAAGAGAGAGAAAAGATTGTTATACAGATGCAAACTACATATAAAATAAATTACAATTTAAAATTACATATAATTACATTTATAGTGTGTTAAAAGTCTTTGTGGTTCTTGAGATGTTCTGTGATTGCCTGAAACCTTTGGATGTGTGAGACTCAGAAACCCCTCACTCAAAATGGTCACTTTGAGAACAACCATATTTATTTATTATTTACATTTCTATGCCGCCCAACTCCCGAAGGACTCTGTGCGGTTCACATCAGAAAGAAACATAAATTTAAAAAAATTTAAAAGTTAAAAAACAGAATTAAAAATACAATTAAAAATTACAATCGTCCACCATTCATGGGCCGGCCTTGTCTAATCTTCACCTGAGGTCAATGGTCCCAAGCCTGTTGGAAAAGCCATAGAGTGTCCTGGGAGGTTAAAATGATCTGATACTACTTTGTCCTTATTGTGAGGTGTCCTAATGTCAAATTTGTGTCCATTGGTTCTTTTGCAAAAAAAAAAATTGGTATAAAATCTCAGTTCTGTCTGGTAGTATTGACTATATCCCAAACTCTATTTTAACTGGAAAAGTTGGGGGTCGTCTTATACACCCAGTCTTCTTATACGCCGGAACATACGGTAAATTTGCCTAAGATTGTATTCTTAAGAGAATCAGTATGAATGGGCAGTAATTTTCCTATCTCAATAATTGGAATAAACACAGGCAGAGGGGTAGGCAAGGACAAAATTGTGTAACCTCAAATATTTACATGTACCATACCATAGGGACATATTGCAACAGAAATACAAAAGTCCAGAACATGTGATGTGGATTATGTTGGTATCATTGTAGTTGGGAAGAGAGCCTATAGGGAAGATGTAATCAGTTTGCTATATGCACTATTTAACTATTTTTTGTTTATTTGTTGCTGTTATAGGATAGACCAGAAACATGGACAGGACAATGGAAATGTTTCAAACAACTTATGTTCAATCACTTTTTTATTCAGCTGCCTCTCATATGTGGTACCTATTATTTCACAGAATATTTTAATATTCCTTATGACTGGGAAAGGATGCCAAGATGGTAAGTAATATTCAACTAGTTTTCATTATTTGTTTGTTAAAAATACATACTTCCACAAATGAAAAATATTGGTATTATGCTGATAAAGAACTGGGCTTGGGAGAAATTTCTAGAAGTTTGACCAAAAATGTTTCTGAATCTGTGGTTCAGTAATTTCAAATTTATTAAAAATGACAAGAGAGTGAAATCTTAATTTAATAGACTAGTTGCAAGGAGCAGTGTCTGTTATTCCTAATTGACTGTTAATCTCTATACATTCTGCAAATTTTATTATTTATTCATTCTACAAAACAAATACAAATATAATAAATAATACCTGGATATCTTTATTCAAGATGAAAATTGAAGCCTAAGAGTTATTTTATTTTAAATATAATATAGTCTACATCATATGTAACGGTCTTTCAACAATTTATTTTGCTGTGCTTGTTGCTCCAAGAGGGAAAACGTTTTATTAAAATTTATGTGTATGTTATGTCAGGTTTCTAGCATTGGTCATTGGATAGATTACACAAATATATATCTCAAAAGCTAATTTTCTTTTAAAGGTTTGTGATAGTTGCTCAGTGTTTGGGATGTGCTGTGATTGAAGATACCTGGCATTATTTCATGCATCGACTACTTCATCATAAGAGAATATATAAATACATCCACAAAATACATCATGAATTTCTTGTATGTAATTTCTTAAGTTTTTGGTTTACATGGTTAAGTTGTATATGTATTTACCAATAAGAACATTCCATGCAACTCACTGGAACCTGTTTCGGTATATGATTGCAGACTTAAGATTTCATGTAATGGACATGTGTTAGTTACTATTTTTAGAAATGGGGACAAGAAACCAACAGGTTTATTATTTCTCTATATGATTTCTTTACTGTTCTTCCTATTGTATGAGGCCAGAAAGGTTTACAAGAGGTGAAGAGTTTTAAACATTGCAGTAAACCCAACAATATTTTTTGTAAAACATTTGTACATTTGTCAGTTTTATTCGAATAATTAATTTCTGTTTCTAAAATAAGAAATTTCATTTTAAGCAACCTCTTTAGCATGATCTTTTAAAAATGTTGAGGAAAACATCACTGAATACATAAGTTTACTGATCTATAGAATCTTATTTGTGTCTTTAAATCATACGGTATCCACAGTTATATAGCACCTACTGTTTTAAGGAGCTGACTGGAGTTAGCAGTAGCAAATATTCTTACATTTAGAAATGTATTCAATTGATTCAGTCTTACATTTCCTGAAAATGTGTGAGTTCAAGGTTAGCACATGAAGGAAGAAAATCTCCTGAAAGAGTCATATTGAAGCATATATATGAATGTTTTCTTCAGTATGGATAAAGATGCACAAACCTTTTCTGTATACTTTTCTTCAGGCACCATTTGGGATGCAAGCTGAATATGCACATCCTTTAGAAACACTAATCCTTGGAACTGGATTCTTCATTGGAATAATTGTCTTCTGTAATCACCTAATTTTGCTATGGGCATGGTTAGTTTGTCGTTTGATAGAGACCATTGATGTTCACAGGTAATCTTCCGTTACTTATTTATGATTCTTTGTGTTCAGATTCAGAAATTTTAAAATTATTTAAACATAACTATTTGAAAAAGTTGTCAATAACTTCTCCATGACAAGCTTCTAAATTCTTCAGCTATTGTTTGGGCAAAAAGGTTTTCACTAGTTAAATAGAATATTGAACAGATGAAAGAAAAAAAAATCTGATTTATTTATTTATTTATTTTATTGCATTTATAGGCCGCTCAATCCGATAAGGACTCAGAACAGCTAACAGCAATACAAGAGAAACAATAAAATCTGATAAAATGTTAAAATAGTAAGATTAAAACATTATCAATATAAAACAACCAATCATCCATCCACAATCACTCATGGGCCCACTCAACAATACATTCATTGGGCCCAGGCTTGCCGAAATAGCCAGGTCTTAAGGGCTTTTCTGAAGATCAATAGGGTAGGGGCCGTCCGGATCTCAGGGGGGAGTTGATTCCATAACGTGGGGGCCGTCACAGAGAAGGCCCTCGATCGAGGTCCCGCCAGTCGACATTGTCTAGCCGACGGGACCTGGAGCAGGCCCACTCTGTGCGATCTAACCGGTCGCAGGGAGACGTGGAAGTAGACGTCCCGAAGATACTGTGGCCCTGCACCATATAGGGCTTTAAAGTTAATCACCAACACTTTGAATTGCGTCCGGAGACCAATGGGCAACCAATGCAGCTCAAAGTACCCAATTCTGCCACATCGGATTGGCTGGCAGATACTATGGGAGAAAATGAAAAATATGAAAAACTCATGCTTGACTAGGTTGTGTATGTTTAGGGAATAATCACCATGTAGAAACTTGTCTTAGTATGTTATCTCTTCCCAGGTTTGAGAAGTTTTTATTTTATTTTTCTGCATGTTGTAAGTGTAACAGTCTGAATAGGCACATTGTCTGTCTGTCTGTCTGTCTGTCTGTCTATCTATCTACCTTCCTATCTACCTATCTATCATCTATCTATGTGGGACTTATTTCCAAATAGATATAGGATCCCATTTCAAACCTTTAGCACTAAACAAATTATACATCAAATGTGAGAAATGGCTTCATATTATTAAAATGTGCATTCCATTATTTTTGCTTTCAGTGGCTATGATATTCCTCTGAATCCTTTACATTTGCTGCCCTTTTATGCTGGGTCTCGCTTTCATGACTTCCATCATATGAACTTCACTGGAAATTACGCTTCAACCTTCACATGGTGGGATAAACTCTTCGGAACTGATTCGCAGTACAATTCTTACCAAGAGAAAATGAAGAAACAGAAAGAGACAGTGGAAAAGAAGATGGAATAAATTTCCCATTTGCAACACTCTTTGGAGCACCAAAGAGGGAAATGGCCTCTTATTTTTGCTTAAAACTAGAAAACTTGACAAGTATTGCAATTCAAAGCAAAGTGTGGCTTTTAACGAACAAACCAAGCTTAGTTTTGCAGCAGGAAAAACATTCAATGGTGCATTTTCCAAATGATTGTGCTTTTTCTATCCTATAGATATGTCAAACAAGTACAGTATATATTTAAGAAAATGTTAAATATGACCAAATGATTGAAATTATGTAAAAAAAAAAAAGATAAACATTAAGATGAAAATAAGAGAGGTATTTTGCATTAATGTGAATCTTAAAGTTTAGAAAGAACAGCTACATTTGTGTTCACCAATTAAAACTTTTTTGGGAATCCTCTTAGGTGTAAAAAAGTAGATTTAAGAAACCATTTTAATTTGCTACAAAGGATATTTTTACTTGGTTTTTAATGAATGTTATTGTAATCTGTATTACATATAACTGTAAATTGCTGATTTGATTATTAAGCTAATTTGTCTTAAAATAGCTGTGATTGATTTCGTCCTGTTTTCTGTACGGCAAATAAAATAATATTGGGGTTCAGGCTATTATTTCCTGGTTCCTTTTTTTAAAAGGTTCCTTTCCTTATAAAAGGAATCTCCTGGTTCCTTTTGGTTTGTTCCTCTCAAACAATAAGTGCTATGTTTCTGTTAATACACAATGGCAGGTATTGATAATTAGAACAGAATGTGTATGGCCATTGAAATTTGATAGTGGAGACTTTAGATAACCATCTATTACATACAGTCAAAACTATCCCTAGATAGTTATGTGTTCCCTAGAAAGATCCCTAGATTATATTGAATACTTCTTGGCCTTCCTGACTTGCTATGGAAAACGCTAAATTGTATAAACTGCTTTACCAGAATTCTATCTTTTAGAAAGCCATAGACTTTTTTTTCTTAAAGACAACTACATCATCTACAGAGAGTGGGTGGGGTATAGCTTTATGGTTTTGGGGCACTGAACAGTGTTTTTGTGCTAGCATTTTCCACTTCTGATGTCCCCTCAAAAACTGCTTATTTTATTTATTTTATTTGAAATGTAATAAAAATGATTCTTTGGTGCATTGTGTTTCTTTTTTCATATTGTGTGATCTTTATATCATATTTTTCGGACAATAAGACGATCCGAAGTATAAGACGCACCTAGCTTTTGGGGAGGAAAACGGGGGGGGGGGAATCTGCTTCTGCCTCCCAGCAATTTGCCTCCTTGCAGCAAACAGCAAACACCCTGGTTCAGCTTCAGCACAGCCTGATTTAGCACAAGCAGCTGATTGGCGTTTGGATCAGCCTCCCGGAATACCGCCTATCAGCTCTTCCAGGCTGCAGGGATCATCATTGCCCATCGCTGCTCCTGCCTATCGCTGCCTCCGCACGCCCCATTTTCAGCCTCCACGTTTCCCATTTTTGGCACCATTCCAGGCAGTGGGGGATTGCTGCCGCCACCACCTATCCCTGCTGCCTGGAACAAGTCAAAAATGGGACATGGGTAGGTGAAAAATGGGAAACACGGAGCCCGAAAATGGGGCACTCTGAGGTGGTGATAGGTGGCAGCAACGATGGGCAGTGACAGGCACTGGCGATCCCTGCAGCCTGGAACAGCTAATAGGCAGTATTCCGGGAGGCCAATCCAACCGCCAATCAGCTGCTTGTGCTAAATCAGGCTGAACCTGACCAGGCTGTTTGCTGCTAGGAGGTAAATTGCTGGGAAGCAGAGGCCGAAGGGTGGGAACTGCAGATGGGTGGACCTTCGGCAACATTCGCTGAATAAGACGCACAGATATTTCCACCCACTTTTTGGGGAGGAAAAAGTGCATCTTATACACCGAAAAATACGGTAATTCTTCACTTTTTAAAATGTAAGCTCCCAGAGCCATTTGGATTTGGGCACCCTTAAAATGAAATGAAATTCTACCAATCATGGCTTCTATCATCAATGTTGCAATGCAATGTTAGACCTAGTCTCAGTGAACCTTGAGTCTTTGAAGGATTCAGGGCCAAGGTAAATAACAAGCTGATTATTTGCTTCAGATTTTAATCCAAGTGTACAAACTCATGTTGTGGAGTGGGCCAGTGTGAAATTCACAGAAATAAGTATACATTCCCAATACTGGAAGCAATAATAAATTTCAACTCAGATAAATTCAGTTAAATAAAATCCACTCTCTTTACTTTCAATTCTAAGGCTGGGTACTTTACCTGTTGTCATAATTTGGTCTTTGTATTTATTTTTAGACTCCTGCTTATACTTGTTCCTTGATTTTTATTACTAAAGCTTCCAGAACCTTTGTATTTTTGGCTAGCAAAGGAGTGTCATCAGCACAGCAGAGATTATTACCTCTGTAATAATGTAATAATTATATAATTATAATAATTATAATGTAATAATGATGTATTACCAAATACAAACTTAATGATCATGACCTTGATGATGATCCTCACTCAGTAAAGGACCTCGGAGTACTCATCTCAAACGATCTAAGTGCCAGAGCCCACTGCAACTACATAGCAAAGAAGGCATTAAGAGTGGTTAACCTAATCTTGCGCAGCTTCTTCTCTGGTAACATTGTACTCTTAACCAGAGCATACAAAACATTTGCTAGACCGATCCTTGAATACAGCTCATCAGTAACTCCTGCCCCAGCGTGTGGCTGAAACCCTCCATAGATTCTGCTCAGCGTGTGCCTACAACACTCAATAGCCCAGCTGAGTTCTGCCCCAGCCTGCAACTCTGGAGTTCTGCATAGCCCAGCTGAGTTCTGCCCCAGCTAGGAGCAAGTGTGTGCCTGCAGTTTTATACAGCCCCCGTATCCCTTCCGGAGCTCTCTAAAGGAACATCCCAGCATATCTCCGAAGCTTATAGTGTGCATGCAAAGAGCCCAATCAATCTTTAAAGGAAACTAACTTTCCCAACCTTGTGATGAGAGGCTCTTTGTTCTTTGTTCTAAGCCATCCACGCGGCTGTCCTTCCTCAAAGACACTTCCTTCCTGCACACGAACGCTATAAAGCAGCATTTCTCTTGCAACACATCAAAGAAACAGCTCTAAACTGCCTTCTAACTCCCACCAATTGGATTTCAACCCCCAACCACCTTCTCTCCAGGATACAAAGTTACTGAGAGTAAACGCCTGCTTTTCAGCCAGCCCAGCCCCCCTAAGATATTCTCTCCAGGATACAAAGTTTCTGAGAAAACTGGCCTGCTTTTCAACCAGAAAATAACTCTGCTACTAGCTGAACATTGCCTTTTAAAAAGCCCTTTTCTCTCTTACTAACCCCTACCTTCCATGCTTTTGCTTTTGATTTAAATACTGATTGATTATATTACTTTTAAATGCTTTTGATTTAAATACTGATTGATTATATTCCGGGTAACTGTTATTATTAACTAGTCTACCATTGAGATTAATTGATTAATTGTCATTATTGTTTTAGCTAGCTGATTAATTATCATTATTAAGTTTTGTTATTGTATTATTAACCAGACTATCATAGTAATCAATTGTCACTACCAATTTTTGATATATTTTAATATAATTCTTGATATTTTGATATATTTTAATATAATTCTTGATATATTTCTTGATATATTAATCAACGATTAAGTGATATATTAATCAAAGTTCTAAGAACACATAGCAAAAGATAAAGAATTATACAACATCTAAACAATTCTACCATGCCAAGTAAAAGGAAAGTAACCCCTTTCAACAATGCCAACAACGAACCATACATATGCTTCAAATGTACTGAATCCATCAAGAAAAATGAGGATATCACTAAATGTCACCTATGTGACACTCATGTCCACCTTTCCTGCTTAAATTTAACCAAGGACACATTCGACACACTACAATCAGCAGCTGTAATTCTATGTCCATCTTGCTTACCAAAGCTAGACAGATTAACAGCCCTCTCTGATAAGGTTGATACCATAGAATCATCCCTTGAAACTCGCTTAATATCCCTAGAAAATCGATTAGTAGAACAATTTGAAGCACGTCTTCAAGCAACACATAAAAATGAACACCAGACAACAAAACATCCTAGCTCAACTCATCCACCACCTAAACCTCATCTAACTTCCACAAACCAGCAACCCATTAACATCAAACCAATGAATAACATCAACCAAATTAACGACATCTCCCTAATGATAAAAGATGCTATTGAACGTGAGCAGAAATGTCCAAACGCAATTTTATTTGGACTTGAAAACAACAGTGAAACTGATGACATCACTACAGTTCGAAACATCATCATCAACTCTCAGAAAACTTCATTCTCTCCTTATGATATCACTGAAATATCTAGAGATGGCCCAGAACTCAAATACAGTGACGGCTCAGTGGCCCCACGATTCTGCAGAGTCATCTGCAAAAACAAAACCAGTAAACGTAATTTTATTCACACAATGAACTCCATCGCCAAATCTGATACTAACTACAGTAAACTCCGATCCAGACCAGACCTATCCTTCCTACAAAGAATCCGCTCCCGTGAACTCCGCCACGAACTAAAAATGCGACAAGACAATGGTGAAACTGACCTATATATAGACTACCGTGCAGACTGCATCAAAACTAAATCTCCCAACCTACGTCCCAACATTCAACCTCCCACCATTCAAAACTAGAAACGCACGCCCCAAACTACCTCTCTACCTGCAACTCCTACAACCACTAATGACCTTATCTACCTCACTACTACCACTGACCAAACTTCCTCACCACCTACCAATATTAACAACACTACTATAGACCTCAATTACCCTAACCTTAAATACCTTAACCTCAACTACCTCACTTCTACTACTAGCTTAACTACCCAACTACCTACCACTCCCTCCACCTCTCCAACTAATAATGACCTTAAATGCAAGCTACTTAATGCAAAAAGTCTTGTAAATAAAATACCTGAATTCCTCCTCGACTAATTTCAACATCATATTTGTCTGCGAAACGTGGCTGAACTCATCCCTCCCTGACTCAATTATTATAGAAAGTAACTATCATGTTTTCCGATCTGATGGCGATCTCCGTAGAGGAGGCGGTGTTGCCATTTTTTACAAAAAGTCCTTAAATCTCAAAAACATCAAAGTAACACACGATCTTGCTCTTCCCGAGACCATCTTCTGTGAACTATCTTTAAACACCACTTTATGATTTCTACTATGCTACAGAGCTCCAGACTACGACATTGAACATGCGAATAAGTTATCTTCACTCCTTACATGGGCAGCCTCCAGCCCACACCCTCTCATCTTTCTTGGCGACCTAAATCTACCTCTTATCAATTGGTCCCTCAACGAATGTTCCACAGAACCTATACACTCAACCCTCTACAATGCTGTAACCAATCTGGGGCTGGATCAACTAGTATCCAACAACACTAGACTCAATAACTGCCTTGATCTCATTTTCTGCAACAGTTCTAACTCAATATATGGATTACAAACAATAGAACCCTTCTCCAACAGTGATCACAGTATGATTGACTTCAATCTCAATATACACCCTTACAAAAATCAACAATATGACAAGATTCCCCAGTTACAACTTCAAAAAAGCAAACTTTGATCTCATAAACAATGACCTCTCTTCTCTTGATTGGCAAACCCTATTCATGGACTGCAACACTGCTGATGACCACTACAACATTTTCCTACGTCAAGTCCTAAGAGTCATAAAACTATACGTACCACTATTCATTCCCAATAACAGGAAGAACAAACTACCCACAACAATAAGGAAGCTCCAATCAAAAAAAAATCTCTCTGGCGTAAAAACAAAACGGGCCACATAACCAACTATAAAACCCGATACAAAAACTTATGCAAACAAATAAAGACTGAATGCACTAATTATCACATCAATCAAGAGGAAAACCTCCTGCGCACAAATTCCAACCGAGCATTCTACAAGTTCGTAAACAACAAACTCAAAGTAACGAGATCTATCCCACCCCTCAAAGGCCCCAACAATAAAGACTGTAATGATGAATCCAACAAAGCCAACCTCTTCAACACGTTCTTCGGCTCAGTCTTTATAAACAGCAACAACTCATGTCCTATATTCCTTAGTCGAACCTCAAACAATGACAATGATCTAATACAAACTGACTTTACAGAAGACAAGGTTAGAAAGGCTCTACACAACCTAAAACCATCCCTATCCATAGGTCCAGATGGTCTTTGTGCTTACTTCTTAAAAAAACTTTCCACCGTCCTATCAGAACCTCTAAACATTATTTTTGACATATCTCTCAGAACCAGCACCCTACCCAACCTATGGTCACTAGCCACGGTTATCCCTGTCTTCAAAAAGGGAGACCCCAACCTAGTTGAAAATTATAGACCAATCTCCTTATGTTGCGCCACCTGCAGAGTCATGGAATCAATCATCAACCAATCCATTTCCCTCCACTTAGAGACAAACAACCTACTCTCTCAAAAACAATTTGGTCTCAGAAAAATGTTATCCTGCAACCTACAACTTCTACATTGTAAAAACATATGGACTACAAAACTCAACCAGGGCAAAGCAATAGATGCAATCTACATAGACTTTTCTAAAGCCTTTGACTCCGTAGTACACGACAAACTACTCCTAAAACTAAAATCTTATGGCATCTCTGGCCCCCTACATAAATGGATAACTGCATTCCTGTCAAACAGACAACAAGTGGTTAAAATAGGATCATCTCTATCAAACCCTGTACCTGTTAACAGCGGTGTTCCCCAAGGAAGCGTTTTAGGATCCACTCTCTTCATTCTTTACATAAATGACATTTGTGATATTATACAAAGTAACTGCGTCCTCTTCGCAGATGACGTAAAACTTTTCAACACCACAGACAATACTGCAACCCTTCAAAAAGACCTTGACTATATTTCTGAATGGTCTAACAAGTGGCAACTACCAATCTCTATCAACAAATGCTCAGTTTTACACATTGGCAAAAATAATCAAAACACCAAATACAAACTTAATGATCATGACCTTGATGATGATCCTCACTCAGTAAAGGACCTCGGAGTACTCATCTCAAACGATCTAAGTGCCAGAGCCCACTGCAACTACATAGCAAAGAAGGCATTAAGAGTGGTTAACCTAATCTTGCGCAGCTTCTTCTCTGGTAACATTGTACTCTTAACCAGAGCATACAAAACATTTGCTAGACCGATCCTTGAATACAGCTCATCAGTCTGGAACCCACACTTCATATCAGACATTAACATATCAGACTATTGAGAATGTCCAGCGATACTTCACCAGAAGAGTATTACATTCCTCTGTTCACAACAGAATTCCTTATGAAACCAGACTAGAAATTTTGGGACTTCAAAATTTAGAACTCCGCCGCCTTCGATCTGACCTAAGTGTAGCTCACAAAATTATCCGTCTCAATGTCCTACCCATTAACGACTATTTCAGCTTCAACCACAATAATACACGAGCTCATAATAGATACAAACTTAATGTAAACCGCTCCAGACTTGATTGCAAAAAATTCGACTTCAACAACAGAGTTGTCAACGCCTGGAACACTTTACCTGACTCAGTAGTTTCTTCCCCAAACCCCCAAACCTTCAACCTCTTATTATCTACCATTGACCTCACCCCATTCCTAAGAGGTCAGTAAGGGGCGTGCATAAGCGCACAATCGTGCCTACCGTTCCTGTCCTAATGTACCCATATATTCATACCTCTTCTACTCTTATTCATGCTTGTAATATTATATATATATTCAATCATGTTTTACTGTTTGTACTTTGCTTATATTCATTTATGCTTGACAAATAAACAAATAATAATAATAATAATAATAATAATAATAATAATAATAATAATAATATTTGGCGAGGACAATTAATGCTCCTTTCTTCCTTTTTTATTTATCTCTGGGTTTGTTTTCTTTGCCATCATTGTTATTTTGTTTTTGTGCTGTAAACTGTAAACCACCCTGAGGTGCTGGGAATGAGGTGGAATATAACTTTAATAAATTTCTATCGTTGTTGTAGTTGTTTTTTCCTCACATTGGTGAAGTGATGTTCACTATAGGCTTCCCTCAGAAACCTACCCATCCTCGCTCCATTCCTTCCTCCGATAGTAACCCGCGGCTTTCCTGTGTTGCCGAGCGAGCGCACGCCTGCTCGTGATGACATCTCGCGCTTTAGCCAATCGGAGCAGCGCAGCCTTCACAGCAATCCCGGGGAGCTTCTTTTTAGAGCTCGCGCTTGGGACGAATTTGCTTTTTTCTCCCCCGGAGTTTTACGGAGAGAACTGCGCCGGGTAAGTGAACCAGCGCCATCGCTTTAGCGTGACTGCGTGGTTGTGTGGACCTGTGCGTTTCCGCGTTTCTTCAGCGTAATTAACCGGTCTCCTCATGCGGAGGATGGAAACGCAGGAACAGGCACTTTCGAAGTGAACTCATTGCCTTTCAGTATGTTAGCATATTTAACATCCCCAAAGAATGGCAAATGCATGTTTATTTGTGTGTTTTTTTCTCTTCTCCCTTTTATTAGTGTGTGTGCTTGCGGGGGAGGGAGGGGGATAGCATTTAGCTGCAGTGCATTATCGTTTAAGACAACAATCGGGGGTAGCCAAACTGGTTCTTTGAGGACCTGTGGACTTCAACTCCCAGAATTCCTGAGCTTGCCAATCATGCATGGCTGGCTCAGGAATTTTGGGAGTTGAAGTCCACAGGTCCTCAAAGAACCATAGTTTGGCCATTAAGTAATTTCTAATGCATCTCCGTCAGAAACAAACAGATTTCTGAATGAGGGAGGGGAGATTTGTTTTCTGCAGATGAGGTGATCATTGAAAGGTACTTTCCCAACAGGTGATAGGTTTACTCAAAATGGTTGCCTGTTGTGGTAAGAGAAACATCTGAATAAAGCTAACTTGGTCCCGGACTTTTCTCCAAGGCACTGACAGGCAGCTTATCTGTCCCTCATGATATTTTCACAAAGGTCCAGTGCAGATCAGGGTTAATGAATGGCTTAAAATTGTTTAGTGGAGATTCAAATTTGTATTTTCCATTCCTTATCAAGTATTCTAAACAAACATTGCCCAGCCTGGTGTTATTTTTTAGTTGTAGCAGTTAGAATTGCATCGCAAGACTTCTGGAAAGCAACAGGTAGAATAAGTCAGCTGTACCATATTATCTGATGCATGCCTTTACTGGTGATTATATTAAATAATTACATAAATTAAAATAAACCTGGATAAACTCAGAATCCTGAGGCAGCTAACTACATTTAGCATGGATTCATGTGAAGCCATCATCAAATTACATCCATCTGTATCTAGAAAGCCATTACAATTACTAATCTAAAACCTTTTGGCTTCTACATGGGTGTTTTTACAGGCACCTGAATGAGACCATAGTCAAAATGCAAATCATATCCATATGCTCAGAATGGGGACAATTATAAATCTCATTCTTTGTGGAATTTTTACATGGGCAGTAGATGAAACCACTCTCAAAACATACCTATCTGCAAATTTAAGTTCTAGCAATCGCAAACCTGTTTGTGTAGTGTGTGCTGGTTGAAGAGTTGTTATATAGAATAAAAATATTAATATTGTACTGCTGTTTAAGTCTTACAATTTCTCTCAATTTGACATTTTACAGATTCATAGAAACTATCAGTGTGTTGTGCCAGAACTGAACGATGACAAATAACAATAGTTCTGAGATACTGCATTCTGCCTACCTTGCTGTAGAATACATTGACTCTTTGCTGCCTGAGAATCCACTACAGCAACCATTTAAAAATGCTTGGATCTATATGCTGGACAATTACACTAAATTCCAGATTGGAACTTGGGGTTCAATTCTTGCTCATGAACTTCTCTACTTTTTAATATGCTTACCTGGATTTCTATTTCAGTTTATACCATATATGCAAAAATATAAAATACAGCAGGTAAGATGGAATTTTGACAGTGAAGAGAGCCATGTTTTAATCTATAGTGCTAAAACATTAGCAGGAGTTTGGGAGCACTTTGTTTAGCTAAGAATTGTTATTAAAATGTATAAATGTTTACGATATGCAACTCACTTTATCATACTAATGTAGGGTTTACATTGGGGTGAGATGGGAGTAAGGAGGGCAAGACCATTGGTTAGGGAAATGCAGTTTATGTGTAAGATAGATTACTATTATATCAGTTAGAATTTGTATTATGTTAAAAACATTGTGTTTGTTGAAACGTTCTTAGATTGCTAAAACCTTTGAGAGATATGTCCCTCCATCCATCCATCTGAGTGACTTTGGGCCTGTCATTCTCTCTCAACCCAACCATAGAATAGAATAGAATAGAATAGAATAGAATAGAATAGAATAGAATAGAATAGAATAGAATAGAATAGAATAGAATAGAATAGAATAGAATAGAAATTTTATTGGCCAAGTGTGATTGGACACACAAGGAATTTGTCTTGGTGCATATGCTCTCAGCGTACATAAAAGAAAAGATAAGTTTTGGTTTTAGTATGGGTAGTCATAGGCCAGATGGAGAGAAGAATAAAATTTGGTATTTTGTAATAAGAAGATCCATTTATTATCGAGGAAATGACGCTGATGGTGTGCATCTGGCCGAGATGGTGAAAGACTGACTTTTTTTCTTCTTCCTCTTTCTTTTTCTTCTTTTTCTCTTTTTATTCTCTTCTTTTTATTACTATATTTTAAAGATTGTATAAATGGAAGACACATAGAGGATTGGTTTAAAAAAATTTCTTTTTGACTACTTTTAAAAGGTTTTGAGTTATATGGAATTAAAGATTTAGAATAATTGTGAAATTAATAATTTGATATATTGGAATGTTAGGTTATTAACAATGTGTTTGATTGTTAGACTTTGCTTAAAAGGTTTTGAGTAATAAGGGGTTAAAGAATTAGAGAAATATTGGAATTAATAATTTGTTAGTAGATTTTAATTTTTATGTTTATCAAGGAGGTATAGCGTTGGAAGAAGGAAGATCTATTTATCATTGAGGAAATGACGTTGATGGTGTGTATCTGGTTGAAATGGTGAAAAAGATTTCTTCTTTTTCTTTTTATTATTATATCTTAAAGACTATATAAATGAAAGATACATAGTGGAATAAATTAACAGTCTGATATATTGAAATGTTAGTTGATTAATAATATGTCTAATTTTTAGACTATGCTTAAATGGTTTTGAGTAACAAGGAGTTAAAGATCTAGAGAAAATTTGAAATTAATAATTTGTTAGTATATTTTAATCTTATTTTTATTGAATATTATACCCTGTGCTTTTTCTGGGAAGTCGGGGGTGGTGGTGGGTGAGGGGGGGGATGGGGAGAAGGGGAGGGGGTGGGGGGAGAGAAAAAGAGAAAAATGTTTGTACTTTGTACTTATAAAACTTTTTGAAATAAAAAAAGAAAAGAAAAGATAAGTTTGTCAAGAATCATAATGTACAACACTTAATGATAGTCCGGGTACAAATAAGCAATCAAATCATTTTAGGAACCAGTCAATATAAATCGTAAGGATAGAAGCAACAAAGTTACAGTCATAACTTATACCAATTGACTTATAACTTATATAATGTGTGAATTATTTGTTGAATCCTCAGTAATATTTGTATTGACTAAAGTGCATCAGAAGAAATCTCACCTGGAATTATTAACTGACATCTCACTGCAGGACACACAAAATCAGAATTAAAAATATTCAGAGAACACTTCTCTAATTAAAAAAAAAACATCAGATGGTTCATATTAAAATCACCTCATTTCAAGAATGCACATTTTGCAGTGTAATATTTGAACTCAAGCAGCTTACTTTGCTGCAGTCCTATCCATACTTATGGAGAAAATGCCATTGAACATAATGACAGTTACAGTATGTTTGTAAGTAAACTTGCCTAAGAATATATTCTTAATTAAGAGGATCACTATGAATGGGCAGTAATTTTCTTATCTCAGTAATTGGAATAAACATAGGCATATGGGTAGGCAAGGACAAAATTGTGTAACCTCAAATGTTTAAATGTACCATACCATAGGAGACATATTGCAACAGAAATACAAAAGTCCAGAACATGTGATATGGTTTATGTTGGCATCATTGTAGTTGGGAAGAGAGCCTGAGGGGAAGATGTAATCAGTTTGCTATATGCATCATTTAATTATTTTTTGTTTATTTGCTGCTGTTATAGAATAGACCAGAAACATGGACAGGACAATGGAAATGCTTCAAACAACTTATATTCAATCGCTTTTTTGTTCAGCTGCCTCTCATATGTGGTACCTATTATTTCACAGAATATTTTAATATTCCTTATGACTGGGAAAGGATGCCAAGATGGTAAATAATATTCAACTATTTTTCATCATTTGTTTGTTAAAAATACATATTTAATACATACACATTAAAAATATTGGTATTATGCTGATAAAGAACTGGGTTTGGGAGAAATTTCTAGCAGTTCGACCAAAAATGTTGTTGAATCTATGGTTCAGTAATTTCAAATTTATTAAAAACTAGCTGTACCTGGCCACGCGTTGCTGTGGCTCAGTCTGGTTAAATGGAAAAGAAAGAAAAGAGAAAGCGCAGGTTTCTAATATGTTTAATTTCACAATGCTTTGGGGTATACAATATTTTTTGTTGTTCCATTGTCTGTCCAGATATAGAGATTGTCTGGTTTGCCGACTGGAAAACGCAACATGGTTTCGGGGGCTAATTGGCGCTCCCATATAACACCCCTCCTGCGCGAGCTGCACTGGCTTCCGGTGGTCTACCGGGTGCGCTTCAAGGTGCTTGTTACTACCTTTAAAGCGCTCCATGGCATTGGACCTAGGTATCTCCGAGACCGCCTGCTGCCACAAACTGCCTCCCATCGACCAGTGCGCTCCCACAGAGAGGGCCTCCTCGGGGTGCCATCAGCCAAGCAGTGTAGGCTGGTGACGCCCAGGGGGAGGGCCTTCTCTGTGGGAGCACCCACCCTCTGGAATCAGCTCCCTCCAGACTTAAGAACAATTCACGACCTGTCCACCTTCCGCCGTGCCCTCAAGACACATTATTTTTATCAAGCCGGGCTGGCGTGAAAAAGTTTTTGGGGTTTTTAAAATTTTAAGATTTTACTAAATTTTAATTGTATTAAATTAGGGCCATATTGAATATTTTATTTTAAATGTATTTTAATGTTTTTTACTTGGCTTAAATGTATTTTAATGTTTTTTACTTGGCTGTTCACCGCCCTGAGTCCCCTGGAGAAGGGCGGTATATAAATTTAATAAATAAATAAAATAAATAAATAAATATAATTGTTCATGTGAGAAGCAATCCATTTCTAGATCTAAACCGCACAATTCTAAAGATTGGCCCTGAGCTTTGTTGATGGTGATTGCAATCGCCAATCAAATTGGGAATTGCAATCTCTTAAATTGAAATGGCATATCCGTTGGAATCATAGGAATGCAAGGAATGAGGATATCTTCACCTTCGAAAGGTCCTGTGAAGATTGTTGCTTCTACGAGGTTGCCCATTAATTTTTTTACTGCAAGCCGCGTGCAGTTGCAAAGCTTTGGCTGGTTGATATTTCACAACATGATAATTGCCACGCCGATTTTTAATTGCAGTACGTGCAGTGGTATCCCTGGCAGATCGAGTGAATTCAAAAATGATGTTGGATAATTAACCGCTTCATTTGCTTCCACAACAGTGTCGACGGAGTTGTATGTGACAAGTCCGTCGACAAGGCAATGAAACTCGTCCTGCAAAATATTTAGTATAGCGTCTGTTGCTTTTAAGTCCAACAGATGGCACTGTTTTTCAAAAAAGCATGTTTTTACCTGTCACAGGTGCAACATCTATATAATATAGGTATATAAAAACGCGTGTATTCGAATGCAACATGTCAAAATTTCAAAGCAATTGGTGAAGAACGTTAGGAGATTTAAGATTTTGAAAAACGAACATTTACATTTTTATTTATATAGATATAGATATAGATGACGAGAGTGAAACCTTAATTTAATAGACTAGTTGCAGGAAGGCAGTGTCTGTTATTCCTAATTGTCTGTTAATCTCTATACATTCTGCAAATTTTATTATTCATTCATTCTACAAAACAAATATAATAAATAATACCTGGATATCTTTATTCAAGATGAAAATTGAAGCCTAAGAGTTATTTTATTTTAAATATAATATAAACTGCATCATATGTAACTGTCTTTCTCAAACAACAATTTATTTTGCTGTGCTTGTTGCTCCAAGAGGGAAAAATGTTTTATTAAAATTTCTGTGTATGTTATGTCAGGTTTCTAGCATTGGTCATTGCATAGATTGCAAATATATATATCTCAAAAGCTAATTTTCTTTTGAAGGTTTGTGATAGTTGCTCAGTGTTTGGGATGTGCTGTGATTGAAGATACCTGGCATTATTTCATGCATCGACTACTTCATCATAAGAGAATATATGAATACATGCACAAAATACATCATGAATTTCCTGTATGTAATTTCTTACGTTTTTGGTTTACATGGTTAAATTGTATATGTATTTACCAATAAGAACATTCCATGCAACTCACTGAAACCTGTTTCGGTATATGATTTAAGATTTCACATTAAGATTTCATGTAATGGACATGTGTTAGTTATTATTTTTAGAAATAGGGAGAAGAAACCAACAGGTTTATTATTTATCTATATGATTTCTTTACTGTTCTTCCTATTGTATGAGTCCAGAAAGATTTACAAGAGGTGAAGAGTTTTAAACATTGCAGTAAATGCAACAATATTTTTTGTAAAACATTTGTACATTTGTCAGTTTTATTCGAATAATTAATTTCTGTTTCTAAAATAAGAAATTTCATTTTAAGCAACCTCTTTAGCATGATCTTTTAAAAATATTGAGGAAAACATCACTGAATACATAAGTTTACTGATCTATAGAATCTTATTTGTGTGTCTTTAAATCATACAGTATCCACAGTTATATAGCACCTACTGTTTTAAAGAGCTGTCTGGAGTTAGCAGTAGCAAATATTCTTACATTTAGAAATGTGTTCAATTGATTCAGTCAAACATTTCCTGAAAATGTGTGAGTTCAAGGTTAGCACATGAAGGAAGAAAATCTCCTGAGTCATATTGAAGCATATATATGAAATTTTTCTTCAGTATGGATAAAGATGCACAAACCTTTTCTGTATACTTTTCTTCAGGCACCATTTGGGATGCAAGGTGAATGTGTACATCCTATAGAAACACTAATTCTTGGAACGGGATTCTTCATTGGAATAATTGTCTTCTGTAATCACCTAATTTTGCTATGGGCATGGTTATTTTGTCGTTTGATAGAGCTCATTGATGTTCACAGGTAATCTTCTGTTACTTATTTATGATTCTCGGTGTTCAGATTCAGAAATTTTAAAATTATTTAAACATAACTATTTGAAAAATATGTGAATAACTTCTCCATGACAAGCTTCTAAATTCTTCAACTATTGTTTGGCCAAAAAAGGTTTTCACTAGTTAAATAGCATATTGAACAGATGAAAGAAAAAAAATCTGAATAGAATAGAATCTCTGATCAAGAGATATCATCAAGGATTTTAAAAAAAGAAGATTAAAGAAGCACTGAAAATAATAAAGTATCAAATAACGGCTATAGCCAAGAAGATCAGCAAATATGAAGCTCAAATTGTATACTATAGGCAGAATCTCCAATTTCAATCAAATCAGAAATGTTTGTACAATCCATCAATGGAATGACTGCAGTGAACCCATCAATGCCTGATAAAGAAACAGTGTAGTTCTGGGTGCAGCTATGGGACAACATGGAATGGAATAGAATATAATTCTTTATCGGCCAGTATGTGATTGGACATACAAGGAATTTGTCTCCGGTGCATAAGCTCTCGGTGCACATACAAACAAGTGATAAGTCATAGATCATAAAACATAAGATATAAACAACAAATGATAAATCATAAGATGCCAATAAGTAAGTAGTATGAAAGATGCGATTTTTTTTAACATAAAGAAAATACAAGAATGCAGCCTGGATAAAGAAAGTGGATTAGAATAAAACATAAGCTGAAATGAAAGAACTTGTAATAAAAACAGAAAAGGACAAGAAAAACCAGGTGCCTAGAAATAACAGGAGTCGGTACAAACACCAGAGGTTTTTGTGTAAAGATGCACAATGGAAGACATAGTTGTTGGTAAGTGGTGATAGACTGGGAGAGGTTAATATCAAAAGAGATTTCAAGGAGATTCACTATCACCACTACTGCTTGTCATTGTCAACAGTACTGAATAAATCAAGTCACGACTACCAAGCATCAAAAACATCTGCCAGGCTATCCTATCTACATAGACAAACTGAAGCTGCATGGGAAAACACCATCTGAAATAGAATTGCTTCTCAAGACAAAATAGCAACCATGATGAATTTGAAGATCTGCAAGAAATACTATTTACTGGCAGGGAAGAACTGGTGAGACCAAAAAATAGAAAATAATAATAATGAAGAAGCTAAATTGCTTTAGAACAGGGATATCAAACCTGATTGCATCACAGTACCTATTGTGACGTCTCGGGATTGTTTTTGTGCTTGCGGAGCACAACCCTAACCCTATGCGGCCAGTGGGCCGCGTGTTTGACACCTCTGCTCTAGAACTTTAGAATTCAAACAGATGGCCACCTGCGATATAACTTCCCAAACCTAACAATTGAGACAAAGTCTCAATGGTGGATGTGACAGTGCCTGGAGATATCAGAATCAAAGGACTGTGGCAAAAGAAAGCAAAGATATTACCAATAGTAATAGGCCCCTTGGGGGCAAAACATCTGGAGCACCATGGTTGGCATGACCAAACCAACCAATTGCAAAAGGCAACTTTAGTTTAGAACAGCTTACACTCTGTGGTGATATCTTTAACACCATCAAACAACATTTGCCTATCCCAGATCCTTGAGATGGACTCAATAGGCAGATAAAAATGCCAATCTAAACAACTGGCTGACTGTGTGACATAATAATGATATATGTCACTGACTTTCAGCAAATCTAGGCAGTTTACAAATTGTTAAAAACATTTAAAACAAATTGGAAAAAAAGAGCAAAGATAGCAGTTAACATACATGGATGGGAACAAAGAAAAGGGGGCTTGAGTTACACTCACCAAAGAGTACTGGTACAGAGAAAGGCATTCTTCTGGGGTGTTTATACATGTTATCGTTTAATCAATGGAACTCAAAGTGCCCAATTCTGCCAGATCGGATTGGCTGGCAGATGCTATGAGAGAAAATGAAAAAAAATGAAAAACTCATGCTTGACTAGGTTGTGTATGTTTAGGGAATAATCACCATGTAGAAACTTGTCTTAGTATGTTACTTATCTCTTCCCAGGTTTGAGAAGTTTTTATTTTATTTTTCTGCATGTTGTAAGTGTAATAGTCTGAATAGGCACATTGTCTGTCTGTCTGTCTGTCTGTCTGTCTCTCTCTCTCTCTCTATCTTATCTTATCTATCCTATCTATCCTATCTATCCTATCTATCCTATCTATCCATCTATCCATCTATCCATCTATCTATCTATCTATCTATCTATCTATCTATCTATCTATCTATCTATCTATCTATCTATCTATCTATCTATCTATCTATCTATCTGGGACTTATTTCCAAATAGATACAGGATCCCATTTCAAACCTTTAGCTCTAAACAAATTATACATCAAATGTGAGAAATGGCTTCATATTATTAAAATGTGCATTCCATTATTTTTGCTTTCAGTGGCTATGATATTCCTCTGAATCCTTTACATTTGCTGCCCTTTTATGCTGGGTCTCGCTTTCATGACTTCCATCATATGAACTTCACTGGAAATTACGCTTCAACCTTCACATGGTGGGATAAACTCTTCGGAACTGATTCGCAGTACAAATCTTACCAAGAGAAAATGAAGAAACAGAAAGAGACAGTGGAAAAGAAGATGGAATAAATTTCCCATTTGCAACACTCTTTGGAGCACCAAAGAGGGAAATGGCCTCTTATTTTTGCTTAAAACTAGAAAACTTAACAAGTATTGCAATTCAAAGCAAAGTGTGGCTTTTAACGAACAAACCAAGCTTAGTTTTGCAGCAGGAAAATAGCAATAGCAATAGCACTTAGACTTATACACCGCTTCATAGTGCTTTACAGCCCTCTCTAAGCGGTTTACAGAGTTCAGCATATTGCCCCCAACAATCTGGGTCCTCATTTTACCGACCTCAGAAGGATGGAAGGCTGAGTCAACCTTGAGCTGGTGAGATTTCAACAGCTGAACTGCTGAACTAGCAGTCAGCTGAACTTGCAGTGCTGCTTTTAACCACTGCGCCACCTCAGCTCCCTAACTTAACAACATTCACTGGTGCATTTTCTATCCTATAGATATGTCAAACAAATATAGAATATATTCAAGAAAATGTTAAATATGACCAAATGATTGAAATTATGTGGAGAAAAAAGATATACATTAAAATTAAAATAAGGGAGGTTTTTTGCATTAATGTGAATCTTAACGTTTAGAAAGAACAGCTACATTGAGTTCACCAATTAAAACTTTTGTGGGAATCCTCTTTCCCAATTAGGTGTAAAAAAGTAGATTTAAGAAACCATCTTAATTTGCTACAAAGAATATTTTTACTTGGTTTTTAATGAATGTTATTGTAATCTGTATTACACATAATTGTAAATTGCTGATTTGATTATTAAGCTAATTTGTCTTAAAATAGCTGTGGTTGATTTCTTCGTCATGTTTTCTGTACGGCAAATAAAATAATATTGGGGTTCAAGCAATTATTTCCTGGTTCCTTTTTTCAAAAGGTTCCTTTCCTTATAAAAGGAATTCTCGGGTTCCTTTTGGTTTGTTCCTCTCAAACAATAAGTGCAATGTTTCTGTTAATACACAATGGCAGGTATTGATGCAGGTATTGAACAGAGTGTGTATGGCCACTGAAATTTGATAGTGGAGACTTTAGATAACTAACCATCTATTACATACAGTCAGAACTATTCCTAGATATGTACATGAGGGAACCATAGGAACTTTCCCTAGATTACCGTATTTTTCGGAGTATAAGACGCACCTTTTTACCCCCCAAAAGAGGGTGAAAACTTGGGTGCGTCTTATACACCGAATGCAGCCCCACCCACCCAGCCACCTCCACCCTTTGGCCTCTGTCTTCCAGCAATTTACCTGCTTGCAGGAAAGAGGGAAGAGCCTGCAAAGCCAAGCAAGTCAGTAGCAGTTTCCCGATCTACAGCTGATTAGGTTTGCCAGTAGGAAAATGAAAGTGAAACTAACTACAAAGAGGCAATTAGCTGGCAGAGACACACAGATTTTTATTTTCTGCTGGACTGGATGGAAGGGGGTAAGTGAATAACTAAATGTCTGTAGAATGTTCAAATTATTAGACTTACTTTTTAAAGACTGCTTTATTATTGTTCTAGAGCCAGGGATCTCCAACTCTGGCAACTTTAAGACTTGTGGACTTCAACTCCCAGAATTCAACAGCCAGCTTTGTTAGCTTTGCTGGCTGTGGAATTCTGGGAGTTGAAGTCCACAAGTCTTAAAGTTGCCAAGGTTGGAGATCCTGTAAATCTAGACAACTCAACAAAATAAAGAAGCTTTTTAAAATAAATGCTTGCTCTGAAGAGGCTCAATGCTATTGTATCTTCTTTTAAATAATAGAGAATAATGTATACTTCCAGAATTTTTAATTAATTTTAACAGCTCTGTACAAGTATAGTATGAAATATAACAGTATCCTGTTTAGTATTAGTTTAGTTACCTTGGAGTAGATCTATTTAAATAATTGGGAAGAGTTAGTGTGACTATATTTAAGAAAGCTTTCTGGCATAATGTACATTTCTCCAATTCTTTGCTATTTCTATGAGTCAGGCACACATGCACAGAAATACTGTGCTGTTTGCTGTTTGCTGTTTGGCAAATTGCTTGGAGGCAGAGGCCTTTTTCCCTTGTTTTCCTCCCCCAAAACTAAGGTGCGTCTTATACTTCGGTGCATCTTATACTCTGAAAAATACGGTATATTGAATACTTCTTGGCCTTTGGATTTGGGCACCCTTAAAATGAAATGAAATTCTACCAATCATGGCTTCTATCGTCAATGTTGCAATGCAATGTTAGACCTAGTCTCAGTAAACCTTGAGTTTTTGAAGGATTCAGGGCCAATGTAAATAACAAGCTGATTATTTGCTTCAGATTTTAAGCCAACTGTACAAACTCATGTTGATTGGGCCAGTGTGAAATTCACAGAAATGAGGATACATTCCCAAAACTGAAAGAAATAATAAATTTCAACTCAGATAAATTCAGTTAAATAAAATTCAGTTTCCTTCACTTTCTGTTCAGTGTGTGGCATGCCTTGGGAATAGGATTAGCTTGCTTGGATATTCTGGTACATACTAAATCATAAAGTGTGATTTTTGCCTCCTCCTTTCTAATGCTGCACTTAGGATGCAGGCAGAATATTAATAGCTGTTGGAAATTGTCAGGCTTGAATTTCAAATGAATAGTAGTATTCTGCCTTCATAGAATAAGCTCATACGAGTATTGAGAATGCTGTTTATGGTATAGATTTCAACTGCATACAGTATGTGCGTAGCCTTTTCTTTAGTTGTTAAGGACTGCAGATTGAAAATGTGGAAAAGATCAGTCACAGATCAGTTTCTGAAAATTGGTTAAAAATTAATAGTGCTGGGGTTAATCTTCAAAGGTGAAATAGATGGATATGCTTGCATATTTGTGTATTCTGCCCTAACAAATTCTATCTTGTCCCTAACATTTCTGATTTTTTTTATTGTAAAATTTTTTATTTATATTTTATTTCCCTCCCCCCCATCAACCCCCCATCCCCTCCCCCCTCCCCCCCACAACCTCCCAGAGCAAATACAGGATATAAACATTTAGCAACCATATACTAAAATAAACTAACTAACTTTGACTTCGTCCCTCTCTTGTACTTTAACTCCCCTTATGTAAAGGTAAATTTAGATAAGTTGTAACATTCCTTGCTCATTCATTCATAAACTATCTGGAATTTCTTAGTCCCATATTTATTTTGAATGTAATCAATCCATCTTCTCCATTCCAGCTTGTATTTCTCATCTGAATGGTCCTTAAGATATGCTGATATTTTAGCCATCTCTGCTAGGTTTGTTACTTTTAAAGTCCATTCTTGAATAGTAGGCAATTCTTCCTTCTTCCAATACTGCGCCACCAACAGTCTTGCTGCCGTTGTTAAATTCAGAATCAGATTAGTCTCTATAGCCATAGAGTCTGTGATTATACCTAGCAAGAATAACTGAGGCGTAAACTTTATCTTCTTTTAAATAATATTTTGCATAATCCACCATATTTTTATCCAAAATGCTTTGATCTTTTTGCAAGTCCACCATATATGATAATACGTAGCATCAACACAATCACATCTCCAGCATTTAGGTTGTAAGTTCGGATACATACAAGCTAATTTTTTAGGATCTAAATGCCACCTATAAAACATCTTGTAGAAGTTCTCTCTCAGGTTTTGGGCTTGCGTGAATTTTACATCTCTTACCCATATCTTCTCCCATGTTTCTATCATTACTGGTTCTTCGAAATTTTGTTCCCATTTTATCATGCAGTCTTTAACTAGTTCTGTTTCAGAATCTATTTCTATCAATATATTATATAACCTTTTTATATGCATTTGACTTTGGTCCCTAATTTGTTTTATTAGATTGTGCTCATTTTGCATAATACCAATTTTCTGGTCTTTTTTCCATCTGCCCTGTAGCTGTCCATACTGAAACCAGGTTTGGATTACCCTTTCCTGTTTTAATACGTTCAGAGGTTTTAGATGTAATACCCCTCTTTCTATAGTAAGAAGCTGTCTGTATGTAGTTACATCCTGTTTTTGTTCTATGCTTATATTCTCTATTGCGTGTCTGGGTATTGCCCACATAGGTATCTTATCATTTAATTTGTATTGATATTTTTTCCAGACACGCAATAGAGCATTCCTTAAAATATGACTTTTAAAAGTCTTATCCACCTTCTTATCATATATTAAATAAGCATGCCAACCATATACCAAATCATACCCTTCAATGTTCAATATTCTATCCTCTGATGAATTAATCCAATCACTAATTATTGATAAAGCTACTGTTTCATAATATAATTTTAAGTTTGGCATTTTCAAACAACCTCTCTCACGTACATCTTGCATTATTTTAAGTTTTATCCTCGGTTTCTTCCCTGCCCAGACAAACTTATTAATGCCCTTCTGCCATTCTTCCAAATTTGCATCTTTTTTGAGTATTGGTATCATTTGAAAAAGAAATAAGAACTTAGGCAAAACATTCATTTTCATTGCTGCTATCCTTCCCAGCAAAGAACATTTCTGATTTTTTGATGCTGTGTAATATTGCTCTGAATGATAGATTTGTATTTTTACATTGAAACAGAAGGTTAGTCTAACTAAGATACTTCCACTGCTCTCCTTTGCCTTCTGCGCATCCGCGTGTCAGGCACTGGACCTAGCTGTTCCTCCTCTTCCTCATCATCCACCTCCAGACCTGGGGGCTGTTGTCTCTCTGTCTCTCTGTCTCTGTCTCTGTCTCTGTCTCTGTCTCTGTCTCTGTCTGTCTGTCTGTCTCTCTCTCTCTCTCTCTCTCTCTCCCTCTCTTTTTTTTTTCTTTTTCCTGCAGTTCTGATTATCCTCTGAAGTCTGTTTCTGTCTTGTTGGGTTGCAGAACTAAACCAGACAGTTATAGAAGTGTAGATGACAGACTCAATGATTCCTCTGTAGAACTGTATCAGCAGCTCCTTGGCCAGTTTGAGCTTCCTGAGTTGGCGCAGAAAGAACATTCTTTGTTGTGCTTTTTTGATGACGTTTTTGATGTTAGATGGCCATTTTAGGTCTTGAAATATGATAGAACAGTGATGGCGAACCTATGGCACGGGTGCCACAGGTGGCACGCGGAGCCATATCTTCTGGCACGCGAGCCGTTGCCCTAGCTCAGCTTCAGCGCGCATGTGCGTGCACGCTAGCTGATTTTTGGCTCGTGCGGAGGCTCTGGGAGGGCGATTTTGGCCTCCGGAGGGCCTCCGGGGTGGCAGGGGGAAGCGTTTTCGCCCTCCCCAAGCTCTAAGAAAGCCTCTGGAGCCTGGGGAGCCAAAAAACGGGCCTACTGGGCCCACTGGAAATTGGGAAATGGGGGAGTGGGGGGGTCATGCACGCATGTGCAGGGGGGGTGAGGCAAGTGGGGGGGGGCTTTGAATTATGGGTGTGGGCACGCACGTGTGTGTGATAGCGCGTGTACGCACTATTTCGGCACCCGAGGAAAAAAAGGTTAACCATCACTGTGATAGAACCTAGAAATTTGAAGGTCTCTACTGTTGATACTATGTTGTCTAGTATTGTAAGAGGTGGAAGTATGGGAGGATTTCTCCTAAAGTCTACCACCATTTCTATGGTTTTGAGTATATTCAGTTCCAGATTGTTCCGGTCGCACCACAAGGTTAGTTGTTCAACCTCCTGTCTGTATGCCGATTCATCATTGTCTCGAATGAGACCGATCACTGTTGTGTCATCTGCGAACTTCAGTAGTTTAACAGGTGGATCGTTAGAGATGCAGTCATTAGTATATAGAGAGAAGAGAAGTGGAGAGAGCACACAGCCTTGGGGGCCCCTGTGCTAATTGTACAGGTATCTGATGTGATTCTGCTTAGCTTCACCTGCTGCTTCCTGTTTGTTAGGAAGCTTATGATCCACTTATAAATGGGTTCAGGTAGTGCTAGCTGGTTTAGCTTAGTTAGAAGAGTGTCTGGAATGATGGTATTGAATGCTGAACTAAAGTCTACAAAGAAGACCCTTGCTTAGATCTTTGGAGATTCAAAATGTTGTAGGATGTAGTGCAGAGCCATATCAACAGCATCATCTGTCAATCTGTTTGCTTGGTATGCAAATTGCAAGGGGTCTAAGAGTGGATCCGTGATGGTTTTCAAGTGGGACAGCTCTAGCCTTTCAAAGGTTTTCATAACTACAGATGTTAGAGCAAGTGGTCTGTAGTCATTCAGTTCCTTGATGGTGGGCTTCTTCGGCACTGGGATGATAGTAGAGCGTTTGAAGCAAGAAGGAACATAGCACATCTCTAGTGATTTATTGAGATTGTTAAATTGTTGTGTTGCCAATATTTGGAATATGCCACTGAATCACTGTGGAATGATTCTGTATGCCACTGGGGAAGCTACTGAAGAAATGTATTGTGCAAATTGGATGTTCCTAACCTGAATTAGCCAGAAACTGCCGTAATCTAGATGTAAAGTATATATCTGAGTGATCGGCGACAGAATTTACAAATCCCAATTGTTTGAGAGTAGCAAGTGGTAACTTTCTTTTAATCTAAACTCGGAGTGATTACATTTTGGAAAACTATAAGCATGAGTCCAATTAAATTCTGTTTTTAAAAGTAAATTCCTTAATGTAATGTACAAACTATTTTCAGAGATGCTGTAGTTTTTTTTTTTTTGTTCTTCGGGTTTTTAATAGTTTTAACAAATTTGGGATCCGTTTGTATTTTTGGATTAAACAAATTCAGCATATCAAGAATTAAGGAATGGGGAAGAAATATTATAGTTTATATGCTATCTTTTGAAAGCTTTGTTTCCAAGTATATATTTTATTAATATTGAACAATATTAAAATTAATTTTAGTATACTGTGCAAATGCCATTCCCACATAGATAATGCAGAATACAATACATGAAAGTGCAGGAAAATGGTTATAACTGCTCTTAGAGAAACAAAGCACTTGAAATACAAACTGCTTAAAATAATGTATGGCTCATTCTTGAATGCATATTTAATGCAACACATGTTCCTAAATAATCTATCATGTTTTTTCCTAGAGAAATGTGAGGAAATTAAAGCAGCAGCAGAGACATTATGCTTGTGTTCACATATTTGAAGATTTTTTAATGTCAGCAATAATTCAAGTGGCTGACATACAAATTGGTCAGAAGAAAACCAATCCTTTGCACATGATTAGCAAAATGAAGATATTTTGGAATATTTTTAGTAACAAAGAACTGGTGGTTTCTTAGAAATATTTCTATAGTTCCACTCTGACAAGTATTGACCTTTATGTAGAGTGGAGAGGATCTTCAGAGTAAAATTTTAAATGCACAAGATACAATTACCAATGTTATTGTGTGTGTGTGTGTGTGTGTGTGTGTGTGTGTGTGTGTGTGTGTGTGTATGTATGTATGTAACATTTTTTGCTGATAAATGAAAATGAAGGGAGACTATTATAGATCTATTTCAGGCTATTTAGCTCTCATCAGATAGCCAACCCTTACTGGGATTTGAACCTGGGCAGTCTGCCTGTAAGGCAGCAGCTTTAATCTCTAGGCCACAGGCTCTCTTCCCTTATCAGCTCTTCACCAGGAAAGGGTTATATATGTTTTTTTCTATAATTTTATATATATTTCCTAATGATAGTACATTCATTATACATAGCCTTATCATCTAAATTCCAGCCCTTAGAGTTTAATGGAGCAGCATTCCTCACAAGTTAATAATTTCTTTATTTATAATCCATTAATTCAATTATCTAGTAGAAGCAAAAGGAATTTCACATTATGCTTAGTTGGGTGTATCCCAGGGTCTACTTTCATGTAGCTGTGAATAGATTGGGCTGTAAATCACTCGTAAAGGCAGCTGCTTGAAACACAATTCTATTTGTATATTTCCTCATTATTTTATTTGCTTTATGTTGTTGCAATACAGAAGGTTATATAAATAAGGTGCAGTATATAAACATTGGGAACTAAATAGCAAACAGTAGCTGCAAATCTTTACTTGTGGCAATTTAGAGTTATTCCATTTCAACTCCAACTATTTTTCCATATAAACTGTTGCTGTGTTATTCAACATTCGCCTGGAATAAGCACTACAGTTAGTCCTTGACTTAGGATCACAATTGGGATTGAAACTTCCATTACTAAATGAGGCATCTGTTAAGTGAGTCATGCTCAATTTTATGACCTTTTTGCCATGGTTGTTAAGTGAATCACTGCGTTAATTAAGTGAATCATGCAGTCATTAGGTAAATCTCCCCATTGACTTTGCTTGTTGACATTCGACTGGAAAGGTCGCAAATGGCAATCATGTGACCCTGGGATGCTGCAAGTTGAGGACTACCAGTGCTAATTCAGTCTGTAACATTGTTAGGTATTGTAAGAGCTATTTTTAGGAGCTTCAACTTTCAAGATATAATCGTGCTTCAGAGTTTTTATCCTCTATGATAGACTTCACATGTCACACTAAAGCAGTCCTTCTCAAATAGTGGGGCGCGCCCCCTGGGGAGGCTCGGAGCGATGCCAGGGGGCGCTTGTGACCCCGGGGAACATGCGTGGTCCCTCTCGATCGATTCCGCCAGACGGGAAGTGTTTTCCCAGTTGCACGCTGCTCCGAGCCCAAAAGAGAAGGCGGCCAGGCACGGCGGGGCGGCTGCGTGGGTTCTTGTTGTTCTCGGCGGGCGCCGTGGTAGCAATGAACGGCGTGGCAAACCTGCTGCTGGGCAAGGAGGAGCATCCTCTGCAGTTGGGTGAAAGCTTTGAACGGCACCCTAAAGCCTCCTTCCACACCATTCGCTGTGAGTGCCCGGCAGAGGCGGCACTTATGGGTCAGGCCAGCGACCCCAAAACATTGGCTTGATTAAGCTGGCCTGGCCCTGTGTCAAAAGAGGGCCCTAACAACGGTAACCATGCCTGCTAACCGAAAACAGGCTCCACTGAGTTCAGTGTGACTTACTTCCAGGTAAGTGGGTAGAGCAGCCTTCCCCAGCTAATAGTTTGCTTGCAGCTTATAATAAGTAAAATAATAAATATTAACACTAAAATTCCATTGGGGCCCAGATCGGAAAGTTGGGGGCACGCGAACTTCTTCCTAGGGGGGGCGTATCAGAAAATAATTGAGAAGCACTGCAATAAAGTACTGTTTGCTTACTGTGTATTTAATAAATAAATAATTGGCTGGAGTCACACAATATGCATAAACATGAGCCATGTTTATGTACAAGAGTAGCAAAATTCACACAAAATGCATGGAGAGCAGATACTGTATCTGCAGCTCAGAACCAAACCAATCAAGCAGAATAGAGCTGAAAGGGACCTTCGAGATTTTCTAGACCAGTGGTTCCCAACCTGTGGTACGTGTACCACTAGTGGTACGCGAGGGCCTTCCAGGTGGTACGCGAACACTTTCGGGGTCATGAACGATTTTTAGTTAGTTATTTTTTACTTCACAAAAATGTTTACTGCCTAACACAACTGTTGCCACACGCCACCCACCTGGCCCCAGCGGCCCGAGAATCCAGTTGCTGGATGCGCGGGGCCAAAAAAGGAACGGTACAATTATGGAAATAAAGTGATATCTGATCGAATTTAGTTTCTCTGGAACCAGGTGGTACGCGGCGACTGTACGGGACCTCCAAGTGGTACTCGATCACAAAAAGGTTGGGAACCACTGTTCTAGACCAACCAGCTCAAGCAGGAGACCCTATACCCGTGATGGCGAACCTATGGCAAGTGTGCCACAAGTGGCACGTGGAGCCATATCGATGGGCATGCAAGATCAGGTCCGGCACACATGCGTGCACCAGCCAGCTGATTTTCAGACTTTCTGGGCCCACTGGAAGTCAGGAAACAGCCTGTTTTCAGCCTTCGGAGGGGGTGGGGAAGGCCCGTTTTTTGCTCTGGAGGCCAGAAATTCTTCAAGTTGGGAGACGGGTCATTTCTGGCCTCCAGAGGGCCTACGGGGGGGGGAGGCCGTTTTTGCCCTCCCCAGGCTCCTAGAAAGGCTCTGAAGCCTGAAGCCTGGGGAGAGCGAAAAATGGGTGTGCCATTGCGTGCCAGGAGCGGTGTCATGCGCGCATGGACGGGTGTGTGTGCATGGAATTATGGGTGTGGGCACGCATGGCCCCCCGCACCCCCCTTTTGGCACCTGAACCAAAAAAGTTTCGCCATCACTGCCCTATACAATTTGAAACAAGTGGCTGTCCAGTCTCTTCTTAAAAACCTCCAGTGATGAAGCACCCACAACGTCTGAAGGTAAGCTGTTCCACTGGTTGATTGTTCTCACTGCTAGGAAGTTTTTCCTTAATTGTAGGTTGCTTCTCCTTGATTAGTTTCCATCCATTTGTTTCTTGTCTTGTCTTCTAGTGCTTTGGAAAACAAGTTGATCTCCTCTTTGTGGCAACCCCATCAAGAAGTCAATACAATGTTGCAAAGGATCACTAAACCACTCTTTTTATTGATAATTGGTAATCAGACTAAACTAATTATATTGCACAAATAGCAGAGAGGAAAATCTTTTACAATACAGAATGTCCCTAACACACGGATGTAGCACTCAGAATTAACAGGTAGGCACAAATCAAGAAGATCTATAAACTTAGTAGAAATAGTGGTAGACTTTAGGAGAAACCTTCCGATACTTTCACCTCTTACAATACTAGACAACACAGTATCAACAGTAGAGACCTTCAAATTTCTAGGTTCTACCATATCGCAAGATCTAAAATGGACACCTAACATCAAAAACGTCATCAAAAAAGCACAACAAAAAATGTTCTTTCTGCGCTAACTCAGGAAGCTCAAACTGCCCAAGGAGCTGCTGATACAGTTCTACAGAGGAATTATTGAGTCTCATTTGCACCTCTATAACTGTCTGGTTTGGTTCTGCAACCCAACAAGACAGACACAGACTTCAGAGGATAATCAGAACTGCAGAAAAAACAATTGCTATCAACCTGCCTTCCATTGAGGACCTGTATACTGCACGAGTCAAAAAGAGGGCTGTGAAAATATATACAGACCCCTCACATCCTGGACATAAACTGTTTGAACTCCTACCCTCAAAACGATGCTATAGAGCCCTGCACACCAAAACAACTAGACACAAGAACAGTTTTTCCCCAAACGCCATCACTCTGCTAAACAAATAATTCCCTCAACACTGTCAAACTATTTACTAAGTCTACTATTAATCTTCTCATCGTTCCCATCACCCATCTCCTCCCACTGTATGACTGTAACTTTGTTGCTTGTATCCTTATGATTTATATTGACTGGTTCCTAATATGATTTGATTCCTTATTTGTACCAGGACTATCATTAAGTGTTGTACCTTATGATTCTTGACAAATGCATCTTTTCTTTTATGTACACTGAGAGCATATGCACCAAAGACAAATTCCTTGTGTGTCCAATCACACTTGGCCAATAAAGAAGTCTATTCTATTCTATTCTATTCTATTCTATTCTATTCTATTCTATTCTATTCTATTCTATTCTATTCTTATTCTAAACTTAGTAAAAGATAAATTTGAACATCTCTCCACTGGACCTGCACATCCGCCGGAATAAATACTTCAAAGAACAGAATCACACATGCCTTCAAAGAACCACTCTACCTATAAATATGACCAAACTTGGAACCCCAAATTGTTAGCCTACCTTTGAGTGTTGTCTTTCATGTTCCCAAAGAATCACAGAATTTCTTCCTGTCCAAGGAGTCCAGTGTCCAGTGTCATCCTGGCTCAGTTGCAGACCAGAATTTTCTTCTAAGGGATACAAATGCATTTGTTAACTAGTCAACATTAATAATCAGCATTAGTTTTTCACCATTTTAAGATGGGAAAGGCATGAGAGCTGTAGCATAAACCGTGAAAGAGAAATCTCACAGTTAAAAACAAAACACCAAATTTTCCACACTTCAATCCCTGAAAAGGCCCTGTCCCTATGGGCCATCCTAAAATGTTATATTTAGTCCTTGGCTATTAAATAATTGCCTACCACTTTGCTATCATAAATTAAAGTAGTTAGATTAAGACGGCATACTAAGATAACAAATAATAACAATATTAATAAATGAATTAATATTTCAAATGTGTTTAAATGAAATAGATTTTGTGTAACTGTTCCAGTACTAGTCATTATGTTGGAAACAGACTAAACATGGCCTTATTATTTTCAATTTCTGTTACTGGTCTCTGTACATACACAACCAAACTTTTGAACAGCAGCATCTGTCCCGTTGTGATGTCTAGTTCAGTGGTCACCAACTGGTGGTCCATGAGAAAATTTTGGTGGTCAGTAGAAAAATTATTTGCATTTTTTATGTTGCACTAAATAAACATTTTTTATGTTGCACTAAGATTGTTGCACAATCTTTTTGTGTAGATTGGAGAGGGGCAGAAATTCCAACTTGGGGTCTGCTTCGGCCTCCTGGTGTGGGCTTTGGGCGAAGGCCGGAGGGAAGTGCCGCTGGTGGCGAAGAGCCGGAGGGCCTTGTTCCAGTGGGACTGCCTCATGGCCTGGAACTGGCTGATCATGTCAGCCTGCTGAGCCTCCAGGCGCTGGCACCTGGCTTTGCACTCCCGCAGGTTTTCTCTCTGCTTGGAAAGCCTATGTTCGTAGTCCTCAGTGAGGTGCTTCTGCTGAGCCTCCTTCTCAGCCAGATCCAATTTGAACTGAGCCAGCTGTTTTGCCAACTCTTTCTCATGGTGGCTGCTTAGCTCCAACAACTGCTTCCTGTTGAGGCCCTATGGAGACCGGTGAGGGAGGCGAGGAGTGGCTGGGAGGGGCGAGTAGAGGCCGGTGATGTGCCCCTCGATGTGAGTGACACTGAGTTGGCCATGACCACCCAGCTACATGACCACCTACCCACGCCCACACAGCCGGTCATTAGACAGATCATATTAGTGGTCCACAGGATTTAAAATTATGAATTTAGTGGTCCCTGAGGTCCGAAAGGTTGGGGACCCATGGTCTAGTTAACTCTAAACCAGTGATGGCAAACCTTTTTTGGCTCGGGTGCCAAAAGGGTGTGCGCGTGCGCGATAGTATGCGCGTGTGTGCCCACATCCATAATGCATAATGCATGCGCACAACCCCCCACACTGCCCCCCCCCGTGCATGCGCACAGGTCTCACTGAAGGCTCCAGCAGTTTTTTGCAGTCCCCAGGGTTCAGGAGGCTTTCCTGAAGCCTGGGGAGAGCCAAAAAAGCTGAAAAGAAGTCCAAAAATCAGCTGACTAGCATGCACATGCATGCTGGAGCTGACATAGGGCAACGCCTCACGTGCCCTCAGATATGGCTCCGCGTGCCACCTGTGGCACCCGTGCCATAGGTTCGCCATCACTGCTCTAAACCATTGGAGGCCTTTATGTAGAACTGTAGTTCTATGACTCTGAGCAAAACTAAGGAGGGAAGAGCTTTTGCCTGAACCTGTATTCCCTATCACGTTCCCTATCCCTATCACGGATCTGAAAAGATCAGATTCTAATATCAAAAAGAGTTGGAAAGAGTTGGAAATTTAAGATTTTTTCATTGATTCTGTGATGAATTCTCCTTGAGTTCTTATTTATTTATTTATTTATTTATTTATTTATTTATTTATTTATTATCATTGTTGTATGCCGCCCAACTCCCGAGGGACTCAGGGCGGCTTACAACATCATGAAAACAAGAACAATTCATAAGAACAGTAATAAAATTTAAAATAATTAAAAAAATTAAAAAAACAAATCCACATTCATACATGGGGGATTGATCTCTAATTTACCCCGCCTGCAGGAAGAGCCATGTTTTAATGGCTTTGCAGAAGGCTAGTAGGGTGGGGATAGTCCGGATTTCTGGGGGCAGTTTGTTCCAGAGAGACGGTGCTCCCACAGAGAAGGCTCTCCTTCGAGGTCCCGCCAACTGACATTGTTTGGTTGATGGGACGTGGAGGAGACCTAACCGGTCGTAGGGAGACATGTGGTAGGATGTGGTCCCACAGGTAACTGAACTCATTTTTTAAAACCTAGTAAAATGGTCTGGAATGGAATCAAAAGCATATACCAGAAGAGAAAGCTTCAGCTCTTCTAACTTCACAGTGCCTACTTTTTGCTTAGCAGGATTGTCACAATGTGATTTTTTGATTGTCAGCTGTACTCACATGTCAGACTTTATGACCCAGAGATTTTTAATACAGCAAAGCAGTCACGTGAAGAGTGATCTGCGCATATGCACATTCCATTCTCCATTACTCTTCTTATGCTGTCCTTCGTTGGAGAAGGACCTATTCTTTTTTTTTTTAAAAAAAATAATTTTTATTGAAATATAAACATTAAAAAGGACAAACAAACATTAAACAAAACAATATATGTACATGAAGGACCTATTCTTAGATTGTCAAGATGTAGTCATTAAGATTTATTGTTTTTGTATTCTTTTCTACTCAAATAAATATTTTGTTATTTAGACTTCTAATCGCATTTTGTCAAAGATTAGTTTCCAAAGGAAAAGATTCATCACCTCTAAGATTTATTTTCTCATCCTAACAAGGATGCACTTTTTAAGATGGTTTTGAATATTTTATCGACCAATGTTCAAAAACAAACCCCACCATATAAAATAAAACAGTAGGCCTTTGTGTAGGTGGAAATAACTGAGGTATGTGGTATCCAAACACAGGGGTTTCCAACCTTGTCAACGTTAAGCAAAGCTGGCTGAGGAATTCTGGGAGTTGAAGTTCACAAGTCTTAACGTTGACAAGGTTGGAGAGGCCTGGGACCTAACATACATAACTCTAGTTAGGGCATGGGTTTTTGGGCAGACAAGAACCATGCATAAGATGCCCTGTCACCGCTATCCAATTTGCAGCCATTTTGGATTAAAGATATCTGCCTGGCCGGCTTCCTGAGGTCCTCTAAAAACGTTCAACAAGCCTCCATTCCTATATCATATCCTTTTTTCTGAGGCACCATCATTGGCGCCAGAAAGAGAAGACGCCGTATCTTGGGTGGGCCTCGTTCAAGCCCGAAAAGCACCCCTCAAAGGGGACGCGCTTGGCGAGAGAGTGACGCTGAGGGCTCCCACGCGGCTCCTAAATGGACACCAGCGTGGCCGGACGTCACCCAGCCTCCCCCTACGTGGAATAGTGGTACATTCCTGCGTCTGCGGAGCGAGTAGTTAAGGGCTGAGGAGCATCTGACTGCCTCCCCTTTCCTCAATGGGGCAGGTTTAGCTTAGCGAGAAGGACGCGCCCGAGTTGAGCTTTGCGTGGCTAACGGCGAACGCCTGTGAGGAGAGGCGGCTGGCTGATCCCGGCAGAAGGAAGGCGCCGTCATCCTTTTTTCCCCTCCCCTGCGGTAGAGACATGGCCGGGCGAGGTGGGGTTTGGGCGCTGGCGTTGGCGCTCTGCGCCTTGCCGGGCAGCCTGTGCCTGCAGGGAACCGAAGCGGACGAGCCTGAGGCGCCGGCGGCTCTCGTCGGAGGGGCGAACAGACGGCGGCGCCTGAGCCAGGAGGACGGCATCTCCTTCGAGTATCACCGCTACCCGGAGCTGCGGGAAGCGCTGGTGTCGGTGTGGCTGCAGTGTCCGTCCATCAGCCGGATCTACACCGTCGGCCGCAGCTTCGAGGGCAGGGAGCTGCTGGTCATCGAGATCTCGGACAACCCTGGCGAGCACGAACCTGGTAAGGCGGGAGGGCATCTGGGACCGAACCCGCTGTCCATGCCGGGCTAAGCAAGTGGTACCTGGGCGGTAGCGGGACTGATGCTGTCAGCCCCGCGGCTGCCGGTTGAGAGGGAAAGATGGAGTGGGAGGGAGAGCGGGATTTCTTCCGTTATCTCTTCTCCTTGCATCCTGGCAAGAGACCGAGCTTCCTCCAGGCAGGTTTTTACAATGTCCCTGAATCAATTTCAGGATCTGTTTTGGGCGCTGGGAACTTTATTTATTATTTATTTTATTTTGTGACATTTATATACCACCTCACAGTGCAAGTACTCTCTAAGTGGTTTACACCAGTAAGCAATGTATATTTATATTGCCCCCAACAATCTGGGTCCTCATTTTACCTACCTTGGAAGGATGGAAGGCTGAGTCAATCTTGAGCCGGTGAGATTTGAACCGCTGACCTGCGGATCAGTGTCAGCTAAAGTGGCCTGCAGTAACTTCAGTAGGAAGAACCCATCCAGCTGTCTCATGATCCCCGCCTTCGCCATCATCATCATCATCATCATAACGTTGGCTGCAAGAATATATTTTTGTACGCTTGACAACATACAGGTAGTCCTCGACTGACGACCTCAATTCAGCCCAACATTTCTGTGGTTAAGCGAACGGTTTGTTAAGTGAGTTTTACTCCACTTAACGACCTTGCTTGCCCCCGTTGTTAAGTGAATCAGTGCAGCTGTTGAGTGAGTAATACGGTTGCTTAAGTGAATCTGGTTTCCCCGTTGATTTTTGCTTGTTGCAAAAGGGGATCACATGACCCAGGGACACGGCAACCGTCGTAAATATGAATCAGTTGCCAAGGGTCTGAATTTTGATTAGGATGCTACAACGGTCGTAAGTGTGAAAAATGATCATAAGCCACTTTTTTTTCCCAGTGCTGTTGTAACTTTAAACAATCACTAAATTAACTGTTGTAAATCAAGGATTACCTGTGTAACTGTTGTTGATTAACTGTTGTAAATCAAGGATTACCTTGCTGACAGAACATAGAGGTTGTTTAAACGGAGGCTTTAATTTAGAATAGTGCTGCCTTTCATTTACCAAATCTAATGAATGGAATGGATAGGTAGCCTTGTGTTTTTCTGGTGGTTTTTCTTTTTTCAGAAGGAAAAAAAATATTAAAGGTGGAATGCCTTTCAAGAGGTAGCACTCATGCCCTTCCCCAACCTGGAGGAGTCTGTTTGACTTGGCGTGCAACTTCTAAGATTCTCAATCAAAGTGGCCCAAGGGAATTCTGGGACTTGCAGTCTTGACTCAGTTGGAATGAGGCTGCAAACTAGATAGTGGAAATGTTAAGCAAAGATGGCAGATTATGAATACAGGACATCATTTGGATCCTTCATAAGTCAGCATGTTCATGTAAAACGTCGTCTAAAATTACACATAGTACATTATGCATATGGTGTTGACACTAGTTGATTTCAGGAATGACTTTTTGTTTAGATCAGAGTAGCCAGATTTGGACATATGATAGCAAATAGTGCTTATGAATGCTAACAACTGTAAAATATAATTTCAAGCAAAACATGAAAACAAAAAGTTAATTCAGTAAAAATACATCTA
The DNA here is from genome assembly GCA_023053685.1 of Diadophis punctatus similis. NCBI lineage: Eukaryota > Metazoa > Chordata > Lepidosauria > Squamata > Dipsadidae > Diadophis > Diadophis punctatus. The sequence continues at coordinate 13,920,982 of JALIGW010000006.1, read as the reverse complement.
CAAAACAAAGGGAACAAATAAGCAAGCTCACTAAGTCAAATCTATTTTACAAACAAGTCTAAAATATTTCCACTTCTCCCTCAACCATATTAGTTTTCTAAGAGTTGATTGCTTAGAATCTGTTGGCATCCTGATGTGATTAATATATACTATTTTGGTCCTCTTGATTTCATATGTATTATGCCTTATATTAGCTTTTAAAATGACTACTGGCTACCTGTACTTTTAGCTATGGAGCATTTTTATGAAGGAGAAGGAAAAAAAGGCAGACCACCTTTTTGAGCTGGTAAATGCTTAAATTCTGTTACTATATTTATTTAAAGTGAATGATATTGTCCTATATAACCCTGCTCCAATATGGCAATTAACTTAAGTGGAGCTTATTTCCCACTAATCACGCATAAATATCTAGCCTAAATATGTAGTAGGTCTGATATAATGCAAATAGGACACTTCTTGCTATCTCTTTTTATTCTTGTTAAATAATTGGTATTTTCCAAAAGTAGCACATGAAACTGAGAATCAATATTGCAGCTGGATTAGAGTCATTAAGGGCCTGAGAGCTGCTGATAAATTGAATAGGACTGCAGCTCCTAATTCTGGAACTCCAGAATTAGAACAGAGAAGGTTTGCATGCCCCGAGGGAAAACTGAAAATTGATTCCTCATTGTTTTACCATGATCCTAAATATTTGCTTGATTTAAGTTTACAATGTGTCCAGAATTGTAAATAAAGATTGTAAGAGATGAATTATCTAATCTCTTGGTGCTGCCAAATGCTTTGCAGAAAATGATTATAATGAATATAGTATAATGACATTAATAAAATCCAGTCAATATAACTTTGAATAAGATGCAGAACTCTGTCTCTCAAACTACTGTACAAAGCATACCTCTCACCAGTGTTGACTATTAGAAAAGTCCAATACTTATTTTCTTGGGAATAAATCCAATTGAATTTAAGTCACTAAATAATATGTATAATCATGCTGTCAGGTTTCAATTTCTTTTCTTCAGAAATCCCTGATTCATTGTGATTTCCAAGAATGTGCATTTTTGAGCCAACTGGTTTTTAGATGCCAGTAGAACTTAAACTTTTTTTTTAACCCTTTGAATGTTTTTGATAGTTCTTAAAGCTGGCTTAATTTGTCACTATAATTTGCCCAGAATTAAAGGTAGTTAAAAGTAATGCAACATTCTGCTAGGAGATCCATATTTGGATACTGAAGACGTCTAGATGGGTGATTGGAATAAAGTATGGTCATGATGCATATTGAATATGTGAGGCTATTGTGATAAAGATCTGTATTTGAATAGGAGATTAGATAAATAAGGAAGTTGTTCCCCTTGCCTCTCCCCATCTTATTTAAAAGATAAAGGTTCCTTTCATAATTTCTTAAAATTATTTGGGTAATGTGAGAAAAATGGGGGATTGGTTTAGTTATCACACGCCTACCAAACTATGAGGTAGGACCTTCTTGGACTTATATGATGGGAGTTCCCAAGCATTAGATCCATGCATAATTGCCTTCTCTTCACATCACATAATGCAGGTAGTCCACGACCTATATCCACAATTCAGCCTAAAGTTTCGTTGCTAAGTAAGTCACTTGTTAAGTGAATCATGCCTCATTTTACAACTTTTTTTGCCAATGTTGTGAAGCAAATCACTGCAATGGTTAAATGGATCATGTGGTCATTGCTCAAATCTGGCTTCCCCCATTGACTGCTTGTCAAAAGGTTGGGAAGGTTATAAATGGTGATCACATGGACCTGGGACTGTGAAACTGTCACAAATACATGCCAGTTGCCAAGGGCTTGAATTTGATCTCGTGACCGGAGGGGTGGGGATGCTATGGTGGTTGTGTGAAAACAGGTCATCCCTTTTTTCATGCTGCTGTGTCTCTGAACAGTCACTAAATGAATGGTTATAAGTCGCAGACTACTTCTAAACGATTACTGTGTTGCTACAGAAGAAATTAAGAATAAACAAATTAAGAAATTACCAGGCACAATACTTTTGACACAACTTCTGATGCCTGAAGCAATTCATGTATGAATGAGGATACACATGTTACAGTTTTAAGAAAAATATTATATTCCAGAATAATTCAGCATAATTTAGAGCAGCCTTTCCCAACCTTTTTATCCCAGAGGAGTTCTTGAAATGATTTTAAGGTCTCAGGGAACCCCTGCTTCAAAATAATTTTAAAAAACCACCAAAAACTTTACAATACAATCCATTTCTACCCTACATATGTAATCCATGTTTTATAGTGTTTACAACAATAGCAAAGCTTCAAGCTAGCAGCTGAATTGTGGCACATGAAAATTCCAGCCAGTGGACAGTGCACAAAGTTTAAAAATTGGTGTTTATCGTGGAACTTAAGTCTCCATATATTTAAAGCTTTTTTAAGAATTTATTTGATTTGATTTCTGATAGATTTGGGAAAAAATGTGTTGAAAGGTTGAATTTTTAGTAAAAATAGAGATTTAAAGATTTTAGCATACAACTTTAATATTACTTTTTAGTTTTATATTATAAAATTTACCTTTTTTTAATGGCAGCATGTAACTGCACAAATAAATGGATATTGCTGTTACTGACCTATAGCAGGTTGAGCTATATATACTACTGCCTGGAATAATCCCTTCTTATATCTTACGTACTACTTACTTAACTAATCTAAAGGAGGTTAAGGTCAGTTTGGGGAGCTTGATTTCTCTAGAGATGATTTAGTTAGTTTGGTTAACTGTAGATCAGCGGTTCCCAACCTTCCTAATGCTGCGACCCCCGCCCCGCCCCCGCGACCCCACCACGACCCACCCTGCCACCGCCATTTGGGTTCTCTGCAAAGGGGATGGCTCGAAAAGCTCCCAGAGGCAACACGCGAAGTGAGCAGAGACCTCGCCCGGATCTGGAGACTTCGCTCAGACACCGCCATTTGGGTTTTTTTACCCTCTGCGCATGTGCAGAACACTTTGCGCATGCACAGAGGATAAAAAAACCCAAATGGCGGTGGGGTGGGGGCGCGGGTTGTGGGGCGCGATATCGATATGGCCAGGCTTGTGGCAATGGGGCGGAGTGAGGATGCCGGGGCGACCCCTGGGAAATGGTTGTTTGACCCCCAAAGGGGTCCCGACCCCCAGGTTGGGAACCGCTGCTGTAGATGATTTCTGTTTGTTCTAGCTAAGCATTTGTAACATCTTGTTATCCCAATAATGACATCCTGTCATAAAGCTATATGTTTAAGCTGTTCAATAAATGAGCACTTTGCAAGACACTGATAACATTGAATGATAATAGACTGACTCAGCTTTTCAAGTTATATATAATACAAATGTATTCCATACTTGGGTTTATTTCAGGAGGCTAGATTTTACAGCAAACTGATTTATGTGCTTAACAATCCTGAAAGCTTAGTAATCACAAATTGATACTGGCCTGGCTCTTGTCTTTCATTGATTCCATTTCACTGTGCTTGAATGCTGTTTCTAAAATATTCTACCCTATTGATGATTTTGGAGGCTTGGGGAAGATTATTTTTTTTCTTCTAAAAGTGTCAAAGCTTCTATGCCACATACATGCCCATTCTGTGAAGAGTGATGTGGAAGCTCACTTTAAAACTAACTTGAACTTTGAGGGGTTCATTTTTTAAAAAAAGATTGATACGTGCATCCAGTGTAGGAGAAGAGGTGGCAGAACCTGAGGGTGGAGTCAAAAGAGGAATCGGCCTAGAGCAGTAATGGCGAACCTTTTCGGCACCGAGTGCACAAACTGGAACGCGCATGCATGTGTGTGTGTGCGTATGCACGCCAGAGCACCAGAAACCAGATGACCAGCTGGCCAGTGCGCACATGCCTGTTTTTTGGCTGATTTTCGCGCCATTTTTGGGTCATTTTTCGGGCCTGAAAAAAACAGCCTGAAAAATCACCCGGAAAATGGCCCAAAAACCCACCCTGAAAACAGCCCAGAAAACAGCCTGGAAAATTGCCTGAAAAAGCCTGAAAACTGCCTTAAAATGGCCTGAAAATGCCCCCCAAAACAGCCTGAAAACTGCCCAAAAATGGCCCCCAAAACAGCCCCAAAAGGCTGAAAAAATGCCCCCAAACGGCAGTTTTTGATCATTTTTGGGGCCATTTTCAGGCCATTTTCTGGCGCTCCAACGCCCACAAAGACCAGCTGGCCGATGTGCATGTGCATGCCAGAAACCAGAAGAGCAGCTGGCGATGGTGCGCATGCCCACAGAGAGGGCTTTGCGTGCCACCTCTGGCACGCGTGCCATAGGTTCGTCATCACAGGCCTACAGTCTCTACGTAGCCGCAAACAGAATAAATCCAACTCCTCTTGAATTTCTTTGATCCTTATCTGGCGCCAAGAAAGTGCTGACGGTTAGTTGAGTAAATTCCGGTGCAGTACTTGGATGTCACATGTCCTGATCTTTTGCACCGATCCAAAGTGATATTTGGCAAAGAATGGAATTCTGGATTGGGCGGTTCAATGAAGGAACAAGTTTATGAAGAAAGAATGGCATGCTACCAGTGGGAGGCACCGTTTTGCGGTGGTTCTCCTCTTATCTCGCCGATCGGATGCAGTCGGTGTTGGCAGGTGGGCAGAGATCGTCCCCTAGGCCCCTATCATGTGGGGTGCCTCAGGGGTCGGTTCTCTCGCCCATCCTGTTTAATATCTACATGAAACCGTTGGGTGAGATCATTCGCAGACATGGGGTGTGTTTCCATCAGTACGCTGACGACACCCAGCTGTACATCACCACCCCGTCTGACTTCAGGGAGGCAGTTGATGTAATGTGCCGCTGCCTGAACGACGTTAAGATCTGGATGGGGAGGAACAGACTCAGACTCAATCCCGACAAGACTGAGTGGCTGTGGATATTGCCTCCTAAGGACCATGACAACTATCCCTCCTTGGTCTTTGAGGGTGCGAAACTGACTCCCTCAGACCAGGTCCGCAACTTGGGGGTCCTCCTAGATCCACAGCTAAAATTGGATCACCATCTTTCTGCTGTGGCTAGGGGGGCCTTTGCACAGGTTCGCCTGGTGCACCAGTTGCGGCCATACTTGGAGAAGGAGGCTCTACTCACGGTCACTCATGCCCTTGTCACCTCGCGTTTGGACTACTGCAATGCGCTCTACATGGGGCTACCCTTGAAGAGTATCCGGAGACTTCAGCTGGTACAAAATGCGGCTGCGCGTGCTGTGGTGGGTGTGCCAAGGTACACCCACGTGACACCAATACTCCGCCAGCTGCATTGGTTGCCCATCAGTCTCCGGGTCCAATTCAAGGTGTTGATCACCATCTTTAAAGCCCTTCATGGCTTAGGACCAGGATATCTTCGGGACCGCATTCTGCCTCATACTTCCCTCCGACCGGTTAGGGCCCACTGAGTTGGCCTCCTCCAGGTCCCGTCGGCCAAACAATGCCGGCTGGCGGGCCCTAGGGGGAGAGCCTTCTCTGTGGCTGGCCCCGTGCTCTGGAACCAACTTCCCCCAGAGACCCGAACCATCCCCACTCTGCTGGCCTTCCGAAAAGCCGTTAAAACATGGCTTTTCCTGCAGGTGGGGGGGATAGCTTAATCCACCTGAGATCACCCCCCAAGTATGTATGATATCGAATGAATGTTGCTGTTTTAATATTGTTTTTAATAATTTGTATTTGTTTTTTAATCACTTGCATTTTGATTATTCTTGTATTTTTTCCTGTTGTACGCCGCCCTGAGTCCTTCGGGAGTTGGGCGGCATATAAGAATAACAAAATAAATAAATAAATAATAAATAAATACCTAAGTCAGATAAGAAAAGCAAGAGTTATTAGAAGGAAGATTAAACCACACAAGCTTTGTGTAATCTTTGTGTTTTAGTATATACAAGTCTTAAATAATAGAGCACATCACTGCAATGCATTCTACATGGGCCTGCCTTTGAAGACCACCTGGAAACTTCAACTGGTCCAGAATGCAACTGGTCTAGAAAGCGCTCACAGTAATGGGGCCTCCAGTGTTGCTCATGTAACATCTCTGTTGCCTGAGCTGCACTGGCTTCTAGCTTCTTTCTGGGTGCAATTCAAGGTGCTGGTCATCACCTTTAAAGCCCTATGTGGGCCACAGGGCCAGGCTATCTGCAGGACTACCTTTCCCTAAAGACTTCTATCCCTCCTACCAGGTCAAATATGCTCCTAATCCCTAAATATTGTCATCTGATGGAAGCTAGGAAGTGTACCTTTTCCATGGCAACCCCTCCCCTATAGAACACACTGCCCCCTGTAGTTCAGCAGGTTTCTAGCCTTTTAATCTTCTGTAAGGCTTTTCCCACAAGCATTGGGAGAAAAGTCAATATTCACACATTAGAACTGATTGGGTGCCAGATATCTGTTGTTTTTAATGTTTCCTTTGGCTGTGTTTTATAGCTTTAATATGTCTTTATATACCTCTTAAATTCTGATTGGGATTTGGTTGAAAGATAGAATAGAATAGAATTCTTTATTGGCCAAGTGTGATTGGACACACAAGGAATTTGTCTTTGGTGCATATGCTCTCAGTGCACATAAAATAAAAGATACATTTGTCAAGAATCATGAGGTACAACAATGATTGTCATAGGGTTCAAATAAGCAATCAGGAAACAATATTAATATAAATCATAAGGATACAAGCAACAAGTTACAGTCATACAGTCATAAGTGGGAGGAGATGGGTGATAGGAACGATGACAAAAACTAATAGTAATAGTAATGCAGCCTTAGTGAATAGTTTGACAGTGGTGAGGGAATTATTTGTTTAGCAGAGTGATGGCATTCGGGGAAAAACTGTTCTTGTGTCTAGTTGTCTTGGTGTGCAGTGCTCTATAGCGTCGTTTTGAGGGTAGGAGTTGAAACAATTTATGTCCAGGATGCGAGGGGTCAGTAAATATTTTCACGGCCCTCTTTTTGACTCGTGCAGTATACAGTGCACGAGTCACTGCCTCAGTGGAAGGCAGGTTGGCAGTAATTGTTTTTTCTGCAGTTCTGATTATCCTCTGAAGTCTATGTCTGTCTTGTTGGGTTGCTGCTATATAATGGGCAGCTATATACTGTAAATGTTTCAAATAATTAAATAAATTCTAAGTAGGTTATTTCATATCTTTCACATTTTTTTGCATTGTGAGACTGTTCTGTAACTTCCTTTCCTACAATTGGACTACAGAACACATCGTTCCTAATCCTCATTATGCGACACTGTTTTAGTCAGGGATGATAATGATCAAATTTCAGCACATCTTGACTGCAGTCTGGAGAAGTGCAGCATAGATGGACGCTCCTTCCTGCTTTAAATGGTAGGGTAACTGCCTTGAACAAACTGCAGGATGATTTATGAAAACTTATGTTTATTTTAATACTCCAAACTGGGTACATTAAAAATAAAAATAATTCCTGAGGAACCTCAAGGGTGCTTTTTCAAAAGGCAACTGAACTGTTTTTTCCCTTGAGGAAGAAGAAGACATTTCACTTCTAATCCAAGAAACTTCAATCGGTTCTGGCAGGATGGTGGGAGCGATGGAAGGATTACTTCTGACTAGATTTTGCCAGAACTGATGAAGCTTCTTGGATGAGAAGCAAAACTTCTTCTTCTTCCTCAAGGAAAAAACAGTCCAGTAGCCTTTTGAAAAAAAAAAGACCTTTGAGACAACTATGACTGAGAATCTCCACAGAAATTCCTGAGGCAGAAACTACTTTATTATGTGAATGTTGTAAACAAAAATATTGTTAATGTTGAGGTCTGGCCTATATAAAGAATATCCAGACCCTGTTTGTTATAGAGGGTCTCATGAAATAGAAATGAGATTGTGGAGAAATGATGTTACCTCCCCTGGAGTGGTCAACCTGGTAATTGATTAGCCTATATTGCTGCAGTCTGCCTGTTCTCTTATTTTTGGCCTGAGCTAAATTATGACTCAGAATATGCACTAATAATCACTGGATCATTCCTTTTTGGATACTATTTGGGTTCTATACAATGGTAATTCACAAAGCATGAGATGCTTAAGTAATCATTTCCTTAGTTGGACCTTGCTGTAACTAGTTTAATTTCTAGTAATTGTTATATTTTAGTATTCTATTTATAGCGTTCTGTCCATGTTGGGTTTTATTTTAATATTCCTCATGATTTTTTAAAATGTCTTGAAATACATGATTAAAATAAAATTCTAAGGAATAGGCCACTCAGGAGACACTTCTCTTTTTTTTCTTTTTTTATAAATGTTTTTGTTATACATTTTTCTTTATAATACATCACATTTCCAGTTTCACAACGACAGTCCATCTCTTTCCGTCTCTTTCCTTCTCCTTCCCTCCCTACCCTTCTCCCCTCCACTTCCCTCTCCTTTCCTCTCTCCTACTCCTCTCCTCCCATCTATTTCCCTCTCTCCTTTCCCCTCTTTACTTCCCTCTTCTTCCATCTCCTTCCTTCTCCTCTTCCCTCAGCCTTTCTCCCCTCCTCTCCCCTCCTCTCCTCTCCTTCATCTCACTCCACTCCACTTCCCTCTCTCCCTTCATCTCTCTCCTTCCCTTCCCTTCCGTTTCCTCTTTTTCTTTTCTTATTGTATACTTCTCTAATTCCAAACACTATGTTTGGGGGGAGAAAATCTAGGTTGGCAGCTGGATCATGGTTGCATTATTTATTTTATTTATTTATTTGTCAACACGTGTACAAGATAACATGTATGATATAAACATAAACGAAAGCAAAGTATGTATAGGTAAATTTGAACAATAGGACAGAAGGACAGGGACAGTAGGCACGATGGTGCGTTTATGCCAACATATACCAACAGCAGCAACCAAACTCCAGAAGTATACTACAGTAACTCTATTCAGTGGTATGTTTGATCAAAACTGCAGTACAACATTTTACTGAAATATATATCAGTAATCTGAATAGCAACTAGAACAGATGGCTCTTGCTGATCCTACTGTAATACTAATTTACAGCTACATATAACATCATGCATGCCTAGATATTCTGTTCCATCACACCTTTTGTCTTGGGCATTTCTTTTTGTCTTGATTTTTGTTTGTGAATGTCACACGATTATAATGGCTATTATTCCTGGTACAACAATATGGATGCAAAAATATCTAGAAAGGAGGGGTGTGTGTGAAAGTCCTTTATATACAGTATGAGTTCCTCTTAACAAGGATTGCTCTGGAAATATCATCATAATCAAACTGAGTGTCCTAGAAAACCATAACGTACAGTATATCTGGCCATTTATACTATATTGTCAATGACTCTTCCCTTCCCTTAGCTCTGGAATAAGAAGGAAAACATTTGTGTTCTCTTCCCAAAACTTTGAAAATCGGAATACATCAATCCTTTGGAAATTATAAAAATCGTAGCCCTGCATACAGAAATTTTAATAATAAGTGTTTTAAAATAAACAACACTGTCAGCTGTCTGGAAATAAAAGGAGCTTATTTCAAAGGGGAGAAGAATATAAGAAAAAAGAAAGTTACACTACTGGCAAAATTCATAGTCTAAATTTATAAAACTGAATAGAGTCCTAAGGGGCAGAGGATGTATGAAATAGAATGGCCTCAAAAAGAACATATTTGGTTTCAAACTAAGATATTAGATTCAGTCTGGGAACAAAGTAAAACATTTCTTGGACTACGAAAACAACCTGTCATTGACAGTTTCCCCACCAGGAGTAAAACCATCCCCTTTCATTCAGGGGCACAGCTAACATAACATTGAACAATTCCATACTTGGATAAAAAAGATTCTGGCCCGTTCGGTCTAAAAAAATCAACTTTAATTTTGGCTGTGTACTTGAAAATGAAACAGAAAATCTATATGCATGTTCAGGTTTCCACCGCATGTTGCCAACTTTCAAGTATTTTAGGAGGCATTGTCAAAGTGACTCATTAAGAAATCACATCTTTTTTCACCCAGCTGTTTTGAAGAGATGCTGTTTCAGAGCACTTCTTTCAATCGTTTTTAAAGCATTCAAAGTTCTAGTTCTAGTATGTTCCTATTGAAGGCTTAACTTGTACGATCTTGGGCTGTGAATAAATCACTTATGATTACTTCCAAAAAGCTGCAAGAAGTGGCCACAATGCTTTGAATGAGGCAATATTGACATGGTACAGATTTTAGTACTATTAGCTTTTGCTTGAATTGACTAAATGTAACAAACAATACACCTTGAATAGAATCTGTGGAGAGAAATGAGCACACGTGGTTTTCATGGACAGTTCCAATCTCTTGAATCCATCTATTCTGTCGTCACTCCAAGTTGGAGATGACAAATTGAAAACCAGGAGAACTGTTTGACATAGAAGTTGCTATGGTTACAGAATTAGCAGGCTGAAGTGGCTTCTGTTGGTGGCAACTAGCACAACTTGCTTGTTTGACTAACATTAGAATGCTATCCCCCTGCTGCTTTTATATGCCAAGACCATCTGGCACAGGCAGTATTTAAAGGTACAGCTCTGTTCTGAAGAGAACTGAGCAGCTTGCTTCTCTTTATTATCAATTATGTTGAACAAGTTAATCATTTTTTAAGGAAGGGGGTGATACATTGAGCCATTCTTTCTCAACTGGGTTCTGCAACATTCTAGGGCTCTCCAGGAGGTTGCAAGGGGTTCCCTGAGACCTGCAAATTATTTCAAGGGTTCCTCCAGACAAAAAAAAAATTGAGATTCTCATTCATCCAGATCATGGTTGTCCCAAAAATGCTTTTTCAAAAGGCAGCTGGACCTTCTTGTTTTGCCTTGAAGATGTTTCGCTTCTCATCCAAGAAGCTTCTCCAGTTCTGACTGAAGGATGGAGAATGGAAGGATTTATATTCCTTGCAGTCATCTGGTTGTTTTTTTTAAATTGAAGATGATTAATGTTTAATTGTACTATGAGTATTTGCCTTTTTTTCATGAACCAAAGGCTGCTATAATATTTTTCTCTTGCTTATGTGCATTCCCTTGTTTGGAAAATATTCTCTATAGAACCCTTTGTTTCAAAATGTATACAGAGACGAACTGTTCTACTGAGCATTCAGAAGATTATTCTGCTAAATGCCTTTGCATTTTAATATGGGATGGTTATCCTTTTATCTGTATGGACTCTATTATTCTTTAGTTCTGATTTACACTTAAATCTTTTCAATTTCCATTGTGCATTTTCCCTGTTGCAATTTATGCTGTAGTATTTCATTATTCTCAAGAATGTAGAATGAGGGAAATGGTTCCAGCAAAAGCCCATTCCAAGCAAAACCAGACCCCATCAGATTATGGAAAGAAATGTACTTTTAAAGCCAAATACTATGACAAAAAAAAATATCTTACATTAGGTGATTTTCATGAGGTTACCATGAGTGTAAAACAAAAGAGAATTCAGCCATTGAACTGAAACTAAGCCAGTTTAAATTCAGTTCTTAATTATGTAGTATAATAGGAATGCCTCCTCCTCTTTTTACTTTTTTTTTACTATGTTTTATGCTACAGATTTTTTCCTTTGTTGTTCAAGTACTTTCTGTAGGGTAAGTCATTCTGTTTTATGCGTTAACATGACAATTTCCTAGTGAGATTGGAAACTTTGAAACTAATTCATCTAATGAAATTTTTATCTAGTTTATTAACTCAAAGATTTCGGGACCATCAAATTAAAGCTTCACTTTTAGTGCCAGGTAAATTATTTTGCAACATGACAAACAGTTGACTTAATATTTCTATAGTAGTGATAGCCATATTCATATTCGGTCACTATTATACAAAAATTATAATATTATTATATTATTCTGTACTGCTTATTTCCAGGAGACAAGTATTAAATGGGTGATAAAAAAACATAAACATTAGGGATTAAAAGAGACAATACATTTTTTGGACAAGGTGATATATGTATGTATATATTAAAAAATCCTACAGATTTAGGAGGTAGTTTTTCTTAATATGCCTCTGTTTTGTGAAACCACTTGGGCTTAAAGTGTGTTGCCTGGAGAACAGAGCTTAGGGATCTTCTGTAAACAAAGAGCTAAGCCATATATTTACATTCCCAAAGGGCTATTCTAGTTACCATTCAGGAAATATTAAATGAGCATTTGCTTTTTGTGCCAGATTTAGCCATGTAATATGTAGCTTAGGAGAAGCATAGCCTGTAGAATAAATGAGATTGGTCTTCTGCTATATTCCATGCTTTGCTTTTTCTGTTCTTTATCCACCGTTGTCTTTAATACTAGAAAATATTCCTTTGAAAGAGGCAAATTACTATCATTTCAACCACTCCTCATCATTTTAGCCTACTGAATATTTTGTTTTTAAGAGAAGACTCAAGAAATCCAGTACACTACTTACCAAGGCTTATAGCAAGGACAGAAAAAGATAATTTTGCATCATAAGGTTTAAAAGGAAGCCAATGTCAAAAAATACACATATGGAAGAGGACAAACACATAACAATTCTAGGAATGCTGGCTTCTAGAAAACTAGAGCCATCCCTTTAAGACCAAACAGATTATGTACCTATAAATAGTATCTATAAACCATATAGGTTTTACTTAAGCCCAGAGGAGCTTAAAGTGGCTTAGATTGGGTTCCCTCTTCATTTCATCCTCCCACCCGCCAACAACCATGTTGTGAGATTGATTGGGCTGAGAAAGACTGTGTCAACCACACATTAAGTAGTGATTGGGGCCATACATGATGAATTTAACATTCTATTAAAGTAGTATGCAATTAGAAAAGCTCAGTAAATCTTAGGTGTTATCAGGTGGCATAAAGTTCTGTGAAGACACATATTACTGTCTATTAGAGCAGTGTTTCCCAACCTTGGCAACTTGAAGATGTCTGGACTTCAACTCCCAGAATTCCCCAGCCAGCATTCGCTGGCTGGGGAATTCTGGGAGTTGAAGTCCAGACATCTTCAAGTTGCCAAGGTTGGGAAACACTGTATTAGAGCATATGTTTAGAAACAGTCACCACCACAACAAAATACTACTGCAAACAAAAACCACCCTTTTTATAATCCCAGATATTTTCATATTTCTAATAAAACCGGAAGCAGCTCTGGTCTGAAACTTCTGTTTAGCCTGAAAATCAAAGAGCTAAATAAATAAATAATTTATAAAAAGCACAGTATCTAGCGTTAAAGACGATTTTTAATTAATCCCGAGGTTTCAGTAAACTAATTATTTAACTGTATAATTAGTTAATTTAGGCAATTTAGTTAATTTGGTACATAATTGATTTGCATACAGGTAATAGCAATAGTTGCAGAAAAAAACAACAGTTTCCTTCTGAGGTTTCCATTCATAGGCCAAAGAATGGTGCCACTTTAAAGATGATCTATTATAATCTACTAAGATCATGGCATCCGGCACTCTCAATTCCTGGCAAATAGATGGGGAAGAAATGAGGTAGCGACAGATTTTATTTTATTTTCCTGTGCTCCAAGATCACCCGCAGATGGGGACTGCAGCCAAGAAATTAAAAGACGCTTGCTCCTGGGGAGGAAAGCTATGACAACTCTAGGCAGCATACTAAAAAGCAGAGACATCACCCTGCCAACAAAAGTGCATTTAGTCAAGGCTTTTCCAGTTGCAGTGTATGGCTGTGAAAGTTGGACCATAAGAAAGGCTGAGCACTAAAGAATTGAGGCCTTTGAACAATGGTGCTGGAGAAGACTCCTGCGACTCCCCTGGACTGCAAGGCGATCAAACCGGTCAGTCCTAGAGGAGATCAACTCTGACTGCTCTTCAGATCCTGAAGATGAAACTCAAATACTTTGGCCACTTAATGAGAAGGAGGGACTCACTGGAGAAGAGCCTAATGCTGGGAAAGATTGAGGGCAAAAGAAGAACGGGACGACAGAGAATGAGGTGGCTGGATGGAGTCACTGAAGCAGTCGTCATGAGCTTAAATGGACTCCAGGGGATGGTAGAGGACAGGAAGGTCTGGAGGAATGTTGTCCATGCGGTTGCGATGGGTCGGACATGATTTCGCAACTAACATATTATAATCTTTAAATTGTAATGTTTTAAAAAAATCAATTAAGTATAATTGGGAACAGTCTATAGGTGACAGCACATAGTCAATTTGACAGCCCATAAATGCTAAATAAACATAATTAATGAATAGATGGGAGAACATCAGGAAACCTCAAGGTCAGAGGTGGGTTCCTCCCGGTTTGAACCAGTTTGCTCGAACCAGTAGCAAACCGCTGGTGATGTCACAATGATGTCACAGAACCGGTTCCGTTGGTGCCAGTCCGTGGTGCTGTCATCTTTTTAAAAAAAAAATTCGGATTTTTTTTCGAATTTTTTTCCATTTTTCTTCTGCACATGCGCAGAAGCTGAGTTTCCGGCACTGTGCATGCAGTTGCCATCTTGTTTTTGCCTTTTTTTGCCACTGCACATGCATGTGCACACCCACGCAGCGCGGGAAGAAGCGAACCGGCAGCGAGGTAGGTTAGAACCCACCCCTGCTCAAGGTTGTAGGGTAGACTGAGAAGACTGAAACTGAAAAATACCCTAGAAGAAGATATTATCCAAGAAAGCTACTTTGATGTCTTAAGATTAAAACATTTAAAAAGAGATCAAGATCCCAACTATGACATTAGTTTTAGGAGCTGAAAGAGATTTCAGATTTGTTTTTCTTAAACCAGCTTCCCATGTCTTTTTTCAAAAATGAGGAAATAGCCATTTTATGTTCAGGTTTACTTATCTGATTGTCATTGAACCATTTATATATATATATAATTGGGATATTGCAGAGCTATTTCTACTGTACTTTTAAGTTTACTCCCTCTTTAAAATTTATCTGAATTACAAAATTCCAGAGGAAACATTTATATCTTATTACAGTGATACCTTGGTACTCAACTGCTTTGAAATTCATTGAATTTGGTACCTAATGCATTTTGATACAAAAGTTTATCCTGGTGCTCATTGCTTGTTTGGTACACAACATGCAAACTAGAACTTGTTGGTGTTGGCTGCCCTGTGACTCGCTACGTTATTCCTTATGGGAAAAATTTGTTTGGTACTCATAGTTTTTGGTACTCATCATGCCTCCCAGAACCAATTAACAATGAGTACCAAGGCACCACTGTATATCAATAGTCATATTACATGAAAAAAGATTTATGCCGACAATTTCAAAGGATGGTCTGTAATGTTACCTTTTCAAAAACTATGGCACACTATGATCAATTCTAAGCCTATTTCTAAACTAGAAAAAAGTTTTAAAAACATTATTCTACGTACACATCTTCAACAAAAACTAGCAAACCCAATCTTGTAATTTCTTTTCCTGCTCAATTTATATATCTTTTATCTGCTTTGGGGGAGGCTGAAGCAGACCCCAAATCGGAATTTCTGCCCCCCTCCGACCTACACAAAAAGACCCCAAAGGGGGAGACTCTCTGCAGCAACACAAGCGTTCATTGCACATATCTGGCCCAGGGGCCGTAGTTTGAGGACCCCTTATTTAGTGCAATATAAAAAATGCAAATAATTTTTCTGTGAACCACCAACATTTTCTCACAGACCACCAGTTAGTGACCACTGTTCTAGTCCAACCCCCTGCTTAGGCAGAAAACCCTACACCACTTTCGACAAATGGTTATCCAACATCTTGTGTAGACTGATTGCTTCTGTTTATTGTAATTTTAATTTTTAACCAGCCGAGGGCATGTGTCTATTTACCGCTTTATGCTGCTAAGAATGTGCTGCATACCTGCAAGTTTGCTTAATATTGGTGGCTTTGTTAGGCAAATCATTGATTTCTGGAATTTCACCCTTTATTACCAACTACTGCCAACTATGCTAGTTGCGGTTGCTACAAAGCACTTTTGACTACTTAGAGCTACTTCAGATGAGGCAAAATCAAGCATATTTCCATCATCCAGAAGTTGAGCAACTATGATAGACTTCCAGTAATGGGACATAAACAAGCCTAGCTTGTATAAACAGCTTTTATTCCAAAACAAATGTGATTCAGTTGGAATAAAACCTGCTTAAATTCAGTTTAAAAAGCTTTCTAGCCAACTGATTCATTTGGTTAAAATAGCTTTTTAAACTTAATGTGTGTAGGTTTTATTCCAATTGAATCACGTTTACTTTGGAATAAAACCTGATGTATAGGCGAGTCTTGTTTATGTCTCATTACTGGAAGTCATTCATAGTTGTTCAACTTCTGGATTTACAATAAACTTCCATCAATTAATTCTAGGAAAAAACTCCCTAGTGTGTGTTTCTTTCAGCATATGCTACTTCCATATGTGTATACATGCAGATGTGATAATGGAGAAAAGGCACAGTCACCTATGCAAGCATGCTACCCACCACCAATGCTCAGGCACATACAAGCATATATTGTACCTCAGGGGTCTCCATATTTAGAATGTTGGCTGGGGAATTCTGGGATTTGAAGTCCGCAAGTCTCAAAGTCAAATTTGGAGACCCCTGCTATAGCTAATAGGGTCATGGCCATTGCTTTTATTGCTTTTGAATACAAGCTAGCTTTTGGGTCATATGTATTCAGATACTATCTTTCTTAGATGTGAGGCATTTGTTTTCAAAATGGGAAATGTTTATGTTCCATCTTTAACTTATTCATTTTATAATCAGTTCTTTGATCTATATGGCAAAGAGTGTGTACCTCGTTTATGCTGGAACCTTTTTGTATTATTCTTTATTTTAGTAGAAGAACAGAACATAAAATTTGGATTTAAATTATAAATGAAGCAGTGCATGAGATAAGATTGCTCTGCTAGAACAGGCCAAGTCCAATTTAGCCAAGGATTGTGTTTCTCACAGTGGCCAACCAGATAGCCTTAAGGTCTTACAAGCAGGAAAGTGGGAGATAACCTGTCCCTAGGCCAGGGGCGGGTTCCTCTTACCTGCCTACCGGTGTGCTGCGTGCACATCATCACGTTTTGTGCGTGCGCACACTCGCTACGCGTGTGCGTCCCCTCACACGATTTTCTGCACATGCACAGGAAGCAAAAAATCACCAAAATCTTGTGAGGGGACGCGCGCATGAGATTTCGGCGATTTTTTGCTTCTGCGCAGGAAGCAAAAAATCACAAAAAATTCAAAGAAAAAGATGGCACCGTGCGATGGACCGGCAAAGACAGTACCGGAGCTGCCGTGTGCAAATTGCGCAATCGGCGGGCCGCTACCGGAACGACAGAGTGGACCGCACCGGCAGGAACCCACCACTGTAATACTTGGAGGCAAGCTGCTGCCAACCAAGAGGTCATATAGAGTCCTAACACTAATAGCTCTTTATAGACTTGTCCCTTTCATTTATCCAACACCCTGTGAAAGGTATCTAAGGTAGTGGTATCTTCCACAACTTGTGGAAATTAATTTGACAGATTACTTGTATGCTGCGGGAAACAGTATTCCTTTCGCCTCTTATAAAGGCCCATGGCAAACCATAATACAGCCTGCAGCTTTGTTGTTTTATAAAGTCCCTGTCAGATTGGATCCAGGTTTTTAGACTAGCAAGGACAACAGACACAGAATTTAGGCCCTCTGCCAAAAGTTATTTATGAACTGCAGCCAGTAACAGGGGAAAGGGTCTGGATTTTTTCCTTCCAGTATTTGCTCAATTGTATAGTAGTACCTTTGTTTACATTTTCTGTTCCATGTTTAACTTAATTCAGTTATCTCACTCCTCACATTTATTAGCGGGAGGATGTTAGAAAATGCCATACCACTCCAG
Source organism: Diadophis punctatus similis (assembly GCA_023053685.1). Lineage (NCBI taxonomy): Eukaryota > Metazoa > Chordata > Lepidosauria > Squamata > Dipsadidae > Diadophis > Diadophis punctatus. Next base: position 13,903,265 of record JALIGW010000006.1, on the reverse strand, counting down.
TTATTATGGCTGTTATTGGAACCATTCACTGTTCCCAAGATAGTAACAGAAGATAACTGTGGATGTGGATCTAAATTTTGTGGTATTGAAATTTGGAGGAAAAATGAAAGAATGCTCCTTGGTAGCTTCTAACAATAACTGCAGAAACATCTGTTGTGTTCTCAAAATTATGCACAAAATTATGACACATCTGTGCACAAAGGAGAAAACTTTGTCCTTACATCACAATGTCTAACATAAGTAAATCAATTGCATCATTTGCATCATGATACACAAGCCTCTCCTAACCCACTGCAGAAGCCTACGGATAGATGGAATGAATAAGAGATCAATGACTTATTTCAAGAAAGGCAAGTGTAGATTCTCTTAAGGCAGGGGTGTCAAACTCGATTTCATTGAGGACCACATCAGGGTTGTGTTTGGCCTCAGGGGCCAGGGTGGGCATGGCCAGGATGGGCATGACAAGCTCGACGTCATTTATGTTGGGGGTGCCCGTGGTAGCCCGAGTGCTCTGCCAGCGAAAACAGGCTCCCGAACTCCATTTTCAGCTGCGACAGCCTCTGTTGTGGCCCTGTGCAACCCTCTGCCAGTAAAAACAGAGCTCGGGAGGGCCGCCCGTTTTCGCTGGCAGAGGCACCGCGGGCCGGTCCTTCACTGTTTCCAGGGTGGCCCCAGGTTGGTGGGCCAGATCTAAGCACCCCGCGGGCTGGATCCAGCCCCCAGGCCTTGAGTTTGACACCCCTGATGTAAATCATATAAACTGGTTCTACCATTTCTTAAACAGAAACTCTGCATCTTTCCCTATATAGCTATCATTGGATTTCCCTGCAGTGCAAGCTTTCATATTTTTTCATGCTAATTCAGGGATCCACATAGAAGGAGAAAAAAGAAAAAGAAAAAGAAAAAAAAGTGTTCTCTTCCTTGCACATATCTCCTCCCTGTTGCCAACACTTGTATTTCTTAATCAGGTCCAAACAATAGCAGCATTTTTATCTGGCAGTCTAGAAACTGAAATGAAATATGGTCAGAAAAAAAGCCTCTTAGGAATGTAAGAACTAAATTCTCTGGAGAAATGCTGTATGTTTTCATGATAATATCAAGATAAGAGCAAGTTGCTTGGGAACAATATTTACAGCAACAGCTAGATTATGAGCTGTACTTGCAAAATGATGGGGGAAGTTCAAACTTTAAACCTGGTTAACAAAATGACATGTTGGGAAATGGTTGGTTGTCTTCCACCTCTCCTCACCCTACCCCCGTGATGGCAAAACTATGGCATGCGTGCCAGAGGTGGCACACAGAGCCCTCTCTGCTGGCATGCGCGCCGTCACCCCAGGTCAGATCTCCGTGGCGTTTCTTTCGTGAGCTTCTGTTTCCCTGCAAACGACAAAACAGAAGCTCACAAAAGAAAAAGATCTTACCTCTTGCCACGCTGGCGGTATTTTGTGCAGAGGGTCATTTGTGCAACATGATGGGGGCGCGGGCGCGAACAATGCAAGCATGCGCATTCAAAACGCACACCTCTGTTGCGATGCGAACGGGTAGGGAAAGTAAGTGGAACCCACCCCTGGGTGTAATATCTACTCTTTTTTCCCCCCATTTTATAAAATTACAAAATGCAAAGTCAAAGATTCGTACTAATGATTAGAATAGCAATAGCAATAGCACTTTACTTATATACCATTTCATAGTGCTTTACAGCCCTCTCTAAGCGGTTTACAGAGTTCAGCATATTGCCCCCAACAATCTGGGTCCTCATTTTACCGACCTCGGAAGGATGGAAGGCTGAGTCAACCTTGAGCCTAGTGAGATTTGAACAGCTGAACTGCTGAACTAGCAGTCAGCCTGCAGTCACAGCATTTAACCACTGCACCACTTCAGCTCTGATACTTACAAAGTGAAGGTTCCTGAAAAGACACAATTTGCTTTTTGACTCATTCTAGACTCATTCTATCATTTTTAATTTTGTTCTCTCCTGAAAGGCACGCAGGAAAGATTTTTACGGAATCCAGAAATAATCTAAATAAAATAAATTGTGAATATTAGCCAAGCACTGCAAAAGTCATGTGGTCTAAGTCTCCTATATCTCCTGTCTTCATATGAACAAATTCATTTACAATTTTCTTTTCTTTAATAACTTTAAAAGATTCTAATAGATTCTAAGCACAATCAATCAAAACAGTTTAGTCTTTTTAGGGAAATAATACGTTTCAAGAAAAGTGCCCATTTGATGAGCGTTAGCAAAAATGCCTGAAAAACCAAACAAACAAATGAAAAAGCCACAAGAATATAAGGAATATAATTCATTATATGTTGACTCATCATTCAGCTTCATTTAACTCAGTGTGGCTTCTTTATTAAAATCTTTTTTGCACACTTACTTTATTCCATACACTGATTATGTTTTCTACTCTTGTGGTAAGGTGGTTATGGAGTGTGTGTGTGGTGAACACACACCTTATTTTTTATTGCTGTTTTGTTTGTGTGTGGGGTACCCCAGTATTAAGTCTAATCTACTCAGATATGATCTGGAGTCATGCAGTCTCCACATTTAATAAATAAGCTGCCTATTAATGAAACATCTGCAGAAAAAACACCAAGTTTGTAGAACACTAAGAACCCAAATTTAATTTAAGTCCCATTTATCTCAGTGGGCCTTATTGTATATCTATGCTTTGAAATGTTAAGCATAAGCGAATATGAGAATAAAAACCAACTAGAATACATAGAATAAAAATATATAAGTGACATTAGAAACAGTAACAAAAATAAAGGAAACTAAACCAAGGCAATATTATAGATTTTTTTAAAAAGGCACTTTCCATGTGGTACATAAAAATATTATGAATTCATTCTTTTATAGAAATGATTAGAATTTAAAAAAAAACCTTTAAAACTGGCATTAGACATTTTTTGTCACATTTTATCAAATGACTTAGAAGCAATCATTTTAAGACAATGATTCCATATAAAGTATTTGATAAACCAGAATTAACTCTTTTTTCTACATCAGCTGTTTTTTATTGTAATTACAATATTTTATCACATAATTTGCAGGGAATTTTTAAAATTATCAAAATAATAAATTATCAATACAATACATTGAATATTTTTAGACCAACAGAAGATGCTTCTTCGAAATTCTTTATTTTTCTATTGCTTTTCTTAAAATAGTTGTAGTAGATGGCTCCACCTAGTTGACTCTAATTGATTGAAAAACTAAGCAGACTCAGAGCGGTTAGTATTTAGATGCGCAAGTGCCAGTGCTGTAATCTAGATCAGGGTGTCAAACTCAAGGCCCGCGGGCCAAATCTGGCCCGCGGGGTGCTTAGATCTGGCCCATGGGGCCGCCTTGGAAACAGCGAAGGATTGGCCTGTGTTGCCTCTGCTAGAGAAAATGGAGCTAGGGAGGGCTGCAGGAGGAATTCTGGGAGTTGAAGTCCACAAGTCTTAAAGTTGCCAAAGTTGGAGACTCCTGATTTAGAGTATTCACATCGGCGTTAGATTTATTTGTTTATTGCATTTCTATCTTTCCAAGGAACTCATTGTAGGTTTAGCTTTCATACTGTACAAAGCTATAAGGATGGTTTTGTTTTAAATTAACGAATGGAATAGCTTGCCTTCAGAAGTTGTGGGTGTTCCATCAATGAAGGCTTTCAAAAAGAGACTGGACAACCGTTTGTCTGAAATGATATAGGGTCTCCTGCTCAAGCAAGGGATTGGAATAGAAAACTTCTGAAGTCCCTTCCAACTCTTTATTATTCTATGTTCTATGTTTTAGCATATTGTATGAATCCAGCTTTGTAATTTTTTTTAATTAGTTTATTTTGTACATTTGTACAGCTACCCATCTTAAAGTAAATGCTGGGTGGCTTACAATCCCAAAATAAAACAATGTATACCACAATAGAAACAAAAGAAACAATAAAACTCAAACCAGAAAAATCTGATGCCACATGTTCTGACCTAGGCTTCCTGAGAGAGCACAAACGGCGTCCCACAAACCTTTTTTATTTGTAACGGCTGATAATTATTTTCATTACCAGCCGTAATAAGTCCAAACAAAGGAAAACAAGTCTGACTACAGTCTTTCAGGGAAAGGCAGATAACACACATGAACCTTGCTCTTCTTTGGCAAACTGCCAAGGACCAATTTGCAGGAGAACTTGGCAAGTCCAAACAGAAACAGAGTCTGAGTTGCAATGACGAGAGCTAGAAATTTACTGAGTTGCTTCCTGCAATGAATCCCTTCGTGTTCTCCACTTATATAGCCTATAGGAAGGGCCAATTATCTTCAAGCCTTACTCCTGAGTAGTCCTGCTCCTCTGCAACTGTTCTTGCCTTCTGGCAGCTCTGCGCATGCACGCATTGAGAATAGGCTCCCCCTGTTCCTCTGCCTCACTCATGTCAGCCTCTGGAGGTTCTGGAGTCAGGACAGACCTCCCCAATGGCCCTGGCTGGATCCCTGCCTCTGGCACCGAGCCTTCTCCAGACTCCAGGCCTAGCCCAGGTTCCTCCCCAACCTCCTCGCTGTCCGACTCTGCTGCCAGCTCTGCAGGCCGCTGGCGGACCACAACACCACACATGAGACTTTCCAGATGCAACTTAGTAGTTTCAAAGGTGCTTTTTTTCTTCTTCAAATGGCAACTGGACTGTTTTTTCCTTGAGGAAAAAGAAGAAGAAGTTTCGCTCCTCATCCATGACCTGGATGACTGAGAATCTCCTCCTCCTCCTTCTTCTTGTGCCATATCCATCGTTGGACATTGGCAATCATGTTGGCGATCCTATTTTTATCAACAGTCGCACGAAAGAGTGCTGTTGAGTTTTGTCCAAACTTAGATTTTGAAGCCATGATGTTCTTCTTCTGCCTGGACCTCGTTTGCCTTCAATCTTTCCTTGAAGGATTAAGTGAAGTATGCTGTATTTTTCTGGATTGTCACACAGGGGTGGGCTTCAAAATTTTTAGCATGGAGTTCTCTGCCCAGTTGCTGGGTGGGCGTGGCCATGGTAGGCGTGGCTTAGTCAGCCTCCTGCACCATGGCAGGGGAGGGCGCGTTTTTGCCCTCCCTGGGCTCCAGAGGCTTTCCTTGAGCCTCCGGGAGGGCGAAAATGGCCTCCTCAGGCCCTCTGGAGGCCAGAAACAGGTCCGTTTCTGGCCTTCCTGAACTTCTGGTAGGCCCATTTTTCATCCTCCCCGAGCCTCTGCGTGCACCCTGCACTTACCTGCATCCAAAATGGGCCGCGTGGGGACTCCTGGGAGGGGCAGGGTAGGGTGGGCGGGGCCAGCCAGGACTGGGATTTGGGGATTCTCCAAACTGCACATAATCTTAGCTAGAGGTTCTCCCGAAACCCTGCGAACCCCCAGCAGCCCACCCCTGGTGTCACGTCACTATCCAAAATATTCTAACTTTCTGTGAGAATCTCCACAGACATACAACTTAGTACCTTCTCATTCTGCTCTGACTCACTTTTTCTCCATGCCTGAGGGAAGAACCAGGTCTTAAGTGTTCCCGTGAAGGATAAAGGGCAGGGACCTGTTGGATCAGGGGAAGGAGGAAGATTTACTATGCTTAGAATAATATGGAACCTTGGCAGTGATTCTTCACCCCATTTCTCCTCACAGCAATCCTTTTCTGTAGGTAAGGCAAAGAGTTAGTGACTGGGAAAATGTGAATGTGTGTGTAACAAAGAGACAGGGGTGATGACAACTAGACATAGAGACCTAAGAGAAAAGTAAAGGAATTTGTCCAGAACTCTTTGTCCTGAAACTGATGTAGCAGAGCTGAATAGAGTTGCTTCTCAACACGCAAAGACTTCTTCTCACATCAGATCTCCATTTAGGTGTTGCTGCTTCAAGGAAGACAAAGGGCGAATGTACAGTCAGTACATAAATGCCACAGCTTCTTTGCTTGTTTATTTAACTCTCATAAATAGGTGGAGAAATAAATATTTATTTGCAACATTCAGAATCCATCCTATGCTGTATTTGTTCTCCATGGAATCCAACTTTTTTTCTCTCTGGCACATAAAACAAAACAGCTCTTTCCCACTGGGGCACACATGGATTGAACAAAAGAATTGCAGAGATAATGAAGGGGAGAAGGTGGGACTTAAAGAATGTGTTATTATCAGTGGAATGTTGTGATCATGCAGAATTTTGAAGGCGAGAACCTAGAAGTTTTGATTGCTGCGAGGCAGAGGAGTGAGGGAAGGTTTAATTCTATGGCAGTGAATGGAGCTTATCAAGCAAAACTTCGAGTACATTTCTTTTCCTTTCAAACTGAACACACATCTTTTGTTATCATGTGTGATGATGAATATGCACGGTATGGCTTTGGCTAGTTTCTCTGCTAGTTTCTCTGCATTCTGGAAGGCTGCAGTTTTTATATTTTTCCCCCGAAACCTTGGAAATGTACTAATTGTAGGAAGCAAGTGGGGTTGGTAATATACATTCCCACTCCATCAAGTGCTAACCTGCCTATTTAATATTGGCATCCTTTGGGCCCTAGATCAACCCCTTTTTAAGTCAAGAGCTGTAGGATGGGTGTACACCGAAAGCCCTTGGTGAGAAAGACAATGATTTTATTTTCCATCCCTTAGTTCCAGGGGTGGGTTCTGGTTTTAATTTCTGCCACTTTGCTCAGTGGCGCGGCGTGCGGGGGCGCGGGCATGCTTCGCACATGCACAGTGCTAAAACAAAGCTGTGCATGCGTAGAAGCAAAAAACAAGATGGCGGTGCCTATGGCACCGCCGAGAGAGCCGGTTCAAGGGCGTGGCTGGCCTGGGTCGCTGCCAGTTCTAGTGACCCAGGCCGCCACATTACTATCAGTTCTATAGAACCGGTCCGAACCGGGAGGAACCCACCTCTGCTTAGTTCCCATTAAAGTTGTTCTTGGGCTGAATACTTGGAATAAGTCCAGAGTTAAAGGAGAGATTATTAGAAATACATATTTTCTTGTTCTTCTGCTACATAGATATTAGTTCTACTTAACAAGTACTATTTTGAGTTGTATAATTGGAGGCTTGAAGCATTCTAACACCCATCTTCAGAACAGTATCACAGCCCTATAAAAGTGTGCAAATGCTAAGTTTTGAGACCATAATACAACTGATGTGAAGAACACAACAAAGTGTTACCAGCCTTATGCTTAACAAAAGGAGAAGAGAATGGGTGTAGGTTTCTGGTCTCTCTGAAATTCTTCAGAATAGGGGGGGAAATGACATAATTCTTCAGTCTTGTTTTTTTTTTTTAAAGAAAGCAGGGGGAATGATAAATATTTTATGGCAAGGAAAGGCAAGATAAATCTCAAAAATGAACTTGCTAAAGCACTGTACATAAATAAAAAAATATCTTGCTTTTTTTAAAAAAGCAAAAGAAATAGTATATAACAATAAATAATGTAATGTTTTCTATTAGGTCTGTGCTCATAATGTATTTGACAAATAGTAGGGAATTCTCAGTTTTCACTATTTGCAACCCTTTCTTCTTTGTGGAACATTTTATCAAAGGCCTAAAATTATAATAATTGTTGGAAACCATATGATAAAATGACTTATATGAAGCTAGCCAAATGTGGGGTTCATCTGACCCAAACTGGGAAAATCCCCTGGATTTAAGAATCCAGCTTATGACATTTTGATTTTAACAAATATTGGTATTGCTGTAACCCAAAGTCCATTTCCTGTAGATTCAGAATGCCCAGAATACTTTACAGCAACTTTTCTAATCTTATTTAGAAAATACAAAAACGTTTTAAAAGAAGATAAAAACTACCGTTTTTTCAGACTATAAGATGCACCTTCCCCCCCCAAAAGAGGCTGAAAATTTGGGTGCGTCTTATACTCCGAATGTAGCTTTTTCAAAGCTTTTTTCCAGCCCTAACGAGGTGCTAATGATCTTCCCTGGCTCTTTCCAGCTTGTTTTCATTGCTACTCCCTCTGAAAAAGGTTTTTTCAGCCCTAACGAAGTGCTAACGATCTTCCCGGCTTGCAGGATTTTTTCATTGCTACTCCCTCCGAAGAAGTTTTTTTCCAGTCCTAAGTCTTTGCAGGCTTGTTTTCATTGCTATTCCCTCTGAAAAAGGTTTTTTCAGCCCTAACCAGGAGATAAAAATAATGTGCTGAAGCTGACCAGACTAAGGATGCTAGCCAAATGAATACCTGGTAGGTAGATTTTTCCCTTATTATTTACATACAGTATGACCAAGGTTTTTGGCCCCATTAGAATAATTAATCTTTAAAATCTGCAGTATCAAAGTATGTATTTGAATCCATATTTTTAGCTATTTACATACCCATCAAGCATGATAAAATGTCCCTTCATATGTTCACATTTTCAATATATATTTGAAGTCCCTGTATACATTCTAGATAGTTTCTTTGCTGTCACACACCAATTTTAAAAATATATATTTTATATACTATATGCCAAAAATTCTTTCATTATTAATGATTGTGTTAATTTACTCCTCTTAAATTAATACAGCTATAATAAATGGATCTCTGAGTTATTGAGAATTACACATCCCTGTAAAAAAAAATTTCTGGATTTAGTTTTGCACCCCCTCCTATAAAATACAAAGTGAGACTTAAATAATAGTTGAGAAATAACCTATGAGCTTCTTGGCTGTTTTCTTAAATTGGCCATTTTCAGGGCTTCCTTGATTTTTAATGCAGTTTCCATTGTGTCGGTACCAAATAACCTTTTCACTATCTCTACAGTACATTGAATTGGGAAGCTTTGAATAGTAATGAGTAGAATATTTACGAGAAAATGTTGGTTTCCTCTTGGGAGCAGTTGCACTGTCAGCCTTTGTGGGCTTCTGGTTAGATTTGTAATTTTCCATTTAGTCATATCTCTGAATAAGGAATGAAATGAACGCATCGAGCGACCTAGCGGTACTGAATTGATGGATGCTTGACAGGAATGAAATGATTGGCTCCCTAGAGTCTGCAGAAATCATTAAAATGTAATGTTACCTTCTTAATGTATGATCTTACAAACAGGCAATGAATCTGTTGTCAGTATACACCAACTTCCTTTTTATTAGCTTACATTTCTATGATTCTTCAAATGATCAGAATGTATACATGTTAGTACTAACAATAGATATCACAGGGATTCAGTTCAATCATGCTGGTGTCAGAGTAGAGCAGGGAATATAGCATAAAGCAAACATCTTTAAGCCTTCAGATGTGTCCTTGGATGCATAGCATACTGCTTTTGCACTTTAATAAACATTTATTAAATACCAGCAATTAAAAAGCAAATCAAGGATCTTTTCTCATTAAGCATCCCTAGAAAAACAAATTATGGGTGTTTGCATCATATGCGCAGTGCCCAGCAAAAAAAAAAAGGGGGAGGGGAGGTAGATGGAAGATAGATGAATAGTAGGCAGTAACGTCAGCAAATTATCCTCTAGGAATTGGGCATTTTGTGACTGGCCAGACACATCATAGCAGTCATTTTAAGAGCCGCGGTGGCACAGCGGTTAGAGTGGGATACTGCAGGCCACTTTAGCTGACTGTGATCAGCAGGTCAGCTGTTCGGATCTCACCGGCTCAAGGTTGATTCAGTCTTCCATCCTTCCGAGGTAGGTAAAATGAGGACCCAGATTGTTGGGGGCAATATAAACATACATTGCTTACTGGTGTAAACCGCTTAGAGAGTGCTTGCACTGTGAGGCGGTATATAAATGTCACTAATAAATAAATAAAATAAATAAGCAAATAGCTAAACTGTTAAGAGTTCCTATGTCCCAAAGGGTTGCTTATTCTAGAATAAACCAGCCTACATCAGAAAGGATGTCCTGAACAACCAAGAAGCTTAATAGCTTTCTCCCAAACCAAAGACTTCTATTTCTTAAGTGCATCCCTTTGTCACATTTTGGGAGACATTTTGTCTCCAGTAGCTTCTCATAGAAAGACAGTATTCCATCAAGGCCCCTTACAGTCATTAGAAGGATTCTTCAGTGCTTGCAAGCAAAGAGGCATATCATTTGTGAAATAAAACGTCAGCGAGTCTTGAGAATTTGGTGATAATATTCATGCCAACATTCATGTCTCCAGAAAGGTCTCTAGTGGCCTTGATTTTGGAGACCAATAATTGAAATTTGCATGCAAAACATTTGGAGATTATAGAATGAAAATCATCTTTGACTTAAATCAGCCCAGCACAAATTCAGGGTCTCAGCACCTCACTATTTGAAAAGAATCTGGTATTTTATAAGATGCTGAGTGATTAAATTCTGAGGTTTATTGATACAGTTATGAAGATCTTTTGCTGTCTGATTTCCAAGTCGCTAAAATGATTTTTAATTCTTCTGTTGCTGCATTTGGGGGCAGTTTGTGAAAGTACAGAGAAAGTTGTAGCATTTCCTCTCAGTGTGGCTGCAGCATCCATTCTGCTCTTCATGTCAGTGAGATCTACTGATGCAAATTGCAACCAAGACAAACAAACCTTAGTGGGTTTTGTAACATGCAGGTTATTTTGTTCCTCCCAGGTTGATTCCAGACCTACAAGTCCCAATGATGTCAGCTCAATCTGAGGGCTGTTTTACCAGGAATAGAACCAAAACCGGAAAACTCCTTCTCGGGCTTGTGGATGTTCTGTTTCTTTACTGCCTGAGCTTTTGTTTAATTTAATTTTGGGGTATAAATAAGTCCATTCAATTAATCTAGTTTTACTGAATCTTATCGATAAAACTAACCTTAATTCTTCTAGCTCAGGGGTGTCAATCTCGTGGCGTCACATTATTGTCACATGACATATCACGACTTTCCCCCTTCAGTAAATGGGAGAGGGTGTGGCCAGCACGTGACACATCCAGCCCGCGGGCTGCAAGTTTGACACCCCTGTTCTAGCTACTTTCTAGTACAAAACTATTGAGAGTTGAATTCTGAATTACTTTGAAACTTTCTGGAATTTATTTCTAACAGTCTTCCTATGTAACTAAGCAGTCCAGTTATGAGTAGTTGCCTTCAGAGAAAATCCATGGAATTATATCAGAAGTAAAACCTTTTCTACCTTGTGTGGTTGTAACTAAGTTGTGGAAGCTGTATTTTTCTTTACCAGATAGTGTCAATCATGTCCAAGTTACACGTTTCTTTTGTGTGACTAAAAACAGTACGTCACACACACAAAAAAATTGTAACTTGGACAAGATTGACACTACTTAGTAAAGTTGGTTCCCTGATGCCTAAGGAGGGAGTTATCATTTCACCCCTGCGTGATTTTAATAAGAACAGAACCAATAGATTTATTTATTTATTTATTTATTTATTTATTTATTTATTTATTTATTTATTTATTTATTCATTCATTCATTCATTCATTCATTCATTCATTCATTCATTATTTATTTATTATTTATTTATTTATTTATTGTTTATTATTGATTGATTGATTGATTGATTGATTGATTGATTGATTGCATTTTTATTCCAGCATTATTACTTTATAAATAACTCAAGGTGGCAAACATACATAATACTCCTTCCTCATCCTCTCTTTGAGCAATCTTTGGATAGGATATTCCATACTGAAACAAACAAAACCATGCCCAACAACACTTAGAATTCAGACTTCAAGTATTTTTAATGTTATTTATGGTACCCTGGTTGGGGAAGTTGAACTATTGCAAGAAAAGTGTATACTATTTAAAACTGTTGGAAAATAGAACTCTAGGTTGAATTGGTGTTGTTTTGGCTGTGCATGGTATTCTCAGGAGTCTTCACCAGCACCAAAATTCAAAGGTGGCAACACTCTTCCTGTTCTGCTTCTTTAAAGTCCAATTTTCATTTGTAAATATAGACTCCTATAAATATTCACTCTTAACATATAGTCATGTTTTATTTCCAGTTGTTGCAGTGTGATATCTATGGAGAAAGTGAGAATATTCACCTTCATTCAAGAATATGATTTTACTCTGATTAGCGAAGATAAATGCAAAAACACCCACACACCAGTGGTGGGATTCAGTTTTTTTACTACCGGTTCTGTGGGCGTGGCTTGGTGGGCGTGGCATGACATGGCTTGGTGGGCGTGGCTTGGTAGGCATGGCAGGGGAAGGATACTGTAAAATCTCCATTCCCTCCCCACTCCAGGGGAAGGTTACTGCAAAATCCCAATTTCCTCCCGATCAGCTGGGACTCGTGAGGCAGAGAATAGATTGGGGGCGGGGCCAATCACAGGTGGTATTTACCGGTTCTCAGAACTACTCAAAATTTTCGCTAACGGTTCTCCAGAACTGGTCAGAACCTGCTGAATCCCATCTCTCTCTCTCTTTCTCTCTCTCTCTCTCTCTCTCTCTCTCTCTCTCTCTCTCTCTCTCCCTCCCTCCCTCCCTCCCTCCCTCCCTCCCTCTCTCTCTCTCTCTCTCTCTCTCTCACACACACACACACACACACACACACACACACACACACACACACACACACAAACACACACACCTTACTTGGATCTTGGAATCCCAAGACATCTTCTACGCATTCTGTAAATATTGATGCTCTGCGGAACATACCTACATTTATATTGCTAAATCCTTCACCTTTACTCAGGCTGATTGAAACTGTTTATTCAATTATTCAGTTGATGCATGTGTGTAAAGACACAATTTCCACTTCACTTGTATACTGGGCTTTAGTTCAAATCAGTGTGATCTAGTGTACATTGGCATGGTACCTTATTTTTCCTCTATGAGGAGAACAAAATTGTTGTTCATGGAACAAGATGTCAAATCACCCTGCTGCTCCCTTGCTGCACAATATGATTCCTTGACTTGCAGAATGTTTTAGCAGTGGTGCAAAATACAGCACCAGGGACTGAAAATGGAGAGGGAGGTTAACCTAAATTTTGCCCTCCCTAATATAAATGGGACAATGAGTTAGATTCTGGGTTATTGAATGAAGAAATTATAGAATACTTGTGACTTGACATTTGAGATCCTGCGTTTCTTGTATGTTTTAGGAGAGCCAGAATTTAAATATGTTGGCAACATGCACGGAAATGAAGCTGTTGGAAGAGAACTTCTTATCTTCTTGGCTCAATACTTGTGCAATGAATATCAGAAGGGAAATGAGACTGTCATTAATTTGATCCACAGTACACGTATCCACATCATGCCGTCTCTGAATCCAGATGGCTTTGAGAAGGCAGCATCACAGGTATGTGAGTTATAACTTCAAAAGCAAATATTTGCATTTGTATGACCTACTTTAAAAAGACTGGCATGTGATTTACATCTTAAGAATATAAAGAACCCTTTGGGGCAGGGCTTCGGGATGGTGTTCTGATCTGAATTTCTTCAACATGAATGCAAAGAAAAAGAATAACTTTCACTCAGAAATCTACCCTGTTCATCCCACCTGGGTAACAGTACCATCTGCACTTGGCATGTTCTTTGGTGAAAAATCGCTTACATAGCAATAGTTCTTGGCTGCCTGCAGGGCGTATGTGTCACCTGCAGGCCACGCCTACCCCAGCTCTGTGAAGGGGAAAAACGTTGTGAAATGTCACGTGATGGCAACATACATACATACATACATACATACATACATACATGTTTTTCTGTTGAATTTTCATTTCATTTTCATTTATCAGCAAAAAAATGTTACACACACACACACACACACACACACACACACACACACACACACACACACATACATATACATGAAGAGCTGATAGGGAAGAGAACCTTGTGGCCTAGAGGTTAAAACTGCTGCCTTACAAGCAGACTGCCCAGGTTCAATCCCACTAAGGGTATGGCTATCTGACGAGAGCAAAATAGCTCGAAATAGATTTATAATAGTTTCCATTTATTTTCATTTATCAGCAGAAAATGTTACACATACATATACATATATATATATATCCCATGATTGTAATTCATTTGTAATCCATATTAAGCTTTTGATCTCCCCCCCCTCCCTGTGTGATCCTTGGCATTCTTATATGTAATGTAGCCAATGGAATGCTTGTATACTAGCCAGCACTCTTTCTGTTCCAAATACATTATGCTAGAAATCCACATTAATCTAAAATCACTTTAGATTCATTTTATATACTAAAACAAAAGTTACCATGTTGATTAGAAATGTTCAGAACCAGAGCTCCCCCAGGTGGCTATGAATAAATGTACACATTTAAATAGCTGTTGCCCCCAAATAATTATTTTTGTATTTGCTCTGACATTTTTATTTTGGAGCGCAATATTGTTTGATTTGATCAACTAATACTTGATTGTTTTATGTGCCTTGTGCTGAATCATTATTTCTAAATTTCAGGCACTTTAATTTTATAGGGTCAGTCAATCCAGTGTAGTAATTAAGGCACCAGCTAGAAACTGGGAAACTCTGAGTTCTGTTTCTATTGTAGGCATAAAGCAAGCTGATTGACCTTGGGCTTGTCTGTCTGTCTGTCTGTCTGTCTCCCTCTCTCTCTCCTTCTCCCTCTCTCTCCTCCTCCCACTTCTCAGCCCTAGAAAGAAGGCAACACAAATAACTTCTGAAATCTCGCTAAGAAAATTTCAGGGACTAGCTAGGCAGCTGCCAGAAGTCAACAGTGGTTTGAAGGCACCCAAATAAATGCAACAGTAATTGTATACGAATGCTATAAATTTAAAACATGTGCTCTGTTTTCTTCATGTATTTTTTTCAGGTTAGTTTCAGTGTACACACGGTAGGTCTGTTAGCGTTAATAAATTATGCTATTCAGAAGCACAAACATTTCAATATGAAGGTAGGCATATTGAACGTATTTATTTTATTATTTATTTGAAATTTATTTGCCACCCATCTCGTATCCAATGACACTGGGTGGCTTACAATGTAAAAACATTAAAAACATTAAACTTACCTACCATGTTTAAACATAGTTAATATGTAGAATGGTATTTACATTTGGATTTAATCCAATTCACGTGCAAGTCTTGACATCCTCCCCCCCAGATGTCAAGATCCTCTTCGAATACGATGGATGAACATCATTTATCTTTGATCATATATACAGTAGAGCCACTGAAATTAGTGAGATTCCAGTTAGTCGTTATTAACTTAAATTCCATTTATTTCAGTGTGTCTTCTCCAAGCATGGCAGAACTGAGTATTGAATATGTTTGTGTTATTCAGCCTTCAAAGTTGGTATATCAGTAAGAACCAGGTTTGAAAATAACTGGCCTATGTTTCTAGTATGCCATGCATTTAAACTTCTCCTAAGCACACATGATTGAACTAAGCAGGCCATTTCTCTAAATCAGTGTTTCCCAACCTTGGCAACTTGAAGATGTCTGGACTTCAACTCCCAGAATTCCCCAGCCAGCGAATGCTAGCTGGAGAATTCTGGGAGTTGAAGTCCAGACATCTTCAAGTTGCCAAGGTTGGGAAACAATGCTCTAAATTCATCGTGACAGTTCATAATAAAATAGTCATGTTGTTTCATAATATTTTCTTCTTCTTTTTAGCCAGGGGAACTCAAAGATTGGTTTGTTGGTCGAAGTAATGCACAGGGAATAGACCTAAATCGAAATTTCCCTGATCTGGATAGAATTGTCTATGTCAACGAGAGAGAAGGAGGTCCAAATAATCATTTGCTGAAAAATCTGAAGAAAGCTGTGGACCAAAATCTAAAGGTATAAAATATTTCATTCAAAATATTTGAGGGATTGCTGCCCTCACCTCCTGGAACAGCATCCTCCGGAGATACATATGGCACCAATGTTATATTCTTCCCTTTATTATCTTCGTACCAGATAGAGTCAAAATGGGAATGGTAACAAGTATTAGAATAGGAGACAAGCAAGAAAGGTTAGTGTTCTGTCGGGAGAACGAGGGTGGCTAAGAACTGAGACAAAACAGTTTCCAAGAGAAATCCCGTTATTAGTTTAACAGCTAACCAACAACAAGAACAGGGGAAAACCGGCAACTCTCTTTCTGTCAGCTGCTATTTATATAGCAGCTGTCAAACGGGCAACCAATAGCACACGTTTATTTTCCCGCCGACTGAGCTGTCATGTCTCAGCCAATGGGAGACGTTTCCAGGTTGTTGGGCAGAAATGGCGTGCCTTGGGGACGCAATACCTAGAGTTGATCTTCCAGAGATGTCTAATAGTGTTCCATGTTGTGAATCATTTCACTGCAACTTTTCATGTGACAGTAGAGAAGATTAACCATTATGCCATGTGAGGAGATGGATCACCACAACATCTGAATGAAGAACCTTCTTGGGGACAATACCCTCCAGCCCTATCCAAATTTTATAAGTCCTTCTTTTCTATTTATTTATTTATTATTTATTTATTAATAAAATTTCTATGCCATCCAATTCCCAGGCTCACAACAAGTGCTAGTACTTAAAGATTTACTGGAAATCTGGGTCTCTGATAACTATCAGATTGTAGGTGTGAGAGAGAGCACCGTATGATTATATCATACGCATATTGCAATAAATAATACCTATAGTTGCATAATAATTAATCTGTGTATTGCATTCAGATACTCTTTTGAAACATTATATAATAAAGGTACACATTGAATATATACTATATGAAACAAGTCTATTTTATTCCATTTTGCATCCCAGGGCAAACTTCTGGAAACTGATGAACCTGTTCTACAAAAAATGTGCAGTGCTTATTGTAGTACTCTAATGAATTATATTTTTTATAAATTTCTGCCATAGCTTGCACCAGAAACAAAAGGTGTGATTCACTGGATAATGGATATTCCCTTTGTACTGTCCGCCAATCTTCACGGTGGGGACCTTGTGGCAAATTACCCATATGACGAGACTCGGACTGGTATGTATTGTAAATCCAAGGCTCAATAGCCTTGGTCAGCTTGATGGCTATGCTGAGTTCTGAATAGCATGCTGAGACCCACATTCCCGACCTGGACAGATTGAATTTTACTGTCCGTTATTTTAATTAATTTATCTTTTGTATTATTTATAAGTTTTAATTTCCTCTCTTTTTGCCTGTTAATGCAGACTTTCCAGAATAAACTATTTTTTTTAAAATCAGTAGAGAGGCAGGCTTTTCCCTCCCTTTATGCTGTAGTTTTCTAAACTGACAAAACATTTTTTTCCCTTTTTAAAGCTGGAAGAGTCTATGGAAGAGGAGAGGAAAAAAACTCTGAAGTAGATTTTAGAGGCATAATAATGAGGACGAGATTATACCATTCTTCTTACTTAGTTTAGCATTATTTTCACAAATTATATGTTAATCTAATTTTGTTTTAGTTTTTTTCATGTTGCTGAAACAGCTTATTAAGAAGACTGTGTATCTCAATGTGTCTGTTCTAATTAAACACCAATGGTCTTCATATGAAGCTGTTTGTTGAAATGAGAATAAGATCTCATAGAGGCGATTTAGATCTTTTCTTGGAATTCAGACAGTTAGAAATAAAGCCGAGATTAAAAGTCTAATAGAAAATATTTATTTCAGTATAAAAACAATGAATCCTGAATAATTACATCTTTGCTAAGAAAACATGACCGTTCAGGTCAACAGCTAAGGCAGAAGAAAAATTAATGGTGGATGGGAATGCACACATGCGCACTCATCATATCACGTGTTCTGCTCATGTTGGAATGTACCATAATATTAGGATAGGGGTGCATCACCCTGCATAGACATACAACTGACAATATTCACTACGTGACACTGTTGTCATGGATAATCCTGAATTTTAAATGATCAAGATTCAGATAATTAAAGTTGGCCTACATTCTCTGTTTTTCTTTCCATCTTTTATTATGTATTTTACTACTGTTCCCCCAGGAACTGCACATGAATACAGCTCCTGCCCAGACGATGCTCTTTTCCAAAGCTTAGCCCGAAGCTATTCATCTTTTAATCCAGCCATGTCAAACCCAAATCGGCCACCATGTCGTAAGAATGATGACGACAGCAGTTTCATTGATGGGACAACTAATGGTGGTGCTTGGTATAGCGTTCCAGGAGGTTTGTGTTGCTGAAATACAACATTCTAATCTTATACTTAAACTATGTCAGAGTAGAGCTGAAAGTAGAAATCTAAGTCAAATATGACTTATTAGTGCACACGTTTATAGAGCAGATAATGTATTAAATTCTGCAAATATCATAGAACTCATATAGTTGTTGCCAGAAGGATTTACAGGCTGCTATTATTATTATTATTATTATTATTATTATTATTATTATTATTATTATTATTATTATTATTATTATTATCATCATCATCATCATCATCATCATCATCATCATCATCATCATCATCATCATCATCATTATTGAGACATATACCGCCTCATAGTGCAAGCACTCTCTAAGCCAGTGTTTCCCAACCATGGCAACTTGAAGATGTCTGGACTTCAACTCCCAGAATTCCCCAGCCAGCGAATGCTGGCTGGGGAATTCTGGGAGTTGAAGTCCAGACATCGTCAAGTTGCCAAGGTTGGGAAACACTGCTTCTAAGCGGTTTACACCAGTAAGCAATGTATATTTATATTGCGCCCAACAATCTGAGTCCTCATTTTACCTACCTCGGAAGGATGGAAGGCTGAGTCAACCCTGAGCCGTTGAGATTTGAACAGCTGAACTGCTGATCACAGTCAGCTAAAGTAGCCTGCAGTACTGCACTCTAACTGCTGCGCCACCTCTGCTCTTATAACCTTATTGGTTAGGTTGCTCTGTTGCAGGGTGATCTAGACAAAGCTTGTCCTTCACAATGAACTTCCCCAGGCCTCAGGGGAGGTAGTGGTGTTTCAGTAGTATATAAACAGCTACCGGTAGTAACTACGTGGAGGCCTTAGCATATATATTAACAACATTGTTGACTAGCCTTGATGGGAGACCTATTAGTCACCAATGTTTATTATTCTTAAATAAAGTGATATTCCGTGTTTCTGAATGGAAAGATAGACATCTCCATCTGCTTATTTATTTATTTATTTATTCAATTTATATGCAGCCCATCTCATTTTAATTGTTTACGTAGTTCACATTTTGCAAGCTATCCAGAGTTGCTTTCACTTTGGGTAGCTTGCAAAATGAGAACCATCGAAACAGTTAAAATTAACAAGGAGCATTATAACGCTACTGAGGTAACTTTACATTCTGTTAGCATTAGTGTTCCAATATGGTTTCCACAGCTTGGTATGTTGAATGTTTTCTGAATGGCATATTTTTTTAAAAATCAAGTGATCCTCAAGTGATAAGTGCAGTAGGAGTCAAAGGAGATTATACTGTCCACTTCAGTGTACCTGTTGGCTGCATTGCTATTTCTTCCATCCCTTAAAGTAGCTTAAGTGATGAGATTGTTCCTGCTACAATATAAGGTAAGTATAAATGTAGGGCAAATATGGAAGGGAGCTAAGGCAAATTATAGAAAAAGAGAGCAGTGTGGCAAATATATAAAATACATAAAATTGGAAAATATAAACTTGGAAAGAGTGGCCACATATGATTAAAGGCCAGTTGTCTGCATCCTAAAATAGTTAAACAGAAGAACAAATTTCAAAAGGTGCAGCAGGGGTGAAATGCTAGCGGTTCGGCCCGGTACAGGCATACCGGTAGCGGTGGCCACTGGTGGTTTGGAGAACCAGCAGCGGCGGCAGCGCAAGGCTCTGCCCAACCGCCCGGACATCACCATTTTCTTTTTTTAACCCTCTGCGCATGCGCAAAACCTTCTCCACATGCGCAGAGGGTGAAAAAACACGCTTCAGAACCAGTAGGGAAGGTAAGTAGAGTTCAACGCTGAGGTGCAACTATTCTGTTTATATATGCCGATCCTTTTACTTAACCAGACATAGGAAAACAGGCTGATTTGTGCTTTGTTAAACTGTCATTGTGATGAATAAGTTGTCTAGGCTGGATAATTTTGTATTTCATTGAATATAAATCATATTTCTATTCAGGTGTTCTATACACAGAGTTAAAAGACTCTGATCTTCTAATAGTTTTGAAATAGCATCTTGAAGAATCAATTTGTTTATCCAGGATGACTATTTAACTAAATCCTATTAAAGTCAGCAAGAATTAGGTAGCCAATGTGATGAGAGATTTTAATATGAACTGGAAACTTTAAAACTCCGAAGTTTTCTAATTCATATTAAAATTCATTTTAATTAAGTACATAACGTTTGGCCCTAACCAGCATTAAAAATGTATACATTCCGTGCACGTAGTAAAGAGCCTAGCACATAAAAATGTGGTACATTTATCAAATCAGTTAATAGACAAAAGACATATCAATATTTATACAAATTTTATTTGCACTAAATTGCATTGTGAGTTTCTCATTTTCTTGGCTGTTTAAAAAGGCAAAATAATAACACTAATTCCTTGTTCAATGTTTTAAAATATTTATTGTGAAAGCAATCCTTTTCATATGATAAAGCAACAAATTATCATTTCATAATTTTTATGAACTAATTCATAAAATACAGCAATTTTTACAATTCCATGGATTTTACTTATAAGAAAAAAATGGAACGGATGAATCTATCATCTTGGTGTGTTTTTCCCTCATCATTTAACATATTGTTCCAATGTTATAAAATGGTTCCCGATTCTATAAATTCATGCTTCTTGGCATGTTAACTGGTGTAAGCAATATAATATGTAGGAAATAAATCAGAACTCATGTTAGTTTGTTCTGTACATGAAGCAAAATAAATTACAATAGTTGTTTCCACCCATTGGAACAACTTACAGTATATTCAGGAAAAAAGAAGTTATAAAGATTTATTATTTCAGAAATGTTACAGGTGAAATCAAGAGATTTTACTTATCTGTTTTGTCATCATTATTCTTGGCAGGCGGGGAATACATTCAGGCCCACTTTCTTTCCTTCCCTGATTTCTAGCATGGTGATAAACAGCTGTCTTTATATATGTACTTACACCTTAATAATCAGGACATCTTCAAAGACTACGATAGGCATTCTAAACCATATACATACTTCTAATGCAATAAAGAATTAACAGCCATGCAGAAAAGGATCAAGAAAAGTTTGTTCTTATTGATTCATTATTCTACCCTCTTTTTTGTTTAAATTCGTTGGAATATTCTTGATTGATTTTGACTGATGAACATATATAAACAACTATTATGTTGTCAAATGTACTAAACAATGTCTTTTCCATGGGTAAGTCTCCATCTCATAATTAGCACTGATATACTGTGTTTCTTGAAATTACACTATTTAAAAAAAAAGTCCATTTCAAAATCCTTGGTTTTTAAGGCTTCATCGGTCATGATGTTATTATCTGTTATTAGCTCATTTTACCTGGAAACAGTTGTAATTGCAAATCAATCATCATATTACCCTTCAGACTTTGGTCCAAAAACTTATTACCTGCGCTGAAGGTCTTGTAAATAGACCAGTATATGTGTACCATAATATATATCGGTCTTTAATTTTCTACAGTACACATCTATTTATTCCAACTGATTCCAGTTACTTATTTCCACTTAACTTTAATCTGATATGCTTTAGAAGCCACTGCCTAATAAATGTCAACTTTTGTATATGTAATTACATAGGTATGCAAGACTTCAACTATCTCAGCAGCAATTGCTTTGAAATCACCGTGGAGCTTAGCTGTGAAAAATTCCCTCCAGAAGAAACACTGAAAACCTATTGGGAGGACAACAAGAATTCACTTATCAGTTACATTGAGCAGGTAAATTTTTCCTGGAGAACAAGGTTAGGACATTTGTTGACTGTCAAGTGTTATACTTAGTTTTGGGTGATCATAAGGCTCATTGCTTCATCATTTGAACTACAGCTTCACTCCTTCAAATGTGTCCTGTTTCAAACACACAAACATGCAGTTGCTAGGTGATGGTAGCAATTTGCTTAAGATGTATGGATAAACAGCAGATAAGCAAATGAATATCAACAGAGTCTCCTGGAATTTTGTAAGTAATTTTGCTTTAAACAGGAGCATGGAGAAGAGAGGTTCAGAGGTTCAAACAGTCAAGCCAGGTTCCTTACTCAGTCCAAAGGTCAGAGTTTCTTGTATGAGCAGAATATACAGAAACAATATGCCAGACACAGGAAATTGGACTTCCAATAGAGAAACAAGGCCGCCACTTAAATCAGTCTGCAGACAGCTGTCCTCTAATTAAGACAGTCACTCCCTTGCTTGCCAAGGAGCCTCAATGAGAAGCTTTACTTGGTGAATCTGAAGGTTTGAAAGTTGTATCTTATCTGTTCCAACTATTCTGATTCTATTCTATTCTATGTTTTCATCAGTCTCAAGTGATTCATGGTTTGGTGTCTTCTGAGGTTCACATTCTGCTGGCTCAGCTGGAGGGGCTTCTTCAGATTCAGAGTCATCTGAATCCCGAGCCATGACAAAATGTAAAGAAAGCACTGTCAGTTTTCAGAAGTCAAGGTCAGACAGGACGGTGATGTCTGAATAAAGAGGACTCGGAGATGAGCACCACAGGTTTCCTGTCCTTGTAGTAAAACCAACCAACCAGCCAGCCAACCAACCAACCAACCAACCAACCAACCAACCTTTTCTCTGTGGCAAAGGGCTGGTACTCAATGTTGCATTTGAAGAATAAATATTACAATTGCACCCCTCATGTTGAGATTTAAAGAACTGCTAGAAAGCCTGGTGAACAGCTTAGTGTGATACATGTTTACACATAAGCTAGATCCCATTAAGCTCAATGAATTTCTTTTTGAAATATACATGGTAGGAGAGAAGCAAGTGTTAACATTTCCCTGTGTGGTTATAATTATACATAATTGAGATTGATTTGAAGTAGAAATAAAGTAAAGGTTGGAATCAGGATTCCCAGACATCATTTTGAACTTTTTATTTGTATCTGAGTTCAGTTTCTACTTTGGGAAAATAGTTCAGATTAAAAGATTGTTACATTATATATAATCCCAAACCTAGGAGAATTCTGAAATTGACAGCTGACTGTGAAATACCATGATGCAATTGGGAAAACTGCCAAAGTTTGCCAAATATAGGCTTAAGCATTAAAGCTTTGAATGTATAGTCTTGATCCTTTGCGCCTGACTGCAACTGATTGTGGCCAAGCAAGAATCTTATGAAGGCAAACCCTGAACATATAGAGATCTTTGTGTGCCCAAGATTTTCTACTTATAGTGTGATGACACACTCTGATGACACATACTTATACTTTCTACTTATACTCTGATGACACAATACCTACATGTATAAATCACATATGATTTCACTTTATCTAGCTCTAAGAACTATCTGGCTCTTATAGAAAGTTACCATGTTCCTCCTCCTAAATTTGTCTTAGTAACCAGATGCATTCTGTAACCCAAAGATGACCCTCCTGGAAACATGCCCTCTCAATTCATGGCACCCAATAACCACCTCTCAAGAATCATTATCCATTTTTATAATGTACCGTATTTTTCGGAGTATAAGATGCACCTTTCCCCCCCAAAAAAGAGGCTGGAAATTTGGGTGCTTCTTATACTCCGAATGTAGCTTTTTCAAAGCTTTTTTCCAGCCCTAACAAGGTGCTAAGAGTGAAGCGATCTTCCTTGCTTTGCCTGCTTTTTTCATTGCTTCTCTCTATCAGCTGTGCTTTAGAAGCTGTTTTTTATCCTGCTCAAAACCAGCAAACTAATGTGTTGAAGCTGAAGCATCCAGACTAAAGATGCTAGCCAGATGAATACCTGGTAAAGCAGATTTTTTTTCTATTTTCTATTTTTTTTCCTATTTTCCTCTTTAAAAACTAACATACTCCGGTGCGACTTATACTCCGAAAAATGCGGTACTTGCTTTCTTTATTGTTCTACAGTTGGAAGTCTCATGAGGGACCAGTCGGCACAGGAAATGTATTTCTTCAGTAGACCAACTATCTACATATAGTTTTATATTTATATTAAGATTTTTTTGTGTGTCAGCTTGTAGTTAACTCATACTTGGAATTTTATTATTTCAATTTTTGTTTGTCTGCACGCTATCTTTCTGAAAACTGAACAGGGAACAGATTTGGTATGGCAGGACAAAGAAAGGTAGAGATGAAAAATAGGCCTCAGGCTGAAGATGGTGAAAAAGAAAATTTCCCAGTGCATTCTGATAGAACAGGCAGCTGGGAGCAACTTGAAACTGGTGACTGATGTAATCTAAAGCCTGGTCCTAGTCACATGACCCAGAATTGTCGTATGTAGCCCATACCAGGCTTCCCAGGGAACACATATAGGCATATGGAACAACTGCAGAAACACAAACACATACAGAGATGCACAACTTCCAGAAAAGAAAATCAGCATATCTGCTATAGCAAATATTGATAAACCTGGCTATCTAGCAAAAACTCTTCCTTTTTGTTGTTCTACAAGTGTTAAAAATTACATAATTACACTGATTGGGATAACAGCCTTATCAGAACTAAGCGAATATATTGACTTCCTAAATGAGATTAGAATGACCCTTTGAGAACCTAATTCCCAATTCTGTGAATAAGGAAGGACTATTTCCTGAGATCAGACATTCAGCAGTTGAGTCCAAAGCTTCACATATGAAGCCACTGATTAAAAATTCACTCCAATCACTAAACCACAGAATGGGCTTATTTATGTTAATGGCCATATTTGCACAGTCATATTTTACTTTCTAAACTGGAAAATACCTTTTATGCGTCTATACATCCCCTTTGCACAAAATGCAGTTAAATGAGGAAGTCTCTATTTAATGATAGTTTCCTGTTTTATCAACTCCCTTTCAAACTTGGCCATGTTTTAAAAATCACAAGCTAAGGTTACTTTAATTTTGTGGCTTGTTCTGAATCTGGTAACCAGTTCATCAGTTTGACTAAAATGTGAAACAGGGAATAGGAGGTGTACCTTTCAAGTCACTATTGATTCCTGAAGCAGTCCTTGCAGTTTTTCTAGCAAAGATTTCTGGAAACAATAATTAGAGATTTTAAAAGTCAAATAAGTATTCAGCAATTTTCAAAATGTTACTTGGAACCTTGACATATTGCTTGAAGAGGCTCTATATTTAGTCTATCAACAACAAGCTCTAAACATTACATGTTCATACTGACAATGATCTGAAATGTGATTATCCAGTACAGACATATTCTCTGAGAGTGAATATACTAATTTTAATAGGAAGCTAATAGTGGTGAATCGTTCTAAGTTCTTCCTTCTCTTTTCTTTTGTAAATATATTATTTAGAGAAATATCTAGACTTTCTGTGTTTTATTTTTAAGATACACCGAGGAATAAAAGGATTTGTTAGAAATCTTCAGGGTAATCCGATTGCTAATGCCACAGTTTCTGTAGAGGGGATAAACCATGATATTACATCAGGTAAGTATTCATATGTACCACGTTGAGACATTTGATGAATGCTGATACATGGATGAATATAGAAATATCCTTTTATATTTTCTTTGAGGTGGTGGTAGGATGGCCCTGCATTCCTTGCATATGATTTTGAAAAGCAAAGAATAGATCAGTAGAAGAATAATTGCAAAAGTAATCTTAGCCTTTCTTGCCACTGAGGAAAACTTCTAATGGCCGAAATGTTCTTTTTCATATGGATAGACATCACCAAAAAAGAAAGCAATGTTTCCACTTCTAACGTGTGTGTGTCCGTGTCCAGGTTTTTAAAATAAACTTTGGACATAGAAAATAGCATCGTTAGACTTATCTAGAATTAGCCCATTTTCCTGTTTCATTCAGGATGAAATCTGAATCTCAGTTCAGAAATTCAAATCTTTATGCCTTCATTTCATTATAACTGGAAGGCCACAATTTAATAAAACTACCGTATTTTTTGGAGTATAAGACGCACCTTTTTCCTCCCTAAAAGTGGCTGAAAATTTGGGTGCGTCTTATACTTCGAATGTAGCTTTTTTTTCCAGCCCTAACTAGGTGCTAACAGATCTTCCCAGCTCTTACCTTGCAGGCTTTTTCATTGTTACTCTCTCCGAAGAATGTTTTTCCAGCCCTAAGTCTTTGCAGAATTTTTCTTCATTGCTCTACTTGCTCCGAATAAGTTTTTTTCTAGCCCTAACCAGGTGCTAACTATCTTCCCAGCTCTTACCGGCTTGCAGGCTCTTTCATTGTTACTCTCTCAGAAGAAGGTTTTTTTAAGTCCTAACCAGGGGATAAAATAATGTGCTGAAGCTGACCAGACTAAGGACGCTAGCCAGATGAATACCTGGTAGGCAGATTGTTTTCCCCTATTTTCCTCCCCCAAAACTAAGGTGCGTCTTATACTCCGGTGCGTCTTATACTCCGAAAAATACGGTACTTTTAATGGACAAAATGTTTAGGATTAGTGGCCTCTTATGAAAACATGATATCTATCAAATGTCGGCCAATGGGTGGAGAAAACCATGCTGAACTGCTATATAAAAGAAACTGAAAATAAGTTTTTACTTTTTATTTCAGAATTGGATA
Organism: Diadophis punctatus similis; assembly: GCA_023053685.1. NCBI lineage: Eukaryota > Metazoa > Chordata > Lepidosauria > Squamata > Dipsadidae > Diadophis > Diadophis punctatus. The sequence goes on along the minus strand of JALIGW010000006.1, from coordinate 13,876,859 downwards.
AATTCAAATAAAGTTGCTTCCTCTCAGTCAATCAGATCTGGTATATTATAACTGCAGTCCTTTCTCTTATCACCCGATTCTTAATCCAGTTGTCCTATTTGCAGAAAAAAGAAACCAATCCTTGCATTATATTAAGACATTCATGAGCAAAATTACTAATGCTCATGAATGTCTTAAAACAGGGGTGTCAAACTCGCGTTGTCTTGGCGGCATCACATGACGTATTGTGACTTTTTCCCCCTTTGCTAAACCGGGCGTGGGCGTGGCCAGCGCATGACGCATCCGGCCCACGGCCTGTGAGTTTGACAGCCCTGTCTTAAAATAATGCAAGGTTTTATGTTTTCATGCTTTAAGATGGGAAGAACAAAAAATATATTGGGTTCCAGTAAAAAGGTCTTTTCTTCTTCTTTCCAAAATCACTCTTGTGTTTTGCACCTGGCTCCAGTTGCATCCTGAGATTCTAATTAGAAAACAAACCAGATTAAACATATTTCAGTGCCACTTGAGCATATTCCTAAAAGTTTTCAAAAAAAAAATAGTGGCATCTTTCTGTTTCCTTAGCAAAGGATGGTGATTACTGGAGGCTGTTGGTTCCTGGAAATTATAAAGTGACAGCTTCAGCACCTGGCTATCTAGCAATCACTAAAAAAGTGGCTGTTCCCTTCAGTCCTGCTATTAGGGTAAGTGGTACCATTTTTGCATTTAACTTACAATGCCCATTCCTATCTTAATGGGTTTTTTTGATGTTTTGTACATCAAGTCTCATTGGAACTCTGTGAAACATTTTCAGTATTTCTTATGTGGAAGATAAAAAAAAAACTCTGTCAGAAAGGAATAGAGAGAAAGGCAAGCAGACAAAATATAATACAACACAGGGGGAAAAATCGGTAGTGGTTTTACAGTGAACAAAAGAAAACTAGCTTTTATATTACAGTGATTACAGTAAAGCAGATATGACAGAAGAAGAAAAATTCTAATCAAAAGAGAGAGAGAAAAAAAAGATCCCTATAATATCCATAGACAGCAGTGTAAAACTAATTCAGTTCTTCAAATCTAGGCCAGGTACAGAGGTGCTTAAAAAATTGTGAACCCATTTGAATGTTAAATATTTCTGCATAGGCATGACCTAAAACATGGTTTGTTCTCCACACGATTCCTAAAACTAGATATAACATTGACTTTAATACTGTAGAAATGTTGTTCAAGAACCCAAAGTGGGCAGCACATGCAAGGAAGCCATCAACATCCCTGGGTCTATAAGGAGAAATTGGCTGAAATTTCTCCAAGTCAAGACTGATCAACAATTTTCAGAAATGTTGAGTTGCAGCTATTATTCCTCAGTTGAGAGGGGAGGGAGCCCACCAATTACTAAAACATAGAATAATAGGGTTGGAAGGGACTTTGGAGATCTTCTAGTCCAATGCAGAAGACCCTATGTCATTCCAGACAAATGGCTGTCCAATCTCTTCTTGAAAACCTCCAGTGATGGAGCAACCACAACTTCTGGAGGCAAGCTGTTCCACTGATTAATTATTCGCCCATCAGGAAATTTCTCCTTAGTTCTTTAATTGGATCTCCACCCATTACTTCTTCTCCTGTCCTCATGTGCTTGACCCCTTCATGTGCTGCTTCTCCATGATAGCCTCTCAAGTACTGGAAGACTGCTATCATATCATCCGTAGACCTTCTCTTCATTAGACTAGACATACTTAGTTCCTTCAATTGTTCATCATGTGGTTTAGCCTCCAGAGACTCCTTATCATCTTTCCTCTTTCCTGCACTTTTCTAGGGTCTCAACATCTTTTTTTTTTGGTGACCAAAACTGGATGCAGTATTCCAAGTATTCCAATTATCTTACCACTGCAGTATAAAGCAGTACTATCACTTCACATGATCTAAGCAAAAGTTCACATACTTTTGTCATGCACTTACATGTAGTTTTGCCTCAATGAATAAATGAACAAAGCTCATTTGTTTAAATGTGTTCACTTTATCTAGCTTTAGGGCTTGGTGGGAGAACAGTTCATTTTAAAAGTCATGTTTATGCAGAAATATCCAAAAACCAAGCGTTCACTAATTTTTAAGCACCATATACATGGTTTGAATTAAAATCTAGAAGAACTTGGTTTTTACTTAGCTTGGTGTTTTTATTACAGAAGGTTTTTTTAGCTCATTCCTATCTTAAAAGGTTGTTAGCTAAAAGCATTGGAAACCTTTCTCTAAATTCTCTATTCTGCTAAAATAAACTCTAGATACAAAAAGAAAAGCCACACTGCCGCCTCTAGCCCTTATCCCAAAGGTATTCCTGCTTTAGTGTGATTTTCATGGGAGGTCAAAATCAGTAAGATTTAAGAGGAAGGTGGTGCAGATAGAGGATTTTTTTAAAAAAAGAACTGATATCATATGGAAAAATATGCCTACAAAAACTTACACACTTGCTCAGAAGCATTAACCACAAAATGTATACGACTGCAGACTCAAATATTTTAATGGGGTGCTCTTCCAATTAACAGGATTGAGGGAGATGTAGACTTTATGCAGAGTTATTGAATTAAGTCAGAATTACATTAGTTATGATTCTCATTGATTTCAGTTGATGTATTCTAAGGCAGATTTTCTAGAATTATCTGTCCGTCCAGCCATCCATCTTCTAAGTGATGGCTGGGTGATTTGAGATAATGCTGTAAGTCTCTAGTGGGGAAATGGACTTAAATCTAGTATATGTACAATTTTAGCTAATAAATCCAATTTTTTCCACTTATAAATTAAGAATAATAGAATTCATGTTTGCTTCCTCTTTCTAGGTTGATTTTGACTTGGAATCATTGTCTGAAAGAAAAGAAGAGGAAAAGGAAGAGCTAATGGAATGGTGGAAGATGATGTCAGAAACTTTAAATTTTTAAGCAGAAGTTCTGAATTCACATCTTTTAATCTACTATGTGTTCATTTAGTGTAATGTACTGTGAAAAGTCCCTACATTTTAGATTTTGTGTAACTCATAATATGTAACTTTGGGGTGGGCTGAGTAATTTTTTTAATTACCAATAACATATTCTCCATAAAAGTATATTGCTGGAACCTTTTATGTCATTTTCGCTTTCCTATATATTCAACTTGAAGGGCAAATGCCCACAAAAATATGTCCTTTCTCTAAAGTGACTGTGAATTTGAGTGTTTTACTATTCTAAATATGCAGGTTAAGTACATTAAAAAGCTATAATAATTAGTAGTCACTTGCAACAACTGCCACAAATATTTGTCCATACAGGTAAACCTATTTAGATTAAAAAAAAACCTCATAATGGCACTGAAAATATATATGATAAGAATTTAGTGTTGTACATAACAAAGATTTTTTTTTCTGTGGAAGAGCCATATAAAATAAGAATCCAAGTACTTGGGTATTACATATACTACTCATATGGAAATGGCTTCCATCGTTCTTAAGAAAAAATAGTACATTTTTTTCTCTTGTTGTGTTTATCAATGTTCCTAAGTAACGTGATAATCAGATTAAAAATTCTGGATGGATAAACAGTTAACATATAGTAAGTGTATATTACTCATTTTTTGTGCTTGCAATATATTTGTGTTTTCAGTAACTGTAATGCATTAAGTATACATGGTTTTCATAAGAAAACTTCCATATTCTTTGTATGAAGAACAGAAAGTTCCCCCCATAGCTAACCCATCAGCTGCTTCCTTTAATATGGATTGGAAATTCAAGATATACTCTTAAAAGTAAAAAATGTAAACATGTTTTCTATGAGAAGCAATTTCTCTAGGTTCAGTGGAATCTATTTCCTGGTCACATATCTTGATTTCAACCACTGGTAAAAACGATCATTTGGGTACTTCCTCTGAAATAGAGAAATTTCCAGATGAAATATGGTAATTTAAATTGGCACTAGCAGAGGTGGGTTCCTCCCGGTTTGCACCTGTTGTGTAGAACCAGTAGTAAACCAGTGGTGACTTCACAGAGCCGGTTCTGTCGGTTCCCGTCCGTCATCTTTTTTTGGAATTTTTTTTTGGAATTTTTTGCCGGTTTTTGTTTTACAAGTTTTTGGCAATGCGCATGCGTGTGCACCCGCGTGTCATGGCCACGTGGCGCATAATGCGTGCAAAGCCACGTGGCGTGGAAGGAAGCGAACCGGTGGCAAGATAAGTTAGAACCCACCCCTGGGCACTAGTACTTAGGAGAGCAACCTGCTTTTCAGTGTAAACTAGCTCACGGAGGATAGCAGGATCAGCCTAAATGACGAAACTCATTTTGTCAAAATAAATTATCTCTGTTTTGATGTTTCTTTTTAGGCCTGTGAAGTACTTTAGATTTGGTTCCTCAACAGTGTTTCAGGATGTGTGGAAGCTCAAATTTGCTGCAACATTTTAAGTAGCTATGTCTTATCTGGGGATTTTGTGGTATAGCTGCCTTAAGATGCTCCAGAGAGAGAGTGGGTTTAGATTGTCCTCTGCTCTGAAGCAATCCCGGCCCTATTTCAATAGCACATATTTTAGTAGCTTTTCAGCGTTGCTTGTCGCTGCTCCTCCCACACTTATACTAATTGGTAGTTGACTCTTGTCCTTGTTTTAAATTACGTACATACTACCAATGAGCAGCAGCTGAATTTGAAGATACACTTTTACCGTACATGCTTCATACATGAAACATCCCTAGAAGAAAGGTGAAGAGAGTGAAAAGTAATTCCTTTGCATACTGTGGATTCTCTGGTGTCTCTAGGATTTTAGGTAGCATAGTAGTAAAAGGTTCCCTGGAGAGCTACTCAGTGCAAATGACCAAAGTGTAACATCAACTGGACTTTCTGGATTATTTGTAAAAGGTTTATTGAATTGCTAAAATACGCAAGGCTGTAAAACAGTTTTATGATGTAAGGAATTCGGTGTTTGGTTTTAAAAGGCACAAATTATCTTACAATTAAAAAGATTATTTAATCTGAAAAACAAAAGATTAAAAGAAATGCCTGAGACCCTTTGCTTTCATTTTATCAGATGGCTTGAGATATTTTATCAAAACGTTTTGTGTCCCTTCTTTTTTTTCTCTTGGGACAGTGCTTAAGGCCAATACTCAATATTTTCTTGCCATCCTCACAGGACATCCATTTCACACAAATGAAAATATAGGGGTTTGTCAAACGCTCAGAAGGAATGATTTTCTCTCCAAGGCCTACGCATCATTTGGCATTCTTAAACACTGAAGTATTAAGTATCTTGAAGCTACAGGAATGCATACATTAGTCATATTTGGGCCTCTGGGACTGGATAAGCTAAACTCTAAAAAATAACCGAAAACCGAGTAATTTTAATGACATTTATAACCAAAGCAAACCATTTCTACAAACATCACTGGTTATAAATAATTTGTCAAAGAATAAAGCAATTAATACCAGAAATTGAGGGTTGTCATAAAACCTTTCAAAAGACCCTTTCTTGCCAAAACAGGGAAGTCATTTCAAGTTACCAGTACTCAAGAAAGGAATATTAGAATTCTTTTTACCTGTGTTCCTCATGTTGAATATCAACTCAGCAAGTCACTGCCAAGGTCATGATTCTGGTCTTTTCAGTGTATGATTGTGGGTCAAAAAACGTTTTGCAAATCAATTATAAAACAGAGTTCTTAAATTAATCGCAATAGCAGTACACATTATCTGTACTCTTCCAATTAATACAACTGAGTGGATAAAGAGATGTACAGTACATGCACTCCCTGATTTCAACAAGTTATCTTTCTGCTTCAGTTTGCCAAATGTAGAATGGGAGTAACCACATTCATTTTAATAGGAATTTGACGATTGCTGAGATAAAGTTTTAGCTTTAACAAAGCAATTTAAAAACAATATTTAATAGTAATTACCAAGATTTCAATCTACAACCTACAGTGTTTAATTTGCTCTACATTTTCCTAATAAAGCTGTTGTGATAATTCCAACACAAATAACACATAAGCTATTTTTTTAATGAACATCATAGAAATAGATATTGAACATGACATCTTCTTGAAAACCCTCAGCTATCATTCCTCCCAAGAAAACACAACATCCATGGACAACTTCTTCCACATTTGAAGCCTCCTCGTTCCTCATAGTTGCCATTGTGGGAAAGTTAGGCCCCATAAAGGTCAGATGTTTGACAAGCTATAGCAGTGCATTTCCAGACTCCAATCACTCTCAATAGTTTTGAAAATCCATTGTCTGCAATCTTCAAATCTATCCACAAATGAAACTTCAAAATTTAATTGTCTTCTCTCTTATGCCTTTGAATCTCTCTCTTAGACTGCCCGGTGCAATACTTTTACAAATTAACTTTGTGGCAATGATGATACTAAATGGAAGAATTTATTTGCCTGATGTTTTTTTTTTTTTTTTTTTTTGTTCTCTCAACAGCATTCTGTTCCACTTAGGAGTAGGAGAAGGTTTTAGAATTATGCTAAAATAGGGGAAAGGATGTGGAAAGAAGAGGTTTGTTTTCTCATATAGGCAGCATTTGTCAAGAAACAATAGCAATAGCACTTAGACTTATATACCGCTTCATAGTGCTTTACAGCCCTCTCTAAGCGGTTTACAGAGTTCACCATATTGCCCCCAACAATCTGGGTCCTCATTTTACCGACCTCAGAAGGATGGAAGGCTGAGTCAACCTTGAGCCGGTGAGTTTTGAACAGGGGAACTGCTGAACTGCTGAACTAGCAGTCAGCTGGAGTAGCCTGCAGTAGCTGCAATTAACCACTGCACCACCTCGGCACATGATCAGGAATATTGATACAGATGATTTGATAAGCTAGGCCCAACCAGGAGTAGATTCTATTATAGTCTTATGAATTTTGTGACTGATGCAGTTGCTTTAACTATTCAAAATAATATGTTTTATATGTGTTCCTCCTGGGATTGTGAAATCTCTCTTTCAAAGGCGTTGCAAGCCCTAGTATATAATTAATAGCATGAGGTCAGCTGGAGATTATCTGTAAACATTAAATTTGGATATGGTAGTCATGCTGAAGCAGTATAACAATGAATATAACAATTCTTGAAAGCTCTATTTGAGATGAAGGCAAATATGGCATAGATAATGAGGTCAACTCCTTGAACAAATTTTAAAAAAGAAAAACAAGCTTTCTTTCCCATATAAGAAATGTTGGCATATCTATTTTGTAAACAAAGCTAGAATAATGTTATAGTCACATTATTTATATAATTGTACCAATACAAAAAAAACCTAAGAAATAAAAAGATAATTTAAAATATATATATATAATTGCCTCAGAATCAGATAGTCAAAAAATCCTGGAGCTGATATAGGTCTATTTTCTTCCTATTTAAACCAACAGAAAAAATAATAATATCTGTGGTATTATATCTGGAAATGAAAAATTATAATTTTGCCCTTTCAGCCAACAAAAAGCAACACATTTCAAATCAGTCTGCTTGTGACCTTTCATTTCATTTGTAGAAAGTGCCAATATTTAGGCTACAGGATTATTCTATATGTACTGTTTACATATAATCTTAAAGCAGGTCACAGTATGTTTGTAAGATATTCTCCATTGTCTAGTAACCATTCTTCAACATTAAAAAAAATCATAACATTTGCCCTCAATTTCAGGCTTTATTATTTATTTATTTATTTATTTTGGAATTCTTATATGCCGCCCAACTCCCTAAGGACTCAGGGCGGCGTACATCAGTGAAAAATACAAGAACAACCAAAATCTAAAATAGTAATTAAAACAATATAAAAATTAAAACACAATATAAGAAATCAACAACCATTCAACATCATACATACTTGGGGGGTGAGCTCGAGTGAATTAAGCTCTACCCCCCGCCTGCAGGAAGAGCCATGTCTTAACGGCTTTTCGGAAGGCCAGCAGAGTGGGGATAGTTCGGGTCTCTGGTGGAAGTTGGTTCCAGAGAGCGGGGCCAGCCACAGAGAAGGCTCTCCCCCTTGGGCCCGCCAGCCGGCATTGCTTGGCCGACGGGACCTGGAGGAGGCCAACTCTGTGGGCCCTAACCGGTCGGAGGGAAGTATGAGGCAGAATGCGGTCCCGTAGATAACCTGGTCCTAAGCCATGAAGGGCTTTAAAGATGGTGATCAACACCTTGAATTGGACCCGGAGACCGATGGGCAACCAATGCAGCTGGCGGAGTATCGATGTCACGTGGGTGTACCTTGGCACACCCACCACAGCACGCGCAGCCGCATTTTGCACCAGCTGAAGTCTCCGGATACTCTTCAAGGGTAGCCCCATGTAGAGCGCATTGCAGTAGTCCAAACGAGAGGTGACAAGGGCATGAGTGACCGTGAGTAGAGCCTCCTTCTCCAAATATGGCCGCAACTGGTGCACCAGGCGAACCTGTGCAAAGGCCCCCCTAGCCACAGCAGAAAGATGATGGTCCAATTTTAGCTGTGGATCTAGGAGGACCCCCAAGTTGCGGACCCGGTCCGAGGGAGTCAGTTTCGCTCCCTCAAGGAACAAGGAGGGGCAGTTGTCATGATCCTTAGGAGGCAATATCCACAGCCACTCAGTCTTGTCGGGATTAAGTCTGAGTCTGTTCCTCCCCATCCAGATCCTAATGTAGTCCAGGCACCGGCACATTACAGCAACTGCCTCCCTGAAGTCAGACGGGGTGGTGATGTACAGCTGGGTGTCATCAGCGTACTGATGGAAACACACCCCATGTCTGCGAATGATCTCACCCAGCGGTTTCATGTAGATGTTGAACAGGATGGGCGAGAGAACCGACCCCTGAGGCACCCCACATGATAGGGGCCTAGGGGACGACCTCTGCCCCCCTGCCAGCACCGACTGCATCCTATCAGCGAGATAAGAGGAGAACCACCGCAAAACGGTGCCTCCCACTCCCAACTCGCTGAGACGATGCAGAAGGATACCATGGTCGATGGTATCGAAAGCCGCTGAGAGGTCAAGTAGCACCAGGATGGAGGAGTTCCCCCCATCCCGGGCCCGCCAGAGATCATCCATCAGAGCGACCAAGGCAGTTTCTGCACTGTAGCCGCGCCTGAAGCCCGACTGGTAAGGATCTAGATGATCTGTTTCATCCAGGAGCTGCAGAAGCTGAGTAACCACCACCTTCTCCACAACTTTCCCTAAAAAAGGTAAGTTGGAGACCGGACGATAGTTCTTCAAGTCAGCTGGATCCAGGGAAGGCTTCTTCAGGAGGGGTCGCACCACCGCAGCTTTTAACGACTGCGGTACGGATCCCTCTCTCAAAGAAGCGGTGACCACCGCCTGGATCCAGCCGCGTGCCACCTCCCTGCTGGTCGAGACCAGCCAGGAGGGGCACGGGTCCAATAAACAGGTGGAGGTACCCATCGCTCCCACAGCCCTGTCCACATCCTCAGGAGAAACAGGCCCAAACTCTTCCCATAATGATGGACTAGGACTAGCCCCTGTCAACTCAATGGACTCTGCCCAGCCAGAGTCCAGGTTTGACCGAATCTGAGCGACTTTATCCGACAGAAACTCAGCGAATTCCTCAGCTCTGCCTTGTAAGTGTTCCTCGCTCCCCCCTTTTGCAAGGAGGGAGCGCGTCACCCTAAACAAGGCGGCCGAGCGAGAATCTGCGGACGCAATAAGAGCGGAAAAATAGGATCGTTTTGCCGCCCTTATCGCCACTAAATAAGATCTGATGTAAATTCTTAATAGTGTTCGATCAGACTCGGTTTTTCTGGCCCTCCAGCGGCGTTCTAGACGTCTCTTCTGGCGTTTCATCTCCCGGAGCTCCTCGGTAAACCAGGGAGCTTTCCGGGATCCACTGCCATAGAGAGGTCGCTTAGGCGCAATTCGGTCTAGGGCCCCTGATGCTGCGGTGTTCCAAGCAGCCACCAGGGAGTCAGCCGAATTGTGTACCAGGGTTTCAGGTATTTCCCCAAGTTCCCTCTGGAATCCTTCCGGTTCCATTAGGCGCCTGGGGCGGAACCACCTAGTCGGTCCCGCCTCCCTGCGGGGGAGGAATGGGGCTGCGAAATCCAACCTCAGTAGGAAATGATCTGACCATGACAGAGGGGTGATGACTATATCCCTTATCTTCAGATCATCTCTCCACTGCCCCGAAAGAAACACTAGGTCGAGCGTGTGACCACCCTCATGAGTCGGACCCTGGATTACTTGGGTCAGGTCCATGGTTGTCATGGAATCCATGAACTCCTGAGCCGCCCCAGAGGTTTCGCCAGCAGATGGCAAGTTGAAGTCCCCCAGCACCATAAGCCTGGGGAACTCAACTGCCAAGCCGGCTACTGCCTCGAGCAGCTCAGGCAGGGCCTTGCTTACGCAGCTGGGAGGCAGGTACGTCAAGAAAAGGCCCACCTGTACCCCTAAGTCCAACTTCAAAAGGAGCGTCTCACACCCAACAATCTCCGGGGCAGGGATCCTACGAGGATGCAGATTTTCGCGCGTTATTATTGCCACTCCCCCCCCCCCTTCCCTGGGGTCGAGAATGGTGCTGCACCGAGAAACCGGCTGGGCATATCTCGGAGAGAGCTACTCCCCCCTCCTGCCCCAGCCAGGTCTCGGTAACACACACCAGGTCTGCCCCCTCCTCTGTGATTAAATCACGTATCAAGGGGGCTTTGTTGACAATTGACCTGGCATTAAGCAGCAGCATCCTGAGCCCAGGGCCCTGAGAACCCTGGTTGCCAGGTATCCGGGTTGAGCAAGATGGAACCGGGTCGGAGGGGCCGGAACAAGGGATCGCTTGTAAACAGCGAGGTCTTATTCCCCGAGAGCGGCCCGCCCCTCTGCTCCCGTCATATCTGCCTCTTCCCATTATGACCGAGATGGTCCGGCTCTCGCCTACACCAGAGACCCCCTCCCCTCCCCCGCTGGTCTCCCTCCCTTCCTGCAGGCCATACATACCATTCTCACAGGAAAGGGTAGCCGGGTCTCCCCGCCCACTTCTGTTTTTACACTCAGCGGGGGGGAGCAAAGTCCCAGTCCCTAGCTTTAGGGAGTTGAGCTGTGTTTTAAATAATTAATTTATATTCAAATAATGTTTATAATGTGTATTTAATTCGTAATGAATTGTTGAAAAGATAGGATGAAAGAAAATGTTGAGACAGTCCTAAGGTTACTTAGTCACTTCGGCTTCCCTCAAGGTTTTTTTTTAGTGCTTTCTGCATAAGACTCTTGTCTCTTATTGCTCTCCCCCCACCCCACCTAAATAAGTAGATTTCTTCTCTGAACAGGATTATCTTCAAAAATTTTGGGGCAGAGATCCTACTAGCAAGAAAGTGAAAGGGTTCCAAGGGCGGGTTTACGGTCTGAAAACAATGAAATACATATCCCCATGCAAGATAGTCCCTTAGCCATAATCATTAAGTCCATAATTTAAAATAATCTAAACACAACACTACCCTTTGACCAACCCCTCACCATGTTTAAAAACAGTTGTCTGAAATGAGATGTCAGAGAGAAAAGGACCCTATTAACCTTCTGTAAAACGGAATTATCTGGGGATGGTTTTTCTACTTCAGCTGCTATTTGCGGGAAGCAAGTTTGAGGCTTAACCCGAAGCAAGAGTATTATTTAGATATTCAGGTACTCAGGCGTTTATCTCAGATGCCTAGATTTCCTCACCCGAGTGTTAGGTTGCATTATAAATCAAAGAATGTGGCAGGGCTTTTTAAAGACTAATATAATGTAACAGAACATCTTTCCTCCTGTAGATTCTGTTCTGCTCACTGACCACTAAGGGGCAATATCCTTCCATGTACACAGTATAGCAATTGGTTTCTAGTATGATTTCAATTCAAACCATTTTTAATATACAAGGTTACATTCACGTGCCAGCATCCTCAATAAGTACTGTATATGTAGAGCTTAATAGAATACACTTTCTTTAGTTTTTATGTACACCAAGGATTAAATGTGTAATAAACTTTGGAGCTTTCCTATTAGGACAGGACACACCAGCACTTTTGATATACTTGGCCTTCACTCTTGCATGTGTGTTCCTCCCTATCTGAACCTGCAATTTTTATGCGTTTTAGGCTTGATACCTGTGCAGGTGACTTTTGCTGACAAGGAATTCTGCAAGTTGTCATTACATTACAATGCATCTGAATTGTGCTAGGCCACTTGCTGTAGAGGGAGTTAGAGGAACGTGTTACCTGTGGGAGAATAAAAATCACTTTGTATGATGTCAGGTTGTCAGAAGCATAGCCCTCCTCTCTGGTCACTGGCATGGTCCTCCATGGCCATTTCAACTTGGATTGCAGAGGACTCTGGACACCTGGATACTACAGAAGTTTCTTTCTGCATGACACCTGACTAATGTCTTTCATGATGGTTTCTCATGTCCTAAGCTAAAGTGACCAGATTTATTTATTTTTAAGCGGGACGGGGGGGCGCCTGGGTGCCGCCATTTGTTTTGCCCTCTGCGCATGCGCAGAACGCTGCGCATGTGCAGAGGGCAAAACAGCAAATGTCGGCGTCCAGGTGGGGGGGGAGGCGGGAGGGCGCCTGGAGCTCGCGACAGGTAAGCTGCCGGCTGCCTCCTTTCCCCGTCTCCCGCCTCCCGTTCGTTGCTTGCCAGCCCGGCCGAAGGGGAGGCGGGAGGCGAGGAAAGGCCTCCCGAAGGGGAAGCGGGCTCCCGAAAGGCTGCCGGCTCCCGAAGGGGAGGCGGAGCCTCCCGCCTCCCCTTCGGGAGCCGGCAGCCCTTCGGGAGCCTGCCTCCCCTTCGGGAGGCCTTTCCTCGCCTCCTGCCTCCCCTTTGGCCGGGCTGGCAAGCAACGAACAGGCGGCGGGAGGCGGGGAAAGGAGGCAGCCGCCAGCTTACCTGCTCCAGGCATCCAAGCGCCGCGGTCTCCCGGTCACCCGCCCGGCCCCAGTATTACCTTAAATAGAATGTTCACATTTCCTCCGTAGAGATAAGTACGTGACAATTCTCATAGTAATCATGCAGGTTTTCCCTTGAGTAAGGTGACCAGACGTCCCGGGGAAGAAAGGGGAGGGGGACGAGGAAGGGCTGTTTGCGCCGCTGGCTCCTCAATCCTCCCCCTGCATCCCAAAGCAGCGGTGCCTCCGAGGGCGGGGCTAGGGATGGGGCGGGGGAAGGAGAGGAGGAGCAGCCTCCCTTCCCCCTCCCCCCAGCAGGCAGCCGCCTCGCTGGAATTCCGCCCGACTTCCCCTCTAAGGTGACCAGACGTCCCGCTGTTTCCGCATTCTTTTCAAAAAAAGCGGGACTTTTTGAAAAGAATGCGGGACGCGGGACACACGCCTGAAAAGCGTGTCTGTCCCGCCAAAAGCGGGACGTCTGGTCACCTTATCCTAAGCAGGTGCCTGATGAACATCTATTTACTACTTTTTACTACTTTAATTATTTCGGCAGGTTGCCCAAGATGCTGCAATGGACATTTTGACCAGATAGTGGTCGCAGGATCAGTCCCATTCCATTGCAGTTCCCAAGGCTTTTTGTATAAGCTCCATAGTTACTTACAGTACACTGTCTTTGTGGAGAGAGCAGTATTATTTTCGCCGCCTCTGTTGCTGTTTGGGAAGCACTAAGTGCCAGAGTGATAACTGTCAAATCATAATTGTACAAGTTTTCACTAGCCTGCCTGTCCTCCATTGATGTCCACATTCTACCAGTCATAAGCTCAGAACCGGAATCCTAGGTTACTTGGAGCCAGAATTGTCTTTCCCTTGGAGCACTACTTGGGAATGCTGTTTGCTCATTATTAATCATTTCTCCTGCTTCATTCAGTGCCCCTCTCTATATCTGTCAGTTGGGCTATTTCTGAACTTGGCTTTAAACTCTTTCAAAAAGGCACTATACCTGTGCCCAGAGATGGCCAACTGATAGGTAAAGGGATGGCAAGGAACACCAGGAACGATCCTACTTCACTGTATGCTTCCCACTTTACTTCTTGTCATATATTAATCAGGCACTTATTAGTTGACAAGCAGCTCAGCCCTCTGTTTTAAGCATTAAGTCAATAGAATTTCACATTACAGAGAGTGATTAGTGGCTATTTTCCCATTGGCAGATGATGCTTAATTGAAGAAAAAATATAAACCAGGTTGTATTAAGTGAGGACAAGCCAGTTCTCCAGCTTTAGGAACTTATGAATGGCACATAAATTCATAAATGGGGGCCTTAGTTAGATACTGTGCAAATTTCCATCTACAGTTATTAGTGCAAGATATTAGTACAGGGCTATTAACACCCACCCTGATTTTTAAAGCAATAAAATGAAAATAATATCCAGGTTCAACTCTAGCCTTAAATGGACTATATAGGTTCTGTATTAATAAAGATTTGAGATAAAAGATGGGGTTAATTAGCATGCTTAATGAAATGCCAGTGGGATGGTGCTGCATGGGTATTCCACAACATGAGGTCTATGACGAAAAAGCCCTTTCATCTTCTCTAGGCCATGTGAATTTCATGGGAGGAAGGACTTTCAGTAGGTTCGCACAAGATGTTCTTGCCAGATAGGTAAATTTGATTCTGGCAATGGAAGTGTCAGCTATAACCAGTGTTGGGCCATTTCATTCTTATGGGTACAAACTAGGACTTTAAATCTGGATCTGGAAGTTTGTTGGTAACCAGCATTTTGGTAACTCCAAAATAGGTGTAAACTGCAAGGGCAAGTTAGACTTGCTAGCAGTTTTTAGCTGCCACTTTCTGGGCCAGTTGCACCTTTTAGATCAGGGGTGGCCAAACTATGGTTCTTTGAGGACCTGTGGACTTCAACTCCCAGAATTCCTGAACTAGCCATGCATGCATGGCTGGCTCAGGAATTCTGGGAGTTGAAGTCCACAGGTCCCCAAAGAACCATAGTTTGGCCACCCCTATTTTAGATAATCTCCAAAGGCATGCAGTTCATCACTGTGGTCCAACTGCATAGTGATCAGGGTGTGAGTTCCCACAAACAATTGTTAGACATGGCAGAATATGTGCCACCTGGTAACCAATGACGCCAGTGCTAGACATTAGTAGAAAGTCCTGGGAGAATGTAGGCTATTTATTTATTAGATTGATATGGCTGCTTATATTAAGAAACACAACTTTGGATGGCACACAACAACAGTAAAAACAAAGAAACTAAAATAGGGACAGTAAAACAAAAACCTGGTACCTCAACCATACTTCTCTGATGAATCCAGCAAAACCATCCCCAGCTTCCAGCCAAGAAAACATTATTCAAATTGCAGTAGCAATGTAAGCAATGTAAGTATTTTGCAAGCCATACTGGTATATATAGGCACAACAAGACAGTCTACAAGAAACCTGGGATAGGTTGAAGATGAGTCTGAACCTAATGCAAAATATATATATATATATCTTAGGCTCATGGTAATCTCTCCTTAATATAGATTGTGGTTTGTACACGACTATGTGTACAGTAAACCCATCTGCATGTATTCTGTCCCTGCAATCTACAAATGTGCAACTTTGACAGCAAGTGTTTGGAAAACGGACAATTTGATTGTCAGTCCATCATATCAGGATATCATGCAAGCACCTAAAACCGTGATGGCGAACCTCTGGCATGCGTGCCAGAGGTGGCACGCAGAGCCCTCTCTGTGGGCATGCATGCCATCGCCCCAGCTCAGCCAGCTGGTTGTTGAGGCGCGCATGCACGCTGACAGCTGGTCGTTGGGTTTCCGGTGCTCTGGTGCACGCGCATGTGCACGCCTTTCAGTTTGGGCACTCTGTGCTTAAAAGGTCGCCATCACTGACCTAAAACATAAGTAAACAAATGCAACCTTCCAGGATATTTCTCAGCATTCTTCCATTTCCCTATAGCTTTCCTATTTTGTCATCTGGGTCTGAATGATAAGAATGAACCAAGTTTTAAAGCATCAACCATGACTCATACTAATTTCCATTACTATATTGCCATTCCAAATGATCACATTCATAGTCCACATTCTAGCCATATGAAACCCATCCATTTCTGCCAGAGGACTGTGAACAAACAAAATGACATAGCCAACTATCTATCAAGAGCACATTATTACAAATCCAAGTCAGCCTTCATTCCCAAGAATCACCTGATAGCCATATGGTTAGATCATCTCAGGGTCTAGCATAATTAAATTGCAGTCTTTCTCTAAAACCTATGGAAATGAATATTCATGAATTTGTCCATTGTCCTTGACGGATTAGATATGTATGAGGTTTAATCTTCCCTGTAAAGTCCTAAGTGACTCTTCTGCCAGCTATTATGAAATTATCTTTAATAATATCTCACTAAAGTTTATTGACCAATTTTAAGTTAGCCCATTCAGTTACAAAACTTTTAAAAACCATTGCTCATTTCTGAATTTTTCTCAAACATACTGTCTTGAAAACTGAAGTTCATTTACCGTATTTTTTGGAGTATAAGACGCACCTTTTTCCTCCCTAAAAGTGGCTGAAAATTTGGGTGTGTCTTATACTTCGAATGTAGCTTTTTTCCAGCCCTAACTAGGTGCTAACAGATCTTCCCAGCTCTTACCTTGCAGGCTCTTTCATTGTTACTCTCTCAGAAGAATGTTTTTCCAGCCCTAAGTCTTTGCAGGTTTTTTTCTTTGCTCTACTTGCTCCAAAGAAGTTGTTTTCTAGCCCTAACCAGGTGCTAATGATCTTCCCAGCTCTTACTGGCTTGCATGCTCTTTCATTGTTACTCTCTCAGAAGAAGGTTTTTTTTAAGTCCTAACCAGGGGATAAAATAATGTGCTGAAGCTGACCAGACTAAGGATACTAGCCAGATGAATACCTGGTAGGCAGATTGTTTTCCCCTATTTTCCTCCCCAAAAACTAAGGTGCGTCTTATACTCCGGTGCGTCTTATACTCCGAAAAATACGGTAGTTATTTTAGTGTGTGGTTGGTCTTTTTCATGTTTTAGGGAGCAGAGTTACAGCTTAAAGTGAATAGATGTCCATCTTTCAACGAATGCTGCATGTACAAATATTAAACCTCCAATGGACCCCCAACTGAGTTATTGCAAATGGAAGTACCTCTTCTTTGAGTATTACTAAATCAGAAATCTAACAGGATATCCTATTTTACAAAATTGAAGACATCAATACTTTCACATAACATGTTCATGTATAAGAAGGTCTTGCTGAACTAGAAGAACAAGCTTATAAAGCTTTATTAAGTACTCCTGTATCTAAAAACTGGCGATGATATTGTAATCTTAACTGCAACTATCATGGATATTGAAACAACAATGATGACAGAAATATTTAAAATAAACAATTAGATAAAGATAGATGATATGGAAGAGTATGGTTGCATAAAGCAAGGCTTTGTCTCCTGGTTCACAAAACTAGTTTGCATAGTACAATAGGAATTTGTGTGTTAACCTGAAGTAGAACAAGTCAATATCTGTGAAATCCTTATTACAAGGGAACTGTGTTATAAATCAACATCATATCCAAGCAATGTCACATATTAACACCATATTGATGTCTAATCAACAACATATCTAGAGATGCCAGGTTGGAGTCAGCTGAACTAGATTATTCTGAAACTGCATGAAAGTTTCGACAGATGAAGATGTGTTTGTTGATCAAGCTTTTGTAAAATAATAACTGCTTTAGGATCAAACCCATCAATCTTCTGTTTAAACTGTCTCCAGCCAATCTAGAATTGCTTCCAAATATCCCCACTTTCATTTAAAAGGGACTTTTGTTTCTTTTGTTTACATTTTCAGATGAGTGCTGCTTGCTTTTTGTAACTTAAGAACTTAATATAGAGGAACAAATCCTCCCCAAAATAATACACACAACAGCTCTGTATTTTTAAAGATTTTCAGACAATTTATGACCTGTTGGCTCATCCTTTGAGACAAGGTAGTAGAATCTGATGTAACCGGAATGAACATAAAATTTCCCCATCCAATTCTTGTTCTCACCTCCACTTGCCACTTCCTGATCAGAGGTGGGTTCCTGCCTGTTTTTGCCGGTGCGGTTAATAGCTGTTGTTCGGCGCAGAGCCGAAGACCCTGCTGCCGTTCGTGGCACGGGAGCTTTCCCCGGGTGCTTTCCCCGCCCGCATGGAAGCCGCCAATTGCGTTCTTTTGCCCTCTGTGCATGCAGAACGCTTTGCGAATGTGCAGAGGGCAAAAGAACGCAATTGGCGGCTTCCATGCGGGCGGGGAAAGCGCCCAGGGAAAGCTCCCGCGCCGCGAACGGCAGCAGTGTCTTTGGCTCTGCGCCGAACAACAGCTATTAACCGCACCAGCAGGAACCCACCTCTGTTCCTGATGATATTTGATGTTTGACCAGGACATCCTCCCTCTGTTTCCACATGGCATAATTAGACAGATCATGACCATGGGATGCTGCAAACACTGGAGATTTGGGGATAAAATAGCTCTGAATATTGTGGAAATATTAATCCCAAGGAGTAATGGGTAATGGATTTTTTTTACACATCATTTAAGTTAGAAGATTTGAGGTATCTGTCAGGCACAAGAAACCAGAACTAGGATAGAGTACTGTGAGTTTATTCCATGCAGCCTATACAGCCGAAATCTGACCTATTCATGGTCAAGGCAAATTGGCGGCAGATAAGAGTCAATGGACTTCAAGGGGGCCTGGACTTAAGTCTCTTTTGGGAGTGTAGGGACTGCTGACTGATGACGCATTTGACTCAGGCTCAGTCTGGTCTGGTCCTACAGTACCTGGGTCAGAGGTGGGTTCCTGCCTGTTTTTGCTGGTGTGGTTAATAGCTGTTGTTCGGCGAAGAGCAGAAGACTCTGCTGCCATTCGCGGCGCGGGAGCTTTCCCCGGGCGCTTTCCCCGCCCGCATGGACGCTGCCAATTGCGTTCTTTTGCCCTCTGCGCATGCAGAATGCTTTGTGCATGCGCAGAGGGCAAAAGAACGCAAACGGCGGCATCTATGCGGGCGGCGGCAGCACCCGGGGAAAGCCCCTGCACCGCGAACGGCAGCAGCGTCTTCGGCTCTGCGCCGAACAACAGCTATTAACCGCACCGGCAGGAACCCACCTCTGACCTGGGTTCAAAAAATGTTGTGGTATAATAAACTGGGAGCAGGAGAAACTTCCCCGTTGATTTTACTTGTGAGAAGCTGGCAAGGAGCATCAGAAATTATGATTGCATGACTGCAGGGATGCTGCAGTTATCATAACTTTTGTGAAAAACCTGGTCTGAACAGTATGGAAATTTTGGATCCCGGATTTTTTTTTACACATTCTTAAATTTAGTGGATTTGAGGTTCTTCAGGCATAATGAAGTATTTGGGCTAACTGGAGTGTATAAACAGAGAGCAGAGTTTCAGTAGTGTATGGATTTTGCATCCATTTACTTGTTTTATTGTTTATTCTATGTTCTATTTGCTTATACAGATTTAGCTATTTCCCTATTGATTTGTCGTCAAACTCGAACTGCTGCTACTGTGTCTCTTTCTTTTTTTCATCCTGCAGTATGATGGGACCTGTGTGATGCAGCATAAATAGTGCTGGAAAGTTGAACCTCAAGCTGCAACTTCAGGGCATCATAGTTCCTAAGTTTACATGTATCTTTTATTTTTAAAAAGATCAGGTGAATTCTGTTTTGCCCTATTCTCTTGTGGTTGTTTGTTTTTTTCTGTTTTAGACCTTCTCCTTGGGAAGGGAGGCACTGTGTAAAAAGCTTGGATTTTTCTATGAGTTAATGCAGAGTCCTGTTCAAGGGCAAACTACTCAGAGCTCCTTCCAATTATGGTGGATGACTTTATCATGTTCAGTGGCTTTCTTTTTTTATATCACATCATTAGTTGTTAATAGTGGGAGGGGAGTGAGTGAGAAACACATAGAGTTCGTATCATATAAGACAGTGGTCCCCAACCCCCGGTCCGCGGCCCGGTACCGGTCTGCAGAACAAATGGTACCGGGCCGCCCTGCTACTGCGTCTTCTGTGCAGCGGCGGCGGCGGGTCCTGCGACTTTTGTGAGTCCTGCGAGTCCCGATAATAAGCGCAGGGACGGGACTCCTGCGTCTGCCGACGTACCCCGGCCCAGCTGATCAGCGTGGGGGCGGGGCTTCTGTGCGCGGATCATCAGTATTGAAAGTAACGTGTACAGGAGGGCCTGTCTGCGGTGCAGCAGGTAAAGGGGACTCCAACACATAGCCACACAGTCCCGCTGAAGACATGTACAATATACCCGAGGGTCCAACACCAATATGGCACATAGGATGTAGATCCGATTGTGTCCTAAAAATACTATGTGCAGCAGTGTTTCCCAACCATGGTGCCTCCAGCTGTTGTAAAACAGCCTTTGGCTGTCTGGCTGTCTGGGCATGCTGGGAGTTGTAGTTTCCCCTTCACTATGAGTAAAATTACTGTATTAATGAGCGTATAACACGCACCCTCATTTTAACAGTAAAATCAGAGTAAAAAAATAAATAAATGTGAAATTAATGACTTGACCTTTCCCCTGCTCACATCCCCCTGCTTTTTTAAATATTTTTTTATATTAAAATTGTTTATATTTGAGATTGTTTTGATTTAATAATCAACGCGACGCCGCAACCCCCCCCCCCAGTGGGCCACGGAAAAATTATCAAACGTTGACCGGTCCACGGCAATAAAAAGGTTGGGGACCACTGATAAGACATTAGGTGAGGAAGGCTCTGTTTAACAAAAGGAGAAAATATTGGCTCTTCACCTCTCACTTTATCTAATCTCTATCAACCAGTTCATATTTTTCTTTACTTTTACCACAAACCTAATTACCAGAATGCACAAGCTTACCAAGAATAATGGAAATTGTAAATCCAGCACAATGAGATTACAGATTAGGAAAACTGGGACTATATTACGGTATACTAAAATGTATGAAGCTTTTCACAGATATTTGATTTATTTTAAGAACTGGAGAAATCCTTGTTCACCCAGGCCAAATAGGGCAATAACTATTCCAGAATCAGAGTGAGAAATCTATTAAACTGCTTTTAATCAACTTAGAAATGTCTGTTTTCCAAAAATTGTGACCACAGCAGGGGCAATCTTGATCTCAATTACATGTAGTTGATATGGTCATATGGTTCAAATATCCTGAGAAGTGAAAACTGGTTCCTATGTTTTCACACAAAACCAAAACCTGTTATTTTTACCTCAGAAGGAAAAGTCTCATCTTCAGGATCTTCAGGATCTGGCCTTCTAAAGAGCAGTCAGGGTTGATCTCCTCTAGGACTGACCGGCTGGATCACCTTGCAGTCCAAGGGACTCACAGCAGTCTTAATAATAATAATAATAATAATAATAATAATAATAATAATAATAATAATAATAATAATAATAATAATAATAATAATAATAATAATAATAATAGCAGCAGCAGCAACAACAACAACAACAACAACAACAACAACAACAGAGTTGGAAGGGACCTTGGAGGTCTTCTAGTCCAACCCCCTGCTTAGGCAGGAAACCCTACACTACTTCAGACAAATGATTATCCAACATCTTCTTAAAAACTTCCAGTGTTGGAGCATTCACAACTTCTGGAGGCAAGCTGTTCCACTGATTAATTGTTCTAACTGTCAGGAAATTTCTCCTTAGTTCTAACTTGCTTTTCTCCTTGTTTAGTTTCCACCCATTGCTTCTTGTTCTACCCTCAGGTGCTTTGGAGAATAGTTTGACTCCCTCTTCTTTGTGGCAACCCTGAGATATTGGAACACTGCTATCATGTCTCCCCTGGTCCTTCTTTTCATCCTGTACATCCTCAGTTCTGAATATTAAAATAATAATCCACCTGCAAAGATAATTTATATAGAACTTCCGCAGTGACTAATATTGTGAAAGAAAAATCCAACAACTTACATACAAATCATTCTAGTGTAAGGAGGCTAATGGTTATTTTTCTCCCACAAAACAATTGAGGAATTCTAACCTTCCATGTTTTTATTTATTATTTTTATTTATTTATTTGTCAAACATGTATAGTAGTAATTTGTATAAACATAAGTAAAAAGTAACGATAAAAGAGGACAATAGGACAGTAGGACAGGGACGGTAGGCACGCTGGTGCGCTTATGCACGCCCCTTACAGACCTCTTAGAAATGAGGAGAGGTCGACTGTAGACAATCTAAGGTTAAAGTTTTTGGGGTTTGGGGAAGAAACTACAGAGTCAGGTAGTGCATTCCAGGCATTGATCACTCTGTTGCTGAAGTCGTATTTTCTGCAGTCGAGTTTGGAGCGCTTTACATTTAGTTTGAATTTTTACATGCTCGTGTATTGTTGCGATTGAAGCTGAAGTAGTCATTAACAGGAATGACATTTTGATATATGATTTTATGAACTACATTTAGATCAGATCGGAGGCGACGTAGTTGTAAATTGTCTAATCCCAATATTTCAAGTCTGGTGAAATAAGATATTTTGTTGTGAGCGGAGGAGTGAAGGACTCTTCTTGTGAAATATTTCTGGACTCTCTCGATTGTATTTATGTCTGATATGCAGTGCGGGTTCCAGACAGGTGAGCTGTATTCCAGAATTGGTCTAACAAATGTTTTGTATGCTCTGGTTAGTAGTGTAATGTTGCCAGAGAAGAAGCTACGCAAGATTAGATTAACAACTCTTAGTGCTTTTTGGCAATGTTGTTACAGTGGGCTCTAGCACTTAGGTCGTTGGATATGAGTACTCCAAGGTCTTTGACAGAGTGAGGGTCATCTACAAGTTTGTTTCCTCCAAGTTTGTATTTTGTATTCTGATTTTTTTTGCCAATGTGTAAGACAGAGCATTTGTTGGTTGAGATTTGAAGTTGCCAGTTGTTTGACCATTCTGCTACATGGTCAAGGTCTTTTTGAAGGGTAGCAACATTGTCGGTGGTATTAAATAGTTTAACATCATCAGCAAAGAGAACGCAGTTGCTTATAATATGATCACAAAGATCGTTTATGTAGAATATGAAGAGTGTTGGTCCTAGAACACTGCCTTGAGGGACACCACTGTTGACAGGAGCAGGATTTGATATGGCACTTCCTATTTTGACCACTTGTTGTCTGTTAGACAGGAACGCAGTTATCCAATCATGTAGGGGTCCAGAAATGCCATAGCATTTTAGTTTCAGAAGTAGTTTGTCGTGTACAACTGAATCAAAGGCTTTACAAAAGTCTATGTAAATTGCATCTATTGTTTTATGTTCTTTGCTAGCATGCATTTTATAGTGGACGTATGGTCCAACTTTTGGTTCCTAAGTATTTCTCTGTTGATCCCTTAGAAGTAGAGCAGAAAAAGAGTGCAAACTGCAATCTTCAGGATGATAAACGAGTCAGTTTCAGCTTCTATCTACAATGTTCTGGCTTCCTTCCTGAGTTAGTGTCCCTTGGCTGTGTTACAAGACTGGTTAGAGGAAATGCCCCTTTCAACACTTGAGGCAGCTGCACACATAACCTTTTTTCCCTCTACAAAAAAAAATGGAAAAAAATATGACTATGCTATAATACGTGTACTTTGCAGCATTTTACTTTGCCATGTAGATGCGCACATTTTTGAAGACTTAACTGAAGAATTTTGATTAAGAAATACGCTTAATAACTACAATGGATTGTAGTCTTAGTCATTATAGCCTTCTTCAGGTTTTGTACTAATAAGAACAAAGTAGAATGGAGGCATATCTTCTGGTTCTGCACCTAGCGTCCTTATGTATGCTAGCTCTCTACATCTCTAGATTATCAAGGTTCAGTGAGACATCTGCAATAGATTTAACAGATTAACAGAGTTGGAAGGGACCTTGCAAGTCATCTAGTCCAACCCCCTGCCCAAGCAGGAGACCCTACATCTGCCTCTACCTAGGATCGAACTCACAACCTCCTGATTGTGAGGCAAGAGCTCCACCTCTAGGCCACAGCTCAATAGACATTTCATTGAAATCATGGGGATTATTCTGATACAACAAGGTTGGTGGTTTCATGCAGGTTCTACTTTTGTTTGAATGCATACAAAAAAGAATTTTGCAGATCTGCCCATTCAAGATTGATGAATTGGAATAATTGGGTGAAAGGCATGAGGATGCCGAGGACAGAGTTAGCTCATGGATCCCCATTCCTCCATACTTGCATGGTGGCAAGGTATCCTTCTTATTTGTTTTTTTAATATCAACATAAGAAGAAGCACCAAACAGGACGATGAATGCTTCATATTTCTTCCAGCACTTTTGCACCCTACCCTGCAATGCTTTTGAGCCAATGGAACCTTTTAAACTATTGCAACTAGCAACAGTTTTACAAAACAAAGAGACAAATGGTACACACACACACACACACACACACACACACACACACACACACACACACACACACACACACACTTTGCCTCTTAAGCTGAAGGAAGCCTGAAGTGCACTGCCTGTTCTGTGACCCAGCCTAATATTTTATTGTCAGCAACTTGTGCCTATAAACAAGAAAAATAAGTATAGTTGTATTGATTACACATAAGGCAAGACATGCCCCCACCGCTTCCATGATGACCTGCTGATAGCACATCACAAGCAGCCAAATACTCTGGCTACTCAGAAATCTTTAGGCAGGAGATAAATCTCCATCCTGTGCCTCACTTTGGGAGTAATATAAAGTTACTCCCAGTGTTTCTATCCTCTATGTTTTCAATGAAAAACCTACCTTTTGCCATACTGATTCCTAGCCATATTTTCACATAGAAAAAGGTGAGAGCAACGAGGAGATAAATCAGTTGAGGAGAGTTTACCAGCCAGTACTGTGCGATATCCATATGGAGTCATTAATATTGACATGCTTGGAAACTGGGATTACTTGCAGATTAAACATGTTTACAGCCTCCCACAACAAAATCTAGTATCTGTCTAGGCCAGGGGTAGGCAAACTACAGCTCTTTGAGGACCTGTGGACTTCAACTCCCAGAATTCCTGAGTCAGCCATGCATGCATGGCTGGCTCAGGAATTCTGGGAGTTGAAGTCCACAGGTCCTCAAAGAGCTGTAGTTTGCCCACCCCTGGTCTAGGCGAAACTAGTTGAGAGATGAGAGACAAATGGTACTCTGTTCTCAAGAGACAGGGCTCTGAGAGCTCATTTTCAGACAAAAATCCCGCTCATAGTCTTCCAACATTTTCTTAATGTCCAGGATAAGTGTCATAGGTTCAGGAATGGTGAAAAACTCAAAGAAGACAGCCATTTATTTCCTCAAAGGGTTTTTTAAATTAAAACAATGGTATTGTATGGAAATATACAGTGGTATTCTAAACAAACCAAAGTGAATATGAGTTCTTATCTCCAAGTTTCTACCTTTTATCCCAAGATTTTCTCAAGACTTTATCTTCTGTCAGTTGCTTGTTGTACCTTCTTACTACATTCCTTTATTATTTTCTACATTCTTATTACTGCCCCAATTCTTTCCCGCATTGTAATCTATTTCTATTGCTAAGTTTTATACCATTGACCTATTTCTTCCATTAATTTACTTTCTGTCCACTTCTCAGGAGGGCAACCCTGTACTGTCAGCAATGTGGTTGGGATTGCTGCAGTGTCACTTGGTGTCACCATCTGGGTTGCATTTTCCAAGCCTTGTAAAGGCTTCTCTCCTCTCACTTGTTCCAGCTGTTTAGTTATATAATATCTCTGGTACTGCAGATTGGATAGTCCCTGCAGAGAATTCTGGGAGTTCTTTGAATGCACGCTTGGCTAGTTTCCAGGGGATTTTAGGATTTAAGCAGCTATGAAGAGCATTGTTGCAGCTATTAACATGAATAGCGTTTCTAAGTGCTGGGCATGGGAAGATTGATTAAAGGGATGAAGTGACATAAAGAATAACGCCATGGATTTAGATTTATTATTAGAGTTGGAAGGGACCTTGTAGGTCATCTAGTCCAACCCCCTGCTCAAGCAGGAGTTCCTACATCATTTGAGACAGATGGCAGTCCAGTCTCTCCTTGAAGGTCGCAAGTGTTGGGGCTCTCACAACCTCCGCTGGCAAGCTGTTCCACTGGTTGATCGCTCTCACCGTCAGAAAGTTTCTCCTCACTTCCAGGTTGAATCTCTCCTTGGTCAGCTTCCATCCGTTATTCCTTGTTTGCCTTTCTGGTGCCATAGAGAACAGCCTGACCTCCTCCTCTCTGTGGCAGCCCCTCAAGTATTGGAACACTGCTATCATGTCACCCCTGGTCCTTCTCTTCGCCAGACTGGCCAAGCTCAGTTCCTGCAACCGCTCTTTGTATGTTTTATTTTCCAGACCCTTTATCATCCTGGTTGCTCTCTTCTGCAGAACATCCTCCATCTGGAATTTGAATGATTACATCAGATACATGCTTTTACCATATATTTACCAAAGAGTAATATATATTGTATTACTCAATATATGTAATATCCAGCATGAAAAATGGTCACTCTACTCCAAACCTCATGGTGTGAAGTAATTCAGTGCCCAGTAAGTTAAAGCAAGTAGAGCAGTGGAGGGTTCCCAAATTTTTTACTACCACTCTGTGGGCGTGGCTTATTTTGTGGGTGTGGCTTGCCAGCTATGTGACCGGGTGGACGTGGGCCTCGGGAGCTTGGCAGCGGCCAGAGAAGCAGGGGGGGGCATTGCCCACCCACAACGCAGCCCCCTGCAGCGGGAGCAGCAAGACCACGGCAGCAGTTCTTCTAGGAGGCTCCATCCTGGCTTGAATGCTTCTCCCCATTCGATGATCCTAGGCTCCTGCCACCCGTTCTCCCTCCCCTCAGCAGCTCAAGAAGCCTCAAATGTGCGAAAATGCCTAGGATCATCACCGCGCATTCGTGGCTTCTTGGACTGCTGAAGGGAGGGGAATGGAGATAGCTCCTGCCGCCCATTCTTTCAGCGTCTCACGCGCTCCCTCAGCCATCCTCCCCTGCTTGGACTCACTGTGGGGTAGGAAGGCAGCACATGTGCAGTGCCGGAAGCTCGGCTTCTGGGCATGCGCAGAAGATTTTTTAAAAAAAAAATTTAAAAAACAATTTTTTTTAAATGGCGGCGCCCAGGCACCGGCAACTGACCGCACCGGTACTGTGACATCACCAGCGGGCCTCTACCGGTGCTATAGAGTGGACCGCACCGGTAGGAACCCACCACTGAAGTAGAGCTAGGTCAAGATTCATGGCTAGAAGAAGCACCACCTTGGTGATTGGTTTAGTGAAAGTCTTTGTAGTTTCTTGTCTTACAATCCTGATTACAACTTTGCAGCCAACACTAACGATTATCTTGATTGGCTTGTGCTGTCTTGGGGAACATTCTGCTCACACAAAAGATACCACACAAAGTACTTGCGTTCTCTTTGCTGCATTCGTCACTGTAACACCACTCAGCTTTAGTGTTTTGTTTGTTTGTTTGCATTTATTTATTTATGATTCCTTCCTGCTGCATCTGTCTCTTTCTCTCTCTGAGATCATGCGGGGAAGGTCAGGCTGGGCATGGTTATCTTTAAGTGAATCCAGACAAAGTACAGATTATCCCTTTTATGATTGCATTCAAACTCCACCTTACACTGGTGGAGGTTCCTATAGTTATATACTCTTCTGAAGTGACAAGTATACACAGAAATTCAATAAATTTATTTTTCCAATGCAGGTGTTAGTTTGGAACAGATGGATTTAAAACTTTAAATTTAATTTAATTTGAAGTTAAATAAACGTTTATCATTGCCATTCACACACCAGAACTGGGGTCATTGAACACACAATTAGGCTAAAATGTGGTACTTTAATGTGGTATTTGTACTTCAGGCTGCTGTGGAACTCAATCATAAGCATATTGTATGAATCAGGTTATTTCATTACATTAAAATATAACAAAGTACTGAAGAAGCTTCTTGGATGAGAAGCGAAACATCTTCAAGGAAAAACAAAATCCCATTTGCCTTTTGAAAAAGCACCTTTGGAATAATAAAGTATATTTATTTAGGAATAACATGCTAGGTAAATACAGCAGATACATTTTGTTAATTTGTGTTTTACGGTTTAATGTATTATGTGATCTGATTTTGAATACTAAATGGTTGTTTGGTTTATCTTAATAGTCCGGATATTGTTGTTCTAATATATTTTGTCTCCAACTGAATGTTTCAGTATCTTTATCATATTTGTTTCAATGGTTATTATTTCCACCTCATCAGCCCATCTGCTTATTTTAGCTTCTCATTCCTTCCTCTTTTCTGGCTTCTGCGTGGAAATCTCCAAGGTCATCGGTTTACATTTCAGCTTTGTTTGTACAGTATAAGAATGTAGGCAAGTGCATTTAATTCATTTCTTTTTTATGGATTTGTTCTAGCTTGGAAAACACTAGAGGAAAAGTCCGTTTCCTTCCTTGAAGTCTGCATGTGACACTTGTGGTTTCCTTAGCAAAGCTTGGTCCTTGATTTGAAATTACCTTTTAATATTAATTTGAACATGTGAATGAATTAAACATCAGCTTTGTTTAGGATAGCTGAGAAGCTTCATTCAGTCAATTATATCTGGACTTAAGATATTTGCTCAACAGATCAGTAATCTTTGGCATTTTGGGATAAGACACTACTCTGAACTCATTTAACATTGTTTAAGTTCTCACAGTATTCTTCTATCCTAAGTTGGCAAGCAGTTATTTCCATGTAGCCCAATATTAGTATGCACTAGCTTCTATCCTGGGACTGCAGAGTTACCTCCATATCCACAGATGAATGGCACAATAACATGTCTTTTTTTTAACCCAAAGGTCTATCTATACCCATGATGGCGAACCTATGGCACGCGGAGCCATATCTGCCGGCACGCGAGCTGTTGCCCTAGCTCAGCTCCAGCGCGCATGTGCACGCCGGCCAGCTGATTTTCGGCTCACATGGAGCCTCTGGAAGGGCGTTTTCAGTCTCCGGAGGGCTTCCGGGGGGCAGGGGAGGCCATTTTCGCCCTCCCTGGGCTCCAGGGAAGCCTCTGGAGTCTGGGAAGGGCGAAAAATGGGCCTACTGGGCTCACTGGAAGTCGGGAAATGGGAGCATGGGGGTTGTGCACGGGAGGCGGGGCAGCACGTGGGGGGGTCTCACACGCATGTGCAGGGGACTGGGGCGTGGGGGGGCATTGAATTATGCACGTGCGTGCTTTTGGCACCCGAGGGAAAAAAGGTTCGCCATCACTGATCTATACGATACAATACAATATATACAAGAGTAGAGGTGAGAGATTCTAGTTGGATCTTTTGTCCACAACTGTGAACAGTTGGATCTGGGTTCAGATATCATGGTAAACAAGCCATGGAAGGAAAGATATGTTTATCCAATTCTGTTTGCAAAAAAAAAAAAGCAAAGCTGGAAGGATTGAGAAGTTGTGCACCTCACTTGTTTCTGATTAAGCTAGAATCCTTACAATTCTGCTTACATAACTCAAGCAATGATAAATTTATAGAAAACATTTTTTATTTATAAATGTCTGGGATGATAAACTGCAAAATAAGATCCAACTTTATCTTTTCTCTCTTTTTATAGTTATGGATTTAAATTACTCATTGTGGTTTTGAATTAATTATGAAACTGAATTATAGCACATTTATCAGATATAGTTGTTTTGAGCCCTTCTCTACTGTACTTTTTCTCCGTGCCTCCCTCTGTGAACTAGATGAAGAGTTGTGACTGAAAACTATCATAAACTTGATGAAAAATTCAGTTTTCCTTTGTTAATCCCACCCCCAACTTATCATAGAAAATGTGCAATTATAGACCTGTCAGGATTGATTTTTAGGCAAACTCTTAAAGGCAGCAGTTGTGTGAAATTGTCAACTAGGGGTCACAAATTTAAGTCAGGAATTAAAGGGCTTACCCAGAAATCTGAATCAAAGGACAACTCAAAATATCACATGGACCCAAGATTAGTTTGGGTCCATACCAAAAGTGGAGAACATTGCTAATCTAGGATTGAGATATTCAGGGTTTATGTCCTTTGGATAAATATAATTTTTACAAATTTTGGTAGCTTGTTGAGAGCTAGTTCAGTTTTGATGATTAAGGCATCAGGCTAGAAATCAGGAGGCCATGAATTTTAGTCCTGTCTTAAGCATGAAGCCAGTTTGGTGACCTTGGGGCAATCATCCCCTCTCAGCTAATTACGAAAAAGAAGAAGAAAACTATAGGGACTAGTTCAGGCAGTTGGCAAGATGATTAACAATAAAAGCGTCTTAAGAAGAAATGTATGGTATTTCATTTTACCTAAGGTAGATTTTGGAATTCAATCCCTTCATTTACGTGCTCCCCTATCTTGGACTGCTTTAGTTTAAGAAATATTCCTTCTGTTTCAAAAAGCTTTTGGGGCAGACAAGAGAAAAAACAAGTGTGCTGTTAGCAATATACTGTATTTTTGGAGTATAAGACGCATCTTTTTCCTCCCTAAAAGTGGCTGAAAATTTGGGTGCGTCTTATACTCTGAATGTAGCTTTTCCGGAGCTTTTTCCCCAGCCCTAACTAGGTGCTAACGATCTTCCCAGCTCTTACCTTGCAGGCTCTTTCATTGTTACTCTCAGAAGAATGTTTTTCCAGCCCTAAGTCTTTGCAGGGTTTTTTTCATTGCTCTACTTGCTCCGAATAAGTTTTTTTCTAGCTCTAACTAGGTGCTAATGATCTTTCCACCTCTTACTGGCTTGCAGGCTCTTTCATTGTTACTCTCTCCAAAGAATGTTTTTCCAGCCATAAGTCTTTGCAGGGTTTTTTTCATTGCTCTACTTGCTCAGAATAAGTTTTTTTCTAGCCCTAACCAGGTGCTAATGATCTTCCCAGCTCTTACTGGCTTGCAGGCTCTTTCATTGTTACTCTCTCCTAAGAAGGTTTTTTTTAAGTCCTAACCAGGGGATAAAATAATGTGCTGAAGCTGACCAGACTAAGGACGTTAGCCAGATGAATACCTGGTAGGCAGATTTCCCCCCCTATTTTCCTCCCCAAAAACTAAGGTGCGTCTTATATTCCGGTGCGTCTTATACTTCAAAAAATACGGTATTCAAGAAAACCACTAATGTAGAATTATGAACCAGAATAAAAGCAAAGATATTTTTTTCTCCTGCGGATTTATAATCCTTTGAAGATAAATGTGTTTTGGGAGGTTGAACTATAAAAACATATCTTTGCTTTAGAATCGAATTCAGGCCAATTTGTTTCAGTTACCAGATGCTAAAGAAGCCTCGCCCATCACTCCCTTGTCCCTTGCGACTCTTTATCTAAAATTGTTGTGCGCAATACATGTTCTTTTCACCCAAATATTAAGTCAGCAGGGTCATATTTTGCAACTGTTTCATGTGGCCTTTTCTTTAAATTTGCTTACTGTCATGGCAACTTAGACAGTGGCTAACCATGCCTAGACTTCAAAGCTAACAGGGTTAGGCCTACCTGGATAGGGCTATCAGATCTCGGCTGCAAAAATCCAGATGATGACTAGATATCAAGAAAGAAATGTACAAACGCTATTTACTGACTGTATGGATTTTTCCATCCGATATTTGCTAGTCCAATACTTTGATGGGATCCCTCCAGTGAGCTAGCCTGGAAGTTTGGAAGAACTTTCGAGAACAAGGAATTAACTACTCAGTCCAGTACTGCTGCACTGAAATTTTTGTATACCTGTTCATGATGCCATCAGGAAATGATCCTGACTTGGGGACTTCTGTCCTTTTTCTGTCATAAAATGAACCTTATAGGACCCCAGTGAGATTGACTCCTTCGGTTTTAATAGACAATTTTCCTTCCTAAAAACAGGGCATAGAGCAGAAATTGGCATTACGTACTTTCTTACTATTCCTAATTTCTTTAGAAACAGGAGCGTGGTGGTTCACAAAGTTAAGATGGTGGGCTGATGATTATCAGCCACATTTCAAGACCCATTGTTGCTGTGTGTGTGTGTGTGTGTGTGTGTGTGTGTGTGTGTGTGTGTGTGAGAGAGAGAGAGAGAGAGAGAGAGAGAGAGAGAGAGAGAGAGAGAGAGAGAGAGAGAGAGAGAGAGAGAGAGAGAGAGAGAGAGAGAGAGCGCTCTGGTCACATGTTCCAGGTCGTGCCAATCCAGCCATTTGAAGACAAGTGCAAGTAGATAAATGGGTACCACTTTGGTGGGCAACTTCACAGAGACATGAAAGGAACCTCCAACTGGGTGTTCCCCGGGTACCGGTGATGCCACTGGCAAATCCTTTCACCACAGAAGCACTTAGGTGCTTCCAACATAGAAGTATAGTATTTCTTTAGGATATAATCAAACAAAATAACTGCTAATTCAGAATTTCTTCTTCTAGAAACTTTTATCTTATTTTAAGAAGTGTGAAGGAGTTCTATTTTATAAACATGCAGGTTCAGAAATTCAGGATTTATTTCATGAAATGGTGAAACCTCCTCTCTGGTTGATGCAACCAAGCTGTTTATGAGTGTATTTGTATTTATGAATGTGCTTAATGTATGAAGAACAAAGAAGAACTGATGAAATGTCTTTTTCTAATATATATCTTGATATGATTATTCTGAAAAAGAGGTAAGATTGGCTTTACAAAATCTCAATTTGATCAAAGCCAAAAGGTTTTAAATGTTGCACCGTCATGAAAAAGGTGAAAGTTTCTAAAAGCAACAGCTAACTGAAAGGATTACAGTTCTAGCTCCAGATGCAGTATCACGTGTTTAGATTTAAGTAAGTACAATACAAAAACAGAATAGGGAAACAAGTAATGTATGTTTTGTCTATTTTAACTCTGAGATGGAGTCTTGCAGTAGCCAATGTTTTTGTGGGTGGGTCCATGTTTTCATTTCATTTTATTTTTTTGCTATGAAGGGCTACAGGGAGCTTGGCCAGTTTATATTCCTAGCATGAATGGGACAAAAATACTTGATCTGTGTAGTGTAGGAGAGAGAAGTTAAGAGAAAAATGGGTGTATTGAGTCTGACAGAAGCACAATTTACTGTACCCTTTGGACACATTACTTTAAATTGTGTACTTGTATGCACGTGGGTGTGAGGCAGTGGTGGGTTGTAAATAATTTTGCTACTGGTTTGTGTGCGTGCAAGCGCGTGCACACAACACTTCTCTGCATGCGCAGAAGCTTCTGTGCATGCACAGAAGTATCCTGGGTGGGTGGGCGGAGCATCCCGGGCAGGTGGGCAGAGCATCCAGGGTGGGTGGGCGGAGCATCCTGCCGCCGGTGCTACCGGTTCTAAGAACCGGTCCGAACCACGAGCAACCCACCGCTGGTGTGAGGGAGAGAGAGAGAGAGATACTGTAAGGGAGAGAGAGAGAAACACTTGTGCCACTAAAAATCTGTATTTTTGCCACTAAATTCAGCAGAATGAACTATGGGGCAGATGGAAGATCTGGAGATGTTAAATAAGTGCTCCAGAAGCTGTTATGTTACCCTCCTTCAAGATATCTTGGAATGAATGTGATAATGATATACAGTAGAAGTTGTCTATGGTCTTCTTCTTACATACAGACTTTGAGGCCATATTACATGCTGAGGTATAAAAAAAGTATGTTAATGTACACTTTTTGGTACTTTAAAAAGAATAACAAGGTGACATAGCAGTAAGTTGTTTTTATCTTTTTAAATAGCTTTTACTGTTTTAATGCTTTTTGTTATTATTTTTGTTATTATTTTGTATTATTTTAAGGTTTTATTTATTTATTTTATTTATTTATTTATTTGGTAGTTTTTATATGCCGCCCTACTCCCTCAGGACTCAGGGCGGCATAAAACATTTTATTAAAAAACTCCAAACAAATCATTAAAAGACAGCTTAAAAACAGTTAATATATATATATATATACACACACCATACATACATGGGGGAGACATCAGATATAGAATCGTCTCAAACTCACCCCACCTGCAGGAAGAGCCATGTCTTAATGGCTTTTCAGAAGGCCAGCAAGGTGGGGATGATTCGGATCTCTGGGGGTAGTTGGTTCCAGAGAGCAGGGGCCCCTACAGAGAAGGCCCTCCCTCTAGGCCCTGCCAGTCGGCACTGTTTGGCTGACGGGACCTGGAGGAGACCCACTCTGTGGGACCTGACCGTTCGGAAGGAGGAATGCGGCAGAATGCGGTCCCGGAGGTAGCCTGGTCCTAAGCCATGTAAGACTTGTTTTAACTTTGTGAGACACCTATAGTCATATGAGCATTGAATATTTATTTATTGAATATTTATTCATTGAATAAATGAATGAATAAATGAAATTGGGAAATTCTTCATGTACAAGTACTGTGCAAAAGTGTTAGGCGGTTATGCAAAAATGCTGTAAATTAAGAGTGCTTTCAGAAATAAAAGTGTTAATAGTTTATTTTTATCAGTTGACCAAATGGAAAGTAAATGAACAGAAGAGAAATCCAAATCAAATCAATATTTTGTGTGAGCACCCTTTGCCTTCAAAACAGCATCAATTCTTACACTTGCACAAAGTCAGGGATTTTGTAGGATTAGAGTCAGGTGTATGATTAACCAATTATATAAGCAGGTGCTAATGATCATCTATTTCATATGTAGTTTGAAATACAGTCATTAACTGAAACAGAAACAGCTGTGTAGGAGGCAGTGGTGAAATCCAATTTTTTTTACTACTGGTTCTGTGGGCATGGCTTGGTGGACGTGGTGTGACTTTGTGGGTGTGGCTTTGGGCGTGGCTTGGTGGGCACGGCAGGAGAAGGATACTGCAAAATCTCCATTCCCACCCCACTCCAGAGGAAGGATACTGCAAAATCCCCATTCCCACCCCACTCCAGAGGAAGGATACTGCAAAATCCCCATTCCCACCCCACTCCAGAGGAAGGATACTGCAAAATCCCCATTCCCTCCCCACTCCAGAGGAAGGATACTGCAAAATCTCCATTCCCACCCCACTCCAGAGGAAGGATACTGCAAAATCCCCATTCCCTCCCCACTCCAGAGGAAGGATACTGCAAAATCTCCATTCCCACCCCACTCCAGAGGAAGGATACTGCAAAATCTCCATTCCCACCCCACTCCAGAGGAAGGATACTGCAAAATCCCCATTCCCTCCCCACTCCTGGGGGAAGGATATTGCAAAATCTCCATTCCCACCCCACTCTGGGGCCAGCCAGAGGTGGTATTTGCCGGTTCTCTGAACTACTCAAAATTTCCGTTACCGGTTCTTCGAACTACTCAAAATTCCGCTACTGGTTCTCCAGAACCTGCCAGAACCTGCTAGATTTCACCCCTGGTAAGAGGCTTGAAACTGGGTGAGGAACAGGCAAACTCTGCTAATAAGGTGAAGTTATGTTAAGTTTATAAATAAACATATTTATATGTTTATATGTTATGTTTATACTTATACTTGTTTTCCTCATACATGCTTGACAAAACATATAAATTAAAATAAATTAAAAAATAAAAATAAGATAGTTTCATCCCACACATCAGGCAAAACTGAGCACAGCAATAAGATAAAAGGTCTCTCCCAAGCAAAGATTTCAAAGCAGACTAGGGTTTAAAGATGTGCTGCTCAAGCTCTTTTGAAGAAGCAAAAAGAAATGGGCAATGTTGAGGACTGCAGACCAAGTGGCTGGCCAAGGAAACTTAATGCAGCAGCTGAAAGACACCTCATGCTTACTTTCCTTTGACATTGGAAGAGGTCCAGCAATGCCATCAGCATAGAACTGGCAGAAACCAGGGAGACCCAGGTATACCTAGCTATGTACCAGGGGTGAGATGCTCACTTACCCAGACTGGTGCGCTGCTCCGCGGTCCTTCATGCTTTGTGTGTGCGCGTGCGCGCTATGCGTGCGCGCCCCTTGCGCAATTTTGCTTCTGCGCATGTGCGGAAGCAAAATCGCGCTGAAATCTCACGAGGGGACGCGCGCATGAGAGATTTTGGCGTGATTTTACTTCCGCGCATGCGCAGAAGCAAAATCTCACTGAAATCTCACGCGCGTGCGTGTCCCCTCGCGAGATTTCGGCGCAATTTTGCTTCCGTGCATGCGCAGAAGCAAAATCGCCCAAAAATTCACGAAAAAGAGATGGCGACGCGCGCGACTGCCCGGTGGAGACGGTACCAGAGCAGTCGCGCGCAAATTGGGTTATCGGCGGGTCCCTACCAGAGCTCCGCATTGGATCGCACCGGTAGGAACCCACCCCTGCTATGTACTGTCTGGCGAAGTCTGGCCAGAAGTGGTCTTCATAGAAGAATTGCAGCCAAAAAGCCAGACCTCCGACGTGGAAACAATGCTAAATGACTCAACTATGCATGAAGACATAGGAACTGGGGTGCAGAAAAATGGAAGCAGATGTTCTGGACTGAGGAGTCAAAATTTGAAATATTTGGCTATAGCAGGAGGCAATTTGTTCACTGAAGGGCTGGAGAATGGTACAATAATGATTTGTCTGCAGGCTACAGTGAAGTATAGTGGAGGTTCCTTTCAAGTTTAGGGTTGCGTTTTTGCAAACAGAGTTGGAAATTTGGTCAGGATCAATGGTTCCTCAATGCTGAGAAATACAGACAGAAACTTATCCATAATGCTTGTATTTTGGTCTGTGACTGTAAAATAAAAATTATTATTATTATTATTATTATTATTATTATTATTATTATTATTATTATTGTTATTGTTATTGTTATTGTTATTGTTATTGTTATTGTTATTGTTATTGTTATTGTTATTGTTATTGTTATTGTTATTGTTATTGTTATTATTATTATCCATAATGCCAAACCATCGGAGAGGTGTGCAGAAATTTATTCTGCAGCAGGGGTGTATGGGGTGCTCATGGAGGAGTAGCACCTCTGGTGTAGGGGCATGTCGTGTCCTTTTATGGCAGCTCATTTTAGGGCATCTTTTAGGGCAGCTCGTTCACCTTTGGTCCCCACCTGTCACTCAGCTCTCACCTGTGGCTCCTAGCAGCTGTAGCATGTGCAGCGGCCACACCCCGGGCAACAGTTTCGACAGGCTGGCCAAACCAGTTTGAGAGTAACCATTGGGTCACTGACCTTCGGTGACATAGGGACTTGTCTATCCCGAGCATGTGAAGACGTATTCTGGCGGACTGAATGGATGAAATCTACTAGAATAGGACAACAGTCATGAAGGCGGTCTCTGCAAGCAATGTGGTACGCTAAGAGCATGGCAAGACACGAAAGACACCCTGGTCAACCACTGCGCCCAGCCCATCTCCAACTGTCTCAACTCTTGTCCTGCTATTTGGAGCAAGATGGAATCTGGGAAGAGAGAGTGAGGCTGACTATGCGCACCTCTCCCTCACTTTAATCCAATTCACGCGCAAGTCTTGACATCTCCCCCAATTCCCATGATGATAGATGTCAAGGTCCTCTTCGAATACGATGGATGAACATCATCATTCTGCAGCAGGACAACAGTTCCAAACATACAGCAAATGTTATTCAGAACTATCTTCAGGGTAAAGAAGAATAAGAAGTCCTGGAAGTGATGGTTTGGTCCACACAAAGCCCTGGTCTCAACATCATCAATTCTGTTTGGGATTACATGAAGAGACAGAAGGATTTGAGGCAGCCTACATCCACAGAAGATCTGTGGTTAGTTCTTCAAAATGTTTGGAACAAACTTGAAGGAACCTTGCCGAGTTCTTTCAAAATCTGTGTGCAAGTGTTCTTAGAAGAATCGATGCTATTTGGAAGGCAACGGGTGTTCACACCAAATATTGATTTGATTTGGGTTTTTATTCTGTTTATTAACATTCCGTTTTGTTAATCAATAGAAAATAATCTATTAACACTTCTATTTCAGAAAGCATTTTAATTTACAGCATTTTTGCACAGGACTGTGCTTTTATATACATCAGATATTCGAGATGGAGATTTATGGACCCTGAGAGAGTTTAGAGATTTCCTTGAGGATTTGGTAGGTAGTTCAGCCAAGACCTAACTCATAGCCCGGAATGATATCCGCCAGAAATTTCTCTGAATCCCACCCTAAAAATGTTCTGGAAGTCTTTAAAAACCTGGCTTTTCTCCCAGGCCTCGGTGTAGCGGGGGCTGTGGAGCCTTGTCGGTGTTCTTTTCTTTAATGGGGATATTGTTGTCCACACATTTTATATTCTTTATTATTTTTCTGTTTTAAATAGTAAAGTTTCCAGAGACATTATGGAGTTGGATGGCCTCCAATCCAATGAATGGAATTAATAAATAATAATACAAATGAACAGATGGCATATTAGTAAAACATGTTATGGATAATAAATAGTATATTTATAATGAAGGTGCAGTATCCACAGGAGAGAGTAAACAAAAATCAAGCTAATGGATGTGATCCTGTGATCCCAAACCACACACTTTTTTTGCCTGTGGAGACACAGGTGAGGCCTGTAAAAAGGGCGAATAGTCTTCAACGACACAACCACAACAACCATCTTGAATTGTTTCCCTTCGCAATGGATACCCCTGTACAAAGGCTATTTAATTTATTTATTGTAGTTTATAACATCTATCTCAGCCTTGGGGCTCTGGATGGTAAACAACAATTAAAAGCATAAAATAGCAATAATATATAATAAATACAAATTGGTAGTCAAGGTAACCATCACAATCAGTGGTGGGTTGTAAAATATTTTGCCACCAGTTCGCACGCTCACGCATGCGCACAACACTTCTGCACATGGGCAGAAGCATCCTGAGCGGGTGGGTGGAGCCTCCCACCACCAGCACTACCGATTCTAAGAACCGGTCCGAACCGGGAGCAACCCACTGCTGATCACAACCAACCCATGGGCTCACATATCCCAACTTTTATGTCCACTGCAGGGTCGGGTTCCTAATTTTTTTACTACCACTCTGTGGGCGTGGCTTATTTTGTGGGTGTGGCTTGCCAGCCATGTGACCGGGTGGGCATGGCTTCTCAGACTGCTGAAGGGAGGGGAACTGAGATAGGTCCTGCTGCCCATTCCCCCTCCCCTCAGCAGCTCGAGAAGCCTCGAACGTGCAAAAATGCCTAGGATCATCACCGCGCGTTTGTGGCTTCTCGGACTGCTGAAGGGAGGGGAACTGAGATAGGTCCTGCTGCCCATTCCCCCTCCCCTCAGCAGCTCGAGAAGCCTCGAACGTGCAAACATGCCTAGGATCATCACCGGTGTTTGTGGCTTCTCGGACTGCTGAAGGGAGGGGAACGGAGATAGGTCCTGCCGCCCGTTCTTTCAGCGTCTCACGCGCTCCCTCAGCCATCCTCCCCTGCTTGGACTCACTGTGGGGTAGGAAGGCAGCGCATGAGCAGTGCCGGAAACTTGGCTTCTGGGCATGCGCAGAAGAAAATTAAAAAAATAAAAATAATTTTTTTTAAAATGGCGGTGCCCAGGCACCGGCAACCGACCGCACCGGTACTGTGACGTCACCAGCGGGCCACTACCGGTGCTATAGAGTGGACCGCACTGGTAGGAACCCACCACTGGTCCACTGGCATAAGAAGGTCTACCTGAAAGTTTCGGGGTTAATCTATTTTGTGGCAGGGGTGTGTGTGATGTTTCAAAGGACACATTATTTGGGATACACTGTGTTTTGTAATTGCTCAGATTAGTATCCCAAAGTTTTATTGCCTATAATAAAAAGGTGAGTTTTCTTTTATGAAGTAATTGTACTAAATTTTACAAGCTGTAAAAGATCTAATAGACGTTTTTGTTATTTTTTTCCAACTGGCAAAAATTCTGGCTGCATCTCCATTGCTTTCTTAGAGTGTTTCTCAATCTGCATTCTGCTTAGCCGGGTCTGTAGGGGGAATCCATGAAGCATATGGATGATTTAGTGTAGAGAATTGATAGAATCTTCAGATAGTTGTTATTTTAAATTAACTTTTATGGAAAATCATAAAGGGTATATGCACAGATAGAACATTTCATGATTATAGGCTTGTTAGCGATCCTACTATCCATGAAACATCAAATTTCAGCAGAAAACCAAGAATAAAATGCTTACAATTAAAATAAAGATTGTGACATTGAGAAGGTTAAGACTTCAGCTATTTTTAGTTCCCATCATACTGAAAGATAAGCAAATCTGGAAGTGTTATTCCTTCTGAGCCTTATAACAAGATCTGTTTGATCTGCTTATGTGCACTACTTTAGAAGACAAACAGCACATTTATTAGACTGGCCATTAATTTAGTTGAAGGTTGAGGTTTTCATAAGAAATATGTTCTGGAAATAAAATTACATGTTTATAGTGAAGGCATGATTTTGAACCTGCTTTATTGGATCTGCTTTATTTATTAGCTGCTCAAACTAAAAAAGAAAAGAAAAGAATTATCAGAAAGAAAAATAAAAGAAAGAAAGATGGAGCAAAACTCCAGCTTGATCTAGGTTTCAGTTTCAGGAGAATGGGGGTAGAAAAAAGAAGTGAATATAAAAATATTGTTGTGTTTTCACATAGTAACTAGCACTTGGGTGGGCAAAACAAAGATTACATTAATCCTAAAGGTTATCCAGTGATTGCATTAGTTGATTAGTAGTATGCAGGCAATATGTTTGTAAGCAGTGAGTACAGCACGAGTAGTGGCAAATATTGCCCGAATGAGAAAATTTCCTGCTTTAGAAAGAACGTAGCCTATAAGAGACCCTGCACTACCTATTCCTAGAAGAAAAGGAAAGAGAAAATGCTAAGTCCAGGGCAGCAGACTGGAGAAGTCATGATGCCCATCTACCAGTTCTGGTGTTGAGGAAGGAAGAAGCAATTACTCTAGTGTAGTGATGGTTAACCTTTTTCTCATTGTGTGCCGAAAGCGCGCGCCAGCGTGATGGCACCAATAATGCAATGCGCCCCCTGCGTATGCGTGCATGACCCCACATGCTCCCCCCACCCAGCGCACAACGGCGCCACTGGTGAAATCCAAATTCTTTTACTACCGGTTCTGTGGGCATGGCTTGGGCATGGTGTGGCTTGGTGGGCGTGGCAGGGAAGGATACTGCAAAATCTCCATTCCCATCCCACTCCTGGAGAAGGATATTGCAAAATCTCCATTCCCACCCCACTCTGGAGCCAGCCAGAGGTGGTATTTGCTGGTTCTCTGAACTACTCAAAATTTCCGCTACCGGTTCTCCGAACTACTCAAAATGTCTGCTACCGGTTCTCCAGAACCGGTCAGAACCTGCTGGATTTCACCCCTGATGCACGTGTGACCTCCCTGCCCCCCCTGTTTTGGGCCTAGTAGGCCTCCCTGCAGCCTCCTGGGACCAAAAATGGGCAGTGAGGGGCATGCCACACCCCCATCCACCATTTTGGGCCTAGCAGGTCTCCCTGCAGCCTCCTGGGATCAAAAATGGGTGGTGGGAGGGCACACTGCCCTCCCATGCTCCCCCACCCCCACATGTACGTGTGACCCCCTGTGCATGCGTGTGCATCTCCTGCATGCGCGCCCCATGTATCCTGAAAATCAGCTGGCCGGCAGGAGGCGCACGTGCGCATGCACAGTGGAGCTGAGCTGGGCGACTGCTCATGTGCCCGCAGAGAGGGCTCTGCGTGCAAGCTGTGGCACGCGTGCCATAGGTTCACCATCACGGCTCTAGTGGATTCCCTAAGATAAGATATCACTTAAGATCAAAAGTTGTATTGGGACTGGAAAAAATGTGATAAAAAAGGGAACAATGACTATCTTGCAAGAAGAACATATAATATAGAATAATAGAGTTGGAAAGTACCTCGGAAGTCTTCTAGTCTAACCTCCTGCTCCTGCGTGAGCTGTGGTGGGTGTTCCAAGATACACCCACGTAACACCAGGGGTGGGTTCCTACCGGTGCGGTCCAGTGCGTAGCTCCGGTACGGACCCACCGATAACGCAATTTGCGTGTGACTGCTCCGATACCATCTCCACTGGGCAGTCGCGTGCGTCGCCATCTTTTTTTGTGAATTTTTGGGCGATTTTGCTTCTGCGCATGCGTGGAAGCAAAATCGTGCCAAAATCTCGTGAGAGGACGCACGCACGCTAGAGATTCTGGCTAGATTTTGCTTCTGCGCATGCGCAGAAGCAAAATCGCACCAAAATCTCTCGCGCGCATTCCCTTGTGAGATTTTGGCGAGATTTTGCTTTTGCGCATGCGAAGCAAAATCACATGAGGTGGCACGCATGCATAGCACATGCATGTGCATGCAAAGCATGGAGAAACGCGGAGCAGCACACCGGTCTCAGTAAGTAAGCAACTTGCTCGTGCGGAACACCTATTCTCCGCCAGCTGCATTGGCTGCCCATTAGTCTCCGGACGCAATTTAAGATGTTGGTTATATCCTTTAAAACCCTACATGGCTCAGGGCCAGGATACCTCTGGGACCGCATCCTACCACATACCTCCCTACTACCGGTTAGGTCCCACAGAGTTGGTCTCCTCCAGGTTCCATCAACCAAGCAATGCTGGTTGGTGGGGCCGAGGGGGAGAGCTTTCTCTGTGCGAGCTCCATCTCTCAGATCCAGACTATCCCCACTCTACTGGCCTTCCATAAAGCCGTTAAAACATGGCTCTTCCTGCAGGCGGGGTGAAATAGAGACCAAGTTGAACATCTTTGGTCGCCCCATGTACGAATGATAGTTTATGTTTTTTAAATTTTTATAACTATTTTAATTCTTATTATTGTTTTTATTAATTGTTCTTTTCTTATGTTGTACGCCACCCAGAGTCCTGCGGGAGTTGGGCGGCCTATAAGAACGATTAAAATAAATAAAAATAAATAAATAAATATAGCATTTCAGACAAATCATTGTACAGTCTCTTTCTGAAAGCCTCCAGTGATGAAGCACCCACAATTTCTGAAGGCAGGCCATTCCATTGGTTGATTGCTCTCACTGTTAGGAAATTTCTCCATAGTTTTAGGTTGCTTCTCTCCTTGGTTAGTTTCCAACCATTGTTTTGTGTCTCATGGAACGTCACATGGGAGTGTCACATGGGAAGTACAGAACAGTTCTCAGCTGTTGCATTTGCAGTCATTCTAAAGGCATTCTGATCTCAGCACAGATGATTGGAAGTTGGCTGTACTTTTGATTTTCCTCATGTTCTTTTGGGAATAGAAGCTACGTCCTACTAGCAGAGATACCTATAACAATGGTTGAGAAACACTGTTACAAAATGTGGTTTTTAGAAACAAAACTATTGCATAGTAGCATTCAATTTGCAAATAAACTGTTTTGACTATTAGTTACGTTATGAACTTTTATGAAGACCTTAAAAGACACAGCTTTAGAAGTGGCAATGATTACTAAAGTATTAAAAATCCAGAGTAAAAATGGTTATTAAGAAAATATGACTTAATATATTTACACCAAAGTTTTAGCATAAAGGGTTGGACTTCATCACATTTAACTACGATGAAGATACAGGACTTGTATTTGAGACAGTCTAACAGTCTAAGAACTCTATCTAAGCCAGTGGTTCTCAACTTGGGGGTCATGACCCCTTTGGAGGTCGAACGACCCTTTCACAGGGATCGGGAGACTTCGCCCGGACGCCGCCATTTGGGTTCTTTTACCCTCTGCACATGCGCAGAATTCTTTGTGCATGCGCAGAGGGTAAAATGATCCAAATGGCGGCGGCGGGCTGGGTGTTGCGACAGCGGGAGCGGCGGGGGGGGTCGTGGGGGGGCAGGGGCAGGGCGTGGGTCGCAGCATTAGGAAGGTTGAGAACCACTGATCTAAGCAGAGCTAATTCTTCAAATCAGACTCACCTTAAATGTAAACTGAGATCAAGATGCATGAGAAATAGAATAATATATACACTACATTAAAGACTCCTGCTTGAAGAGCTATTATAAGAGGTATAATATTGGCAGCAAGACAAAGAAATTAATTCATATCCTCTTCTTAATCTAGCCATAGGAAGTGGACAACATAACTGACAATGAAAAGAATATAATGGACTGCAGATTTGGAAATGCATAAATTAATAAGTGTTAGAAGCAGAATATAGAAATAAATGATGAAACAAAGAAAAAGAGAATGTAAACAGGAAAAAAGTATATGAGAACAATAACTGCAGGGAGTTAGCTGAACTTGAGGAACCATGGCAGGGATGGGCAGTTAATTTTCCCAAGGGAGTTACATGAGAAACTGGGACTGTTGTGGAGGACCAAACCAATGTAACTGATTTGAAGTCATCCAATTCAGTCACCTCAACTCCTCTGGATGCTCCAGGCAAGTTTGAACCATTTTGGAGCAAGCAAAATGTTTGACCAAAGAAGAAAATCTGATATAGGCATAAAATTGGGATATTTCTGTACATAGTTAGAAGGGATTTAGACTTAGGTTAGGTAGTCCTAATCTATAAAAAAAGAAAATGCTTCCTGTTAGATTTGCATATTTTTCATGTGACTTTGTGGAAGATGGACCCTTCTTCTTCCAACAAAATGGCCATTAATTTACTAAGGCATTTTTGGATTTCCCACTTTGATCATCCACATTTTTTTTTTAAAAAATCATCAATGATAATAACTTAAAATAAGAATATATACCTCACCAAAGCTGTCAGGTGAATAGTCATATTTTTTTTAAAAAAAATC
This sequence comes from Diadophis punctatus similis, assembly GCA_023053685.1. Taxonomy (NCBI): domain Eukaryota; kingdom Metazoa; phylum Chordata; class Lepidosauria; order Squamata; family Dipsadidae; genus Diadophis; species Diadophis punctatus. The sequence continues at coordinate 13,832,469 of JALIGW010000006.1, read as the reverse complement.
AGTTAGAAGCTGCTTGCGTGAAATATCTAATTTATTTTAACTGCTCTCAAATGTTTCAATGACTCTTCACTGTATGAATCATGAATGGATAATTCCCCTTTAATTTCATGTTCATTATTAGTGATATGGTTTCAGCTTTGTTGGGGTACCATAAAGGTTACATAGGAACAATGACAAAAATCTATCAATACTGCATTAAAACCCATGTGCTTTTGGATCATAATATTCTAGATTCCAGACAGCAATGTCACTTTATTTATTTATTTATTTATTTATTTATTTATTTTTATTTCTTATTTTTTTATTTTTTTATTTTTTTTCATTCATTCATTCATTCATTCATTCATTCATTCATTCATTTAATCAAATTTATTTGTTGCTCATCTCATGGTTCAAGGCAACTCTGAGTGGCTTACAGGAAGATAAAACACACAAACATATGACAATTATAATTATAAAACATATTAAAATTACAAAAATTAAAATAAACTAAAATTATTAATTTATTATCCAATGAGATACTTATTTCTATCCCATTTTACCTGTATAAGGACTACTTCGTTTGTCTGGTTAAGAGATACTACATATACCTCAGTATGGTTGTACCATGGAGAACCACATAATTTATTCAGTGAATCCAGTGGGAATCTGACATTTTCTATGGTCTGTTTACATTCATATTCATACACAGCTGAGAGAAACTCAGGGATATATTTTAGTACTTCATACCTTAAGCCAGTCTGCAATATTGCAATTTCTTGTGCCTCATCAGGAACATTTGATGTGGTATATTGCGCAACGTGAAGGAATGCTATTCAAAGAACAATCAGAGGTCTAAATGGGCCACAAATGTCTCTACATAGGCTTACTCTCACCGTCTGGGTTCTGGAGAATGAGACTTCCTCTCCAATGCCTGTATCAAGGATTGGTTTTTTTTCCCTCCTTTTCATTCTCTGAGATTGCTTGGAAAAGTCCCTGAAGTTTTCTTGACAAAATGTTTTAGAAGTGGTTTGCCATTGCATCCTTGCTAGATGTGAGAGAGCAGGACAGCCTAAGGACACCCAGTTGGTTTCATGCCCAAGTTAAGACTAGATTTAGATTTAGATTTTAGATTTATTATTATTAGAGTTGGAAGGGACCTTGTAGGTCATCTAGTCCAACCCCCTGCTCAAGCAGGAGTTCCTACACTATTTGAGACACATGGCAGTCCAGTCTCCCCTTGAAGGTCGCAAGTGTTGGGGCTCTCACAACCTCCGCTGGCAAGCTGTTCCTCTGCTTGATCGCTCTCACCTTCAGAAAGTTTCTCCTCACTTCCAGGTTGAATCTCTCCTTGGTCAGCTCCCATCCGTTATTCCTTGTTTGGCTTTCTGGTGCCATAGAGAACAGCCTGACCCCCTCCTCTCTGTGGTATCCTCTCAAGTATTGGGACATTGCTATCATGTCACCCCTGGTCCTTCTTTTCACCAGACTGTCCAAGCTCATGAACTCTCATGATCAATTTCTAGTCTGATGCTTTAACCACTACACCAAACTGGCTCTATATCAAGGATAGAACAGAGTTAAAATAGTAAGTCAGATTTCCTCAGAGGACTGCCTTATTTTGTTTCGATTCATCCTTCTTTACATTGGCCAAGCGTATACCACTATCTTCATTTAGGACAGTTGGTTTATGATCCAAACATGTCTAGGGCTGTTTTCAGAACTGAAAATCATATAAGATTTTCTTGTTTTTCAATTTGATATTGAGTTCAAATATATGTCAAGAAAATAACAGTGGAAATTAGCAAGCACAATACTTTTTAAAAAATAATAATACTACTTTGGTTGAAAAACTGTTTTATTTCCAGTACAACAATATAATATAAGCCATCAGTGACAATCATTTTATGACATTTGTTGATAAGTAAGTGCAAGATTATTGATTCAAAACATAAGACAGTCAAGCTCTATTTTAAAAAAAGCAGGCTGTAAATCACAATAAATGATTATATAGATCTGTAATTAACCATATGTTAGCAATATACATAAATTTTCATACACATCATGCATATAATGCCTTCTTCCAGAAACACATAAAATACTGAAAGGCACTCTTGAGCTTCTCTTAGCTGTGTATGAATGTTAATTTAGGCAACCATACAAAATAAATCAAAAATGTATGTAAAATCTTAAAAAATCACTTTACCGATGAACTAAAAACTGATTTAGCCAGTTTCAACTTTATATCTGAAAATGTTTTAATTCCCACTTTGCATCTTAGAAAAAAGTTATTCATACTTAATGGTTATGTCAGAGCTTTACTCAACGGGCTAAGCAAAAAGATCTTGGCAGGTCATAAGCATAAAGTTATTTATTATGTGCAGTGGAATATAACTTACACAACTTGTTGATTGCATGCTGAGAAAAACCTGAGAGATAAAGTACATAATTATTAAACATAGTGCAGGACTGGAAATAATACATCCCTTTTACTAAACATGTAATCTTACTATATTGGCATAGGAATGAGATTTTATAGAGTAAAATAAATTATAATCTGAGTTTTGAAATATTAGAGCTCAAATAAATATTGTCCTATGCTGGCAATCTACTGAGATGGATGTACAAAAATCTAAATTGGCCTTCCTTATCTTCAAGGTTAGGCACTTAGTTCCAATTGGCTTCAGTTACAATGGCTAGTATCAAAACCAGAAAGCATGGGAATACTGTTTTGAAACATATTCTACAACACTGTTTAATCCTGGAAATGCAAAATGTTCTTTGTTGTTTTCTAAAGTGTTTTTTCTCTTCTGTTCTGGTAACAGGTTTCATCTTTTACTAATGTTTACAATGTTCTTTATTGGTATGAGAGTATTTCCTTGTCTTGTTGAAATAGTTACTTCAGGAAGCAAGTGGTGAACAATTTATTTCAAAGTATATGGCAATTTTTGTCCTCTGCAGATCAGGATCTAAAGTAATTATTACATGCTTTGTCAATGATTATTTAACATACATATCATGTGTATGTAGATGAGCAATCATCTACCATTTCTCTGTTGTTGAAGAATATCCTTGAAAACATGCTGATGACTCTTCTAACCTTTTATAACAAACCCCATTCAGATACGATAATTCATACTCAATCCCCAAACATTCCACTTCTATTTTACTATGAATTTCATTTATCATTACCTTATTGAAACCTACCTTATAATCATTCTTTTGAGCCTTAAAAGAACTTCACTGCATTTCTAGTTGATATTTTTATAAATTGCAGCCCTATTTGGAAATAAATTATTTATTGATTTTGTTTTTGTTTTTAGTGGCCACTATTGTTCAGTAATTCAATTGCTTTTGACCATAATCCAATAGACATAACATAACATTTCTATGTTCATGTTATGATAGATGATTAGATTATTTTGATATTCTTTTCATGACAGAAGAAGCTTTGTAAGGTCTCCATTCTTCTCTATTTTATCCTGACAATAACCCAGTAAGGAGAGTAAGATTGAGAGAAATGGATCAAAGACTTTAACCACCATCAAAATAAAAACTCAATTTTCTCTTGTGTAAAAACAAGATTGTGTAAAAACAAGGCTTACCTGTACCATGCTGACTTACAAATTAAGGCCACTTTATTTTAAGGTGTTAAAATTCTATTATACTATAATACCAACAGTATTTAAAAGGAAAGTTTTGATTAGAAACAAGAATTGGTCTCAAACTATTCTTAGTTTGAAGTATTTTTTTTTCACTTATATGGCAAGTCATGTGTCCTCTTTCTTTTTCCCCTTTGCTCCTTTTAAAAGTATATTGAGAAATCAACATTGCAACATTAATTCAAGCACAGCATTATTCCATTTTAGTGAGAAAAGGAGGGGGAAGCTGTCACTACTATAATGAGGGATGCTATTTAACTATTTTTTCTATCTCTAGCACACATCCAGACATCCAGTGCATCATGAATTCCTCCAATCTTTGAGCAGCAAAATATATGCCAGCATTAAATTTGCACTATCTGCTCTTTCAGTTCCAAAGCTCTCGTGACACTGAATATATTGGAGAATATATGGATTAAATCCAGGGGTGGGTTGTGGTTTTCTTCGCTGCCGGTTCACTCCCTGACGCGCCGTGTGCGTGCGCATGCACAGTGCTAAAAAACCAGCTATTGGAAGAACGGCAATTTTGAGCAATATAATTCTGGGGTCAAACAATTGTTTAAAACCCGAATGATAATTTCCTCTCTATTTTTTTAAGAAGTCTTCATTAATGTTAGCTGTGTGAATTATTTTGTCTCCCATTATTCTTCCTTTTTCTGTTTCTGCTCCTACATCCTTCCCTCTGCTCAAGTAATTATATACTTATTCAGAATTTTAAAGACTATGAAGAGGATTTCAACCCTCAAAATTCATGTGATATGAATCTTTGAAATTTCATAAAATGTGGTTGCTTTTCATTTTAGTGCCTGCTGATTAAGACATTTATCACTTTCCTAAAACAAAGGACCATTTTACAATTTCAAAGAGTGTTCAGCATCAGTGGATGATGTCCCATATACCTGCCACATAATTTAAAAGACTGTAATAATTTTGTAGACTACATGAATGCAAGTTATACACAATAATGCTTTTTATATGTTGTTTTATGTTTTCTAAAAATGGTTATCCAGCATAAGTTGTATCTTGATATTTCGGATCAATGAACACAAAACAGACTGGAGACTAGAAGATCATTTCCCCCTTTTTTTTGCCTCGTGTTGACTTTATTCTATTTTTACATGTGTGAAAAGATGCAGAAAAGATGACCTTTAGTTACAGCTAGAAAACAAAAAACACTGTGTAGGAAATACCTTTTCTACAGAGGTAGCAAGCAATCTTCAGCTAGATATGGACACAAATAGGGTTATTTCTTAGAAGCTGGAAAACAAATATATGGCATATAGCACAGGGGTGGGTTCCACTTACCTTCGCCACCAGTTCGCATCCGCTCACTTGCACGGGCGCATCCCCTCGTGCAATTCTGTTTCTGCGCATGCTCAGTAGCTATAATCAGCCCAAAACACAGCTGAAGAGCTGATCAGCTGTGCTTCGGGCAAAGGAATAAAGGTAAGTATAAACCCGGGGGCGGGCGGGAGGGCCCTTTTTCAAGCAGCAGCAGAGGAAAAAACTTCTAAACAGTAAAAAACTCGGAAAAAATTCCCTTCCAAAAAAGATGGCGGCGCCCACGGACCGGCACCGACTGAACTGGATCTGTGATGCCATCGTGACGTCACCAGCGGGTCGCTACCGGTTCGGGCGATTCTGTCCAAACCGGGAGGAACCCACCCCTGATATAGCAGCTTCTTAACCTTATTGCTCAGTGACACCGCCGCTTGGTTTATTATTAGTTGCTTAGATACGATCACTCCAAAACCAACACCAACAAAAACAAATTTCCCTCCCCAGAGTTAAAATACAAAACATGCAAAAGAAAAGCGCCCTTCACAGAAGAAACTAAGGATGCTTTAGAGTGCTTAGATCCAATACCTTTTAACAGCTATTGCTATTGCTAGGGTTATTGGTTTATTGATACATTTCTTTGAAATAAAAGCTTTGCTCCTACAGCTTTGTTGTTGGTTTTCAGCATTTATCAGCCTGGATGCTTTGTTCATAAATATCAATCCTTTTTCTCCTTGCTGACATTAACCCCCCACCCCATCTTTCTAAGTCTTAAGAGCCGAGGTGGCGCAGTGGTTAAAGTGCAGCACTGCAGTTTAGCAGTTCAGCTGTTCAGATCTCACCGGCTCAAGGTTGACTCAGCCTTCCATCCTCCTGAGGTCGGTAAAATGAGGACCCAGATTGTTGGGGGCAATAAGCTGAACTCTGTAAACCGCTTAGAGAGGGCTGTAAAGCACTATGAAGCGGTATATAAGTCTAAGTGCTATTGCTATTGCTAATTGTGTTACTAACAGCAGTGACTCACTTAACAACTATGGCAAGAAAGGTCATAAAATGGGGTAAAATTCACCTAACAAATGTCTCACTTAGCAACATAAATTTTCAGAATTGTGGTCGTACGTGAAGGACTACCTGTATTTTTGGTATTTCTCCTTTTAAGAGGTAACCAACAAGCACATTCCTAATAAATTTGTATTGAATTCCATGTGATCTATATTTCTTGCATTATTTCTGGGCATTCTACTTGCTCATGTCCTAGGGATTCAGGTAGCTCTGAAGCTATAGCATGCTATTGCATTAGTAAGTGTTCTTTTAAAAGTCTAGACTTGTTTTGTAGCTGGAATTGGGTTGTTGTAATTTTGGCTTCTCGTCTTTTTAGTTTGTTCCTTCATTTAAAGTACGGATGGCCAACAGAATGTCCACAGGCTCCATTTCCCCCAGCATGCCCAAAGCCTTCAGACTGTGGGGTTTGGGCAAATTGCAGGCATGAAATGGATCACAACTTTTAGATATGTGTCTGTGACTCATATCATTCCTTTAATGTATCTTTTCTTTTATGTACACTGAGAGCATATGCACCAAAGACAAATTCCTTGTGTGTCCAATCACACTTGGCCAATAAAGAATTCTATTCTATTGTATTCTATTCTAAAAACTCAAAAGTCCTATTTTTTCCACTCTGAAGAAAAAATATGTTTTCCTTATAACATGTACGTCTATATGGATTCGTCACATAAAATCAGTAAAAACAGGACATGTTTTTAGGGTCCATGCTATGGTGACCTCATAGACATACAACTTAAATGGCAGGGAGAAGAAGAAGAAGAAGAAGAAGGAGAAGGAGAAGGAGAAGGAGAAGGAGAAGAAGAAGAAGAAGAAGAAGAAGAAGAAGAAGAAGAAGAAGAAGAAGAAGAAGAAGAAGAAGAAGAAGAAGAAGAAGAAGAAGAAGAAGAAGAAGAAGAAGAAGAGATACTAGAATCAGTATTGTCCTTACAATAGTAAACTGAACAAGAAATAATTTAGGAAGAATGGAATCCTCAGATCATTGACCTCAAGAACTAAGACACCCACACAATTCTCCTAACTGCCTACCTTGCCTTCTAGAAGGCCTTGAAGAATAGACTCTGCCCACAAGTACTAGGGTGGGATGAGGGTAGAGCCCAGCAAAATATGTTGCAGATGTAGGGCAGAGGGCTGCACCAGGATGCCACGAAATTGTATAGAGCTTATATTTGTTTTAGTTTTGGTTTGTTTTTGTTGCTTCACTGTTTTGCATATCACCCAGGGTTGTTATTGCAATCTGGGCAGTGCTGTATTTTTTTTTAAAAAAATAAATACATACTAAGAATATTTAATCTTACCTTCTCATTTTAGGCCAAATGAATGCACAGTTGTATTTTGTTTTATCAATAATCAAAAGGACCACTGTCAGAGGTGGGTTCCTACCAGAGCTCCCCGGTACACAGCTCTGGTAGGGAGCGGCGGATTTTGCAACCGCTCCGGAGCTCTCTCTGCCGGTCCACCTGGCACGTCGTCATTTTTTTCCAGTGATTTTTGGTGATTTTCGGGCAATTTTGCTTCTGCGCATGCGTGGAAGCAAAATTGCACTGAAATCTCTCGAGGAGACATGTGCATGCGCGAGATTTTGGTGAAATTTTGCCTCCGCACATGCGTGGAAGCAAAATCGCACCGAAATCTTGCGCACATGCGTGTCCCCTCGCGAGATTTCAGTGCAATTTTGCTTCCATGCATGTGCGGAAGCAAAATCGCACGAGGGTGGGCATGCACGTAGCGAGTGCACCCCCCGAAGCATGGAGATGTGCGCTTATGCCTCCGGCAGCAAGGTAAGCAAGCAACCCGCCCCTGACTACTGTATATGTAGAAACTCTGTTACTCAAGGTGTATCACACTGTTATTTGGAATTAATTATAGGGGGAAAGTCTGCACCTTTTCTTTAAAGGTCTCGCCTTGGATATTCAAATGAGATAGCCCTAACAACTAATGATTCAACAATGGCAGTGTTGGGAGAAGAAGAGCTGAGAAATGAAGGGAGAACTGAAATTCTGCAGAAATCAGAGGACAGCGGAAGCATTGGTGAGGAAGATGGGGAAGGAACAGCATTAGCCCAGGAATTTTTGAGGATGCTGAGCTTTGGTACAAACCCAAAGTGTCAGTAATTTTTCCATGGCATTAGTCCAACAGCACTAACAAAACAGCTCCTAATACAAGCATTTAAAAAGTGGCCAAGGGCCCCAACCACCATTATTCCTTGAGACCCAGGGCTCTGGAGCAGAGGTGGGTTCCTACTGGTTCAGACCGGTTCTATAGAACCGTTAGTAACTTGGTGGCCTGGGTCGCTGGAACTGACAGCGACCCAGGCCTGCCACGCCCCTAAGCCAGTTCTCTTGGCAGTGCCATAGGCAGCGCCATCTTGCTTTTTGCTTCTGCGCATGCACAGAAGCTTTTTTTAGTACTGCGCATGCGCCCGTGTGGCACATCCCTGAGCGAACCGGCAGTAGAAGAATCCAGAACTCACCTAGGTCTGAGGATAAAGAGTTTCTGGCCTACCAGAATCCTGACATCCCATCTACAGACTACAGAACTGAGCATCACTTTTCATTCAAATGCATGCAAGTGATTTTGGGAGAGAAGAGGCCGGCTGGGAAATCAGTATTGGATACAACAGGCAATGTATGGAAAATAGCTTCTACATTTTAGGAAACAAGTTAAGGAACATGATGAGTTTGTAAGAAATTAGACAGAGTGGTATAAAAATTGAATAAGCTACAGGAACAGAATGCTAGTGCAGATTAAAAGTTTTAGAAGAACAGGTAAACTGTCCAATAATAGCCAAAGCTGGAGTTTCAAAATGGATGAAAATCTTTATTTTATAAAGCAATTGGCAATAAAAATACTAGGCATTGTCTACCTATATGAGTGTAATGTGATACCTGAGCCAAACCTGTAGAGGAAATATTAGCACTTATATATATGTTTTCAGGATTGTAAAAAAAATTCTGCTCTTGTCAGTGTAATCCATCAACTACTACTGAAATCTGGTAGTACTTGCTGAGATTCACATCTGTCTATAGCTGGACAGCTCTCATATCGGAAAAGTTTGAAATACTGGCTATTATTTGGATTTCTCAAAAAATTTGCTGAAACTTGGTTTTTTTCCTATAGTTATTGCTATTCAAAAAAATGAGTCTATCATATTCTAATTCTTTTTTAAAATTATTTCTGATTATGTTTAGTATATAATATAAATAGATATTATCTTTTTACTTATTAAAAGCCTTTTATGGCAACAATTTAAATTGTAATTTCTAGTATGTTTATGAATAATAGCATTCAGTTATTTGGACCTTTGATGACACCATGGTCTTTAACCTCTCATTGTCATGTCTATTTTATACTGCAAACATATTATTTAGAAATGAGTGGCCCAAAATAATATTTGGCTTTTCTTGATATTCTGACAGTCCAGGAGCTGATACAGAAGTAAAAATAGAACTGCCTGCACTGAACCCTTCGCCTTTAATTTCTTTCAAATGGCAGGGAAACAAGATGAATGCCAAAATCTGAAAGATTAATTCAAGAAAGCAAAAACTGTAAAATGCAGAAGACTATCTAAAACCACAGGAATATGAAACCAAGCCTACCGATTTTCTTTGGATACTTTCTCTTAAAGCAAAGTGAAGTATTTTTCAGGAAGTCATATGACAGACTTTTTTGTGTTTGTGATTCATCACCCAGCCTCAAAAATCAGTAAAAGGAGGACTTAAGAGGATTTTTTTTTAAAAAAAAATATGTGGACGGTATCTTTATCCTTAAATAAATATCATAAGCCCAATCATTTTTCCTTGAACAAAACTGGAATTCTGCCATGTCTTTTTTATATAGGAAAACACATTGTGAAAATGACATAAAATTACAATCTTTATTAAAGCTAGTGAAACATTAAATTCAGCTGCATGACATAAAAACATAGGTAAATAAGGTTTGACTTTTAAATATTTGCTTTGCTGATCTTTGATAATTCAGTTGTTTTTCTGTTTTATTTAAAATATGTTAATGTATTTTCTTTTTCCTGTCAGTGAATCCCCATTATTATTACGCTCATAACAAGCATATCACAGTGTGGTAGGCATAATGTCAAACCAAAACAATATCAGAGTTCTAAAAGAAGTAAAATATTATTCAGCATAAAGTATCAACATTGTTCTAGTTTCATATTTGCTTTCTTTTCCTTTTTATAAACACTTTTACCAGACATGGATTGATCCATAGGTTGGTGCTGAATAATAAAGGAGAGCCATATATGGCATTGGTCGCATTTGTTGATCTTTGGTGAGAGTAGTGCAATCATCCTCACTCTCCTTGATCTCTCAGTGGCTTTTGATACCATTGACTATGGTTTCCTTTGGGGTTGGCTATGGCAATGGCTGGGTGACACGGTTTTGTACTGTTTCAGCTCCTTTCTCCAAGGCCCTTCTCAATGGGTGTTACTAGGGAGCGAGAGGTCCAGCCCTCGGCTGCTATCTTGTGGCATTCCACAGGGCTCAGTTCTCTCCACTCCTTTTTAATACATGAAGCCACTGGCTGAGATCATAAGGGTTGAGGTATCTGTAGTATGCTGATTATACCCAACTCTATACTCCTGTTGACCAGAGGCAGGTTCCTAATTTTTTTACTACCACTCTGTGGGTGTGGCTTATTTTGTGGGTGTGGCTTGCCAGCCATGTGACCGGGTGGGCGTGGGCCCCAGGAGCTTGGAAGCGGCCGGAGAAGCAGGGGGGCATTGCCCACCCGCAATGCAGCCCCCCGCAGCGGGAGCAGCAAGACCGCAGCAGCGGTTCTTCTAGGAGGTTCCGTCTGGCCTGAATGCTTCTCCCCATTCGATGATCTTAGGTTCCTGCCGCCCGTTCCCCCTCCCCTCAGCAGCTCGAGAAGCCTCGAACGTGCGAAAATGCCTGGGATCATCACTGCACGTTCGTGGCTTCTCGAGCTGCTGAAGGGAGGGGAACTGAGATAGATCCTGCCACCCATTCCCCCTCCCCTCAGCAGCGTGAGAAGCCTTGAATGTGCAAAAATGCCTAGGATCATCACCGCACGTTCGTGGCTTCTCAGACTGCTGAAGGGAGGGGAATGGAGATAGCTCCTGCCGCCTGTTCTTTCAGCATCTCATGCGCTCCCTCAGCCATCCTCCCCTGCTTGGACTCACTGTGGGATAGGAAGGCAGCGCATGCGCAGTGCCGGAAACTCGGCTTCTGGGCATGCGCAGAAGAAATTTTTTTAAAAATTTTTAAAAAAATTTTTTTTTTAAAATGGCGGCGCCCAGGCACCAGCAACCGACCGCACCGGTACTGTGATGTCACCAGCAGGCCGCTACCAGTGCTATAGAGTGGACCACACTGGTAGGAACCCACCACTACTGTTGACCCAAGTTGCTGACCTCTTGTGGTGTCTGGTGGCTATGGGGGCCTGAATGGAGGACAACCGATTGAACTCCGGGACCGTATTCTACCTCATACTTCCCTTCGACTGGTCAGATCCCACAGAGTGGGTCTCCTCCAGGTCCCATCAACCAAACAATGTCGGCTGGCAGGGCCTAGGGGAGGGCCTTCTCTGTGGGGCCCCCTGCTCTCTGGAACCAACTCCCCCCAGAGATACAAATTATCCCCACCTTGCTGGCCTTCCGAAAAGCCGTGAAGACATGGCTCTTCCTGCAGGCGGGGTTTTGAGACAACTTCATCTTGGTCTCCCCCATGTATGTAAGATTTTGTATGCTTTTTTAAAAAATGCATTTTAAATTGTTTTAAATTATATTGTTTAGTGGTTCTTCAAATGTTGTACGCCGCCCTGAGTCCCCAGGGAGTAGGGTGGCATATAAGAATCCTAAATAAATAAATAAATAAATAAATAAATAAATAAATGTCTTTGGGTGCATGGGGTCCCCAAGATCCAGGACTTTGACTCTGGATGGGGTGGCACCTACCTCAGATAGATTTTGTCTGCAACTTGGGGTTTTTCCTGGACTCACGACTCCTGCTCAAAAAGCAGGTGGCAATCATGGTTACGAAAACATAACCCAAAGCTGCACAACTTTGGGTTATGCACCAGTTGCAGCCTTTCCTGGATCAGGCACTCAGTCATTCAGGTCCTAATCATTTCATAATTGGACTATTGTAATGCTTTCTACATTGGGCTACCCTTAAAGAGCATTTGGAAGCTTACAGCTGGTGCATAGTGCAGGGTGTAATGGCATGGGCAGTTCTTGGGGCCTGAAGAATGTCCCATATAACACCACTGGTCCATGAGCTGCATTGTCTACTAGTCTGCTTCCGGGTGCAATTCAAGGTGTTGGTATTCACCTTTAAAGCCCTTCATGGCATGGGTCTAGTCTATTTGAGGGATCATCTCATACCACTGGGATTAGTTCATCCCACCCATGCCAGCAGGGGAGGCATGCGGTGGGCCCTGTCAGCCTTATTATTCCAGCCAGCGGAGTCCAGGAGAAGGGCCTTCTGTGCCATTGCCTCTGCCCTTTGGAACATCTTGCCCCCTGATGTGAGATCAGCCCCAACCAGTGGTGGGTTCCTACCGGTGCTGTGTGGAGCGCAGTTCAGGTAGGAGCCCAGCGATGATGTCATTTTCTGGCACTTCTCCGGGTCCTGAGCTGTCAGGAAAAAGCCCTCCCACTCGCCCTTGTTTCAATACGGACCTTTATTCTTCCTCCGAAGCACAGCTGAGAAGCTCCTCAGCTGTGTTTCGGCTTGTAATGTCGTCCTAAGCATGCGCGGAAGTGAAATCGCCCGATGGAACGCGAGTTCACTTCTGCGCATGCTCATGATGCGCACCGGTAGCGAAAATAACCGGAACCCTCCGCTGGCCCCAACCCTCCTGATCTTTCATAAAAGCCTAAAGACCTGGCTCTGCCAGTTAGCTTGGGGCCTCAACGGGAGAGTATCACAGTGGAGGTGGTTGATTGATTAACAACAGATCCCACCCCCCTCTGTAATTGGATCTTATTGTTTGCTGGTATTTATTTATATTTTTAATATATGTATATATTATATATATGTATATATATTTATCTTTTATGATTGTAAGTCATCCAGAGTTATCCAGTAATAAGATGGGCAGTCAATACATTTTATAAATAAATAATGTATCTTTTATGTTATTTGAAAACTCTTAAATTAATATGTTTGAATTAAATGGTCATAGGAAAAAATCTGTAGCCATAAGCCTTTCACCACCCTTGACGAAACCATATTAATTATGAAACAGAAATAGATTACACTGTCATTCAGTCCCACAGATATTGTCTCTATTCTTGAGATCAGTTGGTTGGAACATCGTGCCTAATGAGTGCATATGATAATTTATTTTGCCTACTCACAAACTTGGAAAATTGTTTAGTGAAGTCCTTGAGAGTTCAGTCTAGCCTATAAAACCAAAACTGACTGTGAAGTAATTGCCTCTTGAAGTTTAGTTTCAATATGGGAGGCTTCCTCTAATTTTTTCCCCTAGTTTTGTCTTTTATGACAGGAAAAGCTTGAAAGAGTTTTGAAATGGCAGCTGTTTACATTCTGAATTGATCAGTTCTCTTGGTGGCCACTAACTAAAGAATGGTTCTCATTCTTCATGGTACATCAAAATATTGAGAACATTGGTTGCTGCAATAAGACATATTTGAAATGTTGGATTCAATCTGCCAATATAGAGCCTCCTTTGCTTACTAGACAGAAAACAAAGTTTTATCATCTAGAGCAGTGATGGCTAACCTTTTCCGGACTGAGTGCCCAAAGCGCGCACGTGTGCACGTGAATGCGTGCACGCCTCCAAACCCCTAAAATGCAATGCGTGCCCCCCTGCACATGCGCCCCACTGACACACATGTGCCCCCAGGCCCCTGCATGTGCCCCCCACATGTGCCCCCTGCATGTGCCCCCTGTGCATGCATGTGTGCTCCCCGTATGCACCCCCCGCATGCATGCACACACAGCCCCCCACATGTGACCCCCCCACATGCATGGCAGAGACCCGAAGACCAGCAGGCCAGCAGGAGGTGCACATGCATGCGCAGCAGAGCTGAACTGGGGTGACAGCTCACCTGCCATCAGAGAGGGCGCTGCGTGCCACCTCTGGCATGCGTGCCATAGGTTCACTATTGTGGATCTAGAGCATGACAGAGAGGGCTGTCAAACTCCAGGCCAGTGGGCCAGATGCATCACATGATGGCCACGCCCCCGCCCGGTTTAGCGAAGGGAGGAAAAGTACCAATATGGCATGTGACACTGCCGTGACAACGTGAGTTTGACACCCCTGATGTAGAGGGTTGTGTGTGGGGGTGGGCGGTGGATACAAAATGGTAGAATGCGCATGTACCTTCCTTTCTAAAAAAACAAAAGCTCTCTCATTTCAGCGCTTCTATTCTTCTGGGTAAATGTTCTTGCTAATGAATTAATTAATAGGTCACCCAACTCCTAAATATTTCTGGGCAGCTTACAATTAAACCAAAAAAACCAACAACATATGAAAAACTGTGGAATCCCACTGATTGGATGTGATCTTTATCCAAACACACACTCAATAATAGGACTTCATACAAAGAAGTCATTATTATTGGCCAGTCGTTTGTCGATAATATGCCATGTAATATATAAGATGGCTTCTCTTAAACAAAAATGTTTAAAATAAGCTGTCTTATAATTTCTATTTTTTTAAATTCCCTCTTTAAATTTTGTTTGTACTGAGCATGACATGGTAAATCAGCAAAATCAATATTTCTGTAATAAAATCTTTCTTATTAATCATGAATGACTATAAATCTAGTTACATTCACATTCACTTTCTGAGCGTGGAGAGGAAGGAATCTGTTCTGGGGCAGAACAAACTAATTATTGGCGCTTATATAGACTAAATGAAACTCATGCATTATTAAATCTTAATGACATCCTTGACAAATGACATCCTTCAGCACAATTGGCCTGCATTCAGAGGACCAAAGTAGCTGAGACTTCCATTAATTTGTTCACCTTGTATTGTATTTCAATTCTGTGGTAATGCCTTGCTCTAAGATACGATGGCTTTCAAAAACTCAGTTCAGTATTTTGCTTCTGGACAAAACCATATTTTTGTGAGATATTTAGAGAGCTTGTTTCTACAATAAGGTGAATGGCATGTAGTGGACTGTTTTGAAAAGGATTAAATTCTGGTTATTTGTTTAACGATGTTAGCAAACACACACACGTATGTATGTATGTATGTATGTATGTATGTATGTATGCATGAATGTATGTATGCATTTATATATATGTGTGTGTGTTATATATATGTGTGTGTATTATATGTGTATGTATGTGTGTGTGTGTGTATATATATATATATATATATATATATATATATATATATATATATATATATATATATATATATATATATATATATATATATATATATGCTATCATCATTGAAAGGAAATATATATACTGAGGAATATGGTGTATTCCTCTCTTCTTAAGAAAAAAAGCTGTTTTTGCAGATAACAGATGATATCGTATAACTCATAATTTTTTTCCAGTCTTACTAACAGTCTTAACACAGGCTTTGCACTGAATCATACTTTAAAGTGATGATGATTAGGTCATCTTCTATGTCATTAAATTCTTTGGCTCATATGCATTTTGTTTTTAAATTTTCAGCTTTGATTCAACTTTCAATTTTTTTCGTTTCGTATGAAAACAGGACAGAACATTTTGCAAAGTAAGTCTCAAAGAAGGGAGTTTGCAATGAATTGATTCATTTTAAACACCAAGCATGTCTTATAATTGCAAGGGATTTCCATATTTATAGTTACACAGTTACACAGTGGCACAGTGGTTAGAGTGCAGTACTGCAGGCTACTTCTGCTGACTGCTGGCTGACTGCAGTTTGGCAGTTCAGCTCTCTCCAGGCTCAAGGTTGACTCAGCCTTTCATCCTTCTGAGGTGGGTAAAATGAGGACCCAGATTGTTGGGGGCAATATGCTGATTGTGTAAACCGCTTAGAGAGGGCTGTAAAGCACTGTAAAGCGGTATATAAGTCTAAGTGCTATTGCTATCTATATTGAAAATATCTAGAATTCAGGGGTGAAATCCAGCAGGTTCTGACAGGTTCTGACAGGTTCTGGAGAACTGGTAGCAGAAATTTTGAGTACTTCGGAGAACCGGCAGCAGAAATTTTGAGTAGTTCGGAGAACTAGCCAGAGGTGGCAAATACCACCTCTGGCTGGCCCCAGAGTGGGGTGGGAATGGAGATTTTGCAATATCCTTCCCCCAGGAGTGGGGAGGGAATGGCAATTTTGCAGTATCCTTCCCCTGCCATGCCCACCAAGCCACGCCCACCAAGCCACACCCACAGAACCGGTAGTAAAAAAAATTGGATTTCTCCACTGATCTAGATTGAAAATTTTGAGTAACATACTGTATTATCAGGCTTCTTCACCATTAGTTTCTGTAATGTGAAACATGTGATAGAGATCTGCCTGCAAAAATCTGGATGACCAGTAGATGGAAGCTTAGTGTTCTAAATCTTTCTGCTGCTATGTAACACTTATTTGCCTTTTCAGAGCTCAAATGTGATAACCCTAATTTAGAACTTAGCACACACTGTAAGAATGACTTCTGAATATGAGTTTCCCCTAAGATTAAGGTTTCAGAATGTTTTTCCCCCTTTCAAAGGAGATTCTTCTTCTTCTTCTTCTTCTTCTTCTTCTTCTTCTTCTTCTTCTTCTTCTTCTTCTTCTTCTTCTTCTTCTTCTTCTTCTTCTTCTTCTTCTTCTTCTTCTTCTTCTTCTTCTTCTTCTATGACACAATATGTCAAATCATTTTAACTCAGTGCCACCATATTTTCTTTGAAACAGTGGGATCCTTGATTCTCTCTGAGCTTGGTGGTTTTCTTGCAGACATTTCATTATTCAACTAAGTAACATCATCAGTGTTAGCTTTTAGAAACAGTTCTGTCTTTAAAAAGCAGAAAGGATCAGAAGATATCAAATGTTATTTTTATTGTGATTACTGAAAAATTACAAGTTTTTTTGCACATTGATATAGTAATACAAGCATTTACATAGAACTAAGTATAAGCTAGTTGAATAACTCCACAGCAAAAATGTAAGGAGATTTAAAGTCCAAGTTCCTTAAATTGAACATATTATTCTGGCTTTCAACAACTGAGGAATTGTAGGTGAGCTGAACTACAACCCATATCATCCTTAGCCTGCAAGGAAGGCTGTTTTTTGGGTATCCATGGTATGGGGTCAAATGCATATGTGTCAAAATCTTTAAAATGGCAGATAGAGGGTTTTGATTGTAATACCAGACCTTCAGATGTTGATACTCTCCAAGGATGCCACTGAATCTGCTTCATCTGTTTTCTTACATTAATTCTTATAAAATTAAATGCAAATATAAATTCACCCATGAAGATAACTCTTGTGGCACGCAAGCTGCACAGTCACCTGGTAAAGCAATCTAGCCCTCCTTTGCAGAACGTCAGATTGTCAGTAAGTGAAATGGACACTTCTGTTTGCAATTTCATCCACAAATATTCTTTCCCCCCAGTTTGCATCATTAATTGTTTAATCAACAGAACAACATGTTCTGTCCAGTATGATGCAAAAAAATTGAATGCCTTTTTAAAGATGACAGCTGCTATTATACTTTTGGAAACATGTTTATTGGCAACAAATGACTCATTTTGCTTGAAAACACCTCAGGTTGTTTGTTGTTTTATTTGATTAACAGGCATTAATCAATAAATTTAACCTGTTCACAAAACACACTTTGATTGTCAGGGAATGTCATAGTGGAAGAATTCAGGTTTATGTGTAAGAGGCTGTTTTTGCTTGCTTTATCGTTGTTAGTTGCGAAGTTGTGTCCGACCCATCGTGACCCCATGGACAACGTTCCTCCAGGCCTTCCTGTCCTCTACCATCCTCTGGAGTCCATTTAAGCTCATGCCGACTGCTTCAGTGACTCCATCCAGCTACCTCATTCTCCGTTGTCCCCTTCTTCTTTTGCCCTCAATCTTTCCCAGCATTAGGCTCTTCTCCAGTGAGTCTTTTGCTTGCTACTTTGTGTGAATACTTTAGCCACCCCTACTAGTAGAACAGAGCTAATCAACAGTATGCACAACTGCCCTGTTGTTTTTGTGATGAACAAACAGAAATTCTTCATAATTCTGGATTAATCAACATAGACATGTTGCAGTCCTACCTTTTTCCTGTCATTACATAGGGTGATTTGTGGTTGCTATGTTTTCTGTTACTAATATAAAGACCAGCTTCCCAGACCTCTCTGAATGATTACTGAGCCAGGTCTAATCGCATGCAGCCTTTCCCAATCTGACACCTTTCCACATGTTTTGATTTTCAGTTTTCATAATTCCCAGACCATATGACCTTCTGGAACTGCTATCCTTCTATATGGGTAGTATGCCAGGTTTTGGAAGGCTGTGCTAGTGGAATGTAGATAAAGCTAAGCTAACCTCAGACATTCTTCAGTAATTTGGACAATAATGAACTCCCAGGAATCTTGTGTGGCTGGAATCCAGCAGCCATTGGATGCTTCATTACGGTTTAAGATAAGATTTCAAGAAAACCCCTGATACAAACAAGTTGGGTAAAGTTTTACCATTCCTTTATTTTTGAAATAGCCTCAAGGACTAAAGCTCTTTCCTTCTCATAAACTTGTAAATATTTGAAAGGGCCTGAGAAATTATTTATGTTCTAAGAAAGTCAGAAGTATACAATAGTTACAGTTGTGCAAAATATATTTTAATAATAATAATAATAATAATAATAATAATAATAATAATAATAATAATAATAATAATAATAATAATAATAATAATAATAATAATAATAATAATAATAATAATAATAATAATAATAATAATAATAATAATAATAATAATAACAGAGTTGGAAGGGACCTTGGAGGTCTTCTAGTCCAATCCCCTGCTTACGCAGGAAACCCTACACTACTTCAGACAGATGGTTATCCAACATCTTAAAAACTTCCAGTGTTGGAGCATTCACAACTTCTGGAGGCAAGCTGTTCCACTGATTAATTGTTCTAACTGTCAGGAAATTTCTCCTTAGTTCTAAGTTGCTTCTCTCCTTGTTTAGTTTCCACCCATTGCTTCTTGTTCTACCTTCAGGTGCTTTGGACAAAAGTTTGACTCCCTCTTCTTTGTGGCGACCCCTGAGATATTGGAACACTGCTATCATGTCACCCCTGGTCCTTCTTTTCATTAAACTAGACATACCCAGTTCCTGCAACCGTTCTTCATATGTTTTAGCCTCCAGTCCCCTAATCATTTTTGTTGCTCTTCAAAAAAAAAAAGATTTTGTTACTACATAAGTAAACATTGGGGCAGTCTCATTCACACTTGTTTAATTCTGACACGAATCACCTTGTTTGCTTCAGAGTTCCCAAAGTTTTCCATAGAAAGAGTGTCTGATTACAGATTTTTTTTAAAAAAAAAAACCTTTAATCTGAATTTATGACAGGAAATCAAACAAGCCACTATCCAAAAAAGTCAGCCTGCATTTCATCTAGTTACAATGATGTGGGTTTTTAAAAAAATCATTTTAGTAGCCTTTGCCAGGTAGTTCTCACTATAGTTACAACTTTAAACAAATTATCTGTTTTTGGCTCTCTAGATTTCTCTGAAAGGTTTTCAGTACACTGCTAAGTGATGCTGTGTGAAATTAATAAAATATGTCTAGATCTTTGTCTTTGTGAGCCAATATGTAACCGAAACCATTTGCCTTTGCAGTAATAATGTACAGATGCACGATAGTTTTGGGAAATGCTTCCTTGTGATAACTTTGGCTCTTGTCCTATGAGCTACTGAGTATCATAAAAACACTACTCAGTCTGTCTATGTTCTCTCTGAATATACAGCATGTTAACATGAAGAGCATTAGTGTGGCCATTTGAGCTGAATTTAAGGGCACGCTTTATCATATTATGGCAACATGCCAAGAAAATTATTGGGTGCACACTGGATATGGTCAAAGCAGTGCTTCTCAAATAGTGGGGCAGGCCCCCCTGGGGGGGCACGGAGCGATGCCAGGGGGGCACATGACCCCGGGGAACATGCTTTTTTTGCCACAGGGAATAGGGGTTTTTTTGCACTGAACAATAGCACACAGCACAGAGCAGGAGATATGAAGTGCAGATAACAAACCCTTAAGAGACACCATGGAAAAATATTTAACAGGGATGAAAAGAAAGGAGGAGAGTGATGGAGATAATGAGACAAACGTAAGTCTCCTGAAAGCTAAGACGGGGAACTATGACGAAGCATATGTAGCACTTGGCTTCACTGTGACTATGGTGGGAGACGAGGAAAGACCGGTATGTTTACTGTGTCTAAAAATGTTGGCAGCGGACAACATGAAGCCAAATAAATTAAGGCGTCACTTAAACACATTACACCCCAATCATGCTGATGAGCCGCTTGAGTTTTTTCAGCGAAATTCAGCCGAATATTGCAAACAATCGTCCCGGCGGAGAGTTGGGGGCGCGCGAAATGTATACTTCTTCCTAGGGGGGGGGGGGGGGCGTAACAGAAAATAATTGAGAAGCACTGGGTCAAAGCAACTAGATAGGTGCGATGTGAGTTTCTGTTTAGATGTATCCAGATGATCAAGAGTCTGGGGAGGAAAAGGGGAGAATAGCCCATAGGAAAAATGCCTGAGGTTAGGTATGCATAAAAGAGCAGGCTCCCACTTCAGAATTTTCTATTTATTCAGTTGCCAGCTGAGATGTGGACACTTTGGTGAGGTGAGAATTACTGGTGGACTCCCTCTATCTTCTTCCACTCAGATCTAGTCGTGTAGATGATAATCTCTAACGGGGCTATAACATTTCTTTTCCTGTAATTCCCATCTATTGTTTTTGGATATTCAACAATTGACTCAAATGGGGGTAAAAGCATGTGAATTTTATTAAAAACCCCTTCCCCCAGTTCAAATACTGCCAGGAATGCAGCTGTGTAGGATATGGGTGTAGCAGATAATTGGTTGTGGAGGGGACCGAAAAGAGAGCTCTGGCAAAGAGACAGAAATTTGGCACAGCCTCCTTATTTAAACCTGCTTTTACTGGGTTTTTTTTTTTTAGCTTTTAGTTCTCATTATCCCATTTTCCAATGAAGGAAGGTTGATCAAAAATAATTTGGCAAAGTTCCTATTTTCTCAGATGGCAGAGTGGAGTTTCCTATATACTTACTACATTTGCAAATAAGTAATAATGTATACAAGTAGTCCTTGACTTACAACAGGTCGTTTAGTGACCATTCAAAGTTACAACAGCACTGAAAGAAGTGACTTAACCAGGGGTGAAATCCAGCAGGTTCTGACAGGTTCTGGAGAACCGGTAGCGGAAATTTTGAGTAGTTCTGAGAACTGGCAAATACCACTTCTGGCTTGCCCCAGAGTGGGGTGGGAATGGAGATTTTGCAAATTCTTTCCCCCAGGAGTGGGGTGGGAATGGGGATTTTGCAGTATCCTTCCCCTGCCACGCCCACCAAGCCACGCCATGCCCACCAAGCCATGCCCACAGAACCGGTAGTAAAAAAATTTGGATTTCACCACTGGTTAAGACCTTTTTTCATATTTACAACTGTTGCAGCATTCCCATAATCCTGCGATCAAAATTCAGATACTTGGCACCTGACTCCTAGTTATGACGGTTGCAGTGTCCCGGGGTCATGTAAACACCTTTTGTGACATCTGACAAGCAAAGTCAATGGAGAAGCTTGAGTCACCTAACAACGGTGTTACTAACTTAACTACTGCCCTGATTCATTTAACAACTGTGGCAAGAAAGGTTGTAAAATGGGGCAACATTCACTTAACAACCGTCTCACTTATCAACAACATTTTCGGGTTCAATTGTGGTCATAAGTCGAGGACTACCTGTACTCAAAGTTCAAATAACAGTTAAGTTTTAATTCAATAGCAGTAAGAGTAAGATATCGTAACAAAAATAATAAAGTAATAAACGAAGAATATGTAGCTTTGGATCTATTAAATCACTTTCTGAAGTTCGTACAGAAGCTGTATAAATAATTTATTCTTATTTAAAAGGCACAAAGGCTGCAGAGATGATTACTTGCAGATAATTACTTGGAATTAAGCTTGAATTTGCTCAACAAGAATTAATGTTGCGTAAACATGGATAATTGTTGGATTGTAATGTAAGTTTTTCAAAGTTCTTGAATTGCGTGGTTTGGGTGCTTCTGCAGCTTTTATCTATCTATCTATCTATCTATCTATCTATCTATCTATCTATCTATCTATCTATCTATCTATCTCTATCTCTATATCTATATCTATATCTATATCTATATATCTATATATCTATATATCTATATCTATATCTCTCTCTCTCTCTCTCTCTCTCTCTCTCTCTCTCTCTCTCTCTCTCTCTCTCTCTCTCTCTCTCTCTATCTATCTATCTATCTATCTATCTATCTATCTATAAATGTAAAGAAAGCATTGTGAAAGAAGGTAATTGTATTTGCTTTTTAATCTCTTTGGTGCATTTTGAAACATGCAGCATATAAATATGTTAACTAAATGACCATTTCAGTGACCATATATCTGCACCAGGGGTGGGTTCCTCCCAGTGCGGTCGACTCTGCCGCACCGGTAGGGGCCGTCCAATTGCTCAATTTGCGTGCAACGGTTCTGGTGCCGTCTTCACGGGTCCGTCACGCACGTCGCCATCTTTTAAAAAGAATTTTTGGGCTTTTTTGCTTGCGCACAGAAGCAAAATCACGTGAGGGGGCGCACACACACAAAACATGGAGATGCGCGCACAGTGCACCGCTATCGGTAAGTGAGCAACCCACCCCTGATCTGCACAACAATGACTTTTTAAAAAGAAATTACCCCAAAATTTGTAGAAGCTGGAAACCTAGGCAAATTGATCTAAGAACTGACAAGTCATGCAATCAGGGGAAAGGAGAGGAGTCAGTTGTTTTGATGCAGGGTGTGTTTTTCCCTTTTTTTCTCTGACATCCTTGAAAAGCTTGATTTACCAGAGATTCATCACAGATAAAATCACTTGCTCCCTCTAGAAAGCAGTTAAGTTGTAGAATTTTAATCTAGAACACTGAAAATACACTGCAAACTTAAAATGTTATCTTCTATAATTTGTTATGTTTTCTGGATTTCATGGATTTCAATGTTAAGTTGGTTTAGATTTAAAAGAATTTATACCCAAAAATCTCATCTTGATTGCAGATGTAGGTTTCATCCATATACTTGAACCATTTTGTGAACAGCAATTAAATACACAGTGTATGAGAAAGAGTGACATTAAGCTTTTTAAAAGCAATTTTAGCCTTCAGTTTTGCAAAATGAATATCAACATTTTCTTTGTTTAGTACATTCACTGACTTAAGAATTCTGTGCTTACTTTTATACGTACCTATTGTTATAAGCTCATCAGTCAGTAATGCAATGTTTATGATCTAGCTTCATAAAACATGTCATCCAATCCTCCTCCTCCAAATTAAACACATCATTTTATTTTTTCAAAAAGAAATGAAATCTTGGGTGTCGATGTTGCTAATATTTGCTTTGTGGATGCTTGCTTTCTAGGTAGCTACCAGAATAGCAGAAATTTGGTTGGTGTTTTCATAATTTCACTTTTATACCAAAAAAGCCAGTGGTGGGTTCCTACCGGTGCGGTCCACTCTATAGCACCAGTAGCGGCCCATTGGTGACATCACAGTACCGGTGCGATTGGTTGCCGGTGCCTGGGCACCGCCATTTTTTTTTAAATGTAAATTTTTTTAAAATTTTTTCTTCTGCGCATGCTTAGAAGCCGAGCTTCCAGCACTGTGCATGAGCTGCCTTCCTACCCCACAGTGAGTCCAAGCAGGGGAGGATGGCTGAGGGAGCGCGTGAGATGCTGAAAGAACAGGCGGCAGGAGCTATATCCATTCCCCTCCCTTCAGCAGTCCGAGAAGTCACAAATGTGCGGTGATGATCCTAGGCATTTTCGCACGTTTGAGGCTTCTCGAGCTGCTGAGGGGAGGGGGAATGGGCGGCAGGACCTATCTCAGTTCCCCTCCCTTCAGCAGTCCAAGAAGCAACGCCTACCCGGTCACATGGCTGGCAAGCCATGCCCACCCGGTCACATGGCTGGCAAGCCACACCCACCCGGTCACATGGCTGGCAAGCCACACCCACAAAATAAGCCACGGCCAGAGTGGTAGTAAAAAAATTAGGAACCCGCCCCTGAAAAAAGCCAACACAATCCTAGGTTGCATTAATAGAGGGATAGAATTAAGATCACGGTGAAGTATTAGTACTGCTTTATAAAACCTTACTATGGACACACTTGGAATACTGCATCCAGTTTTGTTCACCACAATATAAAAAAGATGTTGAAATTCTGGAAAGACTACAGAGTAGAACGACAAGGATGATTAGGGGGACTAGAGGTTAAAACATACGAAAAATGGTTGCAGGAATTGGGTATGTCTAGTCTAGTGAAAAGAAGGACCAAGGGTGACATGATAGCAATGTTCCAATATTTGAGGGGCTGCCACAAAGAAGAGGGGGGTCAACCTATTTCCAAAGCACCAGAAGGCAAGACAAGAAATAATGGATGCAAACTAATCGTGGAGAGAAGCAACCTAGAATTAAGGAGAAATTTCCTAACAGTGAGAACAATCAACCAGTGGAACAACTTGCCTTCAGAAATTGTGGGTGACCCACAGGGGTGGGTTCTAACTTACCTCGCTGCTGGTTCGCTTCCTCCTGTGCCGCATGGCAAAAAAACAAAGCCGAAAAACAGATGGCGACCGCTTGCACAGTGCCGGAACTCGGCTTCGGCACATGCTCAGAAGGAATTTTTTAAAAAAAATTCAAAAAATTAAAAAACAAAAAGATGGCGGTGCCCACGGACCAGCACCAACTGATCTGGTTCAGTGACATCATCGTGACATCACCAGCAGGTCGCTACCGGTTCGGCCGAACCGGTCCGAACCGGTCCGAACCCACCCCTGGTGACCCATCACTGAAGGCTTTCAAGAAGAGACTGGACAGCCACTTGTCTGAAATGATGTAGGGTCTCCTCCAAGCTCCCATCCAACTCTGTTTTTCTGTTCTGTTGGATACAATACAAACATACAAACTATAGAAAGGTACATGCAATATACTAGCAGATGCTCAGGATTTCATTTAATTTTCCCAGCAAAGCAGAAAAATGCTGTGACATATGTTTTATATCTTATTTTATATAATTTTAAAATCATGCAGTTATATGATTATCGACATTCTGCTATTTGCTGAACATTTCTTTTTTAGGTTAGAATTATCTTGCTCTCCTTACTGTATTTTTAGTGGGTCCATTTTCTCTATTAACACTGCTCTATTAACAATTCTTATTTCACTTTTATACTTTTATCTTTCCTGGGCATTGTACAGCTGTCTTATCTTTTTGTCCACATTTTCCAACAGGAGTCTAACTTTTATCCTTTTCTCTTTGGGAGTCCTTTGTCCTTGCTACCAGATTTCTACAAAGTTCTAATAACAATGGGTAACAATTCTCTGCTATCTCTATAGTCTTCATGCTGATGTTTAACTATGTATATAAGTGTATAAATATATTTGAGATTATTAACATGTTAACCATAGCAACTGACAAATCTACCCAGAGCCACTGAAAGAAATTAATGTTTCTTTCCCCCAGTTTTTAAGCTACACAGATTATTAATACTGTTAGAAACATAAAAACTAAATTTATTTCAGGAAATC
Source organism: Diadophis punctatus similis (assembly GCA_023053685.1). Classification (NCBI taxonomy): domain Eukaryota; kingdom Metazoa; phylum Chordata; class Lepidosauria; order Squamata; family Dipsadidae; genus Diadophis; species Diadophis punctatus. Next base: position 13,806,717 of record JALIGW010000006.1, on the reverse strand, counting down.
TAAGTGGGGACTGTTTATATTTATTTATAACCAAATCATATTATGAAAGTTAAAAATAAATTAGCCTTAGATTTTTTTTCTCTTTAAATAATTTTCCAGACCTTTTTATGTGATCAGCTACTAATCCCGAAAATTATTTGGAATTTTAAAAATATTAGTCTAATTTATTTTTGAACTTTTAAAATATGATTTGGTATAAATAAATATAAACAGTCCCCCCCCCCACACATACACCCCCCTCTCTCCCTCCCTCCCTCCCTCTCTGTAAAACAATGATGTAACTTTGCATTTAACATTAAAATAGCTCACACTGCTTTGGGGCCAGGGATGGTTCTGAATTTTTTTTACTACCGGTTCTGTGGGTGTGGCTTATTTTGTGGGTGTGGCTTGATGGTCATGTGATGGTGGGCGTGGCTTCATGGTCATGTGATTGGGTGGGTGTGGCTAAGTGGTCAAGATCCTAGTTCCCCCTACGAGGATTCCTGCATCCGGACCTTTTACAATCCCCCAAAGGATTAAAAGAAACCAGATTCCATACAGCTCTGAACCCTTAAGGCAAACCAAATACAAGTGGTCCTCGCTTAATGGCCGGTTGCTTAGCAAGTGTTCAAATTTATGACTGACCTCCTCAGAGCTACTTGACCTGTTTTTGGAGTTTTGACAGTCATATGCATGCACACACATGCGCGCACGCATGCACGCACGCACGCACGCCCACACACACACACACACACACATTTATGACCAGTTACAACATCCCACACAGTCATGTGACTGAGGTTTTCTATGTTTTTTGCCAGTTCCCAACAATTTCTTCTGGTTTCCGGTTAAAAATGCCCATAGGGGAAAATGGACTTGTTTAACAACCAGTGTTCACTTAATGACCACAAGGTTCACTTAACAACCATGGTTTTTGCCTAACCCGGGGGTCTGCAGCCTTAAACACTCAAAGAGCCATTTTTCTATTTTCTTTTAAACAAGTATCTCTCTCTTTGTCTTTCTCTTTCTTTCTCCCTATCTCTCTCTCTTTCTCTTCTCTCTCTCTCTCTCTCTCTCATCTTTCTCTCATCTCCTCTCACTCATCTCTTTCATCTCTCTCTTTTTCTTTCTCCCCCTCTCTTTCTCATCTCTCTCCCTCTCTCATCTTTCTCCCTCTTTCTCTCTCTCATGTTTCTCTCTTTCCTCTCTCTCATTCTCTCCCTCCATCATTTTCTCATTTCTTTCTCTTTCTCTCTTTTCCTCCCCTTTCCTCTCTCTCATCTCTTTCACACGCGCACGCATACACACAAGCGGATACCCTCCTGCAACAGGATCACGGTGGCGGGGACAGCAGGGATTCCTCTCACTGCTCCGAACCAGGAGGAACCCACCCCTGTTTTGGGCAAATATTTCCCAGAATTTTATTTTAGCTTAAGTGTTAAAATGTGCTTTATTAAGAGACATTGCCCATATAGAAGTTTTGTACTCTTATTTATTACTGGTTATAGTAAATTCAGTCATATGAGAAATACCAGAGATACATATTTTGTGCATTTTAATATAAACCTTAAAACATAGATGTTTCAAGAAAGCAACAGATTGAAATCCCAGACCTGAATGATTTGAGCGGTTACAATATAAATCATATGTTGCTGAAGCCATAAAATTTCTGAGTGCTGGCCAGAACGTAGTACCTTGCAACTCACAATATCTTCATTTTATGTTTTGTACTGATATATTGGACAAAGTTATTTTTTGTCACCTATTGGTAGCCTAAGTTGCATGAATAATGTGTTAAGTGATGCAACATCAAGCCTTTTTATTACTCTATTGCCCCCACTCCGCCTGCTTTGCTAAAGCCCATTATGTTTCCTTCTATCCTACTTGGAGAGGGACGGACGGAGGGAGAGAGGGAGGGAGGGAGGGGGGGGAGAGAGAGACTAGTCTGATGAAGTGATTAAGTGAAATATTTTTATTACTGTCATAGACTAATACAAAAAACATGCATAATAAAATTTACCCTGTATAATAAAATTTGCAGATAATGCAATAAGGACAATCTTAGCTATAAGACGTGCCTAGACAAAACATTAGAAAAACAATAAAAACTAGACTTGATTTCATATAAAGATGATCTAAATGCAATTACACAAAAATGAAGTCTCCAACTCTATAGAAAATAGCGATAAAAATATAGACTAGCAAAATGCCACCGTTTGCTCAAGTACCGTAAATTTTGCAAATTGCAAAAAGTAATCAGATTGCTACAAGGCAAAAAGAGAAAATATTGAAGCTAATAACACAGCTAGCAGATAACAGTAATACTAATTAGTATGCTCTATTTGCTACTGAAGATAAAGCAAATCTGAATGCTCAGGAAATTAATGAAAAAAGGAGAGATACAATGTCTTGAATATTATTATGCATTGAATACTGTAAGAGAAAATAAGCTAGTATGTCTAGTCCCGTATGGGTCTTTATAAGGATAGGGTTAGATTTACGACACAATTGAGCCCAAAATTTATGTTGCTAAGTGAGACATTAGTTAAGTGAGTTTTGCCCCATTTTACAATCTTTCTCCTTACATTTGTTAAGTGAATCACTGCAGCTGTTGAGTTAGTAACACGATTGTTAAGTGAATCTGGCTTCCCCATTGACTTTGCTTGTCAGAAGTTCACAAATGAGGATCACATGACTCCAGGATATTGCAACCATTATAAATATGAGTCAGTTGGCAAGCGTCTGAATTTTGATCATGTGTTTGTAGGGATGCTGCACCAGTCATAAGTTGAAAAATGCTCGTAAGTCACATTTTTCAGTGCCGTTTTAACTTTGAACATTCACTAAATGAACTGTTGTAAGTCAATGTCTACCTGTATTTACTTTCTAAGACAGCTGTTGGTAATGCTTTAAAATGGACTAGCATCAGCCTTCTATATTTTTGAGGTTTCTAGCTGGCTAACATTAGAGCTAATAGCAGATCAGTGGTGGGTTCCTACCAGTGCGGTCCACTCTATAGCACCGGTAGCGGCCCGCTGGTGATGTCACAGTACCGGTGCGGTCGGTTGCCGGTGCCTGGGCGCCGCCATTTTTTTTAAAAAAATAATTTTTATTTTTAAATTTCTTCTGCGCATGCCCAGAAGCTGAGCTTCCGGCACTGCGCATGCACTGCCTTCCTACCCCACAGTGAGTCAAAGCAGGGGAGGATGGCTGAGGGAGCGCATGAGATGCTGAAAGAACGGGCGGCAGGAGCTATCTCCATTCCCCTCCCTTCAGCAGTCCGAGAAGCCACGAACGCGCGGTGATGATCCCAGGCATTTTCACACGTTTGAGTCTTCTCGAGCTGCTGAGGGGAGGGGGAACGGCGGCAGGAGCCTAGGATCATCGAATGGGGAGAAGCATTCAGGCCGGACGGAGCTCCTAGAAGAACTGCTGCCGCGGTCTTGCTGCTACCACTGCGGGGGGGCTGTGTTGAGGGTGGGCAATGCCCCCCCACTTCTCCGGCTGCTGCCCATGCCCACACAGTCACATGGCTGGCAAGCCACACCCATAAAATAAGCCACGCCCACAGAGTGGTAGTAAAAAAATTAGGAACCCGCCCCTGTAGCAGATTACCTACAAATATTCCTCTGGGCAACCTTGAATGGTTAATATATTGGAGACAAATCAGGAAGACTAAGTTCAAACCCACTCTTATTCCTTAGAAGCTTTTGGATTGATTTTCTCTTTCTCACTCTCAAAGGACATTTTTCTCACAGTATTGCTACTTTGGTGAAGTGATGGAGGAGGATGTGGTATTCCTACTAACTTGAGTTCCTGACAAAAAAGAATATAAATCTAATGTAGGAAGCCCCCCTCCCCGGATTAAAATATTCTTTATTCTTAATATTAAAAACAGGCAGAATATTATATTTTCCCAAAGGAGAAATTGAGAAAAATCTTAACAAAGGCAAAAAGCTGCCCCAGTCTTCCTGCCATAGGAAAACAACTTCCAAACTAAGAAACATGAAATGGCTGACGTTTAGGAATGCAGATTTTGTATCCATTCAGGAAGACTGGGCCAATCTATTCATAAACAAAACACCTTCAGCCACAGCTCCAGCTGATGGTATTAAAAATTTACATTTCTCCCACCCAAATTCGACGGACAGGACATGACCTTTATGACATAATAAGATTGACCCACCACCATTGGAATAGTAAAAGACACAAGGCTCATTACATTGCATAACGCCCTGGAGCATCTCATGCACCAAATCCCAGAACTCTATAAAAATCCATCCGCTAACTCAGCCATTTTGTCAGCCACCCCAGAAACATGCTGCTGCTGTCACTGAAGTTTCTGGAAACCAAATAAACAGAGACTTTATTTCCAACCAGCCAGCCTCCATTTTATTTCCAGTGTATTTCTCCCAGCTTGGAACCGGACCGGATTTTTCTTCCCACACTAACAAGTAAAATAAACATTACTTGCTTGTTTTTTTTTCCTAGATTAGCCACCTGTAGTCTACAGGTCACTCTTTCAATTGACCTATCTAACAAAGTTGAGGGATTTCTTTTTCTACATGGTGGAGGAGTTCCAGGTTTTCTAATATGCAAGTTTAAAAATAAACCAATATGTTCCAACTGGCCTAAGGCCTGGCTACTTGAGAGACCATTTGGCTCTCATAATATCTGCCCAGCCAATTCAACCTGGTTGATGTGCTCCAGGTTCCATTAATTAAACAATGCCATGTATTGGGGTCCTGGAAGGGCACCTTCTCTGGAGCACCCCCTGCCCTCTGAAAAGAGGTTCCTCCTGTCATCTGATTGGCTCCCACCCGTTTAGTATTCCAAAGGGGTTGGAAAACCTTGCCCTTCCCCCGGCCTTTGATGAAGTTAAGTGAAGCCTCCTTGTATCGTGCGGGTTTGTTTCGTTTTCTAAAAATATTGTTCCTTTCTAATTTTTGCATTTTTTGCCATGTTTTATTCATTTATTCTTGTTTTTTAAAGTGATTTTATTTGTGAGCTACCCAGAATTGTTGAGAATCAAGAAGTATGCAAATTTAATAAATAAATAAAACTGGGCACGTTCTAAATCTCTTTTTCTGTGAAACCACCAGCCAGGTAATGTACTCTCATTTTTGGGAAGACAGGTGGTGTAAAGCATATTAAAATAAACAAGAGTTTGATTACTGCTATTAAATCTATATATATAAAAGCCAAATCCCCTCACTCAACATGAAATCTCCAGAACGGTAAAGCATACAAACCTGAAATTCAGCATGTATGTTCCTCTTGGCTTCTAGGTGCTCGCTAAGAATGGATTTTTCAAAATGACCATCAGATCATTAGTAATTGTTATACAGTAATTAACACGCTCTGATGCTAAGGAGTTAGACATTCTACTCCCCCTCCCCACCTGAAAAGAATTCTGTTCCAACTGCCAGTGGTCGTGGCCAGTGCGTGACTCATCTGGCCTGAGGGCTGGGGGTTTAGACATGCTACTCCATGCTAAGCAGTTACACATTCTACTCCCCCTCCCCACCTGAAAGGGAGAGAAGGGGACAAGATAGGAGAGGATTCTGTGGGACAAGCCTGAGGGAGAGAAGAGGATAGGAGAGGATCAATGGGGCCAGCCTGAGGGAGAGAAGGGGATAAGATAGATCTCTCCACACCTGAAAGGGAGAGAAGGGGATAAGATAGGAGAGGCTTCTGTGGGGCAAGCCTGAGGGAGAGAAGAGGGATAGGAGAGGAGAGACTTCTGTGGAGCAAGCCTGAGGGGGAGAAGAGGAGAGGAGAGGGTTCTGTGGGGCAAGCCTGAGGGAGAGAAAGGGAGAGAAGGGGAGAGGAGAGGCCGATCATAACTACTCATTAATGTTCAAGCTTTAACTGTCAATTTATCAAGCCCGATCACAGTTTCATAGCAAAGCACGAGTATCCAGCTACTAGTGGGTAATAGATAACACCTTTCTCTGATCTTAGAGGTTTCAACTGGACTTCTTCAATGTTTTCTGTATCAAGCTAGTGACGCGATTGACCTTTCCTTTCCTGATGCACTTACGTTATTTGACTCAATTCTCCAGTGGAATTTTTTTTCTAATTAAAACAAATCAGAAATACATTCAAACTTGGCATAGTATTAGCAGAAATAACTTTCCAGATGTTTATTTTTTATTTTTAAAAATCACTCCATCACATGGATGTTACTTTCCTTTTAAATCATCAGTTAATTGCAAAACAAGTAGTTCCATATCCTGGTGAAAGAAATATTGCACATAACAGCAGTTAAAATTAGTTTAAGTATTCAGTTTTTTAAATTCTGTCTCTTGTCCCTCTTCAATCATTTATGTCAATTCTTCTACTACTTATTACCAATTAAAATCATTAAGTAACTCTGGAGAGGAAGGATGAACTGTAGAATACTGAAGAAGACAGAATATAAGCTTAGTTGGAATGGAACAGTTCTGTTAAATTGCCTTCTATTAAGACAGTTCATGTGAGAGAGCAAAATGGGTTTATTGGCACTACAGGTAGTCCTTGACTTACAACATTACATTTAGTGACCTTTACAATGGCAGTGAAAAAAGTGTCTTATGACCGTTTTTCAGAGTTACAACCTTTTCAGCATCCCCATGATCATGTGATCAAAATTCAGATGCTTGGCAACTGGTTCATATTTATGACCATTGCTGTGCCCCAAGGTCACGTGACCACCTTTTGCGCCCTTCTGACAAGCAAAGTCAATGAGGAAGCCAGATTCACTGAACAACCAGGTTACTAACTTATCAACTGCAGTGATCCACTTAACAACTGAGGCAAGAAAGGTCGTAAAATGGGGCAAAATTCACTTAACAAATGTCTCATTTAACAACAGAAAATTTTGTGTTCAATTGTGGTTGTAAGTCGAGCTCTATCTGTACTCTGTTATTGGTGAGCACAGGATAGGGCAAAACCAAGATGGTTGCTTGGTAGTTTCGCAGGTTCCTAGATGAAACGGATTATCTGGACCCTTTCCGCTCAGACCCTGTTATGGGACAGAAACAGCATTGGTCACACTTATTGATGATCTCTGGTGAGAGTGGGATGAGGGTGGAGCTATTTATTGATTTATTGATTTATTGATTTATTGATTTATTGATTTATTGATTTATTGATTTATTGATTTATTGATTTATTGATTTATTGATTTATTGATTTATTGATTTATTGATCTTCTATGCCGCCCTACTCCCTGAGGACTCAGGGCGGCGTACAACATTTTAAGGAACAACTAAACAATAAAATTATTAAAAACAATTTAAAAAGAGTTTAAAAAGACATACAAAACCATGCATATATGGGGGAAAGTAGTCTCAAAATCACCCCGCCTGCAGGAAGAGCCATGTCTTAATGGCTTTTCGGAAGGCCAGCAAGGTGGGGATAATTTGGATCTCTGAAGGTAGTTGGTTCCAGAGAACAGGGACCCCCACAGAGAAGGCCCTCCCCCTAGGTCTCGCCAGCCGGCATTGTTTGGCTGACAGGACCCGGAGGAGACCCACTCTGTGGGACCTAACCAGTCGAAGGGAAGTATTGGTATGGTCCCAATCATAGTTTATAGTGAATAATAGATCCAGCCCATGGCCACTGGCCTGGAACTCACCAGGGGTGCACCATTCGGGAGGTGACTATTGGATTAGGAAAGATTCCACCTCTCCCTGTGTTCTTCATGTTCCTCTCCTCCCTATCTTTTATTTATTTATTATTATTATTGTTATTTGTTTTATTATCTTAATGTATACTAGTTTTAATGTTTGTAAGCCTCCCAGAGTTATTTTTGATGAGATGATGCCACATAAAATTAATAAATAACTCCGACCTACATATATTCTCATTTTGATTTTTTTTTAAACTTAAGTTCCCACACATGTATTATGAGCCCTGAGCATTATTGTGGATGAAGGACACCAGATTTTAATGGTTCCAGACATGATGTTATTAGTCATAAACCTCAGAAATGCCTTCATTTGCATTATATTACAATGGTTTTATACAATTATTACTCAACAATGCAACTTTGTGAAATCAATACATCTGAACCATATGAAACAATTGCTCACAAATATGAAGCTTTATATTCTTTTTCAAAAGCCTGCAAAATTATAACCCACTGGCAAACTTCTAGGCCAGGGGTCTGCAACCCGTGGCTCTTGAGCCGCATGTGGCTCTTTCATCCCTCTTCTGCGGCTCCCTGTCACTCAAAACATGTGTCACAACCACCAATGTGCGACACCCGCCGGCACAAGATTTTTTGAGCTTTTCGACCCATCTTTTTTTTTTTTCGGAGTTCAAAATGTTTTTGTTGCATGCAGAAATAAAAATTTGTTTTCTCTGTAGCAGTTCATTGATTACATAAATGCAACATACTGTAGTTTTTTTATACATAGCATAAAGGTAAAAAACAATATATGCAGTGTTATCTTCATTTTAGATGTCAAAAGGGTTTTGTGGCTCCCGGTGTTTTCTTTTCTGTGGGAAACGGGTCCAAATGGCTCTTTGAGTGTTTAAGGTTGCTGACCCCTGTTCTAGGCAATCATAAAATTCATTTCTGATTTTGAAGAGGGAACTGGACAATGAAGAGTTTATTCTAGAATTGACTTTAGCATTTCACATAATAATATGTGAAGCAGATATAGTTCAACTAGGTTTCCTTCTATCCATCAGAAAGTTATGACTCACTGTGACATTCATGGGAAACGGGCGGGTGGGGGGGGAGAGTATCTCTGGATTTTTTTCCCCTAACAGTGTGATTTTTAAGTTCAAAGCTTCTCCTCATTTATTTCATTTTCCACATTGTAAGAGTTTGCACTGTTGTCACTTGAACCGAAGCCCATTGAAACGAAATTGATACTTTTGTCTGCTGCTGCTGCTGTAGAGAGCTTATACATGTGGAAAGTAAATGCAGAGGGGCACAGAAAGAGCAATTGTCACATTGTGATCCTATACAGCTTCTTCAAAAAAGATAATGTGTAAAATTGTGCAATTTGAAAAAGTACCGTATTTTTGGGAGTATAAGACGCACCTTTTCCTCCCTAAAAGTGGTTGAAAATTTGGGTGAGTCTTATACTCTGAATGTAGCTTTTTCAAAGCTTGTTTTCCAGCCCTAACTAGGTGCTAACGATCTTCCCAGCTCTTACCTTGCAGGCTTTTTCATTGTTACTTTCTCCGAAGAATGTTTTTCCAGCCCTAAGTCTTTGCAGGTTTTTTTTCATTACTCTACTTGCTCAGAATAAGTTTTTTTCTAGCCCTAACCAGGTGTTAGCGATCTTCCCAGCTCTTACTGGCTTGCATGCTCTTTCATTGTTACTCTCTCAGAAGAAGGTTTTTTAAAGTCCTAACCAGGGGATAAAATAATGTGCTGAAGCTGACCAGACTAAGGACGCTAGCCAGATGAATACCTGGTAGGCAGATTTTTCCCCCCTATTTTCCTCCCCCAAAACTAAGGTGCATCTTATACTCCGGTGCGTCTTATACTCCGAAAAATATGGTACCTTCTTTTCAACTATCTTTTCAAAAAATTATATGGATGATTTATTGCAGACAAAGAAATTGATGCATATAAATACAGGTAGTCCTTGAATTACAACAGTTCATTTAGTAAATGTTCAAAGTTACAACAGCACTGTAAAAAATGAATTATGAACATTTTTCACACTTACGACCTTTGTAGCATCCCCATGATCTAAATCCGGACACTTGGCAACTGGCTCGTACTTATGACGGTTGCTGTAACCCAAGGTCATGTGATTACCTTTTGCAACCTTTTGACAAGCAAAATCAATGGGGAAGCCAGATTCACTTAACAACTGTGTTACTAATTTAACAACTGCAGTGATTCACTTACCAATTATGTCAAGAAAGGTCATAAAATAGGGCAAAACTCACTTAACAAATCTCTCACTTAACAACAGAAATTTGGGGCTCAATTGTGGTCATAAGTCAAGGACTACCTGCACATTTGTCCATTTTTAAGTAAATCAGTATTTCTGTAGCCCTAATATTGCACTAAAATAGCTATGGTGATGGGATCTCTGGTCCAACATATCTCAAAGATATGTACTAATTCATAATTTCATTTCTTTTTTAGTTTGAAAACCAAAGTTAGGATTTCAAAGTACCAAGGCAAAGCATGAAGATGGACGATGTAGAAAAAAAAGAAAGAAAAAAGCCAGCAATTAAATCCACAAAATCTGAAACTTAAACCCGATTTGTTTTTTTAATTCAAAGTTTTGCACTTTATTTTGCCCATATATAAAATGCATCTACCTGTATTGATTATTATATATTTGTCACAATAGCTAATTAAGTAATTACTTTAAAACATGTTAGAATTATTTTGATAGTATATGAGTGGGATCTACTTTTGAGTAGAAAAACATAGGATTATTATGTAAGCGGAATGGATTTCTCAAAGTATAATTTCTCAAAATTATATTTCAATTTAAGTATAACCTTCCAAATTTCATATGCAACAAGAATGTTTTTCAATTTTAATAGAGAGCTTTTAAAGAAATCTATCCAATATGTTGAAAGAAGGGACCTTAATAGATAAAACTGAAAAGATTGCCTTACAATTGTGGTAAAATTCAATTCTTTCTTCAGTTCTTTCTATTGGAAAGTTTTATTATTCTCACAAAAAGAAAAAATTGAGCTGACAATGACATCTTTACCAAACTTCATTTGGCTTGCATAGCTAAAGCTATCTCTGAGTTGCTTATTCTCATGCATTTCCATCCATTCTTAGAATAACACCCGATCAATATGCATCCAATGCCCTTGGTTGGGCCTCAAAAGGGACAAGCTAATACTGCTGACAGCTTTTGAAAAGCTTTCCAGTTGGGATAAATTATCCCAAAGAAAAACACAGAAGCCTTTCCAGTAATGCTATTAATGTAACACATGCCATCAGCAGTGTGTCTTACTACTTAACAATGCATTATAAGATTAAAAAGGGATAATAAAGGAAACTTTAAAACTATTGGAAAAAAAGTTACAGAAGTAGTGTTTCGATAAGTCTTCAGGGAAAGTTCCTTTTAAGAAGATGTAAAACCGTTTATAAAGAAGGGAGAAATTCTCATTTTAAAACACATGCCTACACCCATTAAATTCAAGGGAGAGGGGCTTTTCTGAAGTAAATAGAGTTTGGAGACAGATTAAATTATACAACATCCTAATACGTGTGATATGATTTTTACAATTGTTGGAAAGTTTAGTAACAACTAGCCCTTACGAGATAGCTATGTTAAGGTTTTGTAATGGGAGAAACAGAATACAACAAAAGGATCACGTTAAACAACTATGGAATCCCACCAAATGATATGGCATGAATGAATATGCTTAGTTAAATGGCTTTTTATACTGCCATTTGATTTTATTTGCAGAGATTTTATTAAACAGTTATGCTGCAAGTCAACTATAATGATAAAAGGCTACAAGTGCAAAAATAAAAAGAAGAGTTTTGTATTACAGAGTTTTAAAAGTATCTACAACACTTGAAAAAATAAAGAAACCATTGACCAGGTAATGAAAATGAAATCAAGAAAGCAAATGAATCTTTCTGGGCAGAACTTTCTGCAACAGGGAAACAAATGACTAATCTGTTATTAATATCCAGCTTGACTTTTGCTTTAAACTAAGGTGACCAGATTTTATTTTTTGTAAAGCGGGACACCATTGATGGGGGGGGGGAGGTGTTTCTAGGGGAGCAAGATGGGAGGGGTCCATCTCTCTTATCCTGCAGCTTTGTGCACCCCCCAAACACCCCCCCTTCATCGCAGCCAGGGGTGGGTTTCTACCGGCGCAGGCTTACCTGTTTGTCGCCGCAGAGCCGAAGAAGCTGGTGGCGTTCGCGGCACGGGGCTTCCCCCGCCCACTTTCCCCGGCCGCTGGGACACCACCATTTGCGTTCTTTGCCCTCTGCGCATGCGCAAAGCGCCAGGACGCCACCATTTGCATTCTTTTGCCCTCTGCACATGCGCAAAGCGTTCTGCTTGCACAGAGGGCAAAAGAACGCAAATGGCGGCGTCCCGGCGGCCGGGGAAAGTGGGTGGGGGAAGCCCCGCACCGCGAATGCCACCAGCTTCTTCGGCTCTGCGGCGACGAACAGGCAAGATCGCCGCTGCCCCTCTCACTGCCCTCCCTCCCTGCCTGGCAGGAGGAGGCAGGCGAGGCAGGAGGCAGAGGGGTGTGCAGGGCGAATTCAAATTTAAAAAGCGGGACTTTTTTGAAACGCTGCGGGACACGGGACAAATTATTAAAAAGCGGGACTGTCCCACCAAAAGCGGGACGTCTGGTCACCTTACTTTAAACTCAAATTACTATATCAGATTTAATTAATGGCCTAATTCCTGTTACTATTAGTTTCTAAAGTGTTAAATATATTATAAATATAGTTTTCTGCATTGCACTTTAAACTGACAAGATAAGCCTATGCCTAGGCCATATCACTTCAGACAACAACCTCCACAACATAATTTAATAAAGATTCCTACAAAAATAAGCTAAACATTTTCCCCCAGTGCCTGGTGGTTTTTGTTTTTTGTTCTTACACCATGCCTTCTTCTTCAGTCTCATGAAGTATAGGCAAAAGTTAGGTACGCTATTTTTGCCTGAACTATTGTTTCATCTTTGCTATTCATTTTATCACAAACCAATTCAAATAATATGATTTCTGAAAGAGTTCCTTTATGTCAGAGTTTGTTGCATAAATTAAATCCAGAAGCACACACAGATAACTGATTCAGCTGGATTCATTAACTTGTTTATATACATAATAACAGATAAGTATTTACAATACCAGTAGCAGAGTTCTTCTTTAACGTAGCAGCAGTTACAAGCAGTTTCTAGTTCAGAGTTCAGAGCAGACAGAGTACAGAGTGGGCTGAGCTATGCCCAGCCTTCTAGCTTAAGTTTCAGTTTCGATTCTCTGCACAGACTCAGATGAGTTTAAGCTCCCATTGGCTGACTTAGTTGCTATGCCTATTCATTGGCTGACCTTGTTACCATGGCTCTCCCATTCATGAATATTCTAACACTTTAGAACTATACAAAGATTGTACAAACCTACTAGGCAATTGAATCTTCAGCATGGAAAAAAGTTTAACTTGTTTTGTGTTGTATGGAGAAATTCTGGTACTTGGCACCACCATTATTTGATTGAGATGGAAATGTCAACCCCTTTGTGGCACTGCCTCATTCTCTCCTCCTCTCTCACACCCAAACACCTATACACAGAGCTATCAGTAATGTTCAATAGTGATACTGCTTATAAGGCAAGGCTTAAAGAAAGAAAGCACAACCAATGATATATTCATATTTACGTATGTTACAAAACTGTAGGGAAAAAAATAAGGGAAGGAAATTAAGTAAAAAAAGTGGTTAAATTAAATATATATCTTCTAAGGAAAATATAAGTTTGGAATATGATGAACAGACTCACTAAGTGAGGTAAGGATAGGAATGAGGATGATGTAAAATCAAATCAGGTATTCATAAGAGAAAATGCCACCTGAGACTCACCCCCATTGGAAACCATGAGGTATTTTTGCAGCTTCTGGGCATTTAACTTCCACTCTGGGTTTAAGTATAGCCCTTGTTCCCTCTTTCCTGATACAGGAGAATCATTTCACCCCAAGTGAAAATTTAAAAGTTAACGTCAATTGACACTATCACAATGTTTATACCTCCTGTGGTATATTAACGTTTCATGCTGGAAATTCCAGTGTCAGCTTAGTCAGTGTGGATATATAGCTAGAAACATCTCACAGGTTACCCTCAAAAGCCAAAGTTGTTCAGTCATTTTCATCTGTGATATGCTTCCTAATTTATAGTAAAGAAAGCAATACAAAACTGTGATTTTTTTTTCTTGAGATTTCTCAGAAGTTGTGGGGTATGAGCTACATTTAACCAAGTCTTCCAAGAAGAGGTATGTAATATCATCCAGAGGAGGAAAAATAAATATTTGCTTGCAATCCACTCCTGTGGATGTTTTTTTTTTAGCTGAATAATTATAAAGTTCAGAAGTTAATGTTTGGAATTTTTTTTTTACAAAACATTTCTCCAATTCTCCTCCAAAATTGAAGACCGCCAAGACCATAAACCTGGAGAACACCATAGTCAACCCTGAGATGGCCTCCAGAAGTTCTGGCAGGGAGGTTGCTAGGCAACAAGGAGGCTGGTATAGTAGCAACAATCCCTACTGATCCTGCTAGCCTAGTCAGAAACAGGGTTTGAGAACCGGCCATTTGTGGAACCAACAAGACTAAGAAAGGACTACCAGAGATTCCTGAATGACAACTGCTACCCCTTCCCTGCCCTGGAATGTCGGCTGGTGCTATACCCTGAACGGGTACATTTCAGAAAGGGACAAACCCACCCCACATTCTGGGCCCAGCCAGATTTAAATAATCCATGCAAAGTCAGCTTGCTCATTTCTAATAAGATTGCAAATAAAAGGAGATTTTCAAATAAAAGGAGATTTTCAGCGGTTGCCGTTCGTGGTCTTCTCTGTGGGGGCCCCTGCTCTCTGGAACCAACTCCCCCCCAGAGATACGAATTATCCCCACCTTGCTGGCCTTCCGAAAAGCCGTGGAGACATGGCTCTTCCTGCAGGCGGGGTTCTGAGACAACTTCATCTTGGTCTCCCCCATGTATGTAAGATTTTGTATGCTTTTTAAAATGCATTTTAAACTGTTTTAAATTATATTGTTTAGTGGTTCTTCAAATGTTGTACGCCGCCCTGAGTCCCCAGGGCAGCATATAAGAATTCTAAATAAATAAATAAATAAATAAAATAAATGGTAGTGAGCAGCAACCGTTGAAAGCCAGTTCTCTCTAGTATTGTTGACCAGGGCATGGGTCTGAGGGCTGGAAGACAACACTAATACCAGACACTTGGGGAGAGGGTGTCTTCTTCAGCAATGTCCCACCTTCTGTCTCTCATTGAAATGTCTCATGGCCCTCACCATGTGAATATATTGATCTGCCCAAATATATTGAAGACAGTAGAATAATAGAATATTAATTTAGTCATCATTCTGTATTGAAAGGATAGAAAAGATACACAAATAAAGTAAGTACAAATAAAACAGTAGGACATATTAAAAAAAATTATAATTCCTGCAATTAACCCTAATCTGATCTAGATAGTATTTACTTATATTTATTTGCATACTTGTATTGGTTTTATACTTTTGGTATGGTCAGATGACTATATATATAACTATTTTTATATATTGTTATATTGCATTTTAACTCTGTTTTAAAATGTTTTTATGTTGATGTTATTTGTATTTTTGTTAGCCGCTCAGAATCCCTGCGGAGTTGAGCGGCATATAAATGCAAGTAATAAATAATAAATAAATAAATAAATAAATATCAGTAAAGATTCTACCCTACTCTACTCTACTCTATTCTATTCTATTCTATTCTTCCATATGAAAACCAGTATTGCACAGCCTAATTATCTAATTACCTCTACATATTTTAAATGTTAATTAGCATAATATGTTGTGTTGACAATGAAACACGTGTTAAAGTTGTTATATAATATCTAGCTTAAGCCCTCCATATTTGAGCTGCAAACATGTAGATGACAAAGAAATGATAGAAGGAGTTATAGAAAATTCATTTTGGAATCTTAGATATGATAGGCCTAAGCGTGATACTAGTGTCTATTTGGCTATAGAATAGAATTCGAATGTGTTCCTTCATTTAAAAATAATCTGCCCACAACCATATGTAGTCATGCTTTGTAGGAATGGATCCTTTGTATAGATGTCTTCCTATTGAATATTGGGGAAAAGGGAACTGACAGCAATAAGCTATTTTTGTAAATTGTATGCCATTTTCCATTATATGTATGAGGGTGGGAAGGACAGCAGGTTTAATGGATTCTTTAATTTCAATCAAAGAGCTTTCATTTATTTTATTTCATTTAGAAATGTAATGACAGTTATTGTGTGGCAGAGTTAAGAGTGATTCTTTAAGAGGATTCTTTCCACACACATCTCGAGTCCTAGAAAGTTTTCTCTTGGCTCCTTCACCTTTGTGCAACAGAATTACTACACTGGTTTCTTTTTGTCCCCCCCTGCTCATCAGTGCAAAGCGTCTGAGGAGCAAAAGCGACCCAGGAAGGTCATGTATTCCCAAGGAGAGGATGATCTTGTTAGCATTCCAGTAATAATTACTCATGCAAAAAGTCTCCTATTTAAGGTTTTCATATGGAAATGTAAATAAGAAAAGTAAAACATTTTACCTTTTTTGCTTTTTCCTGTGGCTTAGAGGTGAATTTCCTCCCCTTGAAAAAGGTTTCTTATGAAACACAAACAGAAGTTTGTTATCTCTTCTGGATTAACTCCACACTCTTTCCCCCCCCCCTTCAAAAAATGGTGACCTGGTAAAATACAATATCAGTTGAGTTTTCTTTGGCCTGTCTATCTTGAATTGACACTAGTGAGAACAGGCCATGGAAGACAGTCAGCACAAGGGATATCCTTTCAAAAACAGGACATGGTTTTCTACATTTTATTTGTGTTTTTTAAGGAAAGTTTCTCCTTTCTCTCCACATTACAAATTCTGAGTTTAATTTCTACAAAGAGATGAGAAAGGGATGTGTATATTATTCCATATTGGGAGCAGCAATGTATTCATAATACATTTGTTTGACGTATTTTTAGATTTGTTTTTATGTCTTTTATAGAACAAGTATAATCAAGAACATATGAAGAGCACACAAAACACTTTCCCTTCAAAAGCTGCCATGAACTTGAAAATAAAATGTAACTGGATAAGTTTAGAACACAGCAACTTCTCGCTTTAGAAATAAACACAGCAGTTTCTTATATATGTACATGAATATATCCTCGTCTCATAATTTATATACATGCTGTTAACTGCCTAGTTTATTATTCTTGTAGCACTGAAGCTTCTCAATTAACAGTATAATGTCAGAAAAGCTAGAGAATAGGCACATTTCTATCATCCAGTCTGAATAAATATTGCTTATTTGTTTCAGATGACAGGATGTGCATAATTAATGATTTACATCTGTGATAATCAACTCCATATATAATATTCTAATCATCTTTGCTTTGCCATGTTTTTCATTTTGTACCCATTAGCCACCTAAAAGATCTTTCCAAGATGCTTTTAGAAGCTTTAAATTCAGTAAAAGAATTATTTCAGCTGCCTCCCACATTCTGCATGACATTTGATTAGACTTTTCAGATAATGAAGAGATAACAATATTTGTTTATTCTTATTGTTAGAATAATTCAAATTGTGAACAATATTTCAGAGATAGTGACAAAAATGTACCTATATGCAAGGTTAACCTATAAAAGGATAAGATAGAAAATAGCCACTAAAACTCCCCCAAATAAATTTCTACAAACCAGTTATAGCATATTATATTTCTTTATATTCCTATAATCTGTTTATTCTTCATATCCTAATTGTTCTTCTGACTAGATCTGGGAGTTCAATCATTGTATACCATTTACAGTAAACAATCGTAAAACTACATTTCATATTTTTTCAGATTTACTTTTGCATGTTTACACATTATTTTATTCCTGAAGCCTGAATTTGAGTTTGCCCAATATTTTCAGCAGCCTGCTACCTGCGGCTAGTGGGAATTGATACTTCATCCCTCACCTTCTCCAAATGTGTAATTCTCTATAAATTTAGTCCATCTGAGCTGGATTACAGACACTAATTTGGTTATACAATTTAGAATGCTTGCAACTCTCTTCTCTGGCTTCTATCAAACAGAGTGATATTGTGTGACAGTATTTAATTACTGAAATCAAGTGCAGATGGTCTGTGGGTTTCAAGGGTGGCTATGGCCCCACAAATCTGGCGGATCTAGAAGTTCAAATTATCAGTTCCACCAACATTCTTAGAGGATCTACTACAGCAATAGGGTTCAGCACATGTCTGCCTGTGTAAGTCAGCATGCATGAACCTAACTCCTTTATTGTGAACAATAAGTTTAAAAATGGCTCATATGTGACTGGTTTCTGAAGTGAATGTATGTACCAATGTACCTATGTTGACTGAAGAAATCAAAATGATTTGCAGTGATTGTTGTCTAGATGATATGGTTCAACAAGGGTATGGTTTTGAAAATTAAGGCACGTTATACATAAATGGGGAAAAGGAAGAGCAAATAGATGAATGGTATAAGAAAGGTTGTGGACAGTTTATGATCTATTGAGAGGAAGGTTTGGCTGCTGAAAGAAGTGATAAAGTGGCTGTGAAGAAGAACATGGTTCTGTCCACTATGTTACATGGGAATACGTTGGGTCGTTCAGGTGCAACATGAAACTGAGTTGAATATAGTAGAAATGGAGCACTTCAGAAGTTATATGTGCTAAAATGAACACATATAGGATCAAGAATGAAGAGGGACTGAATGTACAAAAGTGAGTGGACAATAAAAAAAAGAGCACGGCAAAACTTCAGTTTATTTATTTATTTATTTATTTTATTTAAATAGATTTGTATGCCACCCAACTCCCGGGGGACTCTGGGCAGCTCACAACATGTCAAATCCATTTATCAATATAAAATCATAACAATTAAAAACTACAAAAGTTAAAAAACATCTAGCATTCATAACCAGGGGGGAGACCCAAATATAATCTGATTGGTCTCACTTTCACCCCGCCTGCCAGAAGAGCCAGGTTTTTATTGCTTTACGGAAGGCCAGCAGGGTGGGGATAGTCCTGATCTCTGGAGGGAGTTGGTTCCAAAGGGAGGGAGCTCCCACAGAGAAGGCTCTCCCCCTCGGCCCCGCCAACCGGCATTGCTTGGTCGATGGGACCAAGTTTAACGTTAATACTGGAAGAATGTTCTGCTAAAGCCAAGTCAGAGTTTTCCCTATAACAAAGCTTCTTCCTGTTGATCCCCTCACTACCCTCTTCCATTTACTAGCTCCTAGTACAGCATATTTCATTGACCCAACCCATCCCGCAATCTCTCATGCCTGCTATCTCCACTATCTCAGAGATAGAACCCTGTCCAGAAGTTTTACTTTTTTCCAAGTCTGATGTTTACCAACCAAAATCTTTAAATCAACAGAATGTTCATTTGGATATGCAAATAGAATGAGCAGTGATCAAACTGCAAAGCAAACGTGTGAAGACTGAATGAGGATGGGAGGAAGTTGTGATTGGAGGGAGATGATGAGATCCTCAAAAATAAAGCCAAGAACTTTAAAGCACAAAATATAATGTATGAAGTTATGTATGAACTTGGCACAGGTGAGGATAGTTTTACAGGACTGAAAGGAAATGAAGAAAATGTAAGTTTGGTTATATGCTCCCCATTGTTTTTTACCTGATTGTTTTTTTGCTTTTTACCACTTTATTTTGTCTACTGTTTCTAATTCCTTTTCAATGCTTTGCATAATACTGTTTACTCCTAATGGAAATAATATGGTGGATATGTCTGTAAAAAAGTGATTCTTTCCTTGGAATGATACAGGAAATAGAATATAAAACTAAACAAGTGAAACAAGTGCCTTATATTGGGCACCACTGACAACTGATTCTGTGAAAGTTGAAGCAATCTAAGAGATTCTGTGTCCAGAAAACAGCCAGATGTTCTTGGGAATGGTAAGCCATTTTACGTATGATGGTGCTGACATACAAGGAGGTTGAGTAACAACAAACAGTTCCTATGACCTTGCAGTTAGAAATACTGGAAAAAATATACTCCCTTACAAGAATACTGAAAATGCTTGTGGAGAACATTATGTATCTTTCAACCAGGGGCGGGTTGCTCTCTTACCTTGCTACCTGTGTGCTGTGTGCACATCACCATGTTTCGTGTGTGCTTGCGCTCGCTATTCGCGCGGGCCCCCTTGAGGGTTTTTGCTTCCGCGAATGCATGGAAGCAAAATAGTGCCAAAATCTTGCAAGGGGACGTGCATGCGCGTGCAATTTTGGTGATTTTTTGCTTCCGCGCATGCGCAGAAGCAAAAAATCACCAAAATCTCTCTCTTGCGCACATCCCCTCATGAGATTTCACCGCAATTTTGCTTCCGCGCATGCGCAGGAAGAAAAAAAAGCCCAGAAATTCTGAAAAAAAGATGGTGGCTCCTAGGGACGGGCAACCGACCGCACTGGGTCGGTAAGCTCTTGGTGACATCACCAGCCCGCCCCTACCGGTGCGATAGAGTGGACCGCACTGGCATGAACCCACCACTGCTTTCAACCTGATATGAAAATCTAACTGGAAGCATACATGCAATACAGTCATGTTTGGAAAACACAGACAGAAAGAAACAAAAGGAGATTTAGCACAGGATACTAAGCTGACCCTTGGAAAATGTAGAGGAAGATTTGTGTGCATGCCAGAAGTTCTACAATTGGAAGTTCTGCGAGACAAATCTAAACCCCAAATCCCATCCACAACAAAAAACGTATAGTACAATGAATACTAATGAGAAAGAGTCCCTCAAACTGAACTCTTTTCCAGGTGATGTAGTTTTCTTAGCAACAATGTGAAAATTATATTCATCCATATCAGAGGTGGGTTCCTGCCTCTGATTGCCGGTGCGGTTAATAGCTGTTGTTCGGCGCAGAGCCGAAGACGCTGCTGCCGTTCGCGGAGTGGGAGCTTTCCCCGGGCGCTTTCCCCGCCCGCATGGATGCCGCCAATTGCGTTCTTTTGCCCTCTGCGCATTCGCAAAGCGTTCTGCATGTGCAGAGGGCAAAATAACGCAATTGGCGGCTTCCATGCGGGCGGGGAAAGCACCCGGGGAAAGCTCCCACTCCGCGAACGGCAGCAGCCTCTTCGGCTCTGCGCCGAACAACAGCTATTAACCGCACCGGCAGGATCCCACCTCTGATCCATATGATTTGTTAGTTTGACTTACATTGTTGGTATTTTCTGGTTGTCTTCCATCTAAGTACTAAGTCCAACCCTGCTTACCTTTTTAAGATCATCCTAAGCGAGATAATGAGCTATGCACATTATTGTTTCCTATTGTGATGAGTGATAGAACTCCCTTCGCAGTATTCTAAAAATCTCTTGCCTGAGAGCAGATTCTTTGAGATGGGAGTAAACAGGAGGTTATTATGTTTTCAATGAATGAGTGAAACTCTATTTGAGGAACTTGAAGTAATCAAATAATTAAACATTCGCACAATCGGGTTATGGGAACTATTGCCTAACATATGTAAGAGACACCATTTGGAACAGAATGCCATAGACTGAATCTTCAATCACTGATCAGCAAAATAAATTTATAAACTCTCATCAGGAAAATATTCTTGAGAAAAATTGTTCAACTGTTTCACTATTCTTACAAGTAATGCAGGTACAGTAAGTTTTCCTATTATCTGAGAGCTGCTGTTTTTTAAATCTAGAAATGAATTCTCAATTATAGCCTTGCAAACAACTGAAAAATATGCTATTATATTTTAATTTTTATGTACACCTCATACAGCATCAGCCTGGATTCAGTGTATAAATGGGGCACAGTATTCTCCCCTCAGTGTGACTGCAGGACCCCATGTCCAGTGGTGGGATTCAATTTTTTACTACCGGTTCTGTGGGCGTGGCTTGGTGGGCGTGGCATGGCTTGGTGGGTGTGGCAGGGAAAGGATACTGTAAAATCTCCATTCCCTCCCCACTTCAGGGGAAGGTTACTGCAAAATCCCCATTTCCTCCCGATCAGCTGGGACTCGGGAGGCAGAGAATGGATGGGGGTGGGGCCAGTCAGAGGTGGTATTTACCGGTTCTCCGAACTACTCAAAATTTCCGCTACTGGTTCTCCAGAACTGGTCAGAACCTGCTGAATCCCACCTCTGCCCATGTCAAACTGTAGATTACATTGTGACTGGCTGTAAACTGAGGCATATACTGGTCCAGTATCTGATTTTTTTAATGTAAGCAATGCTGTTTCAATGCTTACATAGCCTAAACCAGTGATGGCGAACCTTTTTTGGTTCGCGTGCCAAAAAGGGGGGGGAAATGTGGGGGATCACGTGTGCGTGCCCACACCCATAATTCCATGCACCCCTGCGCATGCGCTTATGACCCCCCCACTCCCAGCATGCAATGGCACACCCATTTTTTGCTCTCTCCAGGCTTCTAGGAGCCTGGGGAGGGCGAAAACGGCCTTCCCCACCCCCACTGGAGGCTGGAAACAGCCTGTTTCCTGACTCCCAGTGGGCCCAGAAGGCCCGAAAATCAGCTGGCCGGTGCGCACATGTGCGCCGGACCTGAGCTCACGTGCCCACTGATATGGCTCCACGTGCCACCCCGTGCCATAGGTTTGCCATCACGGGCCTAAACATTAGTATTTAAACATAGTTCTTTTTAGCATTTATATTTTATTGCGTTTTAGTAATCTAGAGGACATGTTAATATGTATTGCTATGATATGCCATAGTCTAAATAAATAATGAAATGTGAAATGTGCATCTTTCCCAATAAGAAACTTTTCTTAAACTTTGATTTTATTCCCAAGTACTTTAGATTATGTTGGTGTAGGTTTGTTATCGGGAGGATATGAAATTGGAGACAGCTAAACAACTGTGTCGCGAATAACATGTTTCCTAAAAGTCCGTCAGTGAACTCATTTCTAGATTTCCAAGACAGATTTTTATAAAATAGGACTTTATCTGTTTTAAAGACAATGGGTTCCTAAGTTACAATGTTAAATGACCGAGGTATCACAGGTGCTGATGTACTATCATAGAGTAAAAATGCTGATGGAAAGAATATAAAAACCCAAGCAATTTTAAGTGATGTGAGTTGAAATTCATCCATAAGTATGTTTGTATGACAGCCAGTTATTATAAATATCCCCCAACTCTTGCTTTTTAAAAAATGTTTTCATTTTTTAAATTTATTCTTTAGTCAAATTATCATTTTCCATTGCCCATCCCCATCGGTTGGGTGGTTGAAATATGATACAGGAGAATTGGAAGATAATTGGTGAATATCCCAGATGACAAAACTAGATTTTTTTTCCTTTTTTTTCTTTTTTTTTGTGGACGTAAAATGAAGTTAGCAGTATATACCTAGAAATAAAGTATTACATATAAAGAAATGATATAACAACAAAAAAATTTCTTTTCTTGGAAGAGATATGAAGAGTCTAAATTTGAGATTGTATCATCAGTCTGTTAAACATAAGAGGATAAAAGAGTACTCAGGGGAAGGCTAAGAGGGTGTAAGAGGAAGTAGAAGGGGAGGAAGAGAAGGAGCAGAGAGAGTAGAGGAGGAGTGAAGGAGTAAGAAAGTAGGAGGAGATGATGGAGGTAGAGAGGGGAGTGCAATGGAAAGAAAAGCAGAATAGACTGATGATTGATGATATAAGCATATGGATAAGATATTGATCTCTGAATGATGGAGTATAAATGTAAAATTGTGTATTTTATTGTAATGATTTAAGGTATATATTCATTGAAATGTAAAAGTGGTGGAGGAAAAAATAAAAAAAACTTTTTGAAAAAAAAAGATGATACAGGAATGCAATGCTAATTTTTATTGACAGGTGATGTTGCTCAATCATGCTCATGTTCTTTGAAATTGTCGTGGTGTTTTTGATGGTAAGAAATTGCTTTGTTTCATTTGAGAAGTCAGCTTTCCGGAACAAGAGTGGAAGAAACAAGGGAAAACACCTTTATCTTCTACTTCTCCTCTGTCCACGAGATCTGAGACCTAGTAGTAAGGAAGAAATTGTCATCAGTCCATTTAAAGCAACCAAGAATCTTATCCTAAGAATATTAATTCAGACATAATTTTCACAATATCTTGGTTAAGTGAGCATGGGACTACATTCGACAAGTTACAGAAAAGTCTCAATTTTTTTCACCTCCTCTCTTTCTGCCATGCTGGGGGAATTTTCTCCTTTTTCCTGACCCACCACGATTTCGCTTTTGTTGCTTTCTATGATGGCTACGATAGAGGGTTTTGGTTCTGATGGGTCTGAATCTTGCCATATTTGTTTCTTATCTGAGCTGTTGGGAGCTGTACCTGCTCTTGATTGTGCTTTCAGAGATTATTATACTCCAAGTGGCATCTTTATCCTTTTTGAAAGCTAGAAAGCAAGTATAACAAAGGATGATGATGCTTCAGAGCAACTCAATTGTGATGAAATCTAGTGACTACTCCTTTTTATGGAGATACTTTCCATAAAAGGAAAATTAAGGTAACAACATAGTAAAATCATTGCACAGCCTTAGAAACATGCATAGACAACTGTCCCCCCAAATTATATAAATTTTTCAAGATCAATGTTTTTCCCCATATACTTTGCCACCAGGAAAATCATCTAGAGCAGTGGTTCCCAACCTGGGGGTCACAACCCCTTTGCATGCACAGAGGGTAAAAGAACCCAAATGGCAGCATTCGGGCGAAGTCTCCAGATCTGGGTGAGGTCATGGTGGGGGTGCGGGGGCAGGGTGTGGGTAACGGAATTAGAAAGGCTGGGAACCGCTCATCTAGAGAATTATTTTTCCATGAATCATTTATGTTATTAACATAAGGAAAAACAAGAGAGTGTATGTTTTTTGTGTTTCTATTATCTGGTATATTATATATGTACTTTAGCAAGCAATGCTGTTAAAGTTTTGTCCCAGTACCTTGAGGCTATTAGGGTTTGGAAGGGGGAAAACAGATTTGACATTAACCCTGACAGAACCAAATAATTATAGCTGGTGGCTCTTCCAGTGTTGGGGGTTTTCCTTCTTTAGTTCTAAATGATTGGGGGGGGGCATCTTTCTGTCCTTGCAGAAGAAGGAAATGGCAGTGCAGCCAGAAATTTGTACAGAATCGTCTGTTGTGCCAATTGCACGTTCCTTGGGCACTCATGCCTCACTTACTGCCCTATGGATGATGGAACTGCCTCTGAAGATCACTCAAAAGAATGGTTATTAAACTAGGGGTAATTTGGGCATACCCAGGATATGATAAAGCAATTTGTATCTGTTGGGAAGTGAAGGATTCAGTTTGGGCCTGTCACTGCGGAAATGCTTCTGGGGTCTGCTTTTTTGGGGTAGGGGAGGAAGAGTGTAATGGCATTATTCGAGGTCAAGAAAAGGAATGATTGGGTTACACAAATTAAGAACCACTGACTCAGAAGTTGCAGCTGTTCCCAGAATTGAGTGCAGAGGTCGGTTCCTCCCGGTTTGGACTGGTTCTATAGAACTGGTAGTAACATGGCGGCCTGGGTCACTGGAACTGGCAGCGACTCAGGCCTGCCACGCCCCCAAGCTGGTTCTCTCAGCAGCACCATAGGCTCTGCCATCTTGGTTTTTTTTTTAAGTACTGTGCATACGCAGAGGGTCATTTCTGGGAAGTGGCGCGCGTGCGCAAAACGTGCACTTCCATCATGATGCAAACCGGTGGGGAAGGTAAGTAGAACCCACTGCTGAGGGAGTGGTGTGAAGTTACCAGCAGGCCTCAGTGTACTCATGTAACTCAATTGCAATGGAGCTGCATTGATTACTAATGAACGTCTGGGTGCACTTTAAAGTGCTGGCTGTTACATGGAAAGAACTTCATGCCATAAGGTCTGGTTATCTGAGGGATTGCCTATCTCCACTTGTTTCTACCTGTCCCATAATATTTGACAGACCTGGCTCATTTCTCATTCCATTTCTCAAGCAGTACAATCTTACGGGGCTAAGGAAACTTGTATTATCTCTCACAGTGCCTATCCTTTAGAACAGTTTACACCTACAGCAGGGGTGTCAAACTCACAATGATATGTGATCATGAGACATATTGCAACTTTCCCCCCTTTCGTGAAAATATGGGTGTGGCCAGTGCATGACACATCCGGCCTGCGGGCCGTGAGTTTCACACCCCTGACCTTACAGCTTCAAACTGATTTAAATTGGCCTTAAAGATCTAGATTTACTTATTGTCATCCCTGGAGGCCATCTTTCTTTTTGGCTCTTCAGGGCTGCAACAATTAGTGCACAGGCCTGCTGTGGGAAACTGGGAGGTGGGTTGCTTGGAGTGGGTAGAAGTAGATAGCCACAACAACATTCTTTTCTCTGGGAGTCAAGGACGTTCAGCCTGCACTTGGAGAGGCGTGACTGTGAAACATCTCCAGTTGGGATGGTGGAGTGACTGGACCATGTGATGGACATGTGGGTGCAGGGGATGGGACTTTGACTTTCCTTTGGGTGGGGAAAACCTGGGAGCTTTAATCTCTCCTTTAATCCCTTTTTTTCAACATACAAGGGTGAGTCAAAAGGTAATGCCATTTTCTTTATTTCAGGTGACTTTTTTGATAAAAATACCTGAAATTTTTCCCAGTCATAAATGATTATATCATTTACGTTCTGAAATATTTTGTTTCTTACTTTTCAGGTTTTTAGACTTGCAAGGAAAATTCAAAATGGCTGCCCCCTTAGAGTTGCGTCAAAAACAAAGAGAAGTGATTAAATTCCTTGTTGCTGAGGGGGAAACCCCTGTGAACATTCACAGATGATTACAAAATGTGTTTGAGGACAATACTTTAGATTATAGCAATGTATGCAGGTGGGTCCGTCGTCTGAATGATGAAAAGGTGGGAACTGTGAGCATAGCTGATAAATCCCGTTCTGGCCATCCGTCCTCTTCTGTGAATCCTGCCAATAAAGCAAAAGCAGATGCTCTGATCGGAGAAGACAGGCGCATAACTCTTGAGGAGTTGGCAGAAAACTTTGGAGTGAGCCATGGAAGTGCTTACAACATTGTCGAATCACTTGGCTTTTCAAAAGTGTGTGCCCGTTGGGTACCGAGACAGCTGACTACCGAACACAAGACTGACAGGGTCAATGCCTGTGCTGAACTTCTCGAACAAAGTCAAAGAGACAACACTTTCTTTCGAAGGCTCGTAACAGGTGATGAAACATGGGTTCATCATTATGAACCGGAATCAAAGAGGCAGTCAATGGAATGGCGCCATTCTGCATTACCACAACCGAAAAAGTTCAAGATGCAAATGTCAGCTGGAAAAATCATGGCGACTGTCTTTTGGGATTCTCAAGGTGTCATTCTGGTTGCTTTCTTGCCAAGAGGAGAAACAATAAACTCTGAGGCCTACATTGAGAACCTGACGAGGCTCAGAGCAATAATCCGACAAGTGAGACCGAACTTGCCAATAGACAAAGTCTTCCTTCTGCACGACAATGCTCGACCACACACAAGCATCAGGACAAGGGAGAAAATCGCCTCATTTGGGTGGACAACTTTACCGCATCCTCCATACTCACCAGATTTAGCGCCTTCAGACTATCATCTCTTCGGCCACACGAAAGAGGGTTTGAGAGGCAAACATTATTCCAGTGACGAGCAAGTGAAAACTGCAGTGGTCTCGACGGGCGATTCAAGAGGCTCCTGATTAGTGAGCGACTATGCCCCTGTGATAGGGCTGAGGTTGAAACTGTGGAGCATGTCTTATCATACTGCCCTATATATAACATAGCCAGAATTAAATTATTGTCTCTTCTTGGAAATGATCCCTCTGGTTCTAATGCTAGTAATTTGGCCTTATATTGTCTAGGGGATGATTCCTCCTATATTACTTCTCAGGTTTTAATTTTTTTCTTAAGAGCTGTAACTATTAGAGGAGAAGGTTGTAATTCTCTTTAGCCATGACTTCTGGTGTTAATGGTTTGTGATTGTATTTTGGTCTGTGACTGTAAAATAAAATTTATTTATACTCAACTGCAGTGAAGAAGTGGCTCAAAGAACAGTCAACAAAATTTTACGAGGCAGGGATACATGCTCTCATTCGAAGGTGGAACATTGCTATTGCGAGAAACGGTGACTATGTTGAGAAGTAGGGATGTGATCCATAGAGGACCAGCTTCATTTTGATGTATGCTACATGTTCCTGTGTTGGTAATTATACCTGTTCTAAAGAAAATGGCATTACTTTTTGACTCACCCTCGTAGGTTGGAATGATTTAAAAATCAAGAAGCGATTTCCAGCTGTCCATTATATTTACCTTCTAAGAACACTCGATATGATCCAAGGCACTGAAGAATATTAAGATGAAACTGTGCTAGCGGTTGATTCACTATTGCATGTTAAAATGCTGGTAGTTATTGGACTAGTGCAAATATTGCAAATCAGATACTATAAATTATTTAAATATTTAAAACAGTTTAAATATTATAACTCAGAGCTATCAGTAACTCTAACGATATTCACATTCCCTGTTCTTAGATGACCCTGTGCATCTGGACTTGATTTATTTTCACATAGTTTTTTTTTAATGAAGTCAATTTCCTTTAATCTGCCTAGACCAAAACATATAGGGTGCTCCTGCCTGAAGGACTTTTATTACAAGAAGAAATGGATAAAATGTTTGCAGTTATGGACTCTTCAAATTTATGTTAATTGTAAAGTTTTTAAAACACCAGGCATTTGCAACCAAACCAATGGCCAATTTTAGTTACTTCTTGCAACTGGACCTTTGAGGGGGAAAGGTGCTGGATTAAAGACATTCTGAACTTTAATTGATACAGAAACAGACCCATTGAATGCTGGAAAGGATATTTTGGTATGGTATTTGTCCTGATGGCAAGTTAAACAACCCTGTGCTAAGATCCTAAAATATTCTTACGATTGTATCCTTACGATTTATATTAATATTGATTGTTTCCTGATTGCTTATTTGTACCCTATGACAATCATTAAGTGTTGTACTTCATGATTCTTGACAAATGTATCTTTTCTTTTATGTACACTGAGAGCATATGCACCAAAGACAAATTCCTTGTGTGTCCAATCACACTTGGCCAATAAAGAAGTCTATTCTATTCTATTCTATTCTATTCTATTCTATTCTATTCTATTCTATTCTATTCTATTCTATTCTATTCTATTCTATTCTCTTTAAAAATGAGCATAAATGGTACAAAAGCCCTTGCAATTGCCGTGTATGATTGAGAATGCATCATCTATCTTCTGGAATGGTTATACAGTGGTAAAATTCAGCCGGTTCTATCTGGATCACGTGATCCGGTAGCACCAGCAGCGGGAGGCTCTGCCCACCCACCCGGACATCATCACATCCCGCTTTTGACCCTCTGCACGCGCTCACATTTGCGAACCGGTAGCGAAGGCAAGTGAATTTCACCCCTGGTTATCCATCCCTTGGCATATATAGGTCGAAAATGGATTTATTTTTGTTGCTAGGTTTTGGCAGAAAATTCAGAGTGATATTGCTGTTATAATGGTAGAATCATATGGTTACTGGTCATGTATAAGGACTGCAATATAATGGAAATATTAAGAATAAAAACCTGTTTTTCTTTTGCTGCTGGCTGCATGACAAGCTGTGGCCAGATGTCGGAAAGATCTTCAAGTTTGTTTAAGACTCTCTGGTATGCTAAGATGCAGAATGTGGTCCTTGCAGAGAACATTACATGTCAACTTGAGACTATTATAGGCTCAGTACAACAGACAGTTCAGAGCAAGTGTGGTCTCCGCTGAAAGCAATAATTCTGTGACTACAATGAATTATTGTAGACTCTACAATGATTTCTCTAATATCAACAATTTTGGATTTTTATTCATTATTCTTACTTTTTTCCATTTCTATTATATTACAAACATGCTCTTTTTACTCTGTATTCCATTTCCATTTCTTAGTGTTTAGCATTATTGTACATAGTATGATACTGATTGCATTTGTTGTAAAATAAAAAATAGTTAAAACAAAGCAATGGATTCCAAAAACAACGATAGCAGTAAAACCCAAAATGTAATTTTCATGAAATTAGAATAGAATAGAATAGAATAGAATTTTATTGGCCAAGTATGATTGGACACACAAGGGATTTGTCTTGGTGCATATGCTCTCAGTGTACATAAAGGAAAAGATAGGTTCGTCAAGAATCATAAGGTACAACACAATGATAGTCCGGGTACAAATAAGCAATCAAATTGCAGGGGGTCTAACAGTGGATCCATGATGGTTTTCAAGTGGGACAGCACTAGCCTTTCACATTAATTTTGTCAATTGTATTGAGAAATTTCTGGAAAGGCTTAATTTTGGAAATCAGTTCCCTTCAATAGTTCTAAAATGTTGCAAAGATCAGAAAAGACGCAGAACACATTCTTGCAGTAGTTTAAGATTAACGAAATGAGTTTGATATGTTTTCTTCTTGCTACAGGTTAATCCTTCTGAAAAGTTTTCCCATTTTTGGGACCAAGTCTGCTGTATCTGCCTAATTCAGGTCAAACCTAATTTCTAGGTTCCCGATCTAGGTTACATCCATGAAATGCTGTGGTAGCATGAATATTTAAATCTATCTGAATATTGTACTGAATTAGTCAGTGGGAAAGCCACATGATAAAATCTTGATACCATGTGAGAAAAATAGGGTTTGATTTTGTTAAAACAACTATATATCAGGGGCAGGTTGCTCACTTACCAATACCGGTGCACTGCGCGTGCATCTCCACGTTTCATGCGTGCACGCACTTGCTATGTACATGCGCTCCCTTATGCGATTTTGCTTCTGCGCATGCGCGGAAGCAAAATCTCATCAAAATCTCATGAGGGGACGCGCGTGCACGCAATTTCGGTGAGATTTTGCTTCCACACACGCACAGAAGCAAAATCTCACTGAAATCTCTTGCGCGCGTCCCCTCGTGAGATTTTGGTGGGATTTTGCTTCCGCACATGCGCTAAAGCAAAAAATCCCAAAAATTCTTGAAAAAAGATGGCGCTGCATGCGACGGATCACCAAAGATGGCACCGGAGCCGTCACGTGCAAATTTTGTAATCGGCAGGTCCCTACCGGAGCTGCGCACTGGACCGCACCGGTAGGAACCCACCCCTATTACACACACACACACACACACACACACACACACACACACACACACACACACACACACACCATATACAAATTCCAGTAAGAGTATGGCTATCTGATGAGAGCAAAATAGCTCGAAAAAGATCTATAAGTCTCCCTTCATTTTCATTTATCAGCAAAAAAATGTTACACACACACACACACACACACACACACACACACACACACACACACACAAACATATAATTCATAAAGTTTATCTCAGTAAGATTGTATTTTTACACACTCAAGTAATCTTTGCTGGTTTGAAGAATCATTGATCAAACAGCTGGTTTTGTGTTAGAAATAGCTTCCAAATATTGGCTTTTTTTCTATTTTACTTATTTAATTTCCTTTAATTTTTTACACACGCTGTAATGAATTAATAAGACACAAAAATAAAATGTCAATGTTTATTGACAGGTGGTATTGTTCAAATTGTTTCAGCCTCTTTTGTTTTGGGGGGAAGTCATCCTGGGTGTTCTCTTGAGAAGGTTTCATTTTTCATTTTTTGGCAGATTCTCTAAAGAGGCCAGCAGTGCCAGGAGTAAAAGATGGAGGAATCATGTAGATGGAACTTAATCTTTCTTGCCTCTCCCTCTTCTCCTTCTGCGACCATGCTTGCGACCTAATCAATATAGAAAAGAAATTTGGTCAGATCTCGTCCCTGAATTGTGAGTTATATGAAATAATCGTTCAAAACATTTTAAAGTTTCTCTCAAAATTGATTTTTGTTTTTAAAAAAGTACCTCTCCTTCTGCCGTGGCGCCTTCCTCTTCTCTTCCTTCCACCTTTACCTCCACGTCGCCTCCTCCTCCGGCGGCGACTGAGGCTCCGGCTCCTGCTGCGTCTGAATCTTGCCATTTCAGATGGTGCTTTTGTCTTTCAAGCTCTTTGCAGCTGGAGCTCCACCTGTTCTTGCTGGGCCTTTCAGAGCTTAAGGCTGGAGGCTTGCAACTCTGCCCTTTTTATAACCAAATGGAAAGCCCAAAAATGGCTAGTGATGCTCTGCTTAGCTGTGATGAAATACAATGGCTGGCCATTGTTCCTAGCAAGTGAAAGGTTAAGTCCACCTAGAGGCCCATATATGGCAAATTAAAACTGCAAATATAAATCATATTAAAAATCATAAACAAATTAAATTGCCTAGCAGAGTTTTCTCAGTTGCAATGTATGGCTGTGAAAGTTGGACCATAAGAAAGGCTGAGTGCCAAAGAATTGAGGCCTTTGAAGTATGGTGCTGGAGAAGACTCCTGTGAGTCACTTGGACTGCAAGGCGATCAAACTGGTCAGTCCTAGAGGAGATCAACCCTGACTGCTCTTTAGAAGGCCAGATCCTGAAGATGAAACTCAAATACTTTGGCCACCTAATGAGAAGGAAGGACTCACTGGAGAAGAGCCTAATGTTGGGAAAGATTGAGGGCAAAAGAAGAAGGGGACGGCAGAGAATGAGGTGGTTGTATGGAGTCACTGAAGCAGCAGGCGTGAGCTTAAATGGACTCCAGGGGATGGTAGAGAACAGGAAGGCCTGGAGCAACATTGTCCATGGGGTCGCGATGGGTTGGACACGACTTCGCAACTAACAACAACAACAAAAGCAGAGTTTAGAAATTAATATTTCTAAGTTTTAATTATATGATATACAGAGTCTAAATATTTGTTTTCCATGCACACTCCCCTCTTCATTAACTTGTATTTTATTTATTATGGCTATTGCTACTTTTTTCATATGCCATTGTGAGGTGATTGATATATACTTTCATGTTTTTATATTTTTGGATATTTTATTTTCTATGCAGCACTTCCAGCTTGATTTAGTAATTTGATTTGATATAATTTTGAATTTGATTATATAGTGAAGAGCTGATAAGGGAAGAGAGCCTGTGGCCTAGAGGTTAAGCTGCTGCTGTACAGGCAGTCGGCCCAGGTTCAAATCCCAGTAAGGGTATGGCTATCTGATGAGAACAAAATAGCTCGAAATAGAACTATAATAGTCTCCCTTCATTTTTATTTATCAGCAAATAAATGTTACATATATATATATATATATATATATATATATATATATATATATATATATATATATATATATATATATATATATATATATATATATATATATATATATATATATATATATATATATATATATATATATGTAATCAAATTCAAAATTGTATCAAATCATATATATATATATATATATATATATATATATATATATATATATATATATATATATATATATATATATATATATATATATATATATATATATATATATGCTTGTTTATTTATTTATATCTTTAAATGGCTTGGTTGAAGGAGAGTGGAAGACTAGTGGAACTTTTTAAGGAATTTGTGTATTCCATAGTTTGGAAACTACACAGGAGATTGTTCCCTGTGGCCAACAAGCAGACCTCTGAAACAAAATTTACATTCAGGTGTAGTCATCCCTAAAATAATAAAGCAGTATTGCTCTAATAGTCCAACTGAAAATTCCACTGTAATGGTTCAGATTTATTGTTTCCTGGAAGTGCCCGATCACAAGACATTTTTTAACAATATTAGCCTGAAATTGTATATTTGAAGCTGGACTAAAAAATTTCCACATTAAGATGCTATGTTAGCTCTTAAAATCCCTTGGAGGTTGAGTGAATGGCTGCACAATGCACTTTTCCTGCTTCAAATTTATTTCTGCTTTGACTATTGTTGGAATGGTGTGGCATGTTTGGCATAGTCTTGTGCTCAAACAAAGCATTAGGACATATCCAATTGTACCTTAGTTTGTAGAAGTCACCTGCCAACTCCCAAGCTAGAGATCGATGGTACTTGGGGGGCTCGTTCAGAGAACTTACAATTCAGATGGTAGTCAGCAGTTTGCAGTTTGGTCAGATGGTTTTTTGAGTGAAATGGCACTAGTCCTTGGCTCGGACTGAGTCAAAAGAGGGGGAACTAGGCCCTAGAACCTCTATTTATACTTTTTCCAGACTCAGTCCTGATTGGCCAGAAGGCTGTGCCAAACCCAATCTTGGCGGCTAGCTCCACCCTACAAGAATGGACGTCTCAGGTAGGTACAACGTCTCAATCCATTAGAGCTTTAGTTGTGGGGTGGTCAAAGACCTAATGAGGATATATTTTTATTAGCCCAGGAATGCCCTAAATTGGAATGGCATAAATTATATTTTCTCTGACCTAAGGCTTATTATTAAGTTTTTAATTAAACCTTGTATTCCAGACAGTACAAAACAGGTCATTTTTTAAAAAAAATATTAAATGATGTATTGTTATAGTGATGTCATGCCTGAAATTGTTTTCTAACAAATTAAAATTGGGAGCATGAATGTTACTATGCTAGCTTACAAAGTCATTCCAATAGAAACAAAGTTGGCTCAAAGCTCACCGTTCAATCTTGCTTATTGAATTTTAATACTTTGGATGTAACTGACATGAGGATGTCATACTTGGCATTGCCTTAACCCAGGGATGGCCAAACTATGGTTCTTTGAGGACCTGTGGACTTCAACTCCCAGAATTCCTGAGCCAGCCATGCATGCAGGTCCTCAAAGAATGATAGTTTGGCCATCCCTGCCTTAACCTATTAAGCAAAATAAAGCTATGACAATGATAAAAAGAAAGCATCTTTATGTTATTGATAGCCTATATAAAATGAGATGCTTAGTGTATGTGTGAAGAACCTGAGAACAAAAGTCCTAAAAAGTCCTGTGAGAACAAAATCTACCATCACTAACCATTTTTTTTTACCAGCAGCTAACTGCTGTCAGGCCTGGAAGCCACCTTGGGCATTGGATCTTTAGGCCTGCCACATTTAGTGCTGTGAGAAACTGGGAGGGGGGGATTGCAGGAAGCTGGGGATATATGTAGTCAAAATAGCATTCCTTTATCCGAGAGTCAAGGCCACTCTGCCCTGCACCTGAAGGGGTGTGACTGGGAAGCATCGCCAGTTGGGACTGTGCTTTGATTGGATGATGTGATGGACGTGTGGGTGCTGGGGCAGGGACTTGGACTTTCTTTTGGGTGGAGAAACCCTTTCAGATTCGGGTTTTCCCAGATGTGCCAATATGACATCTCTAATAAAAATGGAACTTTGAGGAAACTCAAGCCTCAAAGTTTTCTTTCGTTGGGGGTGTTACTTGGAACCATGACATTAACCCGAATCTCCTTTAAAAAACTTTACCAACCGCAACTTATTTGAAACACATAAATTTCTAAATGTACCCAAAGTCACAACAATGATCCAGCTGCCATATTCTGTGCTAACTGCAGCTTTCATTCAGCTTTAATTTAAAATAAATTTAAAATAATCTGAATGAGGGTTGGCAGTGAATGGACTAGTATGGTGGATGTTATCCATGTCCTGGATAAATCACAAGTGACAAGTCCGCTAAAGAACTCCAAAGCAAGAGAGGCTGATTGATTGAACCTCAACTGACACAGTTGACTCTAGCACTTCCAAACTCTCTACTTCTTTGTGTAAACAATATTGAACAGCCCTGATGTCAAAAGGTTAGATAGACATCCACATGTTGAGCCTAACTGTCCACCTTCTAGAGGACTTTGCATGAAATCAATGAGTTGATAGGACAAGATTTGGGATCATGTAAATTATTTACTTCCCCAGCTATAGGCCAAGGCCAAATAGGTATTGGCCCAGGCCACCAAAGATTAGGCGGTTGTTTCTCCTTCTGAATTGTTCTAAAAATGTCAATCTTCGTGTCAATGGGACAGTGCTCTGTAACTGTGTATGTGAAAGTATCTACATTAAGCAGACATAGTATATATTTAAATTTTGTGTAAGGATTGCCTCCCCAACCACATTCAAAGTACGAACTTCTGAGTCAGTGTTTCAAAAGGATTCCTTTAATTAGCAGTTGTATGACAATCCATTCATTCAAAGCAAGGTCTAAATGCCTTCAGGCAAGGCAAGCATATTTAACCTTAATGCCCCTCCCAATTTGGCAGGATGCAAGAGTAAATCAATCCACAAAGTGTGAAACTCCTTTCCTGGAGTACAGATAGCTATACGTTCCCATACCCTTCCGTTCAACTGACTTGCATTGCCCCTCATAAACCCTATCTTAAGATGAGAAGGTTCCCAGGTGTCTAGGATCCGGATATCTGTTATAACCGTTTGATCAAGCAGAACCAAGACCCCCCCTTCTCCTTTTGAATGGCAGAGTCTGGTGTCTGACAATTTGTCTCTAAACTAACATAATAGAATACTTTGGGGAAGATAAGGCTATTCACCACTGCCTCACATGGAAAGTTACAACAATTGAGGGCAGTATATATTGAATGATACATGGTATTGTCCTTTTGATGTAAAACCTTTAGACAAAGATATTCCTTCATTTCTCTGGTTTTAAGCGCTCTACTAGAAATAAGAAATGCCTGCTGTGTACTATTTTTATTTCTTGTGTTTCTACTTCTCATAAAAAGATGAAAAGACTCAAAAATGAAATGTTAGCCTTTATTGACAGGTGGTAATGTTCAAAATTGTTTCAGGCTATCTGGTCCTTGGGAATTCTTGCAGCGTGTTTCAGTGAAAGAAAAAGGAGGGGTTTTCCCCCTTTCGGTTTGGCAGAAACTGAAGCACCATGAAGGCCGCGATGAGGAGAGAAAACTTAGTGCTTCCTCCTTCTCCTCCCTCTTCTGCGACCGGATGATTTACGTCCTGGAAAAGTCAAAACCAGCATTAGTGATGTGATGTAACACATCGAGCTGTAATGTAGTTTTAAGGTTTAATGCCTTGACTGTTTACCTCTCCGTCTGCCACGTCGTCTTCCACGCCCCTTTCCAGATTTGCCCCCACGCCCCTTCCTGCGTCGACGCCTGCGATGGATGCGGGTTAGGCTCCAACTCCTGCTGCGTCTGAAACTGACCATTTCTGATGGTCCTGTTGTTTTTACAAGCTCTTAGCAGCTGGAGCACCACCTGTCTTAGATGAGCCTTTCAGATTTTGTGAGTTGCAGTGGCCTCTCCGTTCATTTAATAGCTCAGCTTCAGTGTGTGTAACAAAGACCAATGATGTCATGCTTCCATTATGATGAAACTCAGTTAACTGTTGCATATGTGAGCAAAATAGTCTGCTCCTGTTTTACAAAAATAAACCAGGAGATATAAACTATGGGGTTTATACTGGTATCCTTGAAAATGTATATCACAGTTTGCATTATAATGTCTATTTCGCAAGGAACATAACATTATTCCATTACTTACACATGTGGCTGTTCAATTAAATTAATTAAAGTTTACAAAGATAGAGAAGAGTTAAATATTTATGTATTTATTTATTTATTTATATTTATTTATTTATTTATTTATTTATTTATTTATTTATTTATTTATTTATTTATTTATTTATTTATTTATTTATTTATTTATTTATTTATTCATTCATTCATTCATTTATCCATTTATTCATTTATTTAATAGATTTGTATGCCGCCCAACTCCCAATGGGACTCTGGGCGGCTCACAGCATATTGAATACAAAATCTACAAAACTGTTAAAAGATTTAAGAACAAAATTAAAACGATAAAAACAATTAAAACATTTTAAAGCATTTTTAAAAAAACCACAATTTGTGGTGTGACTATGCATCCCTTACTATAAATACAATAAATAAATACAATATGGTTTTTAATTCCTGTTAATAATAATAAGATTGCTCGCTATCTATTTAATATGCAAAGGCCACTTCACTGACAAGTTTTTGTTTAGACCGGTAACGGGACAATGTCCACTACTGCATTTCAAAAGAACAGGGTGGTATATTAGCACAGGGCAGGTAACATGGCCTCTCCCACAGCACACAGCAGCTGATATCTGAGGTAATAGCCTCATCTTGGCTAGTGATCAGGATAGCCAAGTTTTTTTTTCATAATGCGTATTTGTATAGTTGGAATACAGAATAATAAGAGTTAGAAGGACCTTGGAGATCTTCTACTCCACACCCTTGCTCAAGGAGGAGACCCTACATCAGGGGTGGCCAAACTATGGTTCTTTGAGGACCTGTGGACTTCAACTCCCAGAATTCCTGAGCCAGCCATGCATGCATTCTGGGAGTTGAAGTCCACAGGTCCTCAAAGAACCATAGTTTGGCCACCCCTGCCTACATCATTCCAGACAAATGGCTGTCCAATCTCTTCTTAAAAACTTCCAGGGATGGAGCACCCAGAACCTCTGGATGCTAGCCATTCCACTGTTTCATTGTTCTTATCAACAGAAAATTTCTCTTTAATTTTAGATTGGATCTCTCTTTACACAGTTAGATGGCACCTTTGAGGTCATCTAGTCTAACCTCCTGCTCTGGCAGAAAACCTTATAAAATGTTGTCCATTCACTTTTTAAAAACTTCCAGTGTTGAAGCACTCACAACTTCTGGAAGCAAGTTGTTCCACTGAGTAATTGTGCTAACTCAGGAAACTCCTCCTTAGTTCTAGGTTGTTTCTCTCCTTGATGTGTTTCCATCCATTGCTTCTTGTCCTACCTTCGTCTGCTTTGGAGAATAGATTGACTCCCTCTTCTTTGTGGCAACCCCTTAGATATTGGAACACTGATATCATGTCACCCCCAGGCTTTCTTTTCATTAAACTAGACATATCTAATTCCAGCAACCATTATAAGCTTCCAACTGCTACTTTTTGTCCTGCCCTCAGGCATTTCGGATAACAGGGCAACCCCATCTGTGACAGCCCCTCAAATATTAGAAGATTGCTATCATATCACTCCTAGTCTTACTTAGCTTCTTCTCCGGTAATATCACACTACTAACCAGAGCATACAAAACATTTGCCAGACCAATCCTTGAATACAGCTCATCTGTCTGGAACCCACACCGCATATCGGACATAAATACATTAGAAAGTGTCCAGAGATATTTTACAAGAAGAGTCCTCCACTCCTCTACTCGCAACAGAATACCTTACGCAACCAGACTTGAAATCCTGGGCTTAGAAAGCTTAGAACTACGTCGCCTTCGGCACGACCTAAGCATAGCCCATAAAATTATCTGCTACAATGTCCTTCCTGTCAACGACTACTTCAGCTTCAACCACAACAATACATGAGCACACAACAGATACAAACTCAAAGTGAACCGCTCCAAACTTGACTGTAGAAAATACGACTTTAGCAACAGAGTGGTAAATGCCTGGAACTCACTACCTGACATTGTGGTTTCATTACCAAACCCCCAAAACTTTACCCTTAGACTGTCCACTGTTGACCTCATCCAATTCCTAAGAGGTCAGTAAGGGGCGTGCATAAGTGCACCAGCGTGCCTACCGTCCCTGTCCTAATGTTCCCTCTTATCAGTACTCATCTTATGTATATAAACAATGTTATATCTATGTATATTACCAACATGTACTTGACAAAAATAAATAAATAAAATTAAAATAGTCCTTTGCTTTGTTAGACTAGACATTCCCAGTTCCTATGCCGTTCATATGTTTTAGCATTCAGTCCCCTAATCATGCTTGTTCTCTGCACTCTAGAGTCTCAGTATCTTTTTTTTTTTTTTTGGTATCGTGATGACCAAAAATTGAACAAGTGTGAAATGTGGGGAAGGAGATGTGGATAACAATGAAACTGGGAGAATTTTTGGAGAATGCTTTTGTCCCAAAATATTCTTTTGGAAGAACATATATTGTGAAATAAGAAGCTACTTTTAGCATCTTGAACACTGGTGATGAAAATATTTTGAATTTGGTTTGCCAAGAACGATGTTCATTTCCCATTCTGTCTTTTCTGTATGTATGACGCAAAGTGTATCAAAGCTAAATTCTCTTCAGCTCTTTTAATATTACAATTTGTTACCTAAATGAAAGTGTTCAAGCTCCTATACTGAACAACACAACATGTTACATTTTTATACTTGTTTTATACTGAGCCGAGGTGGCACAGTGGTTAAAAGCAGCACTGCAACCTACTTCAGCTGACTGCTAGTTCAGCAGTTCAGCTGTTCAAATCTCACCGGCTCAAGGTTGACTCAGCCTTCCAGCCTTCTGAGGTGGGTAAAATGAGGACCCAGATTGTTGGGGGCAAGATGCTGAACTCTGTAAACCGCTTAGAGAGGGCTGTAAAGCACTATGAAGCTGTATATAAGTCTAAGTGCTATTGCTATTGCTATTGCTATTACAGCAATTTGTTGGGAGTGAGAAATGACGTTCATAAGACCATGAACATGTTTTTATGACTTATGGCATTTGTTTCCTTACTTGAACCATTTGTTTTTAATGTTATTTGAGAACAGAGAAGCATGATAACAGGCATTTAGAGTGACACCAAACAGAAATGCTTTTTTATGACTTTTTATTGACAGGCAAGCAGGGCTTGCATTGCTCCTATGGTTGGAGAAATCCTGAATTTTGCAGTCTTCCACAGCTCATTGATGCCTTATTTGATGGATTTTCTACATCACAGAATCCTGGTGATGATTCACTGGCCACATAGATGGTATTTGTAAGCAGTGGAAAGATAATCACTTAAAATTATCTCCTTCCTTTCCAGTAATAGTATGTCGCACAGACACGTACATATCCTGCCCGAAACAAAAACAAAAGCTGATTTAAAATATTAAAGCTTAAACCTTCAGTCGTAAACCTTAATACGGCATAGGCTTCTAATAAAATGATTTACAATCATCCACCTATGAAACTTAACATTTACCTCTTTTCTTTTTTATTGGCATTTCTGCACCAGATTTGCACCTTTTGTTCCTTCTTCCCCCAGCTCTGCGAAACATCCCTCGGCTGGCATATGTACTATCTCTGCGTCTTGACATCTTTCTGGCCAATTCAGGATTTCAGGAGCAAATGCATTATCTTTTGCCCTGTGATGGCCAACTGTCTGCCCAGATGTTACATGAGTTTCTGATGCAGTGCTGCCTGCTCTTCTCATTTTATAAAATTTGTCAGTAGTGTCATCCATTGTTACCAATGCCCTTTGTCCAGTGAAATATTGTCCTATGTAATTGTCAACTATTGATGGAGCAACATAAACATATTTGAGACAGCCTTTAAAACTCAACAGTATCTTTTCCTGCATCATGTTTTGACCATTCAACATGTATGATTATTAGAAAACACAAAGAGAAATTAAAAGTAGTGAAATAACAAGAATCATAATGTAAAGTAGGCTTTGCTTGATCTTACTCTAGGACAGGGGTCCCAAACTTGGCAACTTTAAGACTTGTGGACTTCAAGTCCCAGAATTCTCCAGTCAGCTATGCTTTTACACCCCTCCAGCTCTCCGCCGCCTGGACGATTGTTTGCAATATTCGGCACGTTTTCGCTGAAAAACCTCAAGCGGCTTATCAGCTTGATTGGGGTGTAATGTGCTTAAGTGACTCCTTAATTTATTTGGCTTCATGCTGTCTGCTGCCAACATTTTTAGACACAGTAAACATACCGGTCTTTCCTCATCTCCCACCGTAGTCACAGTGAAGCCAAGCGCTACATAAGCTTTGTCATATCTCCTCATCTTAGCTTTCAGGAGACTTAACGTTTGTCTCATTATCTCTGTCTCTCTCCTCCTTTCTTTTCTTCCCTGTTAAATTTTTTTCCATGGTGTTTGTTATCTGCACTTCATATCTCCTGTTCTGTGCTGTGTGCTATTGTTCGGTGCACATAACCCCTACTCCCTGCAGCAAAAAAAAAGCACATTCCCCAGGGTCATGCCCCCCCCTGGCATCGCTCCGTGCCCCCCAGGGGGGCCCACCCCACTATTTGAGAAGTACTGGTTTAAGGTGTGACAGGAGATCTTTTTCATGATAGTCAGGTGTCCTCTAAATACTTCTTCACTTACTTTGGACCACTCTATCCACTTTTTGACAATTGCTCTGCTAGGTCTCTTTGAATTCATTTCTTCTTTGGGAACAAGACTAAAGCAGAGTTCAGAGTTCAGGAGCTATATTTTGTCCTTGTCAC
This sequence comes from Diadophis punctatus similis, assembly GCA_023053685.1. Lineage (NCBI taxonomy): Eukaryota > Metazoa > Chordata > Lepidosauria > Squamata > Dipsadidae > Diadophis > Diadophis punctatus. Next base: position 13,764,933 of record JALIGW010000006.1, on the reverse strand, counting down.
CTCTTACTATAATACTATAATCTAGCTGTAGGATTACCCTTTTGTTTCTCTTCCTTTATTATGACATGCCAACAACTCCCCCCCCCCACACACATCTTGTGTTGCCTTTAACTTCTCTTCCAAGCCTATGTTCCTTTTGCATATTAGCCTTTTGAACTAATATGAAATAACGTGCAATGCTGTTTTCCAATTGATTGTATTTGTGAGATAAGGAAGATGTGCTTTCTGATAGATTCTGACAGCGGTGGGTTGCTCCCGGTTCGGACCGGTAATTAGAACCGGTAGTGGCAGCGGTGGGAGGCTTCGCCCACCTGCCCAGGATGCTCTGCCTGGGACGCTCCGTCCACCCGCCAGGACGCTTCTGCGCATGTGCAGAAGCGTTGTGTGCGCGCAAACCAGTAGCAAACTAATTCAGAACCCACTACTGGATTCTGAGACGTAGAAGCATCACAGTATCCTAATTGGTGCCTTTTGGGCCTGAATTTTGTAGGAGTACCTACGTATCATGATTCATGAATGATATTTGTATTTGCATTTGTTTATTTGTCAAGCATATATGATTATAAGCAAAGTACAAACATAAAACATGATAGAATATATATGTAATAGTACAAGCATGAATAAGAATAAAAGAGGTATGAATATATGGTACATTAGGACAGGAACGGTAGGCACGATTGTGCGCTTATGCACGCCCCTAGAAACGCATGCTAGAAACACTAAGAATGGTGCCATATGCATGAGGGGATATTGCCTCATTTGAGCTTATCACTTCAGTAAGAAATCCTTATTGAACATTATCAAATCTACATCTCTAAAAAGGTGAAGAGATTCAACATATCCCACTTATTTCCCATAAAAAATGCAGAGGCAAGCAGTATAGCATGTCCCATAAAGCAGCAGATATCTTTCAGTTTCTTTATTCAAAGATAAACATATTATATTCTTAGGAATAGATTATTTTCTTAGGAATAGCTAAATGATACACCACCATGGGACCTCATTGTCTGGCTTGTTTTCCATCCACTACCACACTCAACAATGGTCAAGGTAAACCTTACATTAATTCCTTTCTTGATCTAACACAGTGATGGCGAACCTTTTTTTCCTCGGGTGCCGAAATAGTGTGCGCGCACGCTATCACACGCACGTGCGTGCCCACACCCATAATTCAAAGCCCCCCACTTGCCCCACCCCGCTGCGCATGCGTGCATGACCCCCCACTCCCCCGTTTCCCGACTTCCAGTGGACCCGGTAGGCCCATTTTTCGCCCTCCCCAGGCTCCAGAGGCTTTCTTGGAGCTTGGGGAGTGCAAAAACGCTCCCCCCTCCACCCCGGAGGCCCTCTGGAGGCTGAAATTGCCCTCCCAGAGCCTCTGCACAAGCTAAAAATCAGCCGGCGGGCACGCACATGTGCGCTGTTGCTGAGCTAGGGCAACAGCTCGCGTGCCAGCAGATATGGCTCCGCGTGCCACCTGTGGCACCCGTGCCATAGGTTCGCCATCACTGATCTAACATATCCTGTCCTTAATGGATTATTCTGCTCAGGGACACTATTCAGAGACATCCCTAATACTTCCCACTAACAAGCTTTCAGGATCCTAGTAATTAAATGCCCCTTTTGCTTATTAGTCTCAAGCTTTATGACCAAATTGTGAACAGCAGTGGCATTATCTTGATTGCTGTACTTGTTGCTTTCTTCTGCTCTTTCAGTTGCTACACATTTCAACATCCAGTCCAGATGGCTATACAGAAAAGCTCTGCCTTGCTTGTACTAAAATCCACACAACCGTATTTATCTGCTGTTTAGTATATATCCCTATTATGTCACCAGTAGATGTAAAGTAGTTTCCTCAATATCTGAATTGCAGAAAAGATAAGCGGCGAGATTGTTCTTCCTTGGACATTAGAAATTAACATCTTGAATGGAGCATGCAATTTGACAGTACGCCAAAAGGAAACGGCTTCCAGCAATAAAACTGTAATCTCCTTGTAGACAATATGCTACGCACGAGGCTGCTTGTCTTTAGAAATAGTCTAAAGCTAGGCTGACCAGGGTATCTTTTCTGACTGATTTGGTTTTTATCCACTGTCTCTAAATTGATCTGTGAATTTAATTCTGAAATTATTATAGCACTATGCATAAAATAGACCTATCCAAAAAACATAATATAGTTTACTAATTGAGATGTTAGTTCAGTTAACACTTGACCAGTGAGTTCAAATGGCCACTCTCCTTCAGGCCAGCCTGTCTCATGGATTTTTTATTGTGAGGGATTTTCCAATGTGAACTACCTTGAACTCTCAAAGAAAAGGTAAAAGCAAACAAATAAATTATTAAAGTATGTTTTCATTGCTTAGAGAAATTGTATAAAGTTTTATGGCCCTTGGTAGAAAGACAACCAAGGGCTAGTCTAAAATAAAATCACATTCTGTTAAGGCTCAGTGGTGGTTATCAATCTAGATCAGGGGTGGGTTCTAACTTACCTCGCCGCCGGTTCGCTTCCTCCCGCACCGCGTGGCTGCGCCTAATGGGCACAGTGCCGAAAACTCACAAAAATCCCTCCCAAAAAAGCCAAAAACAAGATGGCGGCTCATGCGCAGTGCCGGAAACTCGGCTTCTGCACATGTGCAGAAGAAAAAAAATCAGAAAAAAATCCTCCCCCCCAAAATTGCAAATAAAATAAAAATAAAAAAAGATGCAACCCTTCTTCATATATTTTAGCCTCCAGCACACTAATCATCTTTGCTGTTCTTCTCTGCACTCTTTCCAGAGTCTCAACATCTTTTTTATAATATTGTGACCAGAACTGGATGCAGTTTTCTAAATGTGGTCTTACTAAGGATTTACAAAATGATACTAATACTTCATCTGATCTTGATTCTAGCCCTCTATTAAGGTAACCTAGAATTGCATTGCCTTTTTTTTTGTAGCTGCCACATACTGCTGGCTCATATTTAAGTGATTGTTCACTTGGACATCAAGATCCCTCTCACAGTTACTGCTATTGAGCAGGTTTCACCTAATCTGTAAGTGGACATTTGATTTTTCTTATCTAAAGGTAAAGCCTTACTTTTCTCTACATTGAATTTCATTTTGTTGGATAGGGCCCAATGTTCAAATCTGTTGAGATCCATTTGGATCTTAAGCCTATCTTCTGGAGTGTTGGCTATCCCTGCCAGTTTAGTGTCATCTGAAAATTAGATGAGTTCCCCTTCTATTCTCTCATCTAAATTGTTTATGAAGATATTGAACAGTATTGAACCTAAGACAGAACCTTGGGGTACCCACTGCTCATTTCCCTCCATGTAGATGTAGTTCCATTGAGGAATATATGTTGAGTTTGATTTGTCAGCCAGTTACAAATCCATCTGGTGTTGATGCTGTCTATACCTCGTTGTTTTTTTGTTTTTTTTACCTTATTAAGAAGTAGGTTGTAGTCTTCTTTGTCAAATGCCTTACTGAAATCCATGTTTACCATGTCCACTGCATTTCACTGGTCCATTAATTTTGTCACTTTGTCAAAGAATGAAATAAGATTTGTTTGGCATGATCTTTTTTTGATAAACCCATGTAGACCTGGTTATAACTTTGTTTGCTTCTAGGTGTTCGCAGATCTGTTGCTTGATGATCTTTTCCAGGATCTTCCCAGTATTGATGTCAGGCTGATTGGTCTGTAGTTTTCTTGTTCTGTTTTGCCACTCAGCTGACTTCTGGCTACCTTGTCACCATCTCCCATCTCCACCATGCCTCGTTCTACCCATATCTGCCTCTTTTTGCCAGTGCTCAGCTAGTTCAATGCCTGTCCCAGAATTTCTGAGTGGGGTTACTGGACCGCTGGACCCCTCAGATAGGCTGCCACTTTGGTGGACAGCCAGCCTCCTCTCATCAGGCAGCTAATAGCACACTGTATCACTGTTTTTGATAGTGTTTTCCTCCTTCCCCCTTAACCTCTCCTCTCCTTTTCCCTTCTCTCATCTTCTTTCTCTGTGTTTCTACTCCCTTCCCTCCTCCTACCATTCTTTCCTAGTTTAATAACTTATGTAACAAAATGCATCTAGCATGGTATGGATCATAGCTCTGCCAGATAACTAACTAGGTAGGAACTTTGATCAGGGATGGAAATGAAATAGAGTCAGTATCTCTCTTTTCCCAAATAGCTCATGGATGTGATCCCTGATTAGCTGCTTTGTTCTACTAAGTACTATAGCTTCTGCTTTTAGAACTATTATTCATCCATCTATTCAATGCAATTGACCCTTCATATAGGACATTGATGCTTCCTAGAGATTGGCATTGTACCTATGTAATCCATTCTATTAACACTGGTAGAACAGCTAATTATCATAATAGAAGAGGAATAGATGGAGATATTTTTAAGTATTTAAATCTGACTACCTAACCTGATTACATATGAACTTGGAGTGTGACATTTACAAAAGGATACCGAATACTGTTTGAAATGATAATTAGTCAAATATTCAAATCCTGAGTTTTATGAATACCTTGAAAGAGCTTGTTTCTCTCTATAGCCATAAAGGTCATTAAGAAGGCTGTATTAATTAGTTTTATACATAAAACAGGAAAATAGTGTCATCAGCGATGAAATATAGCATTTTGGAAAATAATCTGTGCTGCCACAGACATCTTGCCAAGACCTCCCAGTGAGATTTTGCCATTAAAATTAAGATGTGACAGTAGATGGCTCGCGTTAAGAGAAGAGTTGGAAACACTTTTCCTCCATGTCAATATATACTGTCCTTGTCTCTATTTTAATATTATTCTGCTCATAGTCTTATATGAAATCTTAATCAAATATTGTAAAAACAATATTCAGTAGTGGTTACAAATGAGAGTGAATCAAAGTTCTTCAAGCAGGTTTAGAAAAATTATTCACAGAAAGAGAAATAGTGGGCCTTTGTCGTTCTTATTTCTGTAATCACTACTGCTACACTATTACTACTACTCCTAAGAGCTTTATCTTTTCAGCCCATAAGTGAAGATTAAGCAGTATGAAGACTAACTCTGATCTCCTCTGTGTATTTGCTGCTTAAAGGACATGGACAGGAAACAGGTCAGCTTTGGGACACAATGAAAGGAAACAAACACAGCAGAAAACCTTTTACTGATAACATGCAATCTGAGCTGGTGAAGAGATCCAGTCAGTCATCCAATTATTCAGGCCAAAGTCTATAAGCACACAGCTCACTCCAAATGAGGCAGTTAAGTGTTTGCAGAGCTGGCCACCCGTACCTGATCGGTCAAGAAAGAAAGCCCCTCTCTTTTTGCCCTATAAACTTGCATTTTGTACAAACTATGCATTCTGCAAAAATTCTACATTTACAAGCTTGCTATTTTTTCAGTATATACCAGTTTAGGATGGAATTCTTAGAGGATTAAGAGAAACATGGTGGGGTTGTCCACCAATACATGCTGTAGATATAATAGGAATTGATTGGGATAATAATTGTTTCCAGATGGGATTTGGCTGTAAACCAATACCAATACCATAACTCTATATGGCTTAACTAGATTGCTAGGCCCAAACCTACAGGGGTTGATAAGAAGTTTTATTGCAGAGTTAGAATGAAGCCACATGGTTGTCTTCTGCAGTGTGAGGGTATAACTACCAAGGGTCTTGATATTCATAACCCCCCATAAACTCCTCCAAGTTTTAACAGAGATTAATCTATGTGAGATTAAAATGGAAAGATATTAATCACCTGGATTAACAAATCAAACTCAGTATCCTCTGAGTTTAATTTGTTTTTCATTGTTGAATAGCTTCTGTTAAGTCTCTGCTCCTGGTTTATCTGCTACAATCAGAAATTACTGAAATAACCTCTGCTGCCGTTGTTCATTTTTATTGAAATATGTTTTCTCTTTTGTTTTGATGTTAAATTTTCTTTTTGGTGTTATTATATTTCTGCCCAGAATCCTTTGAGGTTTGTGTTAAATGTTAAATAAATATGATTGAAATTATTACCTTAATTTCTTTCTTTATGAGCAATTGTAATTAAATTATAGGTTTTACTATTTATCATGTACCTAGGTTTATATTTTCCCTTGCACCAATATCTCCAGGTGATTAATAGCTTTCCATTTTAATTAGAATGCATAATTAGAATGCATAATAGTGACAGATCAAGAGCTATTTAGCTACATGACTTAGGGGGGAAACTGAACTTGGGTCACCCAAATCCTTACTCAAAGTTACAGCTACTGTTTCTTAACCATCAAAATGGGTGGATCAAAATACCATCAAAATGGGTGGATTTAAATTCTGAGAATTTTAGGAGCTCAAGTCCTCATATCTCGACTTCATCTGGACTGGACCAGGTTATTCTAACTACTACACCAAATCACTTGCAGTTGGTGCTTTCCCTATTATTCCATAACTTAATACAATTTATTATTTGGACTTCTCTTGTCTTATTTTTTTTTTAAGAGAAATTTTCACACCCCGACTGGCAATGGAACTTTTAAAAAAAAGTTCAACTTTTTTTTTACCTCATACTATAAAGCCACAAAAATGCATTTGGAACCACCCTTTCAGTAAGAAAAATATATTTAAATGAATCTCTATTACATAGAAATATTATTAGATATATTTGTTTTACCAATCTGTGCTTTCTGATATCTTGAAAATTCTCATATAACATCAACAATCCAAACACTTTGGACTTTTGAAAATTCTCATATAATATCAGCAGTCCAAACACTTTGGATCTTTTGCATTGACTTCTATTTTAAAGTGGATTGTAATAATTTTTTGTTTATGCTAATTATACAAATATTTTGCTTTTTATAAATTCAGAACATTGACTAAGATAAATAGGAGATATTATTTACTTAAGATCATGACCTGAACCGTAAGGAAGCTCATAATGACTTTTTCGTAACAATCTTAATAGAACAATTCTGTAAATATATTTAGGGGTTAAGCATTGTCTGATTTTCACCTTTTAAATCATTTCCAGGATTAATATTCTTTCTTGTTAAAACTTAATAACTTAATAAAAACTTAATAAAAATTGATATAAATTAATAAATTAATTTTAAAAATGTGTAATCATCCTAAAAGAAGATTGAAAGCAATTAATTCTGAATAAATTTTATTGACCTTTTTTAATTGCATTACATTATTATCAGAACATCTATGATTCTTAGATCCAACAATCAAGCTATAAAAGAATGAGCTACAATACCACAGGAATCAATACTTTAAACAGTTTTCTCATTTGAAAATTATATATTATTTCAATTTGATTTCAACTTTAATGGTTGTTCCTTTTGACTGCCAAATTTGTACTGCTGAACTGTCTTAAAATATTGGATTTTTAGCCTCATGGACTGTAGAATTTATTTTCCAAGCATCAGTAGAGTAGAACCAAGCCATGATTCTACTGAATACACTGTTGCCTGCCAGTTTTAGGTCATGAACATGACTAGGTAATAACAGATGGGAGAAAAAATTCTGGGTACGTCTCACAGAGCACTACATTAATTTGAAAGAATTTTGAATTTGTAAAGTACATTGAGGGTAAAGATTTGTTTAAAAATGGCAAAAGAAATCTGCCTTTCAAATATCTTAGCAAGAGGAAGAAGGACAGAGAATTAAAGATATCTTTTCGCATAAAGCTTAGTAGCCAAATGCTTTTTTTGGACATAATGCTTAAACAAAAATGCATACAAATGACACATTTGGAATAAGTTGGCCCTGTAGTTTACCTCTCCATATGAGCCAACTCCATCTTTTCTGTTCCCAGTCTTGATCATTTGGGACAAATACTGAAGGTGGGTTTAATCATTTTCACTGACCATGAATAGAAACCTTATTTTATTTAATACTTTTTTCCCCACCAGTCTCCTTTTGACATTCACTTTTTGTTATTAAATTTGATGGAAGCTTTGTGTTCGAAGTTCCAAGTCTCTGCTTAAGTATATTATGAGTGAGAGGCTTTCTTTGCCACAATTTTGCAAATTCGGAAATGGAAATAATTAAGAGCTTTTGTTAGGTCTTTCTTTAATCTTTCTATGTTTGATTGAACATTTCTTAGGATGAGCAAACTGCCTCATACCTTCCTGTTGGTTATGTTCCAACTGAAATAGACATACACAGCTTATTGTAAGCCAATTCTCATTAAAGGTTCAATCTTTTTTTTCATTCTGGCATGTTTGTTCCAAATATGCAGCCACAATAAAGGATATTCTGAACATACGGGACACATATGTTAATCAGCACCAACTAACTATCTGTAATCAGCTTCCATAATTTGCTAGAAAGAACACATGCTTTCATATTAGGGCTGTGACTTCTGAGTTTAATTTTCTTTTAAAATATATTATTTCCAATAGGATTATATAATATGGCACAGAAGTTCTTTTTAATTTTCTCTTTCTCTTATCTCTTCTTTTTCTTTTGTAGCGGTTTAATCAAGCATGGGAAGTTAATTGAACTTTTATCACATTGGGGAAAAATTAAGCAAGTCTTGAATTCCCAGCTTAGAGACAAACATACCTACCGTAACTTTATTGGTACTTCCTATTGCTACGAACAGTTCTCTTGGTTCTGTACAAAATTGCTTGTAACAGGTCAGGCACAGAAACTTGGCTACCATGTATGTCCATGTGGAAAAGAAATGCAGGTTGACCCATAGAAATAGGGGAGTCCTTGGGCTTTTATATTAATATTGTACAAAGATTTATCAGTTTTCCAAAATGTCTGCTGATCAAAATATGAAATGTTAACTTCTCAGCCTGATAAATGCAATATGCATCTCTGCAGAAGGATGCCACTTTTTACTAAAGTACAACCATTATATAGGAACCTGAAGCAAAACTAAAGAATTTAAAAATTACAAAATAATAAAGGACCAATAGAATCATAACAGATCCATTGTCCAGGCCCATCAACTTTGGATAGAGATATAAAATCTGATTAGCTTCCATACAAATTCCCCCAAAGTCATTAGTTTCAAACAAAGAGGAAGAAATAATTTCCTACTGGCAGTGTTTTGAATTAGAGCACTTCCTTTTATTTTCTTACCATAGTTCTTGTACTTCAGTCTCCTTTATCATGAAAACAACATCTTCCTAGATCTTTCTTCAGGCTGAATGGAAACATGTTGACAATTATAAATGTGACCTAACATAAACTCTTCATTTAAACAAAAATACCAAATAAGATTTTATTGCAGAGGAGGTTATTCAGATTTTCTAAAAGGGCTTGAGTAGAATAAAAGAATAAAATGATAAAATAAAATAAAATGAATTTAGGAATATTATCTAAGACTTAGATATATTATGTAATGATAATATAATATCTAATAATGAGAAAGAACAAAGAAGATGTGGCATTGTTTTACGTTACAGTCTTTTCCAAAACCCCAAGCAAAAAAATAGATTGATACCTAAGACAGTAAGCAAGAGAAAATAAACTTTTCTAATTTAATGAGATTTTGAAACAACATGTTACAATTTTACTCTATTGGGGGGGGGGGAGATAAGAATTGAACATAAAAGGTAAAGTCAAAGGTAAGCTGTGGTATCATCCTAGAATCAAAGGGCAGCCGTGACTTTGAACAGGTTTGAGCCTGGTCTCTTGATCTTTCATGTCTATCCTTTCCGGTGGTTTATGGAGGAGCTGTGGGTTTTGGAAAGGATTACGAGATGCCTAGAGTGCTGCTGGAGGAAGACGAGGGATGACTCTGATTGGACACAACTTAGAGTTGCCATTAAGACCTATCTCATGGCAGGAACATCATTATTTCTCTGCCTTTATTGCATCTGCAGCATCTCCTGGAAGTCCTCTTCAGGATCATCCTGTCCCTCCTGGGACAGGGGTGCTATGATGTAATCTTCAGGATCACGTAGAGAAATTTGTTCAACATAGCATCATCTGACAAAGATGCTTGCATAAGTTCCTAGTTGGAACCTGTGCATGGCTCTGGTCCATGTGAGATGCCTGGGAAATAAGAAAGTCTTATTGAATTATGAAATTTAACACGGAGAAAAGTAAAATTCTACACCTAGGTAAGAAGAATCAAAAATACACATACAAACTGGGCGAAACCACACTCAATAGCAGCGATTGCGAGAGGGATCTTGGACTCTTGGTAGTCAGCAGTGTGCAGCAGCAGCCAAAAAGGCCAACGCAGTCCTGAGCTGCATAAATAGAGGGATACAATCAAGGACCAGAGAGGTACTAGTACCACTCTATAAAGCCTTAGTCAGACCACACCTAGAGTACTGCATCCAGTTTTGGTCACCACACTACAAAAAAGACATTGAAACTCTGCAGAAGAGAGCAACCAGGATGATAAAGGGTCTGGAAAATAAAACATACAAAGAGCGGTTGCAGGAACTGAGCTTGGCCAGTCTGGCGAAGAGAAGGACCAGGGGTGACATGATAGCAATGTTCCAATACTTGAGGGGATGCCACAGAGAGGAGGAGGTCAGGCTGTTCTCTATGGCACCAGAAAGCCAAACAAGGAATAATGGATGGAAGCTGACCAAGGAGAGATTCAATCTGGAAGTGAGGAGAAACTTTCTGACGGTGAGAGCGATCAACCAGTGGAACAGCTTGCCAGCGGAGGTTGTGAGAGCCCCAACACTTGCGACCTTCAAGGGGAGACTCGACTGCCATCTATCTCAAATGGTGTAGGAACTCCTGCTTGAGCAGGGGGTTGGACTAGATGACCTACAAGGTCCCTTCCAACTCTAATAATAAATCTAAATCTAAAATCTGGGAACAGTTTGATCCTGTTGGACCTGTGGGATTTGGATGGGGGACAACATGCTTTGATTGAACCCCGGCAAGACTGAATGACTTTGAGTACATGGAGCTTCGAGATCTAGGAGTTTAACATCTTTAGTTTTGGATGGGGTTGCACTACCCCAGACAGACGTGGGGTTCTGGTGGACTTGCAACTCCTGATCAAAGAGCAAGTAGCAGTCCAGCTAGGCAAGCCATTGCACAACTCCAGCTTGTATGCCAGTTGCATCCTTTCTTGGATAGGGGGTCTCTGTATTTAGTCATTCAATCCTTGGTCATCTCACACCTGGACTATTGCACTGTGCTCTACATGGGGCTACCCTTGAAGAGTATTTGGAAGCTACAATTAGTGGAGAATGTGACAGCATGGGAAGTTTTAGAGCTCTAGGGTGGGCCTTGTTACACTGCTGTTCCTCAAGGTGCATTGGTTGCCAGTTTATTTCTGGGTGCAATTCAAGATGTTGGCTGTCACTTTTAAAGTTTTTCATGGCATGGGTCCAGGTTGTCTGAAGAACCATTCAACTCCATTGAGATTAGTCTGTCCCACCCATGCAGTAGAAAGAGCATGCTACGGACCCCATCAATCAAGGATTTTCGGCTGACAGGGTCCAGGCGAAGATCTGTTTATGTTGTGGTTCCTGTGCCCCCTGAGGTGAGGTCTGCACCCACCGTTTTTACCTTTTGTGAGGACCTGAAGACTTGACACTGTGGATATATTTAAATTTCTAAAACTGCAAAGAATCTCAATCCATGCTACTTGTTAAAAAGGATTTCATCTAGAGTAACTACATTATTTTTTAAAATAAAAAGTTGTCCCCAACTGACCTTGATTGATTCTGGAAAGTAAATAGTACTGCTCCTGGTTAATATCTGGAAAGGAACTACTGCATATTCCAAAATAGTGTATAGGCTGCTTCCTTCCTTCCTTCCTTCCTTCCTTCTTCCTTCCTTCCTTCCTTCCTTCCTTCCTTCCTTCCTTCCTTCCTTCCTTCCTTCCTGCCTTCCTGCCTTCCTGCCTTCCTGCCTTCCTGCCTTCCTGCCTGCCTTCCTGCCTGCCTGCCTGCCTGCCTGCCTGCTTTCCTTCAATGGAAGAAGGTCAATTGAATTCTGCTGGGCTCCCTTTTCAGTAAGTACATATTAAACTGTACATCTCAATCCAGCCAGTTAATGCTTAATGGTGTTACGTTTCCCATTCTGGAGCTGCCCATTTTGCTATCCGGCTGGCAGCTTTGCTATATATGCTATATATAAATTGCGGCTTCACAGTTGTGTTATATAATGAAATCCCAGAATACTAACTCTCCTCAGTGATAATGTAGCTTTCACTCAGAATAGCCAATGTTCATTGTGTTGTATTTCTATTTCCAAGGTTATACATTATAGGAAATTTGAACTTGGCTGCATCTTTCTGACTTCTGCAAATGTCAGCTTTATTTACATACTGTATGCTATAGCTATCACTGCCAAGTGATGCAATTTTAATCACTGTTTAAATGAGACAGAGAACAGAAACATTATTCAGGTATTCAGGTAGATTATAATTTCATATAAATAAATCACTTGCAAATTTATATGGTAGAAATGCTTAATATATCCTGACTTACAACAAAAAGATGTAAACTAAGAGATTTTTTTTTAAATTTTGAGTGTTGAATATCAGAATTGCACATATATTTTTATATATTAAAACATTTAAGACTAACTCAAAATGTTTCAAGAAATGCTGCCACATTACAACAATAGAAAGGAACAAGAAAAGTTATTACCGATAATCCTTTCTTTGATGAAGTGGAACAAGGAAAATAAGTGTAATATTCTTTCTTTTTTCACAATTTATATTTTCTGAATGGTATCTTAATAATGTATTTACTCCAACTATTTTATTTCTTCCATGGTAAAATGAGAACCAGTTCTAAATCTTAGGCCATACTTATAGCTTTGAGATTTTAAAAAGTACCACATTTTTCTATACTGCTAAATTTTTTAGAAAAGCTATACTTTTGTTAAAGAATTGATATCACCATTTCAAGATTTTGTTTATCAGTTGATTTCAATTGCTGGTCCCCAAAAAATATCTTGGAGTGATTAAATAACATAATTGTTAAATTGTGGGCAAAGATCGCAGGAGACAGACTTCAGAACAGCTCTTTTATTAGCTCACTCAAAACAACCAGCAACTTGCAGTCTGACAGATAGCCCTTTTATAGGGAACTGTCAGACACAACAACCAATAGCGTATGAGCATTCAAACACATGACCAGGGTGGCAACAACAGTTCAGGTAGAGTTCAACTATAAACATAACAACAACAGTTCAGTCAGAGGTCTTCTAGTCAAAACAAGTTTATGGTTCAGTTATAGGTCAGTCAGAACACAACAATAATGCTGTTACAGAGATCAGTTCATAGCTCTTGAATCATTGTTATTGCGTGTTTCATGTCTCCTTTTAAATTACACAAACGTTCTCAGATTATCCAGGAGAGAAAGCTGGTCTAATTCGTAATTATTCACTGAAATAAATAAATTAAAAGCCATATAAAAATAAATGATATTCCTAAAGGAGTATAATTATAATAAGGCATTTGTACTTGATTTAATCAAAATTTGGAATTTGTTAAGATAATATTTTAAACCAACAGCTAACATTTAGATCAGTTAGCATTCCAAGGTTTATAATCCATTCCACATCAACTTTGTATTTTCTGGATCAAACCCAACTCATGTATTTTATGAAAGTAATTTTTCTCATGAGAAAGGAAAAATAATGCTGTACACTCTGCACTTCTTTTCAGGGATACATATACCCTATTACATAATGTAGAGAAATAGAAAAAACATATAAATCTGTCAAAATACAACAGTAATAGAAATCCAGATCAGTTATTAATCACAGTGCTGTTTTTCATCTCACACATATAGAAATACTTATACCTTCATATAAAAGGCACAGCACAATAATATACCGCACCATGAAAAAGTCTTCCTAAAAAAGGCATTTTATGAGAATATACTCTTGGACATAAGAGTAGTAGATCTATTGAAATCAGTAGGACATAAGTTAGACTTGGTTAATATGTATTGCTAATTTCAATAAGTCTGTTCTAAGCTATTTATTTGCTTATTTATTTATATGTTTATTCCACAGCTTAAACTTTGCTGAATAAAATTGACTTTTATTCTGGTTGGAAATTTTGGGAAGTGCAATTCCAGTAGAACTTACGAGGAAGGGAAAATGGGAAACTAAATCAAGGAAAACTGATAAAATGTTTCTTTGGTCTTTATTAGGTGAGCACTTATTTTAACTGTTTAACAGAGTTGGAAGGGACCTTGCAGGTCTTCCAGTTCAACCCTCCACCCAAGCAGGAGGCCCTACATCATTTCTGACAAATGACAATTCAGGTCTTCTTGAAAGCTTTCAGTGATGAAGCTCCCACAACTTCTGAATGCAAGCTGTTCCATTTATTTATTTATTTATTTTTATTTATTTTGTCAAACATGTACAGGATAGTAGTTGTTTGTATAAACATAACATAAGTAAAAAGTACCGATAAAAGAGGACAATAGGACAGTAGGACAGGGACAGTAGGCACAGTGGTGCGCTTATGCACGCCCCTTACAGACCTCTTAGAAATGGGGAGAGGTCGACTGTAGACAGTCTAAGGTTAAAGTTTTTGGGGTTTGGGGAAGAAACCACAGAGTCAGGTAGTGAATTCCAGGCATTGATCACTCTGTTGCTGAAGTTGTATTTTCTGCAGTTGAGTTTGGAGCGGTTTACATTAAGTTTGAATCTATTACGTGCTGGTGTATTGTTGCGGTTGAAACAGAAGAAATCATTGACAGGAAGGACATTTTGGTATATGATTTTATGATGTGTTGATTGCTCTCACTGTTAGAAAATTTCTCCTTATTTCCAGGTTGAATCTCTCCTTGTTCAGTTTCCATCCATTATTCCTTGTTTGACCTTCGGGTGCTTTGGAAAATAGTTTGACACACACACACCCCACTCCTCTCTGTAGCAGCCCCTCAAATATTTAAGATGTAAGTGCTGAATTTCAACCAGTTTCTGGTTTTCTTCTTCTCTTTTCCATGCAGGCACACAATTTACCACCATAAGATGGCAACATTTGAAGCGATTCAGATTGGAATTGGTATAGATCTTACATAAAATGCAAGAATAACGGAAAAGAAATAAACCAAATCAACTAAATACATTCATCCCAATGTTTAGCTCACACAGTAGTTTGGACTTTGTTGCCTTATACGGTATATACCAGTGATGGCGAACCTTTTTTTCCTCTGGTGCTGAAATAGTGCGTACACACGCTATCGCACACACGTGCGTGCCCACACCCATAATTCAAAGCCCCCCCACTTGCCTCACCCCCCCTGCACATGCGTGCTTGACCCCCCCACTCCCCCGTTTCCCAACTTCCAGTGGGCCTAGTAGGCCCGTTTTTTGGCTCCCCAGGCTTTAGAGGCTTTCTTAGAGCTTGGGGAGGGTGAAAATGCTTCCCCCTGCCACCCCGGAGGCCCTCCGGAGGCCAAAATTGCCTTCCCAGAGCCTCCGGACGAGCCAAAAATCAGCTAGCATGCACGCACATGCGCGCTGAAGCTGAGCTAGGGCAACGGCTCGCGTGCCAGCAGATATGGCTCCGCGTGCCACCTGTGTAAAGTGACCAGATTTTTTTTTCTTCAAGCGGGACACCATTGACGGGGGTGGGTTTCTCCATTTGAGTTTTGCCCTCTGCGCATGCGCAGAACGCTGCGCATGCGCAGAGGGCAAAACAGCAAATGTCGGCGTCCAGGTGAGGTGGGGGGGAGGGGGGGAGGGGGGAGGCGGGAGGGCGCTTGGATGCCTGCAGCTCGCGACAGGTAAGCTGCCTCCTTTCCCCGTCTCCCGCCTCCCGTTTGTTGCTTGCCAGCCCGGCCGAAGTGAAGGCGGGAGGCGAGGAAAGGCCTCCCGAAAGGAGGGGAGGCTTCGGGAGCCCGCCTCCCTTTCGGCTCGAAAGGGAGGCGGGCTCCCGAAGCCTCCCCTCCTTTCGGGAGGCCTTTCCTCGCCTCCCGCCTTCCCTTCGGCCGGGCTGGCTCGCCTCCCCTCCTTTCGGGAGGCCTTTCCTCGCCTCCCGCCTTCCCTTCGGCTGGGCTGGCAAGCAACGAACGGGAGGCGGGAGACGGGGAAAGGAGGCAGCCGGCAGCTTACCTGCTCCAAGCATCCAAGCGCCGCGGTCTCCCGGTCGCCCGCCCGGCCCCAGGGCAACGGCGGCAGCGAGGCGACGGGGGGAAGAAAGGGGAGGGGGACGAGGAAGGGCTGTTTGCGCCGCTCGTGACGTAAATTCAAAGCGGCGACGGCTCCTTGTCCCTCACCCCTCCCAACAGCAGCGGTGCCTCCGAGGGCGGGGCTAGGGATGGGGCGGGGGAAGGAGAGGAGGAGCAGCCTCCCTTCCCCCTCCCCCCAGCTTCCAGCCGCCGCCGGAGGAGTCAACAACGCGGGACGCCCGCCCGCCGCCAACGCCGCCCACAGCCGGCCCGAGCTGAGAGGCCTGCTGCCTTTCAGGCCGATTTTTTGAAAGAATGCCCTAGTCGGCCATTCTTTCAAGAAATCGGGACTTTTTAAGAGGGCGGGCGGGACGCGGGACAAATGGTGAAAAAGCGGGTGTGTCCCGCCAAAATCGGGACGTCTGGTCACCTTACACCTGTGGCACCCGTGCCGTAGGTTCGCCATCACTGGTATATACAATATAAAGTCAGCCACATATTGCTATTATAGAAACATCAATGATATTCTGTAAAAACATTAAATACTGGAGAATATTAAATGCTACAAAATAGGATATAAATCAATAGCTATTATATCTACAAAGTTCCAAAAATACTCAGCTGGTGACCATAGAAACTAAAAATCATTAAATAAGCAGTTTCTTAACATAAAAGAAAGCACTTTCTTAACATAAAATACTTTCCAACTATTCATGTCATTATCTCATGTGACTGGGTTCAGCTCATTAAAAACAACTCCTTTTACTCAAAGAAATTTGTGAGAATCCTTTTGCAAATAGATGAACATATAAAATCAGCTCATTTTAAAAGTGTATGGATAGTAGACTTTGGTCAATATCTGGGAAGAGGAACTTCATGACAGACGTCTCTAGTTTTAAGAAACTTTAAAAAAAACACGTCAGCATTTAAAAGACCAAAAGGTTTATGCCGGAGTTTTTATGTGTTTTGTTCTGTAAAATGTTGGGAAACAGTGTCACTGATTTTCAGCAATTACTGTGGTAGGGGTCTCTGGGAACTTAAGATGTCCCATTCTTATTCAAAAATTGAACACCACTCTAGTGTTTTGAATGTCTTTTTTTATTCCTTGTATTATTATTTTTTTGGCAAATAAAGTAATTTGAGTACTCATTATACTAAATTGTCAGTTGGGTCTAATTTTTTTATTATGAGCAATACAAATAGGTCAAGAAGCATTGTCCTCACTTACTTCGTTACATCATTACAGGGCCAACTGCATTGACTATCTAACAATATCAGATACCCAGCGAATGTGTTTCCTATGTTTGTCTCAGAATGAAATCTGTGTTTTCATTAAAGATGTTCCCGTAGCTTACAATAGGGGAAGCCATGGGTGAACAATCTTTTCAGCTCTGGTGAATGCATATAATGATAGGATGAAAGCTGGGGTTGGGGGGAGGGTAGTAAACACATAGGGACACATAGAAGTTCCAAAAGCATCTTTGCAACCTCAGGGCTGCTGAAATTAGCAGAATTGGGAATGTTGTCAGGAGAGGAAGTTTAAAGCCATCAGCATCTTCTTCTCTTGTGTGGCTTTCATGGTTTGTGAAGGACAGCTGTTGTTGATTTTTCTCAAACCCATGAACCACAGTCAAAATCTCTAACTTGTATTCTGATAGGGCTCAAAAGCTACTTAATCTCATCATTAAAAAAGGCAGATTCCTGAAGGACTCTACCTGCAATGTAGCACCAGCCAGGGGTGAAATCCAGCAGGTTCTGACAGGTTCTGGAGAACCGGTAGCGGAAATTTTGAGTAGTCCGGAGAACCGGTAGCAGAAATTTTGAGTAATCTGGAGAACCGGTAGCGGAAATTTTGAGTAGTCCGGAGAACCGGTAGCAGAAATTTTGAGTAATCTGGAGAACCGGTAGCGGAAATTTTGAGTAGTCCGGAGAACCGGTAGCAGAAATTTTGAGTAGTCTGGAGAACCGGTAGCGGAAATTTTGAGTAGTCCGGAGAACTGGTAGCGGAAATTTTGAGTAGTCTTGAGAACCAGCAAATATCACCTCTGGCTGGCCCCAGAGTGGGGTGGGAATGGAGATTTTGCAATATCCTTCTCCCAGGAGTGGGGAGGGAATGGGGATTTTGCAATATCCTTCTCCCAGGAGTGGGGAGGGAATGGGGATTTTGCAATATCCTTCTCCCAGGAGTGGGGAGGGAATGGGGATTTTGCAGTATCCTTCCCCTGGAGTGTGGTGGGAATGGAGATTTTGCAATATCCTTCTCCCAGGAGTGGGGTGGGAATGGAGATTTTGCAATATCCTTCTCCCAGGAGTGGGGAGGGAATGGGGATTTTGCAGTATCCTTCTCCTGGAGTGTGGTGGGAATGGAGATTTTGCAGAATCCTTCCTCTGCCATGCCCACCAAGCCACGCCCACCAAGCCACACCACACCCACCAAGCCACGCCCACAGAACTGGTAATAAAAAAAATGGATTTCACCACTGGCACCAGCTTAGTTCAAAACCCAATATATTATACACATAGTACATGAATGAAGCCTGACATTTAAAAAGTAATAATCACAGCTTTCAACATTCTTAATATAGGAAAGGTAAAATGTTCATTTATAAAAGGCTAAGGCCACCTTAGAGAATGCAACAGCATAGAACCGACAATAAACAGATATACATAAAGAAAGTGGGAGGAGGGGTTGTTAATACTTTTAATGTGTAAAATGCTTTTCCAAAATAAGAAAAATAAACGCAAATGGTTCTTTTTATGTGCCTTTAGAATAGGGCTCTATTATCTATTACATCTGCAATATTGCAATGCTCAGCTAAAGCATCTTTGAACTTGATTTTCTGAGAAAATACGCATGGTGGATGCTATCCTATTCATGCATATTTCAGATTATGCCCAGCTGAATTATGGTGTGACTTTCGTCCAAATGGATTTGCCTAGGCTTAGGCTACACTTTTAACTGAAAATAAGTCTCACTGACGTATTTCAAAATAGAAAATAACTGAATACTTGTTGTGCTGTGTCTGTTTTATTCAGGAAACAATAAATATTCTGTTGTAAAATGAATTATGCAATAAGGAAAAAAATGAAGAGTCAATGAAATCGCTTCCCATACATTTGAAAGGATTTTAAAAGAAACAGCTACTTTACAGCTGAAATAAACTGACAGCTCAGACATTAAAATTACCAGTATTAGGAACCTCATATTGATCCAGTGTGATTAAAAAAAACCAATTATGCTCTTATACATAATATATTACACTTACAACAGTCTGCAAAATTTGATAAGTATTTAGTAAAATATAAACTAAATGTATTTATACAATACACTTAACTTGGAGTGACGCTGAAGTTTTATGTGAAACTAGGGATTAATAAATCATGTAAGGAAGGTGACCTGATACTCTGCTCTTAATTCTAATGATTTCTTTCCAATATCCTGGATTTCTTAAAGAAATGTAAGTAATGCTGGGCTTATTTCTGAAATAAGAGACTTACTAAGCATAGTTATTTACATGGTGCAATTGGTTTAGTATAATTAATTCAAAATAAAAGCATTATAATTAGTTTAATATAAAAGTAAAAGCAAAAACCTCTTTTTTGCCTTTTGGCGTAAAAAAAATAACTTGTAAACAGTGAAATATTCACAAATGTTTCTAATAAGATCTTCAAATTAAATTTTAGCCCAATTCATACGCAATAAACATAATAGAAAACCAGGATAAAAACCCCATTAATGATTATTATAATTAATTAATAATCTTACCCAATTTCAAATAAGTGAAGCAGCTTGCATGAGAAATCTCAGTTTAAAAGTATTTTAGGATATATAAAAACATTTAACAAATATTTTGCAATGGAAACTTTGAAAGTTTGCCACATCCTTACTGCTCTTCTCTAAGTAACCACATGCTAGTTACACCCATTGGCCAGAGCCCTTACTGGCTTACTGCTGACATTTCGGGTTGATTGAAACAAGTGCCAATAATAACAGCATAGTTCTAAGGGAGAACACAGGAGGAAGTACTTCACGTTAGATACACATGGAGTATTGTTACAATAATCATATTGGGAAACATTATGAGATCATGAATCTACATTTCTTTGAAATTAATGAGGATGAAGTTTGTCCTATGTGTAGAAGCCCCACTAACTTTAATTATACTTACTATGCAATCTTAAATTATCACTTTTGTCTTTGTATACAGTAATCCCTCGTTTTTCGCGGGGGTTACGTTCCAAAAAGAACCCGTGATAGGCGAAATCCATGAAGCAGGAACCTTTATTTTTTTAACCCCTCCTACCCGGCTTCTGCGTTTTCGGCGCCCAAAAAAAGCCTGAAAAATCCTCCAACCTCTCCCTCTCTTGACGTCTGCTGTGGCTGCTTGGCACTTATCTCCTGAGCGAGCTTGCAGGCCGTTCCCTCGTCGATTTGGCGCGAACGGCCATTTTCCCTCAGGGAAAGCTGACAGCGCAGCCCTCCCTACAGCTGATGAGCGGCAGTCCTTCTGCGCACGCGCAGAGCTCATCGGACCACTTTACTCGCCTGCCGCTGCCAGACTGAAGCAGGAGACCACCACGCAGGCGCAGAACTCATCGGAGAGGTTTGCGAGTCCCGGAGCCGTGCACTTTGCCGCTGACTGCCTGGCCGCCCACGCAAATCCGTGAAGCAGCGAGACCGTGAAAGGTGAACCGCGATATAGCGAGGGATTACTGTATCTCTATATAAAAATAAGCATATGCATGTAACAACTATATACGTGTGCATGTGTGTTCATGAATTTATTCCAGCGCTTTATTCAAAATAACTCAACTTTCAACATTCATTTCAGAATTAATTTAGGGATTATATTTATTTCCCATTATCTTTGCTTACACTGTTCATGAGTTTTGCCACTTTTGGTTTTCCCATCTTTGCAATTCAGCAGGAGTTGAAACCTAAACAGAGATCCAAATCCAACACAATATACATTGAGAAATTCAGAATTCAGAATTGAACTGTGATGAAATAGAGACAATGATTCAAAAAGTTTACTTGAAATTTAGTTGATAGTAAGATTCCTGACTCCCTCTCTAGCCATGTGGAGAAAGAGGAACACTGGGGTGACAAAATATAAGTGGATGCCTTTATGAGCACCTGATCAACATGTTTTGAACTCCAGTTTTTGCAATCAGACTAGATAAGCATGTAGAGGGTAGTGGTTGTTGTTAAACAATGTCGCCTATACTATCCCAATGGTTTCCCTCACAAATTATTGATTCGTTTTCCAAGCTAAGAAACGGTCCTCTAAACTGAATGATGTTGAGTGACCTCCATGACTGATTTCCCAAGTCTCAGCACCACATTATCCCTTGCTGAATTTAAATCAGCAAATACTTAGGCCATGGGAAGCAACATAATGGTATATGGAATAACCTTGGGAGACCAGGCAATGAGATGAAACCTAGAGAACAGTCAAATAAAAGGCAGCCTAGCTGACAACAGAAATGTGAACACGACAAGAGACTCGGAAGAGACACTCTCCAGTTTGGGAGCTGTAAAGGTTGGTTGGAGAGAAGAACTTTTAGTCTCGCAAGATTCTGTTAATGTAACCTTACAATAAAGTAGAATTCACTGATCTGGTCATGTTTCCTTTCTGGTCTACTTTGTAAGGCTGACGTCTCTCCAGATTGTACTGTTATATTAAAGACGAAGAATTATATATACCGTATGATTGTCTTTCTTGTTCTATTTCCAAATGTATTTAAGAGTGTGTTTTTCCCCCTTTAAGCAAGCTTGTCATTCTCTTACATAATTGTTTGGTTTAAAAAGGTGTCATTACACTGAAACGCAGGAGAAAGAATCACCCCAGAACAAACGCAGTTTTACCGAGTTTAATGACAGGCAGGTCAGGAATCGCTCCCTAATCTTACACACTTTTCAGCTCATTGATGACTTAATCCAATGCGTTTTCTTATCTTGAAAGTTGCATCGTGGCGGTGATTAATTGATGTGAATGATGGCATGCACGGGAAATTATTTTTTTCCATTTTTCCAGTAATAGTACGTAGCACAAACACGGACGTATCCTGTCCAAAATGAAATGCAAGTTGACTGTCAAAACATTCTTTCAAAATACTTAAAAGATCCCCCAATATCTCTGTTCATACTATTTCCCAAGAGCCTTATATCCACACAGTATGTGTGTATAACAGTATAAATGAGAAGTTTACCACTCTTCTTTTTTAGAGGTGAATCATAGATGATCCGGCACCTTTTATTCCTCCTGCTAGGAGGTACTTTACGTTCCGGATTTTTGCAGGATACTCTTCTGTGCCTTGACATGTTGCTTGGTCTTTCAAGATTTTAGGAGCAGAGACATGATTGCGTGGTCTCTTTAGCCAACCTGTCTACTCAGGTGTTCTGAGAGTTTCTGAAGCATGAATATCTCAGGTCCCTCTTTTATAAAATCTACAATAATATGGCACTATTACTGTGGCCCTTTGTTTGATGCAACATGACCATATATAGCAACTGCCAGCTATTAGGGGGGAAACATTTTCTTTCAACAAAATGAAATATCTTAAAATTTACAGACTAGCTCACTGACAATTATTATAAAGCAACAGTTAAGAGATGGTCTTTCAGAGCTGTAGGAAAGCTAGAAGTTCAATCTTCTCTACATATACGTGTTAGAAGTAAGACCCACTAATTTCAATGAAATTTGCTATCAGGTGACTTACAATCATAAAGAATGGCAATTTCTACTTTTATTTATGCAGTCTTTATTTTGTTTTAATAAGGAGGGTAGTGGTAATTAAGATAAAAACAAAATATATCAATGTCTAAGTTGTCCAAATGAGAAACGACTACTCCCTTTTTTTACCTTTACTACATTGGCAACTTTTACTCCTACTTTTAAGTAGTGGTGGACTTTGAAGTCAGCAATGCAGGAAGTGTAGTTGTTTAACCTATACTTCGCAAATTTTAGTCTTGTTTATGTTTAGTTTAGTTCTCTTTAGTTATGCTTGATATAAAATAAACTTGCATCAGCCTTTTCTGAAATATTATACTCTTGACTCATATTCAATTTTTAAAACTTTTGTTTATTTATCGTTTTTCCAATTTATAAAAACAAATTACAGCAAAGTTTAAAACTACCCACTTCTGAATCTAAACAAAAGCAAAAACCCACAGTAAAACAAAACACAGAAAGCAATTCTTCAGGTGTCTATAGAAGTAAACTGTACATTTAAACCATTTTGAAAAATTTTTCAATAGAACAAGTATACTTTAGAAGTGCTGACCCTCCTTGTCCACATTATGAAAACAGAAGAGGAATAGCCCATATTCTTGCAATGCATGAAATTTTTGGGAAAAATAATTAAATGTCTGTCCTTTATGCAATTATTCAAAAGGGAGGAAAAGGGGGGGGGGAAGCATTTGCCTGCAGGTTTTTAATTAACATTATCTCAACCTGTTAATTTTTCATGTGAACAGGAATCAAACTGTCATCCAAACATCTTCCAAATAAATTTCAACTTTTAATGGGAAGAAAACAACAGAATTTTGCCTAAAAGAAGTACTGAAGTCCTACTAACATATTAGAGGATCCAATAATAACTTTTATTTATTTCAATTATGAGACTCTTCTAGAATATGTTCAGAATTACAGTTGGAAGGGACCACAGAGGTTATCTAGTCTAACCCCCTGCTCAAGCAGGAGACCCTATACCAGGGATGTAAAACTCGCGTCATCACAGTGGCATCACATGATGTATCAGGACTTTTCCCCCTTCGCTAAACTGGGTGTGGGCGTGGCCAGCGCATGATGCATCAGGCCCGCGGGCTGCAATTTTGACAGCCCTGCCCTATACCATTCCAGACAACTGGCTGTCCAGTCTCTTCTTAAAAGCTTCCAGCGATGGAGCACCCACAACTTCTGAAGGCAAGCCGTTCCACTGGTTAATTGTTTTCACTGTTAGGAAATTTCTCCTTAATTCCAAGTTGCTTCTCTCCTTGATTAATTTCCATCCATTGTTTCTTGCCTTGGTTCTGGTGCTTTGGAAAATAAGATGATCTGCTCTTCTTTGTGGCAGCCTCTCAAATATTGGAACAATGATATCATGCCACTCCTAGTCCTTCTTTTCACTAGTCATACCGAATTCCTGCAACCATTCTTCATATGTTTTACCCTCCAGCCCTCTAATCATCTTAGTTGCTCTTTTTTGCACTCTTTCCAGAGTCTCAACATCTTTCTTATAATATGGTGACCAAAACTGGATGAAATTTTCTAAGTGTGATCTTACTAAGGCTCTATAAAGTAGCACTAGTACTTCATGTGATTTTGATTCTATCCTTCTGTTAATACAGCCTAAAATTGCATTGGGGTTTTTGGCTGCTGCTGCACACTGCTGGTTCTTTTTATTTATTTATTTATTTATTTATTTATTTATTTATTTATTTATTTATTTATTTATTTATTTATTTATTTATTTATTTATTTATTTATTATCTGTCTGTCTGTCTGTCTGTCTGTCTGTCTGTCTGTCTGTCTGTCTGTCTATTTATTTATTTATTTATTTATTTATTTATTTATTTATTTATTTATTTATTTATTTATTTATTTATTTATCTATTTATTTATTTATTTATTTATTTATTTATTTATTTATTTATTTATTTATTTATTATTTTGTGAGATTTATATACCGCCTCACAGTGCAAGCACTCTCTAAGCGGTTTACACCAGTAAGCAATGTATATTTATATTACCCCCAACAATCTGGGTCCTCATTTTACCTACCTCGGAAGGATGGAAGGCTGAGTCAACCTTGAGCCGGTGAGATTTGAACCGCTGACCTGCGGATCAGTGTCAGCTAAAGTGGCCTGCAGTACCTGCCTCTAACCGCTGCGCCACCTTGGCTCTATTTAAGCGATTGTCCAGTAGGACTCAAAGATATCTCTCATAGTTACTGCTATAGAGCCAGGTTTCACCTAATCTATACCTGTACATTTTTTTTTCTTGCCTACTTTTCTCTACATTGAATTTCATTTTGTTAGATAATGTTCAAGTCTGTTCAGATCCATCTGGATCTTGAGCCTGTCTTTTGGGATGTTGTTCATTCCTGCCAGTTTAGTATCATCTGCCAATTTAATGAGTTCCCCTTCTATTCCCTCATCTGAATAATTTATGAAGATATTGAAGAGTACCTAAAATGGAATCGTGAGGTACCCTACTGCTTACCTCCCTCCATGTTGATGTAATTCCATTGAGGACTGCACCTTGAGTGTGGTTTGTCAGCCAGTTATATCCATCTGGTGGTGATGCTGTATATCCCACATTTTTTTTAGTTTACCAAGAAGTAGGTTGTGGTCTACTTTGTAAAATGCCTTACTGAAATCCAAGTATATTATGTCCACTAAATTTCACTGGTCCATTAATTTAGTGGACCATATACGTATATTGTTCTAAAATATTCATTTTAACCACATTTTTCCCATGCACTCATGGGGATTTCAATCATTCATTTATATTAATATTGATTTAACAATTGAAATTATTAAATAAAAATTCATTTCTCTAGGAATAATTCCATATATTTAAAAGAAGTCATGTAATAAACACCTTTATTTTAAAAATTGCCCTAGATACTTTATTTCATATTCAATTTGTAAATAACTATTTTTTGTAAAAAAATATAATTTTACAATGAGTATTGCTGAGTCATATACTTCCATTCTATGTACTCTTAGAATTCTAATAGTTTTCAATTAATGTTTCAAATTGATCAATATAATATTGCAATTAATTTCCCCAGGTTATTCCTTACTGGGATCTTGTGCAACTCCATATTATAACTTCTTTTTTTCTATTTTGAAAAAGCATTATTAAAATCCCACTGAATTAAATTTTTTAACCAGCTGTATATTCACTTCATGCAAACTAGCACACTTTTAACTGGTTCACTAATTGTAATGTCATAAGGATATTTTGCCATTATTTGCAAAATATTTTGCCTATAGCATTTCCATAATTTATGATGAATATAGGGTAATCAAGGCTAGTATTATCAGTCCATGTGAACTATTGGTGATCATAACATTTTTGTTTCTATTTTTCAAATATTTGGAGTTTAACTCCCGTCATATTTAGACTTATGTACCTAGATTGATGGCAATAGCTGTCGAAAGCAAAGCAATAGTATCACTTTGGGTAAAGCTCTCCTAATCACACATTTTATAATTCCTAAAATGCATCAGTTCCCATTCCAATGTCTTTTGTTCTACTATTATAGCTTTAAAGAGCCATGGTGGCACAGTGGTTAGAATGCAGTACTGCAGGCTTGTCACTGCATTTTTTGTATTTGCCAGCTGAGCTTTCATTCTGAATATTACGGTAGTTGGCCAGAGAACCTATATTAACATAGAGATAACAGTGTCTTGTGATTTATGAGCTACTGCGCATGTCTTTATTATTTTCTTACTCTTTCTTTCCTTTGTCCGTCTCTGATATATCACTACCAGTAAGATGTAGTTAGCTATATTTTATACTTTTATAATAAAAATGTTTATTAGAATATATACTTCGGGTTTTCTTTATTTAAGGGTATACTCCATGAAAAACAAGATCCATTCTCCTCTAATTAATTACAGTTTTCCCAAGTGGGGGAACAAAGCTGAATTCACGCTTCGACAAGACTACTTCTGCTGTCTGCTGGCTACCAGCAGTTAGGCAGTTCGAGTCCCACAGGCTCAAGGTTGACTCAGCCTTTCATCCTTCCGAGGTGGGTAAAATGAGAACCCAGATTGTTGGGGGCAATATGCTGACTGTAAACTGCTTAGAGAGGGCTGTAAAGCATTATGAAGCGGTATGTAAGTGCTATTGCTAAGTGCTACCAAAGCTTCTATGAGTGGCAAAGAAGTAGAGAATTCAGTAACTTGCTCCCCATGAGATTCCACATGTTCTAAAAAAAGCAAACAGTCACTTGCGTCTCTCTAAAAGAGTTTGAATCCAATGTAGTCCCCCAAATCCTTAAATTCTATTGTCATATTTCAAACTATGATCAGAGTTTTTCCCCAACAGTATATTTTACAGAGAGACGGAAGCAGTCCAAGTGATGCTCAAAAAGTTTATTGTTCAGCATGAATGGTTGCAGAAACTTGGTGGATCAGATATCGCAATCCTGGTCTCCCGACATGTTGCTTTTGGGGATTGAAGTTGTCCTATTTCAGGAGCTGAAGATGGCTAGGCTGAGAAGGAGCTCTTCCGGTAATGAGACTGCCGAACACCTTTATCAAATAATCAAAAAGGTTGGTACAAACATATATAATGTATGAACAAATGTAAATAGTGAAAAAGAATGATCATTTTACAACTTGTAAAAGTAATATGTAAAAGCTGCTGTATCTTTAAACCTGGCTCTTAAACTTGCCATTGGAAGAAGTTAATTGAAAATAGTGGGAAATAAGTCATAAGAAACGTGTTTCATTAATTTCAAAGTAAAATAATAAGTCTAGTACTGCCTAATCACCATTTCGTGATAAAGAGTTTCCTGTATGATTATTCAATAATTGTACGTTTTAAAATATTTATATAATAAATTGTCTTGGAAAATTGAAACTAAAAAGAAAGTGGCACAACAATGCTTTCCTTCTGTATAAGAATTTCTCTCATTTTTTTCTCATTCGACATTCCTTAATCTCCCTTTCAAAAGTATTTGTTATTTTTTAAAAACCTTTCTTATGTATTCTCTGATATCTTCTACCGGCTCTCCTCCTTTGTTTTAATCGCCTACTGCGGTGCAGCCTCCGGCTTCTGCTGCTCTGGCTCAAGTACCGCGCCATAGTTTACAGTTTTCAGCCCAAGATAAACTGGAAATTCAATTGGTCATCCTCAGATGGTGGTGTTATTCTGACTACGGAAATACACAAACAAATCACAAGAAGACTTTTGTGTCAATTCAGTCTTTATAAAATATGAGTTACGATACATTGCGATACTCTTAGATTATTGCTATGTAATAAGAAATATTATAAGTAGTTTTCGTACTCTTTTTTTAAGCATTACTTTCTACTTGTGTTGTTATTACAATAATTACTGTGTTGCTGAGCGACTTGTTTGATCGATTTCCCTCGCTTTATTTTCCAGCAAAGAAATGTAGGCAACAGCTTTGAAACAACACAGATTTGCAGGTGATCTGATCCTACACTCATCCATCCAGAAACAAAACTTCAGTATTTTTTTTTAAAGTATTTTTAATGCTTAATGTAAACAGCCATTTAAAAAGCCTTACCTGCCACCAGTTTGCTGCCCCAAGGACTGCTGAACTGTTTTGTTAATAACTAAATAGCAGTATATAACTGCTACATTGATGACATCATAAAGATAAATTGTGACATAATTCATGCCAGTAACCTGCAGTATGTAACTTCTCAATATTTTTCTTTTTAAAAAAAAATGATTTTTTTTCCCATTCAGCTCAACGAATTATATTATTCTAATTTAGTTATTTTCTGTTAAGATAAGAATTACTCTCATCAGAGGCGAAATAGATCTTTTCCTGAAACTCTGACATTATAAAAATAAACCGCAATGTAAATGCTAAGGTATAAGATATTTATTTCGGTACAAAAATAATAAATCACATCTTGGCTATAAAATAGGTGTTGCTCCTTACAGAAGCAGAAGAAAAAGGAAGGATCAAAAGAAAGGAATGTACACATGTGTACTAGGAACATATTAATCACGTGCTCAGGAATAAACCATTATATTTGATAGGGATGCATCCCCCTGCATATACATGTAACAGGCAACATAAAATCACAGCCTGACATTTTCAAATTTCAGCATTGCATCTTTGTCTCAAGAATGATCACCACGTCACTGAACCGAGCCCTGAACTTTATTAGAAGTCACGATAGCCATATTTCCCTCCTTATTAAATATTGCAGTGCTTTGGCTGTAATTTCCGAACTTTATTTGAAAGAATACCCACCTTGAGTGCATTGCATTAGTAAACATACATACAATGTGCAAACTGACAATGGAGATTCAGGGAAAAGACGACACGGATTTTTACGAAATATAGAATAAGGTATACAATTGGATTAAACAAAACCCAAAATTAAAAATTTGGCTATAAGGATGAAGATGAATTGAGACATATTCATAAATGCTTTCTTTACAAGCTGTAATTAAATTAATTAAATTACGGATGATATTCACCGATAATTACAATATGGAATGTATTTAAAATGTATATATAGATATTGATACGAAACAAACACTTTAATAACGCTGTTAAAGCATTGGACTATTTCTTGTTGTTGTTTGTAAATATGTGTACTTGTTTGTGTTTGTGTGTTTTGTTTGTGTCTTTTTTCTTATCGTAAAAATTTAATAAAGACTTTTTTTTTTAAAAAAAGTAGACATACAAACTTAGCAAAGCATGAGTAATAAGGGTTACTGGAGCCTCCTGATTTTTGTTTTTGAAAGACCTCAACTGCTACACAACTCAAAGCTGGGCAACGTTTCTCAGTCACGTCCTCTACTCGCCTGTCCAACAGTTGTGGATCTACTCTCAGGATAGTATCACCCTATCTAAGCTACAGACAAAGTCTTTTGGAAATTGAGGGTTTATCAACAATATCCATACATCTCACAAGAGATTGGCCAAGATTTCCACTGCTTCTTCTCCTGTGCCCAGAAGAGATGTAAAGCCAGATATCATAAGCATACTGATAATATTGTGGGTGAATTATTTACTGTATGATTTCAGGTGGATTTTGAAAAAGAGAAGATGGCTAAGGATCGAGGCATCCTACACTGATATGCCAAAAGATCCAACTTTTTCTCCCCAAGAATGCCCATTGAGACCACTGCTGAGAACGGAATGGCATCTACATAAAACAATGTCCACAACTGCCAACCCTTACTTTTGGCTCAAAACAATATAAGTACTGATGTTATCAAATGCCACGGAGAGTGAAAAAAAAAGATAAGAAGAACCACAGTTCCCATCAGAGGTGGGTTCCTCCCAGTTCGGACCGGTTCTATGGAACTGGTAGAACTTGGAGGCCTGGATCGCTAGAACCGGCAACGGCCCAGACCTGCCACGCCCCCGAACTGGCTCTCTCAGCGCCACCATAGGCGCCTCCATCTTGTTTTTTGCTTCTGCACACGCGAAAAAGCTGTTTTCTGTGCATGCATAGAAGCTGGTTTTTTAGCACTGCGCCCGCGCGGTGCACAACATGTGCACACCCACACAGTGCGTCAAGGAGCGAACTGGCAATGAGGTAAGCCAGAACCCACCCCTGGTTCTTATGTATATCTCACTGCTGGTCAACTACAAGAATAGTTTTTATCCTAGAGATATAATTGCACTTAATAATGAATTGAAGGGTCACCATCAGTGAGCTGTTAGATAGTATTACTTGGTCTGTTGTATGGATGTTTGAGTGGTTCAGGGTGGGGAATTCGTGGTGGGTGGGGATTGCTATGTGTGTTGGGACTGGTCTTGAAGCGTTATGTGAATTTTGTTGTATGGGTGTACTGTGTATATACGTACAATGACAATAAATTATTAATTATTATTAATTAAACCCTATTGTACTTCTACCATCTATAAAACTTACTTGATACTTTGAGTGTGAGGGATTCTGGCTACATAAGTCAATAATGAGAATAAACTGGAACCCACTAATCCAAACTAATTTTAATCAATTATGGCAAATCTAACTGAAGCTGGCTATCTAGATTTCAGCTGATGAATTAATTTGCTGGTTTCTAGATTGAGACCTGTGGCCAATGTCGGAGATGTTCCTCACATTTAAGCTTAAAATCAGAATACTATACCTTATTTATATACATTTTACCAAAGAATTACATTTATCAAGTAACATGTTAAATCCTGGAAATAGTTTAAGCAGTATTTTGATATTGCTGTAGCACAGTGGTGGGATTCAATTTTTTTTACTACCGGTCCTGTGGGTGTGATTTGGTGGGCGTGGCTTGGTGGGCGTGACTTGGTGGGCGTGGCAGGTGAAGGATACTGTAAAATCTCCATTCCCACCCCACTCCAGGAGAAGGTTACTGCAAAATCCCCATTTCCTCCCGATCAGCTGGGACTCAGGAGGCAGAGTATAGATGGGGGCAGGGCCAGTCACAGGTGGTATTTACCGGTTCTCCGAACTACTCGAAATTTCTGCTACCGGTTCTCCAGGACTGGTCAGAACCTGCTGAAACCCACCTCTGATGTAGCAAACGACGGAAATAACAGTGTAGACTGGCAAGTGTTAGTTGGTGTTTTTAATACTATCCAACCTACTCAAGGAAGAGGAAGAAATTACAGGGCTGACTTGCAAACGTTTGCAGAGCACTGCATGCCAAAAATAGATTTCATAAAAGAGTTCCTAAAAGAATGAATATTTTGAAAAATTCCTCACAGACGTAAAGCTATTGTAGACTTTAATTCTGGCCAATTCACTGAATTTGTGATAAATCATCAGGTTGTTCAAAAAAAGACTTTTGGAGGATGTTGATTTGACTCCTTACAAAACAATATTGGTGTGCAAAGCTGAAGTTACTCTGCAGACACTTCAAATTATAGAACACAAAATTGAAGTGGTCACAATAAGCAATTTAACTGACATGGGAAAGTTAAGTAACAAAGCAGGAGTGGAAACTTTTTCAAGTCTGATCCTGTAGATCTGAGGTCTAACTGCTCAAAATAGAGTTTCCTTCATTAGAACGAGGTCCTCCACTTGGAAAGTGCCATAATGCATGCAGTTTTTTTAACAAACAAACAAACAAACCGAGGTGGCGCAGCGGTTAGAGTGGGGTACTGCAGGCCACTTTAGCTGACTATGATCCGCAGGTCAGCGGTTCAAATCTCACTGGCTCAAGGTTGACTCAGCCTTCCATCCTTCCCAGGTAGGTAAAATGAGGACCCAGATTGTTGGGGTGTAAACCGCTTAGAGAGTGCTTGCACTGTGAGGCGGTATATAAATAAATGAACAAGCAAGCAAGCAAGCAAGCAAACAAACAAACAAACAAACGTAATTTATCAAAATGACACAAATAAATCATTCTGTAGAAAAATTCTGTGCAAGAACTGTAGATGATTGATCATAAAAAGTTGGACAATTTCAAACACATCTCTTCATCTAACAAGAAGTTTCTCACAGTTATTTGGATTGAATTATTCATGTAGGCAGGTACTGTATATTGAAAACCCAACAAAGCCTACCTCCTCACTTTTTAAAATATGTTTTTGAAACACTAGAACACTTCTAGTTTTTAGATAGCAAGCAGAGGCTAACATATCCTAGGCCCAGTACTCTTTAATATCTTCATAAATGACCTAGATGAGGGAATAGCATGAGAACTAACCAAATTTGCAGATGATACCAAGCTGGTGGGAGTAGCAAACACCCCAGAGGACAGACTCAAAATCCAGAGGGACCGCGACAGACTCGAACACTGGGCCCAAACCAATAAAATGAAATTTAACACAGAGAAAAGTAAAATTCTACACCTAGGTAAGAAGAATCAAAAATACATATACAAACTGGGCGAAACCACACTCAATAGCAGCGATTGCGAGAGGGATCTCGGAGTCCTGGTAGACAGCCAACTAAATATGAGCCAGCAGTGTGCAGCAGCAGCCAAAAAGGCCAACGCAGTCCTGAGCTGCATAAATAGAGGGATACAATCAAGGATCAGACAGGTACTAGT
Source organism: Diadophis punctatus similis (assembly GCA_023053685.1). Taxonomy (NCBI): domain Eukaryota; kingdom Metazoa; phylum Chordata; class Lepidosauria; order Squamata; family Dipsadidae; genus Diadophis; species Diadophis punctatus. The sequence continues at coordinate 13,732,183 of JALIGW010000006.1, read as the reverse complement.
ACACTCTATAAAGCCCTGGTCAGACCACACCTAGAGTACTGCATCCAGTTTTGGTCACCACACTACAAAAAAGACATTGAAACTCTAGAGAAAGTGCAGAAGAGAGCAACCAGGATGATAAAGGGTCTGGAAAATAAAACATACAAAGAGCAGTTGCAGGAACTGAGCTTGGCCAGTCTGGCGAAGAGAAGGACCAGGGGTGACATGATAGCAATGTTCCAATACTTGAGGGGATGCCACAGAGAGGAGGGGGTCAGGCTGTTCTCTATGGCACCAGAAAGCCAAACAAGGAATAATGGATGGAAGCTGACCAAGGAGAGATTCAACCTGGAAGTGAGGAGAAACTTTCTGATGGTGAGAGCGATCAACCAGTGGAACAGCTTACCAGCGGAGGTTGTGAGAGCCCCAACACTTGCGACCTTCAAGGAGAGACTGGACTGCCATCTGTCTCAAATGGTGTAGGAACTCCTGCTTGAGCCGGGGGTTGGACTAGATGACCTACAAGGTCCCTTTCAACTCTAATAATAAATCTAAAATAAAATATGTACTTGTTACTGTCTGCATGTATACAGCTTGAGCTTGTGTGATACAAGTATAATAAAACAAGTTTAAAAAGGGGAGGAGGAAAATTTCCAAATAATCAAAGGGAATAGTTTCACTCTATTCTGCATTGATTAGATGCCATCTTGAATACTCTGTCCATTTCTGAGTAACATACTCTGGAGATCGGGAGAAGAGACTGCTCTGCTGTAGCACTGGCTCTCTGGAACATCCTGCCTCCCAGGGTGAGGTTTGACCCACTGAAGGTGGATACTGGACTAATTAGCTGATCCTACCTCATCCCTCTGCTTCCTGTTCCCCCCGCCCACCTTTTAATTGATATTATTGTACTTTTATTTTATTGTTTTCATTGCTTTGCTATTGTTTTTTAAAAAATATTTTTAACCATTTCTTTCCATTTTCTTGTTGTAAGCCACCCAGAGTAGATCCACGCCGACATGGGCAGCAAATAAATTAAATAAATTAAATAAATCAAATAAATCAATACTAGGAGAAAGATTCAACGCATTAGAACAAATGCAAAGAAGAGCAATGCATTGTGAGACCTGGAAACTAGGTCCTGTAGGAAGGATCTGAGAAAGTTGGGACTGTTTGAGAAAATATGATTGAGGAAATTACGATAACCCTTATTAGGTTATCATAAGGGTTATCTGAAGTTTTTAGATAAAAAAAATCTTTTATTTATTTATTTATTCAATTTCTATAACTGCCCATATCAGTTAATAACCCTGGGTAGCTTACAATAATACATTGTAAGTGATGGACTGATGGTTGTAAAATACAAGAAAACAAATTCTGCCAGAATGTTAGGGAAAACCCCCCAATATACCGTATTTTTCGAAGTATAAGACGCACCGGAGTATAAGACGCACCTTAGTTTTGGGGGAGGAAAATAGGGGAAAACAATCTGCCTACCAGGTATTTATCTGGCTAGCGTCCTTAGTCTGGTCAGCTTCAGCACATTATATTATCCCCTGGTTAGGACTTAAAAAAACCTTCTTCTGAGAGAGTAACAATGAAAGAGCATGCAAGCCAGTAAGAGCTGGGAAGATAGTTAGTACCTGGTTAGGGCTAGAAAAAAACTTATTCGGAGCAAGTAGAGCAATGAAAGAAAAATTCTGCAAAGACTTAGGGCTGGAAAAACATTCTTCGGAGAGAGTAACAATGAAAAAGCCTGCAAGGTAAGAGCTGGGAAGATCGCTAGCACCTAGTTAGGGCTGGGAAAAGAGCTTTGAAAAAGCTACATTCAGAGTATAAGACGCACCCAAATTTTCAGCCACTTTTAGGGAGGAAAAAGGTGAGTCTTATACTCCAAAAAATACGGTAATTAGTTTAACAATGGAACCAGTTATGGCACTTCTACACCACTTAGTTTCCATCCTGCAATTCCCTGGGGAAAAAAAAAACCAAGTTCAGTTTATCTCTATTCATTATTTTTGCTAATCTCAGAATACAGACAACAGGAAGGGAAATTATGGGCTAATCGCTCTTTAGCTGATCAGCGGAATTATTTAAAAAAAATCCCCCATCACAAGCTATTGCCGGACCTAAAGAACGAACAATTCCCTCATCCTCAGTCCACATTAGAAAGGACACACTTACATCTATTTCATTGTTTAAGAACCAAAAAAATAAAAAAATAAAAAATAAACTCTCTGCCCCCTCCTTTATAGGAAAAATTCTGAGCAATTATGCTAAAAGGATAATCGAAAAGCCACCAAGTTGTCATTTCTCTGTTGCATTTAAAATCTTTTCGTTAGGCTGTGATGATACAGAAATAGCATTTTTGCAAGCGAACACTTTTTCCAATAGCTGTGATCTTAGCTTAAGGCTGCTGAGGTGATCTGGAGTAAAGGGGAGGAGGTGATGCATTTAAACAATACCTATGGGCAGATTCCAGGAACAGGACACTAAAGATTGCCAGAGAAGAGGGAAGAAAATTATTCACCCTCTACAAAATGCAAAGGAAATAAATTGCTTAACCCTCTTCCCATCCAAGAGATGGTTACTAAATCCAAACTAAGCTAAACCAAATAGCAGACAGTTGGTCCCCTGTAGCAGAGATGTGGGAAACAGAAGACCTATCGATTTACCCCAGATAAAATTGATTCTTTCTTGGGCTGCATTAAGAGTAAGACCAGTTGAGGGGATCTGCAGAAGGGGTGGATTTCTCCCGGTTTGGACCAGATCGGCCAAACCGTTAGCGACCCGCTGGTGATGTAATTTTGGCATCATGGATCCGGTTCTGTCTGTGCCGGTCCGTGCTCGCCGCCATCTTTTTTTCTGAATTTTCAGCTGATTTTCCTCTGTTTGGATGGCTTCACAGCATTCTGTGCTTTGAAAAAAGCCCTCCTGCTGACCTTTATTTCTTCACCTGAAGCACAGCTGATGAGCTCCTCAGCTGTGTTTTGGGCTGAATTAATCTTCTGAGCATGCGGGGAAGTGAAATCGCATGAGGTGACGCAAGCAGTGAGTGCGAAATGTCGCAATGTGAACCGGTGGCGAAGGTAAGTGAAACCCACCCCTGATCTGCAGAACCCAAGTATTCCAAATAAATCACGACAGCATTTTATGCTGAAATCAGCAGATTGGTGTGCATTTTTTAAGTCATATTTCCTTCCCTTTGCACCCCTCACACCCACAGAAACCTCACCTATGCCTCCTAAAGCTAAAAAAACCAAACCCCAGGTGTGAAAAAATGAGGCAAGACAAGAGTCCTCATCAATGGGAAGAAACTGATTGTAAAAACAGTCCACCCACAAATGTTACAGATTTTCAGCATTGTTAAACTGAAAAATGGCATTTTTGTAAGTCTGGAGGCATTGTAGTTAAGATAACTAAATCACCTGAATGTATGTGAGGTTGGAGAACATGGGAGTTTTGGAACTGATACCAGAGCATTTCCTTAGTTAGAGAGGTAGTTAGCTTTCATTTATGTTCAAGCCGAGCCTGGACACAACGTTTGGATTCTTGCACTGAGAAAAGGGCTAGATTCAATGACCTGCATTATTTATTCTAATTCTCTGATTTTATTACCTTGCTTTGCCTGAAGGGGGGAAAAAGTTGATATCAATATAAAACAAATGACCGTTTAAATTTTTTTTTTGAGAAACACGTTCTTATATCAGGAAGACAATTTTTTGATTTTTGCCTTTTTGGTGGCATCCAGTAGAAGAAGTGGTAAGTTTGCCAGAAAATTAAGAGAAATAGTGGAGTGTAAACATGTAGGAACAAGGTCGCCATGTTACTTTTAAAAGTAATTGAAGTTCTTAAATCAAGATACAGTTTGATTTTCCCCCCTGAATATTAAAATGAAAGTTATAAGTTACTATTCTTTATTTCTTTTCTTGTTTGCTTTGGTAAATTCCATTCTCCTTTTCTACTCAGTGAAGGTACAGTATCTCAGAGACAAATTAAGGCTATCAGTTGTTTGCCCAAGATAAAATAATTTCATAGTTCATCCCTTTGTCTCATATCTGATCACATTTAAGCCACAGAAGTTGTCATATCAAAGAGATGAGGTCATAATTGCCAAACCCTTTAAATAAAAGTGTAGGAGGCAGCAGAGCTTCATAAACTCAATCACCATCTTGCAGAACAAGCTGCCCTGGCTTCGTTGAAAGACATGCTCCTCTTGATCCTTGACTAACTTACAACATCCCCAGAACCCCAGGAAAATGTCACGATGTAGTTGCAGAAATCCTAATCGCAGCAGGCGAAGACGAAAACGGGGTTCTGGAGGATCAAGGAAAAGAAGGATGGGAAGAAGAAGAGGTAATGGCGTTTTTTAATGAAATACATAAAGCAAAGATCTTCAAACTTGGCAACTTTAAGACTTGTGGACTTCAACTCCCAGAATTCTCCAGCCAGCAACTTTAAGACTTGTGGACTTCAACTCCCAGAATTCTCCAGCCAGCATAGCTGGCTGGAGAATTCTAGGAGTTGAAGTCCACAAGTCTTAAAGTTGCCAAGTTTGAAAACCTCTGACATAAAGCAATGAAAATCAGCAAATAATCAAGTATTACTTTTATTGAAATAATCCATTTTCTTGATGGGTAAGAAAATTGGAATTTGAATACAGATGTTCTCTCTCAAGATGAGCTCATCTCAAGTCCTTAGAAACATGAAAGAAAGAAATTGCCATTGTCTTTTTCTAGGATATTTTCAATTACCCAGTCTGTTCTACAGTCCTAGGATTTATTGGTGTTCTTCGGTCAAAATGCTAATGTGGTTACTGTTACTTACACACACACACACACACACAAGATTATTCAAGTTCAGTTGGTTCTTGCCACTTGTTTTTACCCAGGCATTTGGATACTAGAAGCTAAATACTAATCTTGGATTTAAGCTTACAATTTTCTTGGATTCATTGCTTATTGCATTAAATAGAAGTTCAACATTTGTGCAGGTTTGTGCAAAACCGTTAAAAATTTTGGATTTTTGTTTCCACAGTCTCTGTAGCTCATACAGTTTACTACTACAGGAAGCTCAAATAGCTTTGTGAGCCTCCCATTCTATGCAACAAGTTTTGGACATTTCGGTCATCACCAACCAACAAGATGATTTCTGAATGAACCACAGTTTCAGCAAAGCACATGGTTTGACATTTCCGTTGCTGCTTCCCCAAAGAGGAGCATTCTGTCAATAAACCTGAAGCCGCAATGACTTTTCTGAATTGTCAATTCATATTGAAATGTATTGGTGGATTGTGTGTGTGTGTGTGTGTGTGTGTGTGTGTGTGTGTGTGTGTGTGTGTGTGTGTGTGTGTGAGTGTGTGAATCTTTTAGGAACAGGTTTTTGAGATTTTGCAACAATGTTAGAATGATGGAATCATGGAGTTTGAAGACCAGCTCTTTGCACATAACAGGATCACCTAAAGCAGTGGTTCTCAACCTGTGGGTCGCGACCCCTTTGGGGGTCAAACGACCCTTTCACAGGGGTTGCCTAAGACATTGGAAAACACATTTCCGATGGTCTTAGGAACCGAGACACCGCTCCTCTATCGTCTCCAGGCAGGTCCACCCACATACAAATAGACTACTGCAAAAAAAAATCTGTACCATGGAAACTTCTGAGCATGCGCAGAAGCTGAATTTCTGGCACTGCGCATGTGTCACCATCTTGTTTTCGGCTTTTTCTTTTTTTGCATTATTTTTAAAAAAATTGGCACTGCGCTTGCATGCACGCGCATAGTCCAAGCGCGCCCAAGAGGCACGGCCATGCAGCACAGGAGGAAGCGAACCGGCAGTGACGTAAGTTAGAACCCACCCCTGAGTTTCCTAATAATGTTATTATTTTATGGTTGGGGGTCACCACAACATGAGGGACTGTATTAAAGGGTCGCGGCATTAGGAAGGTTGAGAACCACTGACCTAAAGCATCTCTGACCAATCAAGCCCGGGCTGCTTGGAGTGAAAAGCTATTGCAATAGCCCAGGGTTGAAAACACATGGCTGTGGCCGAGGAGCGGTCCTCCTCCTTAACAAGCTCCAAAACTGCTCCAAGCGTCAGTTCCTTGTGGGCACTGGCATGCCTTCCCCTCTGCAACCAGCCATGGGAGGAAGGTAAGGTTGTGAGCCCGGTGGGGATGGTAGGGAGCCTGTGGCAAGCTCCGGGGATGGGGTAAGGGGGCTAGCACGACCACAACTTACCTGTAGGCAGGAGGAGGCAGCTCAGTTGGGGTGCAGTGCCAAAATTTAAAAAAAAACCAAAACAAGATGGTGTAGCATGCACAGAAGAAAAAAATGAAAAAATTCAAAAAAAAAAAGTTCCCCAAAAAAGATGGACGCATCCACAGACTGGCACTGACAGAACCGGTTCCGTGACATAATCGTGACATCACCAGCGGGTTGCTACTGGTTTGGGTGAAGTGGTCCAAACCAGGAGGAACCCACCTCTGTCTTATCCTACCCTACCCTACCCTACCCTACTCCTATTCTTACTTCTTACTTCTATATCTATTCTATTTGTAGGGAACTTACAACACAGAAGGTTGTAAAATCTTTTTGTATGACCTTATTATTGCTTCATTCCTATGCTTTCCTATTGCATTGATTCCTATGCTTTTGTTTTGTGTATTGTAAAAATTGTTGTCCTTAATATTATATACAATAACCGCATATATACCACATGCCTTCAATTACACTCCCCAAATGTATGTGTGTTTAGTAAAACATTCTGACATCCTGAAAGAGATAGAGGTAGTGGTCATACTCAGGTTAGTGGGGAGTCTGCAGAAGTACATAATGGATTTAGATCCTATATAATATCCTGCAGGACGATGCAAGTATTGCCTTTTGGAAGATAAATTTTGCAAAGAATCACTGAAATGATTTCAATGACTAACTTAAACATTCAGGACAGCTACCTATAGAAAAGTGTAGATTTTGCTTTGAAAGGAATTATAATTAAGCACCTTGCACATAGTAGTAATTTCCAAAAGACATTCTAAACCACTGCATTTAAATTTAGAGTTAGATTTTTGGCTTCATTTGAAAATCTTAAGTGCAGATGCATCGACACCACAGCTATCATTTCCTATTTAGCCAAATGAGTAGCTGCCTCTTTTTCTTTAAAGCAATAGCTATATAATCTTACTTTGTTAAATTCTGATATATCCCAGTGTTCTCTTGTGATAGCATTTTTCTTTTAAGTGCTACTGCTATTATTATTCAATTTTAATATCAAGTCAAATGCAAGATACATTTTAGTCTTCAAAATTAGATCTTTTAAGTCTTTAAATCTAAGTAACACCCTGATGGCGAACCTATGGCACACGTGCCACAGCTGGCACACAGGGCCCTCTCCGTGGGCATGCGAGCCATCGCACAGCTCAGCTCCACCGTGCATGCGCGTGTGCTTCCTGCCAGCCAGCTGATTTTTGGGATGTGCGGGGGGCGGGGCGCCCTCCCCACAGCCCATTTTTGGTCCCAGGAGACTGCAGGGAGGCCTACTAGGCCCAAACTGGTCCGCGGGGGGTGTGTGTGAATGCTTGGAGGGGCGGGGGAAGCGTGGGTGGGGTGCATGCATGCGCAAGGGGCAGGGGAGCATGGGGTGGTCATGCAGACATGCGCAGGGGCCCTGCATTGCATTATGGGTCCCGGCACACATACATGCTGTCACACATGCGCACATGCACTTTTGGCACATGATGACAAAAAGGTCACTGCCCTACAGCTTCTAGATAGAGAAAACATAGGAATGGTTCAAAACTATACTTTCAGTAAAATTAATCCAGCTTTTATGTTGTATTTTAACAAATTTTTCCTTAAGCATAAAGGCTCCCGAGTAACTAATCAAATTCATTTAAATTTTTACTTTGCTTGGAGCTAGCGATTTTATAGTGGTTGATTAAGACTATTTTTTTCTATGTCTATCACAAGATTTCATACAAACATGTTTTGTCCATATACTATAGTTTCTTGTTGGTTAGAATCAAATGACTTAATGCACTTCTACATCACTGCCGTATCCATTTCCCAATCCCTCAAAATTGGCTTGAAGAAAATTTGTGGCTGATTTTATTCCATTAAATTCAAATGCTGGACACATATGAATGAGTATTTTTCTCCCCCACTGCCTATTTTGATGGTATTCAAATAATCTCCCAGACAGGGGTGGGATCTAACTTACCTTGCCGCCGGGTGCGCCGCGCGAGCACACATGTAGTGCCGAAAACCAAGCTTCTGCGCATGCCCAGAAGCCAAAAATAAGATGGCAGTGCCCTAGGTGCCACCATTAGAGCTGGTTCAGGGGCGTGGGCAACTGGCGATCGCTCCTGGTTCGGCGAGCGGGGGGAAATTCCCGCTACCGGTTCTAAAGAACCAGTTCGAACCGGGAGCAACCCTCCTCTGCTCCCAGCCCTACTCATCGTTTATTTCACGTATGTGTTTGGTGATTTTCCCAGCCACAAACTGCATGGTTGCTTTTTAGTGTGTGGGGGGAGGGGGGAGCTGCACTTTTCTTATATTTATAATAATTATGTCTGGGGAAGGTTCTACAGAGGTTGGGCATTTTCAAGGTCTGAGGGGAAGCTTAGCTGAATTTGAGAGTTGAGAGCCAGAATAATGTAAAAGTCTTTGCCGACAGAAAACTAACAGCAGACAAGCTCCCACAAACCTCAGTTCAGATGTACTTGCTGAGGGAGAAATGTCAGTTTAGCTAACCAACAGTAATGATCACATAGATCAGTGCTCCCCAACCAGTGTGCCGCGGCACATTGGTGTGGCGTGAGGCCATGCCAAGTGTGCCACGGCAAAAAGCTCGCGTCATATCCAGAATGGCCTGCCGCCCACCGAATGCTAGATTTTGCCCAGCAACGTTTTGTTGCATTCGATGTGCGGCTGCGGCCCTACAGCTCTGAGTCCGAGAAGTTCTATCCTAAGGTGACCAGATTTTCACTTTGGTAAAGCAGGACACCATTGAGGGGGGGGGGGAGATGATCCACGCCTCCCCTTTCCGCGCCAGGACAAAAGACTTCGGGAAGGACTTTCATTACTTCCCGGATTTCACTCCGAAACCTCAAGCTCTTCTCCCTTCCTTCACTTAGCAGCCCCACTGCCCCGCTCCACACTTAAAGACCCTTACCGCTGCCATGGCCTCGCACGCTCAGCCCCGCTTGACGGCAACAGCCAGAAATGGGCTTCCGGAGGCATAGAGAAAGCAGCGGCTTTGGCGGGTCTGGCTGTGTCCTTTCCCGGGTCTGCCACACGGGGGGAAGGAGCGGAGGTATGGGGCACCCGCCGGACGCCGCCCCGGAGAGAAGACCAGGCCCAGCTGGCAAGGGCCAGGAAGGATTTTTCCCGCGCCGCCAGCCAACTTGTCCTCCGGGCCAGACGCAGCAGAGGCGAGCCCCAGCCATGGCATTGGTAAGGGCTGCAATGAAGGGGTGGTGGTGCACAAAGCTGCAGCCTCTGCTGCGTCTGGCCCGGAGGACAAGCTGGCTGGCGGCGCAGGAAAAATCCTTCCTGGCCCTTGCCAACCGGGCCTGGTCTTCTCTCCGGGGCAGCGTCTGGCGGGTGCCCCACGCCTCCGCTCCTTCTCCCCGTGTGGCAGACCCGGGAAAGGACACGGCCAGACCCGCCAAAGCCGCTGCTCCCTCTACGCCTCCGGAAGCCCATTTCTGGCTGTTGCTGTCAAGCGGGGCTGAGCGTGCGAGGCGCTGAACTGGGCCCTCGGGCACGTCGGAGCTCGGTGGGGGGTTTTCCCGGCCCGGAGCTGTTTCCCTCAAGATCCGCTTTGGCGAGTACGAGGCAGAGAGTATATGGGCCTGCCGGGGGGGAGGGCCCGAGATGCAAAGACTGAATGACACGCAGGAGGCGGGGAGGAAGCCGGGTGGGGCCTGGCTCGGCTGCTGAAAGAGTCCCTGGACGTCGCCGGGAATCACCCTGGGGAGAGGAAGAAACATCCCGGCTCTGATTTTTTTTTACACCGGCCTGTACATGTTCCGCAGATTTCTGTGTGGGAGACATCCGGGCAGAAGGGCCCAGGCTCTTTCGTACAAAAGAGCCTGTTGCGCAAATTCAAAAAGCGGGACTTTTTTGAAACGCCACAGGACGTGGGACAATTTGTTTAAAATCGGGTCTGTCCTGCCAAAAGCAGGACGTCTGGTCACCTTATTCTATCCCCCTCCTTCCCCTGCTCACTATTGTCCTGATCACAAGTCTACAGGGCCTGGACAGAGCAGTGTTCATTATTAGGTATTACCTATCTGTCGTTTTCTGCACTGTGTTCTAATTTTTAAGTTCGCGTAGTTAAACTTAGAAAATCGGTATATGAATTATATTTATTTTGTACGGCTTCAAATATGGACAAGTTTTTGCGAAAAGAACACCCAACTTCACCGACAATTGATGATGAATCCAGCACGAGCGATATTGTAAAAAATGATATTTTGAAGATTATATATTTTTTAATCCAATTTTTGTATGTGGTGTGCCGTGGAATTTTGGGAGAGGCTATGGTGTGCCGAGGGTGACAAAAGGTTGGGGAGCACTGACATAGATGATAAGCTTTTGTAGATTCAGTACAAAGACCCCGTATGGAAGACTTTAGATTAGGGGTCCCTTGTGTGAGCAGCAGGCCGGTGCCCGTATGTGTGCAGCTCAATTTGCATGGGCTGGTTCCAGTGGTGGGATTCAAATGATTTAACAACCGGTTCTGTGCCCTAATGATTGGCTGGCTGGGCATGGCTGGGTGTGGCTGGGTGGGTGTGGGCAGGGGGCATGACAGCACTCAGCCTCCTCTGCCAGTCAAAACAGGGTGTGTCACGGTGTGAATATTGTTAGTTGTATGTCTATGCAGGGTGATGCACCCCTATTCTAATATTATGGTACATTCCAATACAAGCAGGACACATGATGTGATCTTCTGCGCATGTGTGCATTCCTGATTCTCCATTATTCTCTCTTCTGCCTTTGACTCTGACCGGAGCGGTCACAATTTATTAGCAAGATGTAACTATTCATGATTTATTGTTTTTTGTACCGAAATAAATATTTTCTATTAGACTTTTAATCTCGGCTTTATTTCTAAATGTCTGAATTCCGAGAAAAGATCCACATCGCCTCTATGAGATTTATTCTCACCTTAACAGGGCGTGGGGGTTAATTACAAAATGTGGGCTTTGCTTTGTGACATCCAGATTCCGCGAGCAAGGGGTGTGAACTGCACAGAAAATACACTTTTGTTTGGTTATGAAGAAATATCCCCAAAGTCAGATGTACATTAAATGTAGACTGACTTTTAGCTTCTCACCTCCCCAGCAAACAGCAAATTTTGAAGCTCCAGGTAAAGAGGATTCATTTTAGGATGAGTAACCACTGTTTGCATGTTGGAGGTTCCTAAAGGAATGCTGGGAAATTCTGTATTTTAAAGAACATTTGAGGGAGGGGTGCAAAGAATAGACCTTCTCTGCCCGAGGCTGTAGAGACCTGGCACCAATTAAAACACTATTTGTGAAGCAACTGATCAACATTGACAGGGTAAATCACTAGTATACGAAAATAAGAGCAAACTCCACTCCCTTCTAGTACTGATGATGTTACCTAGTTTGGTAATGAAACATCTGCAAAAAAACCATCAAGCTCAGAGAGCATCAAGGACCCCACAGTTCAACCGTGAGCTACAAATATTTTCTTCTATCGATAAACACTTTTTGGTTAGAGGGATTCAGAGCCTGCCTTATATGAGATGGCTCCCAGTGCATTTCATTCTAAATCTTGATGTGATTTCTGTAAATAAGGAATGTAAAATTATAATGGCTGAGTATTTGATCCTTCATACCTCTCCCCCCCAAAAAAATACAAAGCTAAGGGATAAATAAATAAAAAACAGATTTTAAAAAAGAAAAGGCTCAGGAAAGAAAAAGAGTGAAAGTGTAAGAAAGAGAAAAATAAGGAAAACCAAAAAAGAATTGCTTCCAACTTTCTTTGGTTCAGATATAAGTACAAAAATATCAAACTCTTACTCTACGATTAACATTTGTCTACATTATTTCCATAATTCCATAGCTAATCATCAAAGCCCAGATCAACTTTTAATTTCAGTTTCTCACAAAAAATCCAGTAATGGTTCATATCACTTTAATCACTATTTGTTAAGAAAACCACAACTGATTTATTTAATTCCACCAAACTCTAAATAAAACAGGAATGGAAAATAGTGTAGACCCATGCTTCTCAACTTTGGCAACTTTAAGGTGCATGGACTTTAATTCCCAGAATTCCCAAGGCAGCATGAAGTTTGCCATTTTAAACTTGCCAAGACTGAAAAACGCTGATCTACAGATAGGGATTTTTCCATTCCTCTTTTACTGGTTCTTACTTACTTATAAGCAATCCTAATGCAAAATATTCACTTCCACCCCATCCCAGAGCAAAGATAATGCAAAATCCTCACTTCTACCCCATTCTAGAACAACCACCATTCCTTCACTAATCCTCTTTCCAGTTCCTGTGTGCAGGGCAACAAAGAAGATCATGTGAATACCAATTTTAAAAAAAGTTCAGTCAGACCTTCCACCTTCTCAGGGGAAAAAAGATCTCACGGAGTTGGAAGGTCTGACTGAACTGACTGATCAGCCTCCCAGCTGATCAGTGCAGCTGGTCCATTGTCACTTCCCAGCTGATCAGTGTGGCTCCCAGTCATGCCCCTGCAGCCTCCCCACCCTGAATGGCAACCCTGGTGGGCGGGGTGGGGTGGGGCTAGCCAGTGATGGGAACAACCTGTTTGCCGAACTAGGCAAAAAATTAACAATAGGTTCGGCCGAACCGGTGTGAACTGGCTGAATCCCACCACTAGCTGGGTCTCCTCCCCTCCAGCCGCTTTCATGCCCCCGTCAGAGCCTGAATCTGCGAAGACCAGCCGGAACTGGAGCCGATGGAAATTGAGGGGGTGGGTTCGTTGACTTCAGAGGAATATGGGGAGGAGCAGGCCGAGTCAGGCCAGGGCCTTTCAGGATTGGGACAGCTTGTAGGCAGGGAGGAACAGGGGCAGGATAATCAAGAGAGGCTAAGCAGTGAACATGAGAGACAGAGCTCAGGTGATGAGCAAGGACCACTCCCTCCTGATCCTTGAGCACGGAGAGTGGAGAGAAGGGGGGAATAGTGCAGGCTGACCCGACTACTTGGGAGGAGAGCGCCCTGCCCCTCTCCACAAGGCACACCTAGGGACTGAGACTTAAGCTGTGAGGAGGGGAACAAACATTGCTTTATTTAGATCATCAGAAATCTCTCTCAAGTATAATCTTAGTTCACCAATGAAGACATTTTCATTTTCTCTTCAATTCTAAGTGTTCCTAAATCCTAAATAAAGTAGCACTCTGACTACTTAACCCTCCCCCCCCCCTTACACGACTTCCACCATGTTGGCTTCATAGTTACTCTGTCGGTCCAAAATCCCTCTCCTAACTGACACTGATCCTAACATTTTAATTGGCTCTTTAACAATTTTAGGCGAGTCTTCTTTATTTTAGCCACTAATTATCAGACACAGTGACAATATTTCTTTGCTAGTACACATGTACTGTACATAGTTTTATATCTACCTCAAAATTGGAAAAAAATGTATTACTTTACTGTGAAAATACAACATATATTAATTATGGCATAAACCTTAGTATGCAGTTGAGCCTACTTACTTGAATCAATGGGAATCATAGCTCTTGTGGCAAATTTGTATTTTGTGTGCAAAAAGTCTCAAGATAAGATGGAATTTGGCATCTCGAGATAAGATGGGAAAATTCCAGTCCAAAACAATGGTAAACACTTGCAAACAGTTTCACACACAAATGGATTTAAGAGAGAGAATGGACCTACTTTCTAAAGTACTGGAAGGCAAGACAAGAAGCAATGGATGGAAACTAATCAAGGAAACTAAGCAACCTAGAACTAAAGAGAAATTTCCTGAAGTGAGAACAATTAACCTTTAGAAGTTGTGGGGGCTCCATCACTGGAGGATTGGTTGGAAGGTAAAAGTAAAACTAAATAAGGTGTTATATTTCTAGATAATAAAGAGATACGTATGTAGACAACTTGACAATGAGAAAAAGTGTAGTTAAGAAATATATTAACATATGAATAAATAAAAATGTAAAGATAATAATGATGTAACTGATATAATGATACGTGAAACTGCTAAATGAATAACAATGATATGTTATTTGGTTTGTTAGGTTATGTGGTTTATTTAGTTTATTATGTTTGAATGTTTGTATATGTCTATGTGTCTATATGTATATATGTTTTTTTCTTTTTTATGTTGTGTGTGTTTTTAAAATTTCTTAATAAAACTTATTTTTTTTTAAGAGAGACTGGACAGCCATTTATCTGAAATAGTATAAGGTCTCCTGCTTGAGTAGGGGATTGGACTAGAAGCCCTCCAAGGTCCCTTCCAACTCTGTTAATTCTGATAAGTTTCTTTTCAGTGTCCATAATGTATTTTTTAGTTTGATTACAAATATTAATAACAAACAAACAATATTAATAATGGTACAAGCAAGGTGCTGAAGCTACTATAAAACAAATTATTTTCATTTCAACAATTTATTTATCTGAACTTTAACGAACTTGCATTTATATCTGTTGGATATACAGTATATACCCTAAAATTCTTTCTCTTACAGAAAGAATATTATTCTTCAAAGTGGGTATGTTTTAACTTTCTGTTAAACCTTAAATTAAAACCGTAAGTGTAGATCGTTGGGAAATATAAGAAAGACTGAAATAAAGAAAATATTTGGAAAATATGAAACATTCTAGATCAGGGGTGTCAAATTCATAGTGCCATGGCATCTTCACGTGACATATCGCAACTTCGCTAAACCGGGTGTGGCCAGTGCGTGACGCAGCTGGCCCACGGGCCGCAAGTTTGACAGCCCTGTTCTAGATTGTTGAACTATTGAAATATTCATAATATTTATTTGTGCTACAAAACAATGTGATGAATTTTCTACAATCCCTATACTTTTTAAAAATGTTGTTATTTTGGCACAGGTTGATAAAAGTATTATACATTATGAACCACTAATACGTAATCTAACAATAAAAATAACAGCTACCTTCATTTGGTTAAAGTTTGACATGGAAAATGACATAATTTATTTAATAACATAAAACAAGGCTGACAATTATGGAAATATTAAAGAGTTGTAAAGGATGAAGACAACATAACACACTCTTATTGCAGAACAATAGTAACTAATTGCTTTTATGAAATCAAAACTATGCTATGTTATGTATTACTAATGCCACCAGAAATAGCAAACAAGGTCAAAAACATTTTGACATACATCAAAGTTATTTAATCTCATTCTATTTTGCAGCTGTAAATAAATAAGAAGGCTTGATGAGCTGCAATGTTCTGCATTTTTAAGCAGGAAGAATATATCAATTTACTCGTTTTTCTTCTCTGTTTCTATATCGTCTTCTATATTCTCTGTTCCTGAATATTTCCTTGTCCTACTAAAATATATATGATGTATTAATGATGGTAGAGAGTGTTCTCCTCTCATCATGCCTGAATGGGCTTTCCACCTTACTGAAGAAACATCCCCAGGTGGCACAGTTTCACAGACAACTTATGTTCATGGAGAACTCCAAACCTCTGCAGTTGTGGGGTAGATGTGATAGAAATGCTGCCCCGAATCTTTTATGTACTGCTTTTTCTAATGGGGCATTCGTAACTGGTTCTGGCAGATCTGTTTGTACCTGTAGATTTTTTTTATTTATTGCAGGACAGCAAACTAAATAAGTAAGATGTAGATTTATTATTAGAGTTGGAAGGGACCTTGTAGGTCATCTAGTCCAACCCCCTGCTCAAGCATGAGTTCCTACACCATTTGAGACAGATGGCAGTCCAGTCTCTCCCTGAAGGTCGCAAGTGATGGGGCTCTCACAACCTCCGCTGACAAGCTGTTCCACTGGTTGATCACTCTCACCGTCAGAAAGTTTCTCCTCACTTCCAGATTGAATCTCTCCTTGGTCAGCTTCCATCCATTATTCCTTGTTTGGCTTTCTGGTGCCATAGAGAACAGCCTGACCCCCTCCTCTCTGTGGCATGCCCTCAAGTATTGGAATATTGCTATCATGTCACCCCTGGTCCTTCTCTTCGCCAGACTGTCCAAGCTCAGTTCCTGCAGCTGCTCTTTGTATGTTTTATTTTCTAGACCCTTTATTATCCTGGTTGCTCTCTTCTGCACTTTCTCTAGTGTTTCGATGTCTTTTTTGTAGCGTGGTGACCAAAACTGGATGCAGTACTTACTACAGAACATAATAAAATAAAAGAATAAAATAAAATAAAACAAAAAAATAAAATAAAACAAGGCATACAAGGTGGAAAATGCCCACTTACGCTTGCACTAATTTGCTTCAACAGTGTGCAAGTTCTACAAGCTGTGAAAACAAACTTTGCAACATTAAGAGCTATCTTCCTCTGCCAGCAAAAATTGAACATACAATTTTTTAGTCTATTTCGGAAATGGGGTTAGAAAAGTCTTTATAGTTCTTTTCATATATCTTGATAGAAATTATAATATAATTGAGTATGATTTCATGTTTCAGTATTACCACCCTTGCAAGGACAAAGTCTTTCTGGCTATAGAATTTTATGAAATTTTCTATACAGCTCAGCTGACAGTATGTGACTGAACTGTAATAATGTATTTTGTTCAGTGCATAACATACTTTGTTTGCCAAAATGTATTGTTTTTAAGTTAATCTAGGTACAATACTGCTTTGAAGCATGCATTGCTATGGGCCAACTACACCCTTGGTGATAATTTACTATATTCTGTTTGCAATTCTATCTCAGGGGCCTTTTGCTGAAGACAAGATTGCCTGATCTTGTCCAAGAACATGAATATCTATCTTATTTTTGTCAATTTGAGGTTTCCATGAGGAATCACGTTTGTCAATTAATATTAGCTACGTCAGATCTTGATTGGAA
Organism: Diadophis punctatus similis; assembly: GCA_023053685.1. Lineage (NCBI taxonomy): Eukaryota > Metazoa > Chordata > Lepidosauria > Squamata > Dipsadidae > Diadophis > Diadophis punctatus. The sequence goes on along the minus strand of JALIGW010000006.1, from coordinate 13,715,177 downwards.
ATGAAACTTTAACCAGAATTTGGATACATGTAGCCACACTCATTTTATTTTGGTTAATTCTGCCTTCAACCGCAAGGTAACATTGCCACTTTTGACTGTATCATTTCCAAGTTGTAAGTAATTAATACTTGGATTTAATAAGATCCGGAATCATATCTAGGCTCCAAAAAGGGTGAGTGAACACTAGTGAGTCCTGGGTATCTCTGGAGGAAAAGCAAGAATTGTTGTTGAATTCCTCTGAGCATTTGTAGCACCCTAAGTAGTTCTTTGGCACTCCCCACAGCAGAGAAACACAAAACCGAAATAATTGAAGCTAGGATCCTGCTTTCTTTTCTGTCCTTTACAAGTCCAATACGGTTTTCAAAAATCCCTTACAAAACATGTGACCTGTATTTTTTTTCATATTCGATCTGTAATGAATGTTCCTAACAAAACGGGCCAGAGGTCCCATAGCCCTTTTAATGCAATACAGATAGAGGTCTGCTACTCAGTTTGGGGGGATTCTTTTGTTAAGAGTACTAGCCCTTGAATTGGGATAATAATTAAACAGTAATGGGGCCAGAATACTCCTTTGTTTAGTTATCACTAAACCCTTGTTGGTTATCATTATGTCGGAGAGATGCCCAGCTGTGGTACATCCCAAGTTCAAACTGATATCTTTATACGAGAAGAGATGATAGTCTGAAGCCCCATGAGAGAGGGTTTGAGAGGAAAACATTATACCAGTGACGAGGAAGTGAAAACTGCAGTGAAGAAGTGGCTCAAAGAAGAGTCAACAAAATTTTACGAGGCAGGGATACATGCTCTCATTCAAAGGTGGAACACTGCTATTGAGAGAAACGGTGACTATATTGAGAAGTAGGGATATGATCCACAGAGGACCAGCTTCATTTTGATGTATGCTACATGTTCCTGTGTTGGTAATTATACCTCTCCTAAAGAAAATGGAATTACTTTTTGACGCACCCTCGTATAATCTATGTATCCAAGTGAGTAATCATCTATTAATGCCATAGGTTTTCAATTTCTGGAAATGGAATCTAAGACTTGCTTTAAATCAACAATCCGGGCATATGCAGCCACTTTTGGTGGCTGAGTGTATTTCTCAATCACATGGGAAAGAAACGGTCCCTGATTTGTGACAGAGCATCCTCCTTGGAATCGTACATGTTTCTTAGCTAGGAGGCTTCCCCCCCGCCAACCAGTCTAAAAAAATCCAAGAAATATTTTGGCAGGCATATATCTGATTGATAACACTCAGAAGACTCACCGGATCATAATTTGCTAACACAACCTTTCTTCCCTTTTTCCAGATGGGGACAAAATGGCTGTGCTCAGTTCCTAGGAATAGTGTTTTATTTACAGTATATTGGTAAAGAGCAATGCTAGTACTCACCAGTCAGAATAAAAGTTCATTAGTTCAGGAGGAATTAAATGTATCTATTCATTTAGATTGTACAATGCCAACAGAATGGAGCAAATCTATACCTTGCAATATGAAATCAAAAGGGGGTAAAATAGGAAGGTATCTTGTCCTCAACTTTACTCAATCAATTGCTATATTAATTCTTCAGTAAACATCTTATCAAAAAAAGAGCATATCCCATGTCCCACAAACCAGGATTGGTGGTGCTATTGTTTCCATTGCTGGAGTGGCCACAAGGTGATACCTTTTGGCTCTTGCTTTGTACCAAAAACAGAAAAGACTATCAACTAATGAATAGGTGAGTAAATAATAAAACCATGCTATTTCCTCCAGAAAAACTCACAACATCTGCATCAAATAAACCAGGAGATTTAAATATCTAGGCTTCTATTTCAAGATTTAGCAAACTCTCTTCAGTGAAAGAATCTGTCCATGAGGGACTGATATGATATGTTGGTCACTAAATCACATAACAATTGCATGACCAATTGTTTGGAAACTGTTGGATATGATGATATTGCATAGAGGAGCAGGTGGCAAGGAAAATAGAAATCAGTGGTCTTTCCTATTACATAGCGTATTTTATATTGATTTACATACTTTTATATAATTTGCACATCTTTTATTTTGCCATTATATTTTGAACCAACATAATAAATTTTGATATTACTTTGAATCCTAGTGAAGTTTATTGACCAAATAGTACACATTAACCTTTTAAAGTAGCCCAGTATTATTAGTTCTTGGTCTTCTGCTGTGTTGGAGAAATACAAGTAGTGAATTTAATGGGGGGAAAAAAATCTGGTGCTTAGTATCAGATCACCTGATTCTTAACCAAAACGAACAATTCCATGAATCATTGAATTTCAAATCTTGCCTGTTGCTACCACTGACGTTTCATATACTGTTCATGAAAATATTACACACACAGTGGCGTTAACTTTAATGGCATTACTTTATCTTATGCTGCATAAAAAGACTGTACAAGTTTATAAATAGCAAATCTATGCACATAAATAGACCTTTGCTAAATAGTTTATATAGTAAATTGAGTAAGAGGCAGCAACCTGCCACCTAAGAGGAAACTAACAAGGTTTTGTCTGCAAATCACTACTTACGAAGTTTAGAAATAACAGGGAAAGATAATATTCAACGAGGGCTTTCCAGGTGGAAGAGATAATTAGAAGTTTGGTGGACAAACTAATCAGTAGTTTCCAAACTTCTCATAGTTGTCCAACACAAACATCCAAGTTGTCTTCGTTCAAAGAGTAGCAACAATACACGAGCTCACAATAGATACAAACTTAATGTAAACCGCTCCAAACTTGATTGCAAAAAATTCGACTTCAACAACAGAGTGGTCAATGCCTGGAATACATTACCTGACTCAATTGTTTCTTCCCCAAACCCCAAAAACGTTAACCTTAGATTATCTACCATCGACCTCACCCCATTCCTAAGAGGTCTGTAAGGGGTGTGCATAAGCGCACAATCGTGCCTACCGTTCCTGTCCAAATGCACCCATATATTCATAATTCTTGTACTCATAATCATGCTTGTACTATTATATATATATATATATATATATATATATATATATATATATATATATATATATATATATATATATATATATATATATATATATATATATATACACACACACACACACACACACACACACACACACACACACACACAATCATGTTTATACTTTGTTTATACTTTGCTTGTTTCACATACGCTTGACAAATAAAAAATAAAATAAAATAAAAAACTAATAAAAATAAAATAAAAAACTAAATAAAATAAATAAAATAAAATAAAATAAAAAATAAAAATAAAAATAAAATAAAATAATAATAATAATAATAATAATAATAATAATAATAATAATAATAATAATAATAATAATAATAATAATAATAATAATAAGTACAGTTGGGATTTCCAAAAGGTGACATTGGTTTCTAAAGGATTGGTCACTGAATCAGGCAAGTAACAGTCAAACTCTAAAAAAGCAATTATCAGTGATCAGATGGCCAGTAATATACTCCCAAATAGATAAGGAACACTTGCAAAAGCAACAAAAGAGGATAAAATAATTTGGAGGATTGTGCAGAACAGTTTAAATTATGTGTTAGCGAACATTCCAGATCTCTTGATTCTACTGTGATTGTTTCTTGAGTATTTGGCACTGGAAATTTTAATTCTTTATTTCCAGTTATTTGTGGTGGTTGTCTGTTCAGTAAGAGCATGAATTAAGAAAAGTACAGCTAACTTTGAGGCACGCTTGATCAAGAACACATTTATTCCTTACCTTTATCATCACATATATCAAATACTGCTAATGCCTCCATGAAAAAAAGCTTGGGTGCCTATCATTTTTATGGCAGAAATGGTATCTTCCACTTTGATATGGAGGTTCTCATTGGTTTTTGTAATATGAAAAATCACCATGGGGTTTTGGATAATCTATTTTGGGGTAAGGTATGTGTGGGTATTTTGGGGCTTCACTCCCAGGCTAGACTTTGGAATTGAAATTGTTTGAATCAACTTAGTGAACCGTGTATCTTAGCAGATTGGTAAACTGAATCTTTGATTGACATTTGACACCGTTTGTCATTTGGGTTAAGATTCATAAAAGGAACTTTTTTTCCTTTTATTCTCTCACAGTTAGACAAGTTGCTTCAGCTAAAAACTTTATCCATAGGATTTGTCTTTCCTTTTTTAATGTCTCAAAGAAGGTCAGTTGAAAAGACTCTTTGTATTCCATCATAGGAAGTTTCTCAGAATAGGAAGAAAAAAAAGCAATCCTTTGCCACTTCAAGTATATAAAGCTTGTGGAAGAAACATGATCACAAGGCAGAGATAATAAGCTGCTAAAACTGATGGCTAAAACCTAGTTTAATTTCCCATTAGGAATTTAATTCATTTATTAGATTTTTTTAAAATGCCACATTTATAGATTGGGTGTTGATACTTTCAATTCCACATTCTATTAGCATTGTAAACATTTTTTTTTTCAATTAAAAAACTCCCCAAATTCTCAAACACTGTGAACCTCTTTTAGGAGTTAAGATTTGATTTTAGTAGTTAAGATTTGAAAAAGGACAAATGTTAAAATGGAAATTTGATGAAATAGACAAGCTAAATATTATTGTTATTATAGTATCAATATTATTGTGATGAATGTTATTGTAAGCATTTTGATTACGATTGTCTAAAAACAACTGTACCCAGACAACACACTGTTTGATTGAAATGGAATTTTTTACATGTTATTCAAATAAAGTAAATAAAACATAAAAAAAAATTGATGAGCGAAAAAACTGATTTGCAAGGTCCCTTTTCTTAATGCTAGTTTATATATAAAACAATGAATTCTGGTTAAATGCAATGAAAGAATTGCACATATGTTTTCCTTTTGGATATTAACTTACTTTCATGTTTTTATTTCTCCTCTCTTGGTGACTTGACTATTTTTACCCCCCCCCAATCGAATTAGCATACAGTATATATCAGCCATATGATAACTTGCATAGCTATTTTTATTTGTTAAGAACTGAATTGGAAGCATTCAATTGCATGCTACTGTAGATAATTCATTGGGATGCCTGCAGAATTTATTTTTATTTATTTATTTATTAAAATTTCTATGCCGAAAAAAGTCCAAGGAGACAACTATAATCTGTCAGGAAGACTTGCTGCGAATATGCTGGCAGTCATGTTGTTCACTAGAGGTCGCAACAGGATGTAAAAAAAAATAAAAATCAGGCAGCAGTAACAAAGCTGTAACCCCAATCTTTACAAACCATTGTTAGTACAATCATTTGCACACCAATTGTACTATTTGAGAAAGGGCACAAAATTAAAGCTTCCACTTTCATGAATATTATATCCCTTTGTGTTGGCTTATTACATTAGCACCAGGTTATTGAAGGAAGTTAGCACCCACCCCTCTCCTAGAAAAATGAAATATCCTAGGAAATATTGAAAAGGAAGAATATGTTTCCCTGGATGAGAAAAAAAACATGTTTTAAAGACAAAGCAGGTTCCTGCAGCTCCCTGCCCCCCCCCAGCTCCAGGATGATGGGAATAAGACCTTCACCGTTAGGACATGATAGGATTAGCCCTCTACCCATCTCACCACATGGCACCTGGGAAGATTGCATCAGCCAGCAAGGCTCAAGCAAACTTGGACTCAGGACAGCCTACAGAGTTGCCCCTGCATGGCCCCATGGGAGTCTGACAGCCAATCAGAGTGCATTTCTTGCACAGGAGCGGGAGGCCCCTGGGCGGGGTCCAAGAGAGGGCATAAAACCAAGGGACTCTCAGCATCTCTGCCCTTTTCCCCCCCCTTCACCCAACATCTTGAAGCATGTGAGCCCCCTTTTCACCCTGGAGCTCCAAGGCATTAAACCATCTTTCCTAGCAGTCTCCATGTTTCCAGCGTCTTTCTTCCCACTTGGAACTGAACCCAGATGGAGATTTCTTCCAACATTATTAAAAAGTGATTTTTTGAATTGAAAAAGCAGCACTATTTTTTTCCACTATTTAAGAGAGTACGAGAAAGTTCTGGCTGAGAAGGAATATATTGTTGCATTTCCTGGGCACTTTTTTTGTCCAGGAGCTCAAGATCACTTGCATAGTAACCATCCTCTAATATCACAGTCATAATAATCTTTTAAAGGAGGTTAGGCTGAGACATAGCAATTTGCTCCAAATGCTGCGTGAAATTCAGCATGAGTCTTCCTTATTCTAATCCAACCTTCCATTAGAAGGAGGAAGATTCTTAAGCATCACTTTTTTATATAATGCATTCCCATTAAAAATGGCATATTATTTTGTAAATATCTTCTATATTTTTCAGAAATATAAGGAGAGAGAAAATAACAAACTAACCAAGAAGCGTATGATATACACAGGATATAATTATCAAAATATAACTTAAAGAAATATCTCAACTTCTCTTGCAAAAGAAAAAAAAAGTCACTTAAAATTATCAGTTTGTTGGTCCACCATTTTATGTTTTCTCCTTTAATTTAGTTGAATCTTGTATGCAGCAGAGTAAATATATAATAAACTATGGCTTGTCAGATTATAGGAGTGGGATTTTCTTAAGCCTCCTCCTCCTCTCCCCCAATTTCCCCCAAATAAACATTTAGTATACCAGAAAAAAAGATGCTAATTAAACTCTTCTACTTGCAAGTGAATAAAGCAACACATGGAAGCATTCAAAATGTAGTCCTACTTCTATTGCATGGGTGCAGAAAGAATGACCCAGGGGCTACATATTGATTACCAATAATCCTTTTACATAATGCAAAGCTAATTAGAGTGAATTTGGGGCTCTTTTTAAACAAAATATTTATCTCAGGCCCTCATGAATCTTGCTCTGCCAATTGTGAGCAGTCTGCTGTGATGCCTGGGGTGATAGAAGTTGCATGCTCTTGCCCTGCAGATTAGACAAGTGCAAATCTTTCTACTCCTTGTGCAATTTACAACATATTTTGCTTTCATATAAAAATTTAAACCATTTAGTGATGCCATTGGGTTTTTTTTTTCAGTTTTCTTCCTGGAATTTCAAAATTGAGAAGAAAGTATGTGTTTCATAAACATTAAAGTGTGCTTTCTCCCTCGTCTCCAATTGTCCAATCATACAAGAAACTGTAAAAACTAGAGATTATCAGAAAAGGAAGGAAAGAAGAAAGAAAAAAAGGAAGGAAGGAAGGAAGGAAGGAAGGAAGGAAGGAAGGAAGGAAGGAAGGAAGGAAGGAAGGAAGGAAGGAAGGAAGGGAAGCATACAGCTTTTGTTGTTTCTTCTTGTCGTTCAAATGATCCTCTGATTTGTCCGTAGTATTAGCTAAGAACAAATACCTTATAAGTGTTACTTGAGAGAAAGCAGGTTAACAATTTTGTAGGCTGTTCAATTTTGTGTGTGGCCGTAGCAGTATAATGCTGTGCATTATTTTATTTTATTTATTTATTTATTTTGTGAGATTTATATACCGCCTCACAGTGCAAGCACTCTCTAAGCGGTTTACACCAGTAAGCAATGTATATTTATATTGCCCCCAACAATCTGGGTCCTCATTTTACCTACCTCGGAAGGATGGAAGGCTGAGTCAACCTTGAGCCGGTGAGATTTGAACCGCTGACCTGCGGATCAGTGTCAGCTAAAGTGGCTTGCAGTACCTGCCTCTAACTGCTGCGCCACCTCGGCTCTTATATCTGGAAATACTCTGAAGAAATGCTTTGGATTTTGCATAGGCCCAAAAACCTCTGTGGTCCTCATTAAAACAGCCCACTTGTTTCAGGGTATCACACAAGGCCCACTTGAATGAAAAACAGAAGGGCTGCACCTGCATCAGGTCCAAAGCACTTCTTCCAAACCGATTTTGGAAGTGTGGATAGGCAAATATAAGAATTGTCTACTTGGGACTTCTTTACACATAGACTTATTCTGACGCTCCCTTCATCACTTTCAATCAACTATATACCGGTAGTACTAGAATACTAATCAAATAATACTGTCCTTCAAAAATAATGCATTTTGTTGGGAAAGAAAGCACTCATTGTGGAATGACAATGGACAGAAAGAAAAGGCATTTTTAATATAATAATACCATACCATACCATACCATACCATACCATACCATACCATACCATACCATACCATACCATACCATACCATACCATACCATACCATATTTATTTATTTATTTGTGAGATTTATATACCGCCTCATAGTGCAAGCACTCTCTAAGCGGTTTACACCAGTAAGCAATGTATATTTATATTGCCCCCAACAATCTGGGTCCTCATTTTACCTACCTCGGAAGGATGGAAGGCTGAGTCAACCTTGAGCCGGTGAGATTTGAACCGCTGACCTGCTGATCACAGTCAGCTAAAGTGACCTGCAGTACTAACCGCTGCACCATCTCGGCTCTATATAAGTTTAATTATACAAGTTTCTTCTGTCCAGTTGGGTCCGACTCAAGGGGCGGTAATCTCCTTTTCTTAGCCAAGGGAACCAGCATTGTCTGAAGACATTTTCATGGTCATGTGGCCAGCATAACTATATGCAAAGGCTCACAGAACACTGTTACCTTCCCATTAAAGTGGTACCTACTTATCTACACGTATTTGCTTGCTTTTACCTTTACTATAATTAATCACTTTGGTGCAGATTTTCAAGTGTAGTTACTAGAACTGAAAACATTTCCTGTCAAGGTGATAAAGCAAGTATAGGGCCTTGGTGGATTAGATCGGGGTCCCCAACCTTTCGGACCTCAGGGACCACTAAATTCATAATTTGAAATCCCGCGGACCACTAATATGATCTGCCTAATGACCGACTGGGTGGGCATGGCTAGGTGGTCATGTGACTGGGTGGACGTGGCCAACTCAATGTTACTCACGTCAAGGGGCACCTCGCCAGCCTCTACTCGCCCCTCCTCTCCCAGCCCCTCCTTGCCTGCCTGCCCGGGCTCCTTAGGGCCCCAACAGGAAGCAGTTGTTGGAGCTAAGCAACCACCATGAGAAAGAGTTGGCAAAACAGCTGGCTCAGTTCAAATTGGATCTGACCGAGGAGGCTCAGCAGAAGCACCTCACTGAGGACTACAAGCATAGCCTTTCCAAGTAGAGAGAAGACCTGCGGGAGTGCAAGGAGAGGTACCTGCGCCTAGAGGCTCAGTGGGCTGAGATGGTCAGCCAGTTCCAGGCCATGATGCAGTCCCACTGGAACAAGGCCCTCCGGCTCTTCGCTACCAGCGGCACTTCCCTCCAGTCTTCGCCCAAAGCCCCGCACCAGGAGGCTGAAGCAGACCCCAAATCGGAATTTCTCCCCATCCTCCGACCCGCACAAAAAGACCCTGAAGGGGGAGACTCTCTGCAGCAACACTAACGTTCATTGCACAAATCCAGTCCAGGGGCCATAGTTTGAGGACTCCTGATTTAGTGTAATATAAAAAATGCAAATAATTTTTCTGCAGACCACCAAAACTTTCTCACGGACCATCAGTGGTCCACAGACCACCAGTTGATGACCGCTGCATTAGATCATACTTTTCTTTACAAGCCCCCTTTGCATTTATAAGCAGTGTACAATCTATCATTGGACTCTTGCAGCAACCTCACATGAAGCTTCATGTTGGTTCAGAACCAGTTACAGGTCTATATGATTGAGTGTTGTCTGGTTTTGAGAATGGGGTTATTTTTTTCTAGCCCTGCTTTAATGTGAAGTGAAATCACAATTTATCTCAACAAAAATCAGGAATTTATCCCCAGTGTTTCTTTATTAAGCAGATGATTCCAGAAACTTGGAAATAGGAAATATTAATGTATAATTAGCAGCATAATCAAACCTCTTGAACTTTGAATAACATTTCCCCAGTTGCATTTTCCTGGATCTTATTTTAAGTAACTATTCACAGTTGTGAACATTTAATTTATTCCCTGATGAGAGCAAGGGATACCGACACACACCAAAAAGCAACTGTAGTTGTTTATGATAGACTAAAACCTTTGCATGCTTTTCATCAAACCATCTTAGTGATAAAGTTTCCTGGGATTCGCATTAGTTTAAAAAAACTAGAGAAAATACCCGCAAATAAGAATCTTGCTGACCTTTATATATCATTTCAGTCAACATATGAGGAATTGCTGTGTTAAGGAGTTATTGTGCTGTTGAGCATATACACAGCGGAATAGTAATTGTGGTTTTGGTGTTGCAGTTTGATATGAATGCTATTCAGTCAATAAACAGAATACGTTTAGTATTTACAAAATAGTTTATTTCTAGTAATAGCAAAGTTCAATAGGAAGTCCAAGTCATACACAGTTAGTTCAGTCAATGCGAAGTTTCTTCTTCTTGCCTATCTTTGTTTAACTAACAAACAAAGATTACAGCTAACATTGAATTCTACACTATCACAGATAGTTAGTCTTTACACAACAACTCTTCAAGTAATTCTACACAGACACTAAGTCAATTACTCAACAGTGAAGTAGCAAAGAGATTCAGCAGTCCGGAACACACAGAACACAGAGTCACTCACAATCACAATCACAATCACGTACAGAGCATGCTCTCTTGCTGTCTTATATAGTAATCAGCCTTCAAGCATTTAAAGTAATACACACATAACATTGATTTGTGGCTTGTTCATATATTAGCAAACTCTGAGATTGCCTGCTGCCACAAACTGCCTCCCATCGACCAGTGCGCTCCCACAGAGAGGGCCTCCTCGGGGTGCCATCAGCCAAGCAGTGTAGGCTGGTGACGCCCAGGGGGAGGGCCTTGTCTGTGGGAGCACCCACCCTCTGGAATCAGCTCCCTCCAGACTTAAGAACCATTCACGACCTGTCCACCTTCCGCCGTGCCCTCAAGACGTACTATTTTTATCAAGCCGGGCTGGCGTGAAAAAGTTTTTGGGGTTTTTAAAATTTTAAGATTTTACTAAATTTTAATTGTATTAAATCAGGGCCATATTGAATATTTTCTTTTAAATGTATTTTAATGTTTATATTGTATTTTTACTTGGCTGTTCACCGCCCTGAGTCCCCTACAGAAGGGCCGTATATAAATTTAATTAAACTAAACTAAACTAAACTAAACCCAATCGTTTGAACAGAGTTCTAACATGCTGTGTGGCATTTCCCACACTTTTGAATGGGAAACACTAACATGCGTAAGGGCACATCTTCCCTTTCAGGCACAGTTACTTATGCATAGCTGGAAATGAAATAACAGACAGGAGGAAACAGCACGGATTTAACCCTGAAGCCTCATACTGACATGTCTTCTGCAGATAGTATTGCTTTGGGTTTGTCTCTTTATTACTTTCATCTGAAACTTTAATGAATGTAATGATAACAGAACAATATAAATGTTCTTGCTTCTTTCATTACAACTCAATTAGGTAGGTTGGGCTATGAATAAATGGTCCAAAGGCACCGAATGAGTTTCCATGGCTTAGAGTAGACTGGCATTTGGGTCACCCTCATGTCAATCCAGTAATAAACTAGATAAGATTAACATAGCATGAAAAAGCACATATTTTGATCCTGTTGAAAATGTTTAGGGTAGTGGAATTGGTCTATTTATATTATATGCGATTTATATTCATATTGTTTCCTGATTGCTTATTTGTACCCTATGACAATCATTAAGTGTTTTTTACCTCATGATTCTTGACAAATGTATCTTTTCTTTTATGTACACTGAGAGCATATGCACCAAAGACAAATTCCTTGTGTGTCCAATCACACTTGGCCAATAAAGAATTCTATTCTATTCTCTGTCTCCGACATCAAAATATTTTCTTGTACATGTAGTATTTTCCCCTGGGAACTGAAATGTTATTATTTAGATTAAGTTTAGGATTAATACGATATCCATTTAACCTGGGGCTTATACAGGTTTATTTACATCAGTGTTTCCCAACGTTGGCAACTTGAAGATATCTGGACTTCAACTCCTAGAATTCCCCAGCCAGCAAATGCTGGCTGGGGAATTCTGGGAGTTGAAGTCCAGATATCTTCAAGTTGCCAACGTTGGGAAACACTGATTTACATGGAAGGAAGTTCCATTGAGTTCATGCTGATGTGAAGTGATGGGAGTTGCAGTTCACATCTGGAGGGAATTTGCTTGGGTAATGTTATTGAACAACAACAATAGCAAAAAAAATTAACTGGAAAAGCTATTGTCACTTTCATTCTGAGGAGAAAAAGTAAAACTAAAGAAAGCCAATTAAGATAGCTGAGATATGCGTTCTTCAAGTCTTTGAGATATATTTCTGAATAAAATCAAGAGAAAATTAACCATCACTGTATGAATAGGCTTGAAAGGATTGGAAATGTATTAGATTCAATTAATACGTTCTCCCCTTGAATAAAACATTAAAAAAAAGAAAGCACTCTATAACTGGTTCACTATTGGTAAATGCTGCCACATAATAACGTAAGTTAAAAGAAGTAGCCAATTGAGTAATAGTATAATATAGATGCATTTAAATTTAAAGGAAATTCAAGACTGCAATGTATGTCATGAAGAATTTTTCATCTAAATATTTTCTGCTTCTAACATTCCTGGCAGCGAAGAGAGGTTATCACTGTATCCGACAACATTATATAATCGGAATAAAGAGATACTTTTTTTTAAAAAAAAGGCTGGCAAACAAAGCTATCTTGAAATAAAATGAAATGTTACTGCCTATTATTTGACTTTTTAATGATTTTTTAAAAAGAATATATTGCAACGGCCGCACCAACCTTTGGATAAACAGGAAAATGCAGCGAGGGTCTCTCCCATTAGACAGCCTCTCTCTGCGTGCTTTTGTTACCTACTTGGAAATGGTTGTATATGGACAGACTTTGATTATGTATATTGACAGATGGAGTATCAGAGTTATGAGTGGGCTGGTATTAGATGTTTATGTGTGAATTCGGAGGGGGGGGGGAATCCTTTGGTTCAAAAATGGCTGGTAAATTAAACAGCTTGCAAAAACATGATTCATGGACTTGTTCTGTTTTTCACAATTTTACTAGAAATGGCAAATTGAAGATATACATTTTTCTTAAGCTATTAATATTATAACTGCGACTTCTTTGTCTTATCTTTCCAGGTCAAGTTGCCTTAGTACAGGGGTCCCCAAACTTGGCAACTTTAAGACTTGTGGACTTCAACTCCCAGAATTCTCCAGCCAGCATAGCTGGCTGGAGAATTCTGGGAGTTGAAATCCACAAGTCTTAAAGTTGCCAAGTTTGAAAACCTCTGCTTTAGTATCTTGGCATAAACATGTCCAAGACTTTTCTTAGCTTTCTTAGAGGTCTTTAAGACCAATTGTCTTCAAGTATATCTGTTAGTGAAGCTAAAGTCAGGGACATATTGCTGTCTGAAGGTTAAGAAACGACGTGTACCTGTAACTTTCTAGAATAATTAAATTCCCTGCAGGAAGATATATTTAATTCCGAACTCATTTTGGCAGACTGGGATACTGGAGACTGCATACTTTTCTTTTGCAGCTATGTCACCATTTGGGAAATACAGGCAATCCTCGACTTACCATATTTTTCGGAGTATAAGATGCACCTTTTTCCTCCCTAAAAGAGGCTGAAAATGTGGGTGCGTCTTATACTCCAAATGTAGCTTTTTTTCCAGCCCTAACGAGGTGCTAATGATTTTCCCGGCTTCCTACTCCTCCGACGAAGTTTTCTTCCAGCCCTAAGTCTTTGCAAGCTTGTTTTCATTCCTACTCCCTTCGAAGAATATTTTTTTCAGCCCTAACCAGGGGATAAAATAATGTGCTGAAGCTGAAAAAACTAAGGATGCTAGCCAGATGAATTCCTGGTAGGTAGATTCCCCCCTATTTTCCTCCCCCAAAACTAAGGTGCGTCTTATACTCTGGTGCGTCGTATACTCCGAAAAATACGGTATGACAGTTCGTTTAGTGACCATTCCAAGTTGTAACAGCACCGGAAAAAATGACTTATGACTGTTTTTCACAGTTACCACCTTTCCAGCATCCCCATGATCATGTGATCAAAAATTCAGATGCTTGGCAGCTGATTCATATTTATGACTGTTGTTGTGTCCCAAGATCATGTGATCACCTTTTGCGCCCTTCTGACAAGCAAATGGGGGAGCCAGATTCACTTAACACCTGGGCTATTTTATCAGCTGCAGTGATTCACTTAACAACTGAGGCAAGAAAGGTTGTAAACTGGAGCAAAACTCACTTAACAAATGTCTCGCTTAACAACATAAATTTTGTGCTTCATTGTGGTCGTAAGTCAAGGACTACCTGTAGTCAATCATTACAATTAATTAATTAATTAATTATTAATTGTATTTGTATGCTGCCCAACTCCTAGAGGGCGGCATACAAAATCCTCTTATCCCATGACTGATTCTATCCCAGGACAGTTTCTAAGCCCAGAACAAGATACATTTTTTAAATTTGTAATCAGGGCAATCGACTGATGTTTTTATTTGTAAGATTTGAATGCTTTATTAAAGACCTGGATTTCATTGATTGAATTTTTGCAGGGCTTTGTGCTTTTTTAATCAAGGAAGTATCCTGTCAGATGTCGATAAAATGAGTTTATTGCCATACATTTTGAATTAAAAAGCCCTCATCTTAAATTCCATTCTTAATGCAGAGGACAATTATTACGCTCCACTGTGTTAAAACCTTTGGATAACATTTGTATGATGTTGGTCTTGGTAAAAGCTATGGCACCATTTGGCTGAGATCTGTTGATCTTGAGTAAAAGTTTGCAATTCCAATTTTCCAACTTTTGTTTTCTTCAAAAATCCTTTTTGAGGTATTTAGTCATATGACAGCAAATGTAATGGGAGCTATAATTCTGGGAATTTCAAAAAAATAAATCTCATTGTTATTTACAGGGCAGGTTCTGCCCAGCTACTGAAGCAATGATGTTCGTCCATCGTATTCGAAGAGGACCTTGACATCTATCAATTGGGAGGATGTCAAGACTTGCGCGTGAATTGGATTAAAGTGAGGGAGAGGTGCGCATAGTCAGCCTCACTCTCTCTTCCCATCTTGCTCCAAATAGCAGGACAAGAGTCGAGACAGTTGGAGATGGGCTGGGTGCAGTGGTTGACCAGGGCGTCTTTCGTGTCTTGCCATGCTCTTAGTGTACCACATCGCTTGCAGAGACTGCCTTCATGACCGTTGTCCTATTCTAGTAGGTCTAGTACTGAAGAAATAGGAAGGTAGCAAAAGGCAAAGATGCCTCAAGCTTTTTGAGCTCCCCTGCTCTTCCCAAGTGTACAGGATAACAGAATTCCGAACATTCTGAACTGTCACCTTGGATTGCTTCAATACATGGAATACGAGGCGGTTCTATTTTTGTCCTTTGCTTCCAGCAGAAAAATTTCATGTCCCAGCTTGAGTTTATTGTATGGCATCCATAAAATAAAGCAAACATGCAGGGTTTTAAAGAAAACCATCTTTGATTTGATATTCTGCTTTTTTGCTTGGTCTCAAAAATAATATTCTGCACCAGCACAACATTATGCTGTGGGGGGTAAAACAGTCTTTCCACAGACGTGAACGATTTTGAAGGACAGCATACAGACTCTGGACCGTTTTTAACCACTAAGGCCAGAGGTCTTCAAACCTGGCAACTTTAAGGCTTGTGGACTTCAACTCCCAGAATTCTGGGAGTTGAAGTCCACAAGTCTTAAAGTTGCCAAGTTTGGGGACCCCTGACTAAGGCTATTCAAACATGTAAGAGTATTTAATAAATCCTGTGGACAAGATGCCCTGTTTCTCAGATATTTGTTTTAATCATCACATCTACCAGCCTCCTGTTGTGCCTTTTCCTCAAAACATTCCCTACCCTTCCAGTCAGCATCATTTATGACCGCAGATGTGATGATACAGCAGTTTCATTGTAGATGTGATGATGAACTCACATGTATACATTAACCTCTGGGTGGAAATTCAGGGCTTAGTGTTACTGGATCACACCTCAAGTCTTGGTCTTGATGTAAAAGGGCTTTTGCACGCTTTTTGTCCTGAATATCTTGCAGGGAGCAGCAGAGGGTAAACCTGTCTACTCCATCATCTGCTAAACAAATAATTCTCTCACCACTGTCAAACTATTCACTAAGGCTGCATTACTATTACTATTAGTTATTCTCATGGTTCCTATCACCCATCTCCTCCCACTTATGACTTGTTGCTTGTATCCTTAAGATTTATATTAATAGTGTTTCCTGATTGCTTATTTGAACCCTATGACAATCATTGTTGTACCTCATGATTCTTGACAAATGTATATTTTCTTTTATGTACACTGAGAGCATATGCACCAAAGACAGATTCCTTGTGTGTCCAATCACACTTGGCCAATAAAGAATTCTATTCTATTCTATTCTATTCTATTCTATTCTATTCTATTCTATTCTATTCTATTCTATTCTATTCTTAGCTGTTTGCTATAATTATCAAGATACAGGTTTTTTTGTGTGTGCAACTGTAAGGAACCTGTAAGCATCCCAACTCATAGGAAGATAGGAAAGCATCTTCTTTTGCATGGCCCAGTTAGGTGCCATGGAGCCTAACTGGGCTCATCCCAACAGGCTCATCCCAACAGGAGCACTTGGAAAAATCCCATTAACTAAACTCTCTTTCCCCTCCCTTTTTGTATGTGGACTCTTTGTAGACAACAGTAAAGTCTCTTGGTTTTTTTTTTTAAAACAAACCTGCTAGCATGGAAGAGTTTGACACTACTTCCATTCTAATATTGGCATGCCTTATAGATCTTATGCCTAAAATGAAGTGTACCAGTCCTCCCCCCACCCCCCACGCGCGCTCTCTCTGAGATATATCCCCGTGCTGTGATTTTCTTAGTGGAGCTCCGCGTTTTATTTCCCAGGGCTGATCGGCTAAGTCCGATTTTAAACTCGCCGATTCGTTTGGCTGGCTTAGAAAACAAATCCAGCCCTCAACAAGACTGCCTACGTTTTGGAGCCTGGTCGCTTGCAAGCTAACGCACAGCACGCACTTCCAAGCAAGGGAAGGGAAGGAGATGAAGCAGCGGCGGAAACTTTGCTTCTGAAAACCCCGTTAACCTTTCGCATCCGCTGGAAAGCCGGGGCCGAGCTGCCTGCAAAAATTATTCACTGCAACCGTTCGCTGCTGATGCACACAACCTGCTTTTTTTTTCATATTATTCCTCAGTGCTCCTCGCTCTGCGTTTGTTTGTTTTTTTTAAAAAAACCCTACATCTGAAGCTGCTTTCCTTGGCTGAACTTTTGCCCGTCGATGGTCGTCTTAATATCCCGTTCAACAAGCCGGCGGACGCCTTAAAAAAAAGCAAAAAAAAAAAAAGCGCAAAAAAAAGCGCAAAAAAAGAAAAAAGCGCAAAAAAAAAAGAAAAAAAGCGCAAAAAAACCACCCCCAAACAAAAACAACTTTCCTTCCTTTTCTCGCGCTCTGCACGCTGGCAGCGGAAAGCGAAAGGGGCAAAGACTTGGGGAAAGCGCCGCAATTCTTTCTCATCACCGTTTACTGTCACCTTCGCCGAACCTGCTTTCCATCTTGGTTTCCGGATTCGGGCGACCTCGGGGGGCCACCGCGAAGCAATCACGCCCGGCCTCTCGATTCCTGTCCCCCCCCTCCGCTCCGCTCACCGTCCGCTCCCTAAAGTTCTGCTCCGCTCCGCTTATCTCAACAGACAGCAGCTGCATGGCGAACGGGCCACACCGGACAGGCGCGCGTCTTTTCCTAAGGCTATCAGGGCAGCCGATCAGAAAGCAACCCGGGTCCTGGCCCCGCTGCTCGGAATAAGTAAGCAGGATGCTGACGGGCAAGATTCTGCTGGACGTTTTTGCTTAATTAAAAGGAGGAGGAGGAGGAGGAAGGGAAACTCCTGACAAATTATTAAAAAGGAAAAAAAAAGAAAGACGGGGAAGCCTTTGCACTTTGCCTTCCTCTCTCCTTTGCTGACGCGTTGCCATCACTGCAGGGCTGCCGTCCTCCTCCACCACCACCACCCCGCTCCACCCAGGGCATCTCTTTTTCTCCCCGTTTGCTGATGTTTGCAGCCCAACGTCGGGAACAGCGGGAAGCTCGGCAAGAGGCGACCGGGAGGAGGAGGAGGAGGAGGGCTTCTCCCAACCGCTTGGCTCCGTCGTCGAAATCCCCGGGCAGGAGAGTCCCCGGTAGCCCGGTGCTTCTGCTGCTGCTGCTTGCCCAGGCGGCGGCTGTGGCGGGGGAGGCAGAAAAGTTTGCACGGCCTTTGGCAGAGGTGAGGACGGGAGCCGGGCGCTGTGAGAGGGCAGGAGGGTGAGTCAGCGCCTCTCCGCTTTGCAACTTCCCTCCTCGCGGGGGGTCGGACCCCTTCGCCCTCCACGCGCGCGCATTCACTCTCTCTCTCTCTCTCACACACACAAACACACACACCCACCCACGCGCACGGCAGCCTCCCGATTCATTTGCATGGGGGGAAGCCCCAGCTCCGGGTCCGATCCCCCTGGAGAAGAGAAGCCAGCCGGCGCGGACGAGCCATTTCCCTCCAGCCCCCACCACCCCCGTCCGCCACACGTACTCTCCTCCGCCGCTCCTGGCACCCGGCGCCTCGCCTCGCCTCCCCTCTCTCTCTCTCCCCCATCGCTACGCCGAGGAGCATGACCATGTTTTGCTGGAGGATGGCTCTGTGGCTGGCCGGGGTGGCCCTCTGGAACAAACTCTCCCGCTCCCGCTGCTCCGGTTTGGATTTCGACTACGTTTACGACCTCAGCCAGGAGGATCCGGCTGAAGCCATAGATTACAAAGATCCTTGCAAAGCCGGTAAGTGCCTTCCCAGGCGATGTTAATCTCCTCGTGCTAGTAGCCCTGCCTCTCTCTCTCTCTCTCTCTCTCTCCCCCCCCCCGGCCTTTTCTCGGGCACTTCCCCGTTCCAAAAGGATTTTTATTTCCAGCACACACACCCCTTCGGGAGGGTAGATGTGGTGGCTTAAATGGGGCGGACGGAGGAGGGAAGCTCACCTGTTTCCTTGGCTTGGGAGCGAAGTGAGACGTTGCCTAACCCAAGAGGAAGCTTTGGGAAAAGCCGGGGCAAGGCGCGCTTGGATTCCGCTAGAGTGGGTGCACCGCAAGCCGCTTGGGGGCAGATCTCTCAAGAACCTGTTGTCTTCTGGAGGGACCCAGCCGGGTCCTCTCCACCTTGCTTGCCCCGCACATCTTCCACCCTTTTGCACTTTTGCAGCCGGGTTGCTGATGCCCGAGCCTCGGAGCAAAGAAAAGTCGGCGGGGAGAAAGGGAAATCTAGCCCCGGTTTTCCCTCCGCCGCCTTGGAAATGTCATTCTTCTCGGGGTGGGGTGGGGGCGGCGGTCCTCTTCTCCATCTCTCGCGTACAATACACGCTACTTTTAACAGATTAACAGAGTTGGAAGGGACCTTGCAGGTCATCTAGTCCAACCCCCTGCCCAAGTAGGAGACCCTAGATCTGCCTCTACCTAGGATCGAACTCACAACCACCTGAATGTGAGGCAAGAGCTCCACCTCTATAACGTCCCTGCGCTTTAAGGGGTGGAGGAGTCGAAAAGGAAAGTCGTGCCCCTGTCGTGAGTTTTAATTCTGGCGTGGAAAGGGCAAAAGGGGTCGGGTTCACCCGAAAAAGCTGGTATTGAGTCCCTTACTCACATAAATGAAGAGCCTGAAGAGAGCTGTTTCTTTATTCTTTATTCTACGCGGTCATAAATTGGACTGGGTTGTTCCTGAGGCTAAGCCTTGGAAAAGTCTGAATGTACCTTAGCTACTTATGATTTTATGTATGTATGTATGTATGTATGTATGTATGTATGTATTTTTATTTTTTATTTATTTATTTATATTTTATTTTATTTTATTTTAATTTAATTTAATTTAATTTAATTTAATTTAATTTAATTATTTTATTTTATTTTATTTTATTTTATTTTATTTTATTTTATTATTTTATTATTTTATTTTATTTTATTATTTTATTTTATTTTATTATTTTATTTTATTATTTTATTTTATTTTATTTTATTTTATTTTATTTTATTTTATTTTATTTTATTTTATTTTATTTTATTTTATTTTATTTTATTTATTATTATTTATTTATTATTATTATTAAGTGCCCAGGTGGCGCAGCAGTTAGAGTGGGGTACTGCAGGCCACTTTAGCTGACTGTGATCCGCAGGTCAGCAGTTCAAATCTCACTGCTTAAGGTTGACTCAGCCTTCCACCTTTCCGAGGTAGGTAAAATGAGGACCCAGAATATTGGGGGCAATATAAATATACATTGCTTACTGGTGTAAACCGCTTAGAGAGTGCTTGCACTGTGAGGCGGTATATAAATCTCACAAATAAATAAATAAATAAATTTAATAGATTTGTATGCCGCCCAACTCCCAAGGGACTCTGGGCGGCTAACAACATATTGAATACAAAATCTAAAAAAAAAGTTAAAAACAATTAAAAAACCCATTAAAAAAACACATACATGCTACTTTCATTGGGCCGGAACTTATCCCTGATACTCTCAAGCTCAACGGTCCCCACGCCTGACGGAAGAGCCAGGTCTTCACTGCCTTACGGAAGACCAGTAGGGTGGAGGCGGTCCGGCTCTCGGGGGGGGGGGGTGTAGCTTGTTCCAGAGGGCCGGAGCTGCCACAGAGAAGGCTCTCCCCCGTGGACCCGCCAGCCGACATTGTCTGGCTGACGGGGCCTGGAGGAGACCAACTCTGTGGGATCTCACATGATGGAAGTGCCACTCAAGCGTTGTTTGAAGGCAACACAGGATCCATTGGGTAGAACTTGTGGACAATTACAGGCCTGTTGGCTATTCTAGCAGTTGAGAGATGCACTCAACGCTGTATCAAGTTTATTTCTGGGCGGTATGTGCCCATGGACAGGTTTTAATGATGGTGTCTATGTATGATACAGGAAAAATTTCCCAGCATTCTTACCGATGAAACAACAGTGCATATGAGCAATGGTAGGTTGTGGGTATTGTTCTGTTATCCCCACAACTGGTACACAATAATATTGTGCTGGGTCACCAACCTGGATCACCACCAACTTTATCAGAATGAAGCAAATCTGCACCCCGAACCTTGGAATGAGGACATGGATCGGCACACTTAACACAGTCACCCATTGAAACCAGCAGGTGTTACACACTTGGTAGGAAATGCAGTTAGATCTTGGGAAGCTGTCCTTCAACCCACCACACTGGAAGTTGTGGAAACTGATAGAACTGCTATCTAAGCAGGGAACAGTTCTTAAGAACTTCAGGCTGGGGAAGATTTAGAAGATGCCTCAAGAGAAGGAATCACACCGGTCTTCCTTATGCAGATCTTTGCTGCTGGATATGGGAGCACCTGCTTTTTAGATAAGGCCTTGACTTGAATGAGGCTTCTGTTTTGTTTTGTTTTAATGTAAGAAAGACACCCTCCCCCGTTCCTCTCGCTTTCAGCTGCTACAAAAGGCAGGTTTTCAGATTTTTCAGAGTTCAAGGAAAAAGCAAAAGTACCATTTCAGGTACATTGTAATTTGTCTTAAAAAGGGAGAAAAAAAAACTGTTCTGAGAGAAGAGAATATATCTAGTTCAGGTTGAACTAATGAGTCCTTGGCGTTCTCTGATCTTAGCTGTTTGCTTGTAGATAATCCAACTAGGTAACCTCATTGATGCTGATAATGTTACCTAGTCTGGTAATGAAAAGTCTGCAAACAAACAAACAAGTTCAGAGAACGCCACCCCCCCAAAAAGTGGAAGATTTTACAGTGGGACACTGGGGAATCTTGGAAAAAATATCCAGGAACAACCCACCCTCTTATTAATTGATAGCTGCTACTTCATATTGAACAACATTTTTGTATGTATTTACTCATGTTTGTTTTCCTTATTTTATAAAAGTCAACAATCTTTTTCCAGTCCAGTCCTATCTATGTTTATTCTGAAGATTTTTCTGTTGAGTTCTGTTACTCCCAGGTAAAATACATAAAATATCAATTTAGAACTAGCATTTATTTCGGGATCTACTGTGTGATAGATCTAATATAAAATTCAATTATGGTTTATTTATTGCAAGTGTAACTAGAATAATTTTTTAAAAGAATTTTTTTATTTTTTCACCATCTTTACATAAACATCCATACATATACCATAATATCAAAACATACATACAGTAATTATACATTTCTGTCCAAAATGCCATAAACAAATATCCTAAATTTGCACCTTTTGTACTTCTATCTCCGGTCTGTTTTCCTTCTATATTTCATTCTACTCCCCTCCCTCTATCTCCCTCTCTCCCTCTTTCCTACTTCCCTCCTCCCTCTCTCCCCTTCCTTTCTACTTCCTCTAACTCCCTATTATCCTTCCCTGAGTACCTCTAATCCATTTATAGTTAACAGACGAGCAATTCAAAACCCTTACTTCATACCAACATCGGTGCTACTCTTAAACTTGTATCTTTAAACTAGAATAATTGAGGGGGAAAGTTACTGTAGTTAAATATAGGCCTTATTATGGTTGTGCTCACACATCATCCAGATATTTAGACTGGATTTGGCATTTTTGTCCACTTGTCAAATCCTTCCCAAGAACCTGGAATAGGCAGATGTTGTTGTTTAATAATATGAAGGCATTTTTGCAGGATGTAAGCTGTTCCAAGTAAAGCTTGGAATTGACCGATGGTGATATTGTTAGTGCCAGTGGTTTTCAGGTAGTGATCCAGTCATTTTGAGATTGTACCCAAACAGCCTATTACTAAGAGTACTATTTTTGTTTTCTTTTGCCACAATAATTCTACTTCTGTTTGTAGTCTTTATATGTTGTGATTTTGTCCAATTCTTTCTCTTCTATTTTGATGTCTCCAGGAACTGGAGTGTCTACTATTCCCGGCTATTTTGTCTTTCCTGTCAACAATTTTTAAGTCTGAGGTGTTCTATTGCAGTTGCTGGTCTGTTTAAATTCTAAAGTCACAGAACACTTTAGCTTCTTTATTTTTTTAAATATTACTTTGTCTCTTTTGTGATCCCACTGGCTCTTGCTTGCAGGTAAATGGTATTTCTTGCAGATATTCCAATGTGCAAGTGTTGCTATTTGGTCTTTCCGTCGTTTGTGATCAATCTGTGTGATATTTTTGCAGTAGTTTATTAGGTAGTCCACTGTTTCTTCAGCTTTTTTTTTTGCAGAGGTGGCATTTGCTGTCTGTTGCTTCTTCTCGATTCTGGCTGTTTATACATTTGTTCTTAATGCTTGGAATTAGACTTCCATCGCTTTCTTCAACTTTCCTGCTCTTAGCCATTGACAGGTTTTGTTATCTGCTTTGTCTGCCAGTTTTTTTTTAAATGTACTTGCAGTGTTTCTTTTCTGTTCTTCATTTGTTCTTTCTTGTAGACTGGTTTGGTCTCCTTGGTATTCAGTAAGCCTTCATGGCATACAGTACTAGCTTCACTGCATCTTCTTCAGTGTCCAGATATTTTTTCCAATGCCCTATTTTCTTCTTGCAAGTACATTGTCTGATGTACTTCCAAAATTTCATGTCCACCTGTGCTTCTTGATAAATACAACCTTTCGACATTTCTTTCATCTGTTCTAGCTTGCTTGTATTTGATCATAGCATGCTGATCTTATTTTCCAAACTATTAATTTGTTTATTGCGGTGAACTGATGCTTATCTTCAGTACTACAGTACTAGCATCTTTTAATACTTGTGCTAGCTGTTCTTTTTTTGTGTGTGAAAAGCTTCAAAGCAGGCAATGTTACTCTTTTGTTTTTATGGTGTTATAGATACTCAGTTATAATTTGCTTCGGTTCCTCTTTTTTTTCAGTCAGAAGACATTGTTCTTTCTGAGGAGAAAACAGAGGAAGAGTGGCTGGTTTCCTCTGTTGCCAATTTCCCTGGTTTGCCTCTACAATCTGAGCTTCTACTGGCAAGGTGTCGATTTACCTTGACAGATCTTTGCAGTTCTTCCAATTCTGCTCCAGTGAATACTTTATTTCATATTATAAATCAATTTTGATCTGCTATTCTCTGTTTTGTTATTTCTGATTTTGGATGTTGTTGTTTCCAGATTTGATGAATTCTTTTCAGATACCCTCTTCTCATTGAACTTGATTTGTAATAGCAAATCATTATTTCTTTGCTTTCAATCTGTATATTTGTGAAGGGTGAACATTTTTTTTTCTTCCACCAGACCTGCAACTGCTGACCCTGGTTGTTCTGTAATCCCTTGGTCACCAGATATCCAGGAACTCCCAACGCTTAGCACCTAGTCTTTGTTGGTCTGGGCAATGACTAATCCGGTATAAGTTTCTCTAAATTGTTTATGGGATACACATTCTTTGTCTGGTTCCTCTGATGAGACCTGTCCAGTGTAGTTGAATCTCTGGCATAGCTGGCATCTTCCTCAGAGCATACAAGTCCCATAACCACTTCATTTGGGCTTTATTATGGTTGATCACACAGTCAGCCAGATATTTAGACTGCTTCTGCATTTTTATCCACCTTTCCCAAGGGCCTGTGATAGGCGAATGCTGGCTGGGGAATTCTGGGAGTTGAAGTCCAGACATCTTCAAGTTGCCAAGGTTGGGAAACACTGTCATAGAACATAAGCTGTTCAAAGTAAAGCTGCCTTTTGCAAGTGACTGATGGTTATTTTGTCTATACCTTTGGTGTTCAAGTGATGCTCCAGATGTTTTGGAATCGCACCAAAGAAACCTATTATGATTGGCACTTCTTTTTCTTTCTTCATTCTACTTCTATTTTAGGTGTTTACATTTTGTTATTTTAGGTCTTTATATTTTGTTATCTTCTCCAGTTCTTTCTCTTCAATTCTGCTGTCCCCAAGTACTCCAGCATCCACTCTCCAGACTTTTTCTTGCCTTTCTTATCAACAGTTGTTAAGTCTTATTAACAATTGTTATGTGGCAAGTGTTTTTCTATTTGAATTCTGAAGTCTACAGCACTTTAGCTTCTTCGTTTTCTGTTACT
This sequence comes from Diadophis punctatus similis, assembly GCA_023053685.1. Lineage (NCBI taxonomy): Eukaryota > Metazoa > Chordata > Lepidosauria > Squamata > Dipsadidae > Diadophis > Diadophis punctatus. The sequence continues at coordinate 13,690,235 of JALIGW010000006.1, read as the reverse complement.
TTGCATGTTTTGTCTTCCACCAATTTTTGCTTGCAGGCAACTTGTATTTCTTGCACATGTTCCAATACATTATTGCTGCATTGTTTTTGTTGTTATTGTTATAACCAGTTTGTCAGGGGCGGGTTCCTAATTTTTTTTACTACCACTCTGTGGGCGTGGCTTATTTTGTGGGTGTGGCTTACCAGCCATGTGATCGGGTGGGCGTGGGCCTCGGGAGCTTGGCAGCGGCCGGAGAAGCAGGGGGGGCAGCAAGACCGCGGCAGCGGTTCTTTTAGGAGGCTCCGTCCGGCCTGAATGCTTCTCCCCATTCGATGATCCTAGGCTCCTGCCACCCGTTCCCCCTCCCCTCAGCAGCTCGAGAAGCCTCGAACGTGCAAAAATGCCTGGGATCATCACCGCACGTTCATGGCTTTTCAGACTGCTGAAGGGAGGGGAATGGAGATAGCTCCTGCCGCCCATTCTTTCAGCGTCTCACATGCTCCCTCAGCCATCCTCCCCTGTTTGGACTCACTGTGGGGTAGGAAGGCAGCGCATGCGCAGTGCCGGAAGCTCGACTTCTGGGCATGCGCAGAAGAAAATAAAAAAATAATAATAAAAAATTTTAATGGCGGCGCCCAGGCACCGGCAACCGACTGCACCGGTACTGTGACATCACCAGTGGGCCGCTACCGGTGCTATAGAGTGGACCGCACTGGTAGGAACCCACCACTGCAGTTTGTGCTGTCTTCTTAAAGCAGCTAACTAGGTGGTCCATACTGCTACATTCATGGCTTCATGTCTGTATTAATTTTTCATGACTGCCTGGACTGGTCCCTGTAGTGTTTTGGCAAGCTTTTCAGAAAGCATTGGCCATTGCCTGCTTCCTGGGAATTAGGAAAGTGACTGGTTCAAGGTCATTCAATTGGCTTTGTGTCTAAGGTGGGGCAAAGGTGGTTTCTTGCCTCTTACATTAATTGCTGAATCAAACTGGCTTTTATGTAAACCACATTAGACATGAAAAAGGATTAAAATCTGGTTTTCCACTATGGAGAAGCTATAGTGCAGCGGTTCTCAACCTGGAGGTCGAACGACCATTTCACAGGGGTCGGGAGACTTTGCCCGGACGCTGCCATTTGGGTTCTTTTACCCTCGGCGCATGCGCAGAATGCTTTGCGCATGCGCAGAGGGTAAAAAAACCCAAATGGCGGTAGGCGGGGGTCGTGGCGGCGGGCGCAGCAGCGGGTGGGTCGCAGTGGGGGCGCGGGGGCGGGGCGCGGGTCGCAGCATTAGGAAGGTTGAGAACCACTGGGAGATGAAACCTAATTCCTTCAAATGAGTATTTTTTATAGAACCAGAAAGCAAGAACTCAGATGCATCTCTGAAGGAGTCAATCTGAAGAGAAGGCTTCCTTCCGTGTATCTCCCAGAGGAATTGCTAGCATCTTTCTTTTGAAAAACCCAAAACTAGCTAACTTTCCTTGCACCAAGAATTTCTTTGATGATCTTCATTTAATAAATCAGTTTATGGAACTTGGAGAAAAAAAATTAGATGATTTGTTTTAGAATATATATTATTTTGATGTGCAATAAAATAGATACAAAACTTGCCTTATGTTCTGTGAATAGTGCTTTATATTGTTAATTTACATACGTATTTGATTATATGAAGTGTATCTGGTTACTAGCTATTTAAATGCCCATGTCCACCTACGGTAATATTTTTCCATATCCTTTGAATTACCTTTTGATAGCGATTGGTTAATATATCAAAAGGGACATCACTGTTTTTCCAGACCTTAGTGAAACATCTGTTGGTTTGCAAGACATATGCTTTAGATTTATAATATATGCTCTTTAAGTGACTTGAGTAAATTAATACAGGATCCATTTAATCCTACTCAGTGGCTTTCCTGGCACCAGGAATGGGGTCATGGTTTATTACATCTAAATGGCAGCATACCTTTGTAGTTTGCGTGTGATGTATGTAGCGTATTATTTTGAAAGAGCTGTTACATGCAATCTGGACCCTTGTAGACAGTTGGAATTTAAAACAAGTGCTTAAATTTTGCTATTACTTAATTTACATTATTTCTGTTTTCCTTGAGATGTAGTTCAGCCAAAGTTAGTGTTCATGTTGGCCACAATTTTCTAATTATTTATTCTTTAGCAACAAATGGGATTAAGTGGTTTGTGGTCTAAATTGTGATGGGTGTACTCCAAACTCAGTGGTTTGAGGCCTGGCCCTGATAAATGTTTTTGGTTGCTTTTAGTCATTTTTATTTACACATTTGACAGTGCAAAATGTGCTTTATTATTAACAATTTTTTTCTAATTATGTGTGTGTGCATGTATACATGTGTGTGTGTGTACATATATATCAGCGGAGGGTTGCTCCCGATTCCGACTGGTTCTTAGAACCGGTAGCGGCGGCGGCGGTAGGCTCCGCCCACCCACCTGGGACGCTTCTGCACATGCGGCAGAAGCGTCGCGAGTGTGCATGTGAACCGGTAGCAAAATCATTTACAATCCACCATACATAATATATTGTATGTATCTCTACATGTATGCCATCTATGTTTAAATTGCAAATACTCTTTACTTGATTGGTAACAAAACAATCATGTTTCAATTATAAATTGTTCTACATGCTTTAAATATCACAGTCAATTTGACCATCTTTTAAGCTTCTGAACAGTCTTTAGCAAGACTACTAAGTACCGGAGTTCCATGCATTTCTTCCTAATTAGTTCTTTGTGCTGCAATTTGGCACTTTGTCCACATTTACTTAGTCAGACACAAGTTGCATTGCTACCAGTAGAGTTTATTTTCAAATAAATATGCTTCGGTTTGTAACCCAGTATGGTAATTCCATAAAGCTATATTCAGGGATAAATTAAATTATATTATATTCAGTTGCATTTTTTATTCCCAGGTAAGGATGTCTGTGGTTGCAGCTAATTTGCAGTTCTTATTACTTAGCTGGTAGCAAATTCCTTTAACTATAGTAAGGCTAAACTTGTGTGTACTATTAAATGTGAGTACGGACTTCTATTTTAAATATTTTCTTTAATGGTCAACCTGCACTGAAGTGCTCATTCATAAAGTAAGAGGCTCTGAATTTTAGATGGCTGAATAAAAATAAATGATAGTGATACACTTACGTTATGTGTGACATTTTAAAAATGTTGTGATATCTTATTTCTTCTAGTATTTTGTACAGAATAAATGACATATATAAGCAAATGTATATTATTTATAATACCAGTAAATGTTAGGCATTCACTTGCTTGGAGTTTAGGAATTCATGGGTGATTCTGATGGATTGTGAAACTTTATTGCAATGGGAGTGTACATCTTTTTATTGCAGCTATCACAATTCCTGGCTTCTGGTGGCATGCTATCCTGCATTCTGGGGATTTGCGAATGTGTGGGGGTGGATTTATCCAAGTTGCAGCCTGCAAGAGTAAATTGCCATTTCCTCATTTAAAAATTGGTTTGGAATTCCTCAAACTCCACCTCTTGCCCTACCTGTGCCTTGGGATACTTGATGTAAGAATACTATAAACCAGTTAATTAGTCTGTGATTTAAGAGAAGAATGGTGAGACCTCTTTTAAGGAATCAGGGCATTGGAATAGGTGCATACCGGAGTTCATTTTTGATGTATTGTGAATAAATCTTAATTATTTTTCCATGCAATTGATGGTTACTATTTGGTAGCTAGAAATTCAGAAGTTCTCATGGAAGATAAGTTAGTTGTGGCTGACAAAATGAAAAGGTCTTTCTGGGGTAGTAGAACACTCCCAGGTAACCAGAAGTATAGGTGGTATCTAATCCAGGTAGAGGAGTACGATTCAAGTGTTGCAGAGTTTGAGTGTAGAATCAGGGGTGAAAGGTTCTGACAGGTCCTGGAGAACCGGTAGCAGAAATTTTGAGTAGTTCGGAGAACCGGTAGCGGAAATTTTGAGTAGTTCCGAGAACCGGCAAATACCACCTCTGGCTGGCCCCAGAGTGGAGTGGGAATGGAGATTTTGCAATATCCTTCCCCCAGGAGTGAGGAGGGAATGGGGATTTTGCAGTATCCTTCCCCTGGAGTGGGGTGGGAATGGGGATTTTGCAGTATCCTTCTCCTGCCACGCCCACCAAGCCACACCACACCCACCAAGCCACTCCCACAGAACCGGTGGTAAAAAATTGGATTTCACCACTGGTGTAGATTCTAGACAAAATTTGCCAGAGAAGTAACAAAAAGGCCTTCCCAGTGTCCAATGACTCTTCCTCTTCTATCTCTGTTGCAACTATAGCAACTATCAAATGTGAAATTGCACACCAGCAAAGTTAGTTTGGTAGTTTTAGCTTCATTTTACATTGCACAAAATCTTTCTTTTCTTTTTTTAAAGGAAAGTTATCCTTCATTTGTACTTCATTTCATCTCTAGATCCCATCTTTTTGATCCCTCTTTTTACAGTACTACACATTTTCTGGCTAGTTGTTATCTTAATTTTGCTCAAGTTCTTAAGGCTCCTTGCAGCCATATGCCACTTGATAACCAGTTGATTACTTGGTTGGCTTCAGATAGTTTGTAATTTGAGGCAAAAGACTGGATAAGTGCCCTTTCTTCGATCCATTTACAGAAACTGAACAAACTGATGGTTGGATCAATCCAACTGACCAGACAGGATTACCCACCACGGCTACCTTAAGACAGTAGGGTAATTTAGAGTAGGAATGGCAACACAGCGCTTTCTTCATTGTAGCAATACTTCCTGATTCATCTTTTGCCACCTGAGGGTCTTATTTCAGTCTGTTTAACTTTAGGAGCAGTCCTGCTCAGGGGTGGGTTGCTCACTTACCTTGCTACTGGTGCGCTGTGCGCGCATCACCACATTTTGTACATGCGTGCGCTCGCTACGCACGCCCCCTCGCACGATTTTGCTTCCGCGCATGCACGGAAGCAAAATCGTGCTGAAATCTTGCGAGGGCATGTGCGCATGCACGCACATGCAATTTTGACAATTTTTTTGCTTCCGCGCATGCGCAGAAGCAAAAAAATCGCCAAAAAATTCGCAGAAAAAGATGGCGGCTCCTAGGCACCAGCAACTGACAGCACCGGGTCGGTAGCCTCTTGATGATGTCACCAGCCCGCCGCTACCAGTGCGATAGAGTGGACCGTACCGGTAGGAACCCACCACTGGTCCTGCTTTTCATTGGCTTCTATATTTTTTTTGAGCAATAGCAATAGCACTTAGACTTATATACTGCTTCATAGTGCTTTACAGCCCTTTCTAAGCGATTTACGGTGTCAGCATATTGTCCCCAATGATCTGGGCCCTATATTTTACCAACCTTGGAAGGATGGAATGCTGAGTTAGTCTTGAGATGGTCAGGGTCGAACTCTTGGCAAGGAGCAGAATTAGTCTGCAATACTACCTTATACCACTGCGCCATCGTGGCTCTTTTAAATTTAATATGCACAGTCAAGTTAATTCATATTGATTAGGAATCACCTTGTCCACAATGATCTGTCCCCTTTCAGGTCTTCCAATTTTGCATCCCTTGCTGCTGTAATGGAATCATTCACTTTGCTGCTAGTGGTCTTCTCTTTCCATCTAACTCTTCCCAAATTGTAGACTTTTCAAGAAAGGTAGGTGTTTGTCTGTAATACGATAACTTGATACTGGTCATTTCTGTCTCAAGTGATAACACTGAATTGCTTTGTTTGATGATCCAATTGTTTGTTTTCTTGGCTATCTGTGGTATTTCAGGGGTCTTTTTTAAATATTCAAATTCAACAGTGTACTCTTCAATACTTCTTCTTTAAAGCCAAGTCTTAATTTTCATGATAGTTATTGTGTCATTGTACAATTATTCTGACATAGCTCGGGTAGAACCTTTACTTCTTCTTCTTCTCTTATCTGTCATATTTCTGTAGATCAGCGGTTCCCAACCTGGGGGTCGCGACCCTTTTGGGGGTCGAACGACCATTTCCCAGGGGTCACCCCGGCATCCGTTAAGACATGGCTTTTCCTGCAGGTGGGGGGGACAGCTTAAATCCACCCGAGCTTACCCCCCAAGTATGTATGTGCTGAATGGATGTTGTTGTTTTAAATAACTGTTTTAAATTTTGTACTTGTTTTTAATTCTATGTAATTTTTGATTATTCTTGTATTTCTCCCTGTTGTACGCCGCCCTGAGTCCTTCGGGAGTTGGGCGGCATATAAGAATAATAAAATAAATAAATAAATAAATCCTCAGCTCCCCCCCACTGCCACAAGCCTGGCCATATCGCGGCCCCACCCCACCGCCGCCATTTGGGTTCTTTTACCCTCTGCATGTGCAAAGCATTCTGCGCATGCGCAGAGGGTAAAAGAACCCAAATGGCGGCGGAGGGGTGGGTCACGGTGGGGGTGCGGGGGTGGGGCGTGGGCCGCGGCATTAGGAAGGTTGGGAACCGCTGCTGTAGATATTCCACTAGTTCTTGCAACTTTTTGATTTGCTAATGGTTAAAGAGCTGATTGAACTTCATCTTCTAGTAGAAAATAGGGAATATTTTCTAAGGAATCTTGGATGATGAAACCCATACAGTATGATCGTCTTTGAATCAGTTACTTTCTGCCCATTGGTGTCAGGTTAGCAGTTCAAGGTCGGAATCTCCTTCTGAGTTCGGAGATCTTCTGGAAGATTTTTTTTTATTTTTAGGAGACATCTTCAATGTGGTTATAGATGTCATTGTAACACTATTTTTTGCCTCTTAACAGCTCTCTAAAATTATTTGTTACGTACCATCCTGAGATCTTTCTTGGCTTTGACTTGTCTTCCCTTTGTGGCAAAATTCATCTTCTGTTCTAGCATACAGTTACCGCATTTTTTGGAGTATAAGACGCACCTTTTTCCTCCCTAAAAGTGGCTGAAAATTTGGGTGCGTCTTATACTCTGAATGTAGCTTTTTCAGAGCTTTTTTCCCAGCCCTAACTAGGTGCTAACGATCTTCCCAGCTCTTACCTTGCAGGCTTTTTCATTGTTAGTCTCTCCAAAGAATGTTTTTCCATCCCTAAGTCTTTGCAGGTTTTTTTTCATTGCTCTACTTGCTCCGAATAAGTTTTTTTCTAGACCTAACCAGGTGCAAATGATCTTCCCAGCTCTTACTGGCTTGCAGGCTCTTTCATTGTTACTCTCTCCGAAGAAGGGTTTTTTAAGTCCTAACCAGAGGATAAAATAATGTGCTGAAGCTGACCAGACTAAGGACGTTAGCCAGATGAATACCTGGTAGGCAGATTTTTCCCCCCTATTTCCCTCCCCAAAAACTAAGGTGCATCTTATACTCCGAAAAATACGGTAGGTTTCTTCTTTCTTGGTCTTTTACAGTTTTTTGACTCATATTCATCCTTTTTGTTTTCATTCTTTCTTTTCTTTCTTAGATTTCCTTCATTCTTCAGGTTTGCTGTCACTGATGTTCAGAAGTTTGAAGTGATTTCTTGAAAGTGGTGGGAATACGCTCAAGATTGTGTAATGGAAACTTATTGCTTTCCTTGTTCCCCTTTAACTTGACGTGGAACTTGCATTTGTGTAGTTCATCAAGTACAGGAAATCCTCGACTTACAATCATTTGGAGCTCTTGCCTCGCAATCAGGAGATTGTTAGTTCTATCCTAGGTAGAGGCAGATGTAGGGTCTCCTGCTTGGGCAGGGGGTTGGACTAGATGACCTGCAAGGTCCCTTCCAACTCTGTTAATATGTATGTATTAATGATCGTTCAAAGAGGCACTGAAAAAAGTGACTTATTACTGTTCCCCACACTTAAGACCGTTGCATCAATATGATAACCAGCATATATTTACAACGGTTGTAGTGTGCTGGGGTCATGCGATTGCCATTTGCAACCTTCCGAGCAAGCTTCTGACAAGCATGGTCAATGGGGAAAAGCTGGATTGGCTTAACTGCATGATTCACTTAACAACTGTAGGGATTGATTTAACAACCATGACAAAAGTCATAAAATTGGATGCAACTCACTTAACAACCGCCTTGCTTAGTAATGGAAATTCTGGTCTCAATTGTGGTTGTAAATTGAAGACTACCCATATAATAATTTACAGACAGACCCTAGCCACATCTTCGCTAGTATAGCAATAGCAATAGCAATAGCACTTCGACATATACCGCTTCATAGTGCTTTACAGCCCTCTCTAAGCGGTTTACAGAGTTCAGCATATTGCCCCCAACAATCTTGGTCCCCATTTTACCGACCTCAGAAGGATGGAAGGCTGAGTCAACCTTGAGCCGGTGAGATTTGAACAGCTGAACTGTTGAACTAGCAGTCAGCTGAAGTAGCCTGCAGTGCTGCACTCTAACCACTGCACCACCTCGGCTCTTAACCAAACCCCTCCATCCCCCTGCATCAATAATGTGGTCAATTTGGTTTCAGTGTGCTCTTTCTGTTCATTCTGTGCTCATTCTGTTCATTCTGTTCATTCTATGTACATAGAATGGTTATTTGAAGAATGTGTCATTAATGAAGAAATAATTGAATTGGTATAAACTGATAAGTTGTTTTCCTGCTTCATTTCTGTTTCTTACATCAGTTAGTATTTTCAGTTTGGGCATTCCAATCTCCAATCAGAGGTAGCATTTCCTGCTTGCGTCTTCTTTGGATTTTATATTGAACTTGGCCATAAAACTAATCAGCTTTCTCTTTTTCTGCTTCAGTGGTTGGAGCATAAACTTGGGTAATTATATGAAAAGATGAAATCTATTCAATCATTGATTGCATTCTAGCTGAGTGCTATCTTCGTTATTATCTTTCTTGGTTCTGAAAGCAAGTCAGTTGGTAAACAGAATGAGCTTCTGATTGGAAGTGTCCAGCTGCATTCCATTTCAATTAACTTAAGAGCCGAGGTGGCGCAGCGGTTAGAGGCAGGTACTGCAGGCCACTTTAGCTGACACTGATCCACAGGTCAGTGGTTCAAATCTCACCGGCTCAAGGTTGACTCAGCCTTCCATCCTTCCGAGGTAGGTAAAATGAGGATCCAGATTGTTGGGGGCAATATAAAGATACTTTGCTTACTGGTGTAAACCGCTTAGAGAGTGCTTGCACTGTGAGGCGGTATATAAATCTCACAAATAAATAAATAAATAAACTAATGCCTACAATGTCACTGTGTAGCCAGTTCATTTTATCTTTCTCTGTATCATGATTTCCCATGTTAATAGTTTTTACATTTATTATTTTATTTATTTTATTTAGGATTCTTATATGCCGCCCTACTCCCTGGGGACTCAGGGCGGCGTACAACATTTGAAGAACTACTAAATACAATTCAAAACAATTTAAAATACAATTAAAAGGCATATAAAATCTCACATACATAGGGGAGACCAAGATGAAGCTGTCTCAAAACCCCGCCTGCAGGAAGAGCCATGTCTTCATGGCTTTTCGGAAGGCCAGCAAGGTGGGGACAATCCGTTTCTCTGGGGGGAGTTTGTTCCAGAGAGCAGGGCCCCCCACAGAGAAGGCCCTCCCCCTAGGCCCCACCAGCCAACATTGTTTGGTTGACGGGACCTGGAGGAGACCCACTCTGTAGGACCTGACCGGTCGAAGGGAAGTATGAGGTAGAATGCGGTCCCGGAGGTAACCTGGTCCTAAGCCATGTAGGGCTTTAAAGATGATGATCAACACCTTGAATTGTACCCGGAGACCAATGGGCAGCCAATGCAACTGGCAGAGTATAGGTGTTACATGGGTGTATCTTGAAACACCCACCACAGCACGCGCATTCCATGTTTCCAATGCCATTTTGTCTTTGCAGTTTTGGATTTTCTTTTCTTTCATGTCAACATCAGCAACTAGATGTCCTTAAGCTTTAATTTAAGTCGTAAGTATCATTGGTATTTTGAAAGATCCTCAGACCTTAGTAGCCTGTTGAGTGTCACTCAACCTGAAGACTCAACATCTGGCACTATGTCATTAGTCACTATATCTCTGTGGCTTCCTTGATAAAATACAAGAGTGGTTTACTATTGCCTCCTTTGCAGTATGAAATGATTAAAATGATAATCTGTGTTCAGTATCATCCTGTATTGCTGCTGTCCAGTATAGGTTCCTCTTTGCTTTAGCTGGGCATTTGGGATGATCTTCATGCCTTGTATTACCTTGCTGGAAATGAATGCTCTTGTCATTCTCCTTACTCTTCACTCATCACTCCCAATAATACCCCTCACCTTTTGAATGAGGCAGCTTAGGAAGACATGGGGAGTATATTGCTCCCTCAAGTCTATTTTGAATCTGAGTATTTGCTTGGACAAGTCTAAGCAGTTTGCCCTTGTTGTTTTCCATTGTTTTTCTCGTGGGGTTGAAGAGAGTCATCCAGTTGGTTTTCATTCCTAAGATAAGATAAGGACTCTCCGCTCTTAATTCAAAAACTTAACAACTAGATCAAATTGGTTATTTTTATAATTTAGAACATGGTGAATGTGGACCAACCTACAATGTAGGTTGTTTTGGCTGTCTTGGAGGCTCTACTGTAGTTTTTCAACTTTGTAAATGTCACAGAGAAAGTGTGAACCTTCCAACTTCCAAATTTAAACAAAAATTATCTGAAGATAAAAACACAGAGAGGCAGAAAGTTGAGATGCAATAGTGTCAAATGAAATAATAAATATAAAGAGTTGTGATGGTGTGCTTGAGGTGGAAATTTAATTTATTGGCTTGCTAGTATGGCAGCTTTCTTATGAAAGTTATTTTGTAGACAATAGTTTATCTCAGAAGAGTACAAGTTATTAGGCAAAATGTGACAAATTATATTCTTTGTGAAATCCTAAATCTTCTATGTTTAGTTTTGAGACGAACTTTTGAGGACTGATTACTGAAATCTATGGAAGTATATTCAATAAAAGAAAGAATAAAAAGTGATGCCGTTCTGAAGTAGCTGTATTTTGTCTGGTATTTTGAAGAAGAACAACTGCGATACTTGTAATTCACAGCTGATGAAGTAAGTCTAAGAGGGACCTGTCTACGCCAATCAGTGAGTTGATACATCAAACCCATAAACTCAAGTAGTTGCATTTTCTCTACTTAGTGCCTGTGATGTAAGAATGTGATTTCCCCCTTCAATATTTAAAGCCGAGATTGTCAAGAATCAAAGATGTAGAGATCATTTTTGCTCTGAAATAGCTTTGGGCTCTTATATTATTGAGTTATGTGAAAGGTGATGCCTAAGGGAAGGCACTCTTGGTCATTAACCATCTGCTCTGCATGCTTAAGATTATTGAGGTGATATTTGCTTGACAAGAAGGCCAGAAATGAATAGATAATTAGCCTATAATTGTTTTTATTGGCAAGAATATCAGATAAAATTTTCAAAGGGATTTATTTCCGAGGATCATGTCTGTTCTCTGAAGCAATTAGCTACATAAATGCTCCTTTTATGCTATGAGCCTTACAATAATAGCAACAAATGTTAGGTGAACAATTATAATACTCTGGTTTATATATATTTTCATTTATCATTTCATTTCCTTTTTTTTCATTTATCAGCAAAAAATGTTACATATATATGTATGCATGCATACACACACACACACACACACACACACACACACACACACACACACACACACACACACACACACACACACACACACATATATATATATATATATATATATATATATATATATATATATATATATATATATATATATATTCTGAGGTTTTCGCGGGTGTTTGTATGTAGGTCTTTGGTTATTCGGGTTTTCTCCCGCATGAAAACAATTTCACGCAGAAATAAACCCGAATAACCAAAGACCTACATATACATATACATATACATATACATATATACATATACATATACATATACATATACATATACATATACATATACATATACATATACATATATAAATATATAAATATATAAATATATAAATATATAAATATATACATATAAATATCAACAGTGCTCACACCGTAGAACACTATTGTGGCATCTAGGTAATGGACACATTTACTTAACATTAAAGAAATCATTTTATTTAAAACGGATGCATATCCAATGGACCAACTGATACATTCTCCAAACTCCATGTATGCTTCTGAAAAGCACGATATTATTAATATATATTCTTGCCCTATTTCAGTCAAACTTCTGGCCTGGATAAAGATATCCATCTTCATATAATCTTAAATTGCATTTTTAAGATCACATCATTTTGGCCCATCCTCAGGTTCTTGTACATATATATCCTGTACATAGCGTTACGGTTGAACTGTTTGTGCAGTTCCAGCAGTTTCTTTAGACTAAAACTTGGCCAAGCTGTGCTATCAGCCATGGTGTTTCCTTATTAATTACAGTGAGGAGAGAAAAGAATATTACGTGTTTGGGTAAAGTGCATTATTTTATTGTTGGGTGAAACTGAAAAAAGGAAGGTGAGGTTGAATGAGCAAACACCATGCATCAATCAATGACTGAACAAAAATATAACAATATAGCGCTTACAAAGTATTTATTCGGGTATTTATTCATGAAAATTATTTCCTAGTTTCCACTTACAAAAGGAAGAATACTATGTCTTCCTGTAGTTTTAACTATAACAGCAATCTTGTGAGGTAAATTTAAGAGCTAGTGATTGGCCCAAAGTCTCTTATTTTAAGAGTGTCCTTAGTTCTAGTCCAACTCCTTAACTATTTTGTCATACCAAGCAAGGTTTTGTAGGTTCCTCGTTGCTGATATTTTCCTGTTCACAACTGGGGGGGAACGAACAATGATAATGTACAAGTTAAATCAATGTAGATTAGTGCTATGTGGTCTTACATTGGCTTCTGGGAGTTATCTGCTTAAATTTATTTGTATGTAATATCCATGCTTTTCAAAGTGATTAAAACTATTATTTTGAAAACAATTAAGGGGGATGAGAAAACTGGATGGCATAATAGAATTATTTTATTTTTATGTTCAGTAATTCATTAGGAGCTCTTTCCCAACAACAAACCAGTCTATATTCTTTCAATTTGATTGATAATTCTGGTAATTAAGATTGTACATATAATAAGGAAATAGTGCATTATCGAAAAATTATATGAATTGTTTAAATAAATCTTTTGACAAAAACAAGATTGAAAAGCATTGATTTTAAAAAAAATCAGGGAAAAAATCTTAATGTGGTAAACATATGGCTTGTTAAATTACATCTATTTTAATACCAGCATAATATAAACACAGATGAAATAATATTTAAAGTACCATTCCCTCTCAAAATGAATATAAGGGTATTAATGACAACTCCCTTTATGTGCTTAGCATATGCCTTGTAAGTCCATTTGCAGAAAAGAAACAATGCTGTTAGTTGTTATTTTCTTCCATTTGCATCCTTTTTGGAAATGTTGTTTTTAAGTTTGTTATTCCAGCACATTCTGAATATGGATAAAATATCAATTGCTCTGTAGGTAAATCTGAAGCTTTCATATACAAGTATGCACCTGTGAACTGTGATTATGCAAACTACTCATTAATTACTCACTAATTCCTTTTCTTATCTTCTGGATATAGATACTATGGAATTGACTTTCCTATTAGCTAAGATGTAATCCCAATCTAATCTTTTTAATTTGTTTTAAAATCATGGCTTAAGTTTTTTTTTTAAATTTACGGTAATTGAAAACTAGTAGTAGCTGAGAAAAGGTGGAGGAAATGCCACTAGGTTTTCATCCTTAAACATTTGCCAGTACCACTCAGTAAAGAGTTTGTGAATTTGCAAAGTTCTGTCCTATTCTGTTTTAGAAAATTGAGCCTCTCTAAATACTTTTGGATTTGACTGTTGGAAACATTTGCATGTAAAGCATGTGTACTATAACTGAGAGCTAACTTTCTCCACAGTGGTACCATCAGGATCGTGATAAAATTTGCATGTGAGGTTCAACTCAGATTTTTCATTTCTTGGAACATAGTTTAAAATTAATCTTAAACTCGGCAGACAATTCTTTGCCTGTATTTATTTATAATTTATATTTATAAAACCCTAGTAAGACTGGAATACTGCAACCAATTTGGCTCACCATACTGCAAAAAAGATGTTGAGACTTTGGAAAAAGTTCAGAGAAGAGCAAGTAAGATGATCAAAGGGCTGAAGAGCAGGATTTGGGTTTGGCTAGTCTAAAGAAAAGAAGAATTCAGGGCAACATGATAGCAGTATTGATAGCAGTATTCCAGTATTTGAGGGGATGCTACAATGAAGAGGGGGTCAGATTATTCTACAAAGCACCAGAGGGCAGGACAAGAAATGGTTGGAAACTAACCAAAGAAACAAGCAACCTGGAATTAAGGAGAAACAGTGAGGACAATTAACCAGTGGAACAGCTTGCCTTCAGAAACCATGGGTGCTCCATCACTGGATGTTTTTAAGAAGAGTCTAGACAGCCACTTATCTGAAATAGTATAGGTCAGGGATCTCCAACCTTGGCAACTTTAAGCCTGGCGGACTTCAACTCCCAGAATTCCCCAGCCAGCAAAACAAAGCTGGCTGGGGAATTCTGGGAGTTGAAGTCCTCCAGGCTTAAAGTTGCCAAGGTTGGAGACCCCTGGTATAGGTCATCCTGCTTGAGCAGGGGGCTGGATTAGAAAGTCCCTTCCTGTTCTGTTCTATTCTTCACCATTCACTTTCTACAGTGTTGCTCTATCTAACCTAATAAGTAAAAATTGCTGCTTATCAATAGATTAAGTCAATGTTTCTCAACCTTGTCAACTTTAAGACTTTAACTCCCAGAATTCCCCAGCCAGCATGGCTGGGAGTTAGTCAACACATCTTAAAGTCGGCAAGGTGGAGAAATACTAGATTAAGTTACAGTTTTCAGTCCATTAAGGTTATAAAGTTAGTATGTAGATCCAAATCGGTCACAGTAGCATTTTTTCCATGTATCAGACGCCCCCATGTATCAGACGCCCCCATGTTTCATGTAGTTTCTTGTAGCACACTATAAGCACACTATAAGTTTGGTTTCATAACCAAACCCCCAAAACTTTACCTTTAGACTGTCCACTGTTGACCTCACCTGATTCCTAAGAGGTCAGTAAGGGGCGTGCATAAGTGCACCAGCGTGCCTACCTTCCCTGTCCTAATGTTCCCTCTTATCAGTACTGTGCAGAAGCCATCTTGTTAGAGTGAGTAATACAACAAGAACAGGAAATGCATCACAGGAACAATAGAGATGAAATCTAGAGTGGCAATGTGATACAGGAAACAACTACAATGGAGAGGAATGATAGACCTGAATATAAGATAGAGGCTCATCCGGCATCATTCCTACCTCACACTTCCCTTCGACTGGTTAGGTCCCACAGAGTGGGTCTCCTCCAGGTCCCGTCAACCAAACAATGCCGGCTGGCGGGGCCTAGGGGGAGGGCCTTTTCTGTGGGGGCCCCTGTTCTCTGGAACCAACTACCCCCAGAGATCCGAATCTTCCCCACTTTGCTGGACTTCCGAAAAGCCATTAAGACATGGCTCTTCCTACAGGTGGGGTGATTTTGAGACAATTTCACATCCTAGGTCTCCCCCATGTATGTATGGTTTTATATGTTTCTTTTTAAAAAAAAAATCTTTTTAAACTGTTTTTAAATTATTATATTGTTTAGTTGTTCTTTAAATGTTGTACGCCGCCCTGAGTCCTCAGGGAGTAGGGCGGCATATAAGAACACTAAAATAAAAAATAAAAAATAAAAAATAAATAAAAAAAAATAAAAAATAAATAAATAAATAAATAATAAATAAATGAATGAATGAATGAATGAATGAATGAATGAATGAATGAATGAATGTGCGGCCTTCTCCTTGGCCTCCTGTGTATAAGATGCACTTCAATTTTTAAGTAAATATTTTAAAGAAAAAGTAGTGTCTTATACACAGAAAAATATGGTAATTACATTTTCCCCCTTCTGTATCCTATTGCCATTCAGAGATATCATAAAGCAGAGATGCACAGTTTGAGGCTTTAAGTCTGACCTAAATAAAGGCCTGTCAAACTGGCGGCCCACAGGCCGGATACGTCACGTGTAGGCCACACCCACCCTGGTTCTGCAAAGGGAAAAAACGTCATGATACGTCAGGATCCGGCCTGTGACGCGATTCAAGTTTGACACGCATGCTTTAGGATCTCAAATGACCTTGAAAAACCTTATGTGTACTCTTCAGAGTCTCTTAAAATGTTGGCAAAAAGACAGCTTACTTTATAACGAATTATAAGGACAGCTGATTATCAGTTGCATTAATTATAATTTTTAATTAAATTGAAATGCAATTTCAATTAAAGCAAATATGGTTTTGGCTGTTTTGGAATAAGGTTTGCAGCATGCAATTTAAAGGATATGTGCAGCTTTTGCCCTGAAATTATTTGTTTATAATATGTTTTCGCTAGTGAGTCATTTATATTTTTGTATATTTGCACACAGACACACACACACATACACACACACACACACACATTGCTATAGCACTATCAGCATGACGTTCTTAAAGAAATGATATGCAGTAGATAATGTGCAGAAATTCTTCTTACATAATATCTGTGTATTTCAGTATGTTACTTACACAAGCCAATTATTTCTGGTTTCACGTAGGATAGTTTTAGAACAATTCAGTGGGTGTGAGAACATGATGGTGCTGAACTTTCGAGATGAATTGCCCAAATTCACCATCTGGCAAAAAAATGCTTTTCTATGTTTATATGAAGACATGAGATATTCTATTATTTTAATCTGCATGCTCATTGTGTAATTTCTCCTTTCTTTTAAATATATCTGAATATATTTTATTGGTTATTCTTTGAGGTAGTTTCATTATGGAATAATGTATATGGGGTCAAATATTCTAGAAGATTCTAGAACAGTGATGGCGAACCTATGGCACGGGTGCCACAAGTGGCACGTGGAGCCATATCTGCCGGCACGCGAGCTGTTACCCTAATTCCGCTCCAGTGCACATGTGCTCTCCGGCCAGCTGATTTTTGGCTTTCACGGAGGCTCTGGGAGGGCATTTTCGGCCTCCGGAGGGCCTCTGGGAGGCAGGGAAGCCATTTTCGCCCTCCCCATGCTACAAGAAAACTTCTGGAGCCTGGGGAGGGCGAAAAATGGGCCTACCGGGCCCACCCAAAGTCGGGAAATGGGGGAGCGGGGGGATGGTGCACACATGCACAGGGGTGGGGCAGCACAGGGGGATCACACGCGCATGCGCAGGGGGCATTGAATTATGGGTGTGGGCACTCGCACGTGCGCAATAGCGTGCACGTGCGTGCTTTTGGCACCCGAGGAAAAAAAGGTTCGCCATCACTGTTCTAGAATATTCCCATAGTCGCTTTGCCTTGCACAGATGTAAGAAGACAAATACACAGTACAGCTGCTATTAAAAGTGATTTATATAAGTAAATTCAAATATATGTGGATGCTCAAAGGTAATTTGATTATATTTATTGATATAAGAGCCACGGTGGCGCAGTGGTTAGAGTGCAGTACTGCAGGCTACTTCTGCTGACCACTGGCTGCCAGCAGTTTGGCAGATCGAATCTCACCAGGCTCAAGGTTGACTCAGCCTTC
The DNA here is from genome assembly GCA_023053685.1 of Diadophis punctatus similis. Classification (NCBI taxonomy): domain Eukaryota; kingdom Metazoa; phylum Chordata; class Lepidosauria; order Squamata; family Dipsadidae; genus Diadophis; species Diadophis punctatus. The sequence goes on along the minus strand of JALIGW010000006.1, from coordinate 13,672,681 downwards.
CATCCTTCCGAGGTGGGTAAAATGAGGACCCAGATTGTTGGGGGCAATATGCTGACTCTGTAAACCGCTTAGAGAGGGCTGTAAAGCACTGTGAAGCGGTATATAAGTCTAAGTGCTATTGCTATTGCTATTGCATGAAAAAATGTATACAGGACCTTTCCCACTCCCCTGAACTAATGGACTTACAAGTGCCTTGACCCTTCCATACAGAATCAGCTGTTTAACTAAAGGCTTACTGAAACACTTCTGACACACAATTCAACCGGCCATAGTTGCTCAGATACTTACAATGAGTTCACACTAATAATGTTTTCCCAATGCTGTTAAGCATACAGGAATAAGATTAGTATATAAATTCTGTGGTAAATACAGCTGTCAGAGAAGTTTGACTAAAAAAATATTTGCTATCTCATACAATTTATCATTCTGCATTGGAATACCTAATATTTGAATGACTATGAACAGTCTTTTCAAACAGTTAGCTCATTTTTTTTAACTGTTAAAGTGAGTGATAGATTATTGGAAACTGCACTGCCCCTTTAAAAAATTATTTATAAGTATTCATGCAAAATAAATGCTTAAGGCAAACCAGGGGAAAATATACTCATGTTACTAAGGAGAGCTTAGCTAAAATAATGTAGATTTATAAAAAGAGTGTATTTGTATTGTTTGTAACTTATTCCAACACACCTCACTCTGTATAACTTCCAATCCCACATATATTAAAAAATTAAAATACAAGTAAATGTATTTATTGATTAATTTACATAATTAATAAGATAAAAATGACAAAAAATACAAAAGTGTATTCCAAATAACCATCATATAACCATCTATAAGAGCCGAGGTGGCGCAGCGGTTAGAGGCAGGTACTGCAGGCCACTTTAGCTGACACTGATCCGCAGGTCAGCGGTTCAAATCTCACCGGCTCAGGGTTGACTCAGCCTTCCATCCTCCCGAGGTAGGTAAAATGAGGACCCAGATTGTTGGGGGCAATATACATACATTGCTTACTGGTGTAAACCGCTTAGAGAGTGCTTGCACTGTGAGGCAGTATATAAATCTCACAAAATAAATAAATAAATAAATAAATAAATAAATAAATAAATAAATAAATCAATCAATCAATCAATCAATCAATCAATCAATCAATCAATCAATCAATCAATCAATCAATCAATCAATATCAATCTAGCAGGCTTCACTCTATCATGGGATCTCCAGGCCAGTTGATGAAGTCATGTTTTAAGGGACATCTAGAAGGCCAACTTGAATTAAAGGTTATTGACAGAAATTGTTGTGTCCTGGGACAGAAGAGGCTTGAGACAGGCTTAAGACAAACAGCTCTTTATTGCAACTATATACAAGATCCAGCAGAGAGCCAGGCTGACAGCTTCCCCTTTTATAGGGAGCTGACAGATGGCTCAGCCAATCAGCAGTCTCTATTTTCCCGCTTGAACAGCGGACCTTAGAGTAACCAGGCAGTCTCAATATTCAACAGAAATATAGATATTTGGAGAGAAATAAGCAGGATTTGGGGCTAGATGTTCACATTTGATCCCATTTTAGTTCTATGCCAGTTAATAGAAAACTATATTACAGACCTAAACTTGATAAGCTTACCCAGACTTTAAATTTGCTTTCAAATCCATCTAGAAAAAAATAATGATGGACATATTTAAGATGAATGTTCATCCAGATATATTTACACCTTCCCAAAAGTGAGATGTAAGCCATAAGGAACACTTTTGAAACATCTAATCTTGCGTAGCTTCTTCTCTGGCAATATTACACTGCTAACCAGAGCATACAAAACATTTGTTAGACCAATTCTGGAATACATCTCACCTGTCTGGAACCCGCACTGCATATCAGACATAAATACAATCGAGAGAGTCCAGAAATATTTCACAAGAAGAGTCCTTCACTCCTCCGCTCACAAAAAAATACCTTATTCCACCAGACTTGAAATACTGGGATTAGACAATTTGCAACTACGTCGCCTCTGATCTGATCTAAATGTAGTTCATAAAATCATATACCAAAATGTCCTTCCTGTTAATGACTACTTCAGCTTCAACCGCAACAATACACCAGCATGTAATAGATTCAAACTAAATGTAAACAGCTCCAAACTCGACTGCAGAAAATACGACTTCAGCAACAGAGTGGTCAATGCCTGGAATGCACTACCTGACTCTGTGGTTTCTTCCCCAAACCCCAAAAACTTTAACCTTAGACTGTCTACAGTCGACCTCTCCCCGTTTCTAAGAGGTCTGTAAGGGGCGTGTATAAGCCTACCATCCCTGTCCTACTGTCCTATTGTCCTCTTTTATCGTTACTTTTTACTTATGTTTATACAAAGTACTACTATCCTATACATGTTTGACAAATAAATAAATACATAAAAATAAATTAAAAAAAAATACCACTGGAAAAAGATTTCATTTTCTATATTAACTGTATGGCCAAAGCCTTGGGTAAGCCAGATTTCAATCTCCCTCAACTTGAAGGCATTCACACTCCCGTCTTGCTATACACTGATGGAGTGCACCTGTCATTTCATGTATTCCAAATGACCTTATGAGAACCCTAAAAGCTATTATCCAGTACTGTGGGGAGAACATCCTGGTCATTGTGTTTAAATAACAACTGTAATATTTCCCAAAGGTAAAAACACAAAGATGAATGATTGGGAAAATGTAGTGGAATCGAGTAATAACTGCAAATACCCGGGATCAGTTTTTCATCACAGAAGGGTCTGAAAGGCCAATGAGTATGTCAGGCTCTAAAATCCTCAATGACTATTAAAATATTTGTCTTCTCTAGAAAAACAGAATTGATTTAGAACTGTAAAACTCTTTCAGATAAAATCTCTTACCCAAAATTCTTTACGAGGCACAAATGGGCATTTCTGCAGGGTGCCCACAACTTACAACGGATTAGTTTGCGACTCTTCGAAGTTGTAATCTTATCTGAGAAAGAGACTTATCATCCAGATCCGAAGTTCTGATGGTTGGGACCTCCTGTGGAGAAGTGATTGCAATTTGGGCGCTCAGCAACCTGGTTGCATTTACAGCTGTTTGCAACTCTCGCGGTCATGTGACCACATTTTACAATGGTTTTGTTGAAAACTAGCGCTTACTTCCAGTTTTTGACAAAACAGCACGGTAGCAAACAGTAGGCTTACTTAATGACTGCAGTGTTTGCTTAATGACGAGAGTGTTTGCACTTAGAACTGCCACATTCATTTAACAACCGCTTCAAAAAAAATGATGTATGTTTTAAAGGGCTATATATTTTTGGCAAGTCATATACATAAAGCACTTAGACTAGAGCAGTGATGGCGAACCTATGGCACGGGTGCCACAGGTGGCACGCGGAGCCATATCTGCCGGCATGCGAGCCGTTGCCCTAGCTCAGCTCCAGTGCGCATGTGCGTGCCCGCCAGCTGATTTTTGGCTCGCGCAGAGACTCTGGGAGGGCGATTTCGGCCTCTGGAGGGCCTCCAGGGTGGCGGGGGTGGAGCGTTTTTGTCCCCCCCAAGCTCCAAGAAAGCCTCTGGAGCCTGGGGAGGGCGAAAAACGGGCCTACCGGGCCCACTGGAAGTCGGGAAATGGGGGAGCGGGATGGGTTGCGCACACATGCGCAGGGGAGTGGGGCGAGTGAGGGGCTTTGAATTATGGGTGTGGGCACGTACGCGTGTGTGATAGCGCACGCGTGCACTATTTCGGCACCCGAGGAAAAAAAGGTTTGCCATTACTGGACTAGAGATTAGGATGCCTAACATAGAAATAATGCTGTGATTAATTTATTCAGTTTGTGATGTGTTGAGCAAGGATGACTTGGAGACATTAGAGCAGCAGAGAACACCTATATCTCAAAGCCGTAGGATAGATGACAAGGATGTAGAAAATGCCGTGAAACAATCAATCTGCTTACTTTCAGATATCCAGGGAACAGCAAGTGTTGAGGTTGGTTCAGTTTCTTTCTGTGCTTTAAACTGGACTTTAACAGTGATTCATCATTTTGGAAATAAGGAGCTCATGGTCACCAGAAGGTATGTGGGTGTTGGCAGTTTTGGAAGAACAGCAGAAGTTGGGAGAAATTCTGATTATTCCAAGGAACATGGCTTTCTTTTTAATTTCCTAGCTTGATCACAAGGCATTCGGTTGTTCATAGTTTTAACAGTGTGAGCTTGTTTGTACTTGATATCTTGCAAGGATTAACTGATAGCATTCACATTTTGAAGCCAGGTATTTGTTCTACTCCAAATCTATTGCTAAATTGGGGGTGCTATTGTCTTTAATTTTATTTGATTACATTCTTAACAAATTGCAAAGTGGTAGGCGCATTTTTTTAATATAATGTTGTAAAATTAAATTAGAAACAGGTAAGCCATTTAATTTTATCTTGATTGTATAGATTGCTTTATTTGAAAATACATATTGGTTTTGTTTGCATTAGTCTATTATCTCTAATGTAAATGCTGATTCTGTTTGATGGAGAAATATAGTTTTGTAGATCTGGTAAGGTAAGCCTGAAACCAAAGGAATATATTCTCAGAAGTTTTAAAAACACTTGAACTTTAAGGTTATAAAACCAAGACATCAAAACTACATGAATAGTACTTTAATAATAATTTGTAATGAATAAATATCTTTATAATTTATGGAACCTGGATTAGGTCTCAATGCATCATCAAATGCAACTGATATGGTTTAAGTTTGTTTAAAAACTGTAATGCAAAAATGTTTGTCTTCTTCTGATAGAAATGTTTTAAAGTTCCCAATGTTATTTTGCATCTCAATTCTCGACAATTCAGCTGGAATACAGTAGAGTCATATGGGTAAGGTGACCAGATGTCCCGCTTTTGGCGGGACAGACACGCTTTTCAAGCGTGTGTCCCGCGTCCCGCATTCTTTCCAAAAAGTCACGCTTTTTTGGAAAGAATGCCGAAACAGCGGGACGTCTGGTCACCTTAGAAGGGGAAGCACAAAAGAGAGGTACTACACCGAAATACAAACCGAAAGCAAGTCAGGCAAAGCGGAATTTCAGCAAGCCGGCTGCCTGCTGGGGAGAGGGGGAAGGGGGACTGCTCCTCCTCTCCTTCCCCCGCCCCATCCCTAGCCCCACCCTCGGAGGCGCCGCTGCTGTTGGGATGCGGGTGGAGGGGTGAGGGACGAGGAGCCGTCACCGCTGCCGTCGTTGCCCTGGGGCCGGGCAGGCGACCGGGAGACCGCGGCGCTTGGATGCCTGGAGCTCACCATGGGCTGCTGCGGGAGCGCCGCCTCGCAAGTAAGCTGCCGGCTGCCTCGTTTCCCCGCCTCCCGCCTCCCATTCGTCGCTTGCCAGCTCAAGCCACTGCCGGCTCCCGAAGGGGAGGTGGGAGGCGAGGAAAGGCCTCCCGCCTCCCCCCCCACCTGGACGCCGACATTTGTATTGTTTTGCCCTCTGCGCATGCGCAGCGTGTGCAGAGGGCAAAACTCAAATGGCGGCGCCCAAGCGGGCCCGCCCCCCGTCCCGCTTAAAAAAAAATCTGGTCACTTTACATATGGGGTATGGCTAAGGAAAGCAGATCTATTCCCATCAGTGATTTTCACGTTTTTATCATAATTCTGTATATCTTCTCTACATGTGTGTACCTAGATCAGTGGTAGGTTGCTACCGGTTCGGACCGATTCACCTGAACCGTTAGCTCTGACTCCAGCCGAGACTGGTTCTCTGTATATATGAAAGTGGGCTTGCCCGCCCACCCCTGGGTTATACTGACCTTTATCTCTGCTTCCAAAGCCCAGCTGATCAGGGGCGGCAGATTGAATTGCTGCTCCGCAGTTGTTTTCCTTGCTCCTTGCCTAGTTTGCAACGCCGAAGTTCTATTTCCTCTGAACTGTGCACTAGGGGTCGGTTCCTCCTGGTTCGGACTGGATCGCCCAAACTGGTAGCGAACTGCTGGTGACGTCACAGTCAGTGCCGGTCCGTGCACGCCGCCATCTTTTTTTGGGGAGGGGTTGCGAATTTTTCCCCTTCCGCTGCTTGAAAAAGGGCTCTCGCGCCCACACGCGGGTTAATACTGACCTTTATGTCTTTGCCCGAAGCACAGCTGATCAGCTCCTCAGCTGTGTTTCAGGCTGATTCCTGCTTCTGAGCATGCGCGGAAGCCAAATTGCATGAGGGGATGCGCGCGCATGCACGCGAAACATTCCAATGCGAAACGGTGGCGAAGGTAAGTGGAACCCACCCCTGCTGCGCACGCACGTGCAGCGAAGCACGCACTCAGTGAAGCAGTTGTAAAACTGGTAGCAACCCACCACTGTCCTAGATGTATGTATATTTTAAGAATCATCTCAGCACATATATTCAGATTCAGGGATATATTATAGGCTTTAGGCACAACATCCAGCAATTCCCTGCTTCCATGTTACCTGCTTCTTTACAGATGAGTTTAACATGCAGCTGCCAGATAATCACTAGACTTCCTTCCAACTTTAGTGATAGTGCATTGATGCACACTATTACTCAGACAATTTGCTGGCCTTGGCAGCCTCAAAATTGGAGTGAAACTGTCATGCATGTTGGAGATGACACCACTTGCCATGACAGGTGAAGAATATATTTATTGGAACATTTTTATAAGAGAAGAAAAGTGAAGAAAATTTGGGATCAAATGTCCATTCAAAATACTCTATAAAATGGATATCCACATGCAGTGCAGAAAAATTGTTTCTATTAGAGTGGAATTAAAAAGTGTTATATTTGTATTATAACTTTTTCCTTAAAAATCAAGATAATACACAGGGGAACTACTCATTATGTGATCATAGCATCTTGAGAGAAACTAGACTGAGACATAGTGATTCTTCCAAAGTCACACAGTGAATATCACGTTGAAGAAGAAGTGCAAAACTCAGTTTCCTTAAATCCAGTACTTTAACTACTGCCATACTGGTCACTATACCATACTGGCCACTATGATCTTACTAGATAGTCTCACCTGATAATTTAAAGAAAGACAAGAGCTGTGATTTGTCATAATATAGCTGTGATTTTGCATAAATAGAGGGATACAATCAAGGACCAGAGAGGTACTAGTACCACTCTATAAAGCCTTAGTCAGACCACACCTAGAGTACTGCATCCAGTTTTGTTCACCACACTACAAAAAAGACATTGAAACCCTAGAGAAAGTGCAGAAGAGAGCAACCAGGATGATAAAGGGTCTGGAAAATAAAACATACAAAGAGCGGTTGCAGGAACTGAGCTTGGCCAGTCTGGCGAAGAGAAGGACCAGGGGTGACATGATAGCAGTGTTCCAATACTTGAGGGGATGCCACAGAGAGGAGGGGGTCAGGCTGTTCTGTATGGCACCAGAAAGCCAAACAAGGAATAACGGATGGAAGCTGACCAAGAAGAGATTCAACCTGGAAGTGAGGAGAAACTTTCTGACGGTGAGAGTGATCAACCAGTGGAACAGCTTGCCAGCAGAGGTTGTGAGAACCCCAACACTTGCGACCTTCAAGGAGAGACTGGACTGCCATCTGTCTCAAATGGTGTAGGAACTCCTGCTTGAGCAGGGGGTTGGACTAGATGACCTACAAGGTCCCTTCCAACTCTAATAATAAATCTAAAAATAATATTGTTTTCAGAATACTAAGGATACTAAGGATTGAAAATATTTGCTGTTTGCAGTATTCAGTTTTATCTTGGTTTAATCATGTTGCAGATATTTTCTATGATGGAAAAATCATTTTCAAATGTTGCCTTTGATCTTTCTGAAGTGAAGTCAACTGAAGGTTAGCAGAATGGATTTCTCACACTGCTTGAGAACTGACATTCATATTTAATGACATGGGATGATGTCACCCTTCAGTTAAATTCTTGGCTTTCTCATGCCTGATTATCATTCTAATCAGCAGAATTGCAGAGATCATTAGCAGAATAATGTTAAAGTGCTTTTAAAAAAATTAAAGTTCTCATCCAAGCCTTGAGCAGGTTGGTTCCTTTAAGATTTTAAGAGATTGCTATTATCTTCAGTTAACATGTCTCAAATTTTTTAGTCTAAGTAAAATACGGTAAGATTTAAACTGGTGGAAAATAAACAATTTGAAACAACTTGAACATCACATATTGTCATGAAAGAAGAAAATAATAAAAAGATCAATGTGAAATCAAAATAAAATGTAACAATGCTTGTCTAAAAGAAGGATAACAACAGAAACACAGAAAAACTAAAACTGCATGACTTCTGATCAGTAGCTGAAAGTCAGATGCTCATGAACAGAGGGGGGGTGAAGGCCCAGACTGAATACCTGCCAACTATTGCTAAGGGCATATCTCAGGTTATGCTCTAGGAAGATAAGACAAATTTATAAAGTGCTGATATGCAAACCTTAGCTACAGAAGGATATTTACTTAGGCTTGGTTTTTTTAAAATTAGCCTTGATGAAAATGCATTGTTGAATTCTCATTGCAATTATTGAAAGTAATCAGGGGTGGGTTCCACTTACCTTCGCCACTGGTTCGCATCACGACGTTTCGCGCGCGCATGCTTGCTCCGCTCGCTTGCGAACGCGCGTTCCCCACGTGCAATTTCACTTCTGTGCATGCTCAGTAGCAGGATTCAGCCCGAAACACAGCTGAGGAGCTGATCAGCTGTGCTTCGGGCGAAGAAATAAAAGTGAGTATTAACCCGGGGGCGGGCAGGAGGGCTCTTTTTCAAGCTGTAGAAGATGAGAAGCCATCCAAACACAGAAAAATTCACCAAAAATTCCCCCAAAAAGATGGCGGCACCCATGGACTGGCACTGACCGAACCGGATCCATGACGCCATCGTCGGGTCACTAACGGTTCGGGCGATCTGGTCCGAACCGGGAGGAACCCACCCCTGGAAGTAATACAATGAGCTGACTAACATTACCAAATTTGGTAAAGCAAAAAAACGATATATCTGATTTAAGATGATTGATTTGTATGCTCCTAACATTGAACATGTTGAGCAGTATTAGATTTTTTTTAAAAAAACTAAAATCGAGTGTAAAAGTGTGTATTACATATTGTTTGGGCTACTAAGATCAGCATATTTTTGAAGAGCACTATATTTTTCTGCTTTTTTCAAAATACGACTGGATGGAATCCCTCCAAAAAGGAATGTTGTGATTGATGACTGGTTGCAAAACGTTGTCTCCTTCCTCATCTGTATCTGCACTCTCAATTCATGAAGTTGTGGTTTTATTTATTTTTCTTATTCCTACATCACATGATTTATTACATCCTACAAATATGGCTCAAAAGTCAGCATGTGGTACAACACAGATGTTTCTTGAAAGGCAGATTGCTGTATGAAACAGTTCTATTAAAGAGTTATTCCAAAATATTTTTAAGCATTAAAATGACTGCAGAAGCTGAATCACCACTGTGAATTGTCAATGTCATTCCTGTGTCAGATTTACTTTTAATAGGAGTGCCTGAACAACTAGATATTATTAAATACCCTATTAGCAAACAAGCATATTGTGCATCAGATAGAAATTAGGCAGCCCTGAAAGTTAGCAGTTTCTAAAATGCAGTATTCAAAATAATTGCACATGATACTGAAATTAGCCTGTTTGTTGGGTTATCGGCTAAATGGAGGTATTAATAGGGTAACTTCGTTTGAACAAATAAGGTAGGAGAAACTAGAGTTTCACAGAGTTTCATAAGACTCAGTTAAATCTTGCTTGGATTTTATACATGAAATATATAATATTTATATAACTTCAATATAGAATTAGAAATTTGAGGCTATAACTGATTTTCAAAGCAAATTTAAGAGAATGTCTAAAGTATAGTAGAACCTAATTAAAATATCTATATTAGTATATACATACTAGAAATGACTATTGGGATAATTTGATTTAAAATATTTTAATGAGTAGGACAATTCAGAATAAGTGTAAAATAACTAAAAGCTACTTTTTGATATACCATCGGGGTAATGCTTTTTATATCAAAAGCAAAGTGAATATAATTCTTTTCAAATATGGCTTTTGATAAATGGGGAACAGTAATTTAAAATAAAGGCATGTAATTAATGGAACAAGTTTCAGATGGGAAAACAGGCTTTTCACATTTCCTCTTTCTGAGCTTGAAATATCCACTGTATTTGTTTGCATCTTTAAAACATGATATATCACTGGAGGGACAGAACTTTGAAATACCCTACACATGGCATTATTAAAAAAATTATAACCCCACATACCTTTTACTATAGGACAAAAAGAATATCTTCTTGTGAATCAAAAGATTCATAATATGCCTGGAAAACAGAAACATGATCCTTAATTCTAAATAAATCAGTAGCTCTATAGGGAAATACTGGAAATCCAAATCTGATTGAAGGAGCCTCCATTCACTAAATAAGGCTATAGTATAACCTAAACCAAAGATTCTCAATTTTAAAAAAGAGACACTAAAGAAAAGACTTCAACCATTCAATTTTGGGCAATTATTTCTTCAAACCCATGTCCAAATGACAGTTAAAACAGCCTATTCTACAAAGTTCATCCAATCAGTTTTAACCCTTGCTCAACTATTCTTCATATTTGCTGCTAATATTTAGTAGTATAGCTACAGCAAGTTTGCTGTTCTTGTTGTTGACAAATGTCTATTCTGTGGGAAATAATTTGTGGGCTTCTTCATTAGTAGACCTGGGATTATCATGATAATCCTCATAATATTAATACTCATTTGCTTAGTGGTTGCTAGCTGCAAGAAATCAAGTACTTTAGGGGCTGCAATCAATATCCCCTGTAATTGAGAACAAGCTCTATTATGGTTAATGGAATATAGCTGAATGATTGTGCTCTTGAAATCTAAAATTTCTACAAATTGCTAAATGCTTTCTGGTGTTATTTAGTTTAATTAAATTTTGTCTTAATTGCTTTAAGAAAAAGAGGTAAAATAGATGTTAAAGTATATATTTTGTGTATCATGGGTACTTTTTCAAATTAAATTGAATTCCAAATTAAAACCAAGCAACAATTCATTTGACACTCTATCAGCTACGGTTTCGCATTTTTTTATGCAGAATCACAGATATTAAGGACATAAATCAGTCTATTCATTTTCATGCATTCATTCAGTTAATCACGGATTTCAATTATTGCATTAATCTGATTTTTTTTTAAAAAAATGAACAGTCACAAAATTTGTGTGAATTCTCTGCAAAACAGTTATAGCTGGCAGAGACCAAATATTTATGTCTTTGAATGATATCCGTTTAGGAGACTATCCAATTAAATTAGCAGCATCAAGACCCCATGTACAAAATCCATTTATGGTAGTTTAACCCTAAATTCCTGGAATTGGACATTTCACTACAGAACATACTTTTGAAGACTTTACTAATACTTTGATTATTGAACAAAGAAAGGCACAATATATTTCAAAGAAATAAGTAATAACAGATTGGCTTGCAGGGACACCCAAATCATCTTGAAATTGCAGAGCCATCATTATTTTTCAAAGGATGGGAAAAGGATTGTTCCCCCTCCCCCTCCAGTTCATTTTTGGCTAACAATGTACTTGGAGCTGTAGGGCATGTCCTCTCTCATGGCCTCTCTTTGATATGTGAAACTAAGTCCCAATGACATGGTAAGCTTTGCTCGTGTCAGTTTTCTTTGACAAATGTATATGACATATTTCACAAATCTTTCCTTTCTCACAGCTGTGGCTTCTATTTGAAGCACTTCCCTGCTAATTGTCCCGGCAATAGCAGCCCTATCTGTAGTTATCTTTATTGGCCTGTTTTATCCTTAGCGTATGTGCCTAAGTCCCTGTTGATGTTAATATGAGTTAATCACACATATCAAAAGGATCATAAACAGTTTCAAAATTCTGCAGCCATCAGTTGGGAAAGGCATCTAATTACCATTAGACTGCTTGGAAATGTCTTTCCTATTGCTTTGTGAGAAAACGCACCACGGTACCAAAGTTTAGTCATTCCAGATGTTCTACTGTAGTGACCCCTATAGCTGAGCAGTGCTTAGCTTTCTTTGTATATCTCCAAACTGAACCTCTCTTCCTGTTTTAAATCCCTTCTTTGTTGGCCCCTAATGAGCAAGACTGCCGGATTACCTCACCGAATAATATAGTGCTAACTTGTATGAGTTTATTTTAAAGTGAAGTTAACAGAGTTTCTCCCTTGAAAGTATGTTTAGACTTGCAGCCCAAACCTACAGTTCTTTATATCCGGGTCCCCAAACTTAGCAACTTTAAGACTTGTGGACTTCAACTCCCAGAATTCTCCAGCCAGCTATGTTATACTGGCTGGAGAATTCTGGGAGTTGAAGTCCACAAGTCTTCAAGTTGCCAAGTTTGAAGACCTCTGCGACATCTTATAGTGCCATCAAAGCGGCAGCTATTGTCACACTAGCTGTGAAAGTGAGATGGGCAGTCTCTAAATCTGATAAATAAAAATAAATAAAATAGTGACTTAGTTTGGTTTTAGCTTAGTATATTCAGTGATCGTGCTTTTATAATTTGCAATAATGGATTATAAAGTAACACAATGCGTTAACCCAGCAATTGTGGCTCACGTAACAAATATTATTAAATCTTGACTTACTGTGATGTATGCCCAGGTTACTGTCAATTTATTCTGAAAATTGCATTGTAGATATACAACTTCGGTAATTCACTCGAGTCAACAGTATTCCTGCCTAGAATTTTGTTTTTCAAATAAAAATCTGGATTTTGCTGGCAATCCCCAGATGTTTGACTTTATCCTCCTCCCCCTTTATATTTGCATTTTCATTATCCAGTGAAATGAATTGCATTATGATATTATGAACTTTTGAGTATGCAAACACTTTTGGTGGCTTTTTGCTTTTAGTTATTATGTAAGTAGATGTGCCTGTAATTCACTCATTTGAATCAAAAGGGTAGAAGTTTTTTCCTTTTGTTTGGTGGTTATTTCCTTTGCATACCTAAAAATTGAGAGCCAGTGTGTTGTAGAACCTTGAGTGATACATTAGAAGGTAAAGAAATTTGGGTTCAAATTCTGATTTATTTATTTATTTATTTATTTTGTTATTCTTATATGCCGCCCAACTCCCGAAGGACTCAGGGCGGCGTACAACAGGAAAAAAAATACAAGAATAATCAAAATGCAAGTGATTAAAAAACAAATACAAATTATTAAAAACAATATTAAAACAGCAACATTCATTCGATATCATACATACTTGGGGGGTGATCTCAGGTGGATTAAGCTATCCCCCCCACCTGCAGGAAAAGCCATGTTTTAACGGCTTTTCGGAAGGCCAGCAGAGTGGGGATGGTTCGGGTCTCTGGGGGAAGTTGGTTCCAGAGCACGGGGCCAGCCACAGAGAAGGCTCTCCCCCTAGGGCCCGCCAGCCGGCATTGTTTGGCCGACGGGACCTGGAGGAGGCCAACTCTGTGGGCCCTAACCGGTCGGAGGGAAGTATGAGGCAGAATGCGGTCCCGAAGATATCCTGGTCCTAAGCCATGAAGGGCTTTAAAGATGGTGATCAACACCTTGAATTGGACCCGGAGACCGATGGGCAACCAATGCAGCTGGCGGAGTATTGGTGTCACGTGGGTGTACCTTGGCACACCCACCACAGCACGCGCAGCCGCATTTTGTACCAGCTGAAGTCTCCGGATACTCTTCAAGGGTAGCCCCATGTAGAGCGCATTGCAGTAGTCCAAACGCGAGGTGACAAGGGCATGAGTGACCGTGAGTAGAGCCTCCTTCTCCAAGTATGGCCGCAACTGGTGCACCAGGCGAACCTGTGCAAAGGCCCCCCTAGCCACAGCAGAAAGATGGTGATCCAATTTTAGCTGCGGATCTAGGAGGACCCCCAAGTTGCGGACCTGGTCTGAGGGAGTCAGTTTCGCACCCTCAAAGACCAAGGAGGGATAGTTGTCATGGTCCTTAGGAGGCAATATCCACAGCCACTCAGTCTTGTCGGGATTGAGTCTGAGTCTGTTCCTCCCCATCCAGATCTTAACGTCGTTCAGGCAGCGGCACATTACATCAACTGCCTCCCTGAAGTCAGACGGGGTGGTGATGTACAGCTGGGTGTCGTCAGCGTACTGATGGAAACACACCCCATGTCTGCGAATGATCTCACCCAACGGTTTCATGTAGATAATTGATAATGATTCAGCCAAAATGTTTAGTAGGTTAGCATGGTTTAGTCATTTACTCCTTTCTCCTACAATTGGGAACTATCATCCCTGGAATTCAGCATGGTCAGGAGTTGATATTGTAATGTTGGAAATTTTGGTCTCATAAATGAAGCAAGGGAGAGGAGCTCTTTAAGCAAGATCTGAGGGAAACAGTCATAATAATGTGTCAATGTACATTTGTTGTTGCATAGATACAGCAGACTGACAGACTGTATACCGTATTTTTCGGAGTATAAGACGCACCGGAGTATAAGACGCACCTTAGTTTTGGGGGAGGAAAACAAGGAAAAAAGGCCTCTGCCTCCCAGCAATTTGCCAAACAGCAAACAGCAAACAGTACAGATGATATACACTGTTTGCTGTGTATTTCTGTGCATGTGTGCCTGACCCATAGAAATGGCAAAGAATTGGAGAAATGTACATTTATGGCAGTATATTAATCCCAGAAAGTTTTCTGAAATGTAATCACACTAACTCCTCCCAATTATTTAAATAGATCTACTCCAAACATGACTAAGTCAGGGTTTCTCAGCTGCCTTCTCTTAATACTAATACTTAATACTAATACTTAATACTAAAACAGGACATTTCAGATTATACTTTTACAGATCTTTAAAATTGATGTGGCTTTCTGGAAGTATTCTCTGCTATTTAAAAGAAGATGCAATAGCACTGGGCCTCTTCAGAGCAAGCATTTATTTTAAAAAGCTTCTTCATTTTGTTAAGTTGTCTAGAACAATAATAAAGCAGTCTTTAAAAAATAAGTCTAATAATTTGAACACTCTACAAACATTTAACAAAATAACATATTAACAGAATCTGCCTCTACCTAGGATAGAACTCACAACCTCCTGATTATGAGGCAAAAGCTCTAACTCTGAGCCATAGCAGCTGTAGCTTGCTTTCTTGCAATTTCAGCAGTCTAATATTGCCAGCAGTTTATCTCCCAGCAATTTGTCTCATCACAGCCACCGTAGTTAGTTTCATTTTACCACGTGGCTTGCAAGCCTCAGCTGTAGGTCGGGAAGCAGATCATCTCTTCTTGTGCTCTTCTTGTGCTTTGCCCTGTTTGCTGCAAAGAGGTAAATTGCTGGCAGGCAGAGGCCAAAGGGTGGGGATGGCTGGGTGGGGCTACATTTGGTGTATAAGACGCACCCAAGTTTTCACCCTCTTTTTGAGGGTAAAAAGGTGCGTCTTATACTCCGAAAAATACGGTAATATTTTATGAATCAGCGTTTTTGTTTGGAAGGTGCAGATACTGGAGTTAAGGTAAAAATGCTGGAGCAACACATATATTTGAATTTGGAAGTGGGGTAATCACAGCTCATATTGAGATACGGTAATGAGATACGGTATTTAAAATTATTTTGTTGCATTTATTTTATGTGGTTTATGTGATTTACTATTCTGTTGAATTACCTTTTTTTCACGTATTGCTATGTATTTGATAAAAGCTGGTAAAGTAATACACAATTATAATAAAGCTGTAATAAGATTTACTTAATAATTAAGTTGTTTCCTCATTTGTTGAGGATTTTCTTCAAAAGAAAAGGAAAAGAAAAGAAAATTGTCTCCAGTAATAATGTAATTTTGCTCTTCGACAAATGGTAGACTTTATCTCACTATTAACTATAAGGATTAGCTGGGTGGCAATCTTATAGTGCTAAATAAAAAAACAATAGGCGTAGGTATTTTAGATTCTGTTTCATTTAGAGTTAATTAAGTCATATTAATATATAGATAATCAGAATTCTGTTAAAATAGAAGAGGAACATTTGCGAATTTATGTATGTACATTTTGGGTTTTTTTTCTCATTTTCTATCCGTATTTCTTTTTGATTATGTTTTCATGGTCTATTGCTCTTTAATGCTCTGAGCATCTGAACCTTATTTCTTTCAACTTCTGATGAAGGAGACAAAATAGGTGGGAAGTTTTAGTGGCAAATGTTGGGTTCTGTTAAAGCAGTGTTTTTAAAAGTGTGATCAGAAGACCACTTGGATCTCCTGAGATGGATCCTGCTATGGATTCCGTTTGCTAAGGAATTCCAGTAGGCGTTGTAAAGTAATAACAGAATAACAGAACAGAATAACAGAATTGGAAGGAGCCTTAGAGGTCTTCTAGTCCTACCCATGCTCAAGCAGGAAACCCTATACCATTTAAGACAAATGATTGTCCAATCTCTTCTTAAAAACTTCCACTGTTGGAGCACCCACAATTTCTGGAGGGAAGTTGTTCCATTGATTACCGTAATTATTCTACCTGTCAGGAAATTTCTCCTTAGTTCTAGGTTGCTTCTCTCCTTGATTAGTTTCCACCCATTTCTTCTTGTCCTGCCTTCAGGTGCTTTGTAGAATAGGTTGACCCCTTTTTTGTGTCAGCCCCTTAGATATTGGAACACTGCTATCATGTCATCTCTAGTCTTTCTTTTCATTAAACTAGACATGTACCATTCTTGCAACCATTCTTGATGTTTTAGCCTTCAGTACTCTAATCATCTTTGCTGCTCTTCTCTGCACTTTTTCTAGAGTCTCAACATCTTTTTTATATCATGGTGTCCAAAACTGGATGCAGTATTGCAAGTGTGGTCTTAACAAGACATTATAAAGTGGTATTATCACTTCACGTGAACTTAATTCTATCCTTCTATTAATGCAGTCTAGGTTGGCATTGGCTTTTTTTGTCAGCTGCAGCATACTGCTGGCTCATATTTAAGTGATTGTCCACTAGGACTTCAAGATCCCCCTTGCAGTTACTGTTATGGAGTCTTATCTGCTGTGGCCTTCTCCCTATAGAACAGGGGTCAGCAACCCGTGGCTCTGGAGCCGCATGTGGCTCTTTCATCCCTCTGCTGTGGCTCCCTGTATGCTTCCAAAATATGCGTCACAGCTGCCAATGTGTGACACCCACCGATGCACAATTTATTAAGCTTTTTGACCCCTGGTAGGCCAATCATGGATAAATCCAAGAAAATAAAATTTCAGAAGAAAACGGAATATTTAATTCAACTCTATATGCTAGTTTTGTGGCCGCTTAGGAAATAGTCCGGCACGGAAAGAGTTTTGTGGCTCCCGGTGTTTTCTTTTCTGTGGGATATGTGTCCAAATGGCTCTCTGAGTGTTTAAGGTTGCCAACCCCTGCTATAGAACAATCTACCATTGGATGTGAGCACTGCTCCCATCCTTTTGGCCTTCCAGAAGGATATTAAAACTTGGCTTTGCTAGTTAGCTTGGGCCCCCAAGGTGAGCGCTCACTGCTGGAGGTAGTTATTGGGGTAAGATGACT
This sequence comes from Diadophis punctatus similis, assembly GCA_023053685.1. Classification (NCBI taxonomy): domain Eukaryota; kingdom Metazoa; phylum Chordata; class Lepidosauria; order Squamata; family Dipsadidae; genus Diadophis; species Diadophis punctatus. Next base: position 13,655,205 of record JALIGW010000006.1, on the reverse strand, counting down.
TCATGCCCATGCTATCCATCTTTTAGTTTTTCTACAGCTCTAATTATCTCACATTTGGACTACTGCAATGTGCTCTACACGATGCTAGGCTTGAAGACATTTGGAAGTTACAGCTGGTGCACAGCCAGAAGCGTGGACAGTTCTTAGGGCCCCTAGAGTGGCCCATGTTATACTACTGCTCCATGAACTGCACTGATTGCCAGTTTGCTTCCAAGTGCAATTCAAGGTGATGGTTATAACCTTTAAAGCCTTACATGGCATGGGTGCAGGTTACTTGAGGAATCATCTCACCCTGATGGGACTGGCATGCCACAGGGCCTGTCGGGCAAAGAATTCTAGCTGGTGAGTGCGGGAAAAGGGCTTTCTCTGCCATGGCTCCTGGCCTTTGGAACATATGAGCCCTGCTGCTACCCATAGAGCTCTTGCCTCATAATCAGGAGGTTGTGAGTTCAATCCTAGGTAGAGGCAGATGTAGGGTCTCCTGTTTGGGCAGGGGGTTGGACTAGAGGACCTTTAAGGTCCCTTCCAACTCTGTTAATCTGTAAATATTACCCCTGAGGTGAGGCTGGCTCCCACCTTTCTGCAAGAGCCTTAAGATCTGGCTCTGCTAGATGGCTTGGGGCTGACGAAGTGAGAATAAATCTCACAGAGGCGAAATAGATCGTTCTCCCGGAATTCAGACATTAGAAATAAAACCGCAGTTTAAAAGTCTAAGTAAAATATTTATTTCGGTACAAAAACAATAAATTCTGATTAATTACATGTCTGATATAAAATGCGACTTCCCTCGTCGGAAGCCAAAGCAAGAAGGGTAGAATGGAGTTTGGAATGCACACATGCGTACAAGAACATATCAATCACGTGCTCAGGAATAAACCATTATATTAGATAGGGATGCATCTCCCTGCATATACATGTAACAGGCAATAAATCACACCGTGACAGGGGCCCCAATGGGAAAGCATCACACTGGAGGTGGTTGATTAATTAAGAGCTAATCCCACTTTCCCACTGCGCATCTGGCTCCTTCCTTCCCCATTTTGGGACCATGATTTCACTTTGACTGTATTGTCATTTTATTAGGTTACAAATATTTATTTCTGGTGATTTTAATGTTTTTACACTGAAGCCATCCAGAGTTGCTTTGAAACGAGGTGGGCAACAAATAAATAAATAAAAATAGTTGTAAAATTTTAATTTATATAATTTTAATGTTTTAACATATATTTAGTTATTTTTCTATTTGCTTTTTATATTCTGTTATCTCTCCAGTGTTGCTTTATAGCAGTGGTTCCCAACCTGTGGTACGTGTACCACTAGTGGTACTCGAGGGCCTTCCAGATGGTACGTGAACACTTTCGGGGTCATGAACAATTTTTAGTTAGTTATTTTTTACTTCACAAAAATGTTTACTGCCTAACACAAGATAATCTGGCAACGATTTCCACCGTTGCCACATGCCACCCACCTGGTCCCAGCGGCGCGGGGCCAAAAAAGGAACGGTACAATTATGGAAATAAAGTGATATCTGATCGAATTTAGTTTCTCTGGAACCAGGTGGTACGCAGCGACTGTACGGGACCTCCAAGTGGTACTCGATCACAAAAAGGTTGGGAACCACTGCTTTATAGGACAGATGGATGGCATAAAAATGAATTAACATTTCATAAATAAGTGAATAAACTGAGCCTACTATCAACATTTTAATATAATTTCCCTTTCAATGAAAGTAAAACTAGGAGCAATGAGCATATCAGATCACATTTTGTGCAATACAAACATAGAGGGAACAATTCCTCCTGACTCCTATTGCTAAATCTTATAGCGATCTGGCAAGTAATTGAGGCGTGACACGAAGGTAACAACTCATAACTCTTTATTCAGGCTTGAACATACCCAGAACTTGTCTGAGGGAAAAACACATTTGACAGCTCCTTAAATACCGGCAGAACAACACGAGCATCCAATCAGCGATTACCAACAACTCTCCCCCTAGAGTGGCCCCTAGAGGGACACTGGAACACTACACCTATTATGGCATGAATGGTGTTTTATATATGGTTTGCACTCAGATTTATATAAATAAAATACTAAGGGTATTGGCAAAAATACATTTGCCAATACCAGTAAGTGTGCCATTGCATCTGCATTGCAAGTTTATCAGATAGATGGAGAGAAATAAAACATATCTGAAAATCAAAACACAGTTGCTTAATTATATTACGGACATAATTTCAGCCGGAAGCTACAAAAATAACCTTTGTAGCTTTTACCATTGGAAAGTAAACAAATTAATAGCTCTAATAACAAGTGACCCATCGACTGTATGTCATTGATATTTAAGCATATATTTCAGTAATTTCAGGGTACAATATGGCATACCACAGCAGTTCTTCCAAAATATTAATTAATTCTTTATCTGTTAAGTGTCAGTGCGAATAATTAATTCCAGCAAACATTATGGTTCAATCTTATACTTCCATCTGTCATTTAAAGAAAGCCAAAAAAAGATGTTTCTCAAATTTCAGTTTAAGAGCTGATAACAAACTTTTATGCAAAACATTTAGCAAATATAGCTTGATTCAAGAGAGTTGGCAGTTAACTGTCCAAATGTGAATTTCGTTCACTTGTGCATTAAATGTGAAGATATTCTTACACATTCAAAAGTATTAGATACAATGGGCAAAAATTTCAGAAATCTCATTCAAAATGCTTTACTGTTACCCTTCAATATTTTTTGTTTCATTATATATAACAACGTAGGCCACTTAGCAATTCTGATTGACCTCTAATCTAGAAAACATAGAAAACCAATTATCAAGAAACTGGTATATTCCAGTGACAGGTAACTTTTCTGAAGTGAGAGAAGGATAGATTTTCAAAAGTATGAATCAAGATAATGTCATAATAACTGCAACAGGGTGCCTCCCCCCATTTTCCCTCCCTCATTTGGGGTTTAATTTTATCAGCATAGTCAGCCAATCTGGCACATCTAATTTTTCTTGTTTTCCAGTGAAAATTGATGGGCAGCCAGGCCAGTAGTTGCCATGTGCCATAGTTCTGAAGATTTTGAAAATATCGACCAGGCTTGAACAAGTATGGCAAATAGGGGCTTCATGTTCAGCGGTGGGCTGCTCCCGGTTCGGACCAGTTCTTAGAACCGGTAGTGCGGGCGGCGGGAGGCTCCACCCACCCACCCGGGGACGCTTCTGCGCACGCGAACTGGTAGTAAAGGGTTTTAGAACCCACTACTGTTCAGGTTTCTCAATAAGTGCAGCCTTACTAACATTTTTTTTTAATTCAACAAATCGACTATTACCAAACATCTCCATCACCTGGAGGGATCTGATGCCATCTAGTTTCTTGCAGTCACCTTTGCGCTGAAAGACCTGCTGCCAAGCAGCTCCAGGCCTCGCCAACATTGCCAGCTCCGTTGCTGCTGCTACATAGCTAACTTTAAATATATGATCTGCATGCCAGCTCCCTCTATAGCCCACAATTATTTTAGTGTATCAGTGTGGTACTTCCCCACCTATTATTTGTGCTGACCTGATATAGACTGTGATTTCACATGTTTCAAAGGTGGCCCACCCTCTTTTAAGACAAGCCACTCTTTATCTCTGTGTTCATTGCTATGAGAGAGAAAATACTGTGTCCAGAAACATTAGTTATTTAATCATTGTTACAGTCAAAGGTGCCAACATTCTTCTAGCCATAACATTATTCTGCTTTCCTAGTTTGTTCTCTTCTTCTTTTTTCAGCTTATGCCACCTGCCCAATTGCTGCCTAATCTTTTTTAATCTGAATCTATTAATGTCAACAGTTTCTATAAATAGACTTTTTCTTCTTGTCTCCATTTTCCTTTTTTTTGTTGAAATGTTGCTTGTTATCTTATACCGTCAATAAAAATATTTCTCCTTGAAGTTGCAGCCTGCAACCCACCCCAAACTTAGATTGATGTCAGGCCTTCAAGATGGGGCAGATTAAGAAATACACACATGGAGATCGGGGTGGGTTCTAACTTACCTTGCCGCTGGTTCGCTTCTACCCGTGCCGCGCACATGCGCAGTGTTAAAAACCAAGCTTCTGCGCATGCGCAGAAGCCCAAAACAAAATGGCGCCGCCTATGGCGCCACCAAGAGAGCTGGTTTGGGGGCGTGGTCAGCCGGCGATTGCTCCTGGTTCGGCGAGTGGGGAGGGGGGGAATTCCCGCTACCGGTTCTATAGAACCGGTCCGAACCAGGAGCAACCCACCTCTGATGGAGATTCCAGGAATTTTTCTTTATTATTGTGCGGTATATTAACATAACTTTGAAAGCCTGTCCAAATTTTTGCCTGTTCTTCCATTTCCATCATAAAATGGTACCCATAACATTGCACAGTATTTAACGTGCATTGCCAGAGTATCTTTCTTCTAAATATTATCATATAACGTACATTGTTCAGCTTCACTGAGAGCATATTCACCAAAGACAAATTCCTTGTGTGTCCAATCACACTTGGCCAATAAAGAATTCTATTCTATTCTATTCTATTCTATTCTGATTCTGTGATCCGATTGACATTATTTTTCCAAGGTTGTCTGTCAGTAACTGCTTCTTTCAATTCTTATAATCTCATGTTTATGACATTGGTGATAATATCTGTTCACCTTGTCTTTCATAGGCCTTTATTACATCTGATTTCAATTTTTCCAAACATCCAAATATGGCATCATATGTCAAAAATGTTAAATTTTTAGCTTTATTATTAGTGTTTCTAATACAGTCTGGTTTTATTTCATATAATAGCAAATGATGGTGGGTTTTTTTTGCAATTTAAGGAATTCTCAATAATCTTCCCTAGTTTCATATTTCAGAGGCATTTCTTTTTGTTGTTTTTTCTAATGATCCAGTGTTTATTGCCACATATTATATAAATGGGGGAAAATGTTGCCTTGTCAACAGGTTTATTCTCCGTATGATAATTCCTACTTTCGTATTTTGTCTAATCTTTAAACTGTTTTTTTCATTGTTTTTCTCCCAAGTAGCAGATACAGTATCTCTTAATTTCATATCTTGAACCGTAGAAGATAAAGCACTTCAATTCCATCTATTTGAATTGGGTATAATATTATTATTTAGCAAAATTTGACTTGTATTTTTCTAATCTTAATGTTTTTTTCACTATCTGCTTTACATTCAACCATTAAACTAGTATCATCAGAATATCTTTCCCAATGTTGAACCATTTACTTGTTCCACATTTTATTCTAACTATTTCTTCCTATTATATAGCATTTCTGCCAAAAGCAAATAAGATTTCCCCTATACTTATGCTATTCATAAATGTAGGGACTATTCATAGTGTGTTATGCTATGCACAGCTAAAAGCCTTAGTATAATAAATAAAGGAAAAATATGCATCTTTTGAAACTCTTTTGTCTTTTTCATTATCCATTGGATGTTTAGAAATATGAACCTGTTTTTGTATATCTATCAATTCTTATTCCAAGTATTATTGAAATCCGAATTACAAATATTGGTGTCAACCTTACTACCATGTGAAATAAATGCTGGTGTTTGATAATTTGAAGATTCTTAACATAGGCTTTTTGATGTTGGAATTGAAATGGATGTTTTCTAATTCCTTGGTCACTGCTCTGTTTTTTATTTGAATTGTATCATGTGCTTAAAATGGGATGGGCAACACTTGAGGATTAGGGCATTATTCCTCCTGTTGATTGTCTGAAAGGCTATAGGAAACCTGTTGATGCTGGAAGTATATGATTGAACATTTATAGCCCATATTTTTGGCTTGTTTTGTGGAGTTGTTAAATGTGGGAATAGGAATAGAATGGCTCCATCCGGAAAACACTTCTAATTTCTTCCTTTAAATCAGTGCTTCTCAAATAGTGGGGTGGGCCCCCCTGGGGGGGGGTGTGGAGCGATGCCAGGGGGGCGCATGACCCTGGGGAATGTGCTTTTTTTTGCCGCAGGGAGTAGTTTTTTTTTTTTGCACCGAACAATAGCACACAGCACATAGCGGGAGATATGAAGTGCAGATAACAAACCTTTAAGAGACACCATGGAAAAATATTTAACAGGAATGAAAAGAAAGGAGAAGAGAGACGGAGATAATGAGACAAACGTAAGTCTCCTGAAAGTTAAGACAAGGAAATATGATGACGCATATGTAGCGCTTGGCTTCACTGTGACTACGGTGGGAGACGAGGAAAGACTGGTATGTTTACTGTGTCTAAAAATGTTGGCAGCGGACAGCATGAAGCCAAATAAATTAAGGTGTCACTTAAACACATTACACCCCAATCACGCTGATAAGCCGCTTGAGTTTTTTCAGTGAAAACGTGCCTAATATTGCAAACAATCGTCCCGGCGGAGAGTTGGGGGGGCACGAAATGTTTACTTCTTCCTTGGGGGGGCGTAACAGAAAATAATTGAGAAGCACTGCTTTAAATCCATCCAAAGAAATGAGAAAGGGAGGTTAAATCATTATATATAATAGCTATTTTGTTTCCAAATTTCGGTGCACAGTTGTTACAAATAAGGTGCTAAGGAACACAAAAACATTATGGGCTACATGTTGCCAATATCTAGTATAAATTCATACAAAAGTTGGATCATGAAAATAGTTAACAGTATTATAGTGGAGCTTTATTTAGGTTTCTTATGACTTTTGTTGTGTGTTACTCTTGCTAAGCCACCTACTAATGTCCTGTAATTGTTCCATTCCCAAGGAGAAGGATGAATAGTATATGAAGGCCTTGCCTAGCAAGATTCTGATCTCATGATTGTGAATATATTTCTTTTTTTAATACAATTTTTATTGAAACTTTAAAAAAACTTTAAAAACGAATCCAAACTAATATAAAGTAAAGAAGAGGAAAAAGAAAGAACAAAATGAAAGCCAAAAGTGCAAGAAAAGGGGGGAGAGTTTAAGGAAAATAGAAAAGAAAGAATAAAGATATAAAAAAGTCTTCCACTATTCTTCAGAGTACACAATTATATTTTAATCTCTCTAAAATTACATTTAATAGTCTTCTTTCTATAATCTATCAGAGCAATAAATCACAAGTTCATTTTTTCCATTTATAAGCTAAAAGGTTTTCAATCATCTCCGCAAGATCTGTTAATTTCACCAACCATTCCTCCAAAGTGAATAGCATTGAATCTTTTTATCTCTGTGCATACAATAATCTGCAGTGATTACACATTGAAATAATCTCCCATGTTCTTTTCTAAACTGTTTATCCATTTGTCTTAAAATGAAAAGTTCTGGCTTGAACTGAATATTAATATTTAAAATCCCCTGGATCAAAGTATAATATGTATTTAACGCCAACATTTTTACCTTTTTATATATGTTCCTTTTAGTAGTTCACATTTCCATCATACATTTGAGGTGGCTTTATATATTCTAAATAATTTCTCTGGTGTCATATACCATGGTTTATGAACACATTTCTTGATGGGTTAGAACCTGTACTGGGATCATGAATGCATGCCAAAGAATCATTTCTCAACAGACAAGAGTTATCTTCAGGACTGAAAAACAGGAAAAAAAATGAAGAAAGGACAGATGATGATGATAAGTACAGGTTATCCTCAAGTTATGACTAGAATTGAGTGCAACATTTCATTCAATAAATGAAACAGTTGTTAAGTGAGTTTTGTCCCATTTTACAACATTTCTTGCCACTATTTACAACATTTCTTGCCACTAAGTGATTCACTGCAGTCATTAAGTTAGTAACATGGTTAAGTGAATCTGGCTTCCCCATTGACTTTGCTTGTTATAAGGTCGCAAAAGAGGACCATGGGACTCTGGGACACTGCAACCGTCATAATAACATGCCAGTTGCCAAGAGTCTGCATTTTGATTATGTGACCCTGAGGATGCTGCAATGATCGTGTGAAAAACGGTCATAAGTCAGTTTTTTCAGTGCCATTGTAACTTCAAATGGTCACTAAACAAATAATTGTAAATCGAGGACTACCTGTACAGAAATGTCTAGAAGAAATATATATATTAAAAAAAACCCCTGCATTTCCACCATATTTGAGAACTAGCCAAAGAGAACATCTACGGGAAAAGCTGAGAATAACTGATGAGACGAGGGTGAACGTGAGTGAGTCCAAACATGACTTAATGGGGGACACAATATTTAGCCTCATTCCTAAATCCACCTACAGAAAGAAATCTGCTTTGGAAATCACAGAACAGCTAGACTTTTCACTGTTTAACAAGCATTCCTGTAAGAAGACAACAATACCATACCATCAGGGGTGGGTTCTAACTTACCTCGCCGCTGGTTCGCTTCCTCCTGCGCCGGGTGGCTGAAAACTCGGCTTCTGCGCAGAAGCAAAAACCAGCAAAAAAAAGCAAAAAAAAAAAACCAAAACAAACAAAAAAGCCAAAAACAAGATGGTGGCGCATGCGCAGTGCTGAAAACTTGGTTTCTGCGCATGCACAGAAGCAAAAATCAGCAAAAAATAGCAAAAAGAAAAAAAAGCCAAAAACAAGCTGGCGGCATCCACGGACTGGCACCGACAGAACCGTCTCTGTGATGTCACCACCGGTTTACTACCGGTTCTATAGAACCGGTGCTAACCGGGAGGAACACACCTCTGCATACCATTGATAGTTTCTAGATTTCTCCATGTTGCTTTGAGAGGTATGGCAATTCAGAAACACTCAAGAGAAGCTGCAACTTTCAGAAGGAAGCTAATCCTGAGGTAAAGATTAATTTTAAGATAAGATTGTTTATTCTTAGAAACTCTAGAAAAGTAATGTTAAAATATCGCTTTCAGCCATTTCATAAAAGTACTTTTATACATTTTATACACAAGGATATGAAGAAGTTTAGAATGGGTGTTTGCCGGAGTATAACTTTCCAAAATGGTGAGAATACTGACTTTGGTACAAGCAGCTGTGAACAGCTGCCTGATCCGATATAAGCAAATGGAGAGAAGGCAAATCTCTGGATAAATGTTTTTTTATATGGCTTTTCCTTGCTGAAAGACAGTGAATAAAAAGGAGTGGGGTTAGCAAGGTGCCAGTATTGTTTCTTGGGTTAGATTTCCCTTTACTGGTGATATAAATTGAGGGAAAAAGAGTGTGGGAAATTTGAATGGTTGTTCATCTTTTTAAATTTCCATTGTGCTGGGAAGGCCCACAAAAGCTTAAGCTCCCAATATCAGTCAAGATTAGGCATTGATGAGTCTAACTGAAATAATTTTTAAGCTCTATTTGGGCTCCTGGAGGACCACGGGAATGTCTTCGTAGCCAAAGGGAAGAATAAAAATGCCTATCCGGCAAGCATTGTGAAATTCACAGAGCAGCTCTTGATAGTAAAACGTATCTTTTTGTGACTCACAACTTTGTCCTTCTATTTCTTTTTAAGATTAAAGTAGGGAAAAGAATATTAAGGCAAACACGATTTAAGTAGTTACGTTAAATCTCATTTTCGTACTGGGAATTTTGGTTTGTTTAAAGAAAAAAAAATCAGTTCAGTATACCGGTGTTCAAAGTAGCTTTGTGTCCAACCAAAATATTACATAACTTTATCACTGCTAGGTATTCCTGTTTATATTATTGCTAGGAAAAGCACGATGTGAGTATTTGACTGTTCATTTATCTGATACAATCTGTTCTCTTCAAGAACAAAATACACATTGCCAACCTTTTGTTATCTAATTTCCCGGTTGCAGTACAGTATTGAGTTCTGCCAAACTTGCTTACATATTACAAGTGCTCACTATTCCTTTAGTTATCTCTTCCTGGTAGCCTGCATCCTGCCCCTTAGTTGGAAGTCTCATTTTTTCAGCATAGAGAGACAGAGATGCACCCCCTCAAGTTCATCCATGCTGCCTGCTTAGACTTTTTAATATTGAAATTGTTTATTGAAACAATAAGTGATCACATTACATGGGTCTCAGCTATGTGTTAAATTGAAAAAGCTTTCTCACAGGATATTTTGTTGGGATAAAAAAAAATCCTCATAACCCACCCTCTTATTTGGAGTCCTCTCGTTTTTCAAGAATTCTCTCATATTTTTTAGATATTGGCTTTGTTAAACGTTGAACATACTTTAAATACATTGATAAAATCCTTGCAATGAGAAATGTTACGCCAATCAATCCATTGAGACCTTTCAGGTACAAAGGAAAGTTTAAAATGGCTATTCCTTAAAAGTATATGTTGTTGAAAAGCGCAACACAAAAAAATCATATTCAAAACTGCAGATTGAAAAACATTTCCTTTTTTTTGATGCCAACTTGGCTAATGTATTCAAAATTAATTGAGTTGAAAAATAAAATTATTTTTTAAAAATATTCCTCTAACCAAAAAGATAATAGCATCCTATTTACTTCAAAAGTGCCATCTTGTGAAAACTGAACGTTGAAAAGGGTTCATTTTATATGAACCTTATTATATTTTAAAAATACGCTTTTCTGCCAGATTTGTTAGCAAATGGGGAGCAAAATTGCCCATTATAAGAAACGTTCTGGATTGACAACATCAGATCAAGTATATGTTATAGAAAAGTTATGCTTGGGGTAATGATTCTTTGGAAAAAAATCTTTGGGAAAAAATGAGTAAAAGGCACTAGGGTGCCTTTGTTCTTTTCTATAAACAAATAAAGTTTAGAAGTGAAAAAAGTGGTAGAAGTTCCATTTAATATGTTTATAGATGTAAAGATTTGAAAGTTAGCTATATTTTTGGGATGGAGAGAACAATATTACCTGAGGAAAAATAAATCAGAATTGAATTATTATAACTCAGAATAGTGGCTACTATGTACAGAGTCTTTTGCCATTCACTAGAGGCTATCATTGTAGGGATAGCATTTAAATTATATCCTTTTAAATACAACATTCTTTATAAAATTGGTATATCATTCAGAAAGTTCTTGACGAGATCTCCTTCCAAAAATGGGAGAAATTAATGCAGACATAAAAACATACAAGTCTAGGGGAAACGTACACACACACACACTGTCGGAGTGAGAAAGTCTAATTAAAATATTTATTTCGGTACAAAAACAATAAAATCTCATTGTTTACATCTCTGCTATAAAATGCGACTCTCCCAGTCAAGAGTCAAGTAAGAAGGAAGGAATGGAGATTCAGGAATGCACACATGCGTACAAGAACATATCAATCACGTGCTCAGGAATGTACCATTATAATAGATAGGGATGCAGCTCCCTGCATATGCATAGAACTGACAATAAATCACACCGTGACACACACACACACACACACACACACACACACACACACACACACACACACACAAACAAAAGGTGTATTTTTTGCTTGTAAAATAATATCTTGCAAATAACCACCCCCAAATCAAAACCAAAATTAAACGTCACATTGTGCTGTGATTTTGGGGGGAGGAGAGTGGAATCAGACATTAACAATAATTCTGTATAATCAGAATTAGACCTGGGAGTTCAATGGGATTTACTTGCCCAAAAAAAGTTCTAATAAATCAGTGAAGCAGTTCCATGAAACAAGTTGGAGAACACTTCCCCTCCTAGAATTATTGGGTCAATTAAAAAAAAATTCTCTAATGGATTATTTATCAGTTGAATAGTAAAACAAAATACTATAACTCTGCTTTAGGTTGGGTCTAAATAGTCATATTAAATTTATAATTATTCATCTTTTCTTGACAATTACTACATATCACAACACCAACATCAGCAGAAGGAGTGCTGCACCTTCGTTGTCATCATCATCATCATCGGCCATTCAGTCATGTCCAATTCTCTGCCACTCAATGGATCAGCAATCTCTATGCCCTTCTGTCTCACACTGCCTCTTTCAGATTCGCTATGGTCATCTCAGTGTCATCTTTTAGAGTGGATACTAGGGCAGCCTCTTCTCCTTTCTCTGCTGATCACTTCCAACATGATTGACTTTTCGGGTGAGTCAGCTCTCATGACATGACCAAAGTACGACAGCCTCTGGGGATCTTGGCTTCAAGTGATATTTTTGGTGAGGTTCAGTCTAGGACTTCTTTCTTCATTATTTTTGCAGTCCACACGGGCTGCGTAATAGTCACCTCCAGTACCACAGTTCAAAGGCGTCCACAACGTCTCATATCTGCCTTTTACAGAGTCCAAGTTTTGCAGCCCTAAGTAGCAATTGGAAAAATCATTGCATTAACTAATCTGCATTTGGTTGTGAGGCTGATGTCTTTATTCTTCCAGATGGTATTCATGCCAGAGATTGCAATTCTTCCAAATGCTATACGCCTTCTGATCTCTGGGCTGCAATCACCACTTTGGTTGGTTTTAGATCTCAAGGAGATGAATTCCTTTACTGTTTCAATGGTCTCATGGTTGATCTGCACTCTGACCTGTGTGTTCTCTGCAGTTGTCATTATCTTTGTTTTCTTGATGTTAGTCCAGATTTTTCACTTTCATCTTTGACTCTCAGGATTAACCACTCCAGAGCCTCCTGGCTTTCCACGACCAATGTTGTACTATCTCCACATCGGAGGTTGTGGATATTCCTACCACCAATTTTAAGCCCAATAGCAGATTCCTCAAAATGTGCACTTCTCTTTATTATTTCTGTGTACATGTTGAATAATATAGGTGATAGGATTCACTTGTCGAGTGCCTTTTTCACTTCTGAACCATTTTGTATTGCACCAGTAAAGCATTGATTTTTATTGACAAGTCTCAAAGTAATTTCATCTCTTTGCTCCAGAATATTTATTATTTTTATAAATAATTCAAGGTGGCAAACGTACTTAATATTCTTTCCTTCTCCTATTTTCACCACAACAATAACTCTGGGAGATGAGTTGGGCTGAAAGTGAGGGACTGACTCAAAGTAACTCAGCCAGCTTTCGAGCCTAAGGTGGTACTAGAACTCACAATCTTCTGGTTTCTAGTGTAGTGCTTTAAGCACTAGACCAAACTGACTTAGATATCCAAACCAAGATAGATATAAATGGATATTTGTAAGCAACAAACACATTTTAGATTAAATATATTCGATTTGATCCTTGGAAAACAGTTATTGGTACATCTAAATTATCTTCAGTGATTAACACCACATAAAATCCACTGCAGTTGCACCCTATCATGCAACAGAATTAAATTTAGCAACACAGAAAATAGTATTAATGCAACATGTGTATATTGTTAAATTTTGCTGGGACAGAGCAGAAAAATCTTAAATCACTATTTATTTATTTATTTATTTATTTATTTATTTATTTATTTATTTATTTATTTATTTATTTATTTATTTATTTATTTATTTATTTATTTATTTATTTATTTATTTATTTATTTATTTATGGTTTCTTATATTCCGCCCAACTCCCGAGGGACTCAGGGCGGCTTACAACACAGGAAAAATACAAGAAATTTCTCTGTACGTTCTTCCTACTCCAGCACCATTCTTGATGTTAACGTACTGGATTCCAGAAACTATTATTGAAGGAAAAAATATCCAAGAAAATTGGCTTCATGTTTGGCTAAAGAATGTCAAACTCTGTAGGCATTTCTGTAATGTAGGCGTGGTGTTGATTTGACTGCTGAAAAATAAAAATAAAGCGTTTAGTAAAACTTTGTATGGGGAAGATGATTCAGATAAAATAATTATTATTTTGCTATGTAATCATGTATCATGTACAATATTAAGGGGGAATAGACTGGATGGTTTGGAACACAAAGTATTCCACAAAGGGAATAATAATGTAGAAGAACAAATGGAACAATAAGTAATTGTATGTACGTATTTAGAGCTGGGATAACTCTAAAGCTAATTCCAGGCAATTATTCTCCATTATTCTTTATGAATCTCACAGGAGGAATCATATTTCTCTCCCCCTCCCCCAAATACTTACAAATAAGTGTAGGTAAATACACATTTCTAGGATAAGTACACTGAAAATATCTCATATAATTCTCGCTCATCTATCTCAAGAATTGCATGATACAGCTCTAAAGATTTGAGAAATGCAATTCAATAAGTTCAAAAAGAATAATTACCTGTACCTTACCTTCTGTTTTATATGTTCTTATATTTCCTTCCATACACCAGGATGACTCGACAGAAAAAAACATATATAACCCTTTTCTGGTGAAGACCTGATAGGGAAGAGAATCTGTGGCCTAGAGGTTAAAACTGCTGCCTTACAAGCAGACTGCCCAGGTTCAAATCCCACTAAGGGTATGGCTATCTGACGAGAGCGAAATAGATCTATAATAGTCTCCCTTTATTTTCATTTATCAGCAAAAAGTGTGTGTGTGTGTGTGTGTGTGTGTGTGTGTGTGTGTGTGTGTATAAGATTTTTAAATTTATATTCTTTTGAATGTTTTTTTAAAGAAATGTAATTTTCAAATGACCTCATGCATACCAACATATTAGTAATTCCACCTGTCATAAGAATTAGCCCGTTGCCAAGCATTCAGATCTCAACTATGTGAAGTCATGCCAAAACATCAAGGAATAGTTGTAAGTACCACTCATTCAGTGCTGTTGCAACTTCAGACAGTTGCTGAACAGTGTTCATTAATAAAAACTAGCTTTAGTAGGAACTGGTCTGAAATTGATGAAAGATATTAAGGATTGACAAATGAAAATCCCTTTATCAAACGTGACTTAAAATTTAAGATGTAACAATATTAGATTAAAAAGAATTAAACACATTTATATTATTACTATTAACCTTATTTATATTACTGCGATTATCATGGCAGCTAATGCCATGTTTAGACACATGTTTCTAAAAATATGATAGAAGACAAACTTTTGGTTGAGAATAGGATAGGATAGGATAGAGATAGGGATAGGGATAGAGATAGAGGAAATAGAAATAGAAATAGAAATAGAAATAATAGAATACTTTATTTGGCCAAGTGTGATTAGACACACAAGGTATTTGTCTCTGGTGCAAAAGTTCTCAGTGTACATGCAAAGGTAACATGTTGAAGTTTAATATGATTAAGAGGTTGATCTAATTTTTACTTTTATTAAAATGACTTGTAATAATTTGGGGGGGATCAAAGTACCAGTCAAAAATGTGTATGTATACAAATCAAGAACATTTGAAGAAAGAAAGCATTGTTCCTTTCTAGAATAAGTAATTCAGGATCATAATTTGAAATTTGTACTTGAAATGTGAACTTCAAAATGTTATGAAGTATAATTAGATCAGCTTTTTCACTACTTTTACTTGATAGACATAATTTGCACTTAGTCAAAGAAAACTATCTATACATCAAAATTTTCTACTTTTTTCCCCAATAATGAATTTAGGATTCAGCCTTTGATCCTTGAATTTGCTGAAGTATGTACTATAGAATAAAGGGTCTTAACCTAATTTCAGCCAATTTAATGTGCCTCATTTCCTAGCCCCAAACTATAAAAATGATTGAAAATTCCTTTTTTAGCACTCATAAACATGATACCTACAGGAGAAAAAAGGAGCAAGTGACAGGGTACTGTATAGGTAGTTGTTGACTTACAGTTGAGCCCAAACTTTGACCGTAGTTAAGTGACTTTTGCCCCAATTTACAACCTTTCTTGCCACTGTTGTTAAGTGAATCACTGCAGTTGTTACATTAGTAACAGTTGTTAAGTGAAACTGGATTCCCCATTTAACTTTGCTTGTCAGATGATCACATGACCCTGGGACACTGCAACTTTAATAAATAGTTGCCAAGTGACCCAATTTTGATCATATGACCATGGGGAATTGGGGTTGCTGCAACGGTTGTAAGGGCAAAACGGTCATAAGTCACTTTTTTCAATGCAGTTGTAACTTTGAATGGCCACTAAACAAATGATTGAAAGTTGAGCACTACCTGTATCATTTGCATCATGACACAACTAACACCATCATTTTGTGTCATGATCTTGTGATGCCTAGGATCATGAAGAGCCCGACTATGTCCCTATTCAGCTATTTATATTCAACTGCTTATTAATTTCTACATTTAGAGAAGTGGCCTAATTTTTAGTTAAGGGAAGCAGGTATCAAATTAGTTATCAGTGCAGGCAAGGGCTGCAAGAATTCAGATGACTACACATGACATCACACCAGCGTTAGACATTTATACATTTCTAGAGGTTGTTTTGAACTGTTCATTGCAGATATAGTAATCCTGAAAAAATGTGCTTTTTCTGGGTTCAGTTTTTTTTTCCATCCAGGGGCTATGATATCTAAAGAAGTGCAGCTTTTCCCAATTGGATGACTTCTAGATGTATTGGGACTACAACTCACAGAAAACATAGCCAACGTAGTCAATGTATTTGGAGGTCAAAAAGTTAGGAAAGACTAACATAATACATTTACTGGCCTAATGAAAAAAATACTGAAGGGTATTTATTAAAAAAACAATTTCAAAATTTATCTTTCATTTACATATACTTTTTTCAAATTGTGTGTTTAATAAAAATTGAATTTGGATGAATTTTAAAAAGAAACATTTTTTTAAAAAATGCACTAGTTAATTGTTTAGATCAGCAGTTTCCGAATACCATAAAATCAAGATTTTGAAAGGAAGCCAAGAGCAATGTCCTGCCCAGAAACGGGATATCCTTCAGAAAAAGCATTTCAAACATCTTCAAAAGAGATTCCTCAAAGCATCTTGCTGTAGTGCTAGAATACAGTCTTTCCTAAATAAACTAAGTGTCAGGTTCCAAATAGCATCGAAAACTAAATCAGAGTCCGAGGCAAAGTATTCCTCAAAGTTCCAATTTATTAGCAGAGCCATGTTGGCATATCTGGGAGAAACCCGAACCTGAAGTCCCAGGGGTTTCTCCACCCAGTTGAAAATTCAAGCCCTTGTCCCCACACCTCCAAGTCCATCACGTTGGCCAATCTTCATCTGACAACTTGGCAGAAACTCCCATCTCCTTCTGTGCAGGTGCAGGAGTGCAAAGACAAAGGATGACCTTGACAATCTAGAAGGAATTTGTTATGGCTACATGCAGACATCCTTCATGCAATTACCCCTCCCAAATTCCCACAGCAAAGAATAGCATAAAATGTGGCAGGCCAATGACCCCAAATAAAATGGATTCGGCCTGACAGGCGGCCTCCCCTCAGGAAAAGACCGTGTCCTACAAGAAAAGAAAGAGAATAACATAGGGGGTTAATACAGCATCCTTAACCACCCCTCCCCCCAGGGGGACCCTTTGGTTTGTCTGGGTATTTATCATGGAATTGTTTAACTAGCTTGTCAGCTTTTACATTCCAACTTTTCACCCAAGTAACTTCGGACAAAGGGTACGCCTTCCAATGGATTAGATATTGTAATTGACCCCTAAACACATTCTGGAGTCTAAATTTTTCTTCACCTCATAGTATGTCTCTCCTTGTATTACTACAGGGGGAGGTGGTGATTGGGTTTGTGGTCTTATATTTGACCCAATCACCGGTTTTAATAAGCTGCAATGAAATACTGAGTGAATTTTCCCCAATATTCTAGGCAATGCAAGCTGCACAGTGACTGGGTTGATAATTTTAACTATTGGGAACGGACCCAAAAATTTTGGCCCTAGCTTTTTGCTGGGCATTCTCAATTGGATGTATTTAGTAGACAAGAAAACTTTATCCCCCACTCGGAAGGGGGGGTTGGAGCGATCGGTGCTTGTCTGCTTGCTTCTTATAGGCTTCCGCAGCTTCAGCTAGTGCTTTCTTGGTGTTCTTCCATTCTTTTTTCAGCGTCTCCATCCACTCAGTCAGGGACATCGAAGTGGGGGCCTCCGTAGGTAGTTCAGGCATGGGAACGAATTCCATGCTGCTGGTAACCTGAAAAGGAGTTAGTCCGGTGCTGCTATGAACAGTGTTGTTCTACGCCACTTCTGCAAAAGGCAACAGCTCTGACCAATTATCTTGCTGGTAATCTACGTAACAACGGATGTATTGTTCCACCATTGTGTTCATACGTTCCTCTGCTCCATTTGTACTCGGATGGAAAGCTGAGCTGAGTCCTTGTGTGGATCCAATTGCTCTTAGGAACTCTCTTCAGAACTTGGCAGTGAACTGCACGCCTCAGTTGGAGATGACTCTTTGGGATGCCATGTAGGTGGTAGATGTGCTTGAGGAACAGTTTCACTTGTTTCCTGGCCGATGGTAGACCTGGGCAAGCGATGACATGGGCTTGCTTGGAAAACAGGTCGATGACTGTCCAAATCACAGTGTTCCTGTTGCTGTCTGGGAGTTCCACGATGAAGTCCATGGCGATCTCCTCACAGTGCCATCTTATGAAAACTGAACATTGAAAAGGGTTCATTTTATATGAACCTTATTATATTTTAAAAATATGCTTTTCTGCCAGATTTGTTAGCAAATGGGGAGCAAAATTGCCCATTATAAGAAATGTTCTGGATTGACAGCATCAGATCAAGCATATGTTATGCTTGGGGTAATGATGAATAATTCTTTGAAAAAAAAACTGAGTAAAAGGCACTAGGGTGCCCCATTTACTAAAGTTTAGAATTGAAAAAAGTGTTAGACATTCCATTTAATATGTTTATAGATTTAAAGATTTGAAAGGGCTTTCGCAATGCTTCAGAACTGATAGTGCTGAGATTATATTACCTACCTGTCTATGCACAATAGGGAGGCTGAATATTTCTGACCATTATGGTGAATGGTGTTTAACACAGTTTCTTGTAATATGGATTGTAGTTCACAACAAGTTAGCTATATTTTTGGGATGGAGACAACAATATTACCAGAGGGAAAATAAATCAGAATTGAATTATCATAACTCAGAATATATACAGAGTCTTTTGCCATTCACTAGAGCAGGAGTTGGCAACCTTAAACACTCAAAGAGCCATTTGGACCCGTTTCCCACAGAAAAGAAAACACCAGGAGCCACAAAACCCTTCCCATGCCTGACTATTTCCTGAGCGGCCATAGAACTAGTATACAGTGATACCTCGGTTCACGAACTTAATTCGTGAACTGACTCTGGTCGCGAACCGAATTGGTCGCGAACCGAGGCACATTTTCCCATAGGGTTCAATGTAAATCCGGTTAATCCGTGCTGACCTTTTTTGGGGGGTTTTTGAAGCACAAAAATATGAAACAAATTACAATACACATTAGTACAGTATAGTAATGTATAAAGAGAGGACACTAACCTTGCTTGAGATGACTTCTGGCATGGAGGAAGGCAGATGGGAGGCAGTTATTGTTTGGTGGGAGAGTCCCCCTCCATAAGGACATCAGGGGGATCTCCTTCAGGAGTTTCCTCTCTCCTTTGTCTCCTAGCTGCAGGCTCAGTTTTTCTGAAAAATCTGTCCAATGTCACTTGTCTCTTCCTGCACTGCATAACCCTCCGGAAATGAGAGACCACATTATCATTCATGAGATTTAACACTCTGTTCGTGACAGTTATGTTGGGGTGGTGCTTTTCAAAAAAATCATGGCACTCATTCCATTTTTGCATAATGGATTTTATGGCATCACTGCCAACCTCCTCCCTTTCTTCCTCTTCCTCAGTGGAATGCTCCTGAAGAAGTGCCTTCTGCTGCTCACTGTGGAGTTCAGAAAGTTCTTCCATGGTCAGCTCCTCCCTATGTTCCTCAACAAGCTCTTCCACATCAGCACCATCAACGTCCAGACCCATACTCTTGCCCATGGACACAATTTCCTCTACTACCTCTGCATCAGACCCTTCAAAGTCATGTTCACGTTCAGCGACACATTCTGGCCACAGTTTCCTCCAGGCTGAATTTAGGGTTCAGGGAGTGACCTCTTCCCAGGCTTTGTCAATGAGGTTAATGCAGTGGACAACATTGAAATGTTTCTTCCAGAAGTCTTTCAAAGTCAAGGACATCTCTTCAGTGACATTAAAACACCTAGTGAAGAGCGCCTTTGTGTACAGCTTCTTGAAGTTGCAGATGACTTGCTGGTCCATGGGCTGCAGAAGTGGTGTTGTGTTGGGGGGGAGGAACTTTACCTTGATGAAGTCATACTCAGCATCCATATCATCCACCAAGGCTGGAGGGTGTGCCGGGGCATTGTCCATCAGAAGAAGGCACCTTTCAGGCAGCTGGTTATCAGAAAGATATTTTCTGATGGTGGGTGCAAACACCTTGTGCAGCCATTCCATAAACAATTGCCTTGTGACCCAAGCTTTGGCATTGGCTCTCCACATGACGGGCAGTCTGGCCTTGTTCACATTTTGTTCCCTAAATGCACGAGGGGTCTGAGAATGGTACACCAGTAGTGGTTTAATTTTCAGATTGGCGCTTGCGTTGGCACACAGCAAAAGGGTCAATCTGTCCTTCATGGGCTTGTGCCCTGGTAGTGCCTTTTCCTCCTGCGTGATATAGGTTCTGTTCGGCATTTTTTTCCAGAAGAGCCCTGTTTCATCACAGTTGAACACTTGTTGAGGGACGTATCCTTCTGTCTTCATGAATTCCGCAAAGTCTAACTTGTAGGCTTCTGCTGCGGCCTTGTCAGAACTGGAAGCCTCACCATGTCTAATCACACTGTGGATGCCACTTCTCCTGCGGAATTTTTCAAACCACCCCCTACTGGCTTTAAATTCGTCACTTGCTGCACTTGTAGAGGGGCTTCTTTGCAGTAAATCACTGTGCAATTTCCTGGCTTTCTCACAGATCATAGCTTCACTAAGGCTATCACCTGCCAGCTGTTTCTCATTCAACCACACCAACAAAAGTTTTTCCACCTCTTCCAGCACTTGCTTCCTCTGCTTGGTTAACATTGTTACTCCTTTTGCAACATCAGCTCCTTTGATGGCGGCTTTGTTTTTCAGAATAGTCGAGATTGTTGACTTTGCCATCTTGTACTCCGAGGCCAGATCAGTCACACGAATACCACGGTCATGCTTTTCTATAATTTCCTTCTTCAGCTCAATGGTTATTTTCTTCACAACCTTCTTTCCACTATGCTTCTTGGGAGCCATATTGGGTGTCCAGTGAACTGTAAAATACAGTAAGTACTGTACTGTAGTACAGTACAGTACTGTATGTGCTAAAAAGCACACCAAAAATCAAAAAATCACTTAAAATGTTTGCTGAGTACTCACAGTACTTCTTTCTGTGTCTCTTCTTCTCTCCACGGTCTTCCTACAGGAAGTCACGACCATGTGACAGCCTGGAAATAGCATTAAAATGGCCACGGTTCCTGTTCGTGAACCGAGGCGGAGTTCGTGAACCGGAGCATATTTTTATGCACTTTTCTGTTCGTGAACCGAGTTGTTCGTGAACAGAAGCGTTCGTGAACCGAGGTAACACTGTATGTAGTTGAATTAAACATTCTGTTTTCTTCTGAAACTTTTCTTTTCTTGGATTTACCCATGGTTGGCCTACCGGGGGTCGAAAAGCTCAGTAAATTGCGTGTCAGCGGGTATCACATATTGGCGGTTGTGATGCATATTTTGAGCGACTGAGCTGCAGCAGAGGGATGAAAGAGCCACATGTGGCTCCAGAGCCGCGGGTTGCTGACCCCTGCACTAGAGGCTATCATTGTAGGGATAGCATTTAAATTATATCCTTTTAAAAACAACATTCTTTATAAAATTGGTATATCATTCAGAAAGTTCTTGACGAGATCTCCTTCCAAAAATGGGAGAAATTAATGCAGACATAAAAACACACAAGTCTAGGGGAAATGTATACACACACACACACACACACACACACACACACACACACACACACACACACTCACACACACACAAACAAAAGGTGTATTTTATGCTTTTAAAATAATATCTTGCAAATAACCCCCAAATCAAAACCAAAATTAAACGTCACATTAATTTTGCCTCTCTACCATCAATTTAGCTTTGACCATTAGTTGACCAGATTCTTCTGTACAGGTAGCACTAATAAACTTTACAGTGCTTTTAAGTCAGCTAGTGTTCTTGGTTGTTTGCACCTAACAGCATCCATATTATGGCTGG
Source organism: Diadophis punctatus similis (assembly GCA_023053685.1). Taxonomy (NCBI): domain Eukaryota; kingdom Metazoa; phylum Chordata; class Lepidosauria; order Squamata; family Dipsadidae; genus Diadophis; species Diadophis punctatus. The sequence continues at coordinate 13,633,274 of JALIGW010000006.1, read as the reverse complement.
CGATTATAATATCTATATAATATTGGTACCTCAACACTCTGATTTTCTTTTTTCCTCACAATTTTTTTCTTTTGTATCATCTTTTTAAATAGTAAGCTTGAGGACAGGAACTTTCTATTTTTATTGAGAAGTAAGCCTTTTTGGGAAACATTCCAGCTGAAAAAGAGGCTAGAAATAGTACAGATAAATAAGTACATTAACCACAGTTTCTCTTTCTTTCTCTTTTTGAAGTTTTATGAAAAATGAGCCATAAAAATCTATTTATACTACTTCTAAATAGGCAAAAGTAATCAAAGCTATATTATTTCCCTTATTTTATTTTTGTATTTGTATTTTTGCTGGTTATTTTTATTTGTATTATTCTCTTGAGGAAATAATTTTGTGGGAATTGCATTTTGTGTAGGGATGCATTATTACATACTGTTGATCATCTTAACTGCTTATGATAATACTAGATACCTCTAAAATGTTCCATGCTAATGTGGACATACCAGAGATGCCATTCCTTAAAAGCTCCATTAACTTTATAGAGAATTACTTGTGACAGAAGAAGAAGGAAGACTGCAAAAAGACAAGTGAACAGATTAGACTAGATAGCTGGTATGCTTTCTAAAGAATGAAAGCTAGATTGTTTTAACCCATCTTAATTCCTCACAAGTTTGATCTTGCTTAACACATTTTTTGAGATATGCAGAACTAAATGTTTGTATATACAGGTAAATGAAATAAAATCATTCACAAGACTAATATTGCTGAAAACCTATCCCCCATCTCCACAAAGAGAATGTATGTATGTATGTATGTATGTATGTATGTATGTATGTATGTATGTATGTATGTATGTATGTATCGGGCAGGTTCCTCTTACCTGCCTACCGGTGCTCTGCGTGCGCATCATCACGTTTCGTGTGCACACTCTCTCGCTACGCGTGCCCATTCCCTCACGTGATTTTGCTTCCACGCATGCGCAGGAAACAAAAAATCGCCAAAATCTCACATGCACGTCCCCTCATGAGATTTTGCTTCCGCGCATGTACAGGAAGCAAAAAAATCACCAAAATTTTGGAAAAAAAGATGGCACCGCACGATGGACCAGCGAAGACGGTACCGGAGCCGTCGCGCGCAAATTGTGCAATCGGCGGGCTGCTACCAGAACGACAGAGTGGACCGCACTGGTAGGAACCCACCCCTGGTATGTATGTATGTATGTATGTATGTATGCATGCATGCATGCATGCATGCATGCATGTATGTATGTATGTATGTATGTATGTATGTATGTATGTATGTATGTAAATATATATTTGTCCTACAGCATTGGATCCAGACTAAGCCATGTTCCCTTTGAAATTAATGGAATATGACTACGTTGTCATAGTGATTTAAATGGGGTAATATGAGTTCAGCCCAACCTTAATACATGGAATTAACCATAGTTATTAGTTTACATGGTTTTTAAATCGGGATTGGATAAATTCTCAGAATACAGTAGATTCATGGTTACTTAAGACGACCAAATGCATCCTCCTCCCCATGTTCTATAGAACAGATTTCCTATGGATTCTGTTTCTATGTTTCAGACATCAGGGCTCTTTTTATTGCAATTCATTTTAACTAATGCTATTCTGGATTTTAGTGTAACCTGAACTGCATTTTGAAGGTCTTGACAAGTGCTAACAAGGATGTGACTGGAATTTCTGTAGGAAAAAAAAAAGTTTTAATTTGGGGGGGGGGGGGAATGGAGTTCATGGCTATTCCACCAAAGCTTAAGATGCTTGTTAGTTCTTTAGGAAGGAAATCTTACCAAAAAAGATGATCTTTTGCCTGTGTCAGGTATCAAGCAAAATGCTACAGGAAGCAGATTTGTAGATTCACTCCATTTTACCAAAAGATTTTGTTTGGTCAGCTTTTCACTTCTGTGTCTTTATTTATTGGAAAAGTCTTTGCATCTTAACAAGCATCCTGTTCAGGAAAAAAAGTGTCAACGTGTTTCCTTGCCAAGTTTCTTCTCAAATACTCAGACTTGGTAATAATATGATCATAGTGACCCATACACAGTTTGCATGAAGCTGTATCCTGAAGCAATGGGAAAACATTTTCTTACTCATATTTTTTCCAGTAGCTAGATATACCTGACTTAATCCTATGAAAATGAGCATGCAAATATATTTATGGAACACTTTCTTAACTTTTGAATTTCCATTTTGTTTTTCCCCTCTATACCATAGAGAAAAAGGGCAAATATTTCTGTATTGTATTCCATATCACTGAACTTCACCACATAAACTCAAATTTATTACACATCAACTCAAATTTAATGCAAATATTATAGTATTTGTTGCATATATTTACAGTAATATTCTCTTATCAGTTTCAAGTTCCTCTTTAAGCATTTATTATTTTTGTTCTTTCATCATTTATACACTATGTTTCTGTATGACTTTAACTACTGTAGTATCTTTCTGTTGCATAACAGAAATCTTCCAGTTTTCATATCCTTCAGATAATGGGAAACATTTCACACAATTGATGAATCATTATTATATTATTAGCACACTTGTGTGTCTCTGTCTTTACATTAATCTGAAGTCTCAATATGCCTACTAGTCACTCTACTTCTTACTTTCCTTTTACTATATAGATAATGTTAATCTATAATCTATTCTAGATAATTGAAAAATACTACAGTTCTAGCATTCTGTATCAGTTGTAATTTATCATTAATATTTAATATAGTACATACTTTTAATATATTTGATATTAAACTTTTCTCAATACATATTTTGAGGCAGAACAAATCATTCTTCTTTAAAAAGAAGTAAATAAGAAAAGTAAATTCCTTGAAATTTCCTTAAATTGTCTTAGAAATCCTACTTAATTTATCTCTAGGTATAATGTTGTACAATTAGCACTAACAACTTAAATGCTTGTAATCATTACATAGTAAAGGATTAACTTCCTTTTAGTATTTATTCAGAAGTTTTATCATTAACTGAGCCACCTTCCTGTTAATTAGTTTTTCCTCTTCCTCAATTAACAGAACTACTATTTACTGTTTACTGGTGGCATGAAAAACTGCTATTGATTAAATAACCTCAGCAAATACTTTGAAACAATACATATGTACTTTTCACAAAGTGGTATATGTATTTATTTAGCCTAAATAATCACAAAAAGTAAGTCTATGGAACAAAAGACAGAAAATACAAACTTCATGTTATAGCCCAAATTGATCCTGGTAAACCCTTACAATATATAATTATCTACTCTACTGGATAATCAGAGTTTATAATTTCCTGTTTATTTTTTACTTACATTAATGTCTCTTTAGGTGTTACAATTTAATTTAATTTTCCAAATGTTTTCCTTAATAAGGAAAACATTTGGCTGGTTTGTTTTTAATTTTCAAAATGATACTCTGTGATAAGAAGATCCCCTTTTACTAAAAAGTGAATTCTTAAATTGGGGAAGATAGATAAGCAAAATCATAGGATTTAAAATCTGTAATCCTTCGCAAAAACCTATACTGAGAGAAAACTTTTCTGAAGTGAGAATTATCCTTTTATAGTAATTTTATAGAATTATCCTTTTATACTAATTATAGATTATATCTATAGGGGTTTTTTGCCCTTGATATTACTTTTTAAATAATAAATAGTAACATATTTTACAACTAATGCACTGGAAAATTGCAAAGAGCTTTGAGGAATTATCAGAGTACAATAGCTGAAATAAACTATAAGAAATAGAATGTCAATAAAAGTTTGCATAAAGAAATTGGAAATAATGCAGAGGGGTTTCTAAAGGCCCTTTGTAAATTGTTATTATATTAACTTATTGTATACTTAATTTAATGTGTCATATAGATTAAAATAGTAGTACAGTAATTACTAGCCTTCACTCTTGCCAAATATGTACTTTTTGGTTCAAAATGCTAAAATAATGCCTTTTACAAGGAGATACTTTTATAAATGCACAGTTAAAACATAGGAACATCAGCAGTGTGCTGCTGGAATAGAGCTCTGGCCCATCTGACAATGGCCAACTAATTGCATAAGGAAGCCCACTAGTCTCCCAGGAGGTGCACTGCAGAGGCAGAGACATGATGATCAAGGCTAGTAGCTAGTTAAACAATATATGTTAGAATATTCATGACTGGGAGAGCCATGTTAACAAGGTTAGCCAATGAATAGGCATGGCAACTGAATCAGCCAATGGGAGCTAACCACTTCTGAGTCTCTGCAGAGAATCAAAACTGAATACTTAAGCTTAAGGCTGGGTGTGGCTCCAGTCCTCTCTCCACTCTGCTCTCTTGTCCTCTCTGAACTCTGAACTAGAAGCTGCTTGTGTTTTACTTTTAACTGTTGCTACATTGAAGAAGAACTCTGCTAATGGTATTGTAAATATATATATATAGTATTATGTTTATAAAGAAGTTATTGAATCCAGCTGAATCAGTCATCTGTGTGTGCTTCTGGTTTTGATTTTGCAACAAACTTTAATAATATACTATACATATATACACATATACACATACATACATGCATGCATGCATGCATACATACATACATAATACTGTATTTTTGGGGTGGTTGAGAAGAATGCGCAAGAATGAATATCAGTGACTTTTAGGAAGGTAGCCAGGAAGTCAGAATAGCCTTGGCTGGATGATGCAAGCAATCCAGTCATCCTCTCTGCCAGTAAAATAACCCATCTTTACTTGCGTTAATAGCATACATTTCCAGTGACTCAGTTAACTCATGTGACAGCTGCCTTCCTAGCTATGATAAAAGAGACTGAAAGGCAGTTATTTCCCCTTCTGACTTCCTTTCCTTTCACCTTTTTTCTCCTCCAGAGTAGAAAGAGAGCCATTATGTCTAGACGTAATAATGACGTAGTAGTAGGTTACCAAAGCACCAAGAAATATTATTTAGCAGATTTTAAGGCTAAGCCCACTAATGCCTTTGGAGAAATGAGTGATTAGCATTTTCCTAGTCTGTCCTCATATTGCCTCTCTTTTTTTTTTACAATTCTATTTCAGTTTGTAGTCTAGTCCAAGGCTGAAATAAGGCATTCCTCTCTTCTTAAGGTGTTTAAAATATACTTACCTTTTAGCATAATGATCTCTTCCTCCTTTACTGACGACATCATTATCTATCCACTTTTACAGAGTTGCGGATTATTCAGTTTGGGTACTTCCAGAGTGGCTACCAAAAAAGCTTCCAAGTACGTGGCCCAGAAATCTTACGGAAAAATAAAATCATATTATTAGGTCAATGGAAAAATCCAGTAATTTTCCAAGTAATGTAGACAAGGAATATTCTATCTATGATTTATCGCTTGTTGTATCTTATGACTAATTATTGTAACTATGATCTATGACCTATCACTTTGTGGTTTGTGTCAGTGGTGGGTTGCCGCCGGTTCGGACCGATTCTTTAGAACCGGTAGCTCTGACTCCAAGCCGAGAGAGAACCGGTTCTCTGTATCCGTTAAAGTCCCCCCCCCGCCCCTGGGTTATACTGACCTTTATCTCTGCTTCCGAAGCCTAGCTGATCAGGGGCGGCAGATTGAATTGCCGCTCCGCGGCTGTTTTCTGTGCTCCTTGCCTAGTGTGCAACACGGAAGTTCTATTCCCTCTGAACTGCGCACGCGCGTGCAGCAAAGCGCGCACTCAGCGAACCAGCAGCGATGAAAAGCAGAACCCACCCCTGGTTTGTGCGTACACTGAGAGCTTCTGCACTGGAGACAAATCCTTGTGTGTCCAATCACACTTGGGCAATAAAGAATTCTATTCTATTTAGAATTAAGCATCTACTGTATATAAGGGTTGGACTATGAAACAATGGAAATCAGTCAAAATCCTATTTGAGTTTGAGATTTTATTGGAATTTTTGTCTCAGGATTCAGAGACATAAATTTACATTCAAAACTGATTTGAGATTTGATTCAGTAAAATGTTATCCTGTATGATATAATAGGAAATATAAAATGAGTGTAATAAACAGCAGTGTACCCATTGATTACCATAAAGACTAGAGCATAGTCCAACCTTTTATTTATTTATTTATTTATTTATTTATTTATTTATTTATTGGTTCTTATATGCCGCCCTACTCCCGAGGGACTCAGGGCGGCATACAGCAATATACAAGAACACTAGAAAATAAACATTAATTAAAAACCAAGTTAAAAAGTTAAAAAAATTAAATATTTAAAAAATATCCATCAACCAGACATACCCGGGGGAGAGCTCAAATGGACTAGTCTCTACCCCTTGCCTGCAGGAAAAGCCATGTCTTGACGTCTTTTCGGAAGGCCAGCAGGGTGGGGATAGTTCGGGTCTCTGGGGGAAGTTGGTTCCAGAGCACAGGGCCCCCCACAGAGAAGGCCCTCTCCCTAGGGCCCGCCAGCCGGCATTGTTTGGCCGATGGGACCTGGAGGAGACCAACTCTGTGGGCCCTAACCGGTCGAAGGGAAGTATGAGGCAAAATGCGGTCCCGAAGATAGCCTAGTCCTAAGCCATGAAGGGCTTTAAAGATGATGATCAACACCTTGAATTGTACCCGGAGACCGATGGGCAACCAATGCAGCTGGCGGAGTATAGGTGTAACGTGGGTGTACCTTGGCACACCCACCACAGCACGCGCAGCTGCATTTTGCACCAACTGAAGTCTCCGGATACTCTTCAAGGGTAGCCCCATGTAGAGCGCATTGCAATAATCCAAACGGGAGGTGACAAGGGCATGAGTGACCGTGAGTAGAGCCTCCTTCTCCAAGTATGGCCGCCAGGCGAACCTGTGCAAAATCCCCCTAGCCACAGCAGTAAGATGATGATCCAATTTTAGCTGTGGATCTAGGAGGACCCCCAAATTGCGGACCTGATCCGAGGGAGTTAATTTCCCTCCCTCGAGAACCAAGGATGGACAGATGTCATGGTCCTTAGGAGACAATATCCAAAGCCACTCAGTCTTGTCGGGGTTGAGTCTGAGTCTGCTCCTCCCCATCTAGGTCCTAACGTCGTCCAGGCACCGGCACATTACATCAACTGCCTCACTGAATTGAGACGGGGTGGTGATGTACAGCTGGGTGTCGTCAGCGTACTGATGAAAACTCACCCCGTGTCTACGGATGATCTCCCCCAGCGGTTTCATGTAAATGTTAAACAGGATGGACGAGAGAACCGAACCCTGAGGCACCCCGCGTGACAGGGGCCTAGGGGATGATCTCTGCCCTCCTGTTAACACCGACTGCATCCTATCGGCGAGATAAGAGGAGAACTACCGTAAAACGGCAGTTTGTGTACTGTAGCCGCGCCTGAAACCCGACTTTTGCCTTGTCGAGGCCCCGTTGAGTATAAAGGAATTTTCTTGGGCCACATATAAAATATATACTGTAACATGGTTGCCCAACCTTAATCACATAATGATGTTAAAAGTTTATGATCTTGTGGGGCTCCATTATTAGTTGTCCATAGCTGCATGTTACTTGCAAGCCATGGGTTGGACATGCCTAGTCTACAGAGATAATGTATGAACCAATGTTTTCTGTTTCACTTAAAGAACATAAAAACTTAAAAACGGTTTAAAAAGTCTTACTATTTACTAAAGAATCGTTGAATTGCTTGGTTTTCTGGGCTGGCAGAATTGTTGGCATGGGTTATTGACAAGGATTGTGCTCTTCTGGATATGATGTCTTACATGCTATTTATGCAACAATTTAAGAAACCGCAGAAGGATGTGTGTTACTATTATTGTGTGTAAAATGAGCTATGTGGCAAAGAAGTAGTCTTTATGTGCAATAAATAGCCAGCACAGTATTTTTTACCTGCTTACATAATTAGCTAAAAAGCTAAACTATCTAAGCAAATTTTAGCAAAAGAATAAAAGATATAAGCAACAGAGTGCCACTCTCTCATAGGTACAGTTTGAAGAAGGGATAAAATTTGCTGGCTGATTACATCTGTCAACCTTAGAGAGCCCATCATACCATTCAACCTGCCTTTAACTTTTCCATATATGGAAATAAATCAGCAATAGTGATTGAGACTCCTTAAAGCCAGAATATCAACAGAATCAATGAATACCTCACATTTCTTCAACGCATTTAGGCACTGCTTTGATTGTATGGCAGTCAATTCAAATATTTATTTTGTGAAGGAGGAATCATCCACTACTATAAGCATTGCATAGCTAGTGAAGAATTCATTATCTGAAATATTTGTAATGTTGTATTCACTGCCCCCCACCTTCTCCATCACACCTTTTTCAGATATTTGTTTCAAGTTTCTTTCAGTAAATAATTGCATTTTCTTTTTTTAAAAAAAAATCAAATGTATATACTTCCCCCCTTGTGCTTAGATATTTGGAGGTTATGCCTTCAGAAAGATCTTAATGTTACATTTACTAAAAGTATTTCCTAATGCATTATTGGAGAAATTGTACATTCTAAAGAAAATTTTGGAATGGACAAGGAATTGCAGGAATGACATGATTATATTGTAGCAGAATTTATATTATGTTACAATTAAAACATTTTAAGAATGTTGTACAGTTTCTCTATGATTTCAAACCCAAGAATGAAATCTGACTCCTGGGTGTTTGAAGTGGGTGATGCTCAGTGGTGATACCCGTCCCATTAAAGCATTTTGTAGCATTCCATTCCATTCCATTTTATAGCATTCTAAATCTATAGCAGGAACAGGAATAGTTGAGAAACAAAGAAGAGTCAGTTGCTTGTACAGCATAGTTTTAGGCTTTTATTTCATAGCATCTCACACAGATCACCTGGTCTCAATAGGACGAAGTATTTTGCTAGTAAAGAGCCAGTTTGGTGAAGTGGTTAAGGCATCAAACTAGAAACTGGGAGACTATCAGTTCTAGTCCCACCAGAGGTGGGTTCCTCCCGGTTCGGACCGGTTCACCCGAACCGGTAGCGACCCGCTGGTGACATCATGATGATGTCACAGAACCGGTTCGGTCAATGTCAGTCCGTGGGTGCCACCATCTTTTTTTTAAATTTTTTTTTGATTTTTTTTTTATTTTTTTCTGGTTTTTTTTTCTTCTGCACATGCACAGAAGCTGAGTTTCCGGCACTGTGCATGCAGTTGCCATCTTGCTTTTGGCTTTTTTTGGAGGGGTTGATTTTTTTGAACATTTTTTTTCTTTGGAATTTTTTCCGGTTTCTTTTTCTTCTGCACATGCGCAGAAGCTGAGTTTCTGGTACTGTGCATGCGGTCACCATCTTGTTTTTTTGGGGGGGGGGTTGAAATTTTGTTTGATTTTTTTGCCATTGCGCATGCACGCGTGCGTGCCCACAAGGCATGCCCCCGCAGCATGGGAAGAAGCGAATCGGCAGTGACATAAGTTAGGACCCACCCCTGAGTCCCACCTTGGGCCAGCCACTGTCTCAGAGCCCTAGGAAGGAGGCAAATGGCAAACCACACTTCTGAGAAACTTTTACCAAAAAAATTGCAGAGAATTGTCCAGGCAGTGTCTCAAAATAGGACATGATTAAATAGAAGGAGAAAAAATTGTTGATAATAAAACAGCTTATCCTAGGATGGCTAAGGAAATAGCATTTATGAAACACTGTTATGAAGAGGAACACTAAGCAGGCTGGTTAAGAGGTTGCAATCTCCTATATGCAATAGTCATAAATAATCAATCCATTGTAAACTATTTCCTTTCAACTGAGAAAGCAGGCATTTTGTTCAAAATTTGCTTGTTTGTCAGTTAGCCAGACTAACATTGTTACATACTACTTTGTACTCACTAAAAAGGGGGAATGAATTAGGAAAAAAATAAGTAAAACCAGTTGTTCAAACTGTTATTGTTAATAAAAGATTCACATTTCAAGTTTGTACCAGCTTGATAGTTGCATTGTGGAATTCTGTGTAAGGGAAAAAGCAATTAGATGATTTTAACAAAGTCCCCACCCTATTAATTTGATACATTTAAAAACGCATAAATGGACAACTGTGCTCATAAAATGGAAAATTCTGCAGAAGCAAGCATATTTTTATGCTTCTGTGGTTACAGTGAGATCACAGAACAATCAGTAGACTGTTCAATTCTACAATAAACAGTTATGTATTTCTAGCAATGTTTCCAGTGCTACTGATGTGCGTTTTACTATAGTCCCTTTGCTGAAGACAAGCAGCAAACACGAACTAATTTTGGCTTATGTGCACTCAGTAATGTTTTATTTTTTCCTGTTTCTGTGCTTTAATACAGCCATAATACTCCAGAGAAGTCAAGGCTCCATCTCTCAATATTTCAAGCCGCTGTGATCAACTTTTTATGCATATAGTATGTAGGCTTGTAAATCTAGGAGTTGCTGTCTCAACACATTTAGATCACATGATAATAACAGGAGCTAGCAGTGTAATGCGATTGTAGAAAAGGCAAATATAATGTAAGCTACAAGGGAAGAGTTTATATATTCTAATCTACAGAATTAGAGTTCCACCTTGCTCAGCTTTGAACAGATTGCATCTTGAGTATTATGTTCTTTTCTTACACTGCTTTAAGAATTCATAGATATTAGAACATTCATTGAAACGCTTTCGGGATGATTAGAGGTTTAGATACTCAGCCTGGGTATATTTAGCAATTCAAGTGGGACCGATTTATCCAGAAAGGTGGGGGGTTCCTCGTCAACAGAGATGTCCAAATGGAGGCTCACAGCTATTAGTTAGGGATAGTTTAATAAGGATTCTTGCACCAAGCAGTGTTTTGACTTGATAGTCTAAAATGACTCCTTCAGAGTCTATACTCTTTTATCATGTTAAGGAAGGTTAAGGATTTAGCTACAGAGAATGAAATAATGTTAAAAAACAAATATAGAACTCTATTGAGTCCAACTAACTTCTTGTTCATTTCCTTAGACTTTAAGGAAAACATTTATAATAACTAATACCTTTTCCTAGACAAATCTGTCTGGCAGAAAACTGTAAAGACTATATTATTCTTAAGCAGAAGATACATAATTAGAACTATGATGTGAGTTAAAATATTAACTACAACTGTAGGGATCAATTGATCATAAATTACTGCTCTGGAATACAGGGAAAACCCTTCTTTCTCTGTATGAAATGCTGTCTCAAAGTACAATTGCTATTTGTTCCACGAGAAAAATATACAGGTATAAAGCAGGGGTGGGTTCTAACTTACCTCGGTGCCGGTTTGCTTCCTCCCGCGCCGCGTGGGCTTGCCACGCCGCGTGGGCATGCATGCGCAGTGCCAAAAAATTTGATTTTTTTAAAAAGCCAAAAACAAGATGGTGACGCATGCGTAGTGCCGAAAGCTCAACTTATGTGCATGCATAGAAGAAAAAAATAACCCCCCCCAAAAAATTCAAAAAAATTCAAAAAAATTGCAAAAAAAAAAGATGGGGGTGCCCATGAACCGGCACTGACCGAACCGGTTCCGTGATGTCATCATGATGTCACCAGCGGGTCGCTACCAGTTTGGGCGAACCGGTCCAAACCGGGAGGAACCCACCTCTGGTATAAAGCTCTCAAGTTAACAAGTAGTTTGTTGTCTCAAAGACTGCTAAGCTTTTGTAGATAAGCTTTTGTAGGGCTCTGAGACAGTGGCTGGCCCAAGGTGGGACTCAGGGGTGGGTCCTAAGCTTTTGTAGAGTTAATCAACATGGTTAAAAGAGGTTGCCAGAAACCTTTCTTTAACAACTTTTCATATCTTCCCACAGTTCTCCTTAACTTCTGGGACAACACAAGTAGTAACCTACAAAAAGAAGGAACAGTTCTTCTTATTGTTAGGGTTTTGAACTCCAGTGTTGCGGTACATGGATATCATCTCAAATACATGGAATTGATTGGATTTCCTGTCTGTACTTGGGTCTTTTTAAAGCTGGTTGTTACTGACACAATAAACCAAGATGTTGAATAGATAGTAAAAGAAGCATCTTGAGTTTTGGTCATGAGACACGTTTGAAGAAACTTTGAATCTAAAAGATTGTAAGCCTATCCACCTTTCCACTCTATCCACCAACAGAAGAAAGAATGATTAAAATTCATGTAGAGAAGGTCTAATTTTATGCTCTCCCATTTCAGGCAGTGGAATTTTTTTTTAATTTAAAAGAAGGAATGGAGCTTTTACTGTTCTTCCCATTATATCTCAAGGCTTGGAGCTCTGGTGTAATGTGCTTCCATCAGTGAAGGTTGGTCAGCCACTGCTTTCTAAATCAACTGCAACTTCCAAGTGTTCCTCAAAGGCAAGTCTATGTAGATCATATTTCATTAGCATAAATGGATGGTGATAAAGCCACGAATCACTGTAGCAAACTCTCCCCTCCAGGTAGGGTTGCAACAGGCATACCTGCCTTAGATGGGAAAAGCCCCCCCCCCTCCGGGCCATGGCTGTGACCTTCAAAACATGAATATTGTTTAAGGGATACTGCCCCGCAATCAAGGGAATCAATTAGAGCAGAGAGAGAATACTGTATTGTACTGTAATACTGTACCAATGGATAAATAGTAACACCAACTTACTAGGATTCATTTCAAACTTGTCTTTTCTCATCCAGATTCTTTAGGGATCAGGACAAGATGTCAGCAGTATCAACAAGTCTGTTTTGAGGTAATGATACAGAGTTGGGTATCATTATTGACAATACCAGCCCCCATATCTTCAGGTGACCTCTCCTGAAATTTACATGGCTTCATATAAATTTTAAATAAGAGAGGGGAGAGAACCAACCCTTGTGACACCCTGTACGAGGGTAGCCATTGTACTGACCTCTCCTCTCCCCTGCCCCAAACTGGAACCATCCTTCAAAAAACGAACAGAACCAGGGCAACAGTTTTTCTCAACTCCAGCCCTTATATAAGAATACCATAAACAGTAGTATTGAAGACTGTTGTGATGTCCAAAAGGATCAGGATGAATGCCTGTTTTCTACTCATGTCCCAACCAAGATCATTCACTTGCAAACATCAATATCACCATTCCATGTCTGGGTCTATACAGGCTCCAGGATTGGTTTGTAGGCATTTGAAAATTCATAATATTGTTCAAAGAATCATATTGTCTTGATTCTTTTAACTTCTCCAATATTTTATTACAAATTACTGGGTTGGTCTCGTGTATTTTTTTTTTAAATTTCAAGTAATGGAGTGGTAATGTTTTTTGTTAAGGCTGAATATAGTGTCCTTGCATAAGAGCAGATTAGAAAGCAGATTAGAAAACTCATTCCTCAGTGAATCAGCAGCAATTACTTTTATAAGAACAAGCTCATACAAGATTAAATAAATATACATCTTCTTAAAATAGTACAATGCTAACACCAAAAATATAACCAATGGAGCCTATGTATGTATATATGTATGTATGTATGTATGTACGTACACACACACACACACGTCTTTTAATGACCCCGTAATCCCTTGAGGGGTGGAGTCACGACAATTGAATGGAGCTTATATATATATGTGTGTGTGTGTGTGTGTGTGTGTGTGTGTGTGTGTGTGTGTGTGTGTGTGTGTGTAGGATTTTTTGCTGATATATATATATATATTATATATATATATATATATATATATATATATATATATATATATATATATATATATAATATATATATATATATATATATATTATATATATATATATATTATATATATATATATATATATATATATATATATATATATATATATATATATATATATATATATATATATATATATATATATATATATATGGTATAACATGATTTATCTTACATGCATCCTAGTTTCCTGCTTCACCGTTTTAGAAGCTGTTTTGTATAAATACCAGTAGCAAGTTAAATATAATGGTTTATTTCTGTTTGGGGTTTTTTTTGTTCATTCTTATTTTACAGCTCGTTAATACCACAAAATAATATGTACAATATGTTCAATTTCTATTTGTATTTGGTGGGGAGAGGGAAAGAATAGTTTTAAATTAATAAAAATTTTACTAACATGTCTATGTACAAAATTAATGCAATGTAGTTCTTAAGGTTCTACCCCAGTAGTAGCAACACTTGGTTAACTAATAGTGAAATCTCATAGGAAACTAATAGTGAAATCTGCATAGGAAAAAGTCCCAGCCTAGTAGAACTTATTTGCAGGTGAGTGAAGCAGAGGTGGGTTTCAGCAGGTTCTGACCAGTTCTGACTGGTAGCGAAAAGTAGTTCGGAGAACCGGTAGCGGAAATTTTGAGTAGTTCGGTACTCAATACCAGTAAATACCACCTCTGACTGGCCCTGCCCCCATCTATTCTCTGCCTTCCGAGTCCCAGATGATCAAGAGGAAATGGGGATTTTGCAGTAACCTTCCCTTGGAGTGGGGAGGGAATGGAGATTTTACAGTATCCTTCCCCTGCCACGCCCACCAAGTCATGCCTACCAAGCCATGCTCACAGAATTGGTAGTAAAAAAAATTGAATCCCACCACTGAAGTGAAGATAGAATTACAGATAGAGATAGGGCCAGAGGCAGGATGCCATTGTGGGGTGGTCTGTCTGTCTGTCTATCTGTCTATCTAAAATCTGAGCAGTTTGAACTAGTGGTTAAGGCAGCAGACTAGAAAGTGGGAGACCATGTGTTCTAGTCCTGTCGCAGCCACGAAAGACAGTTGGGTGACCATGGGCCAGTCACTCTCTCTCAGCCCAACCCACCTGATAAAGTTGTTGTGTGGGAACAATAGGAGAAGGAAGGCATGTGGATATGGTCGCCACTTTGAGTTATTTATAAAAATAATAAAGGCGGGATACAAATAAATTAATAAATATTGTAACAATTATTATTTAACTATTATATGATAATTATATATTCCATGCATATTCTTCATTTATCATATATTTATCAGGGAATGCTGCTAAGAAAAGGACATTTGGATGCAACAGTTAGTATAATAACTATTACATGTTACAACATATGTAACATTGATGTTTGGATAATTAAGATCAATACTATGTTACTGAAATTTTATATTTTACTTGTTGAAAGTCTTATTTTTAATACTTTTTTGGGATTAGCTAGTCATCAACAAATTTCATTTGCATTGGACTATAGCTGTTTATCTCTGCTGAGATAATTTTGTCCCACCATTAATATATTTTACTCAAAATAGTTGGTTTTTCTGTTATAGAATATGTATGTAAGCCACTTATTTATAGATTTCAAAAGGTTTTGGAATATTTTATTATATTTTAATACATTTTCTCAAAACGAACACATATATAACTTTGCCTTATGTGCATATATTGATTAAACTGGTAATGGTGTATTGTATTTGTAGCTAAATTGAACCTATTAGCATTGGACAATTTTTCCCAATTTTTTCCTCTCTGTACTATTATTACATTTCTAAATATAATCACTTATAGTAAAGTTTTGCTAATATGCCCAGAAAAGAAAGCATTATGTGCCTAAAAGCAACACTGAAATATGTATACCTCATTATAGGGCTGACCTTGGTAGCAAGTTGTATGACTGTTCAATAATTTGTTGCTTGGTAAGTTTAATACATTTGTTTTCATTGTTTGCCTGGAGAACTATATTTTCCTGGCAGAGGTAATTAAAATGAAATCTAACATTTAGGATCAAGTGGGATTTTGGGGGGGCCAATCACACTCTCTCAGCCCAACCTACTTCATAGGGTTGTTATGGGGTATAAAGGAAGTCGGAAATGCTATGCATGGTGCCTTGAACTCCTCTTCTTGTTGTTAGTTGCGAAGTCGTGTCTGACCCATGGCGACCCCATGGACAACGTTCCTCCAGGCCTTCCTGTTCTCCGGAGTCCATTTAAGCTCACGCCTACTGCTTCAGTGACTCCATCCAGCCACCTTATTCTCTGTCGTCCCCTTCTTCTTTTGCCCTCAATCTTTCCCAGCATTCTCCAGTGAGTCCTTCCTTCTCATTTGGTGGCCAATTTGAGTTTTGAGTTTCATCTTCAGGATCTGGCCTTCTAAAGAGCAGTCAGGGTTTATCTCCTCTAGGACTGACCGGTTTGATCGCCTTGCAGTCTATGAAAGGCAAAATATAAATTTAACAACTGATATCATAATTAAAAATAGAAATTTTAATTTTTTTAAAAATCAAAATGGAACAAAATGAAAGAAATACCATGCAGCTGTGGTGGCGCAATGGTTAGAATGCAATATTGCAGGCCTAATTCTGCTGACTGCCAGTAGTTTGATTGCCAGCAGCTCAAGGTTGACTCAGCCTTCCATCCTTCCGAAGACGGTGAAATGAGGACCCAGATTGTTGGGGGCAATATGCTGATTTTGTAAACCGCTTGGAGAGGCCTGTACTCCACCTGGGACCTGTCCAGGGTTTTGAATGCACTCACTGGGTCTCCATTCGAGCCTTTACGCTCGGCCACCCTACAATATCTTACCTTCAAGGTGGCATTCCTCATGGCTATTACATCAGTCAGGAGGATTTCAGAGCTTCATGCCCTCTCTGTAGGGAGGACCTCTGCATTTTTCACTCCTACAGAGTTGTGCTAAGACTTGATCCCTCCTTTATCTGTACTATGACGCAGTATATAAGTCTTAATTGCTATTGCTATCTCTTTTATCTATGTGCAGATAGGACATACTGAAATCATAGGCAGGAGCTTCAACTTTGAGGTTCGTTGACCTAGTTTTCTAAAATTATTTATTTATTTATTTATTTATTTATTTATTTATTTATTTATTTATTTATTTATTTATTTATTTTGTCAAGTACGTGTTAGTAATATACATAGATATAACATTGTTTATATACATAAGATGGGTACTGATAAGAGGGAACATTAGGACAGGGACGGTAGGCATGCTGGTGCACTTATGCATGCCCCTTACTGACCTCTTAGGAATCGGGTGAGGTCAACAGTGGACAGTCTAAGGGTAAAGCTTTGGGGGTTTGGGGACGAAACCACAGAGAAAACTTAAAAAGATTGGAAAGACCGATACTGGTTTAATTTAGATGATCCCACAATAAACATTTCAGTAGCAGCTAGGTCAAAAACCTTTTTCAGTACCTGTAGTTAGGAATAAACAAAAATAACAGTGGAAAATGAATTCTATGAATAGAATTCAAACACTTTTTGTTTAGCTGGCAGACACATTGTATTAAACAGGTGGAAAAGGCACTATGTAAGCACCCTCGCTTGGCTTACTTTCTCCTAGCAAAGAAAAAATGTCAGAACAAATGTATGTCTCCCATTTACAAGCGCCTCAAAAGCATCTGATGTCCACCAGGAGAAACAGAGTAGTAATCTAACATGGGTCATGGCCTGATTGATATTTTGTTATATATTGCAGCTTCCCAAATCACTCAACCAACATATCTGGAGGATAAGTATAGAGGAAGAATAGATTAGATCAGTTGGAAAAGGTTATGATTTGTCACTGAACTTTCCTTGCCGTTTATACATTTATAAAATGTTTGAGAACTAGATTTAAGTAATAGAACAATCTGAATTAAACAGAATTAAACAGAAAAGTGAAGTTTCTTTTAAAGTAGGTAGAAAGTGTCATAGTGTCCAATTTACTTATTCATTTATTCATAAAATATTTATGTGTGGCAAAATATTTATTTTGCCATGCAAAGTGTCCCCGTGGAGTGGTTTATGTAGTCCTTTAAAATAGTGAGCTGCAAAAAGAATTACTTTCTTCAAAATTGTATCAATCCAACAAAACAGATTGGTAGCTTAGCACCCCTGCAGTGTAAGTATGTTGATAGATTTCCTAATGTTTTTTTTTAATGAAAATATATAAATAATTCATTCTCCCTGGGTTGCTGACAAGCCTGGACATGTGCTTGATTTCATCATTTTACATTCATTCCAAATTTAAAAAGAGTTAAATTGCTATATAATTGTTCTGCCTTCCCAGTACTATCTGGCTTGTCGCCTGTTTTGTATTTCAATATCAGGTTTTTTACACTTTGTGCAATGTGCCTGTCAAATAGGAATGCTGAACTACAGTTCATTTGAAAAAAGTGAGAGACTGAAGACATATTTGGCTTGATTTGTTCTTCTAGGTTATTGCTTTCCTTTGCGAAATCAATGTCAATGTTACACACATTTTTAAACAGGGAATATAATTGTCAGCAAATGTAGAGAAACATAATCTTTACAGCAAAAGGAACACAGTAAAGATACTTTTTCTGATAAACACTCCTTGAGAAAGATTGTTGAGTAACAGAATCTCTGATAAATTAATCCATAGGTATTATCATTATGGAGTGTTCTGAATTATTATAATAGTATTACTGCTAATACATACCAAAGTAATATACTACAATGAAAACCACACAATTAAACAGATATTTTAGGGGGGGGGAAGCTTCTACTTTTAGGCAGAAGAAGGTTGAAGGTAAGAAGTCGCACTGAAGAGTTCATAACTTTTATCAGTAAAGTAACTCTGAAGGGCATTGTACAACGTACGGTATTTTTCGGAGTGTGGGTGAAAACTTGGGTGCGTCTTATACACCGAATGCAGCCCCACCCACCCAGCCACCTCCACCCTTTGGCCTCTGTCTTCCAGCAATTTACCTGCTTGCAGGAAAGCGGGAAGAGCCTGTAAAGCCAAGCAAGTCAGTAGCAGTTTCCCTGATCTACAGCTGATTAGCCACGTGGAAAAATGAAAGTGAAACTAACTACAAAGGCAAATAGCTGGCAGAGACAGGCAGATTTTTATTTTTTGCTGAACTGGATGGAAGGGGGGTAAGTGAATAACTAAATGTCTGTAGAATGTTCAAATTATTAGACTTACTTTTTAAAGACTGCTTTATTATTGTTCTAGAGCCAGGGATCTCCAACTTTGGCAACTTTAAGACTTGTGGACTTCAACTCCCAGAATTCAACAGCCAGCTTTGTTAGCTTTGCTGGCTGTGGAATTCTGGGAGTTGAAGTCCACAAGTCTTAAAGTTGCCAAGGTTGGAGATCCTGTAAATCTAGACAACTCAACAAAATAAAGAAGCTTTTTAAAATAAATGCTTGCTCTGAAGAGGCTCAATGCTATTGTATCTTCTTTTAAATAATAGAGAATAATGTATACTTCCAGAATTTTTAATTAATTTTAACAGCTCTGTACAAGTATAGTATGAAATATAACAGTATCCTGTTTAGTATTAAGAGTTTAGTTACCTTGGAGTAGATCTATTTAAATAATTGGGAAGAGTTAGTGTGACTACATTTAAGAAAACTTTCTGGCATAATGTACATTTCTCCAATTCTTTGCTATTTCTATGAGTCAGGCACATATGCACAGAAATACACAGCAAACAGTGTATGTCATCTGTGCTGTTTGCTGTTTGCTGTTTGGCAAATTGCTTGGAGGCAGAGGCCTTTTTCCCTTGTTTTCCTCCCCCAAAACTAAGGTGCGTCTTATACTTCGGTGCGTCTTATACTCCGAAAAATACGGTACATTTTGAAGACATTAGAAAAATTGAATACATATATTCCAGGCAAAAATTAAATGCATATATTCCAGGCATGATTCTAGTGCTTATGATCAGAAGGTAATAATTGTAGTAA
Organism: Diadophis punctatus similis; assembly: GCA_023053685.1. Classification (NCBI taxonomy): domain Eukaryota; kingdom Metazoa; phylum Chordata; class Lepidosauria; order Squamata; family Dipsadidae; genus Diadophis; species Diadophis punctatus. Next base: position 13,613,752 of record JALIGW010000006.1, on the reverse strand, counting down.
AAATTTAATCTTTGTAATAACCTATTTTCAAAAAACATGTATCGTTTTTCTGTATATGAAATTTACCATGATTTTCATTTGTGACAAAATAGGTACCTTCCCTAAATCTTTGGCTTGGCACTGGAACCACATAGAATATTTATCTGAGGCTTCCCTCCTCACCCTGCCAGATAACTATCTCATTGAATGTTTCAGTCCCAGAGTTACATTTTAATTACACTTTTAAATTGCAGTCCTCATTCCACAATCTTAATCTCACCAGCCTCAATTTATTTTTCCATAAATTCCATTGTCAACAATTCATTTTCTATTACCCTTTTGATTAAGTGCTTATTAGTTATCAGAGATAAGGAGTTAGTCTAATTGGTTTTCATGAAAAAGTAAAAACAAAATACAAAAAACCCTAAATGTAAGCAAAATTTTAAAATAAGAGCTTTAGTTATTAAATACACAGAACGTTATGCTATTTCCGTGATGGTGAGCCTATGGCACGTGTGCCACAAGTGGCACGTGGAGCCATAGCCGAGGGCACGTGAGGCGTTGCTCTATATCAGCTCCAGCATGCATGTGCACGCTGGCCAGCTGATTTTTGGCCTTTCGGAGGGGGGGCATTTTTGCCCTCCCCAGGCTTCAGGAAAGCCTCCTCCAAAAGCTGCGCACCAAAAGACGAAGCGTCCCAAAGGCGATATCAGCCGTTTCTTGGCACCAGAGCCCAAAGGGCCTGGCAGAGCAGCCGTGAAGGCACGCCAAAGGTAAGGGGCTGGAGTCGGTCTGCGAGGGAATGGCAGGCAAACTCCATTTTGGCTGAAACAATGTCTCCAGGTTTTTTTGGGGGGTGGAGCTCAATAAAAATGGTGGAGGTGCAAAGAGCCGAGCCAGGAAGGAGCAGAGGTGGGGAGGGCAGCTGGGGTTGTCTCCTCACCTTAGAAGCCATGGTGGGCTTTGGCGGCGTGTCTCCCCACCTCGGGAGGGAGCCTGACTAGCGACTCAGCTTTTAGGCTTCCTCCTACTGGGCGGCGGCAGCTCTGGGGGGAGGAGAAAGGTGGTAGAAAGGTGCGTCTCTGGCTCCATTTTCAGGCCAGCCGCCACCTTCCCTCCTCTTCCCTGGCCACTGGGAAGCATAACATATTTTTAATTATTGCAAAGTGTTAATTTTACCAAGGAACTGTGTAGAAATTGAGAATTATATTTCCATGGTATCTCTTTTCTATAACCATATAGTGTTTTAATCATTTATTTTTCTCTCTTAATGATTTGTATCCTGAACTTCCTATCCTCAAATATTCAATATTGTGTAGAATAATACATTTAGAACACCTACATTCAAAGTCAGTATAACAATAAAGACTTCTGTAACACTGCAGCGTTTAAACTGTATAATTTATCTTGTGTATTATAAAGTCTTTCACAGTAATGATGTTTGCAAGAGACTTTAAGCAAGCAGGGATCCTTGATTTCAATATATCAAACTATCCTTAAAGATCTATATTTGATTATAGTCAATAGACTTCAAATACAAATTTGTATGATATTACTTTTAATATATTTATATTAAGCTTTCTTTTTGTATTTAAAGCTGTCTTTTGGGGAGATATTGCCTTAGATGTTGAAGACTTAAAAATCTTTCAGATTGATAGAACAGTTGATCTTACACAACATTCAGAGGGAAAAAATGGACATAATACTGGTAAGCTATAAATGTTTTTATTCATTTATATATTCAGAATGTTGTATATATTACACTGTTTTGTAGTGTGAATTTGTAACATATTATTGGTTGTGAATAATTTTGTTTGCAAATAAATATAATATATATTATTCATTCAGTTAATTAATAAATGTAACCATTTAGTTAATAGAGATGCCTGTTTACTTGGGAGAAAGACTACTGTTCTATTTGATACAATATAAAAATGCAGTGCAGCGACATCATGCTGTACCACAAAGGTACCCATCGCTGTGAAAACTGGATTACTGACATGATTACCTGAGCAACAATGCAGGACAAATAGTTGAGAATATAATGGGCTGTGAGAAGAACAAATGATTCAATAGTTAATGAAGCAAAATCGGATTGATTATTGGAAGATGTGATAATAAAGAAAGGGAAAAGAAAAGAGTCTCTGCAGATTTTACTCTGCTCGGTCGTTGCCCGTTATAGGGGGCGGCGCTCATCTCCATTTCAAGGCCATGACCCAGCGCCATCTGAAGACATTTCGGTGGTCATATGGCCAGCATGACATTGTGGAGTGCTGTTTCCTTGTCACCGAAGTATTACCTATATGTCTACTTGCATTTTCAAGTAGACAGGCAGGAGCTAGGTGAAGGCAGGCGTTCAACCTGTCTCACAACACTCGGATCTCAAACCTGGGTTGTCATCTTTCCAGCTGACAAACTCATCATCGTAAACGCTGAGCCATCACACCGCCAATAATAAAGAAGGTGAAGTTTAAGCATTTTGGTTGCATAAAATGAAGCAAGAGTCATTGTAAAAAGTATGATGACTGAAAAAAAAATTAAAAGTATCTTAAAAAGAGGCCAGTGGAAGATAAGGCTACTAGATACTATTACTGATGACTCAAAGCAGGAGTTTGCATTAAGTTAAAGAAGCTATTGCTGGCATACAATCTTAGTAAAATGATGTCAATGGTCACAAAAAAGTTGGAAAAGTAATTGACTAAACAATTAATTTTATTTATTTATTTAGGATTCTTATATGCCGCCCTACTCCCTGGGGACTCAGATAAAATAAATCCTTGTTTTATCTGTATGTTAAATGCAATAGCTGGCGTAGAAGAAACATTTAAAATAAAAAAAATTAAATTAAAAATATAGAACAACATGTATCAAAAAGAATTCAATTTCATCTGTGATACTTATTTGATGCTAAATGCCATCAAAGAGGGCATTCGGTACCAGGTTGGGAAGTAATAGGAGTATCTGTCATGTACAAATTGAATATAGATGTCAGAGCTTCTCATATCTCAGTGTAGAAGTTGTATAGAAGGACATAAGTTTGAAAGTTCATCATAGCTAAACATTACCCAAAGGAGTAATCTATGCAGAATATCCATCTCCTTTACTCCAGTTGTATTGAAAGCTGAAAATTAACATTTTCCTCAAACACTAGAATGAGACTCAAACCTAGCACGGTGGGATATTGTGAGAGCATTGCCCTAATATGCCATGAGGTATTATTTTTACTGTTTTATTGTTTTATCAACTGCCCAGGGTTGTAATTCATAATATGAGTGGCTACATAAATCTTTTAAATAAATAAAATAAATAAGTAAAAATCTGAATTAAATAAAAAGGGAATTGACCAAAATTGGGTCATGATTTGTTATGACATTCAGTAATAAATTAAAACGTCAGGAAGGTTTTTTGGCACTTAGATGGAGAGTAGGACTATGGACATCTCTTTACAGAAGTTTGGCGCACCTTCCTTTGAAAATTATGAGAGATAGTGAGGATTTTTAGGAGTCCCCAAATTTGCAGAAATTTAGTGGGAATACTTTCTTTAATAGACCAAAGTTTTCTGAGTCTTGAACCTTTTTATTCAGGCAAGTTTCTAATGCAGTCTAATGGTCTTTTGGAATGCATGGAATTAGTTCCTTCCCCAGTCTCAGCCATCTTAGGATCTTTCTCAGATTCTGAGAAATTGATAACAAGATACAATAGTTATTAATAATTAAATAATGACATAATTAAATACAACAATAGCATTAATTTGTTGTGATGATTGGTAGATACTTCTTCTGCTCTGTTCTGTCTTTTATCTTTTGTCAGCCATAGCTGTAGTCATTTCTTCTCCATCCATGCATCCAAAATGTTCTAGGTTTGAAAATATAATTAAGAAACCTGATGCATTTCTTAATATCCTAATATACAATTCTGAAAAAAAATGGCATTATATAAAACATTTATCTTATTTAGGGGGAAATCCACAGAATAGTTTTGGCCTTCAGACCTAATGAGACTTTTATATAATTTTTAATAGAGCCTGAAAATAAATTATCCAGAATTTATAAAATATAAGGACTTTGAAGACCTTCCAGCCATGTGATTCTATGTGAGATTCAATATTTTACACATTGGCAAAAAGAATCAGAATACAAAATACAAACTTGGAGGACATGACCTTGTAGACGACCCTCACTCTGTCAAAGACCTTGGAGTACTCATATCTAATGACTTAAGTGCCAGCACCCACTGTAACAACATTGCCAAAAAGGCACTAAGAGTTGTTAATCTAATGTTGCGTAGCTTCTTCTCTGGCAATATTACACTGCTACCCAGAGAATACAAAACATTTGTTAGACCAATTCTTGAATACAGCTCACCTGTCTGGAACCCGCACTGCATATCGGACCTTAATACAATCGAGAGAGTCCAGAAATATTTCACAAGAAGAGTCCTCCACTCCTCTGCTCGCAATAGAATACCTTATTCCACCAGATTTGAAATATTGGGATTAGACAATTTAGAACTACGTCACCTTCGATCTGATCTAAATGTAGTTCATAAAATCATATACCACAATGTCCTTCCTGTCAATGATTACTTCAGCTTCAACCTCAACAATATACGAGCACACAATAGATACAAACTTAATGTAAACCGCTCCAAACTCGACTGCAGAAAATACGACTTCAGCAACAGAGTGATCAATGCCTGGAATGCACTACCTGACTCTGTGGTTTCTTCCCCAAACCCCCAAAACTTTAACCTTAGACTGTCTACAGTGGACCTCACCCCATTCCTAAGAGGTCTGTAAGGGGCGTGCATAAGCGCACCACTGTGCCTACCGTCCCTGTCTTACTGTCCTCATTTATCTGTACTTCTTTGCTTATGTTATGTTTATATAAACACCTACTATCCTGAACATGTTTGACAAACAAATAAATATAAATAAATAAATAAATCCTGGATGAGATGAATTTTTTGAACCATTTCCAGTCAGGTTTCAGGCCAAGAATGGAAATGGTATTGGTCATCCTTTTAGATGACTTCTGGCAGAAGTGGGAAAGGAATAGTGCATCCATCCTGGCTCTTTTTGACCTCTCGGCAACTTTCGATACCATTGACCAGGGTAGCCTTTTGGAATGACTTTTGGAATGACTCCTTCTTTCAAGATCAGTCCCAATCAATGTTGATAGGGAGTGAGATGTCCACCCTACAGCCCTTCCTTTGTGGAGTACTGCAGGTCTCCATGCTGTCCTCTGCTCCTTTTTAACAACTACATGAAGTCACTGGGTGAGATCATCCAATGCCCTGGATTGAGGTATATCAATATGCGGATGATACCATCTCCAACCTGGGCAAAGTAAGTGATACTGTGGATGCTCATTCATAGTGCTTGGAGGTTGTATTTGTATTTGTATTTTTGTATTTGTTTATTTTGTCAAGCATATATGATTATAAGCAAAGTATAAACAGTAAAACATGATTGAATATATATGTAATAGTACAAGCATGAATAAGAATAAAAGAGGTATGAATATATGTGTACATTAGGACAGGAACGGTAGGCACGATTGTGCGCTTATGCACGCCCCTTACCGACCTCTTAGGAATGGGGTGAGGTCGATGGTAGATAATCTGAGGTTGAAGTTTTTGGGGTTAGGGGAAGAAACTACTGAGTCAGGTAAAGTGTTCCAGGCATTGACCACTCTGTTGTTGAAGTCAAATTTTTTGCAATCAAGTTTGGAGCAGTTTACATTAAGTTTATATCTATTGTGAGCTCGTGTATTATTGCAGTTGAAGCTGAAGTAGTGGGGATCTGGATGGGGAACAACAGCTTAAACTGAACCTTGGTTGTGGGTAGGAGGCTCCTCTGTATCTGGGGATTTACCATCTTTGGTCTTGAATAGGGTTACACTGCCTCAGATGAAGCTATGTGTAATCTGGGGGTTCTCCTGGACTCAAGACTGCTGCTTCAGAAGCATGTGGCAGTCATTGTTAGGAGGGTTTTTCCTCAATTTGTGTTGAGTGCCAGTTATGCCCCTTCTTGGATCAAAAAGCCCTTTTTTCAGTGATTGATGCCCTGGTCATTTCCTGGACGGACTGCAGTATACATCAGACTATCCTTGAAGTGTATCCGGAAGCAGCAACTGGTGCAGTACAGTGCAGTTCCTAGACTTGTGCAGGCAATACCTCTGTAATACCTCTGCTGAACTGTATTGGGTTGCCAGTTTGCTTCTGAATCCTATTCAAGGTGTTGGTTATTGCATTTAAAGTCTTCCATGGTGTGGGACCAGATACTCACGGAATCATCTCATCCAGGGGTGGATTCCACTTACCTTTCCTACCGGTTTGCATCACGACAGAAGTGTGTGTTTTGCGCACTTCCGTCACATCGCGCAAAAGACCCGGAAATGACCCTCTGCACATGTGCAGAAGCGGTTGCGCATGCACAGAGGGTTTTTTTGCAAGCCGTGGTGACCGGAGGACCGGTTCGGGAGCGTGGACTGCCAGTCATCGCTGCCAGTAAGCGGTGGTAAATTTCCGCTACCGGTCCTAAAGAACCGGTCAGAACCGGCAGCAACCCACCACTGATCTCATCCCAATTACTTTGTCCCATCACCCAATCAGGCAGGGAGGCTATGTTGTGGAAAGAGTTTTGATCAGCGGGATCCAGGAAGAGAGTCTTCTCTACTTCTGCCCTTACTCTTTAAAACATCCAGAGATGAGGTAGACCGCCACTCTTCTAGCCTTCCAGAAGAGCATCAATATCAGGTTCTGTCAGTTAATCTGGTAGTCTGAGTGATAAGCAACCCTGTGGGTAGTGGGTTTACTTAAGGGCACGCCCTCTGCCTCTTAACTTTTAACATCATCTTTACCTCAATTTCTAAACTGTATTTATATACTTTTGTATGTTTTTACTGTAAACCAACCAAAGTCACTTAACTCAGATGGGCAGTGTAGACATTTGATAAATAAATAACTAAAATATGGTGAGTAGATATTTTTATACTGCTTTATCATCACTTAAATTTTCTTAAGATTACCTGTTGTTTTAATTAAAAGCATATCTCATTTACAGTCTGATTTAAAATATAAATAGATGCCATCTTCTTTATCAATGGATATTTAACTTTGCACCATTTCAGTCTAATTTTGCTGATAGTATCATGAGGTAAGTGAAATAATTATATTTGTTTAGTTTGCATTTCTGCTTTTCATTCAAAGACATCTTAAAATTATGATATAGTCAATTGGATCTCTTTAGCAGTACATAGTATCCAGCAGATTAATTTCCTTCATGTTTTGCACAAGAAATACGTGTGATCACCTCCAGATAAAATAGAATGTTTTTTCTTTAAGTTACATATCTGACAAATTCTGTATGTCATGAACCTAAATACCAAGGAAAATGCTTAGAATTTGTATTAATTATTTTACTTCTAAAAAGAAAAAAATATTTTTAATGAATGAAAACAAGATGGCATAGCAGTATAATGCAATTTGCAATTAATATAACATTATTTAAATTGCATCCTTGTATCAACTTCCTTGAAGAAAGACCATTTCACTTAAAACATTACTTCCTAAATTAAACCTTACTTTGAAAGATTGTTGCGTCACTGGGCAGTAAATGTTTGCATTCCGGGAAGTTGACAAAATAGTTCATAGAGTAGGAATGTCTTAACGTATTACCTCATTCTTCTAAAATCTAAGATAAAAATTCAAAACATTTTTCTCAAGCCTTGCTACAGCTATGTGACAGTGGAAGGCATTAGGTAAATTACTCAGCAATGACACAACACATTTGCCTTATATGGTGCTGTGCATTTTATTGTAACCCTTTAAACACATAATTTAGAAGATTACATGAAGAATACATGTTGAAAAAAACCCTGAGGAATTATTGAAATAGCTAACCTATGTTTCATTGATATCAGTGGTTCTCACTTTTGAATGGGCACGTAAACGAACAGTCTTTTTATGCGTTTCATAGGCTACAAGTGTAGTGATTAAACATTCACTCATAATCTTTTTACTAATGGTAACTAAACTTGTTTTCCGGAAGTAAATAGTGTCATTAGTTCAAAGAAACGTAACGTAAACTTTTTGAGTGGGATTACAAAAAATCAATTACAAACACACTGAAGTGTTAAAACAAGCAATGCAACTAATACAAATGTTATACACAGTATTATTTGAAAAGTATTTGTTTCAAATAGTACTGTATATGTTCATTAGTTAGAAGCAACATAATGTAAAGTTTTGAGTGTGATTACAAAAATCAATTCTAAACACAGTCAAGTGTTAAAATAAGCAGTGCAACTAATATAAATGTTATATACAGTATTAGATATACTTTATTCTTTGTTAGTGGTGATAGATTTCAGTGAGTTACACTGTTTTTAGTACCACATAGAATGGAAAATAGTATCCTTGGTTAAACTTTATGATTTATTCTATGAATTCTCTGCCACAGACAAATATACTTTACAGAAAAATTTATTAAGCTTTCAAACCTTCGTTGATGTCACCAACTGGTTCTTAAGTAAGTTAGCCTTAAAATTGATAGAATCATTAAAGGTATTTATCAGGTAAAAATAATTTTTAAGTAAAATAATTTTAAGAAAAATAATTTTCACTTTTAAGTGAAAATTGCAAAAGAGTTGATGAGGTCACTTGCCAAAATACGTTATAATTTTTACGTAATTATACATGTTTAATTTTCCTCAATCTTTTACCTAAATTTTGCATAAGGCCACAAACATGTCCTTATTTGCCTATAACTAGTATATCAGTTCCTAATATAATATAACTAGTGCAATAATTCCCTGACCATAATAGTTTTCTCTTCTTTTCTTACAACTTTACTCATACGTCATTCCCAAACTGTCAGTGAACGTTATTCCAGTATTAAAATTGTACTTTCCCTTTATACTGATGTTGAGTAATAACCTCTTTAAAATGTATGAAACATTTCTGTCTTAAATGTTTTTAAATATTTCTAAAGTTCATGATGTTTTGCCCTTGAATGCTTAATTATTTATCCATTAATTAATTAATTGTTCAATTCATTTTTCAAATTTATGGTCAACCATTTCATGAAAAGTGACTCTGATACAATGCAAATTATAAAACAGTAATATATAAATATAATTAACAAACCCAGAAAAATTGTTATTAAAAGGCAAAGAGGGCACATCTATGGAACCACCAAGAAACTCACTGGTTCCTTGAGGGCCCAAGGCCTGGGTGAATGTTATTAGAGCATCATGTAGACCTTAGATTTAGATTTATTATTAGAGTTGGAAGGGACCTTGTAGGTCATCTAGTCCAACCCCCTGCTCAAGCAGGAGTTCCACACCATTTGAGACAGATGGCAGTCCAGTCTTGCTTCACAGGGGAATCTGACTGAACAAATAACAGATATTTTTACGTACATACGTACGTAGGATTATTTGCATGAAGGCTGCTGATTGGCTAATCACCCGGCGGGAGTTTTAAAGGACTGTCAGTGGCTGGCCGGCTCCAGGCAAGCCCTTAAAAGCGGCTTCCCTGTAGCCTGCCAGCATTCCGTATTAGCTACAGCTAGGAGATTAATAAAGTGCTGAACAGTTACTGTGACTCGTCTCGTTAATTACGTGTGAATCTAACAGATATGTTTGGAACTTTTTTCATTTTCTTTCATAAACAAAGTTATCTAACATATAATATGTCATTGTGAAAAAGTAAACCTCCTTAATGGAAATAATACTTTTTGAAACAACGGTGAAGTAGGAGTCAAATTCTTCACGTCTAAGAATCAAATCAAATAACCAGTGGTGGATATAATCAAAGAGATGTTTATTTGCTGTTTAAACACTTATTTCTCTTCTGTGGTTATTTTGTTTTTCTGTCAGTAAAGATACAACAGTTTGAGCAATATCAAGAAAACCTTTTAGCATGTATTGTGGCCAAGAAAATTACATCAGTGTAACCATAGGGCAACTCTGACTTGATAGAAACTTTGCTTCATGTGTATAAAAAAGTTAGGGATCAACTCTGTGTCAGGATGGACACATAAGAAGTCTTTTCACTCTGATTTGTTTTTAAATGTATTTTCTAATTTAGGGTAAGGCTGAATAGCACATCAATGGAAGAATCAGATAGGGCAGGGGTCCCCAAACTTGGCAACTTTAAGACTTGTGGACTTCAACTCTCAGAATTCTCCAGCCAGCTATGCTGGCTAGAGAATTTTGGGAGTTTATTTATTTATTTCTTTATTTATTTATTTCTTTATTTATTTATTTAGCGATTCTTACACAACACCCTACTCCCTGGGGACTCAGGGCGGCTTACAACATGTGCAAAAACAGCTATAATGCAATAAAAATACAATAATAAAATAGCAATTTAAAAAAAATAAAAACAACACAAGCAATACATACATGGGGGAGACCAAGATGTTCAACGGTCTCTGAATCACCCCACCTGCAGGAAGAGCCATGTCTTAATGGCTTTCCGGAAGGCCAGCAAGGTAGGAATAGTTCGGATCTCGGGGGGTAGTTGATTCCAGAGGGCCGGAGCCCCCACAGAGAAGGCTCTCCCCCTTGGTCCCGCCAACCGACATTGTTTGGTTGAAGGGATCTGGAGGAGACCGACTCTGGGACCTAACTGGTGGTAGGGATGTATGAGGTAGGATGCGGTCCCAAAGATAACCTGGTCCTAAGCCATGTAGGGCTTTAAAGATGATAATCAACACCTTGAATTGCACCCGGGGACCAATGGGCAACCAGTGTAGCTGGCGGAGTATGGGTGTTACGTGGGTGTATCTGGAGACACCCACCACAGCTCGCGCAGCCGCATTTTGCACTAATTGCAGTCTCCGGATACTCTTCAAGGGTAGCCCCATGTAGAGCGTGTTACAGTAGTCCAGTCGAGTTGAAGTCCACAAGTCTTAAAGTTGCCAAGTTTGAAGACCTCTGAGATAGGGAGAAAAATCCTAAATAAAACCCTTGTGTCCCAGGAGATTTTTGCTGAAGATTCACCTCCCTCTGTGAATCCATTCCATTCTTTTTTTCAAACTTATAAAACACTTAAAAACGTATAAAACCTATAAACCACTTTATAAAACTTACGACGACATGGAATATGGGAGGGAAGGGGACTTCCAAAGCAGCCTGTAGAAGACAGTTTGAATCCTAAAGTCAGAGGCATTTTATTTGTCCTGCACTGTTGTGTTTGTTAGAGCAGTGTTTCCCAACCTTGGCAACTTGAAGGTGTCTGGACTTCAACTCCCAGAATTCCCCAGCCAGCATTCGCTGGCTGGGGAATTCTGGGAGTTGAAGTCCAGACATCTTCAAGTTGCCAAGGTTGGGAAACACTGTGTTAGAGGATAGTCTGTCTCTTGCAGATATGCAATAAAGCCACAGAATTAAACCAAGGTTTTGGTTCTCATAAACAGCATATGCAAAAATCAGGACCTTGTCAATATGGAGTTATTTAGAATTGACCCAGTAGATGATAAGGATTAGAATGGGAAAAAAGTAGTTTTTTTTTCCTGATTCAAGGATTGGTGGATATTAATTTAACAGTAATGGATAAATAGTCAAGATAGAAGCCAAATGGTACTTTTTTTCCTTTGCCTTCATATCAGTAACAACAATGTGTTTTTTTTCTTTGAAGTTTCAATATATATCTCCAACATAGCTTCACATTTGCTTCAACTAATTGGAAAGTTTCTTCCGCATAATTCTTGGACTGGAAGTTTTGGTCTTGTGCTGGAGAACTCACAACTTCTGAATCACTGATTAATTGCTCTTACTATCGGGGAATTTCTCCTTAGTTCTAGATCGGATCTTTCTTTGATAAGTTTCCATCTGTTACTTCTTGGCTTGCTCTCAGGTATAATGGAGAATAGGTTGTCTCCCTTTTCTTGGTGACAGCCTCTCAAATATGACCAAGCACATAGAGTGCATTTTTAAAATAACATCATAATTTATCATTCATCGTCAAAATCACTATGGTAGGGAGGAAGATGTTTTATAATAATTCAATAATGTAACATTGAAAATATTCCATATTCTTCCTCTATTTTTTGTAAATACATTTGCTAAATGTATGCATGCAGTTTTCCATTTACTTTTATTTTTTTCTTTTAAAAGGTGGCTTTGAAGAGCGTGAGGTGTCAAAAAAAAGCAATGTTCTCTATCAGCTTATAGACAGGATAAGAAGAATTGAGTCAGGTATGGGCAAACTGCTAAAATTTGGTTCATCGTTGCATGCAATATAAAGACATTCCATACCTTTCTTGGTCCAATCTCTGAGTAGCAATGACAGTAAGTAGATAAGCTAATTGTGAATGCCAATAATGAAAGATTTTAGAGATGTTCTAAACCCAATTTATGCAAGTGTCTAATATATGTGTATGCTATCTGTGATCAAATTAAATTGAAATTTAAAAAAAACCTATAATACATCCATATTCTAAACATCTCAGTTGCTATCAAATAGAGGTAGAGTATGTTTTGCAGTATATTTTAATCATAGCATAAAGAAACCTGTTTTGGTCCCACGTATTTTACCTAATCAATTTTTTCTCCTTATTTTGCCAACCCTAATGTTCATCAACTTTAACATAATTTTCCTTACAAATAACACTGATTTTGACTTAATTTTTCCTAAATGTGTTCTAACATTTATGTATGCTTCCAGTGAAAGTTGATGCATTGCAGTTGATTACATTTATACTGCTTTTCATGCCATTCATAAGTTTAGATTTTGCCTTTTGCAATAGCTAATTTAAATAAGTCCATAGTGGATGCATTTGATAAACCTTAATAAACATGCTGTGGAATTTGTCCTGAGTCCAATTTGCATTTCAGTTTCTAGAAAAGTTTCTTCTGAATATGAACTTTAATTCAGTTCAATAAAGAAATATAATTCAAAACAATGTGAAGTGTTTCTTGGCTTGGGAAGTTCACATACATTTGAACTACAAAACCTTTTACTTTTTAAAAATATCATTTTCATTTATCTTGCTTCGCATTAAACATCTGAAAAGAAATTCTGCATACAAATAAAATAACTATTAGAGTTTTAGAGATATTCACTACAAAAATTATTATTCTTTAACTAAAAAATAACTTCCTAGGTAAAGAAATATTGGTATGATTCATGGGCACATTATTTAAAGAAATGTTAAGGGAAAAAGCAGGAGGAGGAGATATTTACAGTACCAACAGTGAATCAGCATAGCAGGCTGACAAGAGGACAGAAAAGTGAATATTCTAAATACTGAGTTTATGATAAATAGTTCCTTCGCATTGAGCCACAGTCATTAATGTTACTATATATTTCTTCAATCATATATATTCACCATAATGCAAAGCTTGACTGGACGTAAGAGGAAAAAGCTCATTTATCTGAAGAAAATGTTACTGTTAGCACAATATTAAGAATGGTATTTTACAACATAAATGTCATTGCAGGTTTTGAACAAAATAATAAAACAAAGGCAAGACCAACTTTAACATTCTCAGGGAACAATGAGAGAAAAAGATTTTCCCGGGCAGCTACATCGCGCACAGAAAGAATATGGCCGGGAGGTGTTATTCCATATGTCATAGCAGGAAATTTCACTGGTAAGGCAGACCAAGGCGCATATTTATCAGACCCATGAACTAAGCCTTCAAAAATAGAAAAATATATATTTAGCAATTCAACTGGAAATGTCCTGAAGACAATTCCTTGTTTTATAATTTTTTTTCTATTCCATGAAATGGCAATTGTTCTTACTGTATTTAATAATACCAAATTTTAAATTATTTGCATATTCTGGAATCTGAATGATACAGGTGTATTTCCGTGCGTTATGGCCCACCCTATGAATCGTTAAAAGAAATTATATAATAAGTAATAGTACTTATTATAAAGCGATGGAAAAGTGGTCATTAACAAATTTGACCAACTTCGCTTTTAGAGTAATGTAACATATTATATTTTCTATTGGTATTAAATCAGTTTTTTCCCCCAAGACTTAACTTCCCAGATGTTATTGCATTATAAACTAATATTCCTGCCTGCTGTTGTTGTTGAGTGGAAATAATGGTTACAGTAATTCAACAACTTCTAGCAAAAGTTGGAAAATGCTGGTGTTAATATTGGGATGCCAAATCTACTCCTTTATTTATTTATGCAACATTATTATGCAATCCATTAACTAATGATGAATGCATGTGCGTTTCAAGGTTCTAATTCTATAAATGGGATATACACATCGACAAAGGATGCACACTGTCTTTAGCAATACAGTAGCAGAGAATGCAGCTTGTAGTGTGGTGTGATTAAGATGGGTAATAATAATATAATATAATAACAGAGTTGGAAGGGACCTTGGAGGTCTTCTAGTCCAACCCCCTGCTTAGGCAGGAAACCCTACACCACTTCAGACAAATGGTTATCCAACACCTTCTTAAAAACTTTCAGTGTTGGAGCATTCACAACTTCTGGAGGCAAGCTGTTCCACTGATTAATTGTTCTAACTGTCAGGAAATTTCTCCTTAGTTCTAAGTTGCTTCTAACTTGTAACTTAATCTACACTTGTTTTTAACTTACTAACAACTGTCAAGTAAATTCTTCAATTCACTAAAGACATGATGGGCAGCAACAGGTTCTATGGGCCTATCTTTTCATGACCAAGGTATCTGTCTGTCTATTTCTCTATCTCTATACGTATACCTACTGGGACGTGGTGGCTCAGTGGCTAAGACGCTGAGCTTGTCGATCAGAAAGGTCGGCAGTTCGGCGGTTCGAATCCCTAGCGCCGCGTAACGGAGTGAGCTCCTGTTACTTGTCCCAGCTTCTGCCAACCTAGCAGTTCGAAAGCATGTAAAAAATGCAAGTAGAAAAATAGGGACCACCTTTGGTGGGAAGGTAACAGCGTTCCATGCACCTTTGGCATTTAGTCATGCCAGCCACATTACCACGGAGACATCTTTGGACAGCGCTGGCTCTTCGGCTTTGTAATGGAGATGAGCACTGCCCCCTAGAGTCGGGAACGACTAGCACATATGTGCAAGGGAACCTTTACCTTTGTACCTATACTTATATCTTTTTCCCAAGTCATCTTTAGGAATAGCAATAGCACTTAGACTTATATACGGCTTTACAGTGCTTTACAGCCCTCTCTAAGCGGTTTACAGAGTCAGCATATTGCCCCCAACAATTTGGGCCCTCATTTTACCCACCTCGGAAGGATGGAAGGCTGAGTCAACCTTGAGCCTGGTGAGATTTGAACTGCCAAACTGCAGGCAGCCGACAGTCAGCAGAAGCAGCCTGCAGTACTGCACTCTAACCACTGTGCCACCGCAGCTCTATATTTATATCTATCCATGTACACACATATAAACACACACTATAAAGCTAACAAAAAAGGAGAAAGATGTAATAAATATGAATAAAGGTAGAATAGAATAGAATAGAATAGAATAGAATAGAATAGAATAGAATAGAATAGAATAGAATAGAATAGAATAGAATAGAATAGAATAGAATAGAATAGAATGGGACCTTATAGGTCTTCTAGTCCAGCCCCCTGCTCAGGCAGGAGAACCTATACCATCTCAGACAAGTCCAATCTTTGTACTTTGATACTGTCCAGGAGAATTGATGAATATATAAAAAATGATGTAGGTATCATTGGCTAGGCAAGTGTGTGTGTGTGTGTGTGTGTGTGTGTGTGTGTGTGTGTGTGTGTGTGTGTGAAGAAGAGATAGGATTTAAAAAGGGTGCTGAATGAATACAATATGTACGGAATATAGAAGGGAATGTCCATCTGAAAGAACTACATTGAAATGATTTGGTTGTATAATGAAAACAAATGAGGATTAACTCATGAAACAAATATAAGAAAGGGTTGAGAGAAAAAGGAAGGCTGAAAAAGGTAAAGTTGATGAGGTCCTCAAAATGAGAGAGGTCTAAAGAAAATCTAAAGAAGAACAGGTACCGTATATGTACAGTATATGAAGCATTGTATGGACCACAGAGACAAGGACTCTATAAGGGTAAATGGCATGGAGAGCTATAATTAATGATGTTGATGTAAACTAGATTTAACTATAATTCCTTTTCTTTTCTCAAGTCTTAATTGGTTTACTCCTTTTTTGCTCCTTATATAACATTGCATACTCTGAAAGAGAATAGTGTGAAGAGAAAGTATGTAAGTGTGTATGTGCACAAATAGTTTTTCCTTTGGGATGACAGTAAACATATCAATCACTGAATAATCGTTTATTCATAAGCAACCCGATTGCCTTTCACTGTGTTGCTCATTATTTAATTAAATTATTTCCCATTTTGTGCATAGTTTAATGCTCTGGCATTGGCAACAATATGCTGTTTATTATCTTGCATATACATAAAAGACCAAGACATATTATTTCCATGTTATTAACAGCTGTTGGACAAATGGCATAGCAGTAAAAATGAACTGTATTTCATGCACCAATGATAATTCACTAAGACAAACTAATTAAGCATGTTGTTGTACAAGGTTTGGCTGATGGCTATGTGTCCAGCTTGATGGCCACAAGTTTTGTGAAGTGTCAGTTTGACAGTTGATACATTTCTTTCTAACCATGGGTAATTAAAAATCCTTAGGTTAACATGTTTAACATATGCAATTTGTTTATGTATTTCTGCAGAGTAAATGCTTTCTGGAAAAAGATTCTTGCTTTGTCAGATTTCACTAGTTACTACCCAGCTCTTCCAACCTACTTCAGAATTCTGTTGTCTTTAAAACCTTCCTGGTCTCATTTGTTTCAAAATTGAAAATTTAACTTTACTATTGTTGGGGTGATATGTTTTCTTTTGTTTCCGAAATTTTTGATTTTGTTACAAATTTTGATTTCAGGCAACCAACGAGCAATGTTCAAGCAAGCAATGCGACACTGGGAAAAATATACCTGCGTTACATTCATTGAACGAAGTGATGAAGAAAGCTACATAGTGTTTACATACCGGCCTTGTGGGTAGGTTGATATAAAAGATATGGATTCTAATGAATTGTGAGCCACACTAGGGCAACCAGACCAAAAAACCAACTCCACAGAAGACTAGAACTACATTTTATTGAGAAGCTATGATCAGAGAAACTTCCAAGTCACAAAACCAACTGCCTGTATATTTGTGTCAGGTTGTAGAATGCAAAAAAGATATGGATAAGATTTATGTCCTAACTACGTTTTCGTTTTGATCTACTCTGATTGTTAATATTCAGATCTGTTTTAAACATTATTATATATTTGTATAATGATGAGAGCACCAGCAACCTCTGAATTCCTGTCAGCTTCCCAACTGCACAGCCTTATGGGAAGCTGACAGTGAACATCAGAAATCCTTCCTTCCTTCCTTCCTTCCTTCCTTCCTTCCTTCCTTCCTTCCTTCCTTCCTTCCTTCCTTCCTTCCTTCTGAATAAAGAGGAAAAATATATTAAAAAGATAAAAACAATTAAATTTCAAAAAGATAAATTATATATAAGGGCTTCTCAGGCATAGATAACTCATCTGATGGTGTATGGGGAGGCTGAGTTATGTGTGTGAAATTTTCAACGTAACAGTTTCAATGTAATATAAACCATATTCCACTGTATATATATATATATATGTATATACTGTTTTTGTATAATTTAATTCAACATATTAAATTTCTTACAAAGAACATAAAAATTAATACAAATTAATAAAAAGTAAAGTGATTCAAAGAAAGAAGATAGTAAATGAAAAGTGCAGAAAGAATAAAAGAAATACAAAAAGCTTCCATTTCCTTTCGATAATTACCAAATTATCTCTTATTCTATGATTACAAGAAGAAAAGATCACTCTTTTCTATTATCCAATTTTTCTAATTATTAAGGGCATAAATTATAAGTGCATCCCCCCATTTCATGCAAAAAGTCAGGGGTTTCCGCTCAGCCATGAACGTAGATGCTGTTTTTTCTCTGATCAAAGAAATTTAGCCATTTTTGCAAGTTTTATTATTTTCACTAACCATTCATCCATCGTGGGTGGTGTCGAACCTTTCCAAATTGTATCCTTTTATTATAATCAAGCATGGATTTTTGTCAAATAACTTTTGCAAATTGTAATCTGAAAAGCCATGAAAGGAGGGTTACCTGAGTATTCACTACTGTTTTGTAGAGAACTGAAATGCTCAGGCAGGGACCAGATGGAAATAGTGGGACAGACAGATGGGAAGAAGAGATTATATGTACTAAGGACTTAGAATGATTAACTTAAAAATGATTCCCCCAAAATGTGATGCTTATTAAAATGTTTCTATTGTGATTTTATTTAATATGACCTACATGTCCTGAACAAACAGTGGATTTCTAAAATAGGTCAAAAGCTTCTCATTTTCAGAGTGTTTAAATCTCATATGTAAAGTAGCATGATACAACCTACATTATACAATGAACTCTATTTCAATAGGTATGTGGCTGTAGCCCAGTGGTGGGTTCCTACCGGTACGGTCCAGTGTGCAGTTCCGGTAGGGACCCGCCGATTGCTTAATCTGCGCACGACGGCTCTGGTGCCATCTTTGCCGGTCCGTCGTGCGGTGCCATCTTTTTTCTGGAGTTTGTGGGCTTTTTTTGCTTCCTGCACATGTGCGGAAGCAAAATCACGCGTGAGATTTCGGCAATTTTTTGCTTTCGTGCATGCGCGGAAGCAAAAAGTCACCAAAATCTCTCTCTTGCGCGCATCCCCTTGTGAGATTTTGCTTTCGCGCATGTGTAGAAAGCAAAATCGCACAAGGGGATGCACACGTACGTGTAGCGAGCGTGCGCACGTGCGAAACGAGATGATGTGCGCACTGTGCACCGGTAGGCAGGTAAGAGGAACCCGCCCCTGCTGTAGTCCCAAGCCTATAGTTTAACAACAAACTCAGTTTCTTAATATGGATTATTATGGAAGCAAAATATATCATCTTTACACAAGAGGAAGGTTTACCAGACTTGGAAGCATTTGCAGAAAAAACAAGAATAGCACATTTTCAAAGAGAACAAGATAATCTAAGTAGAACCCTCAAAGCTCTTCAATATCTCTCATTGTGATATTTTGTTCTAAATCCTACATGTCAGTATAATTTCCAGTCTGAAGAATTCTTGAAAAAAGTTTATGACATATACAGTATATATGCCTGGATGATTTGCTTTCATCCTTTAATTTTATTGTTGAAGAGCTTCAGATCAAAAGACAATAGGGGACGTGAACTTGGAATTTACATATCAGCACTACCATGGCAGTCGTCTTCTATCCCATAAAGATATTGAAAGTTATTAAAAAGAAGCACTCATTGGGAACTGTGAAAAAGCAATAGCGAATAAGGAATATAAGTGTCAACTTCATTTGAGATTGCAGTTTTGACCTAGAATATTACAGTACATTTTTTTCAGTTTTACTTGACTTCTCTGTGGTAAATAAAAGCTGCTGTGTCATTAGCCAAAATTGTGTAGGCTTTTATGGCTTTTAAGAGATTAAAAGTGACATACGATATTTATGTTTACTACCTTCTTCCTGACCCCCAGCTCCACTTCTTGAAGAGGAATTTCAACTGTGAAAGGATTCATGTTTCTTATTTCAAAACCATATCCCCATTAGAATCGTCCACCTATGACAGGGACAGTTGATTTGAAAAGTAACTACCAGCACCCAGTCATATATCTTTAACATGTGAGCTAGTGGGTTTTTTTTGGGCCATATACTGTTTTAGTTACAGGATCAGGTTGCAATTGATCATATGTGAAGAATCATTTTGTTTTCATTTATATTTACTTATATGTTTATTCTGTCGAGTCATCCTGGTGTATGGAAGGAAACATCACAGCTTCCTTTTGCCTTTCGGCCCCTCCTGGGACCATCCAGGCAGTTTTAAATAGTCGACAAACTATATTGTCTATATGTGTATATTATCAGCAAAAAATGTTACACACACACACACACACACACATTGTATGTATGTATGTATGTATATATATGTATATATATATATATATATATATATATATATATATATATATATATATATATATATATATATATATATATTCTACCATATTTATGTAATATATTTATATTTACTTGTATCTAGTATATGTAATATACATATTATATAATAAATATATTTAATAAAACAGTTTATTAAAACAAATCCTACAATAAAATGTGAAATAAAAAAACTAAATAAAGATCTCAGCTCCTTCTCGGAAGTGTACATTCAAATGATTTCACTTCTTTTCTTACCCTAAATTGCAGATGCTGCTCCTATGTAGGCCGAAGAGGCAATGGTCCTCAAGCAATCTCTATTGGCAAGAATTGTGATAAGTTTGGAATTGTTGTTCATGAATTGGGACACGTAATAGGATTTTGGCATGAGCACACAAGACCAGACAGAGATGATCATGTCAGCATCATCAGAGAGAACATTCAACCAGGTGAGACAATTCTAGGATGGTGTCCCAGATATTTTAGGCTAATGTCATAGATTAAAACTGCCATCAGAATTGAGCTTTTGAGAATTGTAGTTCTGCAACAACTAGAACAGAGGTGTCAAACTCAATTTCATTAAGAACTGCATCAGGGCTGTGGTTGACATCGGGGGACCGGGCAGGCGTGGCTGACCGGGCAGGTGTGGCCAGCTTGATGCCACTCCCCGAACTGCTGGCATGTTTCCTCTACGCACTGTGTAGACTGGGCCGAAGCTACGCTGGCCTGATCTTTCCTCTTTGCACTGGGTAGACCGGACCAAAGCTACATTGACTTGATCTTTCCTATTCACACTCGGTAGACTGGACTGAAGCTACATTGGCCTGATCTTTCCTCTTCGCATATTTTAATTATTTGGATTGTTGGTTTTTTTGATGGGGTTATTTATTGCTACCTGCCCAGAGACCTAGTAGTGGGATGAGTGGCCATAAACATTGTTTATGTAAATAAACAAAGAAGGATACCCCCAAGGATGGAGTACTGTGGATGGAAAAAAGGAAGGGAAAAAATCTTTAGATGGGGACAATTATTGAAGAAATTACAGAAATAAATGTACATAATGATAATCCCCAATAAAGATTAAAACAGTCTTTAATAATCAGGTCTATAGAAAAGATAAAATCTTCTTTTATCAATCAAATCTGACTCCTGTTGACTTCATTAACATATTCAAATGTTTCTGAGAACATTTATACAGCAGTTTGTTAGTATCATCTTCAGGGATATTTCCCCCTCCCCCCAATCAAGCCTGTAGACCTGAAGTTTTCTGGTGGGCTGGCCATCTAAGTACTAACCAGATTTGATCTTGCTTGGCTTTTGAAAATCAACCGGGTTCAACTAGATACTGCTCCTTCTAATGCCTGGGCTATGTTGTATTGTTAATTAATAATATGTGCTATAAAATTGCAACCAATGTCTTTATGTTTCCACAATGCATTGTAGAAAATAAGAAAGTAAGCGTGGAATAATCAAGTCAGAGGGTGACAGGAAATAGTAGTTTTCTTAATATGCTGCATACCAAGATGACATTTCAGACAATTATTCCATCAGTAATTCAGTTCATGAGCAAACAGGTACATTGTTATTGCTGTTTAAAGGGAAAAAATTAGAAAGCTGCTTTTACCTGTGCACATATATCCCAATCAATTAATTCTGTGTTAGCCTTTGCAAGAAAACTGTTTATATCTACCCAGAATATATTATAATTTGCCGATGAAAAGGAGTTATGGATTTCCCCCCTTTCTTCTTTTTGAAAAATGTTTAAAATATTCTGAATTACAGGCCAGGAATACAACTTTTTGAAGATGGAACCTGGAGAAGTGAATTCTCTGGGAGAACAGTATGATTTTGATAGCATTATGCACTATGCCAGGAACACCTTCTCAAGGTTGGAGTCACAGGTTATACCTTTTGTCTTATAATTCTATTCTTCAATGTGAATATTCTGTGTATGTGGTTCTGATGTAGGCAGTTTATTTATTTATTTGTGAGATTTATATACCGCCTCACAGTGCAAGCACTCTCTAAGCTGTTTACACCAGTAAGCAATGTATATTTATATTGCCCCCAACAATCTGGGTCCTCATTTTACCTACCTCGGAAGGATGGAAGGCTGAGTCAACCTTGAGCCGGTGAGATTTGAACCGCTGACCTGTGGATCACAGTCAGCTAAAGTGGCCTGCAGTACTGCCTTGTCAGATAGGAATTTTCCTATCAAGAGGCGATTTAGGATCTTGCTTCCCTGAAGTCATTCGTACTTAGAAAATAAAACCGAGATTCAATTCAAATTAACAAAATGTTTATTTTAGTACAAAAGTAACAAAAGAATAAACCTTTAATAAGCTACATCTCAGCTAATGGATTTCACATCTGCCTCGGGCGAGGCTTCGAAGAAGAAGGGTAGTAGTAGGAGACATAACTCCTGGAATGCACACATGCGTAGTAAAACATATCACATGTCTGCTTGATTAGAAATACAATAAACTAGAAAACAGTAGAGATGCACAACTGGCAATTATTCACATTGTGACATGCCTCTAACCGCTGCACCACCTCGGCTCATTGTCACAATTGCTTTGTGATGTTGCACCTCTTTGATAGATGCCCAAATGTATTTTGTGGCTTCATTGAAGAGTTCGTAGTATTTTTTTCCCCCATGATTGTTTTAAGGGAAGTTTCTTAAACTATGCAGTTTTGTGTCAGATTCTTTCCAAATACTGTTCCAGAAAACTTGTCTGAGAAATGATAGAGGAATGCCCTGTGTTTGCCTTTTTAGCTTATAGACATTGCTTTCAGAACCATTGGAACCTGAAGTAACAAACTGAAGAATGGTTTCCTAGAATGCTAGGAGGAAAAAAAAGGCTTTAAAAGCCATGCTTAAAATATATTTAAAAACTATTCTATAGAAAAAATAATCACTGTGCCGATAATAGAAATACTGTATAATGCTCCAGCTATTATATGATTAAAAAATTTGTACTTTGAAGATAATATATCTTTTTAATTATGAAGGACAAATAATTTGTCCATTTAAAATTAATTATTTTGAAAATGATGTATGTAATTACAAAATGAATCAATCCAGTCTTATTTATGCAGGCATATCTTTTGCATACAATTATATTATTATTATTTCTTTTCTGAATAGAGACATGCTTTGGGTTTCTTCTATCCCTTGGATAGCCTCTTGCATGTTGATTGGTTTTAATATTATTAACATTTTACAATGATTAGTTTTGTTCCAATTTGAAACACTTCCTCTTTTGATTAAGGATCTGAAAGCCTTTTCTGATTATGTCCCTAAGGTTTGCTGCTATTTTAAATAAATATTTTAAGTATTCTTGTCACTGTAATGAAAATTTCAACAGAACAATGCATTAATCTCACACACATCAAAAGCTGTGAAAATTATTGTGCGCACAATATATTCTGAGGTTTTGAAAAAGCAAATGAAGGCCTTTGGTGCAGATTTTAATGAACTAATTAGCAATACGAGAACCAATAATTGTATTGTGGATGTTCTTTTTTTGTTCCTAATATTCTGTTGAAATAAGTATAATTAAAATAATTGGTCAAGATCAAGATGATATGCTGTTAATCCAAGGTCTTGAGCAGAACAGTTTCTTCCCCTATTGTGTGAATGTCAGGAACAAGCCAGACTAATCAAATAACCATGTTATTATAATTGTTGACTTTTCCATTTCACTGGCTGCTTTTCGTTACTGATATCTTGTATAAATTCAAAACTCTTGATATGAAAAATAAGTTGGGGTTTTTTGGCTTAATTATTTTTAGGGGTATGTTTCTGGATACCATACTTCCTTCCCGTGATGATAATGGGATCCGACCGGCCATTGGTCAGCGCACACGATTAAGTAAAGGAGATATTGCACAAGCCAGAAAGCTGTACAGATGTCCAGGTATTGAATCGTAGAGAATAAGCATGAAGAAGCATATTCTAATATAATTAATGAGGTCTAACTATAATTCTGAATAAGGTGTTTTCTTATCTGCTTCTATTCAGGCAGTTACTTAAGGTGAGATCATAAGCATTCTTAAAGCATTAAGGGATCAGTGGCTTGAATCTGAGTTTACCATCTCAAGAGGCAGTGCTTTCTGTGCTTTCCTAATGTAGCTGTTCACTTGCTGGAGATGACAGTGGGGAAAAAACATGATTCATTCTATCATTTCTTATTTAAGGTAGTGTACTTTAAACCCAGATCTATATTTAGACTGATGATGCATTTGTTTAGCATACTTCAACAGGGAAATCTAGCTACTCTGCAGAACAGTAGTCCTAGGGTTTTTTTTTTAAAGATGTAATGAGTCATAAAGTAAGTGCAACATTTGATCAAGAAATCTAGTTGTAGAAAGCCTTGATTCTTTGACTCTTAACAGAAAAATTGGTTCATGTGGTCCTAAAAATCTCAGTAAATTCCTCCCTTACTGCAGTTCCTGAGCTATGTAATTGATCAGAATTCCTCCATGTTTCAATTTCTTTTCCTTCCTATGAAGTCCTATCTGATAGTATCACTTATGCGATACTCATTTTGAAATGGACCTTTTTTTAATGGGTGCCAGTTAGGGAGGGACATTAAAAGAGCGGTTCCCTATTCCCAAGACATGCAGTGTATGTTTGCATGTGTGGCCATCTATGTGCCTCCCCAATAGCTTCCAGTTTATAACCCTACTACAAAATAAACAATTCAGCTTAACAATTATTGTCTTTAATTAGTTTAAGTTGATAATATAAGTGTTCAACATAATTGCATCTAATGACCTTTTAAGGATTTAAAATTATGCTCTTTCTAAGACTAGGTAGATATATTAATTATTATTCACTGTGCAATTTTATTACTAGACTTCAGATTCACAGTATTTTAAATGTACCAAAAATCTTGAGCTAGGACTTCGCAGACTCTACAAATTAGTTTAAAGACCAATACTTTTTTATCTTTTTGCGCATGAAAGAGGTGGTGAAGGGATGAGAAACATGTAGGCTTGAAACTCACAGAGATTTCTTCATTCATGGAAGGGGGAGCAGCGGTTTCTATAATATCCAAACCAAGCATATAAATCTTCTATTGTTTTAAGTTTTCATAACTTAGTTGTGTTAAAAAATGAAATTGAATGGGTTAGGAATAAACTAATCCTCCATCATACATAAATATGATCCTCATTCATATTATATTACAACATATTTAATAATTTAATAATTGAGGTTTGGAAAAAAATCCATAATTCTATATGAGGGCAAATGTGAAGCTATATATAAAGAGATGACTTTCATACTATACTCTACAATTGATTTTCTGTGTCGCTTTAATGTTCTACTTCTTCCGACATTGTATGTATAGAAGTCTTCAACTTACAACCACAATTCAGCCCAAAATTTCAATTGCTAAGCGAGTTGTTAAGTGAATTTTGCCCCATTTTACGATCTTTCTTGCCACAGTTAAGTGAATCACCACAGTTGTTTTTTTTATTAAAAAGTTTTTTATTTATAAAACAGATAAAAGTACAAAGACACAAAACATACAATAAACGTAAAGAACAAGTACCACAGTTGTTAAGTTAGTAACATGGCTGTCATGTGAATCTGGCTTCCCCATTGACTTTGCTTATCAGAAAGTCGCAAAAGGTGGATTACATGACCTTGGGGGACACTGCAGCAGGGGTGGGTTCCTCCCGGTTTGGACTGGTTCGCCTGAACCGGTAGCGACTCGCTGGTGATGTCACGATGATGTCACTGACCCGGTTCAGTCAGTGCTGGTCCGTGGGCGCCGCCATCTTTTTTTTAAAGTTTTTTTTTTTAAGTAATTTTTTTTTCTTCTGAGCATGCGCAGAAGCCGAGTTTCCGGCACTGTGCATGCTGTTGCCACTTTGTTTTTGCCTTTTTAAAAATATTTTTTTCGGATTTTTCGGCACTGTGCATTCACGTGTGCGCGAAGTGCACGTGCACCTACGAGGCACGCCCACGCAGCGTGGGAAGAAGCAAACCAGCAGCGAGGTAAGTTAGAACCCACCCCTGCACAGCAACTGTCATAAATATGAACCAGTTGCCAAATATGCAAATTTTGATCACGTGACTATGGGGATGCTGCAACAGTCATAAGTGGGGAAAATGGTTATAAGTCACTTTTTTCAATGTCATTGTAACTTCAAATGGTCCCTGAGTGAAGGGTTGTAAGTCGAAGACTACCTGTATTGCCAGCCTGTTTTGGACTTCCAAATTATTATACCTCATAGTAAAAAAACAAAACCTGAGGAAAAATAACCTTTTAAATCTGTACTGCAGGTGAGCATTTCAGACTGGCCACTTCATATTGCTATTAACCCACAGATGAGTTTTGGTGACACTGCTGGTTGTCTTTCAATGGTTTTATTGTTTGTTATTCTGCTGGTTTTGTTTCTTTTCTGTCACTAAGAACTTTTTCAGACTAGAAACAAAGTTTAATACAGCTTTAATTCTACAGCAGCCAGCATCAAGAAACCCAAGACACCAAACCTCTGCAAGTTTAGTGGAATTAGTAATGATTGCAGAGTTAAAAATAAACTGTTGATAATTAGCTATGGTATTTACTTTGAAAATGTCTAGTGCTGAATAAATTATTTAATATGCAACTCATATTTGATTAGGATGTCATGTGATGCAGGCTTGGTGTATAGAGTGAAAGGGAAAATATTTTAGGGTAAGCCAACGATTCTTTTTCTGCAGCTATGGAAAGATGTTACTCTGCGCTATTAGACATTTTCACATGGCAATACAGATACTTTCCTGACATGTTTAGAATGAACTTTAAAATTGTTATAGTCCTATATATTATTTTATTTTATTTTATTTTATTTTATTATTTTATTTTATTTTATTTTATTTTATTTTATTTTATTTTATTTTATTTTATTTTATTTTATTTTATTTTATTTTATTTTATTATTATATTATATTATATTATTATATTATTATATTATATTATTATATTATATTATATTATATTATATTATATTATTATATTATATTATATTATTATATTATATTATATTATATTATATTATATTATATTATATTATATTATATTATATTATATTATATTATATTATATTATATTATATTATATTATATTATATTATATTATATTATATTATATTATATTATATTATATTATTATATGACATGACATGACATTTATTTTTTTGCCGTGCTGTCATGTTTAAATTTAGGCACAGCTAAATATAACATTAGCCAGAGAGCAATATCACCAGTCTATCTTAATCCAATCGATGATCTTTTTTGAGTTAACATCTTCTAAAGGCTTTGAAAATATCTTATAATTAATTTGCTTTTAATTATTCCTGTGACTGGCCTACTGCACTGGGATAAGGAAATGCAGGTCTCAAATATGAGATGTTCAGAAGACATTCAGAAAAAGCCACTTGTTGATTGAAGCCCATAAAGATAATTAAGAAATTGTGTAGTAGCAGACGTGCCTGCAGGGAATGATAAAAAAAGGAAAGGATGCGATTGAAGCTCCACCGATGTGTTGCACACCCTGTGACATTCCTGTATCAGGGAGCAGGGAATGGATGTTCCAAAGTGTTGATACACTCCTCATTTCCTACTCAAGCTCAGCACAAGGTGCAAGAAATACACCAGCCTTAGACCTGGAAACTTATCAAAGAGACATCCAGCCGTGACCTAAGGAGAAATTTCCTGATGGCAATAACAATAAATCAGTGGAACTGCTTGCTTCCAGAAGTTGTGGAGGTTGTGGAGATTTTTAAGAAAAGATTGGGCAACCATTTCTCCAGAATTGTATGGTATAGGGCAGTGATGGCGAACCTTTTTTGGTTCGCGTGCCAAAAGGGGGGGGGAATGCGGGGGATCATGTGTGTGCATGCCCACACTCATAATTCCATGCACCCCCGCACATGCATGCATGACCCCCCTGCTCCCAGCATGCAATGGCACGCCCATTTTTCGCTCTCCCCAGGCTCCAGAGCCCTTTTAGGAGCCTGGGGAGGGCAAAAATGGCCTTCCCCACCCCCTCTGGAGGCTGGAAACAGCCTGTTTCCCAACTCCCAGTGGGCCCAGAAGGCCCAAAAATCAGCCAGCTGGTGCACACATGCACGCCGGACCTGAGCTCGCGTGCCCACCGATATGGCTCCGCGTGCCACTTGTGGCACCCGTGCCATAGGTTCGCCATCACGGGTATAGGTTCTCCTGCTTAATTAGAAGTTTGGACTAGAATACCTCCAAGGTCCCTTTCAATGTGGTTATTCTGTTATTAATACTGTTAATGTCAATCGGGGTAGGGTAAGAATAAAATTTAAAAAATTGTGACACAAGAGAAAAATAAATATATTCATGCAGAGCTGCTGAAACCAGAATATCATAAGAGATTAGTAAAATAGGAAATAATGTAGCTGTTGTGGCTCGCCAGCAGCCCATGCAGCTGATAGCGGATC
Source organism: Diadophis punctatus similis (assembly GCA_023053685.1). Lineage (NCBI taxonomy): Eukaryota > Metazoa > Chordata > Lepidosauria > Squamata > Dipsadidae > Diadophis > Diadophis punctatus. The sequence continues at coordinate 13,585,301 of JALIGW010000006.1, read as the reverse complement.
CCGGTTGAGAGGACACCGACTTGGTGATGCGCCAGCGGCCTGGCACCCGAGTCGGACAGTGAGGAGGCTGGCGAGGACTTGGTGGCAGAGGCTCAGCCAGGGCCTTCGGAACCTCCAGCACCTCATAGCAGTGATGAGGAAGAAGAGGCTTCTCTTCTTAATGCATGAGCACGCAGAGCTGTCAAAAGGCAGGAATGGTTACTCCAGAGGAGGTCTCCTCGGGAGTAAGACTTGGGGCTAATTGGCCACTCCCCTAATCTACTTAAGGAAAGCAGAGGCAGCTGAAAGGCTGCAGGAAACAATGTTTTGAAATTTGTTTAGTCATCCTGTGCTTCGTGTCTGGAAAATCTCTGCTCTGCTTCAGTTTGTTTATCAAGGATCACTTCTAGGCATTTTGCCAAGTTTCGTGAGCTATCAATGACTAATTGTTATTCTATATGTAAGACTTTCTGAACTTATGCCAGCTCTTAATGATGACTAATTAACAGTTGACCTTTTGCAAGCAAAGACTGCCATTAGGTGTGTGTGTGTGATCTCTACTAAGGCAGTTATTAGTAGTCGGTTATTGATTAAAATAAGTTTGAACAAACTGTGTGTTTGCTACGTTCTTAGCTGGGGCAGAACAGTAGCAATAGCTAATTGTCAATATAGCAGCGAAATGAAAGAAGTAACGCCGAACGTTATATCATTACTAGGACTCTATTATCTAAGTAGTGGTTCCAGAACAGACTGATGCATAGCCTAGGTAAGGGGGAGGGAAAGTGTGCTGCATCATAAGACTTGTACTTGTCTATAGGAGCAAGTCTTGGACTACGTGCTCTTGGCAGAACCAGATGACTCAGGGTTGCATCAGTTTCCTGACCCTTCTGGCCATCAATCTATTGCTCACCCTGTTGGGCACCCCTTCTTTTAGCAGCTATGTAGGTTATGGGCTCTTGGAGTGTGGGAAGGAATTTGTCACAGCTTGATTTTAAAAGATACAAATGAAAGTAGGTGAGACTCTGACACAAACAACAACCTGTCACCAACAAGGTGGGAGGCTGCATAATGACTATTGCTGGGGGAAGAGGAAAGGACAATTTCTGGCTTCTTCAGGTTTCAACTTAATTTTAAAAATGAAGGTGACAGAAATGTTGGCCCCTGCAATCTGAAAATTCTGCTATCGTATCAAATCAGCTGCAGGTTAAACGTCTACAGCAGGGGTGTCAAACTCGTGTCGTCAGGCGGTGTCACATGACATATCGGGACTTTTTCCCCCTTCCCTAAACCGGGCGGGGGTGGGGCTAGCATCCGGCCCGTGGACCGCGAGTTTGACACCCCTGATCTACAGTATTAGACCTATTTGTTGAGATTTTGACCTGAGTGTTGTACTAACTTTGCTTTAATCATCTTACTGGATAACTTTACCGGATTCTGGAAGGGGGTTTATGGCCTTGCTGGTGCTTCTGGATCTGTTTCACGTGCCCAACCAGCATGATTCACAAACATTCCTTACATGTTTAATCTCAAGTAGTTTAAACAGTGAGAGGGTCATAATGCATCTGTGTCTTAGTGATGCAACATTTAAAAATAAATTATTTTTAATAATTACAAATACAAATACAATTTTTTAACAAATACAATCTGGCATATATCCTGGATCAAATAGTTATTAAATAAAAATGGTAGTTGATTTCCTGCATCATAGCAATTCTTTCACTTTTTCAGCACTATTCCCCCCCTTCTGTACAACATTGTAGCGAAAAAAGAAAGTTTCCTTGTCTGGTTAACACAGCAGAGCAATTTTTAAAGCCTGCTGTAATTTTGATTTAAAGAAAACTATCTAGAAAAGTATTTACTCAGGGCAGACTCTTGAAATAAGGGTTTTGCATAAAGAATGGTCATTTGAATATAAGCATTTCTCTTTATACCTTTGATGAATCCCTGTAAGAAGAAGCAACCTGGCTTGAAATCCTGGGCTTAGAACTACGTCGCCTTCAGCACGACCTAAGCATAGCTCATAAAATTATCCGCTACAACGTCCTTCCTGTCAATGACTACTTCAGCTTCAACCACAACAATACAGCACACAACAGATACAAACTCAAAGTGAACCACTCTAAACTTGACTGTAGAAAATACAACTTTAGCAACAGAGTGGTTAATGCCTGGAACTCACTACTGACTCTGTGGTTTCGTCACCAAACCCCAAAAACTTTACCCTAAGACTGTCCACTGTTGACCTCACCTGATTCCTAAGAGGTCAGTAAGGGGTGTACATAAGTGCACCAGCGTGCCTACCATCCCTGTCCTAATGTTCCCTCTTATCAGTACCCATCTTATGTATATAAACAATGTTATACAGTCTATGTATATTACCAATACTTACTTGACAAAATAAATAAAACAAATAAATAAATAAATAAATAAAGCATGTTTACTCAAGCAGCCCTCCCAGAGAGCTCACAATTTCTCTATGACCTGATGTCTTTCAGCATGCGGTGAAACCCTGCAAGAGTCTACAAGCAACTTTTCCTCTCCAGGATTTCCAAATGGTTATCCTTCATACACACATTGCATATGGAGAATTTCAGTGACTCCTGGAGAGAAGGTACTTTGCTCTGATTTATTAGAAATTTTAAACCGTTAAAACTGAAGGGCTTGAGTTCTGTTAAGAGTGGGTTAATCAAATAAAGCCTTTAAGCTACATCTTCATCACTGGTTTGGACCGGTTCAGACGAATTGGTAGCGGCGACCGGGTAGACTCACCTAACCGCCCGGACGTAATGCTGTCCTATTTAGCCATATTTTGGAGGCCGGGTGCATGTACGTAAAGCGTGTGCGCGAGCAAAGCACATGTGTGGAAGGCCGGGTGCATGCGTGGAAGGTGCACGCACGCAGCAAGTTTGCATAAGGATGGGCGCATGTGCGGAAGGTGCACGTGCGCAAATGAAGCAAGCATGTGCGCGCGTGGTGAACCGGTGACAAGAATATGTGAAACCCACCGCTGATCTTCATCCCTTTTATTTTGACTCAATCTCTTATTGCAGATCCATTTGTGCTTGAAACCTCATGTGAAAATTTATTTATTTATTTATTTATTTATTTATTTATTTATTTATTTATTTATTTATTTATTTATTTATTTATTTATTTATTTATTTATTTATTTATTTAGTGTGAGATTTATATACCGCCTCACAGTGCAAGCACTCTCTAAGCGGTTTACACCAGTAAGCAATGTATATTTATATTGCCCCCAACAATCTGGGTCCTCATTTTACCTACCTCGGAAGGATGGAAGGCTGAGTCAACCTTGAGCCGGTGAGATTTGAACCGCTGACCTGCGGATCACAGTCAGCTAAAGTGGCTTGCAGTACTGGCTCTAACCGCTGCGCCACCTCGGCTCATCAAAATGAGTAGTCTGGTGATTTCACAATTAGGAAAAAATAACTGCCAAACTGGCATCATGGATTTTAATTATGTTGGTAGTGGTGCACACGGATGGAAACTCAAAAACAGATTATCCTATTATTTTTGTAGACAGCAAAGGGATTTAAAAGAATCAATTTTCTGGACTTCATTTTTTTAAAAGAAATTTCTTAGTGTTTTTCAACATTCATATCAACCCTTTAATTTGGGGGGGGGGATAAAGTATGTTTTTAATCTTCAAGAACCATCCTGACTACCTGTTCTGTTACCTACTGTCAAGGCCATAGCTCTCCTAGAAATGTGAAGAGCTTTTAGTCCCAGATCAAAGGTTATTAGTTACAGTATTTCTTTTCTTTTCTTGATGAAAAGATTGCACTTAACTTCTTGTTTAGTTTTGTCAAATCCTGAGAACCTATTTGAGTTATCCCACTGCATTTTGACATACAGATTACTCTGCATCAGACATCATTGCTACTTCTAATTTGTTTATATAGCCCAGGGGTCCCCAATCTTAGCAACTTTAAGACTTGTGGACTTCAACTCCCAGAGAACTTCTGGGAATTGAAGTCCACAAATCTTAAAGTTGCCAAGTTTGAAGACCTCTGATTATAGCCACTCATTTTTTAATTGTGCTGGCAAATGTTCATTGATTGTTTAACTTTGGAAATTTGTAATCATACGATCCTCTTTAACTCTTGGTCTGCTTTTGTCTCCAGTTTTTCTGTGTCTGCTGAGTTGCAGAACATACATATTAAAGTAATTTTATCGGTCTTGGAGAACACAAGTAATGTCATATTTAGCCGTTGTGTTATCATAACTACCAGTTTTGAAAGATTTTTGTTCTGTTGTGAGATTTCATGTCCAGTATGCCATATCTCTCCATCATTTAATGTGGTTTTTTTTCTTCCTCTACTGAATGACCATGCTATAGTACTGTCCTACTAGCCTCATTTCATAACACAAGGGAAAGAAATGTAACAAATAGTTTTTCATCCTGCCTTGTGCATTCTCAGAAGGATAAAGAATGGAAGAACAAAGCTGAATTCTATAACTTCTTTCTTTTAGTTCAAATAATTGAGTCTGTTAGGCAAGTGTGCTTGCATTTGGAGGAAACAGTCACTAGAAATTGAATTTTGAAAACAATTTAAAATATACTTAAAATTTTATTATGAAGTGCGTAATTTACTTTGATTAAGCAAATCATAATTTTATATTTCATGCCTGTAAATAAAAATATGTATGTCAGAAATCCTACAATTTTTAGCATATAAGAAAATGAAAATAACATATTGCTAATATATCAAAACTTTTTGGTAATTGTCCAACAGTGCTCATAAAGATTTAGTCCATCCATTTCAATGGGTGGGCTGGAGCATGCCTAATTTTTTATTCAGTCATGGAAGTAGTTGGCAGTCATAAACATAGCTGTCCTGCCAGACTACCATGTGCGTCAGTTCAACTGCATTGTAACCAGTTTATGTGTTAACTGTTTGCATCCCAGTTTTAAACCCAAAACCTTATAAACAGATTGCACCAGTCCTAATAGTCATGATCAAAGGACAGAAAAGTCCAGATGTTTACGAATACCATAGCCCAGTGATGGCGAACCTTTTTTGGTTCGCGTGCCAAAAAGGGGGGGGTGCGTGGGATCACGTGTGTGCGTGCCCACACCCATAATTCCATGCACCCCCGCACATGCGCGTATGACCCCCCCCCACTCCCAGCATGCAATGGCACACCCATTTTTTGCTCTCTCCAGGCTTCTAGGAGCCTGGGGAGGGCGAAAACGGCCTTCCCCACCCCCTCTGGAGGCTGGAAACAGCCTGTTTCCTGACTCCCAGTGGGCCCAGAAGGCCCGAAAGTCAGCCGGCCGGTGCGCACATGCGCGCCGGACTTGAGCTCGCGTGCCCACTGATATGGCTCCGCGTGCCACTTGTGGCACCCGTGCCATAGGTTCGCCATCATGGCCATAGCCAGAGCCTTAATAGTTGAATATAATGAGCATTATAGAAATCTGAAGGCTGAATTCACCACTCTGGCTCCTTGGCCATCATTTGGCTCATGGCAAAACAAACAGAACTTAGGCATGGTATTAAAAGAATGCATATTGCAGATAATATCTGAGCATTATGTTACTGGGGATATTTTAACTAAAAGAAATATTGAAAATATATCCTCAAATCTCATTTTGATAATAACACTGAAGTATTAGTAGAATTTAGTGTAGTACAGAGGCGGGTTCCTGCCGGTGCGGTTAATAGCTGTTGTTCGGCGCAGAGCCGAAGACGCTGCTGCCGTTCGCGGCGCGGGGGCTTTCCCCGGGCGCTGCCGCCGCCCGCATGGACGCCGCCAATTGCGTTCTTTTGCCCTCTGCGCATGCGCGAAGCGTTCTGCATGCTCAGAGGGCAAAAGAACGCAATTGGCGGCGTCCATGCGGGCGGGGCAAGCGCCCGGAGAAAGCTCCCGTGCCGCGAAAGGCAGCAACGTCTTCGGCTCTGCGCCGAACAACAGCTATTAACCGCACCTGCAAAAACAGGCAGGAACCCACCTCTGGTGTAGTAGTATTTGCTAACACTACTTGTCCTGATTGTCATAACAACAACACAGGATGGTAAAATGTGGTCACAGATCTTTCACATAATTACTGTTTCTACTTGCTCAGTTAAAAATAATAATAATGTCAATGATATAAAACAATTGCTATATAAAATATAGGCAACAGAGTAGTCAGTTTCAGAGATTCATCAATATAGAAACCAGTGAATTAACTAACTATGTTGATTGCCTTTTCTTCCAAGAATACATACTGTTTAATAAACTATTAAATAAAGCAACAAATTTATATATCTCATTAAAACATTGCATACTACTTTGTATCTTGATATATGTTGGGTAGTTATAAATCTCTGAACATAAAATTAGAAAAATGTATGATGTGATTTTCATAGTGCACTGTATGCAAATTATGGGCAGGTAAAAACCAGTAAGTAAACATTTAAGTTTATTTTTCAAATATCAGTGTTGTATTTTTTATAGCAAGTAGAGGAAGGATAGATTGCCATTCAGATATAGAGGACATGTGCCAAGGTGGTTCTCTGGAAAAGTACACCATTGCAGTATGAAATTGCATTAACTGCACAATAGCAAATAATCATGTTAAAGCAATTGTTCAAAATATGAGATGTTCCATCTTAAAATGGTTCCATTCAAAATAATCAATACTCTGATCTTATTGAAATTCTTTAAGCAGTCACTGCCCAGAAAATGATTGGCTGCCTCTGATACAGTTATAATCACAATAAGTGCCTGCTTGTATAATAGGCCAATTGAAATCACAGTATTAAACCTTACTTTTTAAAAAAATCAATACAAAGCTTTTATCCCCTTCCTACATTTCAAAGTTTCCGTCCCCTGCCCTGCAGGAAATCATAGACATGTCAATTGTCTCTATTCTCCAGCATGGTAGTAACCAAGGGTTCTTATCTCAGATGTCCCGATGGTGATTGACCTCTGATCCAGCTGATTGCTTTGGAGCAGGGGTCCCCAAACTTGGCAACTTTAAGACTTGTGGACTTCAACTCTCAGAATTCTGGGAGTTGAAGTCCACAAGTCTTAAAGTTGCCAAGTTTGAAGACCTCTGCTTTGGAGGATACAAGAAACCAGACACTATTTTTCCCTCTATGATAAGGGTGATGAAATCTATAGCAGCATCTGATATGTTTCACTGCTGAAATTACTAGGACACAGAGTTAATGCATTTCCAATAAATGTACATGATATGAATATGCAAGAGAGATTCTGTTAAAGAGGTTCTAGTGTCACTAGCTAAAATATGTACCATGAAATGGATGCAATCTGTTAGGGCAGTGATGGCGAACCTTTTTTTCCTCGGGTGCCGAAAGTGCATGCGCGCGCGCTATCGCACATGCGCGAGTGCCCACACCCATAATTAAATGCCTGGGGAGGGTGAAAATGGCCTCCCCCGCTCCCCGGAGGCCTTCTGGAGGCTGGAAATGTCCCGTTTCCCAACTTCTGGTGGGCCCGGTAGGCCCATTTTTTGCCCTCCCCAGGCTCCAGAGGCTTCCCTGGAGCCTGGGGAGGGCAAAAACACCCTCCCCTGTCCCCCCGGACGCTCTCCGGAAGCCGAAAACACCCTCCCAGAGCCTCCATGCAAGCCAAAAATCAGCTGGCCGGCGTGCACATTCGCACTGGATCTGAGCTAGGCAACGGCTCGCGTGCCGGCAGATATGGCTCCGCGTGCCACCTGTGGCACGCGTGCCATAGGTTCGCCATCACTGTGTTAGGGTCATCATGGCTAACAAAAATAAAAGTTCAAAATCCTTAGTACTGGATTTTATCAGAAAATTAACAACCCCTTCCTTCTGTTACGTCTTTAAGAGCAGTTTTTGACCTCCCTTTTAATCACCCAAATGTCCTCTCTTCTTCTGTCTGTCATAAACACATACATGCCCCATAAGATGCTATTCAGAAGGTAAGATTTCCAAAATTATTTTAGAAATACCTCCTTCCACTTTAAAGCCAATATACTGGTAAGAACAGCTTTGCATTTTTTTTTTCAGGCTACAAACCAATTTACTGGTACTTATCTCCTTTACATTTATTCCAGATTGTTCTAAACTTTACAACAATGGACCTCTATAAGAGCAGCCTCTGCTGGTATGACTACATTGAAGTAAGAGATGGCTACTGGAGAAAATCTCCTCTGCTTGGTATGAAACTATTGTGGTCAGTTTTGAAAAGCGAAAGGTAGAAATAGCAATGACATAAATGGAAATGGAGTTAATCTTTGAATCAGGCAGGGGTGTCTGTAGGGAGGGTTTAAAAAAAATCAAGATTGCAAGCAGAATCATGCCATCAAAATCCTATTTCTTTTTTTACGTGCACATGTAAACGCTGGGAAAGATGTTATAGGAGGATGTTATGTGATGGGCACCTCAAGAAATGATTTCAGAATTAATATAGGTAAGAGTGGTTTAGCTTAAGCATACTGAGTTAGTGTTGGTTATTTACACATCTGCCTCATTTCTGCTTCACAATAAAGTTTTTAAAAATAAATGAAATTATTTCTCCTCCGATGGTTGTTCCACATTAAATTTTATTTTATTTTCATTTGGCCGTTTATATATCTATTATTGTCTAATATTGTCAAATACAACCCCCTACTTTATTCCAAGGCACCTATGTCTTTACCTGAGTAAAAGCAGTGGCAGAGTGAAAGCTGAAGGAACAACTAAATCAGGGTTCAGAAAGAGTGTGTTTGTGTGCGCGCGCGCATCCGTCCTTTGTTTTATAACCTCTTGAAGTTCTCCTAATTGTGTGACACATTGCCATTTTCCACTAGGGAATTAAATAAATGTACAATTCTAAGCCAAATTTAAACGATTTCCACAAACTAAAATAGTATCTATCTATCTATCTATCTATCTATCTATCTATCTATCTATCTATCTATCTATCTATCTATCTATCTATCTATCTATCTATCTATCTATCTATCTATCTATCTATCTATCTATCTATCTATCTATCTATCTATCTATCTATCTATCTATCTATCTATCTATCTATCTATCTATCTATCTATCTATCTATCTATCTATCTATCTATCTATCTATCTATCTATCTATCTATCTATCTATCTATCTATCTATCTATCTATCTATCTATCTATCTATCTATCTATCTATCTATCTATCTATCTATCTATCTATCTATCTATCTATCTATCTATCTATCTATCTATCTATCTATCCAGAGGTGGGTTTCAGTAGGTTCTGACCAGTTCTGGAGAACCGGTAGTGGAAATTTTGAGTACTTCAGAGAACCAGTAAATACCACCTCTGACTGGCCCCGCCCCCATCTATTCTTTGCCTCTCGAGTCCCAGCTGATTGGGAGGAATTGGGGATTTTGCAGTATCCTTCCCCTGGAGTGGGGAGGGAATGCAGATTTTGCAGTATCCTTCCCCTGCCATGCCCACCAAGCCATGCCATGTCCACCAAGCCATGCCCACAGAACCGGTAGTAAAAAATTTGAATCCCACCACAGTGTCTGTCTGTCTGTCTGTCTGTCTGTCTGTCTGTCTGTCTGTCTGTCTGTCTGTCTGTCTGTCTGTCTGTCTGTCTGTCTGTCTGTCTGTCTGTCTGTCTGTCTGTCTGTCTGTCTGTCTGTCTGTCTGTCTGTCTGTCTGTCTGTCTGTCTGTCTGTCTGTCTGTCTGTCTGTCTGTCTGTCTGTCTATCTATCTATCTATCTATCTATCTATCTATCTATCTATCTATCTATCTATCTACCTACCTATCTATCTATCTATCTATCTATCTATCTATCTATCTATCTATCTATCTATCTATCTATCTATCTATCCAGAGGTGGGTTTCAGTAGGTTCTGACCAGTTCTGGAGAACCGGTAGTGGAAATTTTGAGTACTTCAGAGAACCAGTAAATACCACCTCTGACTGGCCCCGCCCCCATCTATTCTTTGCCTCTCGAGTCCCAGCTGATTGGGAGGAATTGGGGATTTTGCAGTATCCTTCCCCTGGAGTGGGGAGGGAATGCAGATTTTGCAGTATCCTTCCCCTGCCATGCCCACCAAGCCATGCCATGTCCACCAAGCCATGCCCACAGAACCGGTAGTAAAAAATTTGAATCCCACCACAGTGTCTGTCTGTCTGTCTGTCTGTCTGTCTGTCTGTCTGTCTGTCTGTCTGTCTGTCTGTCTGTCTGTCTGTCTGTCTGTCTGTCTGTCTGTCTGTCTATCTATCTATCTATCTATCTATCTATCTATCTATCTATCTATCTATCTATCTATCTATCTATCTATCTATCTATCTATCATCTATCCTACCCAGAGGTGGGTTTCAGCAGGTTCTGACCAGTTCTGTAGAACTGGTAGTGGAAATTTTGAGTAGTTCAGAGAACCGGTAAATACCACCTTTGACTGACCCCGACCCCATCTATTCTCTGCCTCCTGACTCCCAGCTGATTGGGAGGAATTGGGGATTTTGCAGTATCCTTCCCCTGCCACACCCACCAAGTCATGCCCACCAAACCACACCATGTCCACCAAGCCACGCCCACAGAACCGGTAGTAAAAAATTGAATCCCACCACAGGATCTGTCTGTCTGTCTGTCTGTCTATCACCTATCTATCTATCTATCTATCTATCTATCTATCTATCTATCTATCTATCTATCTATCTATCTATCTATCTATCTATCATCTATCTATCTATCTTCTAGAACTATAGTTTGTGTCTCACACTGCTTATATCATACTGCATGGCATCATCTTTAGAGATGCCTTAAAATGCACTGTCTGTCTCACTTTTTACATTTTTTTAGGCAGATTCTGCGGAGATAAACTCTCAAACATCCTCACATCGAGTGATAGTAGAATGTGGATTGAGTTCCGTAGCAGCAGCAACTGGGTAGGAAAAGGGTTTGCAGCCATTTATGAAGGTGAGTCCATAGGAAAATCAACTAGGTCAAACTTTTATACCAGATTAACTTAAAATAGCTCTGTGGCCCAAATTCAGCAGAACGTGCATTTTGGTATAACATGTGAATTTTAAGAAAAGAAGGGAAATACCAAAATACTAAACCATGGCTCTTGAGGTAATCACTTGCCAAAATTCTTTCCTCAAACTGCTTTTACAGTTCAAAGAGAAAAATGCAGGAAAGATTTGAGCAATTATTTAGATTACTTCTAGGATAATTAGCAGTTTTCCCTACTGGCCAGATTTTCTAAGGCTTATGAATTACAGACCCAGCACATTGATAATGGATCAAATTGGGGGAGATTGCCTTATGTGTTAAAAGTAAGGATAGGTGGGTAGATGTGAATGCAAGTGTGAAGTCCAACCCAAATCAATAGGGTTTTCTTGAATTCTACCCCTGAATAATTACCAGGTGCCTCTCACAGAAAATTCTTGAGTGATATAGTCATTGTCTTGCACAACTTTCAAGTCTCTTAAAGTTCTTTTTGTGTTCTAATCTCTCTGGAGATATTTCTGGACCCTTCTGAGTAGTAATAAACCTGCAAACTGTGGCAGAATACCAGGTTCTGTATGCTTAGAGCTTCCTTTCTGATGGGAAGGGAATTTTCCATGCACTGCAGATTTCCCATTGTGCATGCCAAGCATTTCCCTTTCATAGGCGACAAAGGGAAACCCCTACATTAACAGGTATTGGCCTAGACACTGAAGCTGCTGGGTCATTTCCTATGGCTCCTATCCAGTCTGCAATTTACACTACATTCAGAAACTGTTCACTTCAATTTTGTCAATTTTGTTATGCTGCAGCCTGATTCTATAGTTATTGAAATTCATTTTTTCCCTTATTAATCTACAATCAGTACCCCATAATGACAAAATGAAAACAGAAGTTTAGAAATATCTGTAAATTTATTAAAAAGAAAAAAGTGAAATCTCTCATTGGTATAAGTATTCAATGGTGACGTCATGATGATGTCCCGGAACGGGTTCGGTCGGTGCCTGTCCGTGGGTGCCGCCATCTTTATTTATTTTTTTATTTTTTTAAAAAAAATATTTTATTTTTCTTCTGAACATGTGCAGAATCTGAGTTTCTGGCACTGCGCATGCGTCGCCATCTTGTTTTCAGCTTTTTTGGGGAGGGATTTTTTTCAGATTTTTCAGCAACAACACTTGAAATGTAGCTTCGGTGCCCCCCCATTTCTCTTTATCGTTGCTGACATGTTTCTACACATTGATTGGAGTCCACCTGAGGTAAATTAAATTGATTGGACATTATTTGGAAAGGCACACACCTCTCCATAGAAGGCCTCACAGCTGACAATGCATACTGTAACAGAGCAAAAGCCATGAGGGCAAGGGACTGCCTGCAGAGCTCAGAGACAGGATTATTGCAAGGCACAGATCTGGGAAAAGCGACAATAAAATTTCTGCTGCACTGAAGGTTCCCAAGAGCACAGTGGCCTTCATAATTCTCAAATGGAAGAAGTTTGGCACAGTGAGGACTCATCCAAGAGCTGGTCACTCAGTCAAACTGAGCAATGAGGGGAGAAGGGCCTTAGTAAGAGAGGTGACCAGGAACCTTCGACTGAGCTCCTGTGTGGAGATGGGACAGAGTTCCAGAAGGACAACCATCAGCCCTCCACCGATCTGGGCTTTATGGCAGAGTGGCTAGACGGAAGCCTCTCCTCAGTGCAAAACACAGGAAAGCCTGCTTGGAGTTTGCTAAAAAGCACCTGAAGGACTCTTAGAGGAACAAGATCCTCTGGTCTGATGAAACCAAGATTGAACTGTTTGTCTTCAATTCTAAACATTATGTCTGGAGGAAACCAGGTACCGCTCATCACCTGCCCAATATCATCCCAATGGTGAAGCATGGTGGTGGCAGATCATGCTGTGTGGGTGTTTTTCAGTAGCAGGGACTGAGAGACTGGTCAGGGTTGAGGGAAAGCTGAATGGAGCAAAGTACTGAGATACCCTCAATGAAAACTTGTTCCACAGTGCTCAGGACCTCAGATTGGGCCAAAGGTTCACTTTCCAACATGACAATGATCCTAAGCACACAGCCAAACATCACAGGAGTGGCTTAGGGACAACTCTGTGAATTTCCTAGTGTGACCCAGCCAGAGCCCTGACTTGAACCCTATTGAACATCTCTGTGGGGACCTGAAAATGGCTGTCCACTGATGGTTGCCATTCAACCTGACTTGCGCTTGAGAGGGTTTGCAAGGAAGGGCAGAAAATCCCCCAATACAGGTATGTAAATCTTGTCACGTCATACCCAAAAAAGACTAGAGGCTGTAATTGCTGCCAAAAGTGCTTCAACAAAGTACTGAGTGAAGGGTCTGAATACTTACTGTATGTCGATGTGATATTTTAGTTTTTTTTTCTTTTTAATACATTTACAGACATTTCTAAAATTCTATTTTCACTTTGTCATTATGTGGTACTGAGTGTAGATTAATGAGAAAAAAATGAATTTCAACAACTCTAGAATCAGGCTGCAGCAGAGGTGGTTTCCTCCCGGTTTGGACCGGTTCGCCCGAACCGGTAGTGACCCGCTGGTGATGTCATGATAATGTCACAGAACCGGTTCGGTCGGTGCCGGTCCGTGGGTGCTGCCATCTTTTTTTTTATTTTTTTTTTGAATTTTTTAAAATTGTTATTTTATTTTTCTTCTGAGCATGCACAGAAGCTGAGTTTCCGGCACTGCGCATGCATCGCCATCTTGTTTTCAGTTTTTTGGGGGAGGGATTTTTTTGGATTTTTTGGCACTGCGCATGCGCGTGCCCATGAGGCGCGCCCACGTGGCGCCGGAGGAAGCAAACCGGCAGCGAGGTAAGTTAGAACCCACCCCTGGGCTGCAGCATAACATAATTGAACAAAGTAAAGAGGGTCTGAGTACTTTCTGAATGCACTGTATACATACAGTAGGTGGATTGCACTGCATACAGTTTTAAACATAAATTTTATCAGGAACACTTGATGAAGGATTCACTTATTTGTCATTTGAATGGGTCCTCCAGACACAAGTAACTTCTCATTAAAAAAACGGAAATACTGGAAGTAAGCTTACATTTCTTCTTTTTGTATTCCTTAGCAATTTGTGGAGGTGAGATACATAAAAATGAAGGGCAGATCCAGTCTCCTAATTATCCCGATGACTATAGACCAATGAAAGAATGTGTGTGGAAAATAACAGTGTCGGAGAACTACAATGTCGGATTAACCTTTCAGGCATTTGAGGTAAAGCCTTTTATCTGATCTGAGCAAACCATCTTGTGGCTAACTGACAGTGACATTTAAGGGAATCCTCATTAAGCCAATATAGACACAAAGCATTCTCTGTATAACATAAAGCCATACAGTAGTTCATATTTCCTTTCACTGAGAGTTCCATTGCAGAAATTTCAAAAGATGAAAGGATTTTATATTATCTCACTATTTGAATAGGAATGTTTTAAAAACTGACAATAGTTTCTTTTAACAAGTAACTAATCCTATTCCAAAGGCTATTTAAGGAATAGGACCTTTATTTCTTTCTAAAATCTCTTTGTTCTCATTTCTCTCTTCATACAATTACATCATGCTGATATTTTATAAAGGGATCAAAATTGTACTGAATTTTATAATAATTTCTAATTTTAATTTTTATACAATGTAATTTTATCCGGAACCATATTTATTACACAGTATTAAATAAGCCTGTAACACTAACTTGGCCCCATGAATGATTTATTGTATGGGTTTTTAAATTGTGGTTTTTAATGTTTTTAAATGTTTTAATATCTATTGTTTTAATGTTTTTTTATATTTGTTTTTGCATATGAATTTTTATTGTTGTGAGCCGTCCAGAGTCTCTGTGGAGTGGGCGGCATACAAATGCAACTAATAAATAAATAAATAAATAAACTTTTTCTGATTTATGTTATAACCTAGGCCAGGAAAATTTCATAGCATTGTTCAAATTCCCTTTGTGTCATAGGGATTAGAAAATAGGTAGATAGATAAATAGAATTATATAAATGAAACTTAATTTAAAAAGTTTTATAAAGTTTTTATATAGGGTGCGCTGATTTTTTTACTATATGTCTACTTTCTTTCCTTTTCATTAGCTGTTAAAATAATACAAATTCAAACTGCAATCCTGCTCATAATCAATCAACTCAGTTGCAGAATTGTACTTTAAAGAAATTTCAAAAGAGCCATTCTCATGAAACTTATCTGTAGTAAGAACTGAGGGAAAAACATACTCAAAACGATACAAGATATCCCTTAAATAGCACAGTTTAAAGATACTGGCTTCCAACTTAGAATTGCTAGTGTCAATAGACCACCAGAGGTGGGTTCCTACCCGTTCTAACCAGTTCTTTAGAACCGTTAGTAGCTTGGTGATGACGTCACGGAGCCAGTTCTGTTGGTGTCTCTGTGGGTCCCGCTATCTTTGATTTTGCTTCTGCGCATGCGCAGAAGCTAATTTTTGCTTGCTGCACGTGTGCAAAGCAAGCACGCACGGCGCAACCCTGAGCAACCAGCAGCAGAAGGATCCAGAACCCACCCCTGTAGACCACTGGCCTGAATCATTGTAAAGACATTGCTTTTTTACTGTACTAAGTTTTGCTTAAGGCAAAACATTATTCCAATCTAATCTATTGTATGTGTGGTCATATTAAAAATTATTTTTGTTAGTCAATAAATTGCATTATCTGTTGAATTTCCAAGCTTTATATCTTTTCTTATTTCTGATTTTTGCATCTACCTTAAGTTCAGCTTGATACTTATTTGGCCACAGGATGGCAATTAAACATCTCTTGGTGCCAACATAATTTCTCTCCAATTTAATTTTACTTTTGAAAGAAGCCCTGCTCAGAATTTGAATACCGTATTTTTCGGAGTATAAAACGCACCTTTTTACCCTCAAAAAGAGGGTGAAAACTTGGGTGTGTCTTATACACCGAATGTAGCCCCACCCAGCCACCCCCACCCTTTGGCCTCTGCCTGCCAGCAATTTACCTCTTTGCAGCAAACAGGGCAAAGCACAAGAAGAGCACAAGAAGAGATAAACTGCCTCCCGACCTACAGCTGACAGAGGCTTGCAAGCCACATGGTAAAATGAAACTAACTATGGTGGCTGTAATGTGACAAATTGCTGGGAGATAAACTGCTGGCAATATTAGACTGCTGAAATTGCAAGGAGGCAAGCTATAGCTGCTATGGCTCAGAGCTAGAGCTCTTGCCTCACAATCAGGAGGTTGTGAGTTCTATCCTAGGTAGAGACAGATTCTGTTAATATGTTATTTTGTTAAATGTTTGTAGAGTGTTCAAATTATTAGACTTATTTTTTAAAGACTGCTTTATTGTTGTTCTAGACAACTTAACAAAATGAAGAAGCTTTTTAAAATAAATGCTTGCTCTGAAGAGGCCCAGTGCTATTGTATCTTCTTTTAAATAGCAGAGAATACTTCCAGAAAGCCACATCAATTTTAAAGATCTGTAAAAGTATAATCTGAAATGTCCTGTTTTAGTATTAAGTATTAGTATTAAGTATTAGTATTAAAAGAAGGCAGCTGAGAAACCCTGACTTAGTCATGTTTGGAGTAGATCTATTTAAATAATTGGGAGGAGTTAGTGTGATTACATTTAAGAAAACTTTCTGGGATTAATATACTGCCATAAATGTACATTTCTCCAATTCTTTGCCATTTCTATGGGTCAGGCACACATACACAGAAATACACAGCAAACAGTGTATATCATCTGTACTGTTTGCTGTTTGGCAAATTGCTGGGAGGCAGAGGCCTTTTTTCCTTGTTTTCCTCCCCCAAAACTAAGGTGCGTCTTATACTGCGGTGCATCTTATACTCCGAAAAATACGGTAGGTTTCCAAATAACCTATATATTTATATTAGAAACTAAGTAATACAGTTAATCTAAAAATTGTTAGCAGAAATATACATATTATAATTTTGATCAAATATCATTTTATATTTGCAGATTGAGAGACATGATAATTGTGCCTATGATTATTTAGAAGTCCGAGATGGAATGAGTGAAAGCAGCCCTTTGATTGGTCATTTTTGTGGCTATGATAAACCTGAAGATATAAGATCTACCTCAAATACCCTGTGGATGAAGTTTGTTTCTGATGGGACAGTCAATAAAGCAGGATTTGCTGCTAATTTTTTTAAAGGTAATAGCTTGGACAATTAGTGTTGCAGTTGCATTTAAGAGCCATGGTGGCGCAGTGGTTAGAATGCATTATTGCAGGCTAACTCTGCTCACATTGCCTGGAGTTTGATTCCTTCTATCCTGACGGGCTCAAGGTTGACTCAGCCTTCCATCCTTCCAAGGTCGGTAAAATGAGGACCCAGATTGTTGGGGGTAATATGCTGAACTCTGTAAACCGCTTAGAGAGGGCTGTAAAGCACTGTGGAGTGGTATATACATCTAAATGCTATTGCTATTTTAAATGATAAAACTGAGGAAAAAAATAATGTAGAGATTTTCCTTAATTTAAAATTTATCGTTCAGATATTTTTTTTCTGCTTCTGCCGCTGATCCTGTAGCCTTCACTACTGAGATTGTAAGATTGGTTTGATCTATGAGCTTGCAGGTTTCTTTTTCATCTTTCATTTATTCTCACTATGAAATGGTTTCTTAATGCCTTTCTGGGGGCAACTTCTCTCACTAATTTTGCTAAGAGCTCATTTTAAAGCTGAGATCGCAACACAATTCTTTGGAAGCTCAGATTGTTTATTATACTGGAGGTAGCCTAAAAAGGAAAACCTAAACAGGGTGGAGATGGAACTTCTCTGTATAGAGCAATGAGACTATACAATTAAGTGGATACAATGCAAGAATCAATCGAATATAATTTATTAATTTAACTGATTTACACAGCTGCTCAACGCAGGGCAGCGTATACAATCAGAAAATAGCAGAAGACAGTGAAAACCTATAATCAAAGTATAAAACTATACACAAAGCAACCACGTGCAAACAGATAAGTGCCAAGAAAAAAACCCTCATCCAGTGGGTCACACCAGTCCCATACCCTGCATTTAAGATATTTAATGTCTTTGATATTTTCAGCGAAGATGACCAATATTGTACCCATACTGTGCCCAGCTTTGAACCTAACTGAACGTGATCTAGATCAGAGGTCCCCAAACTTGGCAACTTTATGACTTGTGGACTTTAACTCCCAGAATTCTCCAGCCAGCTATGCTGGTTGGAGAATTCTGGGAGTTGAAGTCCACAAGTCTTAAAAGTTGCCAAGTTTGAAGACCTCTGATCTAGATAATCCTTTTCATCTAGTCCACAATCTTCCCTTCCTGCTCAACCACTGCTAGGCCTCTGCCTCCTTAACCACATATGGAACCATTCCTTCTCTCCAGGAAGAATCCACCATCACTTGGACCCAACCACATGTCACCTGTAGGAAGATCTTAACCAACAAGAAGGAGCATCATCCTAAAATATAGGCTGATGC
This sequence comes from Diadophis punctatus similis, assembly GCA_023053685.1. Lineage (NCBI taxonomy): Eukaryota > Metazoa > Chordata > Lepidosauria > Squamata > Dipsadidae > Diadophis > Diadophis punctatus. Next base: position 13,566,887 of record JALIGW010000006.1, on the reverse strand, counting down.
AGTTACAGCTCCACTGTCTCTATCCAGTTCCTCAATGTCAATAGGACAAAAAACTATTTGTAGATAACCAAATCACCCCATAACTCAGCCAACTCCAGAGAACCTCCACAGAAGAAATCCAACTTAAGTGAATCCAAGAGGTTTTAATTGATCGACACAGAGAGGCACTCAGGAATTCCACCAAGCACCCTCTGAAACCCAACAGCAATCATCCACAGAGCAGATGAATAAATCATGGCCCTGCAGTGGGGAGCAGATAGGGACAAGTCCAAAGCAATCAAAAACTTATCTTACATGCTAATGCAGGGGTGGCCAAACTATGGTTCTTTGAGGACCTGTGGACTTCCACTCCCAGAATTCCTGAGCTAGCCATGCATGCATGGCTGGCTCAGGAATTCTGGGAGTTGAAGTCCACAGGTCCTCAAAGAACCATAGTTTGGCCACCCCTGTGCTAATGGAATCAACTATGGGTGGGTCTTATGAAATAATGGATAACTGCAAACACTGTGCTTCACTGAATGAAGAAAGAAAGCATTCTAAGAGCATAATTACAAAAAAATATGGTATGGGGCTATCTTGTTTACTAGCACTAGCTCACCCTCTAGTGTCTTCTATTGACATCTTCCCTTGGCCCTCTAAATGTTTTATGGATGAACTGACAAAAGTTTATTATTTTTCAAGTCCCTGATTAAGTAATGGAGGGGGAGGGAGTTTTGCTTTATTTTACTCCTCCTAACCCAGGGGTAGGCAAAGTTGGCTCTTCTATGACTCATGGACTTCACTCCCAGAATTCCTGAGCTAGCATGATTGGCTCAGAAAGTCTGGGAGTTGAAGTCCATGAGTCATAGAAGAGCCAATTTTGCCTACCCCTGTCCTAACCAGTCCTAATTTCTCCTACACATTACCTACACCAGGGGTGGCCAAACTACAGCTCTTTGAGGACCTGTGGACTTCAACTCCCAGAATTCCTGAGCCAGCCATGTATGCATGGCTGGCTCGGGAATTCTGGGAGTTGAAGTCCACAGGTCCTCAAAGAGCTGTAGTTTGGCCACCGCTGACCTACACTAATTTTGAATTCTTGAAATTACAAAGAGTATTATTTCAGTCTCGGCTGTATCCCTGGCTGATCAATCTAAACAACAGAAGTAGAGAATGACAAGTCTCTAGGTAACAGATATTCATGATGGAAGTATGCAAGAACCTTTACTTAGGAAAAAGGAACTAAAACATTTTTTAGATCTAGAGCAATGAGATAACACTTGGAAGCAGCTCAGGCGGACTCCTGGGGTATAAAAAGGGGGCGTAGGTACAAACACAACAAGATTCTGTTACTGTAGCCAATCACAATAAAAATAATTTCAGCCTTCCTGTAGAGTTGATTTTCTGTTCTGGTCTAATCAACCTGGAACTAACAGAATATAAGGCCAGTGCTTAACCCTTAACCTCATACCCAAGGTCATAGCTTTCCAAAATGTTCGGAACACCCCTATTTTTAGAAATGGACCATTCCAGTTGCGAACAGAAATTTGTAAAATTTGTTAATTTGATCAATAAATGAAAATTGTAACTATACAAAGTAAATTTAACAATATATCCCACCTATTATTTTCATAGATTAAGAAAATTGTATGAGCAGTCATTATGACCTCATGTCTGTAATAGCGTAGCCGAAATAGTACATCTGTGGTTAAGGGTTAAAGGGGTATGTCTATCTTCTCAGTCATTAGATGTATCCTACTTTGTAAAAATGCTTATATCAAACACAGTTTGAGTTACAAATGCAAATTTGTTGTTATTTTAATACAATATCCTACACATTGGCAAAAAAAAAAATCAGAACAATAAATGCAAGCTGAATAGACAAGACCTTACAGACGACCCTCACTCTGTCAAAGACCTTGGAATACTCATATCAAATAACCTAAGTGCCAAAGCCCACTGCAACAACATCGCCAAAAAGGCATCAAGAGTTGTTAACCTAATCTTAACGTAGCTTCTTCTCCGGTAATATCACACTACTAACCAGAGCATACAAAACATTCGCCAGACCAATCCTCGAATACAGTTCATCTGTCTGGAACCTACACTGCATATCGGACATTAATACATTAGAAAGTGTCCAGAGATACTTTACAAGAAGAGTCCTCCACTCATCTACTCGCAACAGAATACCTTACGCAACCAGACTTGAAATCCTGGGCTTAGAAAGCTTAGAACTACGTCGCTTTCGGCACGACCTAAGCATAGCTCATAAAATTATCTGCTACAACGTCCTTCCTGTCAATGACTACTTCAGCTTCAACCACAACAATACACGAGCATATAGCAGATACAAACTCAAAGTGAACTGCTCCAAACTTGACTGTAGAAAATACGACTTTAGCAACAGAGTGGTCAATGCCTGGAACTCACTACCTGACTCTGTGGTTTCGTCACCAAACCCCCAAAACTTTACCCTTAGACTGCTCACTGTTGACCTCACCCGATTCCTAAGAGGTCAGTAAGGGGCATGCATAAGTGCACCAGCGTGCCTACGGTCCCTGTCCTAATGTTCCCTCTTTCAGTGCCAATCTTATGTATATAAACAATGTTACATCTATGTATATTACCAACACGTACTTGACAAAATAAATAAAATAAATAAATAATAAATAAATAAATAAATATAAAAAGAGGTATGTTTATGTTTGAATGCAATGCTATTTTTATTTCTCAGAGGAAGATGAATGTGCCAAATTGGACAATGGTGGATGTGAACAACGATGTGTGAATACGCTGGGCAGTTATCAGTGTGCTTGTGATCCAGGTTATGAGCTTGGGCCTGATAAGAAAAGTTGTGAAGGTAATTGAGTCCACTAATTTTCAATATTCCAGAGACTTGTTTTATTACATGGCTTGCTTTGTATGGCAAGTACCGTATCTGCATTAAGCCCAATTTCACATTCTTGCCAAGACTGGTTTTGTGTATGTATTATAAACCTTACATCAGCTATTTCTCAAAAAGGCTGACCTGACAATAGATTCCATGCATAGTAAGTTAATAAAAGTTTACTCTAGCCAGCTGGCTATTTTCAATGTCAGTATGTCTTGTTCTTGGTGAGATGGGTATGGATTTTATGAAATCATGGAAAATATTTAACTATTAAATAACATCTCTAGATATAACACGTGTATGTTCTAAAAGTAGCACTGTGTATTTCAATAAAACAGGAAAAAGATAAAACTTACTAGGCTGCTACTCTGTTAAGTCTCTTTACTATTACCATTCTATAAAGTTGCTTGGGTTTTTGCCAAGAACAAGGGAAGATCAGATCCCAAATTACTGCAAATACGCTCATTTTCCTCTACTTACATTCCTCTTTGTAGATAAGGCAGAAAACAAGGATCTCTGGCCACAAAGAACTATTAAATAAACATATAGCAGTTGCCTAATATCCTGTACCTGAGTGAACCACCAAGTGTCCATTACAGTAACTCAGAGAGATAGAAGTTAAAACATGGCGCTACATAAAGCATTCGACTTCTTTCCACGGCAGAGGGGAAATTATCTTTGTGTCGGTAGCTTCATTCATGCTCTCAATAATTGCAATAAAGAGACGAATTAGGACAGTGGTTTTCAAATTGTGGTCCGCAGACTCTTGACGGGTCTGTGATGTCATCTCAGGGGGTCCATGAAGGCTTGAAGAAATGTTATGACTCAAATCTTGAGTTAAGTCTTGGTGGCCTGTGGCAGTGGTGGGTTCATACCAGTGCGGTCCACTCTATAGCACCGGTAGCGGCCCGCTGGTGACGTCACAGTACCGGTGCGGTCGGTTGCTGGTGCCTGGGCGCCGCCATTTTTTTTTAAAAAAAATTTTTACATTTTTTTTTTAATTTTCTTCTGCGCATGCCCAGAAGCCGAGCTTCCGGCACTGCGCATCCGCTGCCTTCCTATCCCACAGTGAGTCCAAGCAGGGGAGGATGGCTGAGGGAGCGTGTGAGACGCTGAAAGAACGGGCGGCAGGAACTATCTCCATTCCCCTCCCTTCAGCAGTCCGAGAAGCCACGAAAGCGTGGTGATGATCCTAGGCATTGTTGCATGTTTGAGGCTTCTCGAGCTGCTGAGGGGAGAGGGAATGGGCGGCAGGACCTATCTCAGTTCCCCTCCCTTCAGCAGTCCGAGAAGCCACGCCCACCCGGTCACATGGCTGGCAAGCCACACCCACAAAATAAGCCACGCCCACAGAGTGGTAGTAAAAAAATTAGGAACCCGCCTGTGGCCGTGGTCCATGGCCACAAAAGATATTTAAAGGGAGTCGGTGGTGAAGAAAAGGTTGAGAACCCCTGAATTAGGCAATGTATGTCTGGGAATCTTTTGCTGAGTAAGGCTATGTGTGAATAAGGAGTCAAGTGTCTGGAAAGCTACAATATACTGCTGACCTCTGGTTTAAATGAGCTAGTCCTGACAGTAGAAAAAGCCAAAACCCCTCCCCAAATTTTCTTTTATTACAGAGCAATAAATACTCCTTTAGAAAATCTTTTGCATGAACAAATATAATGTTTTGTATTGATAATTTTACCTCAAAAGCTGTACTTCATTTGTGAAATCACTCCATTTCTATATAAGAACTTTCCAGAAGAAAAAGTGTTATGTATATCTTACATCTAAATATTTGTGGCATCATGTCTCTTCTCTTATTGCATTAGTATAGTAAGTAAGTGTGTCTTTAAGATATTCTCAGCTCCTAGCAACCAGATAAGTAGATTTTCTTCATGATGACCTATCCATAACTTGGTCCTTCAGCTCTTCCAACAGCGTATTCATGGCCAATAGAATTCTTCCACCTTGCTTCTGGTCATCTTGTTCTCTCCTTTCTGCCTTTCTCAGTGTTAGTGCCTTTCCTGGACAGCTGCAATTTCATATAATATGTCCAAAATAGGATAATTTGAACCAGGAGTGAAATGCTACCGGTTTGGCCCGGTTCGGGTATACCAGTAGCTGCGGGCGCCGGTGGTTCGGGGAACTGGTAGCAACGGCAGCACGAGGCTCCGCCCACACGCCCGGACGCCACCATTTTCATTTTTTCATCGTCTGCGCATGCGCAAAGCCTTCTGCGCATGCGCAGAGGGTGAAAAATTGCGCAGCTTCCAAACGGGTAGGGAAAGTAAATAGATTTCATAGCTGATTTGAACCTGATCATGTGCATTTTGAATGAGAATTCTGAGTTGATTTGTTTGGTGATCTGTTTCTTTGCTTTCTTTTAAGTGCCTAAGATTAATATTCAGCTCTAAATTTATGATAATGAAATTCATACCTTAGTTAAAGAAATTAAATCAATATAATCCTGCATGAATTACTTAACAGATTTACGAACTTAGCCTGAGTTGGGCAGCCTTTTGAGGGAGTGGTCGCCATTTTTTAAAATGAGGAAAATAGCTGCAAACTCAAATACACAACAAATTCCATAAGATTTCAATTGTGTCTCCATGAAATTTTGCAGCTATTACTTATTTATTGGAGGAGGGTTGGAATTCTGTGGGTGATACTGCACTGTATTGGTCACAGCCATTTCATAAGTATTGGGATGTCCATAAATACTGTATACTCCTCTGTCTGGACTAGCTTAGAATATGATCGTGGAGTGACAGATTTCACATATTTTCACTAGGAAAATATATAAATATTCTAATACAAGCTCTTTAGCATCCTGGTCTCAGACCCATCATGAATTCTGTTTTGGTTTGTCTTTTATTTTCTATTTTGACTTTCAGCTACAGTTTGAATTGATACAACGTTGACAATATGAGAAAAGAAAAGAGGGAACTGTGTGATTTTCTGAGAGTCACAAGATATAGTACATAACTCCTTTTTTTTAAAAGAAACAATATTTATGCATGCATCTATCTTGTTCTTCAGTCTCCTTACCTCAGTCCATATATGCCAGTAGGCGATATTGGCCATACTTTTGCATTTATCTGTTTTGTTTGTTTGTTTTGAAAAAATAGATTACTGAATTCATTTACTACTTCTCATGTGTACAAACTATGATTTTATGAACTTATAACTTTATGAATCTGTTCTTTCACTTTTATTTCAGCTGCCTGTGGGGGTCTTCTGACAAAGCTGAATGGGACTCTAACAACACCAGGATGGCCCAAAGAATACCCCCCTAATAAAAACTGTGTCTGGCAACTGGTTGCTCCCACCCAGTACAGAATCTCAGTGAAGTTTGAGTTCTTTGAACTGGAAGGGAGTGAAGTAAGTTAATGACAGCCGAAGCTAGTATTTGCTTAGGTAATCAATAGTAGCAGAATGCAAAATAGATCCTATTAATGCAAAATATCCATCAAAATTCTTGTTTCCTTAATTGGCTCTTGGTTCTTATTTCTTGGGGCTGTTTTAGCTGCATGCTGAATAATCCACTTGAAATCCAACACACAAATGAAATCATGACCATCTTTCTAAAATCCACTTTGAGATTGGAGATTATTACATGAACATACATGAATACACTCCCATAATTAAAAACATACATCAACACACGATCAAAATATCAAAAGAACCATTAATAAAGAACCATTAATAAATAAATATTAGGTCCAGAATTAGAATTCCTAAGGGCAAGGAAAAATCAAGATGACCAAATGTTAGGTCTTTTCATAGAGAAGTAAAAAAGGTAAAAAGATTTTAGTTAACAAATTAATTAAAATGTTCCAACTTATTTAATACCAGTTTACATACATAGGAGAGAGAGTCATAATTCACATAACCAAAATGAAAAATCAAGTTTTTAAATTAAACCAAAAATATGGAAAGGCAAATTAAAATGAAAAAAAAAATAGATGTGACAATACTCTTTGCATTACTTATTATTATTAATAGCAAAGGAATTTGAATCATAATACAACTGAGCTAATATTAAGATCCTGGCATCAGTAGGGTTCCAGGTGTCTCACTCAAGAAAAAATATACCCTATCCAGATCCTCTTGTATATTTGTGGTGTAATGAGTAATGCAAACAATAAAATAAAGAAAAAGAGCTAAACCACATTATGTCTCATGGTTGAAAGTATAAGTTGAAAGATAAATGTGTTTCTTAATTGCATTAGGATTAATACTGGCATTTCATTTTTTTAGGTGTGCAAATACGATTATGTGGAAATCCGTAGTGGCCTTTCTACTGATTCCAAACCACAGGGCAAATTTTGTGGTACAGAAGTGCCTGAAGTTATCACATCCCAGTATAACAACATGAGAATTGAGTTCAGATCCGATAACACAGTTTCCAAAAAAGGTTTCAAAGCTCACTTCTTCTCAGGTATTAAAACAAATGCAATACAACAAATACAATAAGTGTGATCTGTATGAATGTTTGGGGTTTTTGCAAATACAACTAAAGTTTTCAAAATCTTTTTTCCAGGATAAGATTTGTTTATGCTTTTCATTTTTTGATTCCAATGAAGATGAATGGGCAATCTCTTATGAATGGCCAAGTGCAGTTTCAATTTTTCACTTAATTAAATAAGTTAATATTAATTTCAATACATATATTATAATCGTGACAAGGAAATATATTATTAGTTATAATAATAATAATAAACATACCTATAATATTATTAATTACTAGCCAGATTTCATTATTCATTTACCTTCCTAATTATATTGGTTTTCCTTTATTTGCAATAATTTATATATATATATATATATATATATATATATATATATATATATATATATATATATATATATATATATATATATATATATATATATATATATATATATACATATATATATACATATATATATACATATATATATATATATATATATATATATATATATATATATATATATATATATATATATATATATATATATATATATATATATATTTTTTTTTTTTTTTCTCCTTAAAAATGGAATGTTTTCCCACAAAAAAAAGATGCACAAATAGGTTAATGTCTATGAAGATTCTCAGTCATCCAGATCATGGTTGTCCCAAAGTTTAAAGAAAAACAAGAACTGCAGTTGCCTCTTGAAAAAAGCACATTTGGAACAGCCATGACCTGGATGACTGAGAATCTCCATAGACATTTAGCTATGTACTTTGGGATGAACACCCTTCAAATGATATTTGTCTTCCAGAGGTCTCCGAGCGCAATTCAAGGTGTTGGTGATTACCTTTAAAGCCCTACATGGCTTAGGACCAATTTACCTCAGAGACCGCCTTCTCCAACATACCTCCCTAAGACCGATTAGAGCCCACAGAGTTGGTCTGCTGGTGGTCCCGTCAGCCAAACAATGTCGGCTGGCGGGCCCACAAATGAGGGCCTTCTCTGTGGCAGCACCGGCTCTCTGGAATACACTACCCACCGAGATCCGCATTATTCCCACCCTGCCAGCCTTCAGAAAAGCATTAAAAACATGGCTTTGTCGACAGGCCTGGGGCCAATGATTTTAATAGAACTACTCTCAATGATTTTAATCGATTACTCTTGGCCCCATGAATGAATTATTGTACGGAGTGTGTTTAAATTGCTGTTTTTAATGTTTTTAAAATGTTTTAATAATTATTTTTAATGCTTTTTATATTTATTGTTGCATGTAAATTTTTATTGTTGTGAGCTGCCCAGAGTCTCTGTGGAGTGGGCGGCATACAAATGCGACCAATAAATAAATAAAATTTGGAAATATGAATGGATTTCCAGAAAAATTGCAGACTGCAGGAACCATTTGCGCTTCAGTTTGAGATGCAGACAACACAGACTTATCCCCAACACCCTGCACCTGTGTTCAACAGTGAAGGGACACAGGGCAGAAAACATCCTGCAGAAAGCACAGGTACACAACACAATCCTTTCAGCAGTTCCAAGAAGGCTCCACACCCATTTGTACCCCTAAGGGCACAGACAAATGCCCAAGTCACCTCAGTGACTCTAAAAGAATGCAAATGACCAGCTGTCTGCAAGGAATATAAATCCTTCCATTCTCCACCATCCAGTCAGAGCTGAAAAAGCTTCTTGGATGAGAAGGAAAAAGTCTCCAAATTAAAACAAGAAGGTCCAGTTACCTCTTGAAAAAAGCACTTGTGGTACACATATAGGTTAGAAACTCCAGCAAAGGTTCAGTAGAAAGTTCAGAAAAACATAACCTATGGTACATAATAATAATATTATAGCACAGTGATGGCTAACCTTTTTGGTGCTGAGTTCCCAAAGCGTGTGCGCATGCGCGTGCAACCACAAAATGCAATGCGAGCTCCCCTGTGCATGTGCCCCACCCCCTCACCCATTTTTGGCTTCCAGGTTGGTGCAGGAGGCTTTCCAGGCTCAAAACGGGGCACGGGGGGCCTCTCGTGGCACCCCATTTTAGCAATAGCAATAGCACTTACTTATATACCGCTTCATAGTGCTTTACAGCCCTCTCTAAGCGGTTTACAGAGTTCAGCATATTGCCCCCAACAATCTGGGTCCTCATTTTACCGACCTCAGAAGGATGGAAGGCTGAGTCAACCTTGAGCCGGTGAGATTTGAACAGCTGAACTGCTGAACTAGCAGTCAGCTGAAATAGGCTGCAGTGCTGCTTTTAACCACTGCGCCACCTTGGCTCCTAGGTTGGGGCATGGGGGGGGGGCGCATGCGGTCCCCCTGTGTCCTTTTTCCAGGTTGGTGCAGGAGGCCTTCCAGGCCCAAAACGGGGCACAGGGAGCACGCACAGTGCTCCTGCACCCCATTTTGGTTTCCAGGTTGGTGCAGGAGGCCTTCTAGACCCAAAAGGGGCCTTGTGCGGGACTCCTATGCCCCATTTTGGCTTCCAGGTTGGTGCAGAAGGCCTTCCAGGCCCCAAATGGGGTTTGGGCGGGCGCACACACACATGAACCCCCAAAATACAATGCGAGCACCCCCCATGCATGCGCTCTGCCCCTGTGCATACACGTGCATCCCCCACATACCCCCCGGCCCCCGCACATGCACAGCAGAGACCTGAAGACCAGCTGGCCGGAAGGAGGTGCGCGCACATGCGCGGTGTAGCTGGGCTGGGGCAACAGCTGGTGTGCCCGCAGAGAGGGCTCTGCTTGCCGCCTGTGGCACGCGTGCCATAGGTTTGCCATCACAGTTATAGCACAATCTTATATATCCCCTACAATTTTGGTCATTGTTGAAAATGGATCTTTCCTAGTGATAAGAACTGTTGAGAGAAAAAAATACATAAAGGGTCGATTTAAAATTGGAAGGCTGATTTCCATCCCTGAACATGATTTGCATGTAGACTGTAAAAAGTCTACTTCTTTTCAATTTAATCTGGTGAATTAGAATTTATTTTCTTATAAGTTTTTCAACCTGGAATATGAATCCTTGTTTATATAAATCATAGATAAGATTTTTACTTCATCATTCATTACCAGTGCCAAACCATTATATCCTGCTCCAGTTTTATTTTTGTCCCAGTGTTAATTGGAAAAAGCATTACATTGTCATCCAAACTCTTTAAATAAAACCAACGTATTTGAATAACCATATACTGTATGTTATTCAATGGTGGGTTGTAAAGTATTTTGGCACCAGTTCGTGCGCTCCCTTGCTCGCGCAACACTTCTGCACATTTTATTTATTTTATTTTTTATTTTATTTTATTTTATTTTTTATTTTATTTATTTTTATTTATTTGTCAAACATGTATAGGATAGTAGTAGTTTGTATAAACATAAGTAAAAAGTAACGATAAAAGAGGACAATAGGACAGTAGGACAGGGATGGTAGGCACAGTGGTGTGCTTATGCACGCCCCTTATAGACCTCTTAGAAATGGGGAGAGGTCAACTGTAGACAGTCTAAGGTTAAAGTTTTTGGGGTTTGGGGGAAGAAACCACAGAGTCAGGTAGTGCATTCTAGGCATTGATCACTCTGTTGCTGAAGTCGTATTTTCTGCAGTCGAGTTTGGAGCGATTTACATTAAGTTTGAATCTATTACATGCTCGTGTATTCTTGCGGTTGAAGCTGAAATAGTCATTAACAGGAAGGACATTTTAACATTAACAGGAAGGATACATGCGCAGAAGCGTCCCGTGCGTATGGGCAGAGCCTCCTGCCCCTGGCGCTACCGGTTCTAAGAACTGGTCCGAACCGGGAGCAACCCACCGCTGATGTTATTCATACACAAACGTACATATACACTCACACAAACGTACATATACACTCACACTTATATGCACATAAATAAATACGACCTGTCCACCTTCCGCCGTGCCCTCAAGACGTATTATTTTTATCAAGCCGGGCTGGCGTGAAAAAGTTTTTGGGGTTTTTAAAATTTTAAGATTTTACTAAATTTTAATTGTATTAAATTAGGGCCACATTGAATATTTTATTTTAAATGTATTTTAATGTTTTTTACTTGGCTTAAATGTATTTTAATGTTTTTTACTTGGCTGTTCACCGCCCTGAGTCCCCTGGAGAAGGGCGGTATATAAATTTGATTAAACTTAAACTTAAACTTAAACATAAAGCTTCAAACTTTTTGGTGATGAGACTTTGCCAATTAACAAAATATATATTCTCATTATACATTAATTTATCAATTATTAAAATTTTGACCTTTATTTCTATACACTTGCCCAATTGTGAGACAATTGCAATCAAATCAAGGAAATCCTAAGTATTATATAATTCCTTGTCTCATCATTATTATGTGTGGCTCTTTTTTCTATACTTTAAGGAGAAAGTTTTCCACAGGGACTTAAACCTAACTAAACCATTAACTTTCTTTTTTTGTGAAATATAGAGGTAAATTCTCTTCATAGAGTAAATGTGTTGTATATTTTATAGATAAAGATGAATGTTCAAAGGACAATGGTGGCTGCCAGCATGAATGCATTAACACTTTTGGAAGCTATGTATGCCAATGTCGGAATGGATTTGTGCTTCATGAAAACAAACATGACTGCAAGGAAGGTAAAAAGTAGTATGCCAGCGAAGCTTATTTTAAAAAGTTGCTTGAGTGCATTTTATCTTATGCATGTATCCCTATATTTGCACCTGTTTGAAGATTGTAAGATATTTCATTGTGTTATGTGAAAAGTGTTATATAATAGGCCAGGGGTCAGCAACCTTAAAAACTCAAAGAGCCATTTGGACCCGTTTCCCAGAGAAAACAAACACCCGGAGCCACAAAACCTGGGTGGGCATGGCCAACTCGATGTCACTCCCACTGAGTCACATGACACCCCCCCCCCAGGCACGCCTACCCAGGTTTTGTGGCTCTATGTTTTCTTTTCTATGAAAAAAGGTATATATCTCTCTTTTCCCTCTCTCTTTCTCTCTCTCCATCTCTCTTTCTCTCTCTCCTATCTCTCTCCCTCCCTCTCATCTTTTTTTCTCTCTTTCCCTCTCCCCACCTCTCTCTCCCTTCCTCCCCACCCATCTCTCTCTCCCTCCCTCATCTCTCTCTTTTTCCCATCTCTCTCTTTCTCCCTCTGTCTCCCCTTCTCTCTGTGTGTGCTGAGGAACAATTGTCACCCCCAGCGGAGGCTTCTCTTTGGGCGACCCTCCTCCCCCTCTCGCAACTCCCTGGCTGGCTGTGGCGCACGGGGGGAGACCCTCCTCAAGCGAAAGCCAAAGTGCAGCAAAGGTGCATACGGAGGGCGTGCTGCTGCTCACTTAAGGAGGGTCTTTGAACACAGCTTCTCTCCTGCCCTAAGGACCCGGCCATTACCTTGCCATGTCCCGTCCCATCCCCCCTCACGCAGCTCTTCGGCCGAGCGGGAGGGCGTGAGCTCCAGCCCGAAGCAGCAGGAAGTGAAGGCTGCCTTATGTTCAAATGTGGCATGAAGGCAGCTACAGGGCCGCTTCTCTCCTGTCCTAAGGATCTGGCCATTGCCTTGCCATGCCCCCCCTCCCGCATGAGAGGAGATGGAGGGGGAGGAGGGTCGTCAGAGCGAAGGCAGCCTTCACTTCCTGCCACTTCGGCCTGGAGCTTACACCACTCTACTCTGCTGAAGAGCTGCCGGGGGCATGGGACAGGACATGGCAAGGCAATGGCCAGATCTTTAGGGCAGGAGAGAAGCCACGTCCAAAGACCCTCCTTAAGTGAGCAGCCACCGTCCTCCGTGTGCACCTTTGCTGCTCTTTGGTGCTCGCTTGAGGGTCTCCCTGCGCATGCGCACCCTCCTGACCTTGCCACAGCCAGCCAGGGAATCGCAAGAGGGGGAGGAGTGTCACGCAAAGGGATGCCTCTGCTGGGGATGGCTATGTTCCTCAACCAGCACCGGAGAATCAACCCCTGCTGCTTCTCCATTCCCACCATCGCCCTTACCTTCTCAGGCCGGGTGAGGGTGGGGTGGGCAGGGCAAGGACAGCCAGTGATGGGACAGGGAGCCACAGCAGGGGCCCCAAAGAGCCGTATGCGGCTCCGGAGCCACCGGTTGCCAACCCCTGTAATAGGCTATACAAAATATTCAAATATTGTATGACCACGATACCTCAAAGTCAGTGGAAGCATCTTCTGTGCATGCAGATGAATGTACAAGTGAATGAATGGGAGGGCCATTAAACAGCCACACCAAATATTCAAGAGGATGAAGATCTAAAATTATTTGCACAACTCCCCAAATTAGTGTTATGGATTATTGCACATTGTTCTCAGTAACGAGCTTGCTCATCATAAATGTTGATAGTTAAGATTGAATTATTACACCATATTAGCTTCTAACAAATGCTTCCTTTTTTCATAAAGCATAGAATTAATATCTGGGTTATCTAGCAGTGCAATGTAATATATTTTCACTCAGTTCATTGATGCTCTGTATCCATCATTAATGCAGCTGAATGCGAACAGAAAATCCACAGCCCAAATGGAATTATCACAAGCCCCAACTGGCCTGACAAATACCCAAGCAGAAAGGAATGCAGCTGGGAAATTAGTGCCACACCTGGTCACAGGGTCAAAATTGTAAGTAGTAGTTAATATTGATAACAAATCTATCAAAGGTTTAACCTGAATCAACAGCATTGTTAACGAAGTCAAAATTGAATCGACAGATTTTTAAAATATTGTTTTGTCAGTACGGATGTTAGATTAGAGATCTCTGATAAGTGCCAATACTCATATTCATATCCCAAAAGAAAAAAAGTACATGGGCACACATATGGGCACACATATAACCCCTGTCAGGAGTACCTCATAAGCAGAGAGCAAATGGGAAAGCCAAGAAAAGATGCAATTGCTTTGAAGTATTCTTGACCTGGTGTTATGTGTATGTCCATGTGTACTTTTTGCCCTTCAAAAACAGATCTATGGACAGTACTTGACTCCAACACCGTATCCAGGGGTGGGTTCCTACCGGTGCGGTCTTGCCAGTTCGTCACCGCAGAGCCGAAGAAGCTGTTGGCGTTCGCGGCGTGGGGCTTCCCCCGGCCGCTTTCCCCGGCCGCCGGGATGCCTCCGTTTGCATTGTTTTGCCCTCTGCGCATGCGCAAAGCATTCTGCTTGTGCAGAGGGCAGAAGAACGCAAATGGCGGCGTCCCAGCGGGCGGGGGAAGCCCCGCGCCGCGAACGCCAACAGCTTCTTCGGCTCTGCGGCGATGAACAGGCAAGACTGCACTGGTAGGAACCCACCCCTGATCGTATCCATGGTATAGGTATTCCAGCAGATCTCCCACCATCCAGACCCCATCCCCATGTGAATTCTTAATTTTCCAACTGGCTATGCAACCATATTGTGATTGGAGAAGTTCCCCTCCCCGCAACATGCTGTCATGATTCTAAACGTGTAAGTGTCCAAAAAGGTTAGAGACTTCTGTAGTAGAAATAAAAATACGCATAGAGACATGTGGTATTTAGCACATTATAATGTAATGCTTAGTAGCTGTATGATTTTATTTTAAAAGATTTAAAAATACAAATGGGAATTCAGTAAAAATATCTATTTCTCATTTCCCACAGTGGGGTTGAAATGACTTCATTTATTGAGTGTGGCTGAAGAGCCATTTATGAGGCCAAAAATAATCCTATCATCATATGGCAAGTACTGGACATGTGTAAAAGTTGACAATTTGTTCTGGATTTGCATTAAAAGAACAGAGTGTTTGACATTTTCTCTACCTTATTTAGAGTTTTTATCACATAGCTTTGAATTCATTTGGTCGGGAAGTATTTTTTTTCTCACTGTCATTTAGTGACAAGTTACCTCACTTAATTTAAATAACTCAAGAATCAGCTATATTCGCAATGCATCAAAAATAGCATCATTTATTCTAAAGTCACTTTGTAGTCATTTCCTGAATTTGCAGTGTTGCTTATCCATCATTTATAGCCACTAATCTTTGTCTCTAAGATTACCTGCTTGTGCTACCTGAGGAAAAGGTAACACAAGCAGGTAATTGCCTTTCCATTCCCTTTGATTCCTCATAAGATTATAGCAGTTGTTGAATCATATCCACCCAGACAATAGTGTAAGATCCTATTCCTCAGTTGGGACTAGCAGGTTCTCTGACCTCTACAAATGTTTTGAGGATGTTTGTCTAGCATTATATTAATAGAGAAAAGGGGCAGCAATAGTAGAGGTACCTGGTTTGAAGGCCTTTGGCCTCCATTGTAAGAATTCTGGGAGCTGAGTGGTTGGTCTTTGGATTATAAGAGCCGAGGTAGCGCAGTGGTTAAATGCAGCACTGCATGCTACTGCTAGTTCAGCAGTTCAGCTGTTCAAATCTCACCGGCTCAAGGTTGACTCAGCCTTCCATCCTTCCGAGGTGGGTAAAATGAGGACCCAGATTGTTGGGGGCAATATGCTGAACTCTGTAAACCACTTAGAGAGGGCTGTAAAGCACTATGAAGCGGTATATAAGTCTAAGTGCTATTGCTATGGTCTTGCAAAAATGCCATTTGCTGACTGTGTTTATAATGAATTACAATTCAAGGGTATGAGGAGAGGCTTACCATCAGTTTGAAATGATGCAACATGCACAATATGAAAGTCAATTTGATGTAATAATTAAGACATCAGAAACTGGGAGACCATGAGTGCTAGTTTCGCCTTGTACACAAAGCCAACTGGGTGATCTTGGGCCAGTCACTTTCAGCCCTAGGAAGGGGGTGATAGCAAGCCACTTTTGAAAAACCTTGCAACACTGCAACAGAGTAGAGTCTTAACTAGGCAGTCTTCAAGAAACTAACAAGTTTCAACAGAAGGAAAACAGAAAAGGACACAAAATATACAGACACACACACAAACAAACATTTCCTTCAAGCATTAATGGGTTAAATGTATTACTGAAACAATAAAAAGACCTTTTTTTAGATAACTGTATTGCCTTTTAGGAAAAATGTAGTTATGATCAAATTTGGGCCTTGGGCTAAGATGAAGTGTATTGAATAATTTAAATGTAAAGTTCTAGGAGTACAGTCCGGTATGATTTACCTTGGACATTTTTTCTCAAAAACAATGGAAAGTCTGTACATGGGATTGTTCTATAAACCCACAATTCTACACACACTGCCTTGAAAGATATCCCATTAAAACATGCTTCCTTTTGTGCATAGGTGAAGGTAAAGGTTTCCCCTGTTCAGTTGTGTGCATCTGTAGAGATCATTGCTCATCTCCGTTTCTTAGCCGAGGAAACTAGCATTGTACAAAGACATTTCTGTGGTCATGTGGCCAGTGATATATATATTTTATTTATTTATTTATTTATTTTGTTATTCTTATATGCCGCCCAACTCCCGAAGGACTCAGGGCGGCGTACAACATAAGAGATACAAGAATGAACAAAATTTCAACAATTAAAAACGGTACAAAATTTAAAAAAGGCAGTATAAAAGCAACAACAACATCCATCCATTCAACCACATACATACTTGGGGGGTAAGCTCAAATGGTTAAGCTGTCCCCCCCACCTGCAGGAAGAGCCATGTCTTAACGGCCTTTCGGAAGGCCAGCAGAGTGGGGATGGTTCGGGTCTCTGGGGGGAGTTGGTTCCAGAGCACGGGGCCAGCCACAGAGAAGGCCCTCCCCCTGGGGCCCGCCAGCCGGCATTGCTTGGCCGACGGGACCCGAAGGAGGCCAACTCTGTGGGCCCTAACCGGTCGGAGGGAAGTATGCGGCAGAATGCGGTCCCGGAGATATCCTGGTCCTAAGCCATGAAGGGCTTTAAAGATGGTGATCAACACCTTGAATTGGACCCGGAGACCGATGGGCAACCAATGCAGCTGGCGGAAAATCGGTGTCACGTGGGTGTACCTCGGCACACCCACCACAGCAAGCGCAGCCGCATTTTGCACCAACTGAAGTCTCCGGATACTCTTCAAGGGTAGCCCCATGTAGAGCGCATTGCAGTAGTCCAAACGCGAGGTGACAAGGGCATGAGTGACCGTGAGTAAAGCCTCCTTCTCCAGATATGGCCGCAGCTGGTGCACCAGGCGAACCTGTGCAAAGGCCCCCCTAGCCACAGCAGAAAGGTGATGATCTAATTTTAGCTGTGGATCTAGGAGGACCCCCAAGTTGCGGACCTGGTCTGAGGGAGTCAGTTTCGCACCCTCGAAGACCAAGGAGGGACAGTTATCATGGTCCTTAGGAGGCATTATCCACAGCCACTCGGTCTTGTCGGGATTAAGTCTGAGTCTGTTCCTCCCCATCCAGATCTTAACGTCGTCCAGGCATCGGCACATTACATCAACTGCCTCCCTGAAGTCAGACGGGGTGGTAATGTACAGCTGGGTGTCGTCAGCGTACTGATGGAAACACACCCCATGCCTGCGGATGATCTCACCCAACGGTTTCATGTAGATGTTAAACAGGATGGGCGAGAGAACCGACCCCTGGGGCACCCCACATAGTAGGGGCCTGGGGGACGATCTCTGCCCTCCTGCCAACACCGACTGCATCCGATCGGCGAGATAAGAGGAGAACCACCGCAAAACGGTGCCTCCCACTCCCAACTCGCCGAGCCGATGCAGAAGGATACCATGGTCGATGGTATCGAAAGCCGCTGAGAGGTCAAGTAGCACCAGGATGGAGGAGTTCCCCCCATCCCGGGCCCGCCAGAGATCATCCATCAGAGCGACCAAGGCAGTTTCTGTACTGTAGCCGCGCCTGAAACCCGACTGATAAGGATCTAGATGATCTGTTTCATCCAGGAGCTGCAGAAGCTGGGTCACCACCACCTTCTCTACAACTTTACCTAGAAAAGGTAAGTTGGAGACTGGACGGTAGTTTTTCAAATCGGCTGGATCCAGGGAAGGCTTCTTCAGGAGGGGTCGCACCACCGCAGCTTTTAATGACTGCGGTACGGATCCCTCTCGCAAAGAAGCGATGATCACCGCCTGGATCCAGCCGCGTGCCACCTCCCTGCTGGCCGAAACCAGCCAGGAGGGGCACGGGTCCAATAAACAGGTGGAGGTACCCATCGCTCCCATAGCCCTGTCCACATCCTCGGGAGAAACAGGCCCAAACTCTTCCCATAATGGTGGACTAAGACTCGCCCCCGTCAACTCTATGGACTCTGCCATGCCGGAGTCCAAATTTGACCGAATCTGAGCGACTTTATCCGACAGAAACTCAGCGAATTCCTCAGCTCTGCCTTGTAAGTGTTCCTCGCTCCCCCCTTTTGCAAGGAGGGAGCGAGTCACCCTAAACAAGGCGGCTGGACGAGAATCTGCGGACGCAATAAGAGCGGAAAGATAAGATCGTCTTGCCGCCCTTATCGCCACTAAATAAGATCTGATGTAAATTCTTAATAGTGTTCGGTCAGACTCGGTCTTCTTTTTCCTCCAGCGGCGCTCCAGACGTCTCTTCTGGCGTTTCATCTCCCGGAGCTCCTCGGTAAACCAGGGAGCTTTCCGGGATCCACTGCCACGGAGAGGTCGCTTAGGCGCAATTCGGTCTAACGCCCCTGATGCTGCGGTGTTCCAAGCATCCACCAGGGAGTCAGCCGAGTTGTGTACCAGGGTTTCAGGTATTTCCCCAAGCTCCCTCTGGAATCCTTCCGGCTCCATTAGGCGCCTGGGGCGGAACCACCTAGTCGGTCCCGCCTCCCTGCGGGGGAGGAGTGGGGTTGTGAAATCCAGCCTCAGAAGGAAATGATCTGACCATGACAGTGGGGTGGTGACTATATCCCTTATCTTCAGATCATCTCTCCACTGCCCCGAGAGAAACACTAGGTCAAGTGTGTGACCACCCTCATGGGTCGGACCTTGAATTACTTGGGTTAGGTCCATGGTTGTCATGGAATCCATGAACTCCTGAGCTGCCCCAGAGGTTTCGCCAGCAGATGGCAGGTTAAAGTCCCCCAGCACCATAAGCCTGGGGAACTCAACCGCCAAGCCGGCTACTGCCTCAAGCAGCTCAGGCAGGGCCTTACTTACGCAGCTGGGAGGTAGGTACGTTAAGAAAAGGCCCACCTGAACCCCTAAGTCCAACTTCAGAAGGAGCGTCTCACACCCAACATATATATATATATATATATATGTTTTTGTGTGTGTGTGTGTGTGTGTGTGTGTGTGTGTGTGTGTGTGTGTGTGTATATGTATATGTAGGGAGGGAGAGAGAGAGAGAGAGGCATACATACATACAATTTTAGAGTAAAACTAACAACTTTTATGTAAAACACAATGGGTTGCATGCTGACTATGAATTCTTCCAGATGAGTCTGTTAACTATGCAGCCATTCTGCTATCTTTACAATTTTATGGGCTCTGAACAATCTAAGTATTCACTTATTCTCCTACCCCCCTATCATTTCATCCAGTGGTGGTTCCACTTACCTTCCCTATTGGTTCGCATCGCGTCGGACGTGCACGTGCCTACGTCACATCGGGGAAATGACCCTCTGCGCATGTGCCTTTGCGCATGTGCAGAGGGTTCTTTGACAGCCGCTTTCAAGGAGCAGCGACTGGAGGACCAGTTCGGGGGCGTGGCCAGCCGGCCATCGCTGCCGGTTCAGTGAGCGGGGGAAAATTTCCGCCACTGGTTCGTGCGAACCGGTCTGAACCGGCAGCAACCCACCACTGATTTCATCCATCTTTCCTCTGAGCCTAAGAAAAACTGCTAAAAAAGGAAAACAATATAGCCATGTAATGCTTTCGACTGATAGCATTAGCAGTCTTTCATTGGAAAAATCACTTTAGCCATACTTAGTTATATTTCTGTTATACAAAGGAGACATCAATTAATTGTGGCCTGTAGGTTGAATAGATCTAGTTCTCTTTTTAATGGAAGTGAAGTAGATGTCAAATAGTACAGTGATTTGCCTTTTGAAAGTCGTACAGTAATAGTGAACAAAATTTATGAGTGGCATTTGGGATAATATTTCAGCTGTTAATATTGTATCTGCAGCTTCTTTCTATTAATAAGAATGTCTGATCTTTCTTAATGTAGTACGCCAAGAGAAAGTATCTCCGTTACTTGTGCTTGTTCTGATTATTTCCATTTTACTGCCAAAATGTCAACACTTGAGCGATATGAAATTTCTCAAGGACAGCTGTTAATATAAAGTGGCAACACATTGTACTTTGGCTGACTTCCATCAGGGAGTCTGCAGATTAGAACAGCCTTATTGTCCAAGACATTTTAACAGATCTCTTTGCTTTGTATTTGATTCTTGTTGAATTTTATTCCTTTTAAATAGACTTAGCATGTTCATTTTATTTGCTAGAAGGTTCTTCTGATGCTCTTATTCCTATCTGATGTTTTAATGTGTGATGGAAAACTTAGAGGTAAAGCTTGCAAGGATGTTAACTTCATTTAATATATACATTAAGCCATGCATGTATCAGAAAAGATGGATATTTCTCTTTTTTAATAGTTGTATCGATAACTTTTTATAAATAATAAACAGTGGAAATCCTATGCAAATTTAGAATACTATTTTATGTTTATACCAAATATAAACATGCTATTACTTTTAATAGTATTATTAGGGATAACATTTTGTTTATAAAATCTCTGTATTCTAGCTTACTGTTCTTCAACCTAACTGACTTTTCCTGAATCCCAAACTTCAGATAACATTTTTTTTCTGCTTTCAGAGAAAAATGCCTATTTTAATCCACTCTAATTCAATTCTGTGTTCTCCTATAATCCAACTAAACTCTCGACAAGGGAGACACCTGCCCTAAAAGTTTTACTGAATTTTCTTTGGATTTTAAATGGAAAAAAAATTATGTATGACAATAACTTTTAACTTATATTAGAGCCACCGATTCCCATGTTCAAGAAAGAGGTCTATAGGGAAGTTACAACTAGCAGAATGTGATTAATATCCTTAAAAGAGCATGAACTTTGCATAAGTTTTTTTTAAAAAAATAATCTTTATTCAGTTTTTAAACTTTAAAAAAACATACATAACACACGACATCAAAGAGAAAAAAGAAAAAGGAAAGAAAAAGGAAAGAAAAAGGAAAAAGAAAATACAAACACTAATACACAAAAAACCCGCATTTCATTTTAACAGCTATACCTTTGTGTAACTGAATCCAGTTTTGCAATCAATCTTGCTACATTGGTTACTTTTAACCTTTATCCCTTTTACTATTTACTTCAAACTAACCCAAAACGTATTTATACGTATTTACATTATTTTTCATATTTATATTCTCAGATTATAAATAGCATCAATAATAGTCATTTTTATTGTTATGAAGAAGATGGTAAGGAAAGATTTCTCGGATCAAGTCTTCTTCTGTGTCCATAGTTTTAGATTTTTATTTGATTGTAGCCAGGAATACCATTTTGTCCATGTTTCATAGAATTCAGAGTCGTCTTTTTGATGAATGTCCATCGTTAACTTGCTCATTTCGGAGCATTCTAAAATTTTCCTAATTATCATATTTGAAGAAGGAATAATATCAGATTTCCAATTTTGAGCATATAATAGTCTAGCTGCGGTTGTTATTTGCAAAATTAAATATCTTTCTTCTTTAGTAAATTTGCTCCTGAAGATCCCCAGTAAGAACATTTCTGGTTTTAACTCCATTTTCACATTTAATATCTGTTCCAACTTTGCATAAGTTTGGGCTGCAATGGAGCATTGTAGATAATGAAGTGCTGAGGAATAATTTTTTTCCAAATAATTTATATTCAGGTTGGCGAAAAATAATTTAATGCTGACATTTTACCAAAGGAGAATATGATTTTGTAGACAAGGAGCGTGAGTCAAATGCTGTGTACTTCTTTTTATTTAGTAATGAGATTCTGAGGGGTGTATGTTCTGTCTTTTATTGTACAGTCATCTCTCCAGAGGTCCTGGTGTCTCTGTGGATCCCTACACTTAATTAAATCCTACGGGAAGACATTATAAAGGAACTCCGCCTATTGGGATTTTTAATAAATATGCTATACATCACTGAGTATGTCTCCCAGCTCCAGTATTGGAGAATTTCTGTTTCCCCAGGAATAATTCAGAAATATCATTCACCCAACTTCTGTGCTCAAGATTTAGTTCAAGAATTTTGAAGAGCTGTTTCTGTCTAGTTCAAGTTATAATTACGTTCATCGTCACAGACTTTTCATGCCAACATATGAAAATCTCCGCCATACTCCGCCAGCTGTGGTGGGTGTCTCAAGATACACCCACGTAACACCCATACTCCGCCAGCTGCACTGGTTGCCCATTGGTCTCCGGGTGCAATTCAAGGTGTTGATTATCATCTTTAAAGCCCTACATGGCTTAGGACCAGGTTACCTCCAGGATTGCATCCTACCTCATACTTCCCTTCGACCAGTCAGGTCCCACAGAGTGGGTCTCCTCCAGATCCTGTCAGCCAAACAATGCCGGCTGGCGGGGCCTAGGGGGAGGGCCTTCTCTGTGGGGGGCCCTGTCCTCTGGAATCAACTACCCCCAGAGATCCGAATTATCCCCACCTTGCTGGCCTTCCGAAAAGCCATTAAGACATGGCTCTTCCTGCAGGCGGAGTGATTTGAGACAAATTACACATCATAGGTCTCCCCCATGTATGTATGGTTTTGTATGTTTTTTTTTAATTCTTTTTAATCTGTTTTTAAATTATTATATTGTTTAGTTGTTCTTTAAATGTTGTACGCCGCCCTGAGTCCTCAGGGAGTAGGGCGGCATATAAGAACACTAAAATAAAATAAAATAAATAAATAAATAAAAATCAGAAGGAGTTCTATTATCCACACATTTCAAGGAAGCTTGAAAATTACTTACATTGAACAAAAGAAAATAACATATAGGAATGAAAAAAAATATTTGAATGTTTAGGTTTATGAAAATTGCCTCCTTTAAAAAAATGAGTATTTAGCCAAAACACCAAAATATTTTTCTTTTAAATTTTAGTTGGGGCTATTTAATGAATTCATTTCTAAAAGTTCTAAAATATAGTTTTAATATTAGTTTTATAACACGTTTCTGAAATTTTCCTTTAGCTTTCTTTCTAGTTATCTGAAAAACATGGAACCATCCTATAAAGTTGAAAAAATCAACACGTATTAGACATAATCTAGATTTTCTTACTTCTATCATGGATAGATGATAGGAATAAATATCTTGGTATTTTTAATGCAAATGATGATTGCAAACTGAGAAAGCTATTATGAGCACAATTAGATCCAATGCAAAAGAACTTGTAATAAATCTCCAAAGTTCTGATAAATATATCTATACTTGGGCTAAATTAGACCTTTATTATTTCATTGCTTGCTTCTTCCATTACCACCCACTAATATTTAATTTAATATTTTGAATGATTCTGATCAGTATGTATAACTGTAATTGGGATACACTTACATTCTGGATTAATATTTTGCTTTTTTTTTCAGGTATTTATTGAGTTTGAAATTGAACAACATCAGGAATGTGCTTATGACCATCTGGAGGTGTTTGATGGAGAAAATGAAAAATCTCCAATTCTGGGGCGTTTATGTGGAAATAAGATACCAGATCCTCTTATTGCCACGGGAAATAAAATGTTTCTCCGATTTGTCTCTGATGCATCAGTTCAAAGAAAAGGCTTCCAAGCAACCCATTCAACAGGTGTGAAAATAAATTTTACTAACTTCAATGGATACCTGTTTAACACCATTGTGGGTGAAAGTTTAATTAGATTCCTTGTGCAGAAAACAGAATATATTTTATATACATATACTAAATACACAGAATACATTTTAATAATCCATTCTGTTATTTCTTGGAAAACCAAATCCTAGTGTTTTGCTGCAGAATATATTTTAAATCAAGCTGAACTAAAGGTCTTGGTGATCAAAATTCTTTCACGGAAAAAAAAAAGTTTCTGCCAGCAATTAAGGTTTTGTCCTGCTGGAATCAAACAATGTCTTGTGATGTCTATTTCTTTGTTTATACTGACATCTAGTGGTTTTTCTTTTGTTCTTGGTGCTTCTGAATCGTGCTAGAAAAATAAATCAGATCCCTTTCAAAACTAGAACTAAGGCACAAATCTTTTCTTTTCCCCCATTTTGCACACAGAGTGTGGTGGTCGCCTAAGAGTTGAAAGCAAGACGAGAGACCTTTATTCTCATGCTCAGTTTGGAGATAATAATTACCCAGTTCAAACAGATTGCGAGTGGTTGCTGGTGTCAGACCCTGGCTATCGAATAGAGTTAATTTTTCAGACGTTTGAAGTGGAAGAAGAAGCAGACTGTGGCTATGACTACTTAGAAGTCTTTGATGGTCATGATACATCTGCTCTGAGGATTGGCCGGTTTTGTGGATCAGGGGTAGGTCATTTTAAGTTTTGAAATTATCAAATTTCTCCATAAAATATCAGAACAGCATATGTAAATGTGCCATAGAGTGAACCAAGTGATTACAATAACAAAGGAGTATACAACTTCAGGCCATGTCAAAATACCACTAATCCAATTGAATACCTAATTTAGTTTTTTACATTATTTTGTTATAAAAAATCTGGTAGCTAATAAGACTTGAATCAATTTCTTAAGCTGTATTCTATATTTATATATCTTAGATTATTTAATGAACAGTGAGATTAATTCATTGTGGAAAAACTTGGATAATTTCTTCAGAACTTTTCAAGCAGGTCTGTCTTACTGAATACAGCCATTAAAGATGACAAAATGTACCAATTTACTTACAATCCAGCAATGGAATATAGAAGAGTTATAATGTATATAGTGCAATTTTAGACAAACAAAGTAACATCTCAGGATCAACCTTCTGGCAAATTCTTAACGATTTCTGCAGTATTTTTCAAAGTTCTATATTTAATTAATCAAATATAATCATAATTAAATTTAAATAAAAGCAATTTTTATCTTGGTGTATGTCCTTTTGCTTCACCAATCTTTTGGCAGGTAGCTCGGCATACCATACCAAGCCAAATGCGATCCTTACCCTGCCAAAATAATATTCATTGGCAGATGAATGAACAGAGCATTTAATTGAACAGAATATTTAAACTACCAGGATTCCTCTTTTAAAATGGCTCAGGATCCAAAAGAAAGGAGATTCCTCTGTGTTTTATTGATATTATTGAATGTAAATTTATTAAAAGAGAATATTTTTCTCTGTAAGCACAATGTCAAAGAGAAACACAGCCATTATTTCTAATTCAAGGCAAATTTTAGTTCAAGGAAAACGTAATCAAATTGTCTTTATGCTGAAAATGGAAAAGTGGAGGAAGAATCTTCTGTTCTTTTTTCAGTTTTCTTTCTTCATAGAGCAAGAGAAATGCAGAGTCTAAGCTGGGTTGTTTTGAGTGGTGGTGGGGAAATAACAAGAAGGAAATGGCTTAAGTCAGTTCGTACCACCTTTATTTCACAGTCCTTTATTCTGCCTTTTCTTTAAATAAAAATGGAGGAAAAAGGTACAGCATATGGCTGCACCTGTCATTCCAACTTTAAAATATTTTTTAAAAAAAAAACAGCACTATTTTGTTCACTGGCCATAGCAGAAGAAACATAAACCATTATAGTGCATTTTGTTAAGATTGAGTACACTGTATTTCAGATGAAAGGACAATGTAATCGCTGCAGTCTGAATGATTTATTATTGTTTCTAGAATAGCCTTGGTAAGCCTCTCTTTTTTCTTCTTCCTCTTCCTACAGCCCCCGGAAGAAATTTATTCAGCAGATGATTCTGTTTTACTCCATTTTCATACAGATGACACAATTAACAAAAAAGGCTTTCATATACGATACAAAAGTATAAAATATCAAGATAACGTCCACACTCAAAAATAACACATGACACCCCTTAAGTCACAAAATTAAACAGAGAATGACTGTTTGACGGGGTGGAGGGATTCTTTTTTAAAAAAATACTGACAATATTAGTAAAAAGCAAAAGATTTTTTTTAGCCCATGATTTCAAACAGAAGAAAAACTGAAGCATCTCACTTTTAGATAAACTCCTCTCTGTAGAGGAACAGACATTATGACGACATATGGTCTCCATTCATGGTTGTCTTTGGTGAAACTGGTGAAAAGATATTGCATGCTTCCGAGGAGACTGTTAAGAGCTTTGTTCACAGCTTGACAAAGGATTGTCAAGGGTTGTTTCCATCTTCAACAACAGGAAAAGATCCCGCTGACTGTAACTTTTTGACAAGTGACTTGAATCCAGGAGAGGAGGAAAAACTCTCCTGCTACACAGGTCATGCACTTGAAATGTTGTCTTTGTATTTTTCTTATTCTAATTAATTGCATTGGTGGCATAGCCAGGATTTAAAATGTACAAAGAGAAGTCATGAGAAGGGAAAACCTGATCCTTTTTTCTGTCCCTCCACATACTCGTATAAAACCTGTAAAACTGTATCTGCAAAATCATTAAATCTGTGGGCAGTTTTGGTTCAATAACAAAGTAGAACTGATCATTTTACATTCATGGTTCACTATGAATACATTCAGACTTTGGATATTGTCAGTAACTGAGGGTATTATTAAGTGTATTATTGCTGAAGTACTGTAGTATGCTAACCTCTTACATAAGACTAAGAACCAAATCAGAATTGGTCTTTTTGCCAGCCTAAGGCAAACTTCTTCCCAGTGATCAGCAGATGGAATCAGGATCAGAATAACCCAACACATCAATCATAAATTTCATTCCACTGGCAAAAATGAACTGTTATTCTGGGAAATGTTTGGGAATGAGCTAATTATTTTATTATTATTTTAAGCCAATAAAAATGAGGAAAGAGTTGTTTCCCAAAAAAAACAGGTTTCCCAAGCAATTGAAAAAGGAGGATTTTATTTTTCTTTTTGTCGTGGCAAAGACTATTTCTATGGTGCTATTCCATGAACTTCAAAAGAAATCTTCACATCCCAAGATACTAGATTTTTGAGCCAATAACCTGCTGATCAGAAATGAGTCATTATGCCTTGTTGCATATTAACAGGAACAGCTTTCTAGGGATGAGAAAAGGATTATAACAATGGCAGCACAAACCCTGTGGAACAAACTACAAATGCCTTAGAATATTTGTACATGATCATACAGATCTTCTTGTAGATATATATCTGATTTGATAGTTGATAACAACTTGAACATTTTAAATGTGTGTTCACAAAAATAATCCTTAAGCAAATTGCCATTCACAGTACCAGATCATTAGTTGCAAATACAGCGCAGCAGACGTGTTACTAATGTAGAATATGTTATTTTTAGAAATTTCGTTGTATGTGCTTTAGGCCATATGTGGATTTAGTCACAATGTATATGCATCGTGTAAGTTAGTATGAATGAGTAAGAGTGAGAAGTGTTGTGTATGTATGGACAGGTAAATTGTACTTCATTGTGCCAATTTATACCACAATCTCAACTGAGTGTAGCAACTTCTTTAAAGCTTTCATAAACATGACTGTAATAAAGAATCAAGAGCTATGAAATGTTTATGTTCCATTAAAAGAACTATTTTGATATCATTCGATGTTGGTTGCTACTTCGTTTAGTTTTTGTTTCCTTACCAGAATAAATACACTGGCATTAATATTTTTTTTTAAAAAAATAATAAAATAAAACTAAGCATGTGTAGGTCTCATTGCTTCTATTTAAGATGTTTCAATAGCAAATGACAAAACAACCACAACAACCCTTAACACAGTCTTTAGCATATATTATTTAGGAGCTGGCTGACAAGTGTTAATTTCATCACAAATTGGTGGAATATGGATGTGTTTGTATAATGCATATAACCAAAAACTAGATAAGCATATTTTAATTTAGTGCATTTTTCAAACCCAGGCTATATGGTTAATTTATTATTCACTGTATCCCTTAAAATTCATTATATTCATTGTATTACTCAGAAAGTGATGTAAACCATGTTTAAGCTAACCACGTGCAAGCATGTTACGTAAACACAGCCAATGTTTTCCCTTGGGAATAGCAGACTATTCTGCATGAAGAAACAATTGTCAAGTTGAGCTTGACTGCATAGTTTAATAAGTACAGAATAGCAGAGGCTGTATATTGGGACAAGAGCATTTTTTAATTCCAATGCTCATTTGTGGTATAGACAGCACTGTATGTTTTTGCTATATGGCCAAACCCATGCTGTTCTTGAAGCACACATGTGTGAGTATATGTATACACAAACACAAACAGCACTGAAGCAGAAGCAAGTTTAGAAAGAATAACGGTGGGCATACACAAGAAAAACTATGGCAACATAAGAGTTTTGTTTATAACCTTTGCTTCAACAAACTTCTTAAACATTTGGAAGATCTCTGAGATCAGAATTATATTGGCTGATTTAGATATACGATTTATGATTTGAGAACTCCAATCTGCATGTTCAAGTAGATGTCTACCAAAGTCAAACACATCTTAGCAATAATTTTGTAGTTTTGAATGTATGATATTTGTATCATGACTTGTGCCAGTTTATTTAACAAGTTTACATTAGGGTTGCCATGGCAGTGCTTTTCTTGAGAGTGTTTACTAAGAACTCTGTATTGTGAGATTTTGTGTGTGATTGCTGAAAGGCTTGAAAAAAGTTGTTGAGAAATGTAAAATGCATTATTACCCACATTGAATAAAAATCCTTCAAACTACACATTATCAAAAGGTATCTACTTCTCTCCAGTCTGTAGAAAATTGACTATTTTCTGTTTACTTATGCTGCCTTTTCTTGGTTTAAATTAAAATACATAGTTAATAGGACAGTTATATTTAGAGTCTTTAAAATGTGAAGATTGCATTCCAGCCCATCTTAATGCAGTAGCAACCTATCTGCACATTCTGGAAGTAATGGAAGTTTTACAATTGAATACAGAAGAAATTTGAAAGGAAAGGTCCTTTTTTGATCATAATTTTTAACTGAAGGAGGAACTTTGAATTCTGGGGAACATTTGTACATTAAATAATAGCCACAAAAATACTGATATTAGAAATGTTAACAACCATACCATCTGTTGCTATGTATAACAGTATTTGGATTGATAATATCTTTAATATGTGCGACTGAGTGCCTATTCCACACACACACACATTTAAGAAAAGAGTGATATCATTATGGTATAATTGTAATTAAACTTATCATGAATGTTCTGCATTCAAAAAGGCCTTTTATTATCTCAGCTCTGCCATACTACTAAAATTACTGTGAAATAGACATGTTTAGATATCTTTTATCATAATTCTTTGATTGTATCTGTTCAGTATTTTGAACATATTATTTCTTCATTAAAACACAGAGTAATGGAAGCCCTTATCCTTTTGTGTATATACGAGGGTGAGTCAAAAAGTAATGCCATTTTCTTTAGGACAGGTATAATTACCAACACAGGAACATGTAGCATACATCAAAATGAAGTTGGTCCTCTGTGGATCACATCCCTACTTCTCAACATAGTCACCGTTTCTCTCAATAGCAATGTTCCACCTTCGAATGAGAGCATGTATCCCTGCCTCATAAAATTTTGTTGACTGTTCTTTGAGCCACTCCTTCACTGCAGTTTTTACTTCCTCGTTACTGGAATAATAATCCTCCATACTCACCAGATTTAGCGCCTTCAGACGATCATCTCTTCGGCCCCATGAAAAGGGGTTTGAGAGGCAAACATTATTTCAGTGACGAGGAAGTGAAAACTGCAGTGAAGAAGTGGCTCAAAGAACAGTCAACAAAATTTTACGAGGCAGGGATACATGCTCTCATTTGAAGGTGGAACATTGCTATTGAGAGAAATGGTGACTATGTTGAGAAGTAGGGATGTGATCCATAGAGGACCAGCTTCATTTTGATGTATGCTACATGTTCCTGTGTTGGTAATTATACCTGTCCTAAAGAAAATGGCATTACGTTTTGACTCGCCCTCGCAGTCCTTGAGTTATGACCACAATTGGAACCAGAATTTCAGTCGCTAAGTGAGGCAATTAAGCAAATCATCCTGTGAGGAGAACTGATTTTATGACCATTTTTACCATGGCCATTAAGTGAATCCCACAGTTAATAAGCAACTTGCTTCCCAAATTGACTGTTGGAAGCTGGCAGGGAAGGTCGCAAATTGTGATTGCATGACTGCAACAGTCATAAGTGCAAGCCGGTTGCCAAGTACCCAAATTGTGTCACGTGACACTAGGGGGATGGTTCAGGTAGTCCTTGACTTACAACAGCTTGTTTAGTGACCGCTCAAAGTTATAACAGCACTGAAAAAGTGACTTATGAACATTTTCACACTTACGACCCCATGGTCATGTGAACAAAATTCAGATGCTTGGCAACTGGTTCATATTTATGACGGTTGCAGTGTCCCATGATCATATAATCGACCCTTGTGACATGACAAGCAAACTCAAGATTCACTTAACAACCAGGCTATTAACTTAATAACTGCAATGATTCACTTAACAACAGTGGTTAAAAAAAGTCGTAATATGGAGCAAAATTCACTTAACAAATGTCCCACTTAGCAACATAAAATTTGGGCTCAATTGTGGTTGAGGATTTCCTGTACTATTAAATTAATGGTTGTAATTCAAAGACTACCTGTATGACCAAGCTTTAATCTTGATGTATCTACAAACAGACCACGCTTTAATAATGATGCAGCACCTAATGATTTTGACTTCCTCCATGTGACTTCCATGGAGACACATGGCTATAGGATTTTTTGCCTATATCATTCATACATACACACACATTTATTTTATATATATATTATATATATTTATTTTCATTATCAGTAATATGTGTTACAAATATATATGAAAAGAGCTGATAATGGAAGAGAGCCTGTGGCCTAGAGGTTAAGCTGCTGCCTTACAAGCAGACTGCCCAGGTTCAAATCCCAGTAAGGGTATGGCTATCTGATGAGAGCTAAGTAGCTCGAAAGAGATCTATAATAGTCTCCCTTCATTTTCATTTATCAGCCAAAAATGTTACACACACACAAACACACATATATACACTTTCAAACAAGAAAATAAACGCTAGCATAAATTAATAAGAAAGAAAAGAAAGTACAAATATATATCACATGTCTAAAATTGCATCACATTTATCTCCTTTTATAATCTGTCCTATCTAATCATCAGAGCCATAATCATCCCTCCATGGTAGGTAAAATGAGGATCCAGATTGTTGGGGGCAATGTAAATATACATTGCTTACTGGTGTAAACCGCTTAGAGAGCGCTTGCACTGTGAGGCGGTATATAAATCTCACAAATAAATAATAAATAAGTCACATTTTTTCATGTTTATGCAAAAAGTCCTTAAGAGTCTTCCAGTTAGCAATAAACCTGGATAATCTCTTTTCTTTAATTAAAAAGGTTACTCTACCATAGACCCCCATAGGTAATGCTTTAATAAATGTTGGGTAAACTAAAAATAAAAATGAATTCAATGGCTAACTGAAGATTAGCAAGCACTAAAGATAATAATTGTTCCCTTGTACTTAAATGTGTTAGCATTTTTATTAGGTATCCTTCTAACATAAGTACTATCTAACATTACCTAGGCATTACTATAATAAAAACATCTTTTCATTTGTTGTAGCATTCTCCGATATAAGGATTTTTTTACTCAAGTATTAATATGTACAGTTTTCAATGTATAGTTATCAGTGCAACATTTTCAGATACATTTTCCCAATGTTCTTTTTAAATGAAACATTTCCCATTGTGTGCTATTCGTTTTAATATAAATTTCCCGAATGGTCATTGGAATTATCAATTATATGTGGTTTTCATATAAATATCAGAAACACGTGCTTTCGGTATTTGTGTTCCAAACATATAGATTGTCAGCATCTGAGACAATTCATTTCTGTGGCACCTTTTAACCTCTGTATTATTTTCTACAGTATAATAAATATCTCTGCAAAACAATTGAAAAAGAATTTAAACAACTTGCTGTATATTTTTGTGTAAATTGAAGCACCTTGCAAAAAAAAATAGCGACGTGAATGAGAAAATAGAACGATGAAAATGATGAAACAAAGTTATAGCCAGTAGCCAACATTGCTTCATCAAAAACAAATTATGTCAAACAAATCTTATTTCATTCTTTGACAAAAAGACTAAATTTGTTGATCAGTGAAATGCTGTGGTCATAGTACTGTATACTTAAAGTTCAGTAAAGCTTTCGACAAAGTAAACCATAACCTATTTCTTGGTAAGCTAGAAAAATGTGGGATAGAGAGCATCACCACTAGATGGCTTTGTAACTGGCTAACAAATAAGCAGGGGGTTGGACTAGAAGACCAAGGTCCCTTCCAGCTCTATTCTGAATCCAAATTAATTTTCTCCCTACTATTTGACAGGAAGTGATTGCTGTTATCAAGACAACTTTACTCAATTAGATACATCTCTCAAAAGACAAGGACCATTGTTAAACAATAGATATTTTGCTGGATCAGACAACAATCAAATTAGCACCATCAACGCCATGTTATGTAGAGGAATTAACAGGGCTTCAAAAAAAAACAACAATGCATAGAAAAATAGTTTTCTATTTAGCTCTTTAGCATTTATTATCTGATATTAAAACAAAACAAACACTATTATTCTGAATGGTCTCCTAATGCAATCCTCTACTACAATCTGAGAATTAAGGGAATTCAACAAGATGTATGATTACTGGGTATATTTTGTGCAGGTCTGTGCTACATTAACAAAACTGATTTTCTATTGCAATTCAGACCGAGAATTATCATTTTAGTTTAATTATTTCCAGTGCTTTTTTCAAGCTTTGGATATGCCTATATTAAATCGTGGCCCAGGAATTTATAGCATCTGTTTCAGGGCACTTATGTTGAGCTTTTAGCTAAAAACATACTAAATATTACACTTCCTATAAGTGAAATGAGTCTTTAGTTTTTTAACAAATAAAAAGGTACATCATGTCCTCTGACCATAATATCAATTCTTCTTGGTGAAGATGTTGATTTAATATTTCTTTTTTGACCTAATCTCTCATTATTTCTGATATGTCCAACAAGCTCAATAGTTCCCCCCACCCCAAATGCTGTTTTTCTGTTTTGTGACTCTGTTTTTTATTTCTCTACGATCAATGAAGAAGTCAATTTTCTTAGGCTCAAACTGCAGTACTTAAATTCATATTGAAACTGAAACAGTTTAAATTCATGGGGGGGAGCAGAGGTGGGTTCCTGCCGGAGCTGCCAGGTGCGCAGCTCTGGTAGGGAGCGGCTGATTGCGCAATTTGCGAGCGACCGCTTTGGAGCCCTCTCTGCCAGTCCACCGCACGCGTTGCCATTTTTTCCCGTGAATTTTTGGCTGATTTTGCTTCTGCGCATGCGCGGAAGCAAAATTGCGCCAAAATCTCATGAGGGGACGCGCGCAAGAGAGAGATTTCGGTGAGATTTTGCTTCCACGCATACGCAGAAGCAAAACTGCGAGGGGCGCGTGTGCATAGCGAGCGCGTGTGCACCCAAAGTGTGGAGATGCGCACACAGCGCACTGGCACCAGTAAGGGAGCAACCCACCGCTGGGGGGAGGGTGAG
Organism: Diadophis punctatus similis; assembly: GCA_023053685.1. Classification (NCBI taxonomy): domain Eukaryota; kingdom Metazoa; phylum Chordata; class Lepidosauria; order Squamata; family Dipsadidae; genus Diadophis; species Diadophis punctatus. The sequence goes on along the minus strand of JALIGW010000006.1, from coordinate 13,533,014 downwards.
ACAAAGAGTCCCACTGTAATGTTACAAGTAACATGTGGTTCACTCTTCCTTTATAGTTTATTTTATTAGTCTTTCTGCTTGTATCTTCCCTTTCATAAATATATCCTATGACATGCTTTACAATAGGCCATGTCAAATTGTTCTTTATCCATTCGCTTTCCAAAATAAATATTTCAAACTTTTCATGAGTGTTTGGAGCAATAAAATGAAGAGAGGAGAAAATGTTCTTCTACTTTTTTATCAGTGGTGGGTTCCTATTGGTGCGGTCCACTCTATAGCACCGGTAGCAGTCCGCTGGTAACGTCACAGTACCGGTGCGGTCGGTTGCCGGTGCCTGGGCACCGCCATTTTTTAAAAAAAAGTTTAATTTTTTTTAAAAAAAATTTCTTCTGTGCATACCCAGAATCCGAGCTTCTGGCACTGCGCATGTGCTGCCTTCCTACCCCACAGTGAGTCCAAGCAGGGGGAGATGGCTGAAGGAGTGTGTGAGATGCTGAAAGAACAGGTGGCAGGAGCTAACTCCATTCCCCTCCCTTCAGCAGTCTGAGAAGCCACGAACACGCGGTGATGATCCCAGGCATTTTTGCACATTTGAGGCTTCTCGAGCTGCTGAGGGGAGAGGGAATGGGCGGCAGGAGCCTAAGATCATCGAATGGGGAGAAGCATTCAGGCCAGCCGGAGCCTCCTAGAAGAACCGCTGCTGCGGTCTTGCAGCTCCCGCTGTGTTGCGGGTGGGCAATGCCCCCTGCTTCTCCGGCTGCTGCCAAGCTCCCGAGGCCCACGCCCACCCGGTCACATGGCTGACAAGCCACACCCACAAAATAAGCCACACCCACAGAGTGGTAAAAAAATTAGGAACCCGCCCCTGTTCTTTATGCGGAAATCTGCATCCTCGTAGGATCCCTGCCCCGGAGATTGTTGGGTGTGAGACGCTCCTTCTGAAGTTGGACTTAGGGGTACAGGTGGGCCTTTTCTTAACGTACCTGCCTCCCAGCTGCGTAAGTAAGGCCCTGCCTGAGCTGCTTGAGGCAGTAGCCGGCTTGGCAGTTGAGTTCCCTAGGCTTATGGTGCTGGGGGACTTCAACTTGCCATCTGCTGGCGAAACCTCTGGGATAGCTCAGGAGTTCATGGATTCCATGACAACCATGGACCTGACCCAAGTAATCCAGGGTCCGACTCATGAGGGTGGTCACATGCTCGACCTAGTGTTTCTTTCGGGGCAGTGGAGAGATGATCTGAAGATAAGGGATATAGTCATCACCCCACTGTCATGGTCAGATCATTTCCTACTGAGGTTGGATTTCGCAGCCCCATTCCTCCCCCGCAGGGAGGCGGGACCGAGTAGGTGGTACCGCCCCAGGCACCTAATGGAGCCAGAAGGATTCCAGAGGGAACTTGGGGAAATACCTGAAACCCTAGTACACAATTCGGCTGATTCCCTGGTGGCCGCTTGGAACACCGCAGCATAGGGGCTTTAGACCGAATTGCGCCTAAGCGACCTCTCCGCGGCAGTGGATCCCGGAAAGCTCCCTGGTTTACCGAGGAGCTCCGGGAGATGAAACGCCAGAAGAGACGTCTGGAGCGCCGCTGGAGGGCCAAAAAACCCGAATCTGACCGAACACTATTAAGAATTTACATCAGATCCTATTTAGTGGCGATAAGGGCGGCAAAATGATCCAATTTTTCCGCTCTTATTGCATCCGCAGATTCTCGCCCAGCCGCCTTGTTTAGGGTGACTCGCTCCCTCCTTGCTAAAGGGGGGAGCGAGGAACACTTACAAGGCAGAGCTGAGGAATTCGCAGAGTTTCTGTCGGATAAAGTCGCTCAGATCCGGTCGAACCTGGACTCTGGCTGGGCAGAGTCCATGGAGTTGACAGGGGCAAGTCTTAGTCCACCGTTATGGGAAGAGTTTGGGCCTGTTTCTCCCGAGGATGTGGACAGAGCTGTGGGGGCGATGGGTACCTCCACCTGTTTATTGGACCTGTGCCCCTCCTGGTTGGTCTCGGCCAGCAGGGAGGTGGCACGTGGCTGGATCCAGGCGGTGGTCACTGCTTCTTTGAGGGAGTGATCCGTACCGCAGTCGTTAAAAGCTGCGGTGGTGAGACCCCTCCTGAAGAAGCCTTCCCTGGATCCAGCTGACTTGAAGAACTATCGTCCGGTCTCCAACTTACCTTTTTTAGGGAAAGTTGTGGAGAAGGTGGTGGTTACTCAGCTTCTGCAACTTCTGGATGAAACAGATCATCTAGATCCTTATCAGTCGGGTTTCAGGCGTGGCTACAGTACAGAAACTGCCTTGGTCGCTCTGATGGATGATCTCTGGTGGGCCCGGGATGGGGGAAATTCCTCCATCCTGGTGCTACTTGACCTCTCAGCGGCTTTCGATACCATCGACCATGGTATCCTTCTGCATTGTCTCGGCGAGTTGGGAGTGGGAGGCACCGTTCTGCGGTGGTTCTCCTCTTATCTCGCCGATAGGATGCAGTCGGTGTTAACAGGAGGGCAGATATCGTCCCCTAGGCCCCTGTCATGCGGGGTGCCTCAGGGGTCGGTTCTCTCGCCCATCCTGTTTAACATTTACATGAAACCGCTGGGGGAGATCATCCGCAGACATGGGGTGTGTTTTCACCAGTACACTGATGACACCCAGCTGTACATCACCACCCCGTCTGACTTCAGAGAGGCAGTTGATGTAATGTGCCGGTGCCTGGACGACGTTAGGATCTGGATGGGGAGGAACAGACTCAGACTTAATCCCGACAAGACTGAGTGGCTTTGGATATTGCCTCCTAAGGTCTATGACAACTGTCCCTCCTTGGCTTTCGAGGGAGCGAAACTGATCCCCTCGGATCAGGTCCGCAACTTGGGGGTCCTCCTAGATCCACAGCTAAAATTGGATCATCATCTTACTGCTGTGGCTAGGGGGGCCTTTGCACAGGTTTGCCTGGTGCACCAGTTGCGGCCATACTTGGAGAAGGAGGCTCTACTCACGGTCACTCATGCCCTTGTCACCTCCCGCTTGGACTACTGCAACGCGCTCTACATGGGGCTACCCTTGAAGAGTATCCGGAGACTTCAGTTGGTGCAAAATGCGGCTGCGCGTGCTGTGGTGGGTGTGCCAAGGTACACCCACGTGACACCTATACTCCGCCAGCTGCATTGGTTGCCCATCGGTCTCCGGGTCCAATTCAAGGTGTTGATCACCATCTTTAAAGCCCTTCATGGCTTAAGACCAGGCTATCTCCGGGACCGCATTCTGCCTCACACTTTCCTTCGACCGGTTAGGGCCCACAGAGTTGGCCTCCTCCAGGTCCCGTCGGCCGAGCAATGCTGGCTGGTGGGCCCTAGGGGGAGAGCCTTCTCTGTGGTGGGCCCCGCGCTCTGGAACCAACTTCCCCCAGAGACCCGAACCATCCCCACTCTGCTGGCCTTCCGAAAAGCCATTAAGACATGGCTTTTCCTGCAGGCTGGGGGTAGAGCCTAATCCATCTGAGCTCTCCCCCGGGTATGTCTGGCTGTTGGATGGTTTTTAATATTAAATTTTTAATTTTTATATTTGATTTTAATGCAATGTTTATTGCTGGTTGTTCTTGTATTTTCTCTTTGCTGTACGCCGCCCTGAGTCCCTCGGGAGTTGGGCGGCATATAAGAAAACCAAAATAAAATAAATAAATAAATAAATAAAGAGAGCATCAAAGCAAATGAAACACGTCTGAAAAATGTGGCCTTAGCAGACAATGAGAGAGCTTACAGGGGACACTTCTGAATTTATTACCATATATCTTTCTGAGTTTACTGATTTCACTGTATTTCTCTTCTTGCTATTCTGTCAACCAAATGATAAGGAAACGTCACAGAAAATTCAGACTAATTTGTTTGCAAGGCACGCAAGTTAATGTACCAGATCAAGTTGAAGTTGTTTGTGAACTTAGTATTGATCACAAAGCACACACACAATAATTTTCTACAGATCTTCAGGATCAAATCTCCATTACAAAACATGATGCTATTCAAATTCAAAAGCTATGTGCATCTATATGGAAGTAAGCCATACTGAAAATATTGAATGAAAACAAAAACAGAGAGGAGTGGTGTGCAATGGAATCATTCCAGCAAGCTTCATATGTGTTTAATGATATTAGTTTTTCCCAAACTTGTGCTTTTCAGCTATGTTAGACTGTGATTCCCATTATTCCCAGTTAGCTATTATGGGAACTGTAGTCTACCATTTCCAAAAAGCACCCAGTTGCGGAAGAGTGACTTGCAATATTGTATCTTATTTATTTGCTTCTTAATTGAATATATTTTTTTCATATGGCATGAGTCTTTATTGATTAGCCCTTGGGCCATATCAAAGTGCAAAGTTCCAGAAACAAATGATTACTAAAATTTGATAAAAACAATTTAAAATAAAATTTGATAAAGTACAATTTAAAATGAAATTGGAATTGGCATAAGGTACGATTTAAAATGAAGTTGAAATAGAATACAGTCTGAAATGAAATTGAATAAAATACAATAATTGAAGATATAGATAAAATATGATAAAATTATTTTTCGGTGTCACCCCTGCAATCTACCCCAATCAGTCCCACATATGCAGATCTCAACCGAACCATTTTGTTTAAATATTGTCATGTGTTAAATGTTATTTTCAGGTTCTGACCACACATAAGGTAAGTTGTTTTGATATGGGGATCCCAATTGGTCATTCGTTTGGTATATAGACCAAGGTACCTGTCTCTCACCCCCTTATACAAGCAACAATCAAATAGGATGTGAGCCAGGTCTTCTACCTCTGCTGCTCCGCAAATACAGAGACGCTCATTGTAGGGTATAGAATGGAATCTCCCATATCTGACCATTGTGTCAAGCTGTTCGAATCTTGGTCGCGTAAATATCTCACCAAGATGTTTTGGCAGTTGTAATTTCAAAGAGCTGCCTACTTGGAAAGTATGTTTGTATTTACTCAGCCATTTCAAGTTACCCACCTTACTAAGGATAGCTATATCATTTTGTGCTTCTATATCCTTAATTCTTTGGGCAGCTCTTTTTTTGAGTTGTTCTCCTGTTACGCAAGAGACAGGAAGGCCACAGCTTCTTACAAAATTTGTTAGTTTGGTCATCCAGGAGATTTGTGATTGTAATTTTATTTGCTCTAGTAGACATAACTTGGGGAGTCTATCAGTCTCCATTTCATTGACTTTGCACCAGTAGTTATATGCTCTAATTTTGGATAGTGCATGAATTGTATAAATCCCCAATTCACCTCTAACTGCTGCAGCAGATGTTCTTGTATCTACACCCAAAATACATCTCAAATGCTGGGACTGTGTTTGTTCTGGGACTGTGGTTGAGTATAGACCCCAAACTTCTGCTCCATACAAGAGCATAGGGGTAACCTTAGCTTTATAAACTTTAATTAATGGGGCTGGGGACCCTGGGTAACTATGTTTCTTTAGTTTAAGCAGTAAATTCAAATGGGATTTTACTCTAAATGTACTCCATTGATGATGGCAAGCCCAAGATCCAGTCTTGGAAAAGGTTACGCCTAAATATACAAAGGTGTTAACCAGTTCAATTGGTTCACCATCTAATTGCCACCTATGTTTCTGATGGTGTTTTCCAAACACCATTATTTTTGATTTAGATTTACTAATGATTTGGGAGTTATCCTGGCAATAAGAGCTGAATCTTCTTAATAGCCTACGTAATCCTACTTGTGAATATGATAATAAAATCATATCATCAGCATAAAGCAAGCTGTTACAGTAAGTATTTAGGATCATCGGCATGTGTACTATGGGATCCTTCATTAACCCTGGCAGGTCATTGATATATAAACTAAATAATAATGGGGCCAGGATTCACCCTTGCCTTACCTCTTTATTTGTGTGAATCCTGTTAGTCAGAGCCCCATTAACCCCATATTGCACCCTTACACAGGTACTTGTGTAAAGGGCTTTAATCAAAGCCAGGAGTCTAGGTTCTATTTTAAGAGATGTTAGTTTACTCCATATCAAATGCTGTTTACTGTATCAAATGCTGCTGTAAGGTCTATAAAAGCCGCAAACGGGTCTCCTCTTATATGCATATTTGGCAATTAGATGGTTCAAAGCAGTTATCAATATTGCAATATTGTATCTTATTTGCTTCTTAATTGAATATCCCTTTTTTCCTAATTAAAAACAATCCTTAAAGCAGAATATACAGTAGATAGCTGAGAACTACCATTAATGATTATTTTGATTATATCAAAACTGAAAACTTGCTCACATTTGTTCTTTTAAAAGAAATGTTAAAAGAAAACTCACAATTCAATAAAGATTATTTTTAAAAAAAGAAAACTCACATCATCTATATAAATGCAAGTTATTAATTAACTTATTGCAAAGACATTTGCAAATTTACTAACTCATTGCAATTATTTGCAAAATAGCTAACACATTGCAATTAACCCCCCAAGTAAATTAAGAATCTAGAGAAATGTTACTATAAAATTTATTTCAATTACAGTATATATTTTATTTGATTACATTGCAAAATTTGTTTCTATTTTGGGGTTTATTTGATTACAAAATATGCCTGTAGTCCAGTGAAATAACGTAACAATTTAATAAAGTCTGGGTTTTATTAGTCTCTTTGAATGGCTGTTTTATGAACTTTTTAGCTGTGAACAATGGATGGCAGCAGACTCCGTTTATTGCTGCTATCAGAATTCATTTCGCCAGTTCACTGCTTCTATATAAAATACATTGTGACAGATTTCTTTTACATTCTTAGACACAGAATAAATGTATTCCGGAATGTCCTGGAGCAAATTTTGGGAAGTGTAGAGTGAAGACTTGCTGTAGTTTTCACTTAGTTGGCAAATGAAAAACACTGGATATAATCCTGGAAATCCAATGTAAACTGCAACATTTTATGCAAGGATGTTTTCTGCAAAGGTTTGGTTTTTGTCTTTCTCCAAATCAGCAGAATTACAATTTCTCCAAATCAGCAGAAATATATTTCTATGTTTCATAACAAAAAATGCTGATTTGTCTTGAATACACATTCCTTTCTTTAGTTTATCTTCAGGAAGAAGAATTTAAGCCTGGTGCTTTGGGGACTGGAACAGTTGAGAGAACTTGTGACATTCCAAAATATCAACTCATAAGCCATATAGCTATCAAGAGTGTATTAGAAGATATCTGGAATTTCTTAACTTTCATTGAGGTAATTTTAGTTAACTTATTTCCTTGAAGAACTTGTACTGTAGTATTACATACAGCAGAGTACATAATCAGACTAAAAGAAAATATGCCCATTCCCTATGCCAATTTTAGTGGTGGCACAGTGGTTAGAATGCACTACTGCCAGCTAACTCTTTCTTTGTTCTTTTAAATTCTTTTAAAACTGTTATTAAATTATTATATTGTTTAGTTGTTCTTCACATGTTGTACGCCGCCCTGAGTCCCCAGGGAGTAGGGCGGCATATAAGAACACTAAAATAAATGAATGAATGAATGAATGAATGAATGAATGAATGAATGAATGAATGAATAAATAATAATAAATAAATAAATAAATAAATAAATAAATAAATAAATAAATAAATAAATAAATAAATAAATAAATAAATAAATAAATAAATAAATAAATAAATAAATAAATAAATAAATAAATAACTGCTCACTCCAGGAGTTCGATTCTGAATGGCAAAAGATTGACTCAGCCTTCCATCCTTCCGAGGTCAGTAAAATGAGGACTCAGATTGTTGGGGGTAATATGCTAACTCTGGAAACCACTTAGAGAGGGCTGTAAAGCACTATGAAGCAGTATATAAGTCTAAGTGTTATTGCTATATTACTATTATATAAGATATAACCAATATTATAGGGAAATTGCTGAGTGTGTTGGAAAAATTGTTTCACATAATCCTTAAGCTGTAATATTCCTTAATTGTCATTCTGTGCTATGATTGTGAGCTTTGTTAGGCCACACAGCTCCTCCCTGCCTATTTTGTCCTTCCAGTCACCTTTTGACCTAAAGATGTTGGGTGCATCTCCTTTCTTTAGTTGAAGAAGAGCACTTTATTGTTCAACCCATTTCCAACTGAGGTTGATGGACAGACTCATGTAGAGCACATTTCAGTAGTTAATACACATGGTGACTGAAGGGTAGATGACTGTAGGAAGGTTCTTTCCTCTCAGGAATGGATCCAATTGTGAGCCAAGATGAATCTTGGCCACAGCTTGCTCTTCAACCAAGAGCAGGAAGTACAGGAAGACCCTCAAATTGTGCACTAGTTAATTACATACCCAACTGTGCACATCTGGGGCAGTGCAACCCCATTCAGAACTAATGATGAAAAGGTTCACAGATCCAGATGGTCCATATATTCACAGCTGCATGTTCTTGCTAAAACTGAGCTTAAGAATACCTCACCCCATATAGCAATAGCACTTAGACTTATATACCTCTTCACAGTGCTTTACAGCCCTCTCTAAGCAGTTTCCAGAGTCAGCATATTGCCCCCAACAATCTGGGTCCTCATTTTACAGACCTTGGAAGGATGGAAGGCTGAGTCAACCTTGAGCCTGGTGAGATTCGATCTGCCAAATTGCTAGCAACCGGTGATCAGCAGAAGTAGTCTGCAGTATTGCACTCCAACCACTGTGCCACCGCAGCTCATAACCTCTAGGTACAGTCCAAGACCTAGACAACATTGTCTAATTGTCAAGCAGTCAAGTTGACAGTTGAGATGACAGTTGAGTATCCCACCACAAGGGTAAAGATAGAACTTTCCTGGAACCAAAGGTGTTCTGAAAAAATCACATTCTTATTTTCTTGAATCTAAGCCTGTTCCATTTGTTCACAGTGTCCAGGTGTCATTCTATTCCATCCCTTCTCAGAGGATGCACCCCAAGATGACACATGGCATCATGGAGTTGTTTCATGTAGAATGAGTTATATCCATCCATGTTTTTTATCTATAGTTATCTACCTTAGTATCTATAGCAGACTATTGATTGTAATTTTATGGATCTTTCCTGGGTTTTAATCCTGCAATGTGATGTAAATAATTTAGTTTTACTTTAGCTTATTAATATGAAGGCAAGACAAGAAACAATGGATGGAGACTAATCAAGGAGAGAAGAAACCTAGAACTAAGGAGAAATTTCCTAACAGTGAGAACAATTAACCAGTGGAAGGTCAAGCTGTGGATGCTCCATCACTGGAGGCTATTAAGAAAAGAATGGACAGCCACTTGTCTGAAATGGTATAGGGCCGTGGTGGCGAACCTATGGCACGCGTGCCAGAGGTGGCACGCAGAGCCATAGAAGCCGGCACGCGAGGGTTGCCCACCGGCAAACCGAAAGTGTGAAAAAACGCACTTCCGGTTTGCCGGTGTGCTGTTTTTTGCACTCCGGAGGGTTCAGGGAAGCTCCCTGAAGCTCCGGAATGCAAAAAACTACAAAACGGACAAACCGGAAGTGCACTTTTCCGCACTTCCGTTTTGTCCGTTTTGTAGTTTTTTGCATTCCGGAGCTTCAGGGAGCTTCCCTGAACCCTCTGGAGTGCAAAAAACAGCATACCGGCAAACCGGAAGTGCGTTTTTTCGCACTTCCGGTTTGCCGGTTTCGTCGTCCCAGGCTCCGGTAAGCCTTTGCGTGGGGGTGGGGGGTGTGTGCGCATGCGCAGGGGGCAGCATGGGAGGGTGTTGTGCACATGTGTGAGGGGGAGGGAATGGGTGTGGGTATGCGAGCGCGCGCGAGCGCGCCCCCCCCTTTTTGGCACGCGAGCCGAAAAAGGTTCGCCAGCACTGGTAACTCCTGCTTGAGCAGGGGGTTTGTTCTGACCCAGCTCCCCAAACACGACAAACCCTCCGAAGTTAACTCAAGGATTCTTTTATTAGGAGTGCTGGCAGCCCCAGCAAAAAGTTTCTCTCTCAACGCAGGCTAACAAGTCCATCTATCCAGAAGATGAATAGCTGTCTGCCACATCTGTTCATTTCCGCCCCCTGTCTTTTATCCCCAGAGCTATGGTGGGGCCTTGCTAGCAGCGGTGGCTCTTCCTTGCCACGGATCAGCCCATGGATTTCCACTGCTCCCCTCTTCTCTGCCGTCTGCACATCTGTGCATCAGGCACTGGACCCAGCTGTTCCTCCTCTTCCTCCTCAGCCATCTCCAGACCTGGGGGCTGTTGACTCTCCATCTGAGGGCTGACAGACAGCCCAGGCTCTCTCTCCCTCTCCCTCTCCCTCCCTCCCTCCCTCTCTCTCTCTCTCTCTCTCTCTCTTTCTCTCTCTTTCTCTGTCTCTCTCTCTCTCTCTCTCTGTCTGTCTGTCTGTCTGTCTGTCTGTCTGTCTGTCTCTCTCTCTCTCTCTCTCTCTCTCTCTCTCTCTCTCTCTCTCTCTCTCTCTCTCCCCCCCCCCCCAGCTCCATTCCCTCTTCCCCCTCTGAACTCTCAGGTTGCCTTGATGCTGACCTTGCCTCCCACGCCTCCTCCTCCTCTGATTCAGCTGCTGGATGGGCCTGGTGGTCAACAGGCCACAACAGGGTTGGACTAGAAGACCTCCAAGCTCCCTTCCAACTCTGTTATTCTGACATCTGATTTGTTGGGTTTTACTTCTATTTTAGAGTGGTGGATATGTTATTAATTATTGTGGCCTAGGACCAAAACTAAAGAAATAAGCAAAAATGGGGAATGGGGTTGAACTTGAGGCTTCCCACAGAAGAGCGGTCAAGAACCTTTCATTTCCCTCCCCAGCTACTAGAATTGGCAACTCAGAAAAAAGCAGGACTGGAGTGCTCGCAAATCTCAACCCTTGCATGTAGTGCAGAGGGATACCAGTAGGGGTGAAATGCTTCCGGTTCGGGCGGACCAGTCAGTCATCGTAGAGCCGATAGAGCCGATAGCGATCACAGCGCAAGCCTTCCCCCACCGCTTCCCCCTCCCGCCTGGATGCTGCCATTTGGGTTCTTTTACCCTCTGCGCATGCACAAAGCGTTCTGCGCATGCACAGGGGGTAAAAGAACCCAAATGGCGGCATCCAGGCAGGCGGGGGAAGCGGGTGGGGGAAGGCTCGTGCTGCGATCGCTATTGGCTCTATCGGCTCTACGACGACCGACTGGTCCGCCCGAACCGGGAGCATTTCACCCCTGGATACCACTATTAGTGGAACTGAATATCTATGGCGATTCTCAGTCATCCAGGTCATGGTTGTCCCAAAGGTGCTTTTTCAAGAGGCCACTGGACTTTCCATCTTTGGAAAGGTGGAACTGAATTTTACAAGAGATCCAGCAGGACCAGAAGTACCGAACTTCTCTTGGTTCCTGCAAGTCACCTGCATTCCTACAAGTATCTGTAGAAGCTACTTTCATTTTTACAGGGATTTTGAAATTTTGGCAGGACTGAATTATTTATACTGTTAGAAGCATTCTGATCTTTTCACCCCCTTGTGTAGTTCAGCAAACCAGAAAAAGGCCCCAGGCAGTATGAAACATCAAGTATTATTGTGTGAAATTCATGAATCTATATTTTTGGAGAATCTTTTTTAAAATCACACATAGCTAAGTTGTTTGCCTCAAATACAAATACAATATTCTTTCTGGAATGTTTTTATTTGGAACACTGCAAAGAGACGAAGAGCAATAAGCGGTTAATAATTAATCACATTTCTCGGTTTTAAGGGTGATTTCTCTACTTTCCTTCCACAATTTTGCCCGCTTGTAACAAAGTTCTGTTCTCTAAATTAATTAATACTGCCCATAACTTTCGTGCTGCCAACATGCAATCATAATTCTTTAAATTATAGTACTTATTTTTATGTTTACTCCAATGATAAGTCTTCTCTGATAAGTTTGCTTGCAGCAACCCAGAGAAAGAATATAACGCCACTTCATAAACAAGTTATTAACCATTGTTAATCCCCTCATCTACACTAGATGTCAGTCTTGTCTTTTAGGGGGGGAAATTCATCATTTCAGACCTTGAATAAAGACAGCTTCATGTACATACTGAGTAATCTCTTTAGAGAAGACCCTTTGGAAAGTGTTCTCTGTAATGATTTCTCTTTCTTTAAATGTTTTGTTCATCTTCAGTGAAAAATAAAAGCTTTGTACTAGACACATCGCTCAGTAGTTTCTTTTCCAGCTTTTGTTTGATAGAGTGGGGGGCAGAATATGGGACAGAATTGTGAATTGAATATGTTTGTAGAGTGAACAGACCTATTATTGAGAGACTGTGAATCCTGGGAGAAACTGAGCTAAAATAAGTTAATGGTGCTGCTAAACAAAACTAAGGTAAGTGCCAGTATTTTTTTCCAGTTTTTTAAAAAGGTTTTATGCTTGTGTGCAAATTATATTGTATATAATTTAATATTTATTTATATTTAATATAATATTTAATATATATAATATAATGGCTGGGATCGTAATTGATACTTTATTATTAAATATATATATACTGGTATGTTACTAAACACGTTTATGGTAGTTGGTCAAAAGGCTGAAATTCTGATAGTGACCTTAGCTAATAGGAATAGTCCATTTGACTAATAATGAATTCTGAACCAGAAACAAATGTCAGATTATCTATTGTTCCAGTTATGCTATTGAGAAGTGAGGAAATTATTCTTTCCCTCTGGTATAACCATGAATCGCTTATAAGGTGACAAAAATTTAATTTAAGTCCAATGGTCCCAGTATATCTTCCCTTCAGGGTTTTTTAAATCCCATATTTTTCCTTTTTTAGATTTTAAGCTTTCATTTAGAGCAGTGTTTCTCAATCCCAGCATCTTTAGGATGTATAGACTTCAACTCCCAGAATTCCCTAGTCAGTCAGGCTAGCTGGGGATTTCTGGGAGTTGAAGTCCACATGTCTTAAAGTTGCTGAGGTTGACTTTAGTGCCTGTCAGTGGTATTATGTACTTACCTAGCTCCAAATCCCCAATGAATAACCCACAACCCCAAATAATCCCTGTGGCCCTTAATTTATGATTTCACTGCCTGACCTGTTGCCGTCCTATCTCTTAGAAAAAAATCAAATGCAGTCCCCACCTGTTGCAAAACTGTTATTTACCATTTCTCCAGGGGGCCGCAGTGGCTCATGTGGTAAGATACTTAGCCTGTGCTCCGCTGAGGTCGACAGCTCGGTGGTTCGATTCCCATGAGCGAACAAACCGCGTAGGGGCAGGAAAGGATCCTCCCCCGATTGCCTACTGGCATTGAGGCATCCCACAGGTAAGATAACACCGCCCCAAAAAATTCCTTTCACAGAGGCAGCCAGCCGCTTCTCTGATCCCTGGCTAACACATGCCATATGCTAAACACACACACACACACACACACACACACACACACACACACACACACACACACACAAACACACACACACACACATTAATTCAACCAATGCCTCACTGGTAAGGGGAATGGGTATCATGGATAAGCTAATTGTAGCTCTTGACTCTTTCAGTATCTCTATGCAACATCTAATAGAAGCTTTGGCACTGAGGAAGGAGGAAGTGGTGGCAATGGTTAGTCATTTAGACTGAGGGTAGTGAGTGAGTCAGTGGAAAGGGGGAATAACTCAAATACAATTTGTTTTGCAACAGATCAAACTAGTAGCAATTATATAACATGTTTTATAAGTTGCACGAGTGGCCTAGTGGTGAAGACACTCGCCTCCCACTTGGAAGATTGAGAGTTCAATCCTAAGTAGCGGCAGGTATTTCTCTCCTAGGGCGCAAAGAGAAAATATCTGCTGCGAACTTCACATAGGTGTCAGGAAAAGCATCTGGCCAGTAAATGCTCAGTTCCATCCAGTTGCCCCAACTCTACTATGCATAGGGATTACTGGGTCGTAAAAAGGGGGTATTTTTTTAAATAGGTTGCATGTGATATTCTTGTAAGCAAACTTATTAATGTTAATGGAACTTTATTCCAAACAAGGATAGTGCATGTTGACAACAACCAAAAATTCATTCTTTTTTTAAAGTTTAATTTAATTTTAATTTAATTTAATGGATTTCTATGCCGCCCAACTCCCAGAGGACTCTGGGCGGCTCACAACATGTAGATTCCATTACAATAAAAACACAATATAAATACCATATAAAATACGACAATTAAAAAATACAAAATACAAAAGTTAAAAAGAGTATCTCATCTATACAATCAAGGGGGGAGACCCATATGTAATCTACTTGGTCTCACTTTCACCCCGCCTGCTGGAAGAGCCAAGTTTTTATCGCTTTCCGGAAGGCCAGTAGGGTGGGGATGGTCCTGATCTCCGGGGGAAGCTGGTTCCACAGGGAGGGAGCTCCCACAGAGAAGGCCCTCCCCCTCGGCCCCGCCAGCCGACATTGTTTGGTTGATGGGACCTGGAGGAGGCCGACTCTGTGGGCCCTGACCGGTCGTAGGGAGGTATGCGGCAGGATGCGGTCCCGAAGGTAACCTGGCCCTAAGCCATGTAGGGCTTTAAAGGTAACGACCAACACCTTAAATTGGATCCGGAGACTAATGGGCAGCCAATGCAGCTGGCGGAGGATTGGTGTTATGTGGGTGCATCTAGGTACACTCACCACAGCTTGCGCAGCTGCATTTTGCACCAATTGCAGTCGCCGGACACTCTTCAAGGGTAGCCCCATGTACAGCGCATTACAGTAATCTAGCCGTGAGGTGATGAGGGCATGAGTGACTGTGAGAAGTGCCTCCTTCTCCAAGTAGGGTCGCAATTGGTGCACAAGACGTACTTGTGCAAAGGTCCCCCTAGCCACAGCTGAAAGATGTTGTTCCAATTTTAGCTGCGGGTCTAGGAGGACACCCATATTGCGGACCCGTTCTGAGGGAGCTAATTTCTCCCCCCCAAGAACCAAGGAGGGACAGTTGGTTGAGTCCTTAGGAGGCAATATCCACAGCCATTCAGTCTTGTCAGGTTACATACCTGACCAAGTTACATACCTACCAAGTTACATACCATTTATAATTAAAGGCTTACATCTTTGATATGTATACTATTTTTTCCATTTTAAAATATAGAAGGAAGAGATCTGGTGAGCTCCTGGATGCAACAATTCCCAAGATGCAGTAGCTTTTTTTTGCTGGAATTATCCTGAATAATAACCAATTGCAGTAAACAATGTGTAACTTTTTTTCAAGCAAGGACTGTGAAGAAAAAAGAATTGTTATCACAGTTAAACAGCACCAAAATCTCTCTTCAGACAGGCACTCTAGCTATAAGTTCTTGAGAGTTTGAATTAAATCCTGGGAGGCATACCTTTATCTGGTACCTAGTAGTTACAGATTTCAGGAATATTGCCTGCAGAATTTGAAAGGTGGAATTGAAATTAATGTTTGAATCAAGTTATAAACTACATTTTCAAAAGGAAAAAGAAAAAGAAAAAGCACACTCTGTAGAACAGTGTTTCCCAACCTTGGCAACTTGAAGATGTCTGGACTTCAACTCCCAGAATTCCCCAGCCAGCATTCGCTGGCTGGGGAATTCTGGGAGTTGAAGTCCAGACATCTTCAAGTTGCCAAGGTTGGGAAACACTGCGGTGTAGAATGTTATTTTATTTTGATGAAACTGAAAGAAAGCTACTGTAAAGTTATTATAACTGATATAACTATAAGTGCCATAGGTCTTTAATAACATTTTGCCAGAGAAATAAATGAGCAAATAGAAGAGGAAAATTGGAAAGCACACTAATAGAACATGTTATGGTATACAGTTTGAGAAGAACAATATGACAATTTCGATAGACTACTGAGTTAATATACATTGTCAATCTGAATCCAATCATATTTGGTAAGGAGATCAAGCCTTTACACACATTTTCAACCTTATCATTGCCTGGTGATTAATTTGATAGAGTTTTTCCAATACATGCAAGCCGGCCCATATGGGAATGTTAAGATGCGAGTAGTCCATTCTGCAACCTTGTAAATGAGTTCTGTCAAAATCTGTGAGCATTGTCTGACAGATCTGTGAAAGGGAGGTTTTAATTAAGATCTACAGGTTAATGACAGGCAAGGTGCAAAGAGGTGTAAGTGTATGGGCTAGAAAAAAAATAGCATTTACTAAAAAGGTTGGCCCTGTGTAGATTCTATCTAATATGTTACTGTATTATTCACTCTCAAATGATGCCAAACATTTGGTGGAAACATTTAGATACTTTATATGAGACTCTTAATGTCTATGTATGGTCATATGCAGTAGTGGGTTCTAAAACACTTTACTACCAGTTCGTGCGCGCAATTGCGGGTGGGCAGAGCCTTCCGCCGCCTGCGCTACCGGTTCGTAGAACCGGTCTGAACACACCGCTGGTCATATGGCACTCTTTGGCACTCAATTTGACACTTTTTCGTAAGGCCCTAAAGACCTGGTTTTTCCAGCAGGCATGGGGAACTCAGAGTGGGATGGAGTCCATCAAATGGCTTATTTGACTCTGTGTTGCTACTGGGATAGTGTATTGGTTATTTTTATTTTATTTTTATTAATATTTTCTATACTGTGCTGTTATTGTTTGTAAGCTGCCTAGAGTCACTGTGAGTGAGCAGGCAGCTATATAAATGTTATAAATAAAAAAAGATGAATAATACTGGATAGCAACTGAGGCCCAGTTTTGTAACCGGCCCTGCAATTAGCAAGCAATTCATTATTTCTTGGTTATTTATTAGCAAATAGGTGTGTGCATTTGACCATCACACTGCAAAATATTTAATAATATTCTACCACAAGCAAGTGAGCAAGTTGTGCATTGCAGAAAGGAGCCATGACATAGAGCAGGGCTGTCAAACTCGCGGGCCGCGGGCCTGATGCATCACGCACTGGCCATGCCCACGCCTGGTTTAGTGAAGGGGGAAAAAAGTCCTGATACGTCACGTGACACCACCGTAACAAAGTGAGTTTGTGTCAGGCAGTGATTTTTATATTGCCTGTTATATATATGCAGGGAGCTGCATCCCTATCTAATATAATGGTTTATTCCTGAGCACGTGTTTGATATGTTCCTAGTACGCATGTGTACATTCCTTTCTTTGATCAGTCCTTCTGTTCCCAGCTTCTATGGAAGCAAGGCGTGCCTTTTTATAGCAGAGATGTAATTAATGAGAACTTGTTGTTTTTGTACCGAAATAAATATTTCTACTTAGAACTTTAAACTGCGGTTTCATTTCTAATGTCAGAGTTCCAGGAAAAGATCTATTTTTGCCTCTTATGAGAGTTATTCTCATCTTGTCAGTTTGACACCCCTGACTTAGTGGGCATCAGATGATGGGAACACTAGTTGCCCAGGATCACATTGCAGGGTGCCAGACGGGGGAAAGAAACCCATTCCAATTACTACTCTGCATCTCTGCTCGGACTCTGTAGAAGAAAAGGGAGAACAAAACGCTAGGGAAGCTGCAGCTGCCAAGTGATGCGTCTTAAGACTCTGGAGGCAAGAAAGTTTTTGCACAAAGGGACTTTACAGATCAGCGGTGATCCTGATGCCACCATCTGATATATAACCCTCTACATGTGCTGTTTTCATTGGGATTGTATTCGCATTAATGTATGAATTCAGATAGGATTCTTCCAAGTTTTATGAAAAACATATTGCTGACATGATTTGTGAATGCATTTTTTTAAAATGTGAAGACTGGTAGGTTACGAAGGCTCTAAGAATACATTTGCATTCTTGGCAGCAAATAAACACATGATATTGTTGTAGTGCATACTCTTAGCTACTGCTCTGCAAATCGCCCTTTAGGACTAGGACTAGCAAGCACTCAAAACATTGGCTCATGTGCTACTATTTTTGAAGGATTAACTATAGTTAATATTGAGAAATATGTGGATAGTTAAGGTTCTTCTTTCCCTACAGCTATTGCACCCCCTGCTGCAATCTGCAACACTAAATGGTATCCAACGGCAAATACAATGCCCTTATTATTATATATATATTTTTTTTTCAACAGAAGTTGTATAATGGGCATAGATAATCGTATATGTCCTTTACACTCTCCTCTCAAAGAGGTTTGACCTCAAAACCAATTGGGACAAAATTGGAAAACGGTGTGTTTGTGTTTGTGTGTGTCTCTTTGTGTGTGGCATGTGTGTGTGTGTGTGTGTGTGAGAGAGAGAGGGGGGGGAGAGGGAGAGGGAGGGAGAGAGGGAGAGGGAGAGAGGGAGAGAGGGAGAGAGAGAGAGAGAGAGAGAGAGAGAGAGAGAGAGAGAGAGAGAGAGAGAGAGAGAGAGAGAGAGAAGGACAAAGTTTATTCAGCCTTTTCTTAATATTTCTTAATAAGAATTACATAATGAGCTCCAATTTCAATTTAGCTCATTTATATTATTTGAGTATGGGCTTTGGATGTAAAAGAAATCCTCCATGGATTTTCATGAAATAATCACACTCAACATATAGTCCTCAACATCTACATGGAGGGAAGAAAGCAGTGGGATACCTCAAGGTTCTGTTTTAGGTACAATACTCTTCAATAACTTCATAAACTATTTAGATAAGGGAATAGAAGGAGAACTCATCGAATTCGCAGACTAAACTGGCAGGAATGGCAAACACCCCAGAAGATAAGCTCAAGATCCAGATGAATCTTGACAGACTTGAACACTGGGCCCTATCTAACAAAATGAAAGTCAATGAAGAGAAATGTTTTATATGTAGACAAGAAAAACCAAATGTACAGGTACAAAATATGTAAACTGTGGCTCAACAGCAGTAACTGTGAGAGGAATCTTAGTGGACAATCACTTAAATATAAGCCAGCAGTGTACAGCAGTGTACAGCAGCAGCCCCAAAAAAAAACCCAATGCAATCCTAGGCTGCATTAACAGAAGGATACAATCAAGATCATATGAAGTCTTAGTACTGCTTTTAAAATCTTAGTAAGACCACCGTTGGAATACTGCATCCAGTTTTGGTCACCACATTATAAAAATGATGTTGAGACTCTGGAAAGAATGCAGAGAAGAGCAACAAAGTTAATTAGAGGCAGGGGTGGGTTGCTCACTTACCTCGCTGCCGGAGTGATGCACGTGCATCTCCACGCTTCGGAGGCAAAATCTCACCGAAATATCTCTCTCTCACGCGTCCCCTCATGAGATTTCGGCGCGATTTTGCTTCCGCGCATGCGCAGAAGCAAAATCACCCAAAAATCACTAAAAATCAGCGGGAAGCTGGAGGAGGCCAACTCTGTGGGCCCTAACCGGTCGGAGGGAAGTATGAGGCAGAATGCGGTCCCGGAGATAACCTGGTCCTAAGCCATGAAGGGCTTTAAAGATGATGATCAACACCTTGAATTGGACCCGGAGACTAATGGGCAACCAATGCAGCTGGCGGAGTATAGGTGTCACGTGGGTGTACCTTGGCACACCCACCACAGCACGCGCAGCTGCATTTTGCACCAACTGGAGTCTCCGGATACTCTTCAAGGGTAGCCCCATGTAGAGCGCGTTGCAGTAGTCCAAACGGGAGGTGACAAGGGCATGAGTGACCGTGAGTAGAGCCTCCTTCTCCAAGTATGGCCGCAACTGGTGCACCAGGCGAACCTGTGCAAAGGCCCCCCTAGCCACAGCAGTGAGATGGTGTTCCAATTTTAGCTGTGGGTCTAGGAGGACCCCCAAGTTGCGGACCTGATCCGAGGGAGTCAGTTTCGCTCCCTCGAGAACCAAGGAGGGATAGTTGTCATAATCCTTAGGAGGCAATATCCAAAGCCACTCAGTCTTGTCGGGGTTGAGTCTGAGTCTGTTCCTCCCCATCCAGATCCTAACGTCGTCCAGGCATCGGCACATTACATCGGCTGCCACACTGAAGTCAGACGGGGTGGTGATGTACAGCTGGGTGTCGTCAGCGTACTGGTGGAAACACACCCCATGTCTGCGGATGATCTCCCCCAGCGGTTTCATGTAAATGTTAAACAGGATGGGCGAGAGGACCGACCCCTGAGGCACCCCGCATAACAGGGGCCTAGGGGTGGATCTCTGCCCTCCCGCCAACACTGACTGCATCCTATCGGCGAGATAAGAGGAGAACCACCGTAAAACGGTGCCTCCCACTCCCAACTCGCCGAGACGATGCAGAAGGATACCATGGTCGATGGTATCGAAAGCCGCTGAGAGGTCAAGTAGCACCAGGATGGAGGAATTTCCCCCATCCCGGGCCCGCCAGAGATCATCCATCAGAGCGACCAAGGCAGTTTCTGTACTGTAGCCGCGCCTGAAACCCGACTGATAGGGATCTAGATGGTCTGTTTCATCCAGAAGCCGCAGAAGCTGAGTGGCCACCAGTTCTGTGGAAGGACTACTGACATACTCTCACTCCCACTTCTACTCAGCATGTGGGTGAATGAATGCTCTAGCATAGCTAGGGGAGCCATCCCTCTGTCATTATCACAATTTTTGCTTATCCTTAATCAGATGTGAGGGCGATCTGGCTATGACATCTGTCACCCCATTGATTGCTGATCTGGCTGGCTAGGTGGGTGTCCCCTTCCTCCCTCACCGCTCCATGAGCGTTCCTCCCGAAGCTGCGCGCTCGGTGGAAGAGGACAACCATCCCAGATAGAAGGAGTGTACCGATCTTCGGTCAAGGGTATATGATAGCTGTGCTCCCCTGCTAGAATCTCCAAACAAGCTTACCCTTAATGACTAGAACAGTTGCCTCACCACTGTTGTCTTCATCAAGATGGAAGGCCCATTTAGTTCTGCAGACATGTAGCCACCACCAGCCTCAGACCGATGCTGCAGCATCTTCCACTTGGAACTACATGGTACCAACCAGCTAATCAGCAACACTGTTAGAGCCACCATACCACTATCATCTCTGAGAGAATCTCAATGTTTGTATGTCCTGGTCTGGATCTGAAACCGATCTGCTGAAATTCTTCCACTGGCTGCCAAACCACTCTTCAGCCACCCAGCAAATAACTCCTGAAACTCCCTTCCTTATCTTTCTCCAGAACCACCACCACAGTGGTTAGAGTGCAGTACTGCAGGCTACTTCTGCTGCCTGCTGGCTGCCTGCAATTTGACAGATCGAATCTCACCAGGCTCAAAGTTGACTCAGCCTTCCATCCTTCCAAGGTGGATAAAATGAGGACCCAAATTGTTGAGGGAAATATGTTGACTCTGTAAGCCACTTAGAGAGGGCTGTAAAACACTGTAAAGTGGTATATAAGACTAAGTGCTATTGCTATTCCTTGCACTGCGCTATACCACAGCTCAGAACAACTCCTACAATTCTCATGTCCTGCTTCCAGCCATCAACACCTTGTTGCAGAGAACTATCAATATGTTACTACCAACTAACACCCATCAAGTGTCAGTGCTTTTTAAAATGAAAAAGATCTTCCCTTCCAGATTCTTTTTGAGAAACGGAAAATTAGTGTGCAAAATGTATTTGTATCTATAGATTTAAATGTGCTGGCGGGCAACGAGTATTTGATGCCATCTAAAGGGATTCCCAACATTTGCTGTCAAGTTGATTAAAAAGATGCAGAATTTATTTTGTAATGTCTTAAATGTCTTAACACTTATGTAGCATTAGCCATTTGATAACTGCTAGATAGGAAATGGCCCTTTTTCTTCCCAGCAGTGTGACAATATAATTGAGTTGGATAAATGCAAAAGGACCTTTTCAAAAATATCAACAACTTATCCTGCTTAAGGAGCTCAAATTTCTTCAAGAAAAAAAAACACCGGTGTCAATAAATCTATTTAAAGCTTTAAACTCTGAAAGAAATAATCTTGCCTCCTTGAAAAGAAAAGGACATATTTCTGGGCAAATCGATAATATATTGTACATGCTGCTAAAGACATGTAATCTTGTATCAAAGATGTCTAACCAGGATAAGAAAATGACCCTGCTCTGTTTGTCGTTCTAAAACGGACACCTAGAAGGGAGATAGATTTTCTGAAGCAGAAACCAACAAACAACATGCTTGCCCTGTGTCAGTGGCATTTCCGCTCAAGGAAACAATTGTGCCTATCTGAGGACTGACTATTATCTGCAAACAGCTGAAAAAATTTCTTTCATCAAGTCTGGGGAATTTGGCATTTTCTCCACACCAGAGGTCTTCAAACTTGGCAATTTTAAGACTTGTGGACTTCAACTCCCAGAATTCTCCAGCCACCATAGCTGGCTGGAGAATTCTGGGAGTTTAAGTCCACAAGTCTTAAAATTGCCAAGTTTGGGGAGCCCTGCTACACAAACTATATCCTGTGGGTATCAATGGGCCTCTGAGATTTCTCTTGGAACTCACCTTTCTCACCTGACTTAGTAGCTCAATTTGCCTTTGTGTAAATAAACATTTTGCAAATAATTAACCATCACAGAGTGTGCCTATGACATGCCCACAAAATGTTGGGGATATTATTTTTTCTTATAAATTGGGAAAAGTCAACAATGATCACGCAAATTACAAACAGAACTAAGCTTAATATTGTAACAACTCCGTTACAATGATGGTATAACCAGAAAAGAATACTATGGACATGTTTGGCAAAATGCAGTAGTTTTGCAAATATAATAGAGTGGTGGTTTTTAGAAAGGGACTTTGGACACACAGACACCAAGGGTAAGCTGAACCAGAGAGAATTCATATTTGAATTGAATCAAATCTCACTTCAGGTTTGCACACCAAAATAGCTTTTTCTAGAGATTTTGTTGGATAATCTTCTTATATATATAAAAATGGTTGTATGTATCAGGGGTGGGTTCCAATTTACCTCGCTGCTGGTTCGCTCCCTCCTGTGTCACGTGGGTGCGCGTGCGCTTTGCACATGCATGCATGTGCAGTAATGAAAAATCCGAAAAAAAATAAAGCCGAAAAAAAGATGGTGACTGCATGCACAGTGCCGGAATTCAGTTTCTGCGCATGCTCAGAAGGAAAAAAACAATAATTTTTTTTAAAAAAACATTTTAAAAAAGATGGCAGCACCCATGGACTAGCACCGACCAATCCAGTTTGGTGACATCATCATGATGTCACCAGCGGGCTGCTACCAGTTTGGGCGAACCGGTCCAAACCAGGAGGAACCCACCCCTGGTATGTATGTATGTTCCAGCATAACTCTGGAACGCCTCGAGCAATTTCAACCAAACCTGGTATACACATGACTTACTATCTGGCGAAAAATACTGTGGGTGTAAGACACCCCTAGAAGCCCTAGGGGTGGCCTTTCAGAACAATGGTTATGTTCTGTACACTGAGCCTAGATCAGCGGTCATGTTCTCTACACTAAGTCTAGCTCAGCTTTTTTCTGAAGATGCCTAGGCCTCCCTCACACAGTAGGCCTATGAAGGGAGCCTGATTAGGCCTGTACAGAGGCCTTTGATTGAGTGTGGCATGGCCTAAGCGGATCACCCATCCCCACCTCACTGCGGTGGCCCGATCTCGCAGGAAACAGCTTTGGCCTGTGTTCCCAGGATCATCCTTCGCCCCAACTCAGGCCTAGGCTTCCCTCACACAGTAGGCCTATGAAACGAAGGGAGCCTGATTAGGCCAGTACAGAGGCCTTTGAGTAAGCACGCCATGGCCTAAGTGGATCGCCCACCCCCACCTCACCGCAGCAGCCCAATCTCACAGGGAACAGCTTCAATCTGTGTTCCCAGGATCATCCTTCACCCCAACTCAGGCTTAGGCCTCCATCACATAGTAGGCCTACGAAGCAAAGGGAGCCTGATTAGGCCAGTACAGAGGCCTTTGATTGAGCACACCATGGCCTAAGCGGATCATCCACCCCCACCTCACAGCTTCGGCCCGTGTTCCCAGGATTGTCCTTCGCCCCAACTCATTGCGCGAAGGATGGGACCACCCCAACCGAGGCAAAACAGGTATGGAGGCCAGAGAGGAGACCCAGCCTATTTCATCAGGGGTGGAGGAGGCACAGCATGTGCCAGCTCAGAGATTTATGTTCCAGTCCCAGGCCCAGTTTGAGGAAATGTTAAAACAGGTGGTGGCAGAGGCAGGGGGTGGCGCTTCTAAATTCCCCAGCTGTCCACAGGTTCCGTAGCTGAGATTTGAAAAGATCCTTATACTTTTAAAACCCTGTCAATAAAATTGCTTTGATTTGACACTATAGATATAATTCATTCCTTTTTCTAATACAAGATTGGGATAAATAAATACCCGGGTAATGCCGGGTAATCAGCTAGTGAATTATATATGATAAATACTATCCAAATACACAAATGTGTAGCTAAATAGAGAGTAAATACAATGGCATATTAGAATGGACTAAAACAATGATATGCCAGAGACCAGAAAAATGTCAAAGTGTGATTGATGGATAAATGTAAAAACATGAAAAGAGTCAGGGCATGAACTACTATAATTAATAACTGCTCAAAAACACCTAGAAAACTCTCCTTCCCAATTGTCTTCTAAATTGTAACACTATTCCATGGCAAGATTGATCAAAATTAGCTAGTTAGAGTCCAATATTATTAGGTGATAATACAGGTGATAAAGAGCTCTGTGTGAGGATGTAAGATATGTGAGTGAACAAATGCATACAGTGTGCAAAAACTTCTCAGTTCTTTAGCTTGTTATTTGTTTGCTGATTTCTGTCCCCTACTTCTCTTGCTAGCTTTTTCACACTGGGAAATCTTTCTGGAATTAAAGAACTATGAGACAAGGGTTGGTAGCTACTAGATTTCTGATTAAAATAATCCTTGTGCTTATATTATATGAGCCATGGTGGCGCAGTGGTTAGAGTGCAGTACTGCAGGCTACTTCTGCTGACTGCGGCTGCCTGCAATTTGGCAGTTCAAATCTCACCAAGCTCAAGTTTGACTCAGACTTCCAAGCAGCGGCGGATTGCTTCCTTATCGGTGCTGGTGCG
This sequence comes from Diadophis punctatus similis, assembly GCA_023053685.1. NCBI lineage: Eukaryota > Metazoa > Chordata > Lepidosauria > Squamata > Dipsadidae > Diadophis > Diadophis punctatus. The sequence goes on along the minus strand of JALIGW010000006.1, from coordinate 13,508,183 downwards.
CTGTGTGCGCATCTCCACGCTTCGGCGCGCACACGCACATGCGTGGAAGCAAAATCTCACCAAAATATCTCTCTCATGCGCGTCCCCTCGCAAGATTTCGGCAAGATTTTGCTTCCGCACATGCGCGGAAGCAAAATCGCCCAAAGATTCACAGAAAAAGATGGCGACGCACGCGACGGACCTGCAGAGAGGGCTCCGGAGCGGTCGCGCACAAATTGTGCAATCGGCCACTCCCTACCGGAGCTGCACACCAGGCAGCTCCGGCAGGAACCCACCTCTGCTTCCAAGGTTGTAAAATGAGGACCCCAATTGTTGGGGGCAATATGCTGACTCTGTAAACTGCTTAGAGAGGGCTGTAAAGCACTGTAAAGCGGTATATAAGTCTAAGTGCTATTGCTATATTACTGGGCAAACTCATGCCGATTAGTGATGTGTACCTCTAATTAGTTGTGCTGAAACTGAGAAATGTATTAAAAGGCAATTGGATTCAAGGTTTGAGCCAATAAACCTATGATTGTGCCTATTGGAGGGGAAAAAAGGAAGGAAACAGATTCCCTGACTGTGAGTATAATAATACAGTCCAGTGAAGAATGGATATGTTCTATGGCCACAGAAGTAGGTGAAATGATAAAGCCTAAAAATAGATACTGTTGGATAGTTGGAATACTGAATAAAAGCGCTTCAGACTGTAGTATTTGTTTCAGGTTCACATCTACAGCTATCTGATAAAGCAAATCCATTCATCTGAGAGAAAGAAAGGAAGAACAAATGTTTTTGGTATCCAGTAGTTTGCGTTTGGGTTTCCTGACTGGTCTATGAGCTTTATTTGAAACAGTGAAGTTATAGCTCTGAAGAATGATACAGTCTCTGAGCCACATTCGGAATTATTGGTGGCTTTTTGGCCTTCCCATTTTAGACTACTCAGATATGAATCAGAGATGCTGGTGCACCAGAAGAACTTGCTATTTTATTTTGCTAGTCTCTGTGCTACGTTTAACTTCTTTCTGCCCTGGCTAATTTTGGAGTGCTTGTACTAGGCCTCAGACAGATGGGTGTTCTGGCTTTGGCCCATAAAATAAGCACTGACCCATTTTCCACCTCAGTTACTGCTTCCCAGATGCATCTTACAGTTGGCTTTACTTCAGTTGGGCTTTTAAAAAGTATTTATTTGGACTGCTCTGAGGATTGGTCTGCAAATGCTGAATTCCATTCTGTCCTTATCAATCTATTCTGCTCTCTATCAGGGCCTAAATGACAACAGTTTTAGAGGAACTAAAATTGTACTCCAAAATGAATGTCATGAACTCCAGTTCTCTACACTACCCTTTCAGTAGGATTTATTGAATATAATTTAGAATTCTTTATTGGCCAAGTGTGATTGGACACACAAGGAATTTGTCTTTGGTGCATATGCTCTCAGTGTACATAAAAGAAAAGATACATTTGTCAAGAATGGTTGTCATAGGGTTCAAGTAAGCAATCAGGAAACAATCAATATTAATATAAATCATAAGGATACAAGCAACAAGTTACAGTCATACAGTCATAAGTGGGAGGAGAAGGGTGATAGGAACGATGAGAAAAACTAATAGTAATAGTAATAATAATGCAGCCTAGTGAATAGTTTGACAGTGGTGAGGGAATTATTTGTTTAGCAGAGTGATGGCGTTCGGGGAAAAACTGTTCTTGTGTCTAGTTGTTCTGGTGTGCAGTGCTTTATAGCATCGTTTTGAGGGTAAGAGTTGAAACAATTTGTGTCCAGGATGTGAGGGGTCTGTAGATATTTTCACAGTCCTCTTATTGACTTGTGCAGTATACAGGTCCTCAATGGAAGGCAGGTTGGCAGCAATTGTTTTTTCTGCATTTTCAGATTATCCTCTGAAGTCTGTGTCTGTCTTGTTGGGTTGCAGAACCAAACCAGACAGTTATAGAGGTGCAGATGACAGACTCAATGATTCCTCTGTAGAACTGTATCAGCAGCTCCTTGGGCAGTTTGAGCTTCCTGAGTTGGCGCAGAAAGAACATTCTTTGTTGTGCTTTTTTGATGACGTTTTTGATGTTAGATGACCATTTTAGGTCTTGAGATATGATGGAACCTAGAAATTTGAAGGTCTCTACTGTTGATACTGTGTTGTCTAGTATTGTAAGAGGTGGTAGGATGGGAGGGTTTCTCCTAAAGTCTACCACCATTTCTACGGTTTTGAGTGTGTTCAGTTCCAGATTGTTCCAGTCGCACCACAAGGTTTATTGGTGGCCAAAATTACTTATTCTGCAATGATTAAGATGTGGGATGATAAGTAATAATGCTGTACAAATGTTCAAAGTGAAACATGAGGACAAGGAAGAAGGAAGTGGTACCATGACAACTATGATCCCATGCCCATACCAGGAAGCCTCCTTTGTTCTGGATCTCCCCCCCCCCTTTTTTTCTTTTGTGTGATAGAGAGGAGGTGAGATTCCTGGTATGTGACTGGAAGGAAACTCCCAAAGATCCAAGTAATTTTCTGCAGGGAAACAGGGCCATGACATGGTCTTGTCCCCCTTTCAGTCAGGTGCAGAAGCTTGGGCAAGAAAGCTGCCACTTAAGCTCTCAGTACTAGAATATTTACCACACTGCAGCCAAAATTACTACATGTCAGGGTTCCGACCCGATGCCCTAATTAAATCATGAGCCTCAAGCCAGGCTTCAAAAGAAATCCAGTTATTTATTAGGAGCTTCATGTCCGCACGGACCAAAGCCAACTCTGACCTCACTTAATTTACGTCCTGACTCTGACCCTGTTTCCCCCCCTCCCCCCAAGGTGTGTCATCAGTCACATTCCCCAACAAGCAATTTTGCGGGTTGTAGAGATCACTCCCCTCCAGCCACTGTGGGTTTCCGTGGAGGCGACCTCGGCATATTGGTTGGAATGTGCCATGTTTTGACTGAGATACCAGCTCCTTGATGCAGCTGCGGTTCGTTTTCCCATCCCCTTTGTCCCATGAGACAAAATATTGAATATGATCTGCACGCTAAAGTGAACACTGCCAAAGAACTTCTCTTTATTCACACCAATAAAACACCAGTTTCCCTGCACTATAATGTGGTTCATGAGTAAGTAGACTGTACCTATTTTATCATCCATCTGATAAATAATTAATTCAAGTTGCCAGAAAAAAACAATGTGATGGGTCTAAGTAGATATTGCCGAAATCAGCAAAACAATACAAATGATGAGCACTTCCAAGATAAGCTTCCATCAGATTATAGTTAATTAAAGCAAGGGGTACAATTTCAAACTAAGCAAATTAAGGGAATTTTAATTAAATGCAGCATCATTTAGTGTTCAGATAACATTTGCCGCTTAACTTCATATCAGCTCGAAGGGATGGAGGAGTAACTACTCTATGAAGTACTGTGGTTTATATAGAAGAAACAAATTAATTTTTGCTTCCAAAGAGCTGATTCTCAGAATTGTTGATGTTCAACTCTGTTAGCTATGTCTAGCTTCCTCTTCTGATTTTGAACATACTGCCTGTGGCATATTCACCAAAGCTCGACTGAAAACTTCACCCATTGAGCTAGCAATTAAACTAATTGGGGCATTGTAAGATTTGCAACTCATAGTGCTCAGCATTGTTTGCAATTCACTGAGCTTGAAAAAGCTTTTATTGGGGAGCATAATATGAGAAGAGAGGGACTATAGTTCAGTGATACATCACATGTTTGGCTTGCAGGAGATATTGGCTTTCTAGCTGAATGGATCATATTCTGGTAATGGGAAAAGCTTCTGCTGAAGACACTAGCAAGCTGTGAATAATCATAGTAGAAAATAGTTGGCTAATTGGATAAATGAAGATGACCCTATAGTCAGGCAGAAGAGATTCTATTAGGCCAAAATATGCTTTTCAAAGCTACATTATGAAGAATCTTTCGTTATCAATATCCACCTTGAACATGGACATTGTTCTTACATCACTGTATATCTTAGTATAAAAACAGATGGATAATTACAATCACCAAAAAGGAGGGCATGTAATTTTGGATAAAATGTTCATATACTCATTTTTTTTATGTATGGTTCCAGAAATGGAATAGAGCAGGGGTCTCCAACCTTGGCAACTTTAAGACTTGTGGACTTCAATTCCCAGAATTCCTCAGCCAGCTTTGGAGTTGAAGTCCACAAGTCCTAAAGTTGCCAAGGTTGGAAACCCCTAGAGTAAGGTGACCAGATTTTAATATTTGTAAAGCGGGACACCATTGAGGGGGGGTTCTAGGGGAGCAAGACGGGAGGGATCCGTCTCTTTTATCCTGCAGCTTTGTGCACCCCCCAAACAACCCCCCTTCATCGCAGCCAGGGGTGGGTTCCTACCGGTGCGGTCTTGCCTGTTCGTCGCCACAGAGCCGAAGAAGCTAGTGGCATTCGCGGCGCAGGGCTTCCTCCGGCTGCATTCCCCGGCCGCCGGGACGCTGCCATGTGCATTCTTTTGCCCTCTGTGCATGCGCAAAGCATTCTGCTTGCGCAGAGGGCAAAAGAATGCAAATGGCGGCATCCCGGCGGCCGGGGAAAGTGGGCGGGGGAATCTCCGTGCCGTGAACGCCACCAGCTTCTTCGGCTCTGCGGCGACGAACAGGCAAGACCGCCGCTGCCCCTCTCATTGCCCTCCCTCCCCGCCTGGCAGGAGGAGGCAGGCGAGGCAGGAGGCAGAGGGGTGTGCAAGGCAAATTCAAATTCAAAAAGCGGGACTTTTTTGAAACGCCGCGGAACACGGGACAAATTATTAAAAAGCGAGACTGTCCCGCCAAAAGCAGGACGTCTGGTCACCTTACCCTAGAGTAGAGTGTATTCATAGAGAAGACTATTGTGGTGATTAAGCCTGGAGGGTTTACTCAGTCAGATAAACTCCACACAATGAGTATCATGCAGATTACTTTTAATTGTCAGGCATTCCCAAATCAAGGACTTACAGTCAAGACAAGAGATTCTTCTGATATGCAAATAATCTGTTCTCATCATGTAGGTAAAAAGAGATTGAATTCTCCCCATCTTCTCTATTGTTGCTTACATGTTTCTCTCTTTGTTAGACTTAAAAAATGCCTGCTGGAGAGCAAGGCACAGTTACCCAGCAGCCGAGGTAAGCTTGATGGCCAGTAGGAATACACAGATGTGGTCACATGTCATGGACTACATTACCCAGAGTGTATCTCTGACTACATTCCCTGTAATGCAATCTCTTAAAGAAACATCTCTTAATCCAAGCTAACTATCTCTCTATGCTAACAGCACAACTATGCCAGTTCAGTTTGTTGTTTGGCCACTAGTAGGTAACTTCATGATCTGTGCTCTTCCTTCTATTTATTTTAAAATCTTTGTTCCAGACTTTGACTGAATCAATCTTCTAATGAAGGTTGTCCCTTTGAGGATTGTCCTTTGTAAAGAAGGATATGCAAAGTCATCATATAGCCAGGGTTGGTCAAATCCCATATTTTTTAGTTCTATTTTTCACCTCTCTCATGTGCCCCAACTACCTTTCACCTGCCATGTCACATACCTGAAAAATTGTTTAACAACAGCTGAGCAGAACATAGAAGAGCAAAGCACAGTAACTGCCATAAAATTAGCATTGCCTGCCACTGCATTATTGAAGCTGTTCAGGACAAAAAGTATAGATCAGTGATGGCTAATCTTTTTGTTGTCGCGTGCTGAAAGTGGGGGGAGTGTGGAAGGGTCGTGCATGTGCATGCCCACACCCATAATGCAATGCCCTCCCACACGCCCCATTCCCTTTGCATGCACATGTGACCCCCCCACATCCTGTTTTGGGCCTGGCAGCCCTCGTTGAAGCCTCCTGGGACCAAAAATGGGCGGTGGGGGGCCCCCGCTGCACCCCCATGGCCCATTTTGGCATGGGGATGCCACTTCCCCCGCCCTCCCCCATGCATGCACACGACTCCCCACTCCCATGGCAGCGACCCAAAAATCAGCTGGCTGGCAGGAGGCATGCGCGCAGATAGGGCTACATGTGTCATCTGTAGCACACATGCCCTATGTTCGTCATCATGGGTATAGATATAACCAGAGGTGATATTCAGCCTGTTCGGACTAGTTCGGGCAAACCGGTAGTAGCTACCTGGGCCCGCCCACCCGCCCTGGCGCTATGGCATCCTATTTTGCCATGTTTTCAAGCTGCACACATGCATGCAAGCTGCGTGTGTGAGCAAAGCGCATGTGCGGAAGGCAGCGTGCATGCGTGGAAGGCACGCGTGCAACCGAAGCAAGCACATGCGCACACACACTCACATGGGTGAATCGGTAGGGAAATTATGTGAACCCCACCTCTGGATATAACTTAAATTGCTTGTTCTGCCAGCTCCACAAAACTGAGTTTCTTTCAGGGCTTGTAATGTTCAGAGTTTCTTTATTTACTGCTGAAGTTATCTTTTTCAGGCTCTGTGTTTCATGCACAGAAAACAATGGCAGATCCAGCAGAGTCTACAATACTGAAATAAAAATGGTTTCTAAATACATAGTACAGCTAACATGCATTGCAAATACTGTACATCACATTACATCATTGATAAGTCTGGAGCAGTATTAATTCACCATGTGTATTACATGTAGATGCACATCTATTATAGCAAGTTAGAATTCTTTGGTAATTTTATTAGACAAATTCTGCTTTTTTAGTTTCTCACTGACTTAAGAATTGTTACAACAGTGCCCCTGAATGAATAAGTTGGAACTTTAGGTTTACTATCATTTGTAATACTTGACAGTTTCAGATAAACAGTGAAGAGAAAATGAAGATGATAAAACAACAATTTGAAGAAGGGCTCTGTTAAATTCAAGATGGAGAAGTTAATGGAGTTTATCCAGGAGGAATAAATTGCTAGCAAAAAGAAAAGAAAAGAAAAAAGATTGGTTGCAGTATATTGAAACTATCTTTGTGGAGGCTTTTTGTCAATCACTTTTCTTCTAGATTGGTAGTTAAGTCTGGTAGCCATGACTTATTGTATAAATCATTATTGGCTACCTTAGCATAATACACTAAACTGTAAAATATGGTTTACAGATCACAGTGGTTCAGATCACAGAATTGGCTAAGCAAAAATTAACCACCATATTATATTACCTTGTGGAATGAAGTTTCATTATACAAAATCAAAGAATACCTGTAAAACATCAATCTTTAAAAGTTAAAAGTGATCAACCGACTGTTAGCACCTTTGCCCATAAGCAAACTGTTAAAATTTCCTGAAAAATGTTTTTGCAAACATGCATTTCAAAAGGTACTTACATTCAATATGCTGTGTGACATAGAAATTACTGTGTACACAAGACTTTCTTTAAACAAAGCAACATTTTAGAATCAGACAAATTAATGAGAATGTCAAAGTAATTGTTCTCTTATCTCTAAGCCACCAAGCACCATTCATGTGCAAAAGTCATGGCTGTCAGTCAGAGTGAATAAAATACCGTATAAAAAATCCTTAGGCATTACAACTCGATCAAAGGCCTGGACACAAATTAATGGTTTGGAAGGAGTTGTCAACGCACAATTGACATTTGAATTCTCTATCATACTGTGAGTAAAACAAAATTAATCTTCCTGGCTTATTCAGAACTACAGCTAACCAAAAACAGTAAAAGATTAAGGAATGTAAAATTCAAAGAGAACTTTAGATTTTCAAAATATATAAAAGTGCGTAGATAGAAAATTGGATCTTGGTGGCCTAAATTTATCAAAAATTAATCAAACGGGGATTAGTAATTGCTGATTATTATGTTATACTACTCATGCTTTATTTTTTCATATTGTTTATTCTAGACATTATGTTATATTAAAATGAATGTTTTAATTTTTGTCTTTGTTGTGGAGCTACTATGAGGTTAAATGGACTTGGCAGTATACTCAATAAATAAACCAGTAAATTAATAAATAAGTGATATTTTGGGACTGTAATTTTTGGCATATCTTATTTCTACTAAAATAAAAATAAATGAAGGTTGAAAGATATTTCTTCTGTAATTCTGACTCTAAAACATGTATTCGAATATATAACTTCCTCCAACTTTGTCATTCTCTGATTGCTATTGTTGGTCACTGATCAAAACATAATATAAGATTGTTGTTTATATAAAGTTAATTTAAGAAAAATAAAAAACGTACAAATGATTGAATTTCATTCCTTGCATACATGCTGTACATATTAAAAACTAAGTATATATTAATCCCATCCAGCCACAATGTTGAATGAAGCATGATTTTATTCTGGTGATAAATACCAAAAGCTGTTCTCTGATCTAAAAATGAGAAAAGCTTTTAATTGTCCCTGATTGTGTGTTTCAAATAAATGCACAATCATTTAATAGTATTAAAACTAGCACATAAAGATAAAGGTTCCTGTTTTGACCCAGCACTGCAACCCACAGAAACACACACACACAATCGTTTGTTATTCAAACAAAAAGGGTCCTTTTACTAATGAGGGTTCTTAGTAAAAGCTCAGGGGTTTTAAAAGTCCATAAACAACACAATAGTAGAGTCTCGGGGAATAACGTTCCTTTGGTTCTTTGGGGGTTAAATACCGAACGTTCAAATGTTCAAAACAAATACCCATTCTTATCTCACAAGTTGGCTGGCTTCCTAGAATAAGCCTTTCAGAAGCTGCTTTCTCCAAATACAAGATTTCCAAGCCAGACTCTGATGCAAACAAAACTCTGAATGCGCTTGCAGATCACTGACGTTGTTCTCAGCACTGAACGCTGACTGCGCCGGACTAATATAGGCACTGAAGGGCGTGGCCCAATTAGCCCTCAGTGCTACCTCCGAGGAGACCTACGCTTGCTAAGCCAGTCCTGTCTTCTGTCTGCTCTACGAGCCCTAGCATCCAGCAGAGGCTCTTTATCCCCTGATGATTCACTCTGCTGCGCAGGTGCAGAAGGTCCTGGCTGATCGTCCTGCTCTGGCACCGAGTCTTCATCACTAGCCGTCTCCAGTGCCAGGCACATGGGCTGGTACTGCTGCACCATGAGCGGCTCCACGTCCTCCGGGTCCTCCATCATCTGCGCTGGATGTGGGCAAGGCACAACACTTCCCCTCACACTATGTGCTAGTCTTTCCCAACTCTAGAGGGCGGTAGTCATCTCCGTTTCAAAGCCGAAGAGCCAGCACTGTCTGAAGACGTCTCTGTGGTCATGTGGCCGGCATGACTAAACGCCAAAGGTGCACGGAACGCTGTTTCCTTCCCACCAAGGTAGTCCTTATTTTTGTACTTGCATTTTTACGTGCTTTCGAACCGCTAGGTTGGCAGAAGCTGGGACAAGTAATGGGAGCTCACCCCGTTACGCAGCACTAAGGATTCGATCTGCTGAACTGCCGACCTTTCGATCAACAAGCTCAGCATCTTAGCCGCTGAGCCACCGCATCCCCTAGCACATACAACTAGTTTATTCATTTTCAAAGTCTTATTCAAATGATCAAGCCATTGTGGTTAAATCTGCACATCCCTTCCTTTGTTATTAAAAAATAGAATTTTGATTATAATCACTAATTATAATTGCAAAGAGAAGCACATTAAAAATAAAAATAAAGTAATAATTTTACAGGGAGTATAACAAATTCCACAGCTATATTTTCACACCAACTTATGTTTTTCCTGTGCTGCTATGGTAAGCTTTTGACCTGATTGGACATAATGCCTTGATCTGCCTGTCTGTGTGCTATGCTGAGCAGCTTCAGCAAATCTATTTTGCCAGCTGTTCAGAGAACAAGAAAGTAATTAATTTTTCATTTCTCTGTGTGCAGTCTTATCCCAATTGTAGGTAAGGAAGTTTACACTGGGCATTAACTCACAGTCTGGATGCAAAGAGTGAGGAGGAGGCAATTTCAAATGTTCATTTTTACCTTCCTTTGCGTATCTCCTCAATCTTTCCCTATAACAGCAGCTACAAAAGGAAGATATAAAAGTGGGAGAAAGAAACCCAGGAGTTAAACTCAGGGGCTACCTGTCTGTTAGATTCTTAGCTCTGTGGAAGCTGCTTTTCATAATTACTAGAGTTATTTCCTATCTGCAGTAGACCTCATCTATTTAAGCCTTGGCTTTCAGAGGTATCCAACCCTGGCAACTTTAAGACTTGTGGACTTCAGCTCCCAGAATTCCCCAGCCAGTTTGAAATTGGAATTAGCAGTAGGTCTAGAGTAGGGGTGTCAAACTTGCGTCGTCACAGCATTGTCACGTGACATATGTGACTTCTCTCCCCCTTTGTTAAACTGGGTGTGGGCGTGGCCAGCGCGTGACGCATCCAGCCGCGAGCTGCGAGATTGACATCTGTGGTTTAGAGAGAAGAAATATTGTAATTACTTGAGTATGATTCTAATTATACTCATGTCTATTAAAGCTTAAAGTCTGTAAATGAGGTATGGGTTTAATATCTAGAAGCAAAAGAGAAAGAAGATAAAAGCAGAAGATTTAAGCCATAGCTAAAGGGTAGAGGCAGTGTGACGTCTGGGCATTCCAACACTAACCCTGCAATTAAAAGCAACAGCGAGAATAACAGGTGTGGTGGATTGGGTGTCTCAAAGGTGTGTTACTGGCTTGGCTGATCTAGGAACCAAAGAAACTGAAAAGAGTAGTTACAGTATGTATTATAGTAGTGTATTATTAACTACAGTATTATGTACCAGATGGCACTTTCTGACCTAACACATTTTGTCCTTTAAATCCAAAGTTCACTAACTGAGGTATGTTAAATTGAGAGTTACTATAGTTACAAACAACCTTTGGACTGAGATTTTAGCTAAATTTTTCTTTAATCAATTTCTCAATAAAGTTGGATTCCAGTGATTAATTAGTCATGTACAATAGCAGTAGTAATTTTTCATGAATTTCTTGTTATTTTTAACCTTTTTGCTATTTATCTTCAATCATGTTTGTCTAGAATTTCCCTTTTTTTTGTTTTTTGTTTTGTTTTTTTAGGAATTTTGTTTGTTTCAAGCATTCAACTACTTCAGAAAGACAGCTCCTTTTTATTTTGACAACATTTGGAAAGGGAGCCCGAAAACAAGAGCTGAAAGTTCAACTGTCGAAGAGGACAACTGCTGTGCTTCTGTGTAGTGCCATCCATACTTTCTGCTGTGACATTTGACTATTGTTCACCCTATGAATTGGCGCCTACCTTAAAGATACAAATCTATAGTTGCCAGTTCCAGAAAGATTTTCTTGTTCTGTCAGCAAACAGCTGCCAAGAGTGATGGATGGATCATTTTTCGCCTCAGGAAGGTGTGTTTGTTTGTGGAAGGAAGTGGAAAAGGAAGAAGAATATGGAAATGAGAGGATGAAAAAAAAATGATGAAAAGGAAGAGACAAGAAAAAAACGAACCCTCTGTAAAATCTCAGTCCTTTTAAAGTAATTAATTCTTTTTTTAACTGTTTTTCAACTTTAAGCATCATAATATCATAACACAGATCTACACCTATTCACATCTATTATTTTTGCTCATACATAACTTATACAATATTTCCACATATTTACAATCTTACATCTTCTTCTTCATCCAACCTTTTTTCATAGTCCTTTGTCTTTCCTGACCCATTCGTACCATTTTGACCATACTTCATAGTAGTCCGAATTACTTTGGTCTTTGAGTTCAATGGTTAATCTGTCCATTTCTGCACATTTGTAAATTTTGTCCAATAATACATTCTTCCAATATTGTGCATATGCAATTCTTGCTGCTGTAATAATATGTAGTATCAAATATTGTATATTCCTGGGATGTTGCTTTTTTATAATTCCAAGTAGGAAAAGTTCCGGAGTGTATTCTTCCTGTGATGTCGCTTAGCCATTTACCGTATTTTTCGGAGTATAAGACGCACCGGAGTATAAGACGCACCTTAGTTTTGGGGGAGGAAAACAAGGAAAAAAGGCCTCCAAGCAATTTGCCAAACAGCAAACAGCACAGATGATATACACTGTTTGCTCTGTATTTCTGTGCATGTGTGTCTGACCCATAAAAATAGCAAAGAATTGGAGAAATGTACATTATGGCAGTATATTAATCCCAGAAAGTTTTCTTAAATGTAATCACACTAACTCCTCCCAATTATTTAAATAGATCTACTCCAAACATGACTTAAGTCAGGGTTTAACTCAGCTGCCTTATTGGAAGTATTCTCTGCTATTTAAAAAAAGATACAATAGCACTGGGCCTCTTCAGATCAAGCATTTATTTTAAAAAGCTTCTTTATTTTGTTAAGTTGTCTAGAACAATAATAAAACAGACTTTAAAATCAAGTCTAATAATTTGAACATTCTATATGCATTTATAGTTATTGTCTTACCTCCTTGCAGAAAAAACAAACAGCCAGTTTCAGCACAGTCTGTCTTTGCCTCTCCCTCCAGCAATTTGACTCCCTGCAGCTTTAGTTTCACTTTCATTTTAGCACATGGGCTTGCCGGCAACTTCAATACATCAGCTGAGTGTCGAGAGGCAGATAATCAGTGGCTTGTGCTAATGAGACTCTGCTGCTGTTTGCTACATGGAGGTAAATTGCTGGCCAGGCAAAGATCAAAGAGTGGGGGTGGCTGGGTGGGGCTACATTCAGTGTATAAGACGCACCCAAGTTTTCACTCTCTTTTGGGGGGTAAAAAGGTGCATCTTATACTCCGAAAAATACGGTATGTACTTTATTCCAATAACCTCTCGTAATTAATTATATTCTGTCATAGATACAAATATACCAACTAATGAAGCATATGACTTTAAAAAAAGCTGCAGAATCAAATAAATTTTAAGGCCAAACTGGCTTAATAATTAAAATATGAATACTTATTTTCCCAAAAATATATAGAGGGAAGAATGCAATTTTTGTGTTCTGGAAACGTAACATTTATTGAACATTTATATTAAAGTCAGTTATATTAGAAATTCCATAGTCAAATCAAGGTTTAATATTGGTTTAATTAAACAAATAGCAAGATGTTACAGACAGCACTGACAAACCTTGAGAAACTTAAGATAGTATCTAGACTTTATACTGTTTGGGAGGTTTAGGTATTTATACAGGTATTCAGATGTGAGTATGGGTAACAAAGGGAGCAAATAAAGATTGAGCCGAGGTGGCTCAGCAGTTAGAGTGCAGTACTGCAGGCTACTTTAGCTGACTGTGATCAGCAGAACTTAACCACTGCGCCACCTTCCTCCTCCTTTGGAAAGCATCCCAAAGGCTTTCCTCCAACTATGTCATAAAAACCCTGACTACTGAAAGTTAGCCCTTGCTCTTCTCCAGTAGCTTGCAGGCTATCATCCAGCCTGGAGGGTCTGCTGTTGGTATCCATATCTGAGTCATGTTGAGTTATTGCCATAAAGTATTCCGGTGATATCACCATTACTTTTCTTAACCTTCACAATTTATCTGGGGTTTGGACTGGCATATGGTTGATGAAACATATGGGTTTAATTACATGATTTGTAGTCCATGGTTATTAAACTGACTTAAATAGCAATAGCACTTAGACTTATACTGCTTTACAGTGCTTTACAGCCCTCTCTAAGCGATTTACAGAGTCAGCATATCACCCCCAACAATTTGGGTCCTCATTTTACCCACCTTGGAAGGATAAAAGGCTGAGTCAACCTTGAGCCTGGTGAGATTTGAACTGCCAAATTGCAGGCAGCTGGCAGTCAGCAGAAGTAGCCTGCAGTACTGCACTCTAACCACTGCGCCACCATGGCTCATAAATACAAATTAATTGTGATTTGTCATGTTGGTATTAAGCTAATATTGTTAATTTAAGACTGAACTTGACAACTTAACCCTAATCCTAACCTTAACCCTAACCTATTAAAGTTTGACTTTACTACAATAAGAAATTTGACAATAAATGGTATGTTTCCCTATGCAAATTCATTTTTTTCCATTCACTCCACCATTACATATAAGTTCTCTAAGAACATTTCTTTTGTTACCCAACAGTTCAAATGCGAAGACAAGCCAAATACCACCCAATGTATTTTAAAAGAGGTTATCATTATTCCATATAGGACAATTGAATTCTGACGTTTAGACAGATATTTAGTGGAACAGTGAAAATGAAATTCCTAATATGGAAAATGGATGTGATCTTTTATTTCACTGTTTGTGCCAAAGCACTGATTGTACCTTACTGTAATACAGACAAACATAAAAGCTAGTGAATGATGTATGATGTTTAAAAAAGGAAAACTGATCTCAGGACACTTATAGTTTAATTATCTAGAAAATACTGTCATAGTCTTGCCAAAAGCATTGAGAGTTATAGTACATCTTAGAGGGAAGTCTATATGAATGCTTTGCTATGCATTTATCAGCTGTTTAGGATCCACATACATAATGCAATTAGCGGTGAAGTATATAGATAGTTGATGTGCTGAAAAATATTTCTGTGTGTGTGTGTGTGTGTGTGTGTGTGTGTGTGTGTGTGTGTGTGTGTGTGTGTGTGTGTGTGTGTGAGATTTTAACAAAGAAAATAGATAATGCCTAAAAGTAGGCAACAGAAAGAAGTCAGCTCCTGAAAAACTCAAATCTAGTTTTTGGAAAAAATCCCATATACATTCTGTGTTGATCAATCAAGGCTTTCACAAATAACTTTTAAATAGGAGAAGATATGAATAAACTAAGTTATTAAGCTTAGTCCCATGTATGTTAAATGTGACATTCCTTGCTGATGGTAAGAATAGTATAAATAAAACCCATTTTACCCCAAGTGTACTTAAACTATTTTATGCATTGTAGGCCCTCTAGTCCTGAGATTGTCTTGAAACCAACATACTGCTTCTTATATCCATTAACTAGGAGATACAATATATGCAGTATATCTCATTATTGCTAAACTGGTTATTCATTAGTATCATACCGACTGACAGACAAATTTCATCACACAGATATAATTTATTTCCAATAAATAGTTCTTATGTCCTGAACAACACAACAGGGCTACTATCAGGTATGAGTCCCAAAGCAAAATGTTTAGAAATGAAGGATTATACCTGGGAAACATTCCATGATACTTTTCAACCTATGGTACCATTCTTGTTAATAAATACATCATTTTAGTGATGAAGCCTATCCAATCATTGGCAGAAAAGAATCTGTGTCTAAGTCATTTATGTTTCCCCTCTAATTAACTTAGGAGTTTTTGTTTTTTAGTCAGTGAACACAGGATTTCCTTCCTTCCTTCCTTCCTTCCTTCCTTCCTTCCTTCCTTCCTTCCTTCCTTCCTTCCTTCCTTCCTTCCTTCCTTCCTTCCTTCCTTCCCTCATTCACTCACTCAGTCACTGACTCATATAAACATTGCTTAGGCCAGGGGTCAGCAACCTGCGGCTCTGGAGCCGCATGTGGCTCTTTCATCCCTTTGCTGTGGCTCCCTGTCCCCGGTCAGCTCCACAATTGATAGGGCTTTCGGTTAGGATTAGTAGAGAAAAAAGGACGCCGCGCTAGGAGGAGACTCTATGGTGGGGGAACCGGACTTGTGGTCGGCTCCAGAATTGAACAGGGGGCTTCCGGTTAGGACCTTTGTGGCAGGGGTGAAATGCTCCCAGTTCACTTTTACCTGTCGGTCGTCGGAGAGCCGATTGCGAAGGTAGCGTGACGCTCCGCCCACCCGCCGGGACACCGCCATTTGAGTTCTTGTACCCTCTGCACATGCACAGAACGCTTTGTGCATGTGCAGAGGGTAAAATAACTCAAATGTCGGTGTCCCGGTGGTTGGCGGAGCATCACGCTACCTTTGCGATCGGCTCTCCGAAGACCGACAGGTAAAAGCAAACCAGGAGCATTTCACCGCTGCTTTGTGGCTCTTTGAGTATTTAAGGTTGCCTACCCCTGGCTTAGGCATTAGAAGAATGGAAATGCCACTATTGCTCTGTCACATTGAGAAGCTGTTCTCAGTGGGGTTCCCAGTACTTTATTAACTAATGAAAGTTGACACATCTTTATGAAAAGTTATTTATGAGAGATCTTGACTTTTCACAATCTTGACTGTTCGCTATGAAACCTGTCTACTTATCTCCCTCCCTCCCTTTCCAGTCTGTATCAAAGCTGATTTTTTTCAGGGCTAAATATTGTGTTCGCATAATGCCTGTCAAATTAGACTTATCAAGAGTGATGTATAATATTGTCTAAGCCTGTACGCTGTATAATCTTGTGTGCATGAGCTATCTTCATACTTAACAATAGAAGTTCCAGAAGTCTAAAAACTAGTTCTTAACATGTGGTTAGGTCATGAGACTTTTCATAGTGGAATATACTTTAGCCTTTGCTGAAACTATACTAAAATTGTAATTTCTAATATAATGATATAGAAAATGTAAAGAGTTAGATAAAAAAACACTTTAACTTTGGGTGCTGTCTATCTTTTTAGGATCTGATTCATTTTGCCTTGTAGCCAGAAAGGGCAGATTTGTCGAATTACAAAGCCATGTTAATGACAATAATTAGGAAATGTCAACTGATTAATATGGTTTTGAAATGCCAAACCTAGAATAGCCAGTGAGAAAAGATTTCACCCTGACAAGTTAGTTTGACTTCTGATTCAATTCCAGGAACTAATTTGGAATAATGTTGTGGCACATGGAAAGCTTTGTGGCTTTGCCACTATTCTACTTAAAATGTATTTATTAGTTACAGAGATGAAAACAGAAGACATTGAATAAAAAAATTCCCATTTGGGAAGTGAAACTTTGAGAGAATATTAAAACCCTATATGGCTGATACCTAGATATCAACAGGACAGTCTATTTCAAATGGATCGAGCCAATCCAATTTGTGATGCTGGGTAGGGATGCTTAGTATTCCTCCACCATGTGAGATCTGGAAAAATACAAACATTTTCTGTTTTTTCATCTATAATGCCTGCCCTCAAGAGCAGCTTCCCACTTAGAATCTGAATGGCTCCTCCACTGTTGACTTTCATAAAAACTTCAAAACAGTTATTAGAAGAGCATTTAATTAAGACCTTCTGTCTTCTGTCATCAGTTTGCCTATTATTATTATTTGTTATAGCATTTTATGGTTTGATGATTTTAGAAATGATTATTTTTGCATTATTTCTATATTATTATTATTGTTGTTGTTGTTGTTGTTGTTGTTATTGTTATTATTATTATTATTATTATTATTATTATTATTATTATTATTATTATTATTATTATTATTATTATTATTATTATTATTATTATACTACACAAAAACAGTAATACACAGCAAATGAGATTTATATGCTGGATTTCGTATCACTATATCACAAGTCAAACACTTCCCAAGCGTCTAGGACTGTGTGATGTATTTTTGTATGATGTGCGCAGATCCAAATAGGGTGGCCTTTTGCAACTGACAGATCGTGATTTTGTCAATGTTTATTGTTTTCAAGTGCCGGCTAAGATCTTTTGGCACAGCACCCAGTGTGCCAATTACCACTGGGACCACCTGTACTGGTTTATGCCAGAGTCGTTGTAATTTGATTTTAAGATCCTGATATTGGTTAAGTTTTTCTTGTTGTTTTTCATCAATTCGACTGTCACCTGGTATAGCGACATCAATGATCCACACGTTTTTCTTTTCCACAGTCGTGAGGTCCGGTGTATTATGTTCCAAAACCTTGTCAGACTTCTTCTTCTTCTTCTTCTTCTTCTTCTTCTTCTTCTTCTTCTTCTTCTTCTTCTTCTTCTTCTTCTTCTTCTTCTTCTTCTTCTTCTTCTTCTTCTTCTTCTTCTCATCATCATCATCATCATCATCATCATCATCATCATCATCATCATCATCATCATCATCATCATTATTTTGCCTTACTCTACACTATCCTGAGTCTATACGGCAATTGATTTGAGCAGGAGCAATGGGGAGAAATCTCAGGCCCCAGTTTAACTCACAGGAATTACTATTCTCAGGAAAAAATGACTGTACTTTTTCCTATGGACTTGTTAAGGAAAAATTGTAACTTTCGTCATTTATAAAACAGAACTCTGTCTGGAGAACTGTTTGCCTGCATTTGGTAATTAACACTTCACCCTGTATCCTCCTGTCGTGCAATCTGTTTTTTGGACTGATTCTTTTAGAAGAGCACTAGTTGCATATTTTAAAATAGCCTGACTGGCAGTCATACTTGTGGACAACCTCTGTACCTTGTGATTGGTTCGTGAGCAATTTGATACATCATTAAACACACCATTCTAAACACCCAACGCCAGTTGCCAAGCCTCATCCCAATTTATGCAGTGGTTGTTCTTCCACCAACAGTTGAAACTTAGAAGAAGAAATGAAGATATGGAAATCCAACACATCATTTTTCTTAACCTGTCCTATATTAAGGCACAATAGAGGCTCAAACACTAGGGCAGCAAATTCTCTATCAACATACTTTTGCAGTGATTCAAGGACCTTAATGGATCTGTACATTTGCGCCCTATGACAATGTATTTCTCTGAATTTTTCCTAGCCTGTTTATGTTTGTCTTACATAAAATTCCATGAAAAAATATTCGCTCCCTTTTAGATTTTGGCCCATTCCTCCATGGATACTTATTTCTTCTGTAAACTTTTAAAAGTTTCTAATATGAAGTTTTTGTTTCAGAACCTGCTACAATATTTCTGTTCAGCTGACGATTTGACAGCCATTCTAAAGCACTAAATTTCTTCTTTATCCACTCTTTTGTTTGTATGTTTGGGATCACTGCCTTGAAGTTTGGCTTCAACTGATAGACAGAGCATGATACCCTGTTGTACAATTATCTGAGTCAATGGAATGTGCTGAAGAAAAAAAACAAGGCTTCCTTCGATAATGGCAGGTTTTCCAAGGCTTGAGACGGCAAACGATCCCCACACCACCATATCTTTATATATGACTGCATTTCCTATTGTGAAATCAGTGTTTGGCTTTTGCCACACATAATTATACCCATGTAGCCTGAAAAATTGCACTTTAGTCTCACCTGTTCCTAGAACGTTGATTTAAAAGTCTGGGAAGTCATCCAGATACTTTTTGAAAAATTTCAGAAAATGGCTTCTGCTTTGCTCTTCTCCTATGAACTAAAGTTTTTTTAAAACATAACAAATAACACTATTTTTTTAAAAAAAAGGGATAGATGGCACAGAGTTTCAATGTTCAAGGTTCAAAACAGCAGCCCAAAGTTTATTGAAAAGTGGGGAAGAAGCGGCCTAGGATCTAAACTTTGAAACTGACATATAGTGTGGGATTTTTGTGTGCTACTAGATGTTGTATGGAAGTTTATATGTATGCTTTTCTAATTTTCTGCAGTAAACATACAACTCTCTTGGGTCTGCTTCCAATTCCTAATGGTGACAGCAATCAACCAGTGGAATAGCTTGCCTTCAGAGGTCATGGTTGCTCCATCACTGGAGGCTTTTAAAAAGAAATTGGACAACCATTTGTCTGAAATGGCAAAAGTCCTCCTTCTTCATTTAGATATTGAACAGGAGCAGAAAGAGCCAAACCCTGCAATATCCCACATGGTAGGACCTGAGGGTAGGATTTCTCCTTTCCTGTTACCACTGATTTGCATCAACCCCAGAGAAATTAGGAGAACCAGCATAATACAGTGCCTCTCTAGCCCCAATCCATGGGGTTAGGGATCTGCAGATCCAGAAGGATACCATGGTGCATGGTATGGAAGTCTGCTGAGAGGTCATGCAGAGGAAAGATAGGTATATAATCTCCATCCTGTTCTCACTAGAGATCATCTAAAAATGTCTCATGCTCATACATGAATCCTGACTGAAAGGAGTCCAGTTCACCCACTTCAGAGTCATATGAAACTGTTGCATGATCTTTTTGGCTACCTTTCCCAAAAAGGAGAGGTTAGATCCTGGACAAAAATTGGGCCCAATCATGGTTTCTTGAGGAGAGGAACAAACCAAGGCCTTCCTGAGAAGTGACAGAACAACATCCACACCCATGAAAGAGTTCAACACCACTAGAACCTACTTATACGATACCCCAGGCACATTTAATTAGCCAGCATTGCAGAAAAATAGTCTAGATTGTATGAAAGTGTTTTGAATCTTTGCTGGAAATGTGAACAAAATGAAAAGGCATTTTATCATCTCCGGTGGACATGTAAAAAGCCAAAATATTTGGAATACAAATACAACCATTAATTCAGAAGGTTTTAAGGATTAAAGTACAACTGAAACCAGAAACTTATCTTTTGGGACTAATGTACAAGTAAGTTAAAGAGGAAGTCATGGAATTTTGTTTTTATATATGACAACCACTGTTCCTTCTAAGGTGTGTGGCCGCACGGCCGCGCACATAATGAGAGAACGCTGCACGGCCGTGCACGTAATGAGAGAACACCACACGGAAGTTTATAACTTCCACCCGGCATTTTCTAATGGCAGAGGCTGAGTGCCTGCACGGCCGGGCACATGAAAAGAAAATGCCATGTGGCAGTTTATAACTACCGCGCGCTGTTTTCTAATTTTACAGGGAACATAGATGACAACTTCAGTGAAACTATTATTTACTCAAAGTAGAAAGGTTTAACACCACCTACAATGGCATAATAGCTGGTGAAGATGGTGGGACTTCTGGAGGTGGCTAAATTAGCCTTTTTGATTTAATAAAAAAATCAATGTTTACATTTATGATTGATTGGAAATGCCTTATGGACTTTTTGTATCAAAACACACTCATGATTTGTGGTTTTAGAAAAAAAAACCTGAATAATAGAAAAAAGCGAGGCTTTGTAGTAATTATAGTGTAAGAGATAATTTACTATTTGTACCTACATTTTCAACAAAGAAAACCAGAAGCTTCTTCCTTCTATTTTTTTTATTTTAGTCTTTCTTTCTGCACTTTTTTCTTCTTTCTTCACAGTTTTTGCTCTTTATCAGTGTAATTTCTTTTATTCCTTTTTTTTAAACTTTAACAAAATATCTAACCAACATCAATATTAATGTAATTTAAAATGTCCTCCCTTGTTCCAATAGGGTCTAAGAGCCGTTTCAAATTGTATGAATTCTATTAGGATTTGTCACCATCATTTAGAAGAGAGGGTATCAACCTTGGGGCTTATGGACACTGCTGCTTTATATATTTGCAAAGTTGATGCATAGTTGTGGCCTAAAAAATTGTATATTGTGAAGCTTGTAAATATAACATTTTACCAGCAACTTTGTTCATATATTTATTTTATGTCTTCAGCTAGGTGAGAATTTATGTTGCCTTTTCTTTCTTCTGTGGTTATATAGTTTACAAAATAAAGAAGAAAAAGGAGGGAGCATGGTTCAAATTGGACTAGTTGTTTTTACTGAGTCAGAGTACCTGAGTGCATCTTAAAATAACAGTTCTCTCAGTGTAATTTCTTCATAAAAGATAACACACACACACACAATGATAGCTCAATGAAAAAACAACAACAGTAGTCATCTAAACAATGACTATGTGAGCAACAAAGAGGACCCTTGTGATAATAAAAGACATTTTGGTTTATTTGTGAACTGAAAACACAAATAATAGCTTGAGGAGAAAAAGAACTCAGAGTAGTCTTATATCTGCAAAATACATTTTATTCTCTCTTGCTTGGTCCATCAATATGTGAGCTGTGCTGTGTGTATGGTAACATATCCTTCGGTGCATCTGCTCCTGCTACGTAATAGCACTCCTGTGAACACAGAAAATTATCTAGGACGCAAGCAGTCAGGGAAAACTACACAATGAATTATGGATTTCTAAAAGAAAGCACACAAAACCCATAGCTGTGCACACCCATGGCTTGTAGAGTACAACTTCTTAAGAAGTATCTATGACACAAATCACCAAGAGGTAGTGTTAAAATGGGAAATAAGCAAGGATTAAATGTAAACATTATATTTAGAAAGTAACTCATACGATTAGTTTGTTCTGCCTCATGCATACTGTCATTCTCTATATATTTTCTTCTTGTCTAAGGATATAACATCACTGATAAGGGATACACTGGTTCAGAAAATTTTGGAAGGCTGAGCCTTAGCAAAATTTGTCAGGCGCTTCTTTGAGCTTTCCGATCAATTCTTCATGTAGAAAGGGCGCAGAGGTGAAGCAAATTTGGACTTGCTTTTTTAATTCAGAAGCAAAAGGATATTTGGCTCAAACTAAAACAGAATATGTGATGCAGTACACAAAGAAAGTACATAATACACATTACTGAGCTGTAATATTTATATTTTCTCCTTTCAAAATATAAATACATTCCGATATGTAGACTTTTGCTATAAAAATTCCTCAACCAGCATCTCATTCCTGGCAGTTGCAGACCAAACACCAGGAGAATACCCAGATTGGGAAAGGCTGTTTTGTGCTAACATAATAAGGATAGTCAGGTTTTCTATTGTTTATATGTGTTAATGAACATGAGGCTGAAAGAGAATAGCTGTCTTGGGGAACTTCAAAAAACAAAACTGAGATCTGGATAAGAGTTCCTGATTTGTAGTTTACCCACATAGCCATTAGGTTAGGTTATTTCTCTAAAACTTTATTTATTTAAAGAGTTTGTATGTTACTTTTTAGCCCCCAAAATGGTTTACATAGAGTCAATGAAAAGTACAGCCTATTACAGATTTACAGTCTAAAAGACATAGGACAATAAGGAAAAGGGAAACTAGAAATACAATAATTTCTATACACTATTCTGTGTTTCAGAAGTACAGAAAAGGATTACTACCCCTTTCTTCTCCTACATGTGGGAACGAACGACACAACAATGAACCTGAAAACAATAACAAGAGATTATGTACACCTAGAGAAGAAAGTTAAGAAATTAGTAGCATAACTGATGTTTTCATGTATACTTCCAACAAAAGGCCAACATCCAATGAGGGAACAAAGGATTTTAGAAACAAATCACTTTAAAATTTAGTGTCATCAAGAGAACTTTGGTTTCCTAGACCAGGGGAGGATTCCTAATTTTTTTACTGCCACTCTGTGGGCGTGGCTTATTTTGTGAGTGTGGCTTGCCAGCCATGTGACCAGGTGCGTGTGGGCCTCGGGAGCTTGGCAGCAGCCGGAGAAGCAGGGGGGCATTGCCCACCCGCAACGCAGCCCCCCGCAGCGGGAATAGCAAGACAGCGGCAGCGGTTCTTCTAGGAGGCTCCATCCGGCCTGAATGCTTCTCCCCATTCGATAATCCTAGGCTCCTGCCACCCATTCCCCCTCCCCTCAGCAGCTCGAGAAGCCTCGAACGTGCGAAAATGCCTGGGATCATCACTACGCGTTCGTGGCTTTTTGGACTGCTGAAGGGAAGGGAACTGAGATAGCTCCTGCCGCCCGTTCTTTCAGCATCTCACACGCTCCCTCAGCCATCCTCCCCTGCTTGGACTCACTGTGGGGTAGGAAGGCAGCGCATGCGCAGTGCAGGAAGCTCGGCTTCTGGGCATGCGCAGAAGAAAATTTAAAAAATTTTTTTTTAATGGCGGCGCCCAGGCACCAGCAACCGACCGCACCGGTACTGTGATGTCACCAGCAGGCCACTACCGGTGCTATAGAGTGGACCGCACCGGTAGGAACCCACCACTGTCTTAGACTATGGTCTGCATTACCTACATGAACAGCTCCTCGCAAGGGATGGAATGCACCTAACAAGAATTGGAAAGAATATATTCGGAAAACAACTGGCTCATCTTATCAGAAGGGCTTTACACTAAAATTGAGGAAGGGTGACCAATTTTCATGACCCTTAGGACCTAATTCCAAGCAAAAACCACTAGATAACCAATTGAATATGGGTGTGGCAAGTAAAGAGAAAGAAGAAAAACTCAAATGCAAAGTAGAAGATGTAGGAAGCATACCCAGGGTCAGCCACAAGGAACTTAAATGTCTATACACTACTGCTCAAAGTTTAGGGAACAAACTGCTCAAAGTTTAGGGAACAAACAGAACCGATTCTGTGATGTCATCGTGATGTCACCAGCGGCTTGCTACCAGTTCCGGCGAACTGGTCCAAACCAGGAGGAACCCAGGTATTAATTCCTCATGTGAACTACAACTTCTTAAATAATAGCCAGATAAATAAGAGTTAAAAGGAAAGATTCCAGGCAGGAAATCCAAAGCCTATGTTATAAAACTTGTGTCAACTTATATCTGCCATTCAATATTCTAAAATCACCGAACCAAGATAAATGTTCCCTTTTTTCCATTACGAATATGACTATCGAAAGTAATAACATGTTGACAGAGTACAGTATTATCAACTTTCCCAGTTAAATGGCTATTGACCGACCAAAAATAGATTGAATTACCAGTGGAAATCTTAGCACACATCACTTTAAGCTTTACCTCACATGAAAAACAAAAGTAGCTACGTAAATCAGTTATTTCATATTTTCACGGTGACATTTAATATGAATGTTAAAATGTTTGATGTTCTTGCCCCTCTATTTATTTTTAAAGTATCTGCCATTTTCTAGTTCTCTCTCTCTTCCCCAAGAACAGATTAAAAAGTTTCACTGCTTCATAAAAAAAACCAAAAAAAACCCAAAACACTCCCCCAAATATTATGTTGCAGCTTCGGAAGTAGACTTCTGACATGTGAATAGTGACAACCAGATTAGAGCTATAATATTTTTAACAATTTATAGTAGCAGACAACTATAGTTCTATCCTTCTGTGCCCCACAGAAGGTGCAAGATTATATGACCCTCCCCGCAAAATATCAATATGTAAATGATATTTTAAATCAAAAGGGTAGACACTTGTTTTTTTTTAAATTGTTTCTTAATCTATTCATAAACTATAATCTTCTTCCATAACTTCTTAAATGTTTAGAACAAATTTACATATATAAATATAATTCAGTAATAAACTTAGAATAAGAATGGGGCTTGTTGATTTTTAAATAGTTTAATCATTTCTCATTTGCTTTTAATTATTGTTTTCATACGTTTGAACAAATCCACCTGCACAATACATATTCTTGATTTGTGACATTCTTTTTTTGTTTCATTCGGGATGTAAATCCTTGGGTTGTTCTTCCATTTCTCTCTGCAAGCAAATGTGACCCAGCATCTTCTTCTCTCTTAATTTCTTTTCCCTATAAATCAGTGATGGCGAACCTTTTTTGGCTCGGGTGCCAAAAGGGTGCATGTGCACACATTCCCACACCCATGCCTCCCCCAACGCATGCACAGAACCCCCGTGCTGCCCCCCCTGTGCATGCGCACAACCCCCCAGGCTGCCCCCCCGCGCATGCGCTCAGGCCTCACCGAAGCCTCCGGACTCCTGGGGACGGTGAAAAATGGCCAAATGGGCCAACCGGAAGTATTGTTGCTACTTTGTCATGCCATTACTTGTAGTTAGTCTGTGTGATATTATTGTTATTATTGTTATTATTATTATTATTATTATTATTATTATTATTATTATTATTATTATTATTATTATTATTATCATCATCATCATCATCATCATCATCATCATCATCATCATCATCATCATCATCATCAATTTGCAAAGCGATTTTAAGTGCCAGAGATCCCCATTTCTTTCTCTGTTGCTTCTCTCCCTCTTTTCCTCCAATCCATGTTAAGACAAGCAAAGGAAAAGAAAATAGATATGGTTTCACCTTTTCTGCGCATGCGCAGAAGGTAAGTACCCGGATGTAACGTGCGTGCGTGCGCAAAGCGTGCACTTCCAATGCAACACGCGCACTTCCAAACCAGTAGGGAAGGTAAGAGAAACCCACCCCTGCTCTGCTGTATAATTAGTTCTTCTGCAACTATGGTATTGCAGTGATATTTGATATTGCAGATCTATAGATCCATCATGGGGGAAAGTGTCCCCCAGTGGCATCCTTAAATTTCAGAATAGATACTGCTCAATTTTCAGAAAATTCATTATTATTATTTTCATGAAGGCCATCGGAGATTGTCTTGAACGTGGAAGTCCATGGTTCAGATTAGTTCTCAGTCTCAGTGCCAAACTCAGTTGAGTTTGAGCTCCAAATCTGGTCTATACTACACATGCAAATAGGAAACAATCTGCTAATCATTCACTGGTATTGGATTTCATCAGCATGAAATCTCCAGCTTGTTCAGTTCCTCTTATGCTAAGCCTCTCTAAATGTATTAATTCAATTCCTCACTAAATTGCCAATGTTTTCATTGGATGGAGATGATGTGAGCTGAAGCTAAGCCTACCAGGAGGACACCAAACTGAGAAAGACTATACCATTAGCAGTCAGGGGAAGCTTTGATCTTCAGCCCCTGCTTGTTAAGTTCTTGGAAGCTGTTGTTTAGCAAAAGTCAAATGAAGGACATTGCTCAACAAAGTTAAGGTTGAGCTGAAAGGACAGAATAAATTCCATGGACATTAAAAACAGTTATAATTTCTGTTGCCAGAAAATCCTCCAAGTAGTTCTAAAAAACCATTGCTTTGTGTGCTTTAGCATTTGGATTAGAATCCTTATATGAAAATTTTAAAATCAGGTGTGTGTTGTTATTTTTTACTTTTGCAAAACCTCAGTTAAGATGTTATGCGCCGCGGTGGCATAGTGGTTGTGAATCAGCCGTGGTGGCGCAGTGGTTACAGTGCAGTACTGCAGGGTACTTCTGGTGATTGCCGGCTGCCTGCAAATTGGCAGATCGAATCTCACCAGGCTCAAGGTTGACTCAGCCTTCCATCCTTCCAAGGTTGGTAAAATGAGGATCCAGATTGCTGGAGGCAATATGCTGATTCTGTAAACCGCTTAGAGAAGGCTGTAAAGCGCTGTAAAGTGGTATATAAGTCTAAGTCCTATTGCTATTGTTATGCACCTGTCAAAAGTGAAACCCGCATAAAATTTGTCTTCACTGCTGATCCCTATCCTGTTATATGCATGCATATCATAATTATGTATCTATTATATACTCTCTGAATCTTACCATGCTCAGTATGTTATCTTTCTATTACTAGCTGACTAGAAAAGGAGAGCAAAGAGAGGAACAAGGTAGCAGAACTGAAAAATATACATTAAATAGTCAACTATTTAGAACTAAAAATGGAAAGAAACTAAATAAAACATCTATTGTAATTGTATGACCATTGCTAATAAACACATCTTCATTTTTTGAGAATGGAAGGTACAAGGCCGGGGGGGGGGAGTTAGAATCAACACAGATATCATGGTCTATGTATTGTATAAAAATGGGATGCTGAGAACCTTTGGATTCTCTTAATAATTTTTCATTTACTTGGCCAATGGAGAAAGGCACTCTCTCTTTACCACTTTCTGTATACTTTTCTTCCTTTTGGTATATACAGTATTGTGTGCACATGAATGGATGTGAGTCTGCTGTTGTAGAATGTTCTATTTAGAAATGTATTAATCATGGTCCTGGCTTGTTTGGGGTAAACTTCATAGGCTAATGCTCTGATACTACATGTAACATTCTACAGTTTACATTTTGTAATAACTTGCTCTATTGGCTCTCCTCTGTCTTGAGAATAGAATAGATAGATAGCTTTTATTGCGATCGGAGACCAATTTAAAATACACATAAAAAAGGGGGGTAAGTTTTACAAATATAGATAGATCATGTGACAGTACACCATCTACTACAATCTATACCGTCAATACTAGTGATCCTCTGCCGTAGGGGTTACCTGTCTTTTCCTCCATTTTTCAGCCAAGACTGCAGCAAAATTTTTTGCCACCTTTGAGATTATATTAGGGTCTATATCCTGGAGTAGGAAATAAAGGCTGAACAGATCCAGTGAACCAGGGAATCTCTGGGAAATAGGGGAGATGAATCTTGATCTTATGTCTCGATAGTGGGGGCATACAAATGTAATATGGAGCAGAGATTCCGGGGATTGGCCATCACATGTACAATAGGTGAATAGAATAGAATAGAATAGAATAGAATAGAATAGAACAGAATAGAATAGAATAGAATAGAATAGAATAGAATAGAATAGAATTTTTTATTGGCCAAGTGTGATTGGACACACAAGGAATTTGTCTTGGTGCATATGCTCTCAGTATACATAAAGAAAAAGATATGTTCGTCAAGAATCATAAGGTACAACACTTAATAATAGTCCGGGAACAAATGAACAATCAAATCATATTAGGAAGCATTGAGCAGTATGTTGCATCTCAATTCTATTTTCTTTAGGCCCCAAAGTGGATGTTGTATCTGATTTCGGGTATGCAATAAGTTCCTGCTAGACTTAATAATTTCTGTATGGAAACAGCAATAGGTGAGTAGAAGTATTTCAAAGAATGAGTGGGGGGAAAAGGGTAAACATTCTGAGTGATTGATTAATGGGGGAACAGTGAAGGTTTTGTGTTTCCTGAACTGGAGTAATCTCAGATTATTTAGTTGTCTGAACTGCAATTCTATGCCTATTAAGAACATCTAAACTGCCAACATTATAGTTCCATTGTACTGGATTACTGCAGTAAAGTACAGTTTCCTTTAAGTGAAAGTTGATTCCTAGTGACTGTATCTATATAATCTCCTTGGCAGCATTAATGAAGTAGTTTTCCTTGCCATTACTTTCTGCGATTTATTTATTGTTTTTGTTGATTTCAGAGCAAATATTTCTGAAATTCCCAAGTAGTCTCTCATCCAAATGCTAACTGCCCTTGCTTACCTTCTAAGATCAGCCAAATCAAACTAGTTGATGGGGGTAATTATTTTTTTTTTACTATCCTATCCATTTTCAAATAGATTTATGCTGTAACATCCCTGCTAGTGAGTTTATAATAACCAGAAGTCTGATATCAGAAGTTGGATGTCATTATAGAGTTTCTGTACAGTGGGACCAATACTAAGCAGATGACATACAATAACAAGACATTCATTCAATGATATCAGAAGGCATTAATACTGTTCTGGGGTTGAAGCTAGGAGGAACAAAATGGCATTCATAGGTATTTGCTATCAGCCACAGTTGAAATAAGATGCATCATGGAGTTATTCAAATGACACAAATTATGTAATTTGAGTTAAAAAATGCAGAAAGATTCAGGATCAGTAAAAGGAAGTGTATCTTTCCACAATTCAAGTATAATTATTGTAGAATATTGATGAAAGAGTTTTTGTTCAATTACAAGTAGCAACGTTGGCGGGATCTATGGACACTAATTTTTTAACCAGTTTGGAAAGAGCTAGAGCAAATATTGATTCAGGTTCACCAATATACTCTGCAATTTCTAGATCCAGAAAAACGTAGATCTCCCAAGAAAATAGTGTTATGAAGCTCAGCATAGACCTCAAAGGAATAAAAGCCACTTGGAAGTATTCCAAGTTGTGTAAATGTTCATAGCAAAATAAATGAATTGGTGGTCTTAAAAACCTCAAAGCCTTACAGACAGGTTGGGTTGTATAATTAAAGGATGAATCAAACATATGTACTTCTAAGAAGCATTGCTTATAACTTAGAATGGTGACTCTCTTTTTTGCTACAATTTATCCATAAAACTAATTACTTAAAATAGGCCATGCATCAAATAACACAATTTCCTTAAGCTCAGATTTTCAATATTTATGAGTTAATTTGAATTCCAAATCAGAAAAGAGATGTGTGCACAGCTGTAAAAAAACAGCTTATCTTATGCCTAACTAATTGCTTGGAAAAGTTCAGCTGATTCATTCTTTGCTCTTCTTTTGCAAAACTCTCTAAAAAATGAGCAATCCTAAACCTCTAAATATCAAGTCAATTTTATGTTCAAACAATTTTAACACAATCACAAATACAAAAGAACTCCAGAGACATATTCAGTGAAGCTTTCTGCACACAGAACATTATGCTGTTGTTTTAAACACTTGGTTGTGTCCAACTCTTGGCGATTTTATAGACAAGTGCTCTGCATGCCACTCTGTCAAGCACAGCTTCTTTCAATTTTTGGATGTCCAATTTTGTATCAGATTTGATGTCATCAAGCCAGCATGTTTTTTTGGCTTGCCCCTTCTTCTTGTTTCTAACATTATTGCCTTCTCCAATGAATTTGGACGCATGGCGTGGCCAAAGTAAATCAGATGTAGCCTTATGATTTTAGCTTCTAGTGATGTGTCTGGTTTTATAAAATTTAATACCTCTCTGATAGTTATACTGGCTGCCATGGTATATGCAATAATTTACACCAGCACCATAGTTCAAAGTTCATAGTCCTTCTTCCATCAGCCATTCTTCGTGTCCCACTCTCACACCCGTATATTATTATAGGGAAGACTATGTCAACTCTGAAGTGAACCTGGCCAGAGTCATCTTGTGCTGCCTCATAGTTGCCATGAACTATGCCGGAGAGAGGGAAGGGAGAGGGGAAGTAGATAGCCCAGCTAACAGTCAAAATAAAAAAAAATTTCTGTGGGAACCAAGGTCATCATAACAGATGGCTGGTGAAGGAGGAGAGGAGCCTGCCAGCTGTATTCATTGGACCATGTGACTGGTGACACCTGAGAGGGGGGAGTTATACTCTTTTAATTAGGTGAAAACCATGGGAACTTTCAGGGTTGGTTTTCACCAGCTTTGCTGATATGATGTATCCAATAAGCAAGTTCTTTGAGGAATCTACCTGCCTCGGAGTTCTGCTTTCAATGGGTGTGTTACTTGGAACGCTGACATTAAATCAAGTTTCTTAACTTTCCATTCCAACCGTGATCCTGAGCCCCAGCTGCTCACCCGATCTCTTGAGAGGAGCAGAGAAGACTCAGGGAAGACCGCAGAGATTGACAGACTATTGTTCTAACTGCTTTTTGTGTTGATAGCAATAGCTCTGCTTTTCCAGTTCTTATTCGTGTTAACCATTGCAATGTAGCCAAAGGTTATCCTGTGTTTGATTTCAGGAGTAGAACTGCATCGTGAACAATTTTGGATCCAAGGAAGATAATTTATCAAACTAATTCATCTTCAATTTCCTCCTTGTTGATTTTAAATGTCTCATGTCCATCTGCAACGTTGTCATTATCTTTGATTTCCTGATGGTAAGACTAAATCCTACTTTTTCACTTTCATCCTTGATTTTCCAGGTAATTTTTTTCCAGGTCTTCCTTATTTTCAGCCTAAAGTATTGTATCATCTCTGTACCTCAAACTATTTGTGGTTCTTTCCCAATCTTCACTCCAACATCAGGCAGTCCCTGATCAAATTTCCAATTTCAATATCAAACTACCGCATGATAACTTCAGAATACAGATTGAACAAAAATGGTGATATAATACATCCCTGACACCAAGAACTAAGGAGAAATTTCCTGACAGTTAGAACAATTAATCAGTGGAACAGCTTGCCTCCAGAAGTTGTGAATGCTCCAACACTGGACGTTTTTAAGAAGAGGTTGGATAACCATTTGTCTGAAGTAGTGTAGGGTTTCCTGCCTAAGCAGGGGGTTGGACTAGAAGACCTCCAAGGTCCCTTCCAACTCTGTTGTTGTTGTTGTTGTTGTTGTTGTTGTTGTTGTTGTTGTTGTTGTTATTATTATTATTATTATTATTATTATTATATATTAGCTCTATGAATTGTATGTGACAATATCATGTGAGCTTGGCTGCCATTGATCTAGCTTTGAATTATGTTAATCATCCCACACTTGATACTTTCCAAATGTATTGAATTTCAATTATCAGAATTTGTCACTTACATGATTATTGGTGAGAATTTTGAGAGTTTGAATCTATAATTTAGAGGATCTGTTATTTAGAGAGCACCAGGTGACAAGTGGCTGTAGATATCATTATGAAGAAAGAGAAGATTCCTAAAAATTCCTATCATGTTCTTGAACTGAATGACCAATAGCTAGGAAACATACAACAGAACAGTGTGGATTTACTTGGGAATCTTCCAACATTTTACTGAATCAAGTGGTTTCAAACACTTGAAGACAATCAAGTACAGGCAAGGGTGGGCTTCAAATTTTTTAGCAAGGGGTTCTCTGCCCGGTTGCTGGGTGGGCATGGCCATTGTGGGTGTGACCTAGTTGGCCTCCTGCACCATGGCAGGGGAGGCGTTTTTGCCCTCCCCGGGCTCCAGAGGCTTTCCTTGAGCCTCCGGGCGGGCAAAAACGGCCTCCCCAGGCTATGGAGGCTCTCTGGAGACTGGAAACGGGCCCATTTCTGGCCTTCCCGAACTTCTGGTAGGCCCAGTTTTTTTGCCCTACCCAAGCCTCCATGCATACTCTGCACTTACCTGCATCCATAACGGGCTGCTTGGGGACTCCTGGGGTGAGCGGGGCCAGCCAGGAGTGGGATTTGGGGGTTCTCCAAGCTGCCCAGAAATCTTAGCTAGAGGTTCCCCCGAAACCCTGAGAACCCCCAGCAGCCCACCGCTGAGTACAGGGACTCAAGACTATTTTGGGACTTTGGGACTTTGTCCCAAGAAGAATGAACAGTCATGTTTTAAGGATATAAGTCACTATTATATCACATTTAAAAGAGCTAAGTAACTTTGAAAAATTTATAATGAAACTTAGATACTCTCAATAATGATACTCACAATTAAATTTAGTAAATGGGTGATTTCTAACTATATTAACATGGAAAAAGATCCTTTTCACTGACATTTGCAGTAGCAGCACAACCAATTCTTTCCCAACCTCCAATTATGCTAGGACCCTACCTTTTATCCTTTACAATATTATGCACTAGTAGTCTTTGACATAAAGCCCAAAATTGGGCCCACAATTGAGCCCAAAATTGCTAAGTGAAACATTTAAGAGCCATGGTGGCACAATGGTTAGAGTGCAGAACTGCAGGCTTACCTCAGCTGACTGCTAGCTGCAGTTTGGCATGTCACAATGTGAGTATTGTCAGTTTGTGCATCTCTATGTTTTCTACTGTTTGTTGTATTTATGATCAAGCAGACATGTGATATGTTTTACTACGCATGCCTGCATTCCAGGAGTCAACTCCCTCCTTCTCTTCCTCCATTTCTGCTGAAGGCAGACGTGACTTTTTCATTAGCCGATAAGATGTAGTTTATTAAGGAATTCTTTTTATTACTTTTCTACTGAAATAAATATTTTGTTAATTAGATTTGAATCTCGGTTTTATTTTCTAATGAGAATGACTTCAAAAAGAAGCAAAGATCCATCGACCTCCACAGGGGGATTGCCCCCCTAACATGGCAGTTCAAATCTCAGCGGCTCAAGGTTGACTCAGCCTTTCATCCTTCCAAGGTGGGTAAAATGAGGACCCAGATTGTTGGGGGCAATATGCTGACTCTGTAAACCGCTTAGAGAGGGCTGTAAAAGCAGTATGAAGCGGTATATAAGTCTAAGTGCTATTGCTATTACTATTAAGTGAGTTTTGCCTCATTTTATGATCTTTCTTGCCACCATTAAGTGAATCACTGCAGTTAAGTTAGTTACTTGGTTGTTAAGTTAATCTGACTGCCCCATTGATTTTGCTTATCAGAAGGCTCCATCACATGACCCCAAGACACTGCAACTGTTATAAATATGAGCCAAGCATCTTAATTTTGATCATGTGACCATGGAGATGCCCTCAATGGTCAAAACTGTGAAAAATGGTCATAAGTCACTTTTTTCCCCCAATGCCATTGTATCTTTGAAGAGTCACTAAATGAACTGCTGTATGTTGAGGACTACTTGTATCACAAAACGGGAAAAGCTAGTCTTTCAAAAGGAGATCTAACTCTTCGTATTGTATGTTTTCTGCAATCTATTCATGGATCATTGCTAGGGATGGCTCAATTAAGTTTTGAGTTTTGAGAGAGGCTCTGCCCCTTCAACTTCATACTGCACCTGAAATTGGTCACAAATATACCTCTCCACTTTTCCCCATATCAGAATACTTCTGACTTTGCACTAATTTGTTTGACACTGGAACAAAACTAGATTTGGCAGCACTGGGGTCTGTCAGTGATGTGTTTATCAATTGGCTTTACTTTTCATTTACTATGCTCTCTAGCTCATGGGCAAAGGCAAGGTATTGCTCAATATGACTAACATAACATAAAATATAATGATTGAAAATAGGCACCCTTACAGTGAGCCTGATCTTAATCCTGTAGTTAATTTCTAACCAGTTTCATAATCTTAAAAAATGCTTACATACATTAAACTGTATCTTATTTTCTATTCTCTGGGCTCTAGCAAGCCACTACTCTCTTATGATAACCCGCACAACAACATAACTTTCTCTGACTTCCTCTCTTCCAGTTAAGTCACTGAACAAATGGTCTGGAATTTCTTGCGTGTTAAATAAAAGTATGTATGTGTCTGTATAAAATCAGAACTATATATCTATATCTATCTCTATATCTCTATATCTCTAATCTCTATATCTCTAATCTCTATATCTCTATATCTCTAATCTCTATATCTCTAATCTCTATATCTCTAATCTCTATCTCTCTCTCTCTCTCTCTCTCTCTCTCTCTCTCTCTCTCTCTCTCTCTCTCTCTCTCTCTCTCTCTCTCTATATCTATCTATCTATCTATCTATCTATCTATCTATCTATCTATCTATCTATCTATCTATCTATCTATCTATCTATCTATCTCCCATCTCCCATCATCTAAAAACAAACCAAGTAATAACCAACAGCCAAGTCATGCCAAACCAACCTCATTTCATTCTTCAACACTGTGACCAAATTAGTAGACCAGCGTAATGCAGTAGACATAATATACCTGGACTTTAGCAAAGCATTTGACAAAGTAGACCACAACCTACTCCTTCATAAGCTAGAAAAAAGCGGGATAGACAGCTACACAACCAGATGGATTAACAATTGGCTGACCAACCGTACCTAGCGAGTAGTCCTCAATGGCTCTAAGTCCACATGGAGAGAAGTAAGCAGTGGGGTACCACAAGGTTCCGTCCTAGGCCCAGTACTCTTCAATATCTTTATAAATGACCTAGATGAGGGAATAGCAGGAGAACTAACCAAATTTGCAGATGACACCAAGCTGGCGGGAGTAGCAAACACCCCAGAGGACAGGCTCAAAATCCAGAGGGACCTTGAAAGACTCGAACACTGGGCCCAAACCAACAAAATGAAATTTAACACAGAGAAAAGTAAAATTCTGCACCTAGGCAAGAAGAATCAAAAATACACATACAAACTGGGCGAAACCACACTCAATAGCAGCGATTGCGAAAGGGATCTCAGAATCCTGGTAGACAGCCAACTAAATATGACCCAGCAGTGTGCAGCAGCAGCCAAAAAGGCCAACACAGTCCTGAGCTGCATAAATAGAGGGATACAATCAAGGACCAGAGAGGTACTACTACCACTCTATAAAGCCTTGGTCAGACCGCATCTAGAGTACTGCATCCAGTTTTGGTCACCACATTACAAAAAAAGACATTGAAACTCTAGAGAAAGTGCAGAAGAGAGCAACCAGGATGATAAAGGGTCTGGAAAATAAAACATACGAAGAGCGGTTGCAGGAACTGAGCTTGGCCAGTCTAGCAAAGAGAAGGACCAGGGGTGACATGATAGCAGTGTTTCAATACTTGAGGGGATGCCACAGAGAGGAGGGGGTCAGGCTGTTCTGTATGGCACCAGAAAGCCAAACAAGGAATAACGGATGGAAGCTGACCAAGGAGAGATTCAACCTGGAAGTGAGGAGAAACTTTCTGACAGTGAGAGTGATCAACCAGTGGAACAGCTTGCCAGCAGAGGTTGTGAGAGCCCCAACACTTGCGACCTTCAAGGAGAGACTGGACTGCCATCTGTCTCAAATGGTGTAGGAACTCCTGCTTGAGCAGGGGGTTGGACTAGATGACCTACAAGGTCCCTTCCAACTGTAATAATAAATCTAAATCTATCTATGTATATATAAAAGAAATGAATATTAATTATTTTGCTGAATCCAAGGGTATAATAAAAATGTACTAAAAGTTGTTGGAAATAGTTATAAGTCATCATAAAATTATTGTAACCGGCTATCCTTATGCAGGTCAGAGCAATTTTATCTACCTCAATACAGGAATTATGTTTTAAGATCTTAGTTTGTTGACATTTACCCCCTATAAAAACCTCTCATAACACTCATAATACTTACCTACTCTGCTGGAAGAATTGTAAAATGTTTTTTTTTCCGCATTTTTGGTCGGGAATGCTATAGTCTCACAATTTTGAATGTAGGTGATTAACAGAATAGTAATAAACAAAGGATTTAATTTTCACCACATTTAACATTATTGCATATATTTGATGGAAGAAATAAAGAGGAAACGAGAAGTTTATTGTTCATCTGCTTTTAGCAGTATAGTTAGGCATTGCCTACACTGGAAATATCTGGATAATCTTTTGCTTTAAAAATGGTTGGATAAAATGTGATTGATTGCTCTGCTTCAAATCATCTCTGATAAAGTTGATATGCTTAAAAACAAAAGCAGGAAATGATTATCTGGATAGAGTGAAATTTTATGTTTTATAAATGCCCATCAGGATGTATGGAAGATGTGATTAACCTAATATAGGAATAATTAAAGTAGAAACTATTGCAGGTCATTGCAATGTAAAAAAAGGTATAATAATTATATTTAAAGATCATTAAAGCACTGGTTGATTGTTCCATTTAGTCCATTATGGTCAGTGATGACTGGCAGAAGCCTTACAGGGTTTTAGCTGCAAGGTTTATCATACCTGTATCCCAGGGGTGGGTTTCTCTTACCTTCCTTACCGGTTTGGAAGCGCGCACGTGTGTTACATCCGGGTACTGACCCTCTGCGCATGTGGAGAAGCCTTTGCGCATGCGCAGAGGGTTTTTTACCAGCCACTTTCAAGCAGCGGCGACCAGGGAACTGGTTCGGGGGCATGGCAAGCCGGCCATCACTATCGGTTTGGCGAACAGGCCAAATTTCCACCAGCAGCTCGCGCGAACCGGTCCAAACCGGTAGCAGCCCACCACTGCTGTATCCCTACATGGAGATGCCAAGAACTTAACATGAAACTATTCACATAGAAAGAAATTGCTGTGCCTATGAGTTACATATGGGCTTAGATGGAATATGTTGGCTACGTGCAGATAAACATTTAAGTCTAAATGTATCTGTCCTCCATATTTGCATTTTATTTATTTGTTAAATAGGATTCACAGCCAAAATAATATTGCATTCTTGTACAAGATTCATAAATACAGAACAGCAGGAAGGAATCTCAGCTGTCACCCAGATAGTTCAGGAACACCAAAGGTAAAACATCCACGATGCAAGATTCGTTCTCTTCTCTTGGATGATGGTAATAGACCAGTGGTGGGTTGCTACCAGTTTGGACCAGTTTGCGTGAGCCAGTGGCGGAAATTTGCTCCCGTTCACCGAACTGGTAGTGATGGCTGGCTTGTCACACCCATGAACCGGTTCCTCGCTTGAAAGCAGCTGGCAAAGAACCCTCTGTGCATGTGCAAAGACTTCTGTGCATGCGCAGAGGGTCATGTGATGGATATAACGCGAAGCACGCACTTCCGACGCGATGCGTGCACTTCCGAACCGGTAGGGAAGATAAGAGAAACCCACCACTGTAATAGACATATCACTTTTGTTTGGAAACCAGTAAAGATTTGGAATGAATCCATTCTTGTGATGGGTGTTCAATGTTGGAAAAAAGAAATTACACTGGAGAATAAGTCTCTCTCACCATCTGTCCATGTGGCAGTTTCCAGATCTGACACTATCAGTTTCCCAGAAAACAAGCTGGCAGAGGATAACAGAATACACTTTGGCTGCCCGCCTTCTTACTTTCAAAAGATCTCTTGGCTCATGTGAATAAGAAATGAAATGCTAAAGTACCTAGTGGAACAGATTTAAGATTTGTTAAAGCAAATGTTAAATCTGAATTGAACTAGATTCATAACCAGTGACATAATATGTCCTGCATTTTCATTTATAAACAAACATACCAATGAGATATTATAATGAGACTTGTTCTTTTTGTTTGTATATTTGTCTTCTTTATAGTGATGGAAATCATATAGGACTGTATCATATATACAGTTACTTCTTTATAGTGATGGAAATCATATAGGATAATGAAATTTAGATACTGTATATATGAAGTGAGGCCATTATATGGTGGGCGGTCATAGATTCGCCGCAGATTCATATAATTAAGATTCCTTTGAGAAAGACTTGAGCCGAGATGGCGCAGCAGTTAGAGTGCAGTACTGCAGGCTACTTTAGCTGACTGTGATCAGCAGTTCAGCGGTTCAAATCTCACCGGCTCAAGGTTGACTCAGCCTTCCATCCTTCCGAGGTAGGTAAAATGAGGACCCAGATTGTTGGGGGCAATATAAATATACATTGCTTACTGGTGTAAACTGCTTAGAGAGTGCTTGCACTTTGAGGCGGCATATAAGTCTCACTAATAAATAAATAAATAAATAAATAAATAAATAAATAAATAAATAAATAAATAAATAAATAAATAAATAAATAAATAAATAAATAAATAAATAAATAAATAAATAAATAATAAACAGTGAACAAAACAGAACCATTGATGCCCTCTAATAAGGATAAACTCTCCAAATCAGCAATGCCCAATCTTTCTGGCTTGGTGGGCCAGTCAGGAGTGGGGAAGGGATAGTTCTGTGCAAGTTGTAGGCACGTCTGTGAGTGCTCGCAATTAGATTTGCACACGCAGTAGGTTGAAGCTTTGTGAGTGACTGCAAGTGCACACCACTTATGCAAGTGGAGCTGCGCAAGCATGCATGCTTGCCTGCCACTTGCACGGCCTGGTAGTGGGCTGCGGCCTGGAGTTTGGGGACCCCTTGCTTCAAATAACAGTTTGCAAAAGAAATCATCATGAACAATAAATAGCAACCAAGAAAACCTATCCTCTAGTTCATTTGAATTGTTTTTGACTATTACATTTTGTGTAATATTCTAAAGTAAGAATCAAATGGAAGTCATTTAGTCTGTAAGTCAATTTTCTGCAACCGGTTGTCCCCTAGATTTTTGTAGCTTAATTTCAAATTATGAAATTATAGTGATTATAAAATTTAATACATCTGTGCAGGCCGAGGTTGCTGTAACACTTATCTAAAGGTAGGTTACATTGACTTCAGTATGGCTATTTTGGGAAACATGTGTTCATCAGTGTCATGAAAAAAGCAGTCTTAAGTTTCCATGTACAATTAATGTGTGTATATTCGAGAGAATACAAATATATCAGGAATATTTTTCTTTAAAGATACATATAAGGAAAAACATTTATATACATGAATATAAGGGACCTATTTTTCTATCTGGATCCTTAGTCCGTTTGTAACTTTCTAAAACCAATGTTCTAATCACCCTTTTGCTGTTTATTCCAAAAGCATTTTTTAAAGTCCTTAAACTTATATTTAAAACATCTTTTACTAAGGATTGAAGGAAACTCACCTGGTGCTATAACACTTGTCAATCCAAAGGTCCCTTAATAGCTCAAAAGCAATTAACAAGCAACTTCCAAATGTGGTTAGAAAAGGAAGTGTGGGAATCCAATGTCCTTTCAAACACATCAGCCCTGGTTTGAGGGCTATTCACTTGTTTACTAAAACTCTAAACCCACTGGTAACTACTGTTTTGCGGATTCCTCATAAGGAATGTTAAGTTCTGGTACTGAAGAGGCTGGAGACAGTATTGTGACTAACAGCTCTTTATTGAATGTTTATTTTATTTATTTATTTATTTGTCAAACATGTATAGTTGTATAAACATAAGTAAAAAGTAACGATAAAAGAGGACAATAGGACAGTAGGACAGGGACAGTAGGCACAGTGGTGCGCTTATGCATGCCCCTTATAGACCTCTTAGAAACGGGGAGAGGTCGACTGTAGACAGTCTAAGGTTAAAGTTTTTGGGGTTTGGGGAAGAAACCACAGAGTCAGGTAGTGCATTCCAGGCATTGATCACTCTGTTGCTGAAGTCGTATTTTCTGCAGTTGAGTTTGGAGCGGTTCACATTTAGTTTGAATCTATTATGTGCTCGTGTATTGCTGCAGTTGATGTATTGCTGCGGTTGAATCCAGCAAAGGAACCAGCCCGGCAAGGCTCTCTTTAAATAGAGGGCTGCGGGGTGGGTTAAACAATCAGCGGTTCTCATTTTCCCGCTTTGCAAAGCGGCCCTTGGTGTAAACATCCTAGATTCAGTACATAACACCTCTTAATACATAACAAGGAACAACTGTCTATAGCAGCTATCTCCGGTCTTTTTGGCATGGTGGCCTGGCTAAGGGGAAGAGAGGGGAACCGGCCGGCTGCTTGCATGAATTGAGCTGCAGCCATGCATGTGCGCCAGCTTGTGACCCCGTTGCAAATAGGCCACAGCTCGGTACTGGGCCACCGCCTGGGGGTTGGGGGGCCCAAGTCTATAGCATTTGCAAGTGATCTCAAGTCTTTCCTTGCTTGGAGAGGAATTATTGAGGAGCCTGTCCCAAAGGTGCTTTTTTCAGGAGACAACTGGACTTTCCTGGTTATTTTCTTTTGAAGATGTTTCGCTTCTTATCCAAGAAGCTTCTTCAGCTCTGACAGGTTAGTGGGGATAGTGAAGAAGCTTCTTGGATGAGAAGCGAAACATCTTCAAAAGAAAAAAAAACAAGAAAGTCCACTTGCCTCCTGAAGAAGCACCTTTGGGACAACCATGACCTGGATGACTGAGAATCTCTACAGACTATTGAGGAGCCTGTTTACTTGCCCACTCTTCATTTTCATGGAGCCATCTTCAGTCCAGTATTTATTCCCAAAGGTAAACTTGGAAATCCTGATGGTTGAGGCTTGCATGTTTATGACGCTTTGTTCTTAGAATTTGCTCCCTCTCACAAAGGCCTTATATGTTCTTTCTGCCCCAACTCAGGAAGCTCAAACTGCCCAAGGAGCCGCTGATACAGTTCTACAGAGGAATCATTGAGTCTGTCATCTGCACCTCTATAACTGTCTGGTTTGGTTCTGCAACCCAACAAGACAGACACAGACTTCAGAGGATAATCAGAACTGCAAAAAAAAAAAAAACAATTACTGCCAACCTGCCTTCCATTGAGGACCTGTATACTGTATACCAAAAGATGGCCGTGAAAATATTTACAGACCCCCCTCGCATCCTGGACATAAATTATTTCAACTCCTACCCTCAAAACAACGCTATAGAGCACTGCACACCAAGACAACTATACTCAAGAACAGTTTTTCCCCGAACGCCATCACTCTGCTAAACAAATAATTCCCTCACCACTGTCAAACTATTCACTAAGGCTGCATTACTATTACTATTAGTCTTCTCATCGTTCCTATCACACATCTCCTCCCACTTATGACTGTATGACTGTAACTTGTTGCTTGTATCCTTACAATTTATATTAATATTGTTTCCTGATTGCTTATTGTACCCTATGACAATCATTAAGTGTTTTTACCTCATGATTCTTGACAAATGTATCTTTTCTTTTATGTACACTGAAAGCATATGCACCAAAGACAAATTCCATGCGTGTCCAATCACACTTGGACAATAAAGAATTCTATATAAAGGTCAAGAGGCAGGCTTCCATGGCAAGAAGAGAAGCTTTCTTTCATTCTTGATTATCTAACCAGAAATAAGTAAATAAATTGTGGAAATCTAGTAATTCAAAGACAAGGGAAATTATGTGAAGTGGATTAATATTTCCCTGTTTTGCACGTATTTAAATTTCAATAGTTTTAGGCTGCCCTCCAAACATCCTTATCGAGAAGAGGCTGAGTATTGTGGAACTTCATTCTTGGTAAACATGCATAAGACTGCACTGTGCAGAACATTAATTTTTGTGTAAAGAAAATCTGTAATTTTCTCGAAAGTAGTTTTACCTTCTATGCCCATTGACTCTTGCATAATTAATTTTCAAAACTTACTTGAAAAGTCAAGTAAATGGATAATTAGTATTTAAATCTCTAAAACTCACAGAACTCCTCTATTTGGTTTATTTCTCTGGAAAATGCTATGGTTTATGGTTTGTCACTGAATTTGTCCAGAGTGTTAAGAGTAATTGATGTACAATAAAATGCCATCATTTAGCATGAACCTGATAAACATGAACTGAGTCATTGATATGCAATTTCTAAATGGGAGGTGTTCATTTATTACAGCTGTTTTCTTTTTTACTAGAGAATGGGTCAGATTGTTAAAAAAATATTCATAATGTTCTATGGTAAATGGAACCAATTGCCACATATATAAGCTATTAGAGCACATATGGCAAGATGTCACTGTCCAGGTATTTCTAAACTACATCATTCATAATCATCAAGCATAGCCAAAAAATTGGATGCTGGCATTCAGTTACTGATGCTCCATTATATTGTCCCTAGGCAATATTATCTCTAGGTAATTCAGCAATAAACGTTAAGTAACTATCTAGCTGAATCATCCAAATTGAGTAGAAAAAGGCAACCTTTTAATCAGTCAAGAAGGCAGCTGTGTCTGCACAATACACTAACCCAAAATTAATCGAATTGTGACCCATTCAATCCAATTTTCTGGGTTCACATAACACACTGAACCGTGAACTAATCATTTTTTGTTGGTACAACCTGCCAGACTAAATTGTTGTTAAGTAGTTTGTATCATAGGAACATAACGCTGGATCAGGTTAAGGTTCTAATCTGGATCAGATTTTGTCACAGAACAATGAACCAGGTACATCCACGAAGTTCACAAGGAAGAGTGTGGTAGGGATGTCTTTACAAATTGGTGCCTAATAGATACACACTCTTATCTAGCAGATGTGCATTCATACAGTCCTATAGATTCATATCACACATACCTAGCAGATATGCACTCATACTCACTCAAACACATTGCAGCAATCCAGAACACACACACACAAAAAGGAAACAGACAACCATATTTCAACAAAATGGGCATTCATGCAACTTTATTAAAAAGTGCCTGACCACTCAATCCATTTTAATACAACTAATGCAAACTCTGAAAAGGATAAAACACCAGACAAACAATTGAGCAGAAAACAATACCCTAATCAAGGCACTAGTAGGAAGAAAGCCATATCCCTGCC
Source organism: Diadophis punctatus similis (assembly GCA_023053685.1). Lineage (NCBI taxonomy): Eukaryota > Metazoa > Chordata > Lepidosauria > Squamata > Dipsadidae > Diadophis > Diadophis punctatus. Next base: position 13,465,247 of record JALIGW010000006.1, on the reverse strand, counting down.
AATATTGGCAGGGCAAGCTACTGTATATAAACATCATAAACAAATACTCCTTCCCAGAAAAAATAAAGCACTGGCTCAGCTATAAATGAACTAAATATGAGAAACACTTGATTGAAGAAGAAAATGACACTATGATAGACAAGTAAGTTCCCTTTTCCATGTCACTCACACCAAGGGTGAAATGTGAAATTTTTCTCTACCAGTTCTGTGGGCATAGCTTATGTTGTGGGCGTGGCTTGGAGGCCAGGTGGGAGTGGCTTCTGGTGGGTGTGGTCATTTGACTGGGTGGGTGCGGCCAATTTAGCAGTTCATTTTGCCAGGGAGCAGGGGGTTGGACTAGATGATCTCTGAGGTCCCTTCCAGCCTTTGCTGTGCTGTTTCAAAGCATCCTCTGAAGCTGTGTCTAGTGCCAGCCAGGTTTGTGGTCCTCCCTCCCTCCCTCCTTCCCTCCCTTCCTCCCTCCCTCCCTTCCTCCCTCCCTCCCTTCTTTCTTTCTTTCTTTTTTCTTTTTTTCTTTCTTTCTTCTGTGGGAAGCAACCCCCCCCAAATAAAATATTACTCATAAGAAAAGCCTCACAGAAAAACAAGGAGAAATCAAGCTGCTAACAAAGAACCTGCCTGAAGCTCATTCCACATTCCTGCCCAATAGAGATAATGAGATAATGACCATATAGAAAGTGGAAGCCTGACGTTTGGCTCCATTCACACAAGCAGGCAAACAGATCTCTAGAAAACCCATTCAAGACGGGATATATTGAAATTTCCCCATGGCAAGATTTGGCAGCTAACAAAACACAGTAGTAGAATCAGAATAAGCAGCCCCACACTCAAGACCGGACACAGGACGAAAATCATTTAGCCACAATGGGAATCACCCAAACCCTTTTAGAAACGCAAAGTCCATATCGCACAAACCCCAAAACTTCAAAAACATAGAACCATATAAGAATCCTTCCTTTTATCCACTGTTGAATGTCACTTCGCTTCTGCAATTAAAAACCTCCTTCCAAGCAGCTTCTGAAGGCTTTTCAGTTTAAAGCAGGAGTCTCCAAAGTTTGCAACATTAAGACTTGTGGACTTCAACTCTCAGAATTCCTCAGCCAGCCATGCGGCTAAGTTTGGAGACTCCTGATTTAAAGCAACAGCATTTTTCTTCTTCTTTGCCAAATGATCTCCCGGCTGGAAAGTGAGTCCTGATTTTTTCCTTCTAACACCTCCCTCTTTCTTTCTTTCTTTCTTTCTTTCTTTCTTTCTTTCTTTCTTTCTTTCTTTCTTTCTTTCTTTCTTTCTTTCTTTCTTTCTTTCTTTCTTTCTCCCTTCCCTTCCCTTCCCTTCCCTTCCCTCCCCCCTCACTCCCTCCTCTCTCTTTCTTTCTTTCAGGCGAACCTGCAGGTAAAAAAGGCTTTAAAAAGTTTTTTTAAAACCTAGGAAGTGATTATGTCAGGGTGGGTGGGTGGAGCCTCGCACTGCCATCGCTACCGGTTCTCTGAACTAGCCACCGCAACCGCTACCTACTCGTCCGAACTGGGCCAAACCAGGAGGATTTCACCCCTGACTCACACTCACTACATGCACTGTCTCACAGAAAATAAATTAGCTCAGTCATCTTGACAAGATACTGTTGTTGGAAAAGTCCTTACTTCAATAAGGAACCAAAACACTTAGAGATAGTCCTTACTTCAATAAGGAACCAAAACACTTAGAGATAGATGTAACAAAGTACCTTTCATTTGGGATGAATAACTACATTGATCATTGGTGTCTCTGCCAAAATAATACCAGTATAAAAGAGCCTTTAACAAAGCAAAGTTATGGGTTACATACAGAGGTGGGTTCTAAATAATTTTGCCACTGGTTCATGCGCGCACTTCTGCGCATGCGCAGAAGTGTCCCGGGTGGGTGGGTGGAGCGTCCCACCATCGGAACTACTGGTTCTAAGAAGCAGTTGAAACCGGGAGCAACCCACCGCTTGTTACATACATACTGTCCAAACCGGGGTTCTCCAAACTTGGCAACTTGTGGACTTCTACTCCCAGAAATCCTCAGGCACTTTCAATCTTGCCAAGATTGGAAATCCCTGGTCCAAACTATTTCACAAGGAATCATAAAGTGAGGCTTCCAGGGGAGGTATGGCAAACCTAAGATAGCCCTGCAAAAGCGAAGCCAACAACCATGGCAAAGAACCAAGAAATTGTGGAATCTCTCCAGATAAAGGAGAGGAAAAAAAAGTTGCCCACATGTGTTCTGAATGGCTGTTACCCACAAAGAGACAGCTGTTTTCTGTAAGTTTGAGTACCAGTAGACTAGAATTATAAAAAAGACTTTTTAAAGCCTTGAAGAACTTGAAGAATTCTTTGCAATAGGGCAAAGAAGAAAAAATGAAGAGATATCAAACCCTATGATAATATTTGATTAATTAAAATGTAAGAGTGTTAGAAGTAAAAGAGAGGAATATAAAGTTGGTTTGTTTAATGTTAAAGGCTTTTATGCTGATAAGGTAAAGGTTCCCCTCGCACATATGTGCTAGTCATTCCTGATTCTAGGAGGCGGTGCTCATTTCCGTTTCAAAGCCCAAGACGTCCAAAGATGTCTCCGTGGTCATGGCCATGCCAAAGGCGCATGGAACGCTGTTACCTTTCCACCAAAGGTGGTCCCTATTTTTCTACTTGCATTTTTTATGTGCTTTCGAACCGCTAGTTTGGCAGAAGCTTTGATAAGTAATGGGAGCTCACCCCATTATGCGGCACTAGGGATTCGAACTGCTGAACTGCCAACCAATCAACAGCATCCTTTTGTATGCTGATACCAGGACTAAAAATATGTTTTATGGATTTGTTTATAGATAAGAGATGGGATATTGGATGAAGAGATAAATGTTTCTAACTTTAGAGAGAGTGAAGAGTTCATACTTGTGTTTATAACAGGCCACTTGGTTATATACTTTTCTTTCTTTTTTTACATTTTATTTTTTTATTTTCCTTGTCCCTTTTAATCCCTCTATTTTCTTTATTTTCTTTAAGTTTAGTTGATATTAGATTTTACTGTTACAATAAAAATTCTTAATAAATGTATAAGAATGCATTTATGTATAAGAATAAATATATAAGAAAAAATCATATAAATCATACTATGATATTTATATTATAATATCTGATAATACTGTGGGATGATCTTACCGTGGTCTGAGCCAGTGCCTCTAAATTCCACAATCTTGAAAAGGCCCCAAATCTGCCCCCTTTGACTGATACTAGAATCTTCTAACATAAACAACAGCCTTCTTGTATTTGTATAGTTAAACTTTTCAAACAGGAAAAAAGAAACAGTCTGGTTTATGTTAACTGTCTCCTTCACCTCCAGTTCATCTGCTCTGTTTGATCTATGCTACAGAACCATAAGGAGAAAGTAGAGTATTAATTGTTCCCACAATATATTCTAAGATTCCTTGTATAACTCAAGTAATTTAATTTAATAAGCGCTCTTATAGGCCGCCCAATCCCGCAGGACTCAGGGCGGCGGACAACATAGATAAGAACGTATAATAAAAACAATAAGAACAATTTAAAAAATAAAAGCATTATTCAGACATTATTAAAAAAGAAAAAAAAGACACCATTCATGGGGGAATCTGATCTTTTTATTCACCCCGCCTGCCGGAAGAGCCATGTTTTAACGGCTTTACGGAAGGCCAGCAGGGTGGGGATGGTCCGGATCTCTGGTGGAAGTTGGTTCCAGAGGGACGGGGCTCCCACAGAGAAGGCCCTCCCCCACGGCCCCACCAACTGACATTGTTTGGCCGATGGGACCCGGAGGAGGCCCTCTCTGTGGGATCTAACTGGTCGTAGGGAGGTATGTGGTAGGATGTGGTCCCGAAGGTAACCTGGCCCTGAGCCATGTAGGGCTTTAAAGGTCAAAACCAACACCTTAAATTGCGACCGGAGATTAATAGGCAACCAATGCAGCTGGCGGAGGATAGGTGTTACATGGGTATATCTCGGTACACCCACCACAGCTCGTGCAGCTGCATTCTGTACCAATTGCAATCTCCGGATGCTCTTCAAGGGTAGCCCCATGTAGAGCGCGTTACAGTAGTCTAGCTGTGAGGTGACAAGGGCATGAGTGACTGTGAGCAAAGCCTCCCTCTCCAAGAAGGGTCACAATTGGTGCACAAGACGGATCTGTGCAAAGGTCCCCCTAGCCACAGCTGAAAGATGTTGCTCCAATTTTAGCTGTGGATCTAGGAGGACACCCAAATTGCGAACCCTTTCTGAGGGAGTCAATTTTTCTCCCCCAAGAACCAAGGAGGGGCAGTCGACGTAATCCCTGGGGGCAACATCCACAGCCACTCAGTCTTGTCAGGGTTGAGTTTGAGTCTGTTCACTCCCATCCAGACCCTTACATCATCCAGGCAGCGGCACATTACCTCGACTGCTTCACTGAATTGACACGGGGTGGAGATGTACAACTGGGTATCATCAGCACACTGCTGATACCTCACCCCGTGTCGTCGGATGATCTCACCCAGCGGTTTCATGTAAATGTTAAACAGGATGGGCGAGAGGACCGAGCCCTGTGGCACCCCGCAAGTCAGGGGCCTAGGGGCCGACCTCTGCCCTCCTGTCAACACCGACTGCGTCCTGTCAGAGAGGTAGGAGGAGAACCACCGTAGAACAGTGCCTCCCACTCCCACCTCCCCAAGACGACGCAGAAGGATACCATGGTCAATGGTATCGAAAGCCGCTGAGAGGTCAAGTAACATCAGGATGGAGGAATAACCCCCATCCCGGGCTCGCCAGAGATCATCCATCAGCGCGACCAAAAAGTAAGCCATTGTATCCATCTATTTTCTCACCACCTTGACTCACTAACTGCATTTTGTCATAACCAAATAAAATGGTTTGCTATATGGATGAAATGTATATTTTAATTTATAAAGGGAGACAATAAACCCTGTATGCTTTAGGCTTGTCTTTGCCTCTGGTAGTTATCAATAAATCAATTTGTGCTTCAAATTGTGCTTTTTTTTTTCAAAGAAAAAAGAAAAAAAGAAAAGAAAAATGATGTTTCTGATTCTAGCTGAAAACATTTGGTGAGCTCTTCCCATTCCTCTTTACTTACAGCAGCTTTTTTTAAAAAGGCGAAACATATCTCTTGTTTTGGATCCAATTGTGATTTTTGTCTTTTCTACAAGGCAATGTTCCCACTCTGTAAATGGTGACTCTTAGCCATGCTGACAATTAATTTTTACAATGCCTGGCTTCCTAATTATCGAACCACAAGGGAGATAAGATGCTTAATGAATGACTCAAAATACACCCTTGTACACTCAATGCGTTCCTAATCCTACATAATGAAAGAAAGAATTGGAAGAAACATCTATTACCTCCTCTCCCAGAGTGGCTTCCCTGGCTAAGCAGTTAAAGCAGCCAATTTAATTGCTGAATGCAGCTGCTGGACAACCTCAGTGACTTTGCTTTCATTGCTTAGGTTTACTGATTGAACTATTGTATTTGTATTGTATTTTGTATTTGTTTATTTGTCAAGCATATATGATTATAAGCAAAGTATAAACAGTAAAACATGATTGAATATATATGTAATAGTGCAAGCATGAATAAGTGTAAAAGAGGTATGAATATATGGGTACATTAGGACAGGAACGGTAGGCACGATTGTGCGCTTATGCACGCCCCTTACCGACCTCTTAGGAATGGGGTGAGGTCGATGGTAGATAATCCGAGGTTGAAGTTTTTGGGGTTGGGGAAGAAACTACTGAGTCAGGTAAAGTGTTCCAGGCATTGACCATTCTGTTGTTGAAGTCAAATTTTTTGCAATCAAGTTTGGAGCGGTTTACATTAAGTTTGTATCTATTGTGAGCACGTGTATTTTTGTGGTTGAAGCTGAAGTAGTCGTTAACAGGTAGGACATTGTGGCAGATATCAATAGCACTTATAGCAATAGCACTTAGACTTATATACCGCTTCATAGTGCTTTACAGCCCTCTCTAAGCGGTTTACAGAGTTCAGCATATTGCCCCCAACAATCTGGGTCCTCATTTTACTGACCTCAGAAGGATAGAAGGATGAGTCAACCTTGAGCCGGTGAGATTTGAACAGCTGAATTGCTGAACTGCAGTGCTGCACTTTAACCACTGCGCCACCTCGGCTCAGATAATTTTGTGAACTACACTTAGGTCAGATCGAAGGCGGAAACTACCTCTAGAAAGAGAAAAAGAAAAGAAGCAGTAGAATTAGGATTCTGGGATCTTTCACAAACAAATTGAGAATGATGGATAGTCACTGCATGGCAGAGACTGATCCCACAGCACTCATGTCCAACCAATTGATGCAGGATGGATCACCAGAACGAATCTATGTGCTCAACCACCATATACCTTAGGCTGTGTACGGGGGATATTTTGTTGTTTGTTTGTTTATTTATGCAATATAAATATCACTCAATATTTCCCCCATCCCACCCCAAGCTCCGAGTGCCTCAGAATAATACAAAAGTAGCTTAAAAACAAATCATCACATTTTTATCAAGAGAAACTCACCATATTATCATTTCCCACGATAGTGGGAAAAAATACATTTTTCTTAGTTCCTTTTCAATAAGCTTGTATAATGGGAAAGCCAGGTCTGGTGATCTTTTTTTATTTTTGTTACAATTTTTCCTCAGTTTGAAAGTATCAAAGGTGACATGTGTTTCTAAGTTCTCCCTCGCTATGCTTTATTTCCCAAACCTATGCTGAATGTTCTACTTATAATTCCTCTGTATCAAAAGACTGCTTTGCTGATACATCTTTTGCTTGTGACTGGAACAAGGTGAAGACGTCATCTGCTCCATATTCATTACTTTTGATAAGCTATAGAAATATCACAAGAACTATTATAAATACTTGCTTTCAAGTATTTATAAATATATAAATTATAAATTAATAAATATATAAGTTATATATATATATAAATATATATAAATATATAAATTATAAATACCCTCAAAACGACGCTATAGAGCACTGCAGACCAAGACAACTAGACACAAGAACCATTTTTTCCGAACGCCATCACTATGCTAAACAAATAATTCCCTCACTACTGTCAAACTATTCACTAAGGCTGCATTACTATTACTATTAGTCTTCTCATCGTTCCTATCACCCATCTCCTCCAACTTATAACTTTTTGCTTGTATCCTTAAGATTTATATCAGTATTGATTGTTTCCTGATTGCTTATTTATACCCTATGACAATCATTAAGTGTTTTTACCTCATGATTCTTGACAAATGTATCTTTTTTTAATGTCCTATGACAATCATTAAGAGTTGCACCTCATGATTTTTGACAAATGTATCTTTTCTTTTATGTACTATGACAATCATTAAGTGTTTTTACCTCATGATTCTTGACAAATGTATCTTTTCTTTTATCTACACTGAGAGCATATGCACCAAAGACAAATTCCTTGTGTGTCCAATCACACTTGGCCAATAAAGAATTCTATTCTATTCTATTCTTTGTTAACATATGTTTTAAGTGAATCTAGCAAAAAAGGCAAATGTGCAAAATTATATAATTAAGGGCTGCTATTTCTTAGTAATCCATTTTAAGTGGGTCACTTCCTTAAGATGATGTGATAAATGTAAAGAGCTTTAAACATTATTTGTCAAAATTATGATTAATAAGAAATTATTATTTTTTTAATTATCTATCAGGTTTTTAATTCTACCCTTCATGGTGGTGTACCATGAACAGCTTTACTGAATTTAAAAACAATCAAACTTCAGAAAAATATCAGGATAAATTACTAGCAAAAATGATATAAAATCCTTTCAATGGAAACTTCTTTTTTTACTGTTTAAAATTTTATGGTTTGCAATATAAAATACAAAAACAGAAAATAAAATAGTGGGAAAATAAGAGAGGGAGAAGGAAAGGGAAAAGTGTAGGGCAAAGGGGGGGGGTGTAGAATAAGTGCAGTAGAATAAGATTAGCATCAAAACATCAACTTTTTATTTTTTCATAGTAATATAAACTAGCCATTTCTATAACAACAAATCTGTTCAGTTGGTAAAGCCCAAAATCAAAGTTTCACTTTTTTTCATCTGAAGCCATGCATGGCTGGCTTGCATGGCTGGCTCAGGAATTCTGGGAGTTGAAGTCCACAGGTCCTCAAAGAACCATAGTTTGGCCACCTCTGAAAGCAGTTAATTTAGCCATCTCTGCTAACTTTTAAAGCCATTCCACCATTGTAGGAATCAAAGTGCCCTTCCATTTTTGTGCATACGATTATCTTGCTGCCATCAACATATATAACATCAAAGTTTCACATTTTTTCCAACTATTTATCTATTAAACCCAAAAGAAAGAAAAATCTGCTTTATCTTTATATTCACTTTGAGAATCTTCTGTATTAAGATGTGAATTCTACTTCAATATTTCTTTGCTTTATCACATAACCACCATAAATGGTCCCTTTTTACATTTGAATTTGCCACATTCATTTGAAATGACAACTTATCTGGTGCTAAATGCCAATGATACATCATCTTATAAAAGTTTTCTTTTAAATTATAATTTAGTGTAAATTTTAGATCTTTCATCCAAATGTTCTCCCATTGTTCAAGCATTACATTATACAACAGAGTTAGAAGGGACCTTGGAGGTCTTCTAGTCCAACCCCCTGCCTAGGCAGGAAACCCTACACTACTTCAGACAAATGGTTATCCAACATCTTCTTAAAAACTTCCAGTGTTGGAGCATTCTCAACTTCTGGAGGCAAGCTGTTCCACGGCTTAATTGTTCTAACTATCAGGAAATTTCTCCTTAGTTCTAAGTTACTTCTCTTCTTGTTTAGTTTCCACCCATTACTTCTTGTTCTACCCTCAGGTGCTTTGGAGAATAGTTTGATCCCTCTTCTTTGTGGCAACCCCTGAGATATTGGAACACTGCTATCATGTCTCCCCTGATCCTTCTTTTCATTAAACTAGACATACCCAGTTCCTGCAACCGTTCTTCATATGTTTTAGCGTCCAGTTCCCTAATCATCTTTGTTGCTCTTCTCCGCACTCTTTCTAGAGTCTCAACATCCTTTTTACATCGTGGCAACCAAAACTGAATGCAGTATTCCAAGTGTGGCTTTACCAAGGCATTATAAAGTGGTATTAACACTTCGCGTGATCTTGATTCTATCCCTCTGTTAATGCAGCCTAGAACTGTGTTGGCTTTTTTGGCAGCTGCTGCACACTGCTGGCTCATATTTAAATGGTTGTCCACTAGGACTCCAAGATCCCTCTCACACTTACTACTGTTGAGCAAGGTACCACATATACTATACCTGTGCATTTTGTTTTTCTTGCCTAAATGTAGAACCTTACTTTTTTCACCATTAAATTTCATTTTGTTAGGTAGCGCCCAATGTTCAAGTCTGTCAAGATCCTTCTGTATCTTGAGATACAGAAGATACATAAGATTTGGAACATTCAGCTAGAAAGTTGCATTTAAAGATAACCAATCCAGATTGCATTAATTATGTAGTCTTGAAGAAATCAGTCATTTAACCTAATGCTGATCAGAGGTTAAACATTATTCTGACATATCAGTTAAAGGTGAGATATCAATATAAAAATAAATAAAAATTAAGCCTGATGATCATTCACTTAATTCTACAAATGAATTAAACATTTGCATAAGATCTTTGATCTTTTTATAACTAATATTGGACAAGAGTATAATTAAAGGCACCAAGCTAGAAACTAGCAGAACTGAGTTCTAGTCTGTCTTAGACATAAAACCAGTTGGATGAGTTTGGGCCAGTCACTTTCCCTCAACTCTAGGAAGAAAGCAGTAACAAACTACATTTTAAAAATGTTGTCAGGAAAACTAGAGGGACTTGTCCAGGCAGTATCCAGAACAGAGGTGGGTTCCTGCCGGAGCTGCCCATTGCTCAGCTCCGGTAGGGGGCAGCCGATTGCACAACCGCTCCGGAGCCCTCTCTGCCAGTCCACCGCACACGTCGCCATTTTTTTCTGGTGATTTTGAGTCGATTTTGCTTCTGCGCATGCACAGAAGCAAAATCACACTGAAATCTCGCAAGGGAACGCACGCTTGAGATTTCGGCAAGATTTTGCCTCCGCACATACGCGGAAGTAAAATCACGCCGAAATCTCTTTCAGAGATTTCAGCATGATTTTGCTTTCGCACATGCGCAGAAGCAAAATTGTGCAAGGGGGCGCGCGTGCATAGCAAGCAAGCGCCCCCCCTGAAGCATGGAGATGTGCGTGCATGGCTCCGGCAGCGAGGTAAGAGAGCAACCCGCCCCTGATCCAGAAGTCAAGTTTGAAGGGACAAATATATAATATTGGGGAAAAACCTGAATTTATTCACTCACTGCATGGAGTAGGATTTTTTAAATTACAAAAAAAAAGCAATTTAAAATATGTGCTTATAGAAAAGTATAAAGGTTCTGGGCGAATACAAATAACAGCAGAACATTTCAAGCATTTCAAGGCGGAAGAAGTCCAAGTGACTTTCAGAACATTCAGAACATTCTATCATGATAGGTTGGGAAAAATGGGAGTGAAAATCTTTGAAAAAAGAATTTATTTATTTATTCATTTATTTTGGTTTTCTTATATGCCACCCAACTCCCGAGGGACTCAGGGCGGCGTACAGCAAAGAGAAAATACAAGAACAACCAACAATAAACATTGCATTAAAATCAAATATAAAAATTAAAAATTTAATATTAAAAACCATCCAACAGCCAGACATACCCGGGGGAGAGCTCAGATGGATTAGGCTCTACCCCCAGCCTGCAGGAAAAGCCATGTCTTAACGGCTTTTCGGAAGGCCAGCAGGGTGGGGATGGTTCGGGTCTCTGGGGGAAGTTGGTTCCAGAGCGTGGGGCCGGCCACAGAGAAGGCCCTCCCCCTAGGGCCCACCAGCCGGCATTGCTTGGCTGACGGGACCTGGAGGAGGCCAACTTTGTGGGCCCTAACCGGTCGGAGGGAAGTATGAGGCAGAATGCGGTCCCGGAGATAGCCTGGTCCTAAGCCATGAAGGGCTTTAAAGATGATAATCAACACCTTAAATTGGACCCAGAGACCGATGGGCAACCAATGCAGCTGGCGGAGTATCGGTGTCACCTGGGTGTATCTTGGCACACCCATCACAGCACGCGCAGCCGCATTTTGCACCAACTGAAGTCTCCGGATAATCTTCAAGGGTAGCCCCATGTAGAGCGCATTGCAGTAGTCCAAGCGGGAGGTGACAAGGGCATGAGTGACCATGAGTAGAGCCTCCTTCTCCAAGTACGGCCGCAACTGGTGCACCAGGCGAACCTGTGCAAAGGCCCCCCTAGCCACAGCAGTAAGATGATGGTCCAATTTTAGCTGTGGTGTCTAGGAGGACCCCCAAGTTGCGGACCCGATCCGAGGGAGTCAGTTTCGCTCCCTCGAGAACCAAGGAGGGACAGTTGTCATAGTCCTTAGGAGGCAATATCCAAAGCCATTCAGTCTTGTCGGGGTTGAGTCTGAGTCTGTTCCTCCCCATCCAGATCCTAACGTCGTCCAGGCACCGGCACATTACATCAACTGCCACACTGAATTCAGACGGGGTGGTGATGTACAGCTTGGTGTCATCAGCGTACTGGTGAAAACACACCCCATGTCTGCGGATGATCTCCCCCAGCGGTTTCATGTAAATGTTAAAAAGGATGGGCAAGAGAACCGACCCCTGAGGCACCCCGCATAACAGGGGCCTAGGGGATAATCTCTGCCCTCCTGTTAACACCGACTGCATCCTATCAGCGAGATAAGAGGAGAACCACCGCAAAACGGTGCCTCCCACTCCCAACTCGCCGAGACGATGCAGAAGGATACCATGGGCGATGGTATCAAAAGCCGCTGAGAGGTCAAGTAGCACCAGGATGGAGGAGTTTCCTCCATCCCGGGCCCGCCAGAGATCATCCATCAGAGCGACCAAGGCAGTTTCTGTACTGTAGCCGCGCCTGAAACCCGACTGATAGGCATCTAGATGATCTGTTTCATCCAAAAGTCGCAGAATTTGAGTAGCCACCACCTTCTCCACAACTTTCCCTAAAAAGGTAAGTTGGAGACCAGATGATAGTTCTTCAAGTCAGCTGGATCCAGGGAAGGCTTCTTCAGGAGGGGTCTCACCACCGCAGCTTTTAATGACTGCGGTACGGATCCCTCCCCCAAAGAAGTGATGACCACCGCCCGGATCCAGCCACGTGTCACCTCCCTGCTGGCCAAAATCAACCAGGAGGGGCATGGGTCCAATAAACAGGTGGGGGCACCCATCGCCCCCACAGCTCTGTCCACATCCTCAGGAGAAACAGGCCCAAACTCTTCCCACAACGGTGGACTAAGACTTGCCCCTTTCAACTCCATGGACTCTGCCCAGCCAGAGTCCAGGTTCGACCGGATCTGAGCGACTTTATCCGACAGAAACTCTGTGAATTCCTCAGCTCTACCTTGCAAGTGTTCCTTGCTCCCCCCTTTAGCAAGGAGGGAGCGAGTCACCCTAAACAAGGCGGATGGGCGAGAATCTGTGGACGCAATAAGAGCGGAAAAATAGGATCGTTTTGCCGCCCTTATTGCTACTAAATAAGATCTGATGTAAATTCTTAATAGTGTTTGGTCAGATTCGGTTTTGCTGGACCTCCAGCGGTGCTCCAGACATCTCTTCTGGCGTTCATCTCCCGGAGCTCCTCGGTAAACCAGGGAGCTTTCCGGGATCCACTGCCGTGGAGAGGTCACAAAGACGCAATTCGGTCTAACGCCCCTGATGCTGCGGTGTTCCAAGCAGCCACCAGGGATTCAGCTGAATTGTGTACCAGGGTTTCAGGTATTTCCCCAAGTTCCCTCTGGAATCCTTCCGGCTCCATTAGGCGCCTGGGGCGGAACCACCTAGTCGGTTCCGCCTGCCTGCGGGGGAGGAATGGGGCCGCGAAATCCAACCTCAGTAAGAAATGATCTGACGATGACAGTGGGGTGATGACTATGTCCCTTATCTTCAGATCATCTCTCCACTGCCCCGAGAGAAACACTAGGTCGAGCGTGTGACCACCCTCATGAGTCAGACCCTGGATTACTTGGGTCAGGTCCATGGTTGTCATGGAATCCATGAACTCCTGAGCTACCCCAGAGGTTTCGCCAGCAGAAGGCAAGTTGAAGTCCCCCAGCACCATAAGCCTAGGGAACTCAACTGCCAAGCTGGCTACTGCCTCGAGCAGCTCAGGCAGGGCCTTACTTACACAGCTGGGAATCAGGTATGTTAAGAGAAGGCCCACCTGTACCCCTAAGTCCAACTTCAGAAGGAGCGTCTCACAACCAACGATCTCCGGGGCAGGGATCCTACGAGGATGCAGATTTCCATGCATTATTATTGCCACTCCTCCCCCACTTCCCTGGGGTCAGGAATGATGCTGCACTGAGACATATCTTGGAGCATATCTGGGCATATCTTGGAGAGAGCTACTCCCCCTCCTGGCCCAGCCAGGTCTCAGTTACACAGACCAGATCTGCCCCCTCCTCTGTGATTAAATCACGTATCAGGGGGGCTTTGTTGATAATTGACCTGGCGTTAAGCAGCAGCATCCTGAGCCCAGGCCCCTGAACACCCTGGTTGCCAGGTACTCGGATTGAGCAAAATGGAACCACATCGGAGAGGCCGGAACAAGGGATCACATGTATACAGCGAGGTCTAATTCCCCGAGAGCTGTCCACCCCTCTGCTCCCGCCATATCTGCCTCTTCCCATTATGACCGAGATGTTCCGGCTCTCATCTCCACCAGAGATCCCCTCCCCCCCACCGCTGGTCTCCCTCCCTCCCTGCAGACCATACATACCATTCTCACTAGGCCGGGTGACTGAGCCCCGCCCCCCCGCTTCTGTTTCCACACTCAGCAGAGAGGGACGGAAACCCAGCCCCTGGCTTCTCCATTTCTACCAAATCTTTCAGTCTACACATACACCCTTATCAATCATCCTCCAATTTAGTCACACCAGTCACACCACTTCCGGGGTAAAAATTAGAAATTGATTATAATTGCTAAAAGTCCGTAGAAAGAACATATAGGCAGGTTCTAGGTCTGGGATAGCTTAGTTCTGTACATCTGTACCAAGGCCCACGATCGTCGATGTAAGGTTCCAGATGTTCATATAGTTGACCATTAATGGGATAGACAGGTATAAAGTGCATAATAGTCTCAACAAACGCCTTGAGTCTTTGAGGTAACATTGATTTTATAGTTGTTCGTGATTCAATGTTGGAGTCTGGGGAGCCAATAATCCAGGGGTCGGGAGCATATCCTCCAACAAGGCTGGCTTCTACAGTTCCAAGAACCCCTCCCCCCATAGTTGCCGGTGACCACGGCGACTATGAAAACAGTGGGGGGAAGCTCAGTAGATCTATCCTGAGCGTAGCCAATGAAAACTCAATCCCATGGTCCAGTTGCAGTAACAGTGAAGATGGTCACAACGGGAACAGCACTCAAAGGACTCCACCCGCGTGCAGCTGATAGCAATTAGTTCCCGTAATCCAACAGTAATAGCAATTGTTAAAAACAGCAGCTGTAATGGCGGCATTGGTGGCAGCGTTCGGCAGACCCCTCCGATGAGTGCACAGCTGAGAGCTTTTCCCCAGAGCACAATAGCAGTAGTGATAACGAAGTCAGCGTTTCGGCTTTTGGCAGTCAGCAAGCCCCCCCCCGCGGGGATGAGCAGATGGGGAAAAAAAGTCACACCCGAGCCGAGCAGCATATGCAGCCGCCAGATGAGGTCCGGGGGAAAAGGGGGGGGCGAACTCCAATGGCCCTCACAACCAACATTCTTCGAGTCCACCTGCCCTTCCCTCTTCCTTAGTACAGCAACAAGTCAATTTGCAAGTCAATTTGCTCCTCAGTCCTCGTTCCTTTAATCCTTTAGTCGGAAATTAGCAGGCTAATCCTCACGGCATCGGCCTCAAAATGGGCGATGGGCTTCCCAGTGCCGGTCACACGGGAGAGAGAGGCACTTCAATCGGGTGGAAAGAAACACCTAACACACCCCGCAAGTGCCTAACAAGATCTTGTAACTCCCCGAGAGAAAAATCTTCATGGGGGGGGGGTCTCCTTTGGCAAAGTTTAAAATAAGTAAAGTCAAAGTTTTTGGGAGCGAGATCTTCCTTACTGTCCTGCCGTGGCTCCACCCCGGAAGTGAATGCATGCAAAGTTTCAGCACCAAGTAACAAAGAGAAAGCCAAAAATAAATAAACCAGAAAGAAAAGAGAGAATTTTTTTTTGGAAAAAAAGTTTAAAGAAATCATAGCTTTGATGAGAATACTCCAGAATAACCTCAAAAGAAAGCTAATAGAGGTGTACTGTACGAGATTATAGAAGTATTGTGCTGAACCCCATTTGCAAACAGAAGGAATAGAATGAGAAAAGTATTTATGTAGGGAGAAACTCTACATAAATATTTTGGTTATTCTCAGAAAACTCACTATCCTAGAAAGTGAAGTGTAACTCTTAATAGACCAGAAATCAAACAGGTAAGAGCAAAGTACAGAAGAAATACCCACTGATGCAGAAATAGATAGGTGCTTCTCAATAAATATTAACTTAGTAAAATATACATTATGTGTAAAGACTATAACAAAAAAGGTAGTACTGAGGGAATGCACACTACTATTAAATAATTGAACAAAATTCCTTGCACAAGCAAAGTTTTGTTTATGATCTGACAAAAAACAGAACTATAGAACGAGAAATGCCAGTTGAACAGACAGATTTCAGAAAAGGCAGAAGGACATGAGATCAGATACATAAGATGAAGCATGGAGAGAGCAAGTGAATAGAGGAAAAACATTTATCTTTGCTTCATTGACTATACCAAGACTTTTAACTCTGCAGTTCATGGCAAAATATGAAACAAACTGAAATTGATGTATGCACCTGAATGCAAGATTATTCTTTGGAGGAAATGTTACCATTACCAAAAGCTACTGATAAAAACAGAAGGATTTTGAATAAGAAAAAAATGTTACATAGGTGCAAATTATCCCCATAACTCTTTAATGGCAGACTTAGAAGAAGTGACAAATGGAATCAAAATTGGACATCCAACAATTACAAATTTTGGGTCTTTGGAAGACACAATTTTGTTTGCTCAAAAATAGAGCTAATCATGAAAGTAAAAATGAAAAGTGAAAAATCTGGATTAATGTTAATTATTAAAAGACAAAGGTAATATAAACCTACAGTTTAGGGGACATACATTTGATGGTGAATGACAAAGTAATAACTTTGTATCTGGGAGATCAAGAATACATAAAAGTTGAAAATGTGCTGAAAAAGTAAAGAGGAAGGAAGAACGGCGATGATACTTAGAATTGTGCAGGATAAGGACATTTTGGTGAAAACAAAGTTCAAAGTAAATAGAGCAATTGTCCATATGAGAGATTTATAGTGAGCAAAAGTATATCTTGGAATTATGGATTCAGATGTGGTTTATGGGAGTAACATGGAGCAAAAGGAATTCTTTTCAATCAATCCTGAACTAAATAAATGCTGTTTGCACTTTGGATGTCTAATGTATGTCGATGATATAGTATAAACCAGTGATGGCGAACCTTTTTTTCCTCGAGTGCCAAAAACGTGTGCGCACGCGCTATCACACATGTGCGAGTGCCCACACCCATAATTCAATGCCTGGGGAGGGCAAAAACGGCCTGTTTCCCAACTTCTGGTGGGCCTGGTAGGCCCGTTTTTTGCCCTCCCCAGGCTCCAGAGGCTTCCCTGGAGCCTGGGGAGGGCAAAAACACCCTCCCTTGTTCTCCCAGAAGCTCTCTGGAAGCCTAAAATGCCCCCCCAGAGCCTCCGTGCAAGCCGAAAATCAGCTGGCTGGGGCGCACATGTGCGCTGGAGCTGAGCTAGGGCAACGGCTCGCATGCCAGCAGATATGGCTCCGCGTGCCACCTGTGGCACGCGTGCCATAGGTTCGCCATCACTGGTATAAACATTTTGCTTGGCAAAGCTGAAGGAATTAGAACGGGGTGTCAAACTTGATTTCATTGAGGGCCGCATCAGGGTTGTGTTTGACCTCAGGGGGGCTGGGGTGGGTGTGGCCAGGGTGGACATGGCCAGCTTGACATCACTCGTGTCTGGGGCACCTGTGGTGGCCAAGTGCTAAGGCAGGACTTGCCTCAGTTCCTTCCTCACTCTCATTATAATTTCCTTCCTTCCTTCCTTCCTTCCTTCCTTCCTTCCTTCCTTCCTTCCTTCCTTCCTTCCTTCCTTCCTTCCTTCCTTCCTTTTCTTCTTTTTCTTTCCCTCTTCATTCTCCTTTCTTCTTCCTTCCCCTCTTTTCTCATTTTTCCTTCCTTGCTCTCTTCCCATCTTCCCTTCTTTTTCTTTGTCTTTCCTCTTTCCCTTTCTCCTTTCCTGTCCCTTCTTGCATGCGCAAATGCAAAAGGGGAAACATTTCTCCTTTTGTTTTGTTTTTAGTTTGTTTTGGTAGTCCTCTGCCAGTGAAAATGGAACTCAGGGGGGGGCATGTGCAGCCCCCCGGGTCCGGTTTTCAGCCGCAAAGGCCTTCTGAAGTCCTCTGCCAGCGAAAACAGTGTCCAGGAGGGCTGCAGCAGCCAAAAACAGGGCCCGGGAGGGCTGTGTGCGGCCCTCCCGAGCTCTGTTTTCACTGATAGAGGCACCACGGGCCAGTCCTTTGCTGTTTCCAGGGCGGCCCCAGGGGCCAGATCTAAGCATCCCATGGGCCGGTTTTAGCCCGTGGGCCTTGAGTTTGACACTCCTGAATTAGAATAAGCAGAAGAGAATAGATGAGCAGGATGAATAGAATCAAAGAGATGATTAGAATATCCTTGAAAGATGTATGAGTTATTACTAAGGATAAATCAAGAAGGTGAACATTTGTATGTACAATAAACAGGAACAGAGCTCAGAGCTGAGTCCTACGGGATTGGGCGGCCTATAAGAACTTTAAATTAAATTAAATTAAATTAAATTAAATTTTTTAAAATTAAATTAAATTAAGTTTGCTAACTTGTGTTTCTCCTGCAGGCCACTTTCTCATGGCAGTTTTCACTCAGTTTCCACAATCTAATTCATCATGTAGTAAGTTGTATTTTTGCTGGAGTTGAAATATTAAGAATAGATGGAAGTATCATGAAGCAATCAATTATGTTATCTTCTAGCTGATCAATCAGAAATGGGAATGAAACAGTGCTTCAACCTTTGAACTGATGACACAGCATCCAGAATAACAAAACTGCCTTTCTAATCATAATGTATAAAATAAAATAAAAATTGCTAGCACTCCTGTCATAAACGTCTTCCGTACATACTGTATATATGTTGTCAGAAATTATGAAGCAGGAAGTTGCTCTGCTGTGAATATTGTATGTATGTGTGTATGTATGTATGTATGTATGTATTGTATGAAAATGTTTTGACCTACTCACTTTCTGAAGGGGACAATGAAATCTGGAATTCAGTTCCCAAAAGATTCCCTGAAAGCAAATGTGCCAAAAGAATGTTATTCTTGACAAAGATTGATTGTTAACCTGATATGAAGGGTTACTCAGCTTATTGCTGAGATGACACACTGCAAAGATACTTAACAAGTATCTATCAATTATCCTCTTCCTTTGAGAGTCTGAAACAGAGGAGGCAGAGTTATACAATAGCTTTCTATTAGCATTTCCATGATGAAATTCAAGAGTAATAATGTTCATGCCTGGGGTTAATTAAAAATTCATTCTGAGTTAGAAGCCAGATGGACATAATTTGTTGAGATGACAGAGATAGCATCTTGTGGTGACATCTTGTTGAGTTTCTTGGAGACGTTTCTTAGTTGCCAAGCTTATGGGTGGGGGGGAAGGGTACTTATAGAATGTAGAATGTTTTCCTCCAATGTGCCAGACATAACAACGATAAGGCTCCTGAGAACCAAGGCCAGATCAACATGCCCTTGCAATGGCAGGAGGGAGTGCTGAGTGGTTCATCACCTGCTTGGTTGGCTAATGTGACCTGTGACACAAGAGGAGTGGGCAGTATCTATTCTTTAATTATACCAAAGCACGGGAATGATTCCGTGTTGGTTTCACATTTCACAGTGCCGATATGATGTACCCAATAAACAGGATTTCTGAGGAAACCACGGCCTCAGAGTCTTGAATTGATTGGGAGCATTACTCAGAACCATGACATTAAACCAACACTCAGTAATACTGAGATGTGTCCAATGGGGCGGCGGAATGGGCTAACGCCATGGTGGAGCAGTACCTAAGGTGCTATGTCAACTACCAGCAGACTAATTGGGTGGAACTACTGCCTTTTGCTGAAATGGCATACAGTAATGCAGTGCACAGTAGCATGGGGCTTACTGCCTTCAAGGTGGTCAATGGGGTAGACTTCGTCCCCATGCCAGAATACCCTCAGGAGCCTCCCTCTTCTATTAGTCTGATAGAGTGGGTTGACTCCAACTTGTGGAGTTCAACTCCCAGAATTCCTCAGCCAGCTTTGCTGGCTGAGGAATTCTGGGAGTTGAAGTCCACAAATCTTAAAGTTGCAAAGGTTGGAGACCCCCGCATTAGAGAATGTGTGGGGGAATGTAAGGAGAGCACTGACTAAAGCAGCAGAAGCCTACAAAGAGCTGAAGGCATCATGCCTCCATTGTAGAACCTGCATCTGCAGACTGTTACGGACATACAGTTTAGTTCCCTTCCAAGCTAGTTCATCCCTGATGGTCAAGAGATATGGGTGCTCCTTGAACCAGGAGTCGCTATTAACTTGGTTTGAACTTCTGGGTCAGCTCCTGTTCTGGTTTAGTCAGTTGCCGTGTGGCTCGTCATCACGTCACCATTTGGGCCACTTTCTGGGGTAGGGGAATAATTGCATTAACTTCCTCCTCCTGACTGCTCTTGTACTGGGGCATTCTCAAGCTTTACTCAGAACAATGACACCAGAATCAGAAATAACAGAACAGAGGCTAGCAGATCAATATCAATATATAATATGAAATAAAGTATTCATAGAAGCAGAATTGGGCAAATCTCTGCCCAGGGCAAATAAATCAAAGCCTTGCCAGAAGTAGCTCAGAGTGTCAATGCAAACCAGAGGGAGTCGATAATAGAAGAAACCAAAATTGCTAATGAACCATTTTCATTCCCAAACCAGGTACCCTCTCCTCTGCATTCTAATAATAAATAATAAAGCAAGAAATATCAGCTACAGCAACATCAGCAGATAAAGAGCTTGAATTGCACATTATAGAAGAATCTCTAATTTCAGTCAAATCAAAAACATTTCTACCAATTCATCAATGGAGAGACTGAAACGAAGTACTCAACATCTGACAAAGAAGAAATAGTTCAGTTCTAGAACAACCTCAGAGGTGGATAAGATTAAAAAAGGGAACTGAGATGTAAAAACCCCTAAATTTGCAATAAAAGCAGAAAAGATGAAGAAAAGGGCAAGAGGGATCAATAATTGTTCAGTACCAGGTGAAGATAAACTGCATGGTTTTTCACTGAAATATCTAACCAATGAGTAATACCTACTCCAGAGGTGGTATTCAGCCAGTTTGCACCGGTTCAGGAGAACCGTTGGCAGAAATTTGGCCAAGGTCACTGAACTGGTAGCTATGGCTGGCTGGTCACACCCCTGAACCGGTTCCCCGGTCACCACTCGCTCACCCCGACTGCCATGTTCATCGCCGCCATGTTCTTCATGCCCACACATCCCATTGCCTTGCAAGTCCAATTGGATGCTCATGCGCAAACATGGTGGCGATGGCACGGCAGCAGCTTTTTCTTCAACCTCCTATACTCCGCCACCTCTTTGAGAGTCTTTTAGTGGTTGGGGCAGCTGGCCACAGGCTGCTGAAAAATATCGGATGTCATGGAAAAACTTTTTCAGTGTACTTTCAGTGTACTTTTTGGTGGCTGCAGCCAGCCGCCGCAGCCACAAAGTGTCTCTCAAAGAGGCAGCAGCTGGCTGGGGACTGCCAAAAACTCTGGTCAGCTTGCTTCCGGACTCTGGCCAGCCGCCACAGAAGGTAAGCAGCCCGAACAAAGAGGATGTGGGGGGGAGGAAGCGGGGCTAGGGCCAGGGCAACTAAAGGAGGGGAAACAGGAGTGACTGGCAAAGGGAGGGCGGGGGTAGATAGGTGGAAATTCCCAAAATTTTCCTACCTTTTCCTGTGGGCGTGGCTAGGTGGGGGGGTCATGTGACTGAGTGGGCATGGGCGTGAGTGACATCAAGTTGGCTATGCCCACTCAGTCACATGCCCCTCCACCTAGCCACACCCACCGAACCGGTAGCAAAACTTTTTGAAACCCACCACTGACCTACTCATTGCCAAGAAACTTAACAGCAAGGAATTGAAATTAAAGATTGGTTAACATCTGGTCAAATATACCTGATAATGAATGTTCCAACAAAAGGGGCAGCACCAAACAATTACAGTCCAATTATCTGTTTACCAACAACTTTCCGATTGCTAAATGGTGTGGTATCTGATGCAGTCCAAAAGCATATAGTTGAGAACAAGCTCTTTCCACGTGAGCAGAAAGGAAACTGCCCAAACAGCAGAGAGAGAGAAACGATCAGCTCGTAACTGACAAAATGATTTTGGAAAACTGCAAGAGAAGCAAGATCAATTTGAGTGTAGGTTGGATTGATTATAGCAAGGTATTTGACTCCCTGCCACATGATTGGATAATCAAGTGCCTAGAAATAAAAGGAGTCAGTGGAAACATGAAAAGGTTTCTGCAAAGTTCAATGACACAATGGAAGACATAGCTGCTGGTGCATGGTGATCGTTTAGGAGAGATTAATATCAAGAGAGAAATATTTCAAGGCAACTCATTACCACTACCACTGTTTGTCATTGATTGCTCTGTCAGCAATACTGGCTGTGGAAAAAGATAAAAGATAGTACCAATAGTAATAGGTGCCTTGGGCACATTCCCAAACAATTGGAGCACCACTTGAACACCATCAACATTGACCAAATCATCATTAGTGCAGCTTTATATAAATAAATGCAGCTTTATTTGGAACAGTTTACATCTTGTGATAATACTTTTAACACCACAAAACAACAATTACCTATGCCAGGTCCTTGGGAAGGACTCAGTAGGTAGATGAAAATACCAAATCCAATCTAAGCATCTGACTATGCAACCACAAAAATAATAGTAGTTAATTGTGCCCTTTCCTTTTTAAATAATCTGATTATAGATGTCTTTGTGAGAATCTTGAGGAATACTGAGAAGTCCAGCGGAACCAGGATAGACACACACTTTTCATCCCAGTCCCACCAAGTGATTTTGGTCTCATGGTCATCCTTTAACTCTTACTGTAAGATTCCATATAAACCATTTCATCCAGGTCTCTCTGAAACTGTACTCCAACCACCTTCTCATCTCCTAAAAAGGAAATGTTGGAGACTGATAGTTGGCTAAAATAGTTGGTGTTGAGTAAGGGTTTCTTGAAGAAGGGTTGTTACGTTGTGTCTTTCAATGCAGAAGGCACCAATCTTCACTCAAGAAAGCATTAACAACTACATTTATCATCACATCCAATAAATTTAGTAAACTGATGAATAGCATAACCTGACCTTCTCTAAAATAATTGTCTACTAAAAGGGTTTCACCTATAAATTTACCAGTGATAGATTAGATAGATAGATAGATAGATAGATAGATAGATAGATAGATAGATAGATAGATAGATAGATAGATAGATAGATAGATAGATATGGATGGATGGATGGATGGATGGATGGATGGATGGATGGATGGATGGATGGATGGATGGATGGATGGATGGATGGACAGAAAGACGGACAGACAGACAGGCACTGCGGAACTAGGAAATTTCTTTTATCTTTCAACTTAAGAAACCTTGTGATCTGTTTCATCTTTCATGAAATGATGAATGTCTGCTAGATATTATTCTATGGGGTTCAAGCCTTCTATTAGGAAATATTTCACTAGTGACCCTGACATTTCATTTTGAGTCAATGTCACATAGTGCTTAATTATTGAACGAACCTTGCTTTGTTCAATGCAATGTTATCCCTTTATGTTTTTTAAAGGAAAATATTCCATTCAGACTTAAAGTATGTACACCAGAATCATGGATACTATGGGTGAAAGGCCAAGCATATCCACAGTTCTTATCATCCTTCCTCTCTTGTCTTGTTCTCAGTAGGAGATGAATTATAGAACAACCTTTTAAAAATGAAAGAAATAAAACTTTGTAATACACAGCTTAGTTGTACGCATATGTGATGTTTTCTCCTGCATTTCTTTTAGCTCATTGTAAACTAAATGTGTAGATAGTATTGAACTGCTTATAATTTTTTACCTTGAAAATATCCCTCAAGAGAAGAAACTGCTTTGCAATTTTTTGTAAAATTTTTCAGTTGTTCTATTAAACATAATATTCAGTTGGGATTTTATATATTCATATAAATCTTTTGTTCATGAGAGAAGATCTTTGAAGAGAATTTTGTATTAAATTGCAATGTATTTTTTAAGGGATTCTTTCAATCTTTTCTGACCTTACCAACAAAATACAAGGTAATAGCTTCTCTCCTCAGTTCTAAATGCTATGAAAATATTCTATAAAATCACCTTGAAGACAGATGTTCAATGAATAGATATATTATACAATAGGCTCTGTGAGTAATTTCTCCTGACACCTTTGCAAAGTTAAACAGTCTGTTTTTTACTGCAAAAGATCAAAGGGCATCCTTCATTGACAAAATAATCTGTGCAACTAATTTGCAAGTAGACAAAAGTCAGATTGTTAACTCTGAACATTTTTCAAGTCTAATAACAGCTCAAGATATACCGCTGGAGTTGTAAAGGCTCCTAAATTCCAGGCAAAATTTCTACACTGTCAGAATAGAAAGATTTAAAGCACTAGAAAAATTTAAAAAAGGTGACTGATAGTATAACTGTTGGTTTCTTAAATGGTATTTATTTATTTATTTATTTATTTTATTTATTTCTACGTTCTTATAGGCTGCCCAATCCCGTAGGACTCAGGGCGGCGTACAACATGGATAAGAAACCTACATTAAAAGCAATAATAACAATTTAAAATGACACAATATAAAAACATTAACAACACACCATTCATGGGGGAATCTGATCTCATTGTTCACCCCGCCTGTCGGAAGAGCCATGTTTTCACGGCTTTACGGAAGGCCAGTAGAGTGGGGATGGTCCGGATCTCTGGTGGGAGTTGGTTCCAGAGGGACAGGGCTCCCACAGAGAAGGCCCTCCCCCGCGGCCCCGCCAACCGACATTGTTTGGCTGACGGGACCCGGAGGAGGCCCTCTCTGTGGGACCTAACCGGTCTTAGGGAGGTATGTGGTAGGATGCGGTCCCGAAGGTAACCTGGCCCTGAGCCATGTAGGGCTTTAAAGGTCAAAACCAACACCTTAAATTGCCACCGGAGACTAATGGGCAACCAGTGCAGCTGGCGGAGGATGGGTGTTACGTGGGTGTATCTCTGTCCACCCACCACAGCTCGCGCAGCTGCATTCTGCACCAATTGCAGTCTCCGGATGCTCTTCAAGGGTAGCCCCATGTATACCGCTGGGCTATAGCTAGGCTATAATAATTGAATAAATAAATACATATAATTCTAAATGGAGTGTGATTCATGACATAAAAAATGAAATAGAATGATCTGTGTATGATTTGTTGGGATACAAGGGCAGGAAAAACCTATTGTTTTCACTCCTACTTGTAATTTTCCCATCTGTATTTTCTTAGATGCTAAGGACACCAGGTTACAACATTACATAAACCTTTTGTCTGATCTTTCTGTTATAATATTTTCCCTTCAAAAAGTAACTTATTAGATGGAACTGATATTGCTTGAATATTGCATTTTAGTCAATATGTTTTAAAAAATTTAATGTCTGTATTTTTATATAGTTTCTTCCAGTGGTGGGTTGCTTCCGGGTTTGACACATAGAGGTACCCATAAGAGAAGAGCCAATAAAGGAGGGAAATATTTTTCTCAACCTAATGAAAGTGGCTTTAAACAGTTCATCCTTTTGTGTGAAAGGAGAGACAACAGTTTCAGATATAATGTCTACATGTTTTGTTGGAGTACCCCTTCCTGGAAGGTTCTTATTGGAGGAAGCAAAGATTATCATAGCACCTAACAACTATAATCTATAAAAGGTGATTACTCTGTTTGGTAGTCCACTTAAGCCCAATAAATGGACTAATCAGAATAACCTGGTAATTGAAGTGAAAAACATGTTACCAGCTTATGAATGTGTGGTATATAAACAACCAGAGAAGAAACTAGAAAGGGTTGTGTATACACCTGTACCTACCAAGATTGTGTTTACCTGTACTGAGACAGAAGAGGTGGATGCATTAGGACAGGTGATATATCTACCTAAAGGATGGTTTTTGTTTCGTAGATGATATGCTTCTGCATTTGTTCCTGCTAATACAACAGGACATTTAATCACAGTTATGGCTGTTACACATTTTAAGAATATTAATCAAGAAATGATTATTATGAAATGATGAATGCTACACTACATCATAGTAATCACATACCAGCAAAGAAGACCACAATTGTAAAAGATAGTGCAAAGGACACTATAGATGAAATACATGATCATGAACCTGACCATAAAGAAACATCTAAGAAAGCTGGTGAGCCCCATCCAGTGATTCACATACTTCACATAAGTTCTATACAATGGCCTATATCTCCAGTGCAGTATAATATGACTGAGAATACTGTTTTTAAAGGATTATGGAGTTTGATAACATTTTGGCTGCCAGGTTTTGCATGGTGGAAGGACCTATGTGTATGTATCATTATTATCATAATCATAAACCTTATCTCTTGTATTTGTATTAGATGTATACCTGTATGCATTAAGTGTTGTAAGTGCTGTTGTAAGGTGAAAAAAAACCTAAGACATCAGAGATGAAAAAAGGAACACTGAATAAACAGAAAGAGACCCAAGCACGTTTACAAGAATAAAAATATTGAGAAAAAGAGATGGGGGATTGTGAGAAATAGAACCTTATTCTTGTAAAATTTAAAAAGCAAGAGTGCAGCCATGTTATATGATGTATACTCAAGATATGATTTTTGCATGTCAGCTCTCTTTCTGCTTCTCTGTTCCCAGGGAAAATGGAAATAACACATTGTAATGCTGACATATACAGGATATTCAGGAAAACAGAGTGTAGACTAGGAAACGCTGACGTGAGAAAGGAAATGCGCAGATGTCAGAATGAGATGTGCAAATACCAGGGAATTTCCATGTGAATATGCTAGGCAATGTCCATGCTGGGAAGTCCAAAAGTGTTACATAAAATGAGTGAACAATGAAATGGGAGGAGTAAAACTCCTGGCTATCAAACACCTGGCAGCAGGCCAGATGCATCACACGCTGTTCACGCCAGGGGTGGGTTCCTCCCGGTTTGAACCAGTTCGCCCGAACTGGTAGCAACCCGCTGGTGACATCACGATGACATCACCGACCTGGTTCAGTCGGTGCCAGTTCAGTCGGTGCCGGTCCATGGACGCCACCATCTTTTTTTAAATTGTTTTTTAATTTTTTAATTTTTTTTTCTGAGCATGCTCAGAAGCTAAGTTTTTGGCACTGTGCATGTGGTCGCCATCTTGTTTTTGGCTTTTTTGAAAAAAAAATTGGGATTTATCAGCACTGCGCATGCGCACAAAGCATGCGCGCTCCCATGCAGCATGCCCACGCAGCACAGGAGGAACAAAACTGGCAGCAAGGTAAGTTAGAACCCACCCCTGGTTCACGCCCATCCCGATTTTAGTGAAGGGGGAAAGTCCCAATATGTCACATGACATCGCTGTGATGACGTGAGTTTGATACCCTTGGTCTAGAAGCAAATATTAATATCCAAGAAGACAGATGCTAAAATTTGCATAGATTACTTTCTAGGGATCTGTCTTGAAAAACTGTAAAGCAGATGGCCTAGATTCTGTCATTAAAACAGATGGTTTAATACAATTGGTACTGTAATATGAAAACACAGAAATGCAGCAATACAGAGGCAAAACCGTCTGAAATTCAAATCTTGCATTACATACTTTTCAACACAGAGACCACATTAATATCTAATTCTAAGCCAGAAATCCTTCTTTATGCAGTACATATAATATGCAATGCACAAATGAATATAGCAATAGCACTTAGACTTATATACCGCTTCATAGTGTTTTACAGCCCTCTCTAAGCGGTTTACAGAGTTCAGCATATTGCCCCCAACAATCTGGGTCCTCATTTTACCGACCTCAGAAGGATGGAAGACGGAGTCAACCTTGAGCCGGTGAGATTTGAACAGCTGAACTGCTCAACTGCAGTTCTGCACTTTAACCACTGCGCCACCTCGGCTCGGTGGTTAAATATAAATATAATTTATTCATGGTTTCTTTGGGCATCTCTTCCCAAACAAAAGAGAATTGAAATAGTTTCATATTAAGTATGATTATGTCTTACTTCATCTAAACAAACCAAAATCAACATTTCATGGAATATCTGAATAACCATGAGCCTTTCCTAGAAAATGAACACTTTATTTCCACTAAGAAGCTGTTTCTTCATTTTGTAGTATGTTAAGCTATGGTTAATGGCACAGAATTACAGTATATATGAGCAAGGCCACTGCCTCTGAAAAGTTATCTGGTATTCTTCTGACCCATATAGTTGTAGTTTTGATTTTTGCCTCAGGTTATTAGCAGCTTTTCTAGCTGCCAACAATCAGCTGTCAGTTACAACCACTATGATATATGACTTGTATGTCCTTAACCAGTCATGTCTGGTTCACAAAGAAAAACACATATAAGCTTTTCAACAATGAGATAATTCTCTAATGGCTAATACAACTAAGTCTAGGGCTTTTTTGAATGAAAAAGGGTATCTTGCTCCAGTTGCTGAGTTACCTTGTGGGCAAACTCTAGTACATTTGTTTATTAATACCTAAAGTAGGATCCCCACTGAATTATAGAAATTAATTAGGAAAAAAAACCCAGTCATTATTTTTTCCCCATTTTTCCCATTGTACATTCTGAAATTGGTGATTTGTTACATATTTCAATCCCTTAATATGTTTGCATTTTTTCTCGCCTTAATGTAGTATCCACATAAATACAAACTTTTAAAAATTAATTTGATAGGAACACACCTATGATTCCATCAATAAATTTTTCTGCAATGTTTATCTAGCACACATATGTGCTCCTGTATATTGAGAAAATAAAGTACAAGTGAAGACAAGACGTAATTATATTTACTACCAGGATTTTGTAGTTATATTGGCAACTTTGTCAAGTCATTTGAATCCAGGTGGGATATTATCTAAATAATTATTTTAAAATATTTTTATTCAACATAAGAATCATAAAATAACATAACAAAATGTCTTCCTTCCTTCCTTCCTTCCTTCCTTCCTTCCTTCCTTCCTTCCTTCCTTCCTTCCTTCCTTCCTTCCTTCCTTTCTTTCTTTTTTCCTTCCGAATAAAGAAGAAAAATAGAGAAAAACAATTAAATTACAAAACGATGAATTATATATATAAGTCTTCTCAGGCATAGATAACTTATCTGATAGTGTGTGGGGAGGTTGAGGTATGTATGTGAAATTTTCAACATAACAGTTTCAATTTAATATAAAACATATTCCACTGAAATTATCTATGTCTATAGGTAACTTGTTCGCAGGACACAAGTAATATCAGATATTCAGCCCACTGGGTAATTGGGACCATACATTAGTCTCTCCAATGTTGAAGAACTAAACTCTTGATGATAATAAAGGCCTGGAGAATCTATTTCTGTTGTTCAGTTGTCAATATCTAACACAATGTCTTGTAATTTATAAAAGTTGTTAGAACACTTATTTTCTTCTTAGGACATCAGTATAGGTGCCAGTACGTTTCCCTATAAGATAATTCTATCAGGAGAGTAATCCATGTTTCCATCTGCCTGACTTCAGATCTATTGAAGACATAAGGAATAGGCCTAGGAAGGATAATGGGAAGATCTGTTACCAAGGCAATGCTCAGACAAGCATAGCTGAAGTCCATTCCAATAAATAATTTGAGAAAATACCTCAGACAGCCCCCTCTCTAATTCATGTGAAAAAGTGAGGAAGGAAATACATTCAGACTTTCAAGATTCTGTTACCATGGCTTTTACAATAAAAGTAGTCCTGATCTATATGCCATTGATTTTTTTTAGCCTGGTCCATCTTACAAGGTTGACAAGGCACTACCAATGGGATCAATGGAAGCTGTCTAAAGACAGTGGAAGTTGTCTAAAGCAATTTAACTAAATTATGCAGATTTCAGACAGCTCGGGTCTCAAACTGTGTAGAGCTGTGTAGAAGGTAGTTATCCAACTTGACCCATGATTGAAAACGCATCAGTTTATTAACGACATGAAACATCCATTTTGAATAGGAATAATCTAATGGATTACCCATTACCAGTATACGTGGATCCATTGAACACAATTTTTTTTTTAAAAAAATTAAATATTCGGTAGGGATATCAATAAAGCAGCTCCTTGTGATAGGCATTTTTAAAGAGTATACCACTGATTACATAATTTTGATTTGTTCAGATGGTGCTGTTTGAACTCAAGGTACAATCTTGTAAGGATATGTTTTAGCATGCATGATGATTGCAGCTCTATGGCAATTTACTTTGGTAAAAAAAGCACGGTCAAAATACAGTGCCAGACAGAGGTTGGTACTTCCCGGTTCGGATCGGTTCTATAGAACCGGTAGTAACTTGGTGGCCTGGGTCGCTGGAACTGGCAGCGACCATGACCCCATTTTTTCTTCTGCGCATGCACAGAAGCTGTGTCTTTAGCACTGCGCATGCGCGTACGCCGTGTGGCACATCCCTGAGTGAACCCGCAGCAGGAAAACCAGAACTCACCCCTGGTGCCAAGAATTTGAGAGACTCATTGACTCAGTCTATGCACTGTTAATTGTAATCAAGTCTGCAATCCGGTATATAATGAGTTGGCAATAAATCCTGATCTGTATTTTTTTAAATTTCATTTTTCCAAACTTTGTGGATTTTTTTTGTCCATACAGAGTATTAAAGGCAGAATTAAAAGAAATGATTTCAACATATGATTAAATACTAGACAGAACAAAAATAAAGCATGAAGTAAATCTACTGAAAGAAAATTGTAAACATTGTGGTCTATATCCTAAAGAATCCAATTTCTTATATACATCACATTTAATTATTTTAACAACAGACAACTTTGGAGAATACAATATCTTCCAGACCAGTTAAATATCACTGTCCAGGTCAGGCATATTTTGGGTATGTGAAGATATACGATATATTACAGTACTGTTATTCATGTTGCTTTATTTTCCTGTGACATGTGATATGGATGTAAATAAATATTTTAATGCTAATAAAAACCAATGCTAGAAATTCAAACACTTGGAATTAATTAGTTACTCCTACTTTGCGGTCATGTATACCACTATTAACTGTCTAGAATTCATTTGCTTCTCTGCTCTTTGCCTCCAATTGTAGTAGAGTTAATGTTCTTGAGCCAAAATGTCAAAAGGATGATATTCTTGTAAGTAGAATAAAAAGGTTTGGTGGAAAAGAGAGGGGAGAGAAGGAAGAATTACATTTGCTGCCTTTTCATTTCACCTATCAGTCACAGTCTTTGACCAGTGATAAGTTTCCTGTCTGGTTTATCTGGCAGGGCTGACATAATTTCTATGGATTCCACACAAGAGACAATGGATGGAAACTAATGAAGGAGAGAAGCAACCTAGAACTAAGGAGAAACTTCCTAACAGTGAGAACAATTAACCAGTGGAATGCCTTGCCTTCAGAAGTTGTGGGTGCTTCATGGCTGGCTTTTAAAAACAGACTGGACAGTCATTTGTCTGAAATGGTATAGGGCAGGGGTGTCAAATTCAATTTCATTGAGGGCCAAATCAGGGTTGTGTTTGACCTCAGGGAGCTGGATGGGCATGGCCAGGGTGGGCGTGGCCAGCTTGAGGTCACTCGTGTTGGGGCGCCTGTGTTGGCCCAAGCGCTCTGCCAGCGAAAACAGAGCTTGGGAGGGCCTTGCGCAGCCCTTTTGAACTCCATTTTCACTGGCAGAGGGTTGCAGGAGGCTATCGCATCTGAAAATAGAAGAGCCGAGGTGGCGCAGCGGTTAGAGGCAGGTACTGCAGGCCACTTTAGCTGACACTGATCCGCAGGTCAGTGGTTCAAATCTCACCGGCTCAAGGTTGACTCAGCCTTCCATCCTTCCGAGGTAGATAAAATGAGGACCCAGATTGTTGGGGGCAATGTAAAGTATATACATTGCTTAATGGTGTAAACTGCTTAGAGAGTGCTTGCACTATGAGGCGGTATATAAATCTCATTAATAAATAAATAAATAAATAAAAATGGAGCTCGGGAGGGCCACACACAGCCCTCCTGACTTCCATTTTCACTGGCAGAGGCACTGCCAGCCGTTCCTTCGCTGTTTCCAGGGTGGCCTCATGGGCCAGATCTAAGCACCCTGCAGGCTGGATTCATCCCACGGGCCTTGGATTTGACACCCCTGGTATAGGGTCTCCTGTTTGAGCAGGGGGTTGGACTAGAAGACCTTCCAGCTCTATTCTGATTGTTTGAATGTGAACAATAAGAAAGCAATGTGGGCAAGTATCAGAATGCCATGCGATCATTTGACAAATTTCATGAATCATGCAATTTACATCAGCAAATTACATAAATTGCATAATTTATACACTAACATAATCCATAATGGTCATTGACTTATATCATAATGGTAAGTCATGATGTAATTATCATGACTTACATACCTATGCCAGTCCTTGGGATGTCGCTATCCCCATGCCATAATTTTTTCATCATCATAGCTTGCTGTGGACATTTATGAATCCAGAACATGCTATTATGGACATTTTTGTTTCTCCTTGCTGATATTCATGCTGTTATGCCATGGAAGTCCTGGAACTGGAGGTATGAATGACATTTTGCTGTCTGATGGATGGCTCTCATCCATCCATCAAGATGCACATTGTACAATATTAAAACTAGCCTACTTCTTTGATTTGAGGCATACAATCGGACAGTCAATAACCCTCCCCCTGTTAGTAAAATGCAGTAATTGTAAATGAAAGAATATGCTGCCTTTTCATTACCTGTATAAGCTACTACCTGGTGGCATTAGAAAATAATCTAATAATAGAACTGGTCCCACCAACACATTTTATTCAAAATCCTGAAGGCTGTGTTCCCTCCAAAGCTGGAATTATTGGGAAGCTATTAATTGTAGGGCATTTTCTTAAAGAATAGCATCCTATGTATTATGGCATAGCTGCAACTATATTATGAACTTCAATGTGGTTACCTATTTGCTTAAATTGCTGTTATATATCCTTGATTTTAATATTTATGATATTATAGAAATGTAATCTCTTTTGCAGGCATAACAGCCAGTGCTGAATTTATGCAAACAGCAGATTTTTTTTTAAAAAAATCCCACCTTCATAATAATTTTATTAGAGGCTAAAAATAAGTTCTCCACTGGCATAGCTCTGTTGAAATTAATGGGATGCCACCAGCAGAAAAGTTGGCTTCGAATAGCTAATAAATTGGTGAAAATATACAGTGCCTCACTACAAAGTGACATAAACAAGAGGACTTGGCAGACAGTTCACAGTTTGGCACTTTTCCATGTTTCACTGGATGCTGATTTTTCCAGTTGTCTTGTTTAAATACTCATAAAATGCTAATGTTCACAGTTCTCAGTAATTTGTGTACTCCTGGATAACTACATTAAATGCAGAATTATGATTTATATAATAGCTAGTATTTTATTCCAATTAAAGCACATTAGGGCATATAACTGTATCTGGAAAGACAGAAATATTGCTACATAATCATTACCATAAAAATCTTATGACTAACATTGTAAAGAAATTACTTTTTCAGCTTCCCTTCCCCCAAGTATTGATTGATCGATTCCATTTATAAGCCACCTCGATTGCCCAAGTAACTCTAGGCAATCTATGCTAAAAACAATAGCAAAAACAGAAAACACAGTAATGGCAATGTACACTCGTATTGTATTAGGGTGGAAATGTCATAGAGAATTGAGAATAAATTACATACAATCAGGGCAGAAGTAAACATTCCAGGGGCGGCTGAAACAACCATATCTTAGATTATACCTTTGAGGAGTGTGAGACTATTTAGAAGGGTAGGCGTGGCCATCAAAAGGTTTGCCTCTGAGATCCTACAAGATGACATTATATAGAGCATGCTCATTCTACTAACGTGATCCTGCAGAAAACTGGGCCGTGAGGCATGAGGACTTTATAGATGACAATCAATATGTTGGACTTCAGCCAGAAGGCGGGTGAGAACCAATGACATTTGGTTGTAGCCGTAATTATTCATGCCACCATATTCTGCACTACTTCCCAAGTGACCTTCAAGGGCAGTCATATTTAGACCAAACTGAACAATCCAATTCTGAATAACTAAGGTGTTGTTGTTGTTGTTAGTTGCGAAATCATGTCCGACCCATTGCAACCCCATGGACAACATTCTTCCAGGCCTTCCTGTTTTCTACCATCCCCCGGAGTCCATTTAAGCTCGTGTCTACTACTTCAGTGACTCCATCCAGCCACTTCATTCTCTGCCTCCCCCTTCTTCTTTTGCCTTCAATCGTTCCCAGCATTAGGCTCTTCTCCAGTGAAGAGCCTTCCTTCTCCACCTTCCTTCTCATTAGGTGGCCAAAGTATTTGAGTTTCATCTTCAGGATCTGGTCCTCTAAGGAGCAGTCAGGGTTGATCTCCTCTAGGACTGACCGGTTTGATCGCCTTGCAATCCAAGGGAGTCGCAGCAGTCTTCTCTAGCACCATAGTTCAAAGGCCTCAATTCTTTGGCGCTCAGCCTTTCTTATGGTCCAACTTTCATAGCCATACATTGCAACTGGGAAAACCAGGGAAAACTAAGGCATGGGTGATCTTAAGTAGGGCCTCTCAATCCAGGGAAAGGGTACAATTGGCATACAAGATGGATTTAAGGAAAGGCTTTCTCAGTATAATTGCAGAAGGACTATCAAATTACATGCTAGTTCCATCTGAAGTAGTGTGACTCCATCAAGAACTAAAGTTGATAGATCCCTAGAAACAGGATCCAAAAATTCATAACCTACTTACTAAGACAGAACTTGAATCTTGTCCTCCTGTCTCTAGCATCCTCCATACAGAGTGTGCCCCTGACCATGCTATTGTAGCCCTTGGGAAGATGATTTTTTTTCTTAAAAAAGAGTGGCATCCAGCCACAAAAGGAATGCCTGTGAGAAAGTAGTCAATAATCCCTAGGGTATGTTCTGTTCCTCTTGCAAAGGCAGATGTTATTGTTATTGGATTCTTTTCAGATGGAATGATCTAAAATGCCTATCTTTTTAGGCAATGATTATGTTTTTTTGTTGCATATTGTATTAGTCCCATGACTGGAATTCAAATCTTTTTGAAAGCTTTCAGTGATGGGGGCTCCATCATTGAAGGCTTTCAAACACACAGAGAAAGGGGGGAAGAGAGAGAGAGGGAGGGAGGGAGAGAGGGAGAGAGAGGGAGGGTGGGAGGGAGAGAGAGAGAGGGAGGGAGGGAGAGAGGGAGAGAGAAGGGGAGGGAGGGAGGGAGAGAGAGAGGGGGAGGGAGGGAGAGAGGGAGGGAGGGAGAGAGGGGGAGAGGGAGGGAGAGGGAGAGGGAGAGGGAGAGGGAGAGGGAGAGGGAGAGGGAGAGGGAGAGGGAGAGGGAGAGGGAGAGGGAGAGGGAGAGGGGGAGGGAGGGAGGGAGAGAGAGGGAGGGAGGGAGGGGGAGAGAGAGGGAGAGAGAGGAGGAGAGGGAGAGAGAGGGGGAGGGAGAGAGAGAGAGAGGGAGAGAGAGGGGGAGGGAGGGAGAGGGAGAGAGAGGGAGGCGGGAGGGAGGGAGAGAGAGGGGGAGAGAGAGGGAGGGAGGGATGGAGAGAAAGAGAGGGAGGAGGGAGGGAGAGAGGGAGAGGGAGAGAGAGAGGGAGAGAGAGAGAGGGAGAGAGAGGGAGGGGGAAGGGAGAGAGAGGGAGAGAGAGGGGGAGAGAGAGGGAGGGAGAGAGAGAGTGAGGGAGAGGGAGAGAGAGAGGGAGGGAGGGATGGAGAGAGGGTGAGAGAGAGAGAGGGCAAGAGAGAGGGAGAGAGAGAGGGAGGGAGGGAGGGAGGGAGGGAGAGAGAGAGAGAGAGAGACAGACAGACAGACAGACAGACAGACAGACAGACAGACAGACAGACAGACTTCAGAGGATAATTAGAACTGCAGAAAAAACAATTTCTACCAAACTGCCTTCCTTTGAGGACCTGTATACTGCACGAGTCAAAAAGAGGGCTGTGAAAATATTTACAGACCTCTCACATCCTGGACAAAAATTGTTTCAACTTCTACCCTCAAAATGACGCTATAGAGCACTGCACACCAGAACAACTAGACACAAGAACAGTTTTTTCCCAAACGCCATCACTCTGCGAAACAAATAATTCCCTCAAACTATTCACTAAGTCTGCACTACTATTAATCTTCTCATGATTCCCATCACCATCTCCTCCCACAAATTTATTTATTTTATTTATTTATTTTATTTATCAAACATGTATAGTAGTAATTTGTATAAACATAAGTAAAAAGTAACGATAAAAGAGGACAATTGGACAGTAGGACAGGGACGGTAGGCTTATGCACGCCCCTTACAGACCTCTTAGAAACGAGGAGAGGTCGACTGTAGACAGTCTAAGGTTAAAGTTTTTGGGGTTTGGGGAAGAAACCACAGAGTCAGGTAGTGCATTCCAGGCATTGATCACTCTGTTGCTGAAGTCGTATTTTCTGCAGTCGAGTTTGGAGCGCTTTACATTTAGTTTGAATCTATTATGTGCTCGTGTATTGTTGCGGTTGAAGCTGAAGTAGTCATTAACAGGAAGGACATTTTGGTATATGATTTTATGAACTACATTTAGATCAGATCGGAGGCGACGTAGTTGTAAATTGTCTAATCCCAGTATTTCAAGTCTGGTGGAATAAGGTATTTTGTTGTGAGCGGAGGAGTGAAGGACTCTTCTTGTGAAATATTTCTGGACTCTCTCGATTGTATTTATGTCTGATATGCAGTGCGGGTTCCAGACAGGTGAGCTGTATTCCAGAATTGGTCTAACAAATGTTTTGTATGCTCTGGTTAGTAATGTAATGTTGCCAGAGAAGAAGCTACGCAAGATTAGATTAACAACTCTTAGTGCCTTTTTGGCAATGTTGTTACAATGGGCTCTAGCACTTAGGTCATTGGATATGAGTACTCCAAGGTCTTTGACAGAGTGAGGGTCATCTACAAGTTCGTTTCCTCCAAGTTTATATTTTGTATTCTGATTTTTTTTGCCAATGTGTAAGACAGAGCATTTGTTGGTTGAGATTTGAAGTTGCCAGTTGTTTGACCATTCTGCTACATGGTCAAGGTCTTTTTGAAGGGTAGCAACATTGTCGGTGGTGTTAAATAGTTTAACATCATCAGCAAAGAGAACACAGTTGCTTATAATATGATCACAAAGATCGTTTATGTAGAGTATGAAGAGTGTTGGTCCTAGAACACTGCCTTGAGGGACACCACTGTTGACAGGAGCAGGATTTGACATGGCACTTCCTATTTTGACCACTTGTTGTCTGTTAGACAGGAACGCAGTTATCCAATCATGTTATCCAATCATGTAGTACAATCATGTATCAATGTAGATACAGTCATACAAATGACTGTATTTACATTGGTGTGGCAAGGGGGAAAAGCACTAGTTAAATATAATCTGTTATAAGATGCAAAGGAAAGATGAGGATTGGGTCAACCTCATTTGAAATTGTATTTTGCAGCTTGCTGTTTGGCTTGGGTGAAAATGTGGATGTTGTGAAATAGAAGACTTTTAGTTAGAAGACTATGCCCTGTGAATTGGGTGGCATAGATATTTGTGGTATGATAAAGTTAAGATTAATGTAGATTTTAAAAATCACAGTTAGATATGTCATATTGAGAATATGGAATAGATACAAACTCACGTTGTGCCCAAAAGATTTTTGTGGCTCTCAGCACAAGAAACATTATATAGACAAAAATAACAAGGAAACAAAAATAGTTACCATACTGTGAGATACTTGAATTTTGTCAAGATGTATACAAAAAACTGATTGATAGATTGATAGAAAATAGCACCGCCTACAGTAGCTGTTTTAAAGATGGACAAAACAAAAACTGACTTAGACTTTGTAAGCTTAAAAAGCTATTTTTAAGCTTTTAACAATCATTTTTATGACTCACACAGCATCACTTTCTCCCTGGCAACACTGGACATTGAACTCAGTCTTGTAAGCTGATAGCTTACAGCTCACCTATTTTAATTTGACAAAGTTGGGTGAAAAGATGAAAATAATTTTTAGAACTCTTTCCATAAAATAAATAAATATAGAATGCTACACAGCAGATATTTAATGTTATCCTGTTCCTTTGCTCCTCCTTCCCCACATTCCAGTGTTCCAGGAGTAAGATCAGTCCATTGCCATACCAGAAGAAGAAAGAATTATGTAACCACCATTATTTAATTTATTATTTAGCTTCATATATGAATGTCAATTTTAAATATGAGTAGACTTTCCTTGAGTCCTAAGGGTTGACCAGATTTTGTGGCTGGGATTTAGAAGTCATTCTTATGAGCATGCATGTAAATCCCTTCACAGGAATATCCACCACAAATTAGATGCTGGAAATTAAATCTCCTTTGGAATGAGTTTTAACCAGGCGCTAAATTTTATTTACAAACTGGACATTAGAAATTTGTCTAACACTCTAGTGCAGTGTTGGCGAACCTTTTCGGTAGCAAGTGCTGAAACGGGAGCGCGCGCACGCAGGGGAGCACTGGAAACTGGAAGAGCAATTTCCCGGGGCGCACGCGCGGGACCCCTGGAAACAAGCAGAGCAGTTTCCTGGTGTGCATGTACATGCCGGGAAGCTGAGCTTCCAGTTTCTGGCATGCACATGCGCGCCAGTCACCTGGTCTTCTGGAACCCAGAAGAGCAATGGGTGACAGCTGGTGTGCCCGGAGAGATGGCTTTGTGTGCCACTTCCGGCACATGTGCCATAAGTTCGCCATCATGGTTCTAGTGTATGGAATAAAGTAAGGATCACGTGGAAACAAAACAAAAAGGTAGGGAGAAATAAGACTGAAAAATGCTTATATTTTGGTTTATTTGTGTAAAGGAAGAACAGGTGACATCAGCATTACTAGAAGCCTAATCAAGTTCTCCTACATTTCCAATTTCTTAGAAACCAAAATCTCTTTAATGTACCGTATTTTTCGGAGTATAAGACACACCGGAGTATAAGACGCACCTTAGTTTTTGGAGGGAAAATAGGGGATAACAATCTGCCTACCAGGTATTCATCTGGCTAGTGTCCTTAGTCTGGTCAGCTTCAGCACATTATTTTATCACCTGATTAGGACTTTAAAAAACCTTCTTCAGAGAGAG
This sequence comes from Diadophis punctatus similis, assembly GCA_023053685.1. Classification (NCBI taxonomy): domain Eukaryota; kingdom Metazoa; phylum Chordata; class Lepidosauria; order Squamata; family Dipsadidae; genus Diadophis; species Diadophis punctatus. The sequence goes on along the minus strand of JALIGW010000006.1, from coordinate 13,426,591 downwards.
TAACAATAAGAGCTGGGAAGATCGTTAGCACCTGGTTAGGGCTAGAAAAAAACTTATTCGGAGCAAGTACAGCAATGGAAAAAACCCTGCAAAGACTTAGTGCTGGAAAAACATTCTTCGGCGAGAGTAACAATGAAAGAGCCTGCAAGCCAGTAAGAGCTGGGAAGATAGCTAGCACCTGGTTAGGGCTAGAAAAAAACTTATTTGGGGCAAGTAGAGCAATGGAAAAAACTCTGCAAAGACTTAGGGCTGGAAAAACATTCTTCAGAGAGAGTAACAATGAAAAAGCCTGCAAAGTAAGAGCTGGGAAGATTGTTAGCACCTAGTTAGGGCTGGGGAAAAAAGCTTAGAAAAAGCTACATTCAAAGTATAAGAATCACCCAAATTTTCAGCCACTTTTAGGGAGGAAAAAGGTGCATCTTATACTCAGAAAAATACGGTAACTTACATTTTCATCAAAGAAGAAAATTAATGCTAGGAAATTCCTGTGGTTTGAGAAGATGATTACTATTGCTTTACATAGTAAATAGTATACACCTATTGAGTATAAGGCTATTTAAATATCTGCCTATAAGTATCTCGATATTATTTCAATAAATAGGCTTAGGCACTTCTTGTTTTCAATATTGTCAATGGTGAGGACTGAATAATTAATTCTCTCTTTTTAAAATATTAGCATTTTTTCCCTCAAATTTGTTGCTTGTATATGTTGAAGTGCTACTGGGTTCCTCCCAGATAAATTGGCATACAATTGAACTTTGCTATGTTAAGTTTGCCATAATCTTGAAATCACTGTCTGTGGAATTCTTTACCTTTTTTCTTGAGTTTTTTCTTTCCTGGCCATGTAGAACTGTCAACCAAATATACTAGAACTCTGTACTAGTACTTTAGATTCAGTTCCAGTTGGAGTCTATGGGAACAGACTAAGAGCCGCGGTGGTGCAGAGGTTAGAATGCAGAACTGCAGGCTACTTCTGCTGCCTGCCGGCTGCCTGCAATTTGACAGTTCAAATCTCACCAGGCTCAAGGCTGACTCAGCCGTCCATCCTTCCAAGGTGGGTAAAATGAGGACCCAGATTGTTGGGGGCAATATGCTGACTCTGTAAACCGCTTAGAGCAGTGATGGCGAACCTTTTTTGGTTCGCGTGCCAAAAGGGGGGGTGCACACGCTAGCGCGCGCACACATGCCCACACCCATTCCCTCCCCCCCACGCCTGCACACAACATCCCCCATGCTGCCCCCTGCGCATGTGCACACACACACACACACACGCAAAGGCCTTACCGAAGCCTGGGACAGTAAAAAACGACGAAACGGGCAAACCGGAAGTTTGGAAAAATGCACTTCCGGTTTGTCCGTTGGGGTGTTTTTTGCACTCCAGGGCTTCAGGAAGCTTCCCTGAACCCTCTGGAGTGCTAAAAACAGCCCAATGGCAAACCAGAAGTGCATTTTCCGAACTTCCGGTTTGCCCATTTCGTCATTTTTTGCATTCCGGGGCTTCAGGACGCTTCCCTGAACCCTCCGGAGTGCGAAAACCAGCACAACGGCAAACCCGAAGTGCGTTTTTCTGAACTTCCGGTTTGCCCGTGGAGCTGACAGGGCAACGCCTCGCGTGCCCTCTGATATGGCTCCGTGTGCCACCTGTGGCACGCGTGCTATAGGTTTGCCATCACTGGCTTAGAGAGTGCACTGTGAAGCGGTATATAAGTCTAAGTGCTACTGCTAACATTACTCTAGCACCTTTCTGCAACAATTTAAAACTTCTACATGCTTCTGGGAACAAATTTAGCTGATCTAAAGAGCTGTAGACAGATTATATTTTTGCATCCCACTTCCTCCAAGGTTCCTTTTTGAAAGCAAATTTGTAACACAAGTTTCAAATATAGTGTTCTACCATTTCCCAAACTTCTACCAAAAATGCACAGCTAGCCTTGTTGCCTGCTTCCTTTTTGCTGGACAGAAATTTATTGTCTATATATCTTGGAAACATTTATTTATTCCTCACTTCTCTTCCTTAAAATTCTTTGTGAAGGTTGATTTATTAAAAGAAAGGATACAATTATCCTTGCTTCACCATGACAAATCTAATAAATCATATAGGATGAGTGACAGAATTTACTTGCTAGTAATAAATGGCATGATGCAGAGTGATACTATGTTAGAAAAAGATGATAACCAATCAAAACATAGTTCATTGAAATCCAGTAAAAAGAGATCGGTAACTCAGTAGGGGAAAAGTATCTGTTTTCTACAATGATTGAGATAATGAATGGTTGTCTGAAAATGCTCTTCATCCATATTCTCCTTTGATAAAGGTAATTTTTCACCACCTTAAGGTCCTTCAGAGTTTATTCTTGCCCCTGCTGGTTTGTCATTTCTATAAAGCAATTGCTAACTGACATTAATGGCAGGGAAGAGACTATTCTGCATAGTCTGACATGTTGATCAAGTAAAGTTTTATAAAAACACATGAGCTCAGAATATTCACCATCTTCTACCTCCAATATATTTGAATTACGACAGAAGATATACGGCTAGTTTAGGACTGTTTTCTTATACTCTTGTAACTGACTGTACCACCCAATATTTGATAGCAATTTAGTGCATTTGAAGGAGGCTATATATTTTCACCTAACAAATTGCCTTGGAAAGTGATGGAATCAGTATCATTGGCTGAATTTAAAATACATTAAGGACTGTACAAAGATTCAAAGTTTGACCAAGTTTAATTTGAATCATATCATCAAGGCAGACTTGTAAATTAAAATAGAAACTTGTTTTGAAGGAGCAAACCAAATCAAATGCCTTTGGCATGTTCTATTGCTGTTGGATGCATTTTGCAGATTGGATGGATTTTTTTCTGCTTCTATGTAGAACAGCGGTCCCCAACCTTTTCGGCTTTGAGGACCACCATCGGCGGGGGTGTGATGGGGAGAGCAGATGGTTTCATGCCTGTGCATGCCACTTATATAAATGCAGCTTCACATATTTGTCCACTCACCTGCTGCTTCTGTGGCGCAGTTCCAATGGGCCATGGCCTGATACAGGGCTGCAGACCAGGGTTTCGGGACCCCTGATGTACAAAACACGGTGTGTGATGGCTTTCTAATACTAATGAGTAGGCAGGGAGCAGGGAGATTTACTCTTTCATTAAATTCTATGCATATCTATGTTACACTATTTATAAGTATTAATAAGTTATACTTCTGTGTTGGTTCAACTCAGCTTTTATCACTCAGAATATAGATTTAGGATTAACCAATCTTAAGTTAAACTAGTATAATTTTAGGTCAAACATTTATTTTTACAATCTGTATTATTAGGGCAGTATTAATCTTTGTAAACGAGTTAACAGGTGACAGACTAACACGGGTAAAACTGCTAGAACTATTTTACAAAATGCTTAGATGGAAAGAGCTATGTGGACTTCTGTGGAAAATAAATCACAAAGCATGAGCAGCAGTGGTGGGTTCCTATCAGTGCTGTGCGGGACGCCGCACCGTTAGGAGCCCAGCGATGACATCATTTTTAGGCGCTTTTTTCCGGCTTCTCCGCATCCTGAGCTATCGAAAAAAAGCCCTCCCACCCGCCTTTGTTTCAATATTGACCTTTATTCTTCCTCTGAAGCACAGCTGAGAAGCTCCTCAGCTGTGTTTCGGCTTGTAAGGTCGTCCTAAGCATGCACAGAAGTTAAATCGCCCGATGGAATGCAAGTTCACTTCTGCGCAGGCTCGTGATGCGCACCGGTAGCGAAAATAACCGGAACCCTTCTCTGATGAGCAGCACTGAAAAAAACTTGCCACGTAGACTACATCCCACATATTTCTCATGTGGGACCGCTCAGTATGACTTCTCAAGATATTTGTGCCAAATATTCCATCTGGGCAAAGGGATGCCTGATATACCTTAATGCTATGCTGCATAGAGCTATGTAGGTGAAAAGTACTATTACAAACTGGAAACTTAGTGTAGTCAATGTAATGATTTTCCAATGAATATTATTCTGCAATGGAGGCATTGAACAAGCATAAATTCAGATGTTACATTACACAGTACCAGTTGAAGCTTCTGCATTGTTTCTAAAGGCTACCCAGTATAAAATGTGTTACATCAATGCAACCAGATACTGATCAAGGTATGAGTTAATGTCACCAGAACATTTTGGATCATGTGATGGATACAGTAGTCAATGGTGGACAAAGATCTCCACTGGCCACAATATCCGGTTTCATTTTTTGTTTAAACACTAGTCAGTAGTCCAGAAGTAACTCCGGATCACAAATTAATTCCTTCAGGAGACTAAGACTCCATCAAGAGGAACTAGCAGGATTGTTCCCATCAATCAGTCAAGAGTTTATTGCTGTAGATCAGGGGTACCCAAACTTGGCAACTTTAAGACTTGTGGACTTCAACTCCCAGAATTCTGGAAGTTGAAGTCCACAAGTCTTAAAGTTGTCAATTTTGAAGACCTCTGCTGTAGAATATCTTGAACTTGATAAAATTAATCTGATTTTGAGGGTGAAGGTTCATTCTCCATACTTGTGGGTTGGTTTTCAAATGTTTCATTACCAGGCTAGATAACATCAACCTCATCCTATACCCGATCTACAGATATCCGCCAGTATTACTAATCTGATTTTGTTTTGTTTCCTCCAGACCTATCCCTCAATATTTTTTCATTTTGCTTATGAAAGAACAAAATATTTTCCCTCCCTCTCAATGCTATTGAAAACTCTGTGCCAGAGTATTTTTTCCATTTTGTCATAGTGTAAAGGCGGCAACTGAGAAAGGTTTCATTTTCTTTCTCTGTGGGAAAACCACAGTGGGGTTATTATGAGTGATATAAGCCGAGAAGAATTTAGAAAAGAAAAGATGACAAATGAGAAAACTAGTGGCTTTGATTTATATTGTATACACAATAAAGAATTTGTAAAATGTCTGCTTTTACCATTGTGATCCATTGGAAAAACATTATCTGGAAATATTTAAAAAAAAACCTCATTATCCTGATACAATTAAAATATAATTTACTTTTAAAGCCATATATATTTTAATGAATATTGAAGCTGCAGGTTGTAAAGAAATTTGAAACTGTCTTAAATGTATTTTGTCTTAAATATTACATTGTTATTTTACACACACACACACACATACACACACACACTGGACCTCATGAAACTTTTGCCCTTCATTGTCTGTGCACTGAAACTCAGAGCATGAGAAATAAACAATGGAACTTGTAGTTTTAGTATAAAAGATAAATACAATTCTGTAGATATGATGGAGACTTTCTGGAGGACTCAATGACTACAATATAGCAACCAAAGATTATAGCTTGTTCAAAAAGAAAAGAAATACCGTATTTTTCGGAGTATAAGACACACCTTTTTCCTCCCTAAAAGTGGCTGAAAATTTGGGTGCGTCTTATACTTCCAATGTAGCTTTTTTTCCAGCCCTAACTAGGTGCTAACAGATCTTCCCAGCTCTTACCTTGTAGGCTTTTTCATTGTTACTCTCTCCAAAGAATGTTTTTCCAGCCCTAAGTCTTTGCAGAATTTTTTTTCATTGTTCTACTTGCTCCGAATAAGTTTTTTTCTAGCCCTAACCAGGTGCTAACTATCTTCCCAGCTCTTACCGGCTTGCAGGCTCTTTCATTGTTACTCTCTCAGAAGAAGGTTTTTTTTAAGTCCTAACCAGGGGATAAAATAATGTGCTGAAGCTGACCAGACTAAGGATGCTAGCCAGATGAATACCTGGTAGGCAGATTGTTTTCCCCTATTTTCCTCCCCAAAAACTAAGGTGCGTCTTATACTCTGGTGCGTCTTATACTCCAAAAAATATGGTAATAGAAAACCAGAAGGAAATTCACTGTTTGCTAAAATTATTTATATTCTTAGAAAGCGAATGAACTTTGCAGTGCTGAAAGGGAAATCCAAATTAGTAAGAAATAAAATTACTATTCTTGATGATATTTAATAACACCCCACCCCCTACTGCCCCAGGAAATGCTGTCATTTATGCCTTCCAAAAGTAAATTGAAGATTTTTCAAGAAGAAATGAAGTTGTGTGGTGGGATATTTTAATTACCTTGACATGTGTTTGGAGAAAAAAATCAGCCAAATATGGTTCTTCTAGTAAATTCCTGATAACTTCTTCTAAGTTAGCATTCTTGACTTGATATTGATCACTAAGTAAGAAAATAGTAGATGTATCAGAGAATGGAAGCCGCAGGAACTTTGGAGGAAATTGACAATTGAATGTCGAAATTCTTTATTTGAAGGGTATTTGAAACTGAGTGTAGTTAAATACCTATCTTGGTCTTCAAAAGAGCAGATTTTAATTAAAGTTATGATAAATAGGATTTCGTGGCAAGGAAGTAATGAGAAAGGAGATCGAGATGAAAAGGTTTCCTATAGAAGGAAGGATATTGAAAGCATAATTGCAGACAAGTTCACAGAAGGTAAAATTGGAGGAAAGCAGAAAAAGCCAATACAGCTACACAAAAAGCTTAGTGAAGATCTGATAACAAAAAAAGAAAATTGAAGAGGGTCAGGTCACAAAAGAATATAGACATTTAGCCCCAAGCTATAGAGCTTAAGTCAGGAAAGTGAAAGCTCAGAATGAGCTGAATTCAGTGAAGGATGTTAACAAAAATGATTTCTTCAGATATGTTCAAAATAATATGAAAAGACAAGAATCGGTAAATAATCTGCTCATTGAAGAAGGCAAAATGTTAACAGGTGACAAAGAAATGTGGGGGCTATTCAGCTCTTACTTTTGTTCAGTTCTCCCCAACAAAAGTACCAGTAACAAAAGTGTTCTACTTTTGCAATTGTGAAAATTAAGATGAAGGAGCAGGTTTTAAGGTTAAGTTTGATTTTTAAAAAAACCATCAGAAAATAATTATTTATTTTGAATGAATTTACCGTAATACTCAGGGCCAGATGCATCCTAGCCCAGTGATGGCGAACCTATTGCAAGGGTGCCACAGGTGGCACGCGGAGCCATATCTGTCGGCATGCGAGCCGTTGCCCTAGCTCAGCTCCAGCGTTCATGTGCGTGCACGCCAGCTGATTTTTGGCTCACGCGGAGGCTCTGGGAGGATGATTTTGGCCTCCGGAGGGCCTCCGGGGTGGCGGGGGGGGAGCGTTTTCACCCTCCCCAAGCTCCAAGAAAGCCTCTGGAGCCTGGGTAGGGCAAAAAACGGGCCCTACTGGGCCCACTGGAAGTTGGGAAATGGGGAGTGGGGGGGTCACACACGCATGCACAGGGGTGTGGGGCAAGTGGGGGGCTTTGAATTATGGGTGTGGGCACGCACGAGCGTACGATAGCGCATGCGCGCACTATTTTGGCACCCGAGGAAAAAAAGGTTCGCCATCACTGTCCTAGCCAGTGGTGGGTTCCTACCGGTGCGGTCCACTCTATAGCACTGGTAATGGCCCGCTGGTGATGTAATAGTACCAGTGCGGTCGGTTGCCGGTGCCTGGGCACTGCCATTTAAAAAAAATTTTTTTAATTTTTTTTTAAAAAATTTCTTCTGCGCAAGCCCAGAAGCCGAGCTTCCTGCACTACGCATGCGCTGCCTTCCTACCCCACAGTGAGTCCAAGCAGGGGAGGATGGCTGAGGGAGCATGTGAGACACTGAAAGAATGGGCGGCAGGAGCTATCTCCATTCCCCTCCCTTCACCAGTCCGAGAAGCCATGAACGTGCGGTCACATGGCTGGCAAGCCACACCCACAAAATAAGCCACGCCCACAGAGTGGTAGTAAAAAAATTAGGAACCCACCCCTGATCCTAGCATATTAAAAAAATAGATATCCTGCTGAAATCTTTACATAGTACCCTTAAGCAACCCCAAGGAATGGTGAACTAGAAGATAGCAGAGCTTCTCTCTCTTCAAAAGGGGAGTGGGGATATTTTGAATACTACAAATTAATGTATCATTAATACATAGAAAAGAGGATTCAAAAGCAGATTATAAAAAGATTGATCTTTAAGTACTGTACTTTGAAAGCAATTACAGAAGACATTGTGGAGTTGGCAAGAACGAATATCTTTTCTTTTATTATTTTATTTTTTAATCACATAACTTTTTAATGACTTGTAGAAATGCTGCACTGCAGACATGTTTTTATTTCAGTAGAACATTTTATAAAATTTCCATCACATCCTGGTTAGCAGGCTAATTAAGTGTGGGCTGGATAGTCTATTAAGTAGACACACAGCTTGCTGAAAAAGCCACATTTAAAGAATGCTCACCAATGGATCCTCATCAAATGTGTAGATAACAAAAATTGATGCAGTGGCCTAGAAGACAAATAAATTCAAAACAATGTTTGAATTTTGAGGTATTAGAAGTTTAGAAGTAACAGAAGGAAAATTAATTATTTTCATGAGTACCCCTAAATTTGCTCAGATTAGACTACTTTCCCCCCACAGTTTTAATTGATAGAAAGATATCATAGAAGCACCTTCTGCTTTTATTCCTGACCAGAGGAAGAAATGATTATGATTAACTTGACTGACCATGTTCCTTGCATCTATGTTTTCAAAATGTGTACTTCTTATTTGCTGTCATGTTTTCATTATGTTTGTCCCAAAATTTAAACCTTGCTGCTTGTTTTAATCACTTGTATTTGAATGTGATATAAATCTGAATAAGGGCCAGAAGCTGATGCATAATTGATTGTAATTCGGTTCCTGTCAGCAGCGTCCCAGAAATTTTGTTCAAGCAATATTGTGCTAATCTAAAAGTTACTTAGAAATTTATAGCATTAACCCCTGGGGAACACTGAAAATTTTGTTCAAGACTAAACATTTTCTGCTAAGCTGGCTGCTAGCTAATCATGCCTGCCTTCAACATGAGTTCAGCCATTTGGCTTCTGCAAAGTTGTATAGCTCATATTTCCTTCCCAACTCCCAGTTCCCCATCCATTTATCCCTTTCCTCTGTGGCAGTTTTAATCTTTTGATTTCAGAATTGTGTATCTGCCTTTCTAAGTATCTGTTTCAGACTTGAAGACCAGAATTACATTATTAGCAGGGGCGGGTTCCTAATTTTTTACTACCACTCTGTGGGTGTGGCTTATTTTGTGGGTGTGGCTTGCCAGCCATGTGACTGGGTGGGCGTGGCTTGCTGGTCATATATTAGTTATTTCAGAAAGATGTTACTACTATTTTTGCTATTTTATACCTTACATGAAAAGTTTTGCATACAAAGTGTGTGTTACACCATGGCAACACAGCAACCTTTATATGCAGAAAATGATATAGTTAAAAGACAAGCAAGTCTCATACAGCATTTTTGGTTTCAGTCATGGATTCCTTAGACAAAAATATTGAGGACTGTTAAAAGAACAGTATCTTTTAATAGTCCTCAATGTTTTCGTCTAAAGAATAATAGTATAAAACTATATAAAATTAACAGTATAAAAGGTTAAGCTTTTGGAAAACGCCCACTTTGGGAAGCTTTAGGCAAAAGCGAAGGAAAAGTGTCAAATGCAAGCTTATTATTTTCAAGCGAAGGAATGGGGAAAGACTTAATTGTCAGGTTTCTGGGCATGCGTAGAAGAATTTTTTTTTAAAAAATTAAAAAAATATTTTTTAATGGCGGCGCCCAGGCACCGGCAACCAACTGCACCAGTACTGTGACGTCACCAGTGGGCCACTACCGGTGCTATAGAGTGGACCGCACCGGTAGAAACCCACCACTGATTATTAGTGTCTTTCCCTTTCCTATCTGCATTTTAGGCCATAATCTCTCTTTAGTACTCTGTCTCTTCTCTTTAGCTGGACATGGCTATTTTCAGCAGCAGTGGCCCCAATCTTTTTTGTAGCAACATCTTGTGAAACCATGGTTTTTGTTACCTTCCCCCATTTTTTAAAACCATGGACATGAATTCTGAAAAGTAAATCGTGCCTCATTGTGAAACATAAATAAAATAGAACCTGTCACATTGTTAGATTTAAACAAGTAATTACAAGGCAGTAAAAATTAGCACAAAAAACCGTTTTATTCCAAGACCTATCAGCAGACAAATAGAGTGCTAGTCTATCATATTATCCCAATCTTATTTTATCTTTAATACAAATATTACAAGCATTTATTATTGTAGCAATATCTTATAATCTTTACAGTCTCTGCACTCTTGATGAAATTCTTTAGAATTCCAGTGTATAAACTGAATATATCTCTGTTTATAGTTGTGAGGGGAAAAGAAGCTTGAAATTCTAGGAAAGAAAACTCGAAAAATCTAGACAGCAATAACCTTCCCTAGTAATAATCCCCTTGGCTGTCCCCATTGGGAAATACCAATCTATAGCACTATATGACTTTGCTGTTCACTAACATTTCTTCCTTTTAAGATTAACAGCCTTTATAATATAATTTAATAAGATTAGAATGTGGCTAAGGAGACAGTACTATGTAAGCATATTTCATTCTATTCACCTATGGAGCATGTTTACTTTATTATTCCTTATCATATATGGTTTAGCAGATGAGCAAACATAGTAAACTATATGTAGGAAGTTAGCACCCACCCCTCTCCTAGAAGAATGAAATATTTTAGGAAATATTAAAAAGGCAGACTATTATATTTCCCTGGATGAGAAATGGAGAAGCATGCTTTTTTAGGCAGGAAGCAGACTCACTCTTAATAGCCCCCACCCTCTTCAATAGCCCACAGCAGATGTCAGCACTTAAGAGATAAAGAGATGGCTAGGTCTATTCATAAGCAAATATCCTCACCCAAGATCAAACAAATGTAGAATTAGCCCTCAGCCATAATAGGAATTGCCCAAAACACTCTTCATTATATCATCACCCAGCAAGATTCAACCAAGCCTGGGACTCAAGACAACCTACAAAGTTACCCCTGCATGGCCCCATGGGAATCTGACAACCAATCAGAATACAATCTTCGAGACTGCCTCCTACCACACAACTCCCAACAACCGGTGAGATCCCATAGAGTTGGTCTCCTCCAGGTCCCGTCAGCTAAACAATGCCGGCTGGTGGAGCCACGGGGGAGAGCCTTCTCTGTGGCTGCCCCGGCTTTCTGGAATCAGCTTCCTCCCGAGATCCGCATTACCCCCACCTTACTGGCCTTCCAGAAAGCCATTAAGACCTGGCTTTTCCGTCAGGCTTGGGGCCACTGACCTTGGTGACAACTAGCAAGGTTGGCCCAGGAGTGTATGGATGATTGTAATTATTTTAAATTTTAAATTTATTTTTTAACCTGTTTTTTAATTTTTTATAATTGATATATTGATTTGTATTTCTTCCTGCTGTGAGCCGCCCTGAGTCCTTCAGGAGTTGGGCGGCATAGAAATATAAACAAACAAACAAACAAACAAATAAACAAACAAATAAATAAATAAATAAATATCTTTCACAGGAACAGGAAGCAAGTTCAAAGTCCCAAGAGAGGGTATAAATATATCTCACTCTCCATTCTATGTGATCAGCTACCCAGGACTTCAAACCATGTGGTCCTGTCCACCATTAAACCATCTTTCCAAACAGTCTCCATGTTTCCACTGTCTTTCTCCCCACTTGCAACTGAACCCAGAGGGACATTTCTTCCAACATAAAATTTGTCATCTAATCTTCTTATCCTATAAAAGAGGGAACACTTGTTTTTAACATTCTTGCGCTTGAGTTCATTTTTGGGAAAAATGCTGTGACTAGGACAACTGAAATTTTTAAATTTAATCCCTGAATCTAACATTCTTCCTTCTCAGTTCTTCCTTAACTATTGTGTTTTATGAACCATGCCCTTTCAATTTTGCCAGGGTACTGCAGTGCCCAAAAATAAGGTGACCAGATTTTAATATTTGTAAAGCGGGACACCATTGATGGGCGGAGGGTTCTAGGGGAGCAAGACGGGAGGGGTCTGTCTCTCTTATCCTGCAGCTTTGTGCCCCCCCCAAACACCCCCCTCATCACAGCCAGGGGGGGGGGTTCCTACCAGTGCAGTCTTGCCTGTTCGTCGCAGCAGAGCCGAATAATGCAAAGTGTTCTGCTTGCGCAGAGGGCAAAAGAATGCAAATGGCGGCATCCTGGCGGCCGGGGAAAGCCGGCGGGGGAAGCCCCGCGCCGCGAACGCCACCAGCTTCTTCGGCTCTGCGGTGACGAACAGGCAAGACCGCCGCTGCCCCTCTCACTTATCCTCCCTCCCTGCCTGGCAGGAGGAGGCAGGCGAGGCAGGAGGCAGAGGGGTGTGTAGGGCAAATTCAAATTCAAAAAGCGGGACTTTTTTGAAACGCTCGGGACGCAGGACAAATTATTAAAAAGCAGGACTGTCCCACCAAAAGCGGGACGTCTGGTCACCTTACCCAAGAACCATTATCAAAGTAGTGATTTCAAGCAACAAACCAAGATATGTGGTGAATTGGATTTCTTAGAATGATATGTAAAGGCTGACTGACTAGATGCTTGGCAGTGGTATTGTTGTTGGGGATTAGTATGGGTGACAGCAAAATGAGAATAATCAGTCTTCCAACTCTGATCTTTTTGGGCTGCTCTTGGTAGCAACCAGGACCTCCAGTAAAACAGATCAGGATGAGAACTTCATGGATGCCCAGACTTAGAATGGAATAGAATTGAGATGCATTTCTTTCTGAATACATAAAATATTGTCCTATAAAAAACAATCAGAACTTAGATGAATCTGATCCATTTTCTTACTTAATACTCTTATAATTTCCAATAATATTTCCAGTAAAAATATGTTTTATTTCTTAGGATCTCAAAGCCAGTTCACATTGTTGGTGCATGCTTTACAAATATATCCCTTCCTTTTCTGAAGGCAATTTCTATTTGCAACGGCCTTCTGCGCAATCACTGAATTCAGGAATGTGATCTATTTCTGTGATTACTTTTAGAACAGCAAGTGATAGAATGATTTAAAAAAAAGAATTAAGATTTTCAGAAATGCACATTGGTAACTAAACTTATAGAATATCACACACTGCTTCAATTTCCAAGTATGTTAATGTGCCTTAATATCTTTAGCCACATTTATTTATTTAGGTATTTATTTATTTATATTTGATGAGATAGGAATTTATTCCTACCGAGGCGATATAGATCTTGTTCCCTTGAAGTCATCCTTATGTAGAAAATGAAACCGAGATTTAATTCTAATTAACAAAATATTTATTTCAGTATAAAAGTAACAAAACATAAATCTTAAATGAGCTACATTGTCCCAGTCAAGAATTCACATCTGCCTCGGGCGGAGGCTTGCAGGAGGAGGAGGAAGGAGGAGACAAAACTCTTGGAATGCACACATGCGTAGAAACACATATCACATGTCTGCTTAATTAGAAAATACAATAGATCTAGAAATATAGTAGAAGACTAAGAAATATAGCACAGAGGCTCAACTGGCAATATATTCACATCGTGACAATATTTCTATGCCGCCGAACTCCTAAAGGACTCTATATAATCTCGCTCTTAAAATTACATGTATTAGATTAAGTCTTGTACTATGCAATATAATCAGTTACTATCAGATGTATTTTACTGTTATGAAGAAGAACTTATGAAACACTTTGGCTTCATCATTTAAGAGCTTCCACAAAAAGAAGCATAATATTTCATTTATATTTTCTCTGGGAAGAGTCACATAAGGAGAAAATTCAGATGGAGGAAAAAAAAAAGCTCTTTTCCCTCCCAGGGAACTCACTTTTCTCATCAAGCATTCAGTTTATACATTACTAAATTTAAAAATCAATGTTACAGTGTTATTACATATTCTTTTTCTGCCTTTTCTGCAATTATCTAATAAGGAATATAACAATGAATTTAGCTTTCTTTCTTTAATGATATAATTGCTATACATATTTATTTTCAAGTACAATGCCAAAAGAAATATACAGGAAAAGGAAATAATTTTGAATATTTAATTATGCAATAAGAAAAGAGTGCATATTCAAGTTGTATTTAAACTAATCACTGTTCTTCTAAGGCAGTGGTTCCCAACCTGTGGTACGTGTACCACTAGTGGTACGCGAGGGCCTTCCAGGTGGTACGCGAACACTTTTGGGGTCATGAACGATTTTTAGTTAGTTATTTTTTACTTCATAAAAATGTTTACTGCCTAACACAAGATAATCTGGCAACGATTTGCAACTGTTGCCACACGCCACCCACCTGGTCCCAGCGGCGCGGGGCCAAAAAAGGAACGGTACAATTATGGAAATAAAGTGATATCTGATCGAATTTAGTTTCTCTGGAACCAGATGGTATGCGGCAACTGTATAGGACCTCCAAGTGGTACTCGATCACAAAAAGATTGGGAACCACTGTTCTAAGGCATGGTCCTCAAACTACAGCCCGCAGGCCACATGCGGCCTGCTGAAGCCATTAATCTGGCCCGTGCAGGACCACGAGGCTGTCCCTCCCACATTGCCCCGCTCACCCTTCGGCCGAGCACAGGACTTACCTTCACAAGCCCTGCGGGCTGGAACTAAAAGGTAAGGCCAACAATTTTGGGCTGCAGAGACGTTCTGGAGGCGGAGGAGGTAAAAAACGGGGCGGACAGATACCCCAGGACACAATGGCCCATTTTTGGCCAAAATACAGGCCATTTTTTCCTGTTTTGGGCCTGCAGAATGCTGCTGGAGGCAGGTAAGGTGAAAAAACGGGGCACACAGATGCCCCGGGAGGCCAAAAAACAGATGAAAATGGCCTGTTTTTCACCTCCCCCGCCTCCAGAAGATAGATAGAGAAAGAGAGATAGATAGACACACACACACACACACATACACACACACACAGAGAGAGAGAGAGAGAGAGAGAGAGGAGAGAGAGAGAGAGAGAAAGAGAGATAGGAGAGAGAGAGAGAGAGAGAAGAGAGAGAGAGAGAGAGAAGAGAGAGAGAGAGAGAGAGATTTCTCAAACTCCTTGGAGCTGAGAAGAATTGCTGCAAAACTGAATTTCCTGAAGTGGACCACTAGACTCCTAAACAATTGAAAAAATGATCTAGTAAAAAGAAAAGTCAACCAAAAGAGAAACATGCAAACAAAAGCAAATAAAACACCCCCAGGAGCAAAACAAATTAAAATTTAATTTGTGTGCATTGTTTAATGGACTGTTAAATTGGCCATGCCCACCTGGTCACATGACCTACCCATACCCACCCAGCTGGTCCGGCCCCCCAACAGTCTGAGGGACCATGAATTGGCCCCGTTTAAAAGGTTTGAAGATCCCTGTTCTAAGGCATTAATATGGTGCATTGTATTCATACTAGATAGGTTTCATATCTTAAGGCAGTTTACATATAGCCTCCAATTTTATCCTCACAAACAACTATATTTAATAGAAAGAGCTGAAAACGAGTATCTGTCCCAATCACCCTGTCATCTTGAATAATCATATCATAAAATGAATGTTGGTTTTCTAAGTTCACTTCAAATCTACTTGTCCATCATCTTCTTAAACTTCTTTAAGGAAGTGTGCTCACTCTCTTTCTCAGTAATTCATTCCATGTTAATTGATTAAAACTAGGCATTCCACTGTTGTTAATTATAGAAAGCTTTTTTTCAATATTTAGTTGAAATATTTATCTTTCTGAAAATTAAGAAATGTATGCAATTGGAATAACATTACTTTCTGTGTGTCATGTCTTCAGATATTTTTTAAATAGTATCATAGGTTATTAAATTTTCTTTTTTTCAAAGTTACTGTATATGAAGCCATTTATAATCATTTACCTTAGTGTGTCCTCATCTGACTCTGTTTCCTGTCTTGTGATCAACCTGGTTGCCCTTCTCTTGAAATAATGTGTTATCTAAAATTAAGTATGTAACTAAGTATGTCAGAGACCAAATTTCAGGCTAGAAACTTGAAGACTATGATGTATAGTCCTGCCTTGGACACAAAGCTAACTGGATGTCCTTGGGTCAGTCTCTCTTTTTCTCTCAGCCTCAGGAAATAGACAATGACAAACCACTTCTGAAATCTTACCAAGAAAACTGCAAGGATTTGTCTAAGCCCATGGTGGCGAACCTATGGCACGTGAGCCGTTGCCCTAAGTCACCTCCACTGCGTATACGTGCGTGCCGGCCAGCTGATTTTCGGCTGGCTCCACCCACGTCGCCAAATTCTCATTAATTCACTCTGGATCAGAGGTGTCAAACTCATGTTGTCACGGCAGTGTCATGTGACGTATTGGGACTTTTTCCCCCTTTGCTAAACTGGGCGTGGGCGTGGCCAGCGCATGATGCATCCAGCCCTCGGGCTGCGAATTTTTACAGTTCTGCTCTAGACTCTTCCCTGCTACTAGTACTAGAATAATTGTTCTGTAGTTCTGTAGTTTCCTGGGTTTTTCTTTTCCCTTTATGAAGAGAATGCTTGTTTTCCTCCGGTATATCTCCCAGTATAGCTCTTCCTATGAACACATTTAAGAACAAGTGTTCTGTCCCCACGGGTATTCCCCCAAAATAAGATGCACGAGCAGGAATTGGGAACAATACTCTTTTACTGCAAATAAATTCTTAGCCAGAGTTGAGTCTTTTGAAAAGAATATCAGTTATTTACAAAGTCTTCTCAGTATTTGGCTAGAGTCTCAGAGAGCAATGAATGAGCGTTATCTCACCTCGTGGAGGTTTTGGCGGAAATCCAAACTCTCATTAATCACAGGAAAAATGTTAACTGTTGATAATCCGAGCCACAGATACAAGAGCAAAATGCTGAAACCACAGAATGGGGTTGTTCTCTGCAATGAAGCCCCTCGTGACACCCTTAAATACCTTCAGGGCGTGGTCAGTCCCTGCATTACTACTCACGAGGAAGCCTCCTCCTGATTAGCCACTCATGTCTCATTGAGAACCTGCGTGCTCTGGCATCCAGAAGAGCCTCCTCCTCTTCTCCTGAGTCACTAATCTCAGGAGTTGCATCAGGTTCTAATTGTTCACCAGCCTCTGACCCCACGTCCTCTTCACTCTCCGTCTCTGGTGCCAGGAATACCGGTCTTCTGTACTGCACCCTCACTACCTCCGAATCCTCGGGATCGGCTGCTAATTGCACTGGACTCGACCTGGCCACAACAACAAGTTTATAACAAATAACAGAATTTAGCCTGATAGGGAATATTTAGTGATTAGGCCACTAGGCCATTAGTTACTCCTTCCAAAAAAAGTATGTGAACAAAGGAAAAACATTAATATATTCCTACACGCATCTAACACAGATAACTCTCACTAACACAGAAGTGTAGATAATATTATAGTCTTAATAATATTAAAATAGCACAGAGTTCTGCCTAGGCAGAGAAAGTTCATGTCAGAAGAGGAAGAGAAGAAGACAGGGCATCTGTACTGAAAAGGAATGTAGAACGCCTGCTTTTTGGTTCTCCGATGTTAGGAACGAGTAAGGTCAATGCTAAAAAAAGCAGAAGTGTTTCTATGGCAGCCTGTCTTGATATATCGTCAGATGAAAATGTGATAATTATGTATGTAGCTTTTCTCAAGGTCTGTTGCGTTTTCAACTTTCTTATATAAGATAACATGAACTTTTTTTGCCATAGTGATTGGTCTCAGTGATTCCCCGTTGCAGAGCATCTAGTGCAGTGTTTCCCAACCTTGGCAAGTTGAAGATGTCTGGACTTCAACTTCCAGAATTCCCCAGCCAGCATTCGCTGGCTGGGGAATTTTGGGAGTTGAAGTCCAGACATCTTCAACTTGCCAAGGTTGGGAAACACTGATCTAGTGAAACCTGGCTTATTGAGGCCACAAGAAGCCTGGGGAAAATGCTGTGCACTCAATGAAGCCTTAATTCTTCTAAAATATTCGGAGGTTTGTTCCTGAAAAGGAAAGCAAAAAGGATCATGGAATCTGAAGCAATTTCTCTATGAGAAAAAGGACAAACAAGGAACTGATATTATACAAGTATAAATATTATTTGCATTGCAAATATTACATTGCAGTGTTCCAATATTTGAGGGGCTGCCACAAAGAAGAGGGGGGGGTCAACCTATTTTCCAAAGCACCAGAAGGCAAGACAAAAACAATGGATGGAAACTAATCCAGGAGAGAAGTGTTGTGCCCCCCCCCAGCTGCCGGCCGAGCGGGCGGCAGACTCGGACGAGGAGGAGGTTGGGGAGAAAATTGAGCCAGTCCTGGAGTCTGGGGAAGGCTTTGATGGATGCTCTGCATCAGAAGCAGAGATAGAGCCAGGGCCGTCCGACATTTCCAAGCTGCTTTCAGAGTCGGAGATAAGTGGGGAAGAAGAACAGCTGGGGCCTGTTCCAGATGCATGTATGTGCAGAGCTGTCAGGAGAGGAGAACAACTGAGGAACAGGGGCCGACTTGGGAAGAAAGGCTCACGTGGATGCTGAATGGCCCCTCTCTGGCTGGGGAATAAATAGAAGCAAAAGGGGAGTGGTGGTTGCAGGAGACAACAGTTCGTATTTCATTTGGAAGATTTGCTTATCGTGGTTCATGCCTCAGACACTTCTTGCCAGGAATTAATTTACAGCTTTGTGACTGGAAGCTCTTGGCCTAGCAATTATCCAAGGACTAATAAAGTCTGTTATTGCAATTAACCCGTGGAAGGATTATTGCCTGGACTTTTCTATGTGTGAATGCCATGAATTCACAGTAGTTAAATAAAGAGGGTTTTTCCCAGACAAGGAGTCTGTTTCTTGGTTCTGCTAAGGCTGGGTCAGAACAAAAAGCAACACAGAACTAAGGAGAAATTTCTTAACAGTGAGAAGAATTAACCGGTGGAACAGCTTGCCTTCAGAAGTTGTGGATATAGAATAGAATAGAATAGAATAGAATAGAATAGAATAGAATAGAATAGAATAGAATAGAATAGAATAGAATAGAATAGAATAGAATAGAATAGAATAGAATAGAATAGAATAGAATAAGCGTTGGAAGGGACCTTGGAGGTCTTCTAGTCCAACCCCCTACTTAGGCAGGAAACCCTAAACGGCTTCAGACAAATGGTTATCCAACATCTTCTTAAAAACTTCCAGTGTTGGAGCATTCACAACTTCTGGAGGCAAGCTGTTCCACAGATTAATTGTTCTAACTGTCAGGAAATTTCTCCTTAGTTCTAAGTTGCTTCTCTCCTTGATTAGATTTTATTTAGATTTATTATTAGAGTTGGAAGGGACCTTGTAGGTCATCTAGTCCAACCTCCTGCTCAAGCAGGAGTTCCTACACCCTTTGAGACAGATGGCAGTCCAGTCTCCCCTTGAAGGTCACAAGTGTTGGGGCTCTCACAACCTCCGCTGGCAAGCTGTTCCACTGGTTGATCCCTCTCAACTTCAGAAAGTTTCTCCTCACTTCCAGGTTGAATCTCTCCTTGGTCAGCTTCCATCCATTATTCCTTGTTTGGCTTTCTGGTGCCATAGAGAACAGCCTGACCCACTCCTCTCTGTGGCATCCCCTCAAGTGTTCTGGAGTGGATGCCACAGGATATTCCATCACTGGAGGTTTTTGAGACTGGACTGCAGTTATCTGAAATAATAATAATAATAATAATAATAATAATAATAATAATAATAATAATAATAATAATAATAATAATAATAATAATAATAATAATAATAATAATAATAATAATAATAATAATAATAATAATAATAATAATAATAATAATAATAATAATAATAATAATAATAATAATAATAATAATTTATCCCTGATCCTGCCTTTTGCCATCAAGAGGCAGTTAGATTGCTTCCCCCCCATCCCTGATCCTGCCTTTTGCCATCAAGTGGCAGTTAGATTCCTTCTCCCCCCCATCCCTGATCCTCCTTTTGCCATCAACAGGCAGTTAGATTCCTTCTCCCCCCCCATCCCTGATCCTGCCTTTTGCCATCAAGAGGCAGTTAGATTCCTTCTCCCCCCCATCCCTGATCCTGCCTTTTGCCATCAAGAGGCAGTTAGATTGCTTCCCCCCCCCCATTCTGCCGTTGCCGGTCCCAAGCCCGGATGAGAAAGGAGGAGGGTTGGGGTCAGGTTGGCAACTTGGCCTCATAAAAAAAAACTCGCCAACCCATATAACATGGTGAAACAAATGAAGAAAAATTCTATACCGCATCGGTCATCATGCGTGTTAACAAGGGCCGCGGCGGATGTTGAGGTCCCTGGACATCCGTCGACAAGTGGGCTACAAGTGGTCCAGCCAACAAAACGACAAAAATATAGTGCAGATGAAAATTGTGCCATAATGGCCTGTTATTACAACTCAGAGCCAGAAAGAAGAGGTTATTTGAAGCGAATGCATGAACTATGGAAACAACAATATCCAGATTCAAATGTTAGCGAACAACGACTAGCAGATCAAAGGCGATTTATTATACGAAATAATGTGTTCAGTGAAATTGAACTTGAGAAAATTCAGACAAATAACATCTTGCCAGTAGAGCAAAAAGGCAACAAAAGAAGGAGCAGGGGCACAAAAGATCAGCTCCTAATTGACAAAATGATACTAGAAAACTGTAAGAACAGAAAAACGAACTTGAATATGGTCTGGATTGATTACAAAAAGGCGTACGACTCACTGCCACACAGCTGGATCATCAAATGCTTAGAAACTATTGGCATCAGCAAAAATATTACATCATTCACTGAAAAAGCGATGAAACAATGGAGAACTGTGTTGACAGTAGGGAATGAGAACTATGGAATGGTTAATATCAAGAGAGGAATTTTTCAGGGAGATTCACTTTCACCCCTCCTCTTCATCATCGCAATGATCCCACTATCAGTAATCTTAAAAAAAATGAAACTTGGATACCAAATAGCCAAAGACGCTGAAAAAATTTCACATTTATTGTATATGGATGATTTGAAACTGTATGGAAAGTCAGAAATAGAAATCCAATCACTGACCAACACAGTCCTAATATTCAGCACAGATATCTCAATGCAGTTTGGCATGGAAAAATGTGCCACTGTATCTATGAAAAGGGGCAAAATCACTACATGTGATGGAATTGAAATGCCCAATGGCCAATTAATTAAATGCAATCAAAATGAAGCCTATAAATATCTGGGCATTCTGCAGTTGGATAACATCAGACATGGAGATGTGAAAACTATCATTAGAAGAGAGTACACCAACAGAGTTAGGAAAATTTTGAAATCTAAATTAAATGGTGGAAACACCATCAAGGCCATGAATACCTGGGCAATACCAGTCATAAGATACACGGCTGGTATAATTAACTGGACACAAGCTGATTTGGACATTTTGGACCGAAACACCAGAAAACTAATGACAATGCACTACAGTTTACATCCACGTAGTGACACTGATAGACTTTACCTGCCCAGAAAATCAGGTGGCAGAGGACTACTACAAGTAAAGCAAACAGTTGAAGAAGAAAAGCATGCATTGGCGGATTATTTAAAAGAAAGTCAAGAACATCTATTAATTGAAGTAAAGAACAAAAATCTACTGAAGGTCCAACAGACGAAACAAGAATACAGAAAAAATGTGATAAAATCAAGAATGGAGAGTTGGCAAAATAAAGCATTACATGGCCAATTTCTGGAAAAAATAAAAGACAAAGTGGACAGTGAAAAAACTTGGTTATGGTTAACATCTGGTACTTTAAAGAAAGAAACAGAATCATTGATCCTGGCCACACAAGAACAGGCAATTCGTACAAATGCCATAAAGGCCAAAATTGATAAATCTTCAAATGATGCTAAATGCAGATTATGCAAGGAAGCTGATGAAACTGAAGCCCATGTGCTCAGCTGCTGCAAGAAAATCGTGCAGACTGATTACAAATTACGACACAACTCTGTTGCACAAATGATCCACTGGAATTTATGCAAAAATTATAACATCCATACTGCTACAAACTGGTGGGAACACAAGCCTGAAAAAGTCACTGAAAATCAGATGGTCAAGATCTTGTGGGATTTTCGTATACAAATAGACAAGGTACTGGCGCATAATACACCAGACATCACGCTGGTCGAGAACAACAAGGTGACTATAATTGACATTGCAATACCAGGAGATAGCAAGGTCGATGAAAAGGAACACGAAAAAATCGCAAAATACCAGGACTTAAAAATCGAAATTCAACGATTATGGCACAAACCAGCAGTGGTAATTCCAGTAGTGATTGGAACACTGGGTGCTATCCCAAAAGCACTGGAATTACATTTAAAACAGCTCAAAATTGACAAAATCACCATCAGTCAAATGCAGAAAGCCGCACTGCTCGGTTCCGCACATATACTTCGAAAATACATTATAACTTCCTAGGCCCCTGGGTGGGGCTCGACTAGTAATCAATGCCAAATCCGGCGAAACAACTGGCCGCTGTGATACAATTGTATAATAATAATAATAATAATAATAATAATAATAATAATAATAATAATAATAATAATAATAATAATAATAATAATAATAATAATAATAATAATAATAATAATAATAATAATAATAATAATAATAATAATAATAATAATTATTATTATTATATTATATAATTATAATATAATTTATAATTATATAATATAATTATATAATTATATAATTATTATTATTATTATTATTATTATTATACAATTGTATCACAGCGGCCAGTTGTTTCGCCGGATTTGGCATTGATTACTAGTCGAGCCCCACCCAGGGGCCTAGGAAGTCGTAATGTATTTTCGAAGTATATGTGCGGAACCGAGCAGTGCGGCTTTCTGCATTTGACTGATGGTGATTTTGTCAATTTTGAGCTGTTTTAAATGTAATTCCAGTGCTTTTGGGATAGCACCCAGTGTTCCAATCACTACTGGAATTACCACTGCTGGTTTGTGCCATAATCGTTGGATTTCAATTTTTAAGTCCTGGTATTTTGCAATTTTTTCGTGTTCCTTTTCATCGACCTTGCTATCTCCTGGTATTGCAATGTCAATTATAGTCACCTTGTTGTTCTCGACCAACGTGATGTCTGGTGTATTATGCGCCAGTACCTTGTCTGTTTGTATACGAAAATCCCACAAGATCTTGACCATCTGATTTTCAGTGACTTTTTCAGGCTTGTGTTCCCACCAGTTTGTAGCAGTATGGATGTTATAATTTTTGCATAAATTCCAGTGGATCATTTGTGCAACAGAGTTGTGTCGTAATTTGTAATCAGTCTGTGCGATTTTCTTGCAGCAGCTGAGCACATGGGCTACAGTTTCATCAGCTTCCTTGCATAATCTGCATTTAGCATCATTTGAAGATTTATCAATTTTGGCCTTTATGGCATTTGTACGAATTGCCTGTTCTTGTGCGGCCAGGATCAATGATTCTGTTTCTTTCTTTAAAGTACCAGATGTTAACCATAACCAAGTTTTTTCACTGTCCACTTTGTCTTTTATTTTTTCCAGAAATTGGCCATGTAATGCTTTATTTTGCCAACTCTCCATTCTTGATTTTATCACATTTTTTCTGTATTCTTGTTTCGTCTGTTGGACCTTCAGTAGATTTTTGTTCTTTACTTCAATTAATAGATGTTCTTGACTTTCTTTTAAATAATCCGCCAATGCATGCTTTTCTTCTTCAACTGTTTGCTTTACTTGTAGTAGTCCTCTGCCACCTGATTTTCTGGGCAGGTAAAGTCTATCAGTGTCACTACGTGGATGTAAACTGTAGTGCATTGTCATTAGTTTTCTGGTGTTTCGGTCCAAAATGTCCAAATCAGCTTGTGTCCAGTTAATTATACCAGCCGTGTATCTTATGACTGGTATTGCCCAGGTATTCATGGCCTTGATGGTGTTTCCACCATTTAATTTAGATTTCAAAATTTTCCTAACTCTGTTGGTGTACTCTCTTCTAATGATAGTTTTCACTTCTCCATGTCTGATGTTATCCAACTGCAGAATGCCCAGATATTTATAGGCTTCATTTTGATTGCATTTAATTAATTGGCCATTGGGCATTTCGATTCCGTCACATGTAGTGATTTTGCCCCTTTTCATAGATACAGTGGCACATTTTTCCATGCCAAACTGCATTGAGATATCTGTGCTGAATATTAGGACTGTGTTGGTCAGTGATTGGATTTCTATTTCTGACTTTCCATACAGTTTCAAATCATCCATATACAATAAATGTGAAATTTTTTCAGCGTCTTTGGCTATTTGGTATCCAAGTTTCATTTTTTTTAAGATTACTGATAGTGGGATCATTGCGATGATGAAGAGGAGGGGTGAAAGTGAATCTCCCTGAAAAATTCCTCTCTTGATATTAACCATTCCATAGTTCTCATTCCCTACTGCCAACACAGTTCTCCATTGTTTCATCGCTTTTTCAGTGAATGATGTAATATTTTTGCTGATGCCAATAGTTTCTAAGCATTTGATGATCCAGCTGTGTGGCAGTGAGTCGTACGCCTTTTTGTAATCAATCCAGACCATATTCAAGTTCGTTTTTCTGTTCTTACAGTTTTCTAGTATCATTTTGTCAATTAGGAGCTGATCTTTTGTGCCCCTGCTCCTTCTTTTGTTGCCTTTTTGCTCTACTGGCAAGATGTTATTTGTTTCCAAATAATCCATTATGTTATCTGCAATTATCCCGGTGAGTAATTTGAAGGTTGTTGGCAAGCATGTTATTGGTCTGTAGTTTCCAGGTGTTGTTCCTTTAGTTGCATCTTTCTGAATCAAGTATGTTTTTCCAGTTGTCAACCATTCATCAATTTGACCATTTTGTAGCATTTCGTTCAGTTGCTTGGCCAATATTGCATGCAAACTGGTCAGATATTTGAGCCAGAAACCATGTAATTGGTCATTTCCAGGTGATGTCCAGTTCTTTACTTTTTTTATTTTTTTTTATTTTATTTTATTTTTTACTTTTTTTATTATTATTATTATTATTATTATTATTATTATTATTATTATTATTATTATTATTATTATTATTATTATTATTATTATTATTATTATTATTATTATTATTATTATTATTCGCATTTGTATGCCGCCCACTCCACAGAGACTCTGGGCGGCTCACAACAACAAAAATTTACATGCAACAATAAATATAAAAATCATTGGCCCCAGGCCTGTCGACAAAGCCAGGTTTTTAGTGCTTTTCTGAAGGCTGGCAGGGTGGGAATAATGCAGATCTTGGGGGGGTAGTGTATTCCAGAGAGCTGGTGCTGCCACAGAGAAGGCCCTCGTTCATATAGGTATAAATGGTATAGGGTCTCCTGCTTGAGGCTTTCAAGAAGAGACTGGACTGCCATCTGTCAGAAATGGTGTAGGGCAGGGGTGTCAACCTTAAGGCCTGCGTGCCGGATTTGGTCAGTGGGGTGCTTAAATCTGGCGTGGCAGGGGAAGGATACTGCAAAATCTCCATTCCCACCCCACTCTGGGGCCAGCCAGAGGTGGTTTTTGCCCGTTCTCCGAACGACTCAAAATTTCTGCTACCGGTTCTCCAGAACCTGTCAGAACCTGCCTGATTTCACCCCTGCTTTTGATACTCTGAAGAAAGATCATATATTTGATCTTTATTTATCAGGCAGTATTCATTAATTCCTGCAGAAATACTTTGTTTCATCTTCAGCAAACAACAAAGCAGCATTTGTGCTGAAGACAAATCCCAATTATGACTGCCAGGTGGAGAGACAGATGTTCCCTCTGAAGGCAAAATGATCTGATCCTTAAAGTTTTCTTCTTCTTTTTTCTTCTTTATATAATATTATGACTTGACCCATGTAATAAGACCTGGATCTTTAAAGCAGAAAAAAAGAAAGAAAGCCATCTTGATATAAAATATAGGATGTAGCAACAATTGTTGCTACAACAAGGAGCTGAAGTGGTGCAGTGGTTAAATGCAGCCATTGCAGGCTGACTGCTAGTTCAACAGTTCAGCTGTTCAAATCTCACTAGGCTCAAGGTTGACTCAGCCTTCCATCCTTCCGAGGTGGGTAAAATGAGGACCCAGATTGTTGGGGGCAATATGCTGAACTTTGTAAACCGCTTAGAGAGGGCTGTAAAGCACTATGAAGCGGTATATAAGAAAAGTGCTATTGCTATTGCTATAATTGTAGTTTACAATGCTACAATTCTGGATATGCCTATCCATTATTTAAATCACAACACATTTCTTGCTTTATTCATCTGAATATTTGTTCTTTAATGCTGAAATGTAACAAATACTCATCAACAAAACACTGGCTCTCATATCCACTATTCATAATAATTGTTTAGAATTGTTTAGAAATGTATTATAGATATCCAACACATTATAGATAAGGCTACTGTTTTAGTGAAAGATATTATAAAGTTCAATATGCAGAATTTGACATTGGACTGTATGGGTCCACTTTCTACCTGAATGGAAGAAACACAAAGCTCAGACTTCCATATGAAGTATGGTGAACTAAAGGCAGCTCTGCAATAGTGGGGATAATGACTGTGTCAAAGAACAAACAACCAGCAAGTGGACTAGTACCTTGGAACCTCTTGAGATAATGAATGGATGGGAGATTGTCTACAAGTTCTTTGGATAGCTGCTCCTTGCAAGGAGACTGCTGGACAATTTCCCATTGGTTTGAGCACCAAGCAATGATGGGATCTGATGCAGGGGTGAAATGCTACCAGTTTGGGCCGGTTTGCCCGAACTGGTAGTAAAAAAATGCTACTGGTTCACAGAATACTAAAAAAAGTTTTTAAATAAAGTTCCGACGATCGCGCATTGCACAGCTGATCTTCGGAACTTTCCCCCACACACCCCGAAGCCTGCTAGGCCAAAACAGGGGGTGGGGGTTGAAAAAAAGAAAGAAAGAAAGAAAGAAAGAAAGAAAGAGAGAGAGAGAGAGAGAGAGAGAGAGAGAGAGAGAGAGAGAGAGAGAGAGAGAGAGAGAGAGAGAGAGAGAGAGAGAGAGAGAGAGAGAGAGAGAGAAAGAAAGAAAGAAAGAAAGAAAGAAAGAAAGAAAGAAAGAAAGAAAGAAAGAAAGAAAGAGAAAGGGAGGGAGGGAGGGAGGGAGGGGAGGGAGGGAGGGAGGGAGGGAGGGAGGGAGGGAGGGAAAAAGGAGAGGAAGGAAGGACTACAAACCTGGCACTAGACGCAGCTTCAGAGGATAATCCAGGGCTGGAAGGGACCTGGAGGTAATATAGTCTAACCCTGCTCCAGCAGGATATTGTTAAAGTGAGTTTCTGTCTTTTGATCCCCCAGTCACATGACTACATAGCCATGCCCACCCAGTCACATGACCCTACCAAGCCACGCCCACCAAGCCATGCCCACAGAACCGGTAGGAATTTTTTTTAGATTTCACCACTGATCTTGCTTGCAAGCCTTTAAAGAGAAATGCTGATTTTCATACTTGATCTACAAAACAGGATTCCCCACACTGGGGGAAAATAAAAAGAAAGGATAAAAGGATAATAAAGAAGAAAAAAGAAATATATAAAGAAGTGACTTTAAATCTTCATCACAAGTATAAAAAATGTAAAAACTTGTCATATCCTTATAAGGTTAAATAGGTATCTATTGATTCCCTATCCCATCTCTTATCAATAAGCAAATGCATAAAACATTCTCATTCTGTAAGTCTACTTTACCTTACTTTTTACTACTGTAATTAAAATGCTTAATAAAAATTGCATAAAAAGGAAGGAACATAAAGTTCTTGATCATTAGTATATCCAGAAAAGTCTCAAATATGCACATATGAAGGAGAACCTGTCAACTTTGTAGATGACGCTAAATCTTTCAGAGTTGGTTCCTGGTTTTGTAATTGCCTTCTTATTAAATGCATGTAGCATACATAACTAATTTTGAAGTCTTTGTGTTCAGTGGCAGAAAATCATCCATTGGGCATAGATATTTTCAAATTCAGTCTTAGGTATCTATTGAAAAGCAGTTGCCTCGTATATAGTAGCTAAAGTCCTGAGTTGTTACCATTAGTTAAGGCAGACATGTAAATAACAAGTCTGATCTAACATGAAAATCTTCCTACTGCTTTAATTCCCATTTCATAATTTGATCAATAAATAGGAATACCTAAAAAATGTACTTCATTAACTATTTTTAAATCTTTTATAAGGTTCTGTCTGCACCTATTTTACTAGTTCTTTGATTCCATAAGCTTTAACAGATTAACAGAGTTGGAAGGGACCTTGCAAGTCATCTAGTCCAACCCCCTGCCCAAACAGGAGACCCTACATCTGCCTCTACGTAGGATTGAACTCACAACATCCTGATAATGAGGCTTACAAAGAGAAGGAAAGTCTACCTCTGTGCCCTCCTAAGTGGTTATTCTAAGCTTGCCATCCTATCTGTGTCCCTTGGCAATTTATAAAATAATAAAATGAAATATGGTTCAACCACCAGACAAAAGTTGTCAATTTTTGATTTACAATCTCATTGACTGAAAAATCACCAATGTATATTGCATCCAAATTAACAATAAGACAAAATAAGTTTTAGGATTGAATGAAAGAATGATGAACAACTATGGGCCAGGGAAATCAAACATAAATTAAATATACAGGGAGTGCAAAGGGAAAAAAGCAACATATGATTTACATGCAATTATGAATAGTAGTTGAAAAATGATGAAGAAAAAAATGTCAATTACATAGGGATATTGAAAGCATTTCATACTGGCACATGCAGCATTTAAAGCAGAAATACTTATGCTTTAATGCCAATCAGACACCATTTGCTTCCTGTAAACATTGCCCCATGCTGCATTAATATCTGCCTACCACTTTAGAGAACAGGGATAATGAATTATATTTTAGAAAAATAAAATAATTTAAATAGTAGGAAGGCACTATAGCCGTCTTCTGGTCAAATGGATGGAAAAACAGAAAATACTTCAAAATAATTATCTGCAATTTCTTTCTACCTGGGAGATAGAGATAGTGATAGCAGTAGTGACAACTAGAGAGACAGAGAGAGAAAAAACCATTTTTTAAATAGGAATTGCCGCTTCTTAAAAAGTCCTAGTGAATTTCTCTTCCCCTCAGAAATCATATAAAGCAGCGAACCGGTAGCAGCGATGGTGGGAGGCTCTGCCCACCCACCTGGGATGCTTATGCGCATGCCTTCAGACATTGTGGATGTTCCATCATTGGAGGCTTTTAAAAGAGGCTGGTCAGAGACCTGTCTGGAATGGTATAGGGCAGGGGCAGGTTCTTAATTTTTTTACTACCACTCTGTGGGTGTGGCTTATTTTGTGGGTGTGGCTTACCAGCCATGTGACCGGGTGGGCGTGGGCCTTGGGAGCTTGGCAGCGGCCGGAGAAGCGGGGGGGGGCATTGCCCACCTGCAATGCAGTCCCCCAAAGCGAGAGCAGCAAGACCACAGCAGTGGTTCTTTTAGGAGGCTCCGTCTGGCCTGAATGCTTCTCCCCATTCGATGATCCTAGGCTCCTGCTGCCCATTCCCCCTCCCCTCAGCAGCTCAAGAAGCCTCGAACATGCAAAAATGCCTGTGATCATCACCACACATTCGTGGCTTCTCGGACTGCTGAAGGGAGGGGAATTGAGATAGGTCCTGCCGCCCATTTCCCCCTCCCCTCAGCAGCTCGAGAAGCCTCAAACGTGCGAAAATGCCTGGGATCATCACCGCACGTTCATGACTGATGAAGGGAGGGGAATGGAGATAGCTCCTGCCGCCCGTTCTTTCAGCGTCTCACACGCTCCCTCAGCCATCCTTCCCTGCTTGGACTCACTGTGGGGTAGGAAGGCAGCACATGCGCCATGCCGGAAGCTTGGCTTCTGGGCATGTGCAAAAGAAATTTTTTAAAAAAATTTTTTTTATTTTTTTTTTAATGGCGGTGCCCAGGCACCGGCAACTGACCACACCGGTACTGTGACGTCACCAGTGGGCCGCTACCGGTGCTATAGAGTGGACCGCACCGGTAGGAACCCACCACTGGTATAGGGTCTCTTGCTTGAGCAGGGGGTTGGAGTAGAAGGCCTCCAAGATCCCTTCCAACTCTGTTATTCAGTTATTATCTGTAAAGTCCTGTTTTCTGTGACTTCAAAAAACTTTAAACACAAAGACTCCATCTTCGGATTTCTTTCTTTTTACTAACTGGCCAACATCAAAAGCTTTTCCTACTCTATTCCGATTCATATTTGTTTTACAACTGTTAAAAATTGTTTTAAAAAAGGACAGTTTCTTGTTCCTGTGTAATCTGCCAAATTATTACCACTATTCTGTCCACTGCTGCAGACTTCTCAAACCGTGGGTAGTTTACCTGACAAAATTTTGCAAACTAGACATCTGTTTCCAAGACTACAGAATAGACCAGAAGAAAACAGCATGAGGGCAAGTTTGAAAAGCACAACAGCTTGATTTGTCAGTTTCCTGAAAGCTCCTACAATATTTAGATGATAGCAGTGAGCTGGAAACTGCAGATGGCTCTTAAAATAACAGTGAAATCTGGAAAGAAAACAATGCTGTTTTGAGACTACCATAAGACATTTCCTCTATGTTTGAGTATGATTACCTTTTATATTAAAAACAGAAAATACCAACAAGCATAGAGTAGCAAAACATTATCATTGTCTCCTCTTATAGAACATGGAAAAGGAGACCTGATTGGTTTATAAAAGGGAACTTGTAGGATCCAGTCATTTGTAGACATATAAATTCTTTGTAAAATTCCAGGGCATTATGAAATGCAACATAGAAAACTGTTGGAATAAGGAGGATATGCTAAAAGTCTTCTCCCACCAACCCAAATTGGATTCTACAAGTCTTCTCCTATGTTTCATGTGTGTATGTTTGTGTGTTGTACAGTATATCTGTGTGTGTGTGAGAGAGAGAGAGAAAGAAGGGCATATGGGGCAAAAATTATTTGAAATGCTGTAATCCATAAAACACACTGCATTGTGTCATTTCTACTTATTTGTCTTGTTTATCAAAAATCAGTATTTATTCAATTTGATGTGTATCCCATTTTTATTTGGTGTAACTGAAAGAAGTGTTTGCACAAGGCTTGTCACGTAGTGAATATTGTCAGTTGTATGTCTATGCAGGGTGATGCACCCCTACCCTAGTATTATGATACATTCCAATACAAGCAGAACATGTGATGTGATCTTCTGCGCATGTGTGCATTCCTGATTCTCCGTTATTCTCTTTGACTTGACTCTTGACCGGAACGGTCGCATTTCCTTAGCAAGAATGTAACTATTCAGAATTTATTGTTTTTGTACCGAAATAAATATTTTCTATTAGACTTTTAATCTCGGCTTTATTTTCTAAATACCGTATTTTTCGGAGTATAGGACGCACCTTTTTACTCCCAAAAAGGGGGTCAAAAAGTGGGTGCGTCCTATACACCAAATGCAGCCCCCAACCCCCCCCAGCCCCCACCCTTCGGAGGTTTTCCCCGCCGCCCGCCGCTGCCTCCGCCACTGCCGCTTGCCCCCCCCACTGCTTGCCCCCGCCGTCCCCGCTGTTGCTTGCCGCCGCCACCACCGCTGCTTGCCCCCGCCACCCATTCCTGAGCTAGCACCTTTCGAGGTGCCACCGCTCCGCTTCGATCCCCACCGCTGCCCGCTTGCGAGCGAGCGGGCGTACGAGCAGGCGAGGCGTGGCGGCAGGCAGGTGTCTTGGAAGCGCCGAGGGCAGCACGCACGTCCGGGATGCCGCTTAGCCGGCAGCAGCGGGCGCAGCGAGTCCCGTCCTTATGCGCGTCCCCGGCGCTTGCTGTGGTGACGCTGTTTTCTCCGAGACCTTTGTCTACTGCTCCTTCTCCGAGACAAAGGTCTCGGAGAAA
The DNA here is from genome assembly GCA_023053685.1 of Diadophis punctatus similis. Lineage (NCBI taxonomy): Eukaryota > Metazoa > Chordata > Lepidosauria > Squamata > Dipsadidae > Diadophis > Diadophis punctatus. Next base: position 13,394,868 of record JALIGW010000006.1, on the reverse strand, counting down.
ACAGTGTCGCCACAGCAAGCGCCGGGGACGCGCGTGGGGACGGAACTCGCTGCGCCCGCTGCTGCCGGCTAAGCGAGAGGGCTGCCCTCGGCGCTTCCAAAACACCTGCCTGTCGCCGCGCTTCGCCTGCTTCCTCAGCTCTTTGGCCGGGAAAACCAGGAGCCGCCGCTTTCGCCGCAGATCTGCTCAGCTCAAGTTGCAGCCCTTGAGCTTCAGGAGGGAACTGGCTGCGAGACCGGGAGGACTTGTGGACTTCAACTCTAGCTAGCATGACTGGAGGAGGAATTCTGGGAGTTGAAGTCCACAAGTCTTAAACTTGCCAAGGGGGTGCAAGGGTCTTCAAACTTGTGGACTTCAACTCCCAGAATTCCTCCTCCAGTCATGCTAGCTCAGGAATTGGAGTTGAAGTCCACAAGTCTTAAAGCTGTCAAGTTTGAAGACCCCTGGGTTCGGGGTGCAAGGGTCTTCAAACTTGGCAAGACTTTTTACAACCATGTACACTTTTTACAAACTTCAAACTTGACAGCTTTAAGACTTGTGGACTTCAACTCCCATTTCTGAGCTAGCATGACTGGAGAAGGAATTCTGGGAGTTGAAGTCCACAAATCTTAAAGCTGTCAAGTTTGAAGTTTGTAAAAAGTGTACATGGTTGTAAAAAGTATACATGGTTGTAAAAAGTATTCTGCTACACTGGTATTTTATTAAATAATATATTACTACACCATTTGGTTCAGAATACTTTTTTCCTTGTTTTCCTCCTCTAAAATCTAGGTGCGTCCTATACTCCGGTGCGTCCTATACTCCGAAAAATACGGTATCTGGATTCCAACGAAAGATCCACATCGCCTCTATGAGATTTATTCTCACCTTAACAAGGCTCTCTTCTATTCTTTCCACAACAATGCACCTGTGATGTAGGTTGGACAGAGAGAGGGACAAGGTGGCCCAAAGTCACCCAATCCGCCTCTGTGCTTAAGGAAGAAAGATAACTCACAGTTTCCCCTAAATATATAATTATAGAAAAATAGATGTGTAATTATCAGAATAATTTTTTGAACATTATTTAAATTATTTGAAAGATCAAAGCCCTGGGGATCTTCATAGCACTTGCTTTAATTAGCAATAGCAATAGCAATAGCACTTTACTTATATACCGCTCCATAGTGCTTTACAGCCCTCTCTAAGCGGTTTACAGAGTTCAGCATATTGCCCCCAACAATCTGGGTCCTCATTTTACCCACCTCGGAAGGATGGAAGGCTGAGTCAACCTTGAGCCTGGTGAGATTTGAACAGCTGAACTGCTGAACTAGCAGTCAGCCTGCAGTCGCAGCATTTAACCACTGCACCACTTCAGCTCTTAGTTAATTAGCAGGATTACACATGGCTTGCAAAAATTACTAGATGGAAGCAAGAATTTATCTGCTTGCTATAAGAATTCATACACGTAGTCTCATCTGATGACAGTACTAAACGGAAAGGTACTAAATTTGAGCAGTTACATTTTCATTCATTCCCGGAGCTGCATAAAACCAATTTTCTTAATTCTTGGCTCACATACATCTGTTGATTTTCATAATCTATTAGGTTATGGAAACCCAATAGATTATGAACTCAGTTTATTTACAAGAGATAAAAATGGAACCTAACAGGTTTGAAATGTCAGAGGAAATCTGTAAATTATTGTTCAGATATTGTTCAGAGATCAAGAAAATTTTGATTTTGTGGAACCATCTGTCAACTATTTGCCAGCTCCTCTATGGATTTATTTAATGCAAATTGTGATTCAGTTGCTATTTAGTTGTTTGTTAGAATCATTTAGTGTATTTTCTTGACATATGTGCAGCATACTGTTATAGGTAGTCCTTGATTTACAACAGTTCATTCAGCGACCATTCAAAGTTACAACGGCACTGAAAAAAGTGACTTATGACCGTTTTTCACAATTATGACCTTTGCATCACCCCATGATCATGTTATCAACATTCAGATGATTGGCAACTGCTTCATATTTATGATCATTGCTGTGTCCCAAGGTCATCTGATCACCTTCTGACAAGCAAAGTCAATGGGGAAGCCAGATTCACTTAACAACTGGAGTACTAACTTATCAACGGCAGTGATTCACTTAAGAACTGAGGCAAAAAATGCCGTAAAATGGGGCAAAAACTCACTTAATAAATGTCTCATTTAACAAAGAAATTTTGGGCTCAATTGTAGTCATGTCTACCTGTATTGTCGTTTGCTTGTTATACAGGGCTGAGAGAAACTGACTGGCTCAGGTTCCCCTAAGGAGGCTTTGTGCCTAAGGCAGGACTTGAACTCATAATCTTTTGGTTTCTATCCTTAATCACTTTCTATCCTTAGCATGACACCAGACTTGCTCTCAATATAATTTAGCATAGAAAATGTACATATTGTAGTGGGACATTCCAAGGAAATTGGAATAATTATGATGTATCCGTTCAGGAGTAACAGCAACTGACTGTTTATACAAGTGACACACCTAAAAAGACCTAGACTTTCATTTCTACCCCTGAGTGGAAATGTCTTGACTGTTTCCACAGCCCCTCTCAATGCTCTTCAATATATTGCTACTAGCACTGGCAAAGAAAGAACGTTTTAAAGCAATAAAGAAAAAATAAATACTACTGTAATAAATTAAATCTACATTATGAAAACAAATTCAATGCCAAAAACATATTTCTTGAACTCTCGTAACGCTTTCCGCAATTGAGTCAAACAAAAAAAGTTCCTCTGTTTATCCTCTATATATTTTCAAAAAATAAATAAATAAAATGCTTACAATGTTGCATTTTTGCAATGTTCCCTCAGCATTTTGAAATGTTATTTTAATGGGTAGAATCAACTCTAATGTTCAAAGGTACACAAGCCACTGGGGAAGGACATTTCAGGAAACCCCTGGGTCTCTTTTATAAAATTATTCCAATATATCATTCAAAAAAGATGAGCACCGTTCCCTAATATTGTAATATGTATTACAGAGTTGTGCATAGACACTTGTATTACAAAATTATGCAATTTTTCTAATGCAGAATGCCAGATTATCTTCAATTCTGAGAAGGCATTAGATGTAGGGGTGTCAAACTGGCGGCCCATGGGCTGGATGCATCACACACAGGCCAGGCCCACCCCAGCTCCATGAATGGGAAAAACATCACGAAACTTCATGTGATGGCAACGTGATGCAGCGAGTTTGACACCCGGGCATTAGAGGATTTTAAAGTAAATTAAAGTGGGGGGGATAATGATTTAGAAGATTTTGGAACAGATCATCTGACATTTCAAAGAAACACAGATTTTTGCTGCAAAAAGTATATTACATAATGAAGGTGACAAAATTGCTGCCTAGTGTATTACTGTGTATTACTGTGTATGTGTATGTATGTATGTATGTATGTATGTATGTATGTATGTATGTATGTATGTATGTATGTATGTTATTTTCATGAGTATAAGACGCACCTTTTTCCTTCCTAAAAGTGGCTGAAAATTTGGGTGCGTCTTATACTCTGAATGTAGCTTTTTCGAAGCTTTTTTTCCAGCCCTAGCTAGGTGCTAACGATCTTCCCAGCTCTTACCTTGCAGGCTTTTTCATTGTTACTCTCTCCGAAGAATGTTTTTCCAGCACTAAGACTTTGCAGAGTTTTTTTCATTGCTCTACTTGCTCCGAATAAGTTTTTTTCTAGCCCTAACCAGGTGCTAACGATCTTCCCAGCTCTTATTGTTACTCTCTCTGAAGAAGGTTTTTTTAAGTCCTAACCAGGGGATAAAATAATGTGCTGAAGCTGACCAGACTAAGGACGCTAGCCAGATGAATACCTGGTAGGCAGATTGTTTTCCCCTATTTTCCTCCCCAAAAACTAAGGTGCGTCTTATACTCCGGTGTGTCTTATACTCCGAAAAATACGGTATGTATTTATATCCCACCTATATTATTTTTATAAATAACATTACTTCTCCTCCTCCTATTTTCCCATCACAACAACTCTATAAGGTGGGGTTGGGCTGAGAGAGAGTGACTGGCCCAAAGCCACATTGTTTCCATGCAATTACTGTAAACAGATCCCTTCTTAAATAAAAAGATCAGGTGTGCGGTCACCTACTTACAACCATCAGCAAATGAAAGAAGTAATGATTTAATCAAAAGCAGCAGCTTTTCAGCATTACTTTCTTACTTGTACAGGTCCTATCTGTCAACACAAATATATTCAGGGAAATCTGTCTAGTGATAAAGCTAACAAATTCTTGGCATCTGTCCTGTATTCTTGACATCTGTCCAGTAATAAAGCTAACAAAATGATTTTGATCATTCCATATCTGGCATATCCATTTACCCATCAAATCCTAGTCTTGTTTCTTTAAAGTAAATTGAGTTCAATTTGTGTTGTTTTTCCCCAATGAGCAATTTTGAAACAAATTAAACAATGACAAAATTAAGCTAGTGTTTCGACAGGAAGGAAAGGAAAATATTAAAGCTAATTACATTTATTTACCGTAGGAAAGCAAAGTCTGTTTTTATATGTTGTGGGACTTATCTATGTGTCTTTAGCAAGGTTCTATTGTCATATTTTTGATAAAACACATTTCTAAGTGCTGACATAAAAGGCCAGAAGAATTTGCAATGTCTTGAATAAGGAACTGCAGCAAACCACTAGTGAAGTGAAGAGATAAAGTCTTTGCATGTTAAGTGAGAACAGTTTCCAAAGTGTTTTAACTTCACTCAACAAGTAATTATTGAAAAAATAGTTTTAATTGAATTAACATTTTCTTTTAACTGATAGAAGTAAAAGTGCTGCACAGTTCATGAACCCATTGTTAAGATTTTATTCCTTTCTCTCTCCAGTATACTTCAGAGCTAATATCAATAAAGAGACCTTGGCTTGCATATGATAATGACTATTGTTAATACAACAAACCTTCAGTTATAATAGGAAACCTTAGCTAAAGTTGTTATCTGTAGCCAATAATGAAAATAGGTAAGAGAGAAGACAGACATCCAAGGTTTCATGAATAATGGTTTATGAGGCTAAAGAGCAAAATCCTTCCTTCCTTCCTTCCTTCCTTCCTTCCTTCCTTCCTTCCTTCCTTCCTTCCTTCCTTCCTTCCTTCCTCTTTCTTTCTTTCTTTCTTTCTTTCTTTCTTTCTTTCTTTCTTTCTTTCTTTCTTTCTTTCTTTCTTTCTTCCTTTCCTTTCCTTTCCTTTCCTTTCCTTTCCTTTCCTATTTACAATTGAGCCTGGAATTTTAGCCATAAGTCATTGTGGTCATTAAGTGAAATATTTACAAGACTGCCTTGCTTGATGATCATAATCCCAGCTCTTCCTATTGTGGTCATTAAGTGACTGCATGGCATTGGCCCAGGGGTGGGCTCCTCCCGGTTCGGACCAGATCGCCCAAACCATTAGCGACCCGCTGGTGATGTAATTTTGGCATCACGGATCCAGTTCTGTCTGTGCCAGTCCGTGCTCGCCGCCATCTTTTTTTCTGAATTTTCGGCTGATTTTCCTGTGTTTGGATGGCTTCACAGTGTTCTGTGCTTTGAAAAAAGCCCTCCCGCCCGCCCCCCGGGTTAATACTGACCTTTATTTCTTCACCCGAAGCACAGCTGATGAGCTCCTCAGCTGTGTTTCGGGCTGAATCCACCTTCTGAGCATGCACGGAAGTGAAATCGCGTGAGGGGATGCATGCACGCGTGAAACGTCGCGACACGAAACGTTGGCGAAGGTAAGTGAAACCCACCCCTGCATGGGCCCCTCTCTCATTGTCCCTATCCCATGTCCACAAGTCTCCCTCCTTTCATGAATCTGAACCTGTGTAGTTCAAAATTAACAAAAATGTGTCACACCCTCTCCACAAAAATAAAATAAAATAAAGGTGATTCCCTGCTCCCTGTCCTTATTTGAAGTAGACTTGTACTTTAGCAGAACAGAACAGTACAGAATAATAGAGTTGGAAACAACCTTGGAGATCTTTTTTCTCCAAGCTGCTGCTAAAGCAGGAGACCCTATAGCAGGGGTGTCAAACTCATGGCCCGCGGGCAGGATGCATCATGCACTGGCCACGTCCACCCCTGGTTTAGCGAAGGGGGAAAAAGTCATGAGACATCACGTGATTGCAACGTGACGACATGAGTTTGATACCTCTGCCCTATAGCATTCCAAACAAGTGGCTGTCCAGTCTCTTCTTAAAACCCTCCAAAGATGGAGCACCCACAACTTCTGAAAGACAAGCTGTCCCACTGGTTAATTGTTCTCATAAATTAGGAAATTTCTCCTTAGTTCTAGGCTACTTGTTTCGTTGATTAGTTTCCATCCACTGTGTCTTATATTGCCTTCTGGTGCTTTGGAAAATAGGTTGCCCCCCACTTCTTTGTGGTAGCCCTTCAAATATTGTAACCCTGCTATCATGTCACTCCTAGTCCTTCTTTTCAATAGACTAGACATACCCAATTCCTGAAGCCATTCTTCATATGTTTTAGCCTCCAGGACCCTAATCATCTTTGTTGCTCTTCTCTGTACTCTTTCCAGAGTCTCAACATCTTTTTTATAACGTGGTGACCAAAACTGGATGCAGTGTTCTAAGTGTGGTCTTACTTACTACGGCTTTATATAGTGGTACTAATACTAGGGACGCAGTGGCTCAGTGGCTAAGATGCTGAGCTTGTTGATCGAAAGGTCGGCAGTTCAGCGGTTCAAATCCCTAGTGCCGGCGTAACGGAGTCAGCTCCCGTTACTTATCCCAGCTTCTGCCAACCTAGCAGTTCAAAAGCACGTAAAAATGCAAGTAGAAAAATAGGGGCCACCTTTGGTGGGAAGGTAACAGTGTTCCGTGTGCCTTTGGAATTTGGTCATGCCAGCCACATGACCACGGAGACGTCTTCGGATAGCGCTGGCTCTTCGGCCTTGAAACGGAGATGAGCACCACCCCCTAGAGTCGGAAACGACTAGCACATATGTGCGGGGGGAACCTTTACTTTTACCTTTAGTAACACTTCATGTGATCTTGATTCTATTCCTCTGTTAAGGCGACCTAGGATTGCATTGGGGTTTTTGGCTATTGCCACACACTGCTGGCTCATATTTAAATGTTTGTCCATTAGCACTCCAAGTTCCCTCTCACACTCACAGTTATCATTAATAACAACAACCCTTTATCATTAAGATTATTAATTTATTATTATTAATATAATAGTAATAAGTAATATCATTAATTATCAACAATAACCCCTTATCATTAGCAACAGCCCTTATCAAAATGAACTTTCCCTGAGTTCTATATAAGTAATAATTTTCAGAGGGGAAAAAAATCTATTTCCTCCCAAACACTTCTTATTCAATTTGCTAGGGAAAAAACCATGTAGAAATTATTTAAAAGAAGAAAATGATTGAGAAAATCGTATTGCTGGAGTATAGCACCCTTTTGCTTACTTTCTTATGAAATGGCCAAGAGGTTGTTGGTGAATCTTCTATTTTTTATGAATCTTCTATTTTTCTTAATGCACAGACATTTTTTTAAAAGTGGATCATCACTGTTAGAACCCTGTTCAAATGATTGGGTGTGTTGATATATTATTAAGCCACAAATCATTGTTATGTGTATATGGCTTTAAATGCATTGTGGATGATTACTATATAAGCAAGCAAGAGAGCATGCTCAGTGTGGTTGGTGGTTTATGGTTGATGGTTTATGGTTGGTGGTTTAGTGTGGTTCAGTGTAGTGAGTGGTGTTTGACGGTGTGTTCCGGATTGAAGATTCTCTGTGCTGCTTTACTGGATGAGTAGATTACTTTATGGCTGTGTGAAATTGCTGTGAGAAGAGAAGAGTAACTACTGTGATAGTATAGAATAGAGTGATAGCTATAATCTTTGTTTGAGAGTTAAAACAAAGATAGGCAAGAAGAAGAAACTTCGCATTGCCTGAATAACTGTGTATGACTTGGACTTCCTATTTAACTTTGCTACTATTCAAGTAAAACTATTTTGTACATACTAAACGTATTCTATTTATTGACTGAATAGCATTCATATCAAACTGCAACACCATTACTACAACACATTTCGCTGTGTATGTGCTTAACAGCACAATAACTCCTTAACAATCACACTTCAATAAAATCCTAAGGAAGGTCCTCACGAGGGAACTTCCCCCTTTATGGAAAAGCTTATTCTCAGAAATAAATCCCAAAGAGGTCAACAAGACATACTCCTAATGACATATCAGTAAGACGTTGCAGTCTTAAATTCTTTCACAGTTTCAATTCCTCTGAAACAATAAGCTATAAATTGTACTCTTTCAAACCATCTATTTTTAATTAGGACTGATTAGAGCTGTAGAGGAAAATATTGCATACGGACTTCTATTTTTCATACTGAACTTATTGCATTTAATTTTTCCCCATATATAACCCTTTTGATTATAATGCTGTTTACTGGAATGATTTAAAGGTGTTCCTACCTTTCCCTTTATGTTGTGTATTTCACAATAATACAGTTTCTTTCTTGTTTTATGAGGACTTCCAGAACGGAGCTGTAGCATGCCTTCAAACAGTTAATGATAAAAGACAGTAAGTTTTCTTACTTCAATGATGCTTTTAATGTCTAGTAAAATAATGCTAGTCCATTAGATGGAGTGCATCTTCACAATCCTATAAACGTAAGTCTCTTCCCTCAAAAGTCCACTTAGCAAAATACATTTGGAAAAACTATTATTTATTCTTTTCAAAATACAAGGCTGTCATCTCAATGGCACAAGATTCATCTGCCAAATGACATTGTAAGTGTGTCCCCCCCCCACACACACACTGTTAGGAAGTTTCTCCTTAATTCCAGGTTGCTTCTCTCCTTGATTAGTTTCTATCCATTGCTTCTTGCCTTGCCTTCTGGTGCTTTGGAAAATAAGTTTACACCTCTTCTTTGTGGCAGCCCCTTTGACCAGTCTTGACCAGAAATATTCTTTCTTTCTTTCTTTCTTTCTTTCTTTCTTTCTTTCTTTCTTTCTTTCTTTCTTTCTTTCTTTCTTTCTTTCTTTCTTTCTTTCTTTCTTTCTTTCTTTCTTTCTTTCTTTCTTTCTATCTACCTATCTACCTACCTACCTATGTATCTATGTAATCAATCAATCAATCAATCAATCAATCAATCAATCAATCAATCAATCTATCTATCTATCTATCTATCTATCTATCTATCTATCTATCTATCTATCTATCTACCTACCTACCTACCTACCTACCTACCTACCTATCACCTATCATCTATCTAATCAAAAGTAACTATAAGATTGAGGTGATACATTACAGGAATTTGTAATGTAAATACATTTATATTCCCAATTTTGTAAATTATAAGTATTAGCATACAGTATATACACACTTGATATACAAACATCTATCTAAAAGGGCCTAGCAAAATTGATCAGTCTTGACCAGAAATATACTAATTATATTTGCAATTGAAATGTTCGGTGGGTGGATGCATGTGGGAAAATTAACATCTGGGTTCCACCAAAGAAGTAATCAATTATAGTTATACACGGAAGTGCCTAAAATTCAATAAACTCTGTTCTACATTTTAATCTTCTATTTTTTTAAAGAAAATTGAAGCTGTAAAATTAAAACTAACCTATTGTACCAATTTCTGCTACTTTCTAATTGAAGAAATAAAACAGCGACAGTTATTTTTAATTGCTGTGTTCCGGGGCAGAGCAATTTAAAAATTACTGTTAACTTGGATATGTATTAAATAATAATCTGCTACATAATTTAAGATAAATTAAACCAATTTATATTAAAGAAAGAAATGATGATAAAAGTTCCTTAAATAAATGTAATCAAGATACTTTTTATTCTGTGTAAGTGACCCCTTCACAGCCAAGCCTTAAAGATATGTTAGTTGATTTTTGTTGCTCTTTTCACCTAGTAACTACATAAAATAAGAACCAGTTTAGTGTAGTAGTTAAGATACAAGATCTGAAACTGGGAGACTGTGAGTTCTAGTCCTGCCTTAGGTAAAAAAAAAACCAGCTGAATTATCTTAGGCCAGTTGCTTTCTCTCATCCCATGAGTCTTACGGGATTGGGCGGCATATAAGAACTTTTAAATAAATAAATAAATAAAATAAATAAACCACTTCTGAAAATCTTGCCAGGAAAACTGCAATGACTTGTTTAAGCAGTCTCCAGAAATCAAAACTGACTTAAAGGCCCAACCTCCCCCCTCACAAATAACACTTGTACATAAAAAATATTTACTTGGTAGCTGCCATTGTTTTACAGTGTTATTCTAGTGTTGTACAGTTCTTGTTTGATGATGATGATGATGATGATGATGATGATGATGATGATGATGATGATGATATCCATTTAATCATTTCTGATTCTCAACAATTCTATATCTACTTTAACAAAAAGAAGGACTTGGGGTGATATGATAGCAGTCTTCCAGTATTACTGCAGGCTACTTCTGCTGCCTGCCGGCTGCCTGCAATTTGGGCAGTTCAAATCTCACCAGGCTCAAGATTCACTCAGCCTTCGAGCCTTCCGAGGTGGGTAAAATGAGGACCCAAATTGTTGGGGGCAATATGCTGACTCTGTAAATCACTTAGAGAGGGCTGTAAAGCACTGTGAAGCGGTATATAAGTCTAAGTACTATTGCTATTGCTATTTGAGGGGCTGTCACAAAAAAACTGGGGTCCACTTATTCTCCAAAGTACCTGAGGGCATGACAAGAAATAATGGGTGGAAGATCATTAAAGAGAAATCCAATCTAGAACTAAGGGGAAATTTCCTGACAATAAGAATAACTAATCATTTTATATGTTCTGTGGATCAGCTCTTTCCACATTTTTCAATCTTGTATGGCTTGATTCCAGACATGGCTGAAAATATTAGTTTTGTGAATGCATCATCCTGATATCATGCTTTTCAGAAGGTGTAACCTTCAACAAGCTTTCTGTGTTTACCTGGATTGATAAATGTATCAAGAAAAGCCATTGAGAAATATCCAGGCCACAGGATGCCAACTACTCAGTCCAGGCCACTATCTTTTATCCAGATATAAATGGTCAGGTTTTTAGTTTTAATTACTGCAGATTACTTGAAATGAGTTTTGGGTTTTGGGTGGAAAATGTGTGGAAAGGAAACTACACTGAGACAGTGTAAGTCACAAGAAAAGCAAGACCAGAAACCTCTAAAAGCGATGTCACCAAACAAAGCCATCGGAAAATTAGAAACTGCTAAAGAAATCGGGAATAGGGAAATTAGAAACTGCCAAAGAAATTAGAATCTATATAAATAAAAATGTAATTGTTCGTTTGGGAATGATCTAAGATCTCCGAAAGTACTTCACCGATTGCTTTGAAATTTTGACACAACGTTGCATTTGAATACGAGAGTGTTTTTATATACCTATATTATATAGATGTCACACCTGTGACAGGTAAAAACATGATTTTCTTGAGAAACAGGTAAAAACATGGTTTTGTTGAAACCAGCGCCCTCTGCTGGACACACGCTGTACTAATTGACTATTCCCTTCCAACGTTTCTGAGTCAAGCTGAGGGAAATAAGGGAATAGAATAGCAGAGGCTTTTATGGAGAAACCATGACATGCCAGCTGAGAGGAGGCTGACCACCCCCCCCATCGCGTGACCCTGGCAAGTATCTCAGAGAAATAAAGGGATAAGATAGCAGAGGTTTAAACACAATTTAAACCTCCAAGACCCTGGCAAGTCTGGAGCTGAGGTGGCGCAGCGGTTAGAGTGGGGTACTGCAGGTCAGTTTAGCTGACTGTGATCTGCAAGTCAGCGGTTCAAATCTCACCGGCTCAAGGTTGACTCAGCCTTCCATCCTTCCGAGGTAGGTAAAATGAGGACCCAGATTGTTGGGGGCAATATAAATATACATTGCTTACTGGTGTAAACCGCTTAGAGAGTGCTTGCACTGTGAGGCGGTATATAAATGTCACTAATAAATAAATAAATAAAATAAGTACCTCCGAGAAATAAAGGGATAAGATAGCAGAGGTTTAAACACAATTTCTCTTTTCTTTCTTTCCCATTTAACCAGACTGAGCCACAGCAATGCGTCGCCGGGTACACTAGTAAGAAATAGAAACATAAAAACAGATATCCCTAAGAAAAGAACCAAGCCAAGGTAATTAGAAAAGCCAGACACACTGGAAAAGAAAATACCAAAATCATTGTAAAATACAAACAATATACAGGACATGCAGGAAGAAATAATTAAATTACAAAAGAGGAACGGACACACAAAAAAACTGGGACATGGCACCAGGAAGAGATTAGTTCTAAAACATAATATGGAAAAAGTAGACACCAAGTTTGGAATAATAAAAAGCGATACTTAAGGCTACTGTTCCCTCTAAGGTACGCGGCCACATGGCCGCACATGTAATGAGAGAATGCCGCACAGAAATTTCTAACTTTTGCGTGGCATTTTCTAATGGCAGAGGCTGCGTGCCTGCAAAACCGCGCAGATGAAAAGAGAACGCCACACGGCAGTTTCTAACTGCCGCACACCGTTTTCTGATATTACAGGGAACATTGCTTAAGGCCCATCCACATCTCTCTGCAGATTCAAACAGACTAACATTTACCCTTTCCCCCTGCCACTGAGATCACTCCCGATATGGAGGGAAAAACAACAACCACAAACCAGGATGAGAACTATTAACTACCACACAAAAGCCATAGAAATTAGACCCAAAAGGAAAGAGTATAAAAATGTAAAGTTTGCAATAAGAAGTTTCTTGCTTGCCAGGAACGCTTGAGCTGAACCACTGTCACTCTTTGCCTTCCTTCAATAAACTGCTTTCTGGTAGCTGGCCTTTCAAGATTATTTCCAATGTTTGCAGAGGGTTTTTCCCCAGCCGGGAACGAACCAGGAATTTTCTTCCAACAAATGCAAATAATAAATTCTTCCAAATATTTTACAGAGACCATTATTTTGTACGGCATCCTACAGTATCTCTACTGACTTTTAAATGTAGCAAGTCATTTAAATGTTTTTCAAAGCAAAAAGTCATGAAGTTGATTAGGAATGAATCACATCAGAAGTGCACAATTATGTTCAAAGGCTACAGGAAGAGGATATTGTCTTCCCTCAGTGAATCTACAAAGGAAAGAAAAAAATTTAAAAGATAGCAATTAGCACTATGAAAGAAAAATGCAAATGTTCTTTTTCCAGAGAAAATATGTTTCTTTGGAGTCACTCCTGTTTGTGAGATTTGACATTAATAAGTTTCCAAGAAATGCTGTTAAGTAACTGGGCTTAGTCACCCTTGTATGTTCTCAATATCCTTTTAGCAATTATCATTGTTCATGTTAAAATTATTAATTATTGAGATAACAAGATGATTTTGGTACAAATGAAAGAAGTACCAGGTCATATAATCAACAGTGAACCTTGCCAGTGTATTGATGCTAACAACTGCTGCAAGTAGAATAAAAAAGCAGCCACCCACAGTTCCACAAACAAAGCCAATAATCACCAGAGCCAAATCACAAAGGGAGAGAGGAAGGCCCCAAACATGGTACAAGTCCACAAAGTAAGGTCCATAAGTCATATCCAAGATTCCATGTCCACAGGGCAAGGGTCCACAGGTGATGGTTGAATTTCACGGGCAGAAACACAAGTCAAGGCTCTGTTTATCCAAGGCTGGGGAAGTGCATGCCAAAGCAAAACAATTGTTCCCGACAAAGGCAACCTCTCTCGGCCTCTGCTTAAGTCAATCCAAGCCAGGTGTTCCTTGTGAGGAGGGGCGGGGTAACCTTCTCCCGAGCTGCCTCACAGACCTCCTTTGAGTTTGCCTCTGCTCTACTCTCAATGCCCTCAGATCAAGTGAGGGATGCAGCTATTCCTCATCAGAGGGAATCTGAACACTACTGCCTGTCTGCAGCCGATCCTCCCCTGCGTCTGTGAAGGCAGGCGGCACCCTGTCCAGTTGACCACCTTCCCCAATGTCTGAGGGGCCTGGGACAGCATCATCCTCAGCCCCTGCCATCTCCAAACATTCCAGAGGAGATGTGCCATCCCCGTTGGATGGTTCTGATTCCAACTCCTCCTCCTCCGGGCTCTGATGTGGCCATGACAGGCCTTCTCATTTGGGGTAAGAATAGAATTAGGTAGAGATGTGCAAGGGTAAAGATCAGTGGTGGGTTCCTACCAGTGCTGTCCGGTGCTCCGTTCCGGTAGGGGCCTGCCGATTGCGCAATGTCGGCGTGACGGCTCTGATGCTTTCTTTGCCGGTCTGTGCACGCCGCCATCTTTTTTTGGATTTTTTTCAGGTTTTGTCTCTCTGCGCACGTGGAAGTAAAATTGTCCTTCTGTGCATGTGCAGAGAGCCAAAATCATGCAAGAGGACGCGCTTGCGTGCGTGCATAGCGCACGCAAGCACGTACAACATTGCAATGCGCACTGGTAGGAGAAGATAAGAGGAACCTGCCCCTGCCCCAGAACTCTGGCATACAGCAGGCTGTTATGTTTATTTCCTCCTTATTGTAGTTACAATTAAAAACATGTCCTTTTACAGTATAATGAATAGAAAGATCTACTCTGCTTATGGAAGAGTAACTGACTCTAAATTCCCCTTGATATTCAATGTTTGCTGATGCATGCTTCTTGTCTTCATTAAAGTAAGCAAGAGAGCGCTCCCCAATCTGCTAAGACAAGGGTTAGTAAACATTTTGTGTTTTGAGATGGCCAAGTTAGGAGTTACATACATGTCAGCACACATTGATACAAATCTGTTAAGGAGTTATTGTGCTGTTAAGCACATACACAGCGAAATGTGTTGTAGTAATGGTGTTGCAGTTTGATATGAATGCTATTCAGTTAATAAACAGAATATCTTTAATATGTACAAAATAGTAGCAAAGTTAAATAGGAAGTCCAAGTCATACACAGGTATCCAGTCAATGCGAAGTTTCTTCTTCTTGCCTATCTTTGTTTTAACTCACAAACAAAGATTACAGCTATCACTTAATTCTATACTATCACAGATAGTTACTCTTCTCTTCACAGCAATTTCACAAAGTCATAAAGTAATCTACTCACACTAAAGCAGCAGAGAGTCTTCAATCCGGAACACACCGTCAAACACCACTCACCACACTAAACCACACTAAACCACCAACCACATTGAGCATGCTCTCTTGCTTGCTTATATAGTAATCATCCACAATGCATTTAAAGCAATATACACATAACAATGATTTGTGGCTTAATCATATATTAACACACTTAATTGTTTGAACAGGGTTCTAACAAAACCTATTAATACTTATTCACTGATATCAACAAAACATGCCCAAACACACAGAAGAGCTTAACAGAATGTCTGAGAGAAAACCTTCATCCTTTTCCCAGTAAATAAAATTGCTACTGATCACTGGATTTTTAATGGTGTTGGGGGGGGGGGAACATAATCTTGAAGTTCCTAGGAAAAGGGGAAGTTAATAAAGTTTATTTCTACCAAGCGACTCCTACTGATCAGCAAAAATACCCCTGTGACTCTGCATCCAAAGCTGCCCAAGAACCGAGGCTTTCAGAAAATCAGTTAGCAACAATTAGATACAGCAAGTATTGAAAGGAATTTATCTAGCATGAATAGCAATGCATTGTTGTTAAATCTAGCAATGTAGGTTGCTAAGCATCCTGGCCTTGATATTTAACTAGAGTTTATATTTGACATTGGATTTAAAAGAGGAAAGACAACTGCAGTACATACCTAGGAGTACTTTGTTGTTTAATTTTATGCTTCATAAAACTCTTATCTCAGATGTTGTCCATGAACTGTGAAAATAATTCGGGGATACTAATTTACCTTTATCAAACATTTTTGCGATTTAGAAAGTCAGACATGGTGAATGACACCAAAATTGTTGGTTTTGAATGCTTTTTTTTCTTCCATTATTGTAATAGCTTTAGAAATATTCTCCTTTTACTGAGGTAAATGAATTGTTATGCAAAGCAGTAGCAAAACAAAAATAACAAAAATAAAACCCCATCCTGCTTCTAGAATTTCTTTGTAATTTCTTTTTTTTTAATGTTCACAAATAAGTCATTGCCTGCAGGTGTATTTTGTTTGTGCAGCCATTCAATCCATTTTAAGGTTGATGTTTCTATTGAAAATTGTTTACATTACAAGCCTGTGAGCAAGAACGTGTCTCCTTTCTCTTATTATGCAGTAACTACAACATTACAGATATCATCATTAAAAATTAGTTGAAAAGTAAATTATTAAAAAAAATATCAAGCTATTGGGGAGAGGGCTTTGTTTAGTCCATGAGTAGGCAACTTTACAATCTGTGTTGACTCCCAGAATTCCTGAGCCAGACATGCTGGGAGTTGAAGTCTACAGGTTGCAAAATTGTCTTAGTTGCCCACACCTGGTTTAGTTATGTAGTTGCGGAATTCCCAACACGGCCATCTTAAAGATCTACTCACAACAGGGAAACAAAAGTTGATAGCTGCCAGTTGTAGTTGTAGACAGTGCTGCTGAACCTCAATCTGATGGAACTTTGATCAGTCAGGCCATTTCTAAATTGAGGTGCAAAATTCTTGGCTTTTCTTCGTTCTAGTTTAAGCTTGTTTCAAGTAGTGAATCCTGTTGCAGAAAGAGCAATATTTTTGCAATATTCTGTTGCAAGGTCTATGTAGCCATTCAGGGGTGGGTTCCTCCCGGTTCAGACCAGATCGCCCGAACCGGTAGCGACCCACTGGTGATGTCACTGAACTGGATCTGCTGGTGCCAGTCCATGGGTGCTGCCATCTTTTTGGAATTTTTTGCGAATTTTTTACTGTTTTGAAGTTTTTTCCTGTTCTGCTGCTTGTAAAAGGGCCCTCCCGTCTGCCCCCGGGTTTAAACTGACCTTTATTCCTTCGCCCGAAGCACAACTGATCAGCTCCTCAGCTGTGTTTCGGGCCGATTCCAGCTACTGAGCATGCGCGGAAGCCAAATTGCATGAGGGAATGTGCGCGTGCGCTTACTCCACTTGCGCGCACACACAAAACATGATGCGAACCAGTGGCGAAGGTAAGTGGAACCCATCCCTGTAGCCATCGGATATCTGAATTGTTTTCCTAGCTGTGTCTTGTTATTATAATGATAAGGTCTAGAGAAAAGGGTAAGATAAGGGATCCCAAATATGTATTAGTATAATTCCTTATCAAGAAGAGTATAGGAAAAAAAATAAGTGTAATTTTGGTTAGCTTTTTTTCAGAGATTGATAGTATTTTTTACTGTAAAACTGAAGTGGTCGAATGATTTGCTCCTCTGGCCAGAGTAATGATTGGTTGAAACATCTTTCTGCTGTTATATTGAAAGGAAATATCAAGTGTTGATTTAATGGAAATTCTCTCTTTTGGAAAAAAATATAGCCTGTAAAGTAGGAATCTGATTCTTCTGCAAGAGGAGGTTGTTTAATATACAAAGGGCAGAAACCCTTCGTTTCTGCCCTTCGTAATACATGACCAGTGGAACATATTCCCAAATTGATGATAAATAATAAATGTAGGATTTCAACCTATTTTATTCCAGGAGTTAGCAATGGAATGTGAACAGGCATCAACCATCCTCTGCTATCATGACAGATAAGAATAACTCTCATCAGAGGCGAAATAGATCTTTCCCTGGAACTCTGACATTATAAAAGAAACTGCAGTTTAAAGTTCTAAAGTATAAAATATTTATTTCGGTACAAAAACAATAAATTCTCAATAAATTCTCATTAATCACATCTTAGCTATAAAAACAGGTCTTGCTCCTTACAGAAGCTGAAAAAGAAGGGCAGATCAAAGAAAAGTATGTACACATGCGTACTAGGAACATATTAATCACGTGCTCAGGAATAAACCATTATATTTGATAGGGATGCATCTCCCTGCATATACATATAACAGGCAATATAAAATCACTGCCTGACATACAGGTAGGTAAACAAAGAGCTACATGGCCACCTACTTGAAAAGGGAAGAAGAAGAGGTCCAGCATCCAAACCAGTGGTCTAACATAAAATGAGATCAGGTTTCTAGGCATAATTGTATGAAGCACCATAATTAATCCTACTTAAATACTTATGTCTGCATGAGAAGACTGAGTGGAGAGAGAATTTAATTGCTATACTTGATATTCCTGCAGATTTAGAAATATTCAGAACAGCCCACTAAATGCCTACTTTGTTTTAAGTATGAAAGCAGAAGTCTTATGCAAAAGAAAGAATGTTCATACGAAGTTTCTGTACAACTGTACAAGGCAACTTCATAATTTGCTGAAATATTTAATCTGTATCAAACATAATTTTGCTCACATATTTCCTTCAAATTGAAATTATTTGAAGAACAGCCATCCCTTTCTGTTTTCTAATTATAATCTGTTTATTTTGTGGCAGAAATTCCTCTAAAAATTAGAATGAGCAATGAGTTATTCAGCCAAAGAAATAAAGTGTTAGAAGCAGACGTCAATAAAAGTAAGCTTTGGGAGAATAGCATTTTCTGTGGTGCCACTGAATGCAGGAAGCAATTGTTGATAGGAGAAAGAGGCGTTATCATAATTCATTTATTAAAGAAGGCCACACAAATAAACATGACATTGGGGGGGGGGAGATCCAAATTTGTTGGAAATTGTATAGAGTAGATAAGAAGAGATATGAGTTGTGCTATAATTACAAAAAATCTGACTAGCACTCCATCAGGGGTTGGTTCCTACTGGTGCGGTCTTCTCTATGGCACCGGTAGTGGCCGGCGGATTGCGAAACAGCTCCGGTGCCGTCCTCGCCGGTCCATCGCGTGGCGCCATCTTTTTTTGGGAATTTTCCGGCGATTTTTTGCTTTCGTGCATGCACGAAAGCAAAATCTCGCTGAAATCTTGCGAGGGAACGCATACGCGCATGAGATTTTGGTGAGATTTCACTTCCGTGCATGTGTGGAAGCAAAAAATCGCTGAAATCGTGTGCACCACCCTTCACAGGATTTTGGCAAGATTTTGGCAAAATCGCACGAGGGGGCGCGCGCGTGTAGCAAGCGCATGTGCACACGCAACATGGCAATGCATGCGCAGTGCACTAGTAGCGAGGTAGAAGTAACCTGCCCCTGCCTACCATAGACGTTATTGCTAAAGAGTGATGT
The DNA here is from genome assembly GCA_023053685.1 of Diadophis punctatus similis. Taxonomy (NCBI): domain Eukaryota; kingdom Metazoa; phylum Chordata; class Lepidosauria; order Squamata; family Dipsadidae; genus Diadophis; species Diadophis punctatus. Next base: position 13,375,709 of record JALIGW010000006.1, on the reverse strand, counting down.
GGGCATTGCTGAACAATTTGTTTGCATTTTGTTATGTCATCGTTTAGCTGCTGTTTCCCATTGATGACTTAACTAACCATTTAATAATGTCAAGCTGTATTAAACCTTGATCAATAAGAAATATAGCCTGAGTTCAATTTCATTAGTTAAAATAAAATTGATTAGAAAACAAATACTGGGTTCCACATCTTTAACAAGACCTTTTAATCTTCTGGGCGGCTGTGAAAACTTGCTCTTTACCCAGTGGGGAGAATAATGGGAGCCTATGAGTAGTTCGACTGAGGCTCTGGGTTTTTACTTTTTGTTTTATGGTTTTGCAGTTTGTATTGTCACTGAAAACTGCAGAGTTGTGCTCGTAGATGAGTGGCCATACAAATCTTTTAAATAAGTAAAATGCTGGAATATGCTCGTTTTTTTAATCTGTGTTATATTAAATTAAGCAAAACGATCAAACTATTTAACATTTTAAAAAACTTTGTGCAGAATGCTTTTCCACACTGTTGTTCTGTATATGAAACCTGATTGTTCTGGACCAGGGGTGTCAAACTCAAGGCCCGGGGGCCGGATCCGGTCCTTGGGGTGCTTAGATCTGGCCCATGGGGCTGATCTGGAAACATCGAAGGACTGGCCCGCTGTGCCTCTGCCAGCGAAAATGGAGGTCGTGAGGGTCATACGCCACCCCAAGCTCCATTTTTTGCTGGCAGATGGTTGCAGGAGGCCATTGCAGCTGAAAACGGAGCTTGGGAGGACCACATGTGGCCCTCATTAGCTCCGTTTTCGCTGGCAGAGGGTTACAGGAAGCCGTCACAGCCGGAAACAGAGCTCGGGAACCCGTTTTTGTTGGCAGAGCACTCGGGCATCACAGGCACCCTCGACATGAGTGACGAGCTGTTAAATGACACAAGAACGGGGAACCAATAACCGAGCCGAGGTGGCGCAGTGGTTAAAATGCAGCACTGCAGTTCAGCAGTTCAGCTGTTCAAATCTCACCGGCTCAAGGTTGACTCAGCCTTCCATCCTTCCGAGGTGGGTAAAATGAGGACCCAGATTGTTGGGGGCAATATGCTGAACTCTGTAAACTGCTTAGAGAGGGCTGTAAAGCACTATGAAGCGGTATATAAGTCTAAGCGCTATTGCTAATAACACCCAGATATTGCTGAATTACAATCTTCAACAGTTTCACAGAGATGGCTAATGCTGAGTGATGATGGGAGTTGCATGTGAGCAACGTTTGGAAGACCACTGGTTCTCACTGGTTCATCAAATGTGTTTTAGCATTGTCAATCTGTTCTGTTACCCTGCATGAGTCTTATGCTAACTGCTCTTTCTTTTTTTCTCCTTTGTTATTATTATTTGTTAAGTTCATTTCTCTTGCATCCACCAGGAACTGAACCTACTAAAAGGCAACTGGATGTGACATAATTGGTCAAATTCTCAAAGGAATTTATTTTGATTATTACTCCTAGAATCTTCAATTACCAGCTATACCATTTTCTATACCATAGATGAGCCAGGATGGCACGGTGGTTAGAATGCAGTATTTCAGACTAACTCTGCTCACTGCCAGAAGTTCGATTCCTTCGATCCTGACCAGCTCAAGGTTGGTCAAATGAGGATCCAGATTGCTGGGGGAAATATGCTGACATTCTAAAGCACTCAGAGAGTGCTGTAAACCACAATGAAGCAGTATATAAGTCTAAGTGCTATTGCTATTGCTCTACCTGGTCACCAGTAAGTAGTTAACAAACAGTGCTGGGATAGGGAAATTTCATCTCTTCAGATGTGTCACTGCATAGTTCCTAGCAATCTTCACCATTGGCCTCTGGTGATCAAGACGGTGGCTTTTGGATCCTGGGAGACATCAATCAGCAACATCTGAAGGTCAGCAGATTTCCTAACTTATGTTGTTGCAGGATTCCAAGAATCCAGGAAGAGTCAGTGAGCTCTTTGCTTAGCACATTCACACTGCATGACTTACCACAATCCCCCGAAGCAATAGTTTGTACTCTTAAAGAGGCCAGAATCTAAGAAGACCGGCAGGAGTGCTGCTCATTTGCTTTTCGTGGATCTCATTCTCTGGCCTTATCTGTACAAAAGAGATTGCCACATTTGTTTCTTACTACAGTGAAGTTCCTCTGAATTCCCAAAGAAAGGTTATTACCCTTTGTCTAAGTAGGAAGGCAGAACTGTGTCACACAAATTCTAGCTGACAGAAGAAGACTGGGTCAAAGAATCTGACCTAATTAAATACTGCCCCCAGGGATCTGATGAATAGAGTTGTAACATCACAGCAAAATCCCTAGATAATTAAATGTAATTGAATGCCTAAGGTATTCTGCTGGTCAGTCAGTTATATCACTTTTAAATTAAGTGAAAATTCTTCCTTACAGAAACTTTCTCACTATTTTGCCTTTAAAAATGGATTAAAACATTTAATAAAACAGAGGAAAGGTGAGCGATTATTCTTTTTTCACATTTAAGAAAGTACTCAATGTCCTGTGTGGCTAGGGAAAAAAAAAGATAAGTGCACTTGTTTATTTTTATCATTGCTGCCAAACTGAGGAACAGATCTATTTAAGTAGTCTTCAGAGAAGCAAGTGAAAAGAGAGATAAATTCTCAGTCTGCCTGCAGCCTCAAATTTGGATCACTGTCAGCTCTGCCATCTTTGGCTTGGTGCCAATGTTCCCTCTAACATCAGAAAATGGTGCACAGCAGTTAGAAACTGCCATGCGGTGTTCTCTTTTCATGTGCGCGGCCATGCAGGTGCACAGCCTCTGCCATTAGAAAATGCCACGTGGAAGTTAGAAACTTCCGCACGGCGTTCTCTTGTTACATACGTGGCCACGCGGCCACACAGCTTAGAGGGAACAGTGCTTGGTGCCTCACCGGCATCCTGCCATCAGCTTTGAGGGGAAGAGCAAGTGGGCAATAAACATGTATGGGGCATAGGTGGGAAAAAGGGAGTGGGGATGGCAGCTTGACAGATGCCAGGGGCGCAAGAAACCAGCCTGTGCCAATCTTCAAGGCTATAAAACTTAATAAAGGAATGTGGATTGCTCCAAACATCCAAGAGATTCTCAAAACACCAATATGGCTTGCCATTGGATGAAGAAGAACTGTCAAGGGGTGAGGGCTGGGATGAAGGGGGAAAGTTGTAACCTTTTGCGTGGGAACAGTTCTAGCCTGCCTTTACTCCAGCCAGCAATCTTTAGTAAAAGAACCTATCACTTCACCAAAATGGAGTCAAGGGTTTTTCTTTCCTAGGGGACCTTGTTGCGACAGGTCTGACAGTCACAAGAATATACTCAATTTTTAATTAACGAACAGACTGAAAACAATTATCTAATTTTATTTATTATAATATAAATGGGAATTTATACCTGCCAAAATCTGTGACATGATCTATTGCAAATGTGAGAGCTCAAACTGGAATAAGTTACTCCAGCCCTGCCAAACACTGCATTGAAAATGGAAAGCAACATGCAGGTGCAGTCATAAGACTTAGCCCATTGGCCAAAGCCACCAAAATGTTTTGGTATAATGGGTGCATGTGGAATTTGCAGAACACGTCAAGGGCATCCTTACATAATGATAGCTAGGGATACAGTAGCCAGTCATAAAGGCAACCTCCACTTTACTATTTTAAGGTTATAGGAAAGTGTCATGCCCCTGTCAGAGTCTGATTCTGCAGTGGGTGATGAGCTGCAACAAAAACTGACAGTGAGTGAGAGGGCAGCTCCATTGGCCTTGGAGGAAACTGGGGAAGGGCAGAGTCAGTCCAGTCCAGGCTGTTCGGAATTAGCAAGGTGTGCAGGCAGGGAGGAACAGAGCTCAGCCGAGGAGCATGAACCACCCTCTTCAGATGCAAGAGCTTGGAGAGTGCAGAGGAGGCGGGATCAGCTCAGATGGAGGAGGCCACTCACAAGGAGAGGGCTCTGCCCAGCTTCACCAGGCACACCTGGGGAATGAGATTTAAGGAGACACTGTGGGGAGGGGCATTTGTCGGGAACAAATGCTGAGTTCCTGGAGTGTTGTGTGCCAATGTTTGAACTTGCCAGGAATCCTTGCATTCCTGTATGACGTTCTGGACTGATTATCTGTATCTTTTGCCCCCTGAACTCCTTGCTTTGTTCTTGTTTTGCTAGATAAATTTGGGATTTATTGCCATGCAGCCTTGGTGTAGACAGCGCTGGGCTGGACTAATTGCAACCAGAGGCTGTTTGAGGTTTGTTTGGGGGGAGATTTGGAGCCTAGAAGGGCCAGTTTGAACTGCCAACTGTTTGTGTTATCTCTGTGCCATGCCCTGGGTCATCACAGAAATATTTACAAAGAAGCACTGCAACCACTTTCTGTATTCCGCTCCCTGAATTTTGATCTAAAATATTTGTTTGTCATCCAAATCTTGTTCTCCAAAGCATTTAAAGTGACTACAAATAATACAGGAAAGATGGAAAGCCTACCCTTTTACCTTTATTAATTGGAAAACTTGAAGTATATTTCATTTGTTGTATTCTTTACTCTTTTCAGTTGATGTATTCTCCTCACCCAGCTTTAAAATTCATCTCCTACATTCATTTAAAAAAAACTTCTAATAAGAAAACTCACTCCAAATTATCCGGGGCTTTTTCTGCATTTAGGAACATTCCTTTTTCTTATTATTCATGCATTCTAATGCATTTATTCTAAATCTACTGTTGTCCTTCATCTTCCTCTTGGGAATGTAACATCTTTGATCTGTATCAGTGGTGGGTTCCTACCAGTGCGGTCCACTCTATAGCACCGGTAGCGGCCCGCTGGTGATGTCACAGTACCGGTGCGGTTGGTTGCCGGAGACTGGGTGCCGCCATTTTAAAAAAAAATTTAAAAAATTTTTCTTCTGTGCATGCCCAGAAGCCGAGTTTCTGGCACTGCACATGCGCCGCCTTCCTACCCCACAATGAGTCCAAGCAGGGGAGGATGGCTGAGAGAGCGCGTGAGACGCTGAAAGAACAGGCGGCAGGAGCTATCTCCATTCCCCTCCCTTCAGCAGTCCAAGAAGCCACAAATGCGCTGTGATGATCCTAGGCATTTTCACACATTCGAGGCTTCTCGAGCTGCTGAGGGGAGGGGGAATGGGCAGCAGGACCTATCTCAGTTCCTCTCCCTTCAGCAGTCCGAGAAGCCATGCCCACCCAGTCACATGGCTGGCAAGCCACACCCACAAAATAAGCCATGCCCACAGAGTGATAGTAAAAAAATTAGGAACCCGCCCCTGATCTGTATGTATTATTTCAGTACTACACTTCTTCATATATTCAGGAATAGAAATTGGTCTGTATGACAGAGACTTTTCCAGATCATTCCTTTCTTCATAAATTAAAGTTATATATTTTTTCTCCCATGTCTTTGGTATTAGTTTGAATCTTTAACTTCATTCATTTTTCTTAGCAATGTTTCCAACAATTTGGGGCTGGTGCCCTCTCAATTTTAGTTTTAGTTTTTATTTTTTTAATCCTTAATTGTTATGGGTTTACTTAATATTTGTATATGTATTTGGTAAACTCTTTTAAACTCTAAGTCTCCAATATAACTTTTTAGGCTTTATTTTATATTGTGCTTGTAATATAAATTCTTAGAAAATTCTGCACATTCTCCTTTAATTTTGGCACTTCTGTATAAAAATATAGTCCTTTCTTTAATGCTTGCTATCATCCTCTTTTTCCTTCTGTTTTCTAATATACCAACAATTTTCCTAGTCTGTAAATTTTTTCTTTCTATTAAATCTAATTAATACTTAACTTTGTTTAATTCTCTCAATTCCTGTTGAGTATTCTATGACTTTGTTCTAATTCTTTTATTAATCTTTTTCCATTTGGAATATCTGTCTCATATGGTTGTTTTAAATTTGTTGTAAACCATATGAGAATTTCTTTCATATATGCTTTAGCTGTCTCCCATGTTTCGGACATGCCTGGAGCAATATTTATTTAAAAAATATTCTTTGCATTTCTGTAATGTGTTTTCCTGTCTGTCACTGATCTTTTATTTAAAAGGTAATTCTTCTCCTTGGACCCACATGATTGAAATTGGGTTGCATTCTGCATATGTCATTGGGAGAATCTCTACTTACTTGATAGATGGTGTGAAAGCATTAGAAATCCAACACAGGCCAATTCTAGAACATGTTTAGTATTTTGCTGAAAATAGTGTTTTTTATTTTTATTTATTTATTTATTTTGTCAAGCGTATATATGATTACAGACAAAGTGTAAACATGATTATGAATACATAAGATGTACTGTATAAGCATGGTTATGAGTATATGAGATGGTTATGAATACAAGGGGACATTAGGACAGGGATGGTAGGCACGTTGGTGCACTTATGCATGCCCCTTACAGACCTCTTAGGAATGGGGTGAGGTCAACAGTAGAGAGTCTAAGGTTAAAGTTTTGGTGAAGAAACTACAGAGTCAGGTAAAGTATTCCAGGCATTGACCACTGTTGCTGAAGTCATATTTTTTGCAATCAAGTTTGGAGCGGTTTACGTTAAGTTTGTATCTATTGTGTGCTCGTGTATTGTTGCAGTTGAAGCTGAAGTAGTCATTGATAGGTAGGACATTGTAGCAGATAATTTTGTGTGCTTCACTTAGGTCAGATCAAAGGCGGCGTAGTTCTAAATTTTCTAGGCCCAAAATTTCAAGTCTGGTGGCATAAGGTATTCTTATGCGAATAGAGGAGTGGACGACTCTTCTCATGAAATATCTCTGGACATTCTCAATTGTATTAATGTCCAATATGTAGTGCAGGTTCCAGACAGATGAGCTGTATTCGAGAATTGGTCTAGCAAATGTTTTATATACTCTGGTTAAAAGTACAATATTACCAGAGAAGAAGCTACGCAAGATTAGGTTAACCACTCTTAATGCCTTCTTAGCAATGCTGTTGCAGAGAGCTCTGGAATTTAGATCATTAGAGATGAGTACTCCAAGATCCTTAACTGAGTGAGGATCGTCAACAAGGTCATGATCATCTAGTTTGCATTTTGTGTTCTGATTATTTTTGCCAATGTGTAAGACTGAGCATTTGTTGATTGAGATTTGCAGCTGCCACTTGTTTGACCATTCTGATACATAGTCAATGTCTTTTTGAAGGGTAGCAGCATTGTCAGTGGTGTTGAATAGTTTTACATCATCTGTGAAGAGGACGCAGTTGCTTTTAATATGATCGCAGAGGTCATTTATGTAAAGTATAAAGAGAGTTGGCCCTAAAACGCTGCCTTGGGGGACACCGCTGTTAACAGGTACATGATTTGATAGAGCATTTCCTATTTTGACCACTTGTTGCCTGTTTGACAGGAACACAGTTATCCATTTGTGCAGGGGTCCAGAAATGCCATAAGATTTTAGTTTTAGAAGTAGTCTGTCATGTACCACTGAGCCAAAGGCTTTACAGAAGTGTATGTAAATTGCTTTGCCCTGATCGAGTTGTGTAGTCCATATGTTTTTACAGTGTAGAAGTTGCAGATTGCAGGATAAATTTTTTCTGAAACCAAATTGTTTGTTAGAGAGTAGGTTGTTTGTCTCTAAGTGGAGGGTAATGGATTGGTTAATGATTGATTCCATGATTTTGCAGGTGATGCAACATAAAGAGATTGGTCTGTAATTTTCAACTAGGCTGGGGTCTCCCTTTTTGAAGATAGGGATGACCGTGGCTAGTGACCATAGGTTGGGTAAGGAGCTGGTCCTTTGGGTAAGGAGCTGGTCATAGTCAAAGGTCAAAGGCAGTATTTTCATATATTGAACATTTAGGGAGAAAGGCAGCTTTTTTTCTTTGAAAATATCTTTTTTCTTATATTTCTTTTGATATTATAAGGGCTAAATTTCAACTCTTGGCATCTTCATCTAGTTCTGAAAGTCTAACCATTGCTAGTCAACATGCTGTAGGCGACTTTGAGTTAACTGAATGTTCAGACATAATAGCAATAAGCAGAACATGGAAAGTTGATGAAGAAAGCTGGATACTTTCTTGACTTATTATTATTTATTATATGGTTATCATCTTGCATATCCTTGCTGTGTTTGTGCGTCATGAAAATGACATGATTCACTGTATTAGTTTGGGCTGGTTTCTGTACGATGCAAAAGTACACTTTTCAGAATTAAGTGGAACTCACTTAAATCAGTAATGGACTACTAGAATCTCTTTTGTTTTAACAGGGCTAGCATAACAATATTCTGTAACAGACTGCGGGAAAAGCATAAGATTTTAATGGATTCCCAGCACTGGGCTGACATCTCTTGGGAGAGATACAAAAGATTTACAGTTATTCTAATATTTCATCCAAATGTGAACAGCATTGTCCTTTCATAATGCAGGCCAAATTATTTTCCAAATAATATGAAACACTAATCTCCATCAATCAATCCTTTCTTACGTGCTTGAATTAATCTATGCCATAATTTCCTGCTACTTAGTGTATTATAATGTCAATGAGAAGCAAATGATTTTGTAAAGAACTTTCATACAGGCACCCTTCTTTTGGCCACATTTATTCTTAGATGTGATACTTGTTGATAATTCGCTGGCCAAGAGGAAATAATACCCCTTTACACTGGAGTGTATGGCTACCCTTCATCCAGATACTAATGAGGGCATCCACAAATATAGCAACAGTACACAGACTGATATACTGCTTCATAGTGTTTCACAGCATTCCCTGAGAGGTTTACAACATCAACATACAAGTAGTCCTCAATTTACAACCACAATTGAGACTAAAATTTATGTTGCTAAGTGAAAAATTTGTTAAGTGAATTTTGCCCCCGTTTACGACTTTTCTCGCCACATTTGTTTTTTCAGTGCCATCGTACCTTAGAACGGTCACTAAATGAACTGTTGTAAATCGAGGACTACCTGTATTGCCCTCAATAATCTGGGTCCTCAGTTTACCGACCTTGGAAGGATGGAAGTCTGAGTCAATCTTGAGAAGGTTAGGATCGAACTCCTGGCTGTGGGCAGAGTTTGTCTGCAATACTGCATTCTAACCACTGTGCCACCAAGGGATCCTTTAACACTGTAGATTAACAATGGCCCTTTCCAGGGGTGGGTTCCTCTTGCCTGGCTACTGGTGCGCTGCGCATGCATCATTACGTTTCATGCACATGCACGCTCGCTACACTCTTTCCCTCGCAGGATTTTGCTTCCGCACATGCGTGGAAGCAAAAACTCGCCAAAATCTTGCACGCACACGTGTCCCCTTGTGAGATTTTGCTTCCGCGCATGCACAGGAAGCAAAAAAAGCCCAAAAATTCGGGAAAAAAGGTGGTGCCGTGCAACGGACCGGCGAAGACGGCACCGGAGCAGGCACGCGCAAATTGTGCAATCAGCGAGTCCCTACCGGAACGGCACACTGAACTGCACCACTGGCCCTTTCCCCTAAGTTGAAGCAGTTGGCAATACCAAGTTGGTCTGCTTCAACATTTAATTTTGGATATGGTGATATAGCAATTTTAATTGGGGAACTACCTCTAATTTTGTCAGTTGGATGATCAGACCAAGATAATACTTTAAGACCTAGCAGAGCCATTTTTAAGAACCATTTCACTGAGGTATCTTTAGCTGGGGTATCCTTTTAAGGTTTGGGGAGGTCTGGGCACAGAATATTAAACTGAGCCCTCTGCTATTCATTTTCTTCCTGCATTCTATATCAAAGTGATTTTATTACTTTATATTTATTTAACGAAGACAGTGGTCCATAAACTGGAGAGTATAATGAAGCCAAAATATTGAAATAATACTTTTTATAATTATATTTAAGTGAATGTTTTAATTGCTTTATAAAAATATATAAATCCATTATTATTTCCAATATTAAAGCATACTTAAGATGGGCCTGGAAATTTCTCCCATTGCTCGGCTAATGTAAGACTTAAAAAGCCGATTAAAGTGTCGATTTTTACTTTGATAAAAACAAATGTAGAAAATATATTACAATTCAGTTTAATAATAGCCTTTGTATCAATAATCAGTTTACATTTGTTCTCATAGAGAAAGTTCATAATCCAATACCCATTTCTTTCACTTAGACCAGTGGTTCCCAACCTGGGGGTCGGGACCCCTTTGGGGGTCGAATGACCATTTCCCAGGGGTCGCCCTGGCATCCTCAGCTCCCCCCCCACTGCCACAAGCCTGGCCATATCGGCTCAACTTGCCCGAGCCCTCTGATTGGTCAGGAGAGGTGCCATTCGGTGAGAGGCGTTTGTGATGCCTGGCAGCTGAGCTAAGGAGTGGGGCGTCGCAATATTGCGTGCTGGAGAGTACAAGGCAGTGCTTAAGACATCTGTGGCCGCCCCTGTCTCTTGCTCACAGAGGCAGTTTCTTCCTGCTGGTGTCGAAGGGAAAGGGAGTCACGGGAGGGAATGGCCAGCCAACGACCACTTAAGTTTCACAGCGCACGATGGCAGGAAGGAGGACAGCTGGGTTGGATCCAGTGGAAGATGATATTCCTTGTGCTCTTGCAAAGACTGGCCCGAGAATTTCTGATCTGGCATAATTACATATTGTTTTTGTGATTAATCGCTATGCTTTAATTATGTTCAATTTGTAACAATGAAAATACATCCTGCATATTATTTACATTACGATTCATAACAGTAGCAAAATTACAGTTATGAAGTAGCAACGAAAATAATTTTATGGTTAGGGGTCACGACAACATGAGGAACTATATTAAGGGGTCGCGGCATTAGAAAGATTGGGAACCACTGCATTAAACAGTAAAAGGGAAGACTCAATCCTGCTGTGCGCAGAGAACCTTTCATTATGTTTTAGGGTCACATAAACCACAAGTTTGGCTCACTAGTTGTTGGAAAGTCAAAATAAAGGGGAAGATGCTAATCCTTTCATTGCTAATCCATTTGTTCAGAGAAGCCATGGAAGAGATTAGGTTTGACATGCCTCTGCCATCTTGGAAGTTTTCCTAGAATTCAAAATAAACAAGACAGGCAATTAAAATGGGATAAAACAAGATCAGATATCTATGGAATCAAACAATGAGAAACAGATGTTACAAATATGGATCAAACAAAAAGCCACAAAGAACAATGGACAAAATGACAGAAGCATCCAAGGTACCAATTAGTTAATTCCCTTATGATCTTAACTGGAAAAAGTTGTCTCATGATCCTTAAAAGATCCTAGTTGCAGACATTTTAAGGTCTTTATTATCCAAAACAGCATGATAAGGTCAAACCAATCAACAGCAAACTACTATGATTAATAGCAATAAAAATAACATGATGAAACCCTTTTAATTCAAAAAAAGAGAAAGGGGAAAAAGATCCCTAAATACCTATCTGAAAATTCCTGTTCAGTCTACTTTGGTAACATTAGTATGGTACTATCCATACCGATAGTGTGGTACTATTATAATTGTTATAATTATTGGGCTTTGACTACTCCAGGCTATTATTACATTGCTAAGATTAGAATAGCTTGTATTCGGAATATGTATGAGTACATTGCATGTACTTCTTAGAAAATGAGTAGCTACAGTGTACTGATTTGCGGGAATCCATAGATTAGATTTCCTAGCTTGTATATCATACCTTGAGCACAGACAAGTTTTGGTTAGGCTTGTGGTGTACTAGCCAAAATGTTTCATTGATTCATATTATTTTTAGCATTAGCAGAGAATATTGGAAAACATGGATATAAAACTATGCCTGGTAACCTACTCTGCACTTGTTTTTAATATCATGTTTTCTGAAAGCCTCAAATGATCACAGAGTGATGTATCAGCAGTCAATGACTGGGGGATCGTCTGCTGATGATGCAGAATAGAATAGAATAGAATAGAATAGAATAGAATAGAATAGAATAGAATAGAATAGAATAGAATAGAATAGAATAGAATAGAATAGAATTTTTTTATTGGCCAAGTGTGATTGGACATACAAGGAATTTGTCTTTGGTGCATATGCTCTCAGTGTACATAAAAGAAAAGATACATTTGTCAAGAATCATAAGTTACAACACTTATTTCTTCACTGGAAAGAACCATTTGATTTCCTGCTCTGGTATGTGATTCCTGTGAATGCTGACCTTTACTGTGGTTGCCTGCATATTTTCTAGTTCTCATTTAATTTAATGGAGGAATTTGCTTTAGAAATTCTTTCAAATAATAAGTGATTTTTCAAGGAAATTCTTATAGCTGGAGTTTGAAGTTTCTCTTGCTTAGGCTATGAAGTATATATATTAATGTTCAATTGTTCATCTTTCAATAAAGATAAATCCTAGATTAATGTCGACAGCTGTCTCATTGGGGTTTTTTCAGAAGCAATACACTACAAATGGATAATTCATGTATCCCTGTAAAAATTCTGAGAAGTTGACAACCCAATTTCTCTGCACATAAATAGGTAGAGTTTTCATAGTCTTATGCATAGAGTAATTTAGACATTAATTCAACTAGGATGAAAACTGCTAAAACAAATAATTTGTCCTTTCTTGTTTTTAGTGTCTGTCTAATCTCTGATCTAGTGTGTGAAACAATCAACAGTTCTATTTTTTTAACAACCCTGTAATCTCTTGCATCAGAGTGAAATCAGGTTGACTGAATGTAGCTGAGCATTTACTGGCCGAATGCCCTTCCTGACACCTACATGGAAGTCACAGCAGACAATTACTCATTGCTCCCAGAGAGAGAAATATCTGTCCCTGCCTAGGATCAAACTCACAACCACCTGACTGTGAGGCGAGAGCTCCCCCTATGGGCCACCATGCCACTTGTCAACAGTTTTATTAAACTGGGACAATTCTCAGTTACTTCTTTGGCTTACCAGAAATTTAGTAGTCAGTAAAATCTTGTAGAAAAAAAGAGGTTACTTAAATAAGAGCAGAAGAATTGCATACAAATAAAAGAAAAGAATAATAATGGGGAAAGAGGCTAACTTGCTGTCATGGTAATATAAACTGCCTTCCAGAGTATATAAGGAACAGAAAGGGAAAGGCCAATGTGTAGCAGAGTTTAATGTGTGGCTAAAGGAGTGGTGTAAAAGGGAAAGCTTTGGTTTTATTAGTCATGATGTCTGCAGCTGGTCCAATGAAAAACTGTACAAAAGAGATGGTTTGCATCCATCAAAGAAAGGGACTGAGCTACTTGGTATTAAATTCAGAGATTTCCTGGATAAACATTTAAACTGAACAGCGGGGACAGAGAATTAATTGATACATATCATTTCTGTCCCCAGCAATCTAAAATTAATAGGGTTAACAGTGTACACAACATAGATGTGTGTGCGGGTAAGTTTATCAGCTCTGCTGTCAAGCAAAGCCAAGCATTTAATAGTGAGTGCCATACCATGTGCACTAATCAAACAGGTGGCAAGAAAGTAGGGGCAGTCAGGCACAACACAGGTTATGTAGACAATAAACACAGGGTCAATCAAAATGGACTTAAATGTCTATACACCAATGCACAGAGTATGAGGAATAAACAGGGAGAATTAGAAATTCAAGTAAATGAGGGAAGATATGATATAGTTGCCATAACGGAAACTTGGTGGGATGAAACTGACAAATGGAATATACAGCTAGAGGGATTTAAATTATTTAAAAGAAACAGACCAAATAAAAGAGGAGGTGGAGTTGCAATATACGTAAGAAATAACTACATCTCTACAAAAATAGAGCACAACAATAATGAAAATCATCTTGAATGCATTTGGGTCAATATTAAAGGGGAGCGAAATGACATTGCCATAGGTCTATACTACAGGCCACCCAACCAAACAGAGGAAGTAGATGAACTTTTTGCTAGTCAGCTAACTAAGGTATGTAAGAAGCACATCACAATAGTAATGGGGGATTTTAACTACCCTGACATCAACTGGGAGACAAACTCTGCTCCAAGTGGAAGATCCAACAGGTTCCTAACAAACCTAGCAGACAATTTTGTTTCCCAAAAAGTAGAGAAGGGAACAAGGGGATCAGTTATATTGGACTTAATTCTCACTAACAGAGATGAAATGATAGAAGGTGTTGAAGCTAAAGGAACCTTGGGGGCAAGTGATCATGCAATATTGGAATTCAACATTATGCAAGCACAAGCAGTAGAACAAAATCAAACTAGAGTCTTGGACTTTAAGAGAGCTAATTTCAATAAACTTAGAGAGAACTTGGGAAAGATTCCATGGATGAGAATCCTCAAGGGGAAAACAACTCAAGAAGCTTGGGAAATTTTGAAAAGTGAGATTATAAAAGCCCAGACTAGCACAATACCAATGAAGAAGAAAAATAATAGGTCTCAAAAGAAACCAGCATGGCTGCATAAAGAACTCTCTGACAAATTGAAAGACAAACAGGACAAGTATAAAAAGTGGAAAGAAGGGGAAATAACTAAGGCAGAATACCAGCAAATAGCCCGAGCCTGTAAAGATGAAGTGAGGAAAGCTAAGGCTCACAATGAACAAAGGCTTGCGACAAAAGTAAAAAGTAACAAAAAAAGCTTCTTCCAACATATTAAAAACAAGAAAAAAGTCAAGGAAACAATTGGTCCATTGCAGGGAGAAAGTGGCAAGAAGGTGACAAGTAACAGGGAGAAAGCAGAGCTACTTAACACATATTTTGCATCTGTCTTTATACAAAGGGAAAAATCAGTCCAACCTATCAAAAACAGCATCACAAAAAACATATTAGGAACACAAGTTAAAATAGGGAAGAAAATGGTAAAGGAACACCTGTCTACCCTAGACGAATTCAAATCACCAGGATCAGATGGACTACACCCCAAGGTTCTGAAGGAACTGGCAGATGAGATCTCAGAACCACTGAACTATATCTTTCAAAGATCCTGGAGCACCGGGGAACTGCCAGAGGACTGGAAAAGAGCTGATGTAGTTCCCATCTTCAAAAAAGGGGAAAAAACAGATCCAGGAAACTACAAACCTATCAGCCTGACCTCAATACCAGGGAAGATTTTGGAAAAGATAATCAAGCAACGAATCAATGAACACCTAGAAGCAAACACAGTAATAACCAAAAGCCAACATGGGTTTGTCAAAAACAGATCATGCCAGACTAATCTTATTGCATTCTTTGACAAAGTGACAAAATTAGTGGACCAGAGGAATGCTGTCGATGTGGTTTACTTGGACTTCAGTAAGGCATTTGATAAAGTAGACCATAACCTACTTCTAGATAAAGTAGAAAAATGTGGGATGGACAGCAACACCATCAGATGGATTCAAAACTGGCTAACCAACCGCACTCAACGTGTAGTGCTCAATGGAACTGCATCTACATGGAGGGAAGTATGCAGTGGAGTACCCCAAGGCTCTGTTTTAGGCCCAGTACTCTTCAACATCTTTATCAATGACTTGGACGAGGGGATAGATGGGGAACTCATCAAATTTGCAGATGACACCAAACTGGCAGGAATAGCCAACTCTCCAGAAGATAGGCTCAAGATACAGAAGGATCTTGACAGACTTGAGCATTGGGCGCTATCAAACAAAATGAAATTCAATGGTGAAAAAAGTAAGGTTCTACATTTAGGCAAGAAAAACAAAATGCACAGGTACAGTATATGTGGTACCTTGCTCAACAGTAGTAACTGTGAGAGGGATCTTGGAGTCCTAGTGGACAACCATTTAAATATGAGCCAGCAGTGTGCAGCAGCTGCCAAAAAAGCCAACACAGTTCTAGGCTGCATTAACAGAGGGATAGAATCAAGATCACGCGAAGTGTTAATACCACTTTATAATGCCTTGGTAAGGCCACACTTGGAATACTGCATTCAGTTTTGGTCGCCACGATGTAAAAAGGATGTTGAGACTCTAGAAAGAGTGCAGAGAAGAGCAACAAAGATGATTAGGGGACTGGAGGCTAAAACATATGAAGAACGGTTGCAGGAACTGGGTATGTCTAGTTTAATGAAAAGAAGGATCAGGGGAGACATGATAGCAGTGTTCCAATATCTCAGGGGTTGCCACAAAGAAGAGGGAGTCAAACTATTCTCCAAAGCACCTGAAGGTAGAACAAGAAGCAATGGGTGGAAACTAAACAAGGAGAGAAGTAACTTAGAACTAAGGAGAAATTTCCTGACAGTTAGGACAATTAATCAGTGGAACAGCTTGCCTCCAGAAGTTGTGAATGCTCCAACACTGGAAGTTTTTAAGAAGATGTTGGATAACCATTTGTCTGAAGTAGTGTAGGGTTTCCTGCCTAGGCAGGGGGTTGGATTAGAAGACCTCCAAGGTCCCTTCCAACTTTGTTGTTGTTATTGTTATTGCCTCAAATCTCTAACATGGACAGTATAGAAGTTTGAGTATAAGTAAAGTCACTAATAAAAATAAACATTTTACTTTATTCTTCATTTTTAGAGGAATGCAAAATATAAACAGAGTTTTGTTATTCAATAACAAAATTAAATCCAAGAAATAAGATTAAAAATATAAAACATATTAGTCCACTGTTCTGGTCCAAGCTTAGTGCTTTTCTCAGTCAGATAAAACTCCACGCAAATGGGTAAAACATACAGATTACATTTATTGTCTGGTATCTTCACATCAATAGACTTACTAATGAGATGAAATTCTTCAGCTGTCTGTCCATAATCTGTCCCATTACACGTAGGTGAAAAAAGATTCATTTCTCCCATCTGCAGGCTGTTCCATGGCTCTTTGTAAGACTTTTAAAATGTTTGTTTGTTTGCTTGCTTTATTTGTCAAGCATATATGATTAAAGCAAAGTATAAACAGTAAAATTATGATTGCATATATATACGCTACATTGTCCTTATGCAATCTCTTTAAGAGATTGCATTAGGACAATGTAGCTGAAAATTGCACTCTGGGTAATGTAGTCCATGGCATGTGACTCCATCTGTATGTTCTTATTGGCCATCAAGCTATACCTAGGCTGCTGGGTAATTTTGCCATGCTCTCCAACAGCCATTATAGTTATATAATTATTATACATTTATACTCTTATTCATGCTTGTACTAATACACACACACACACACACACACACACATACATACATATACATATACATATACATATACATATACATATACATATACATATACATATACATATACATATACATATACATATACATATACATATACATATACATATACATATACATATACATATACATATATATATATATATATATATATATATATATATATATATATATATATATATATATATATATACATATATACATATGGTCTGTACTAAGCTGTTAAAACATTAAGTTTTAACTTAACAGCTTAAGTTGAAAATATTGCCACTCTTGTGAATTAGGAAGACCAAACTCAATTTGAAATCAGGAAAAATACTTAAAATAATATTTAC
Source organism: Diadophis punctatus similis (assembly GCA_023053685.1). Classification (NCBI taxonomy): domain Eukaryota; kingdom Metazoa; phylum Chordata; class Lepidosauria; order Squamata; family Dipsadidae; genus Diadophis; species Diadophis punctatus. The sequence continues at coordinate 13,358,360 of JALIGW010000006.1, read as the reverse complement.
ATAAAAATGCATTCAAAGTTACTATCTTGCTTCTAGTAAAGGTTTCCAATAACATGTATTACTGCCTATTTTTTAAATACCGTATTTTTCGGAGTGTAAGACGCACCTTTTTACCCCAAAAAAGAGGGTGAAAACTTGGGTGCATCTTATACACCGAATGTAGCCCCACCCACCCACCCACCCCCACCCTTTGGCCTTTGTCTTCCAGCAATTTACCTGTTTGCAGCAAAGAGGGAAGAGCCTGTAAAGCCAAGCAAGTCACTAGCAGCTTCCCGATGTACAGCTGATTAGGTTTGCCATGTGGGAAAATGAAAGTGAAACTAACTGCAAAGAGGCAAATATCTGGGAGAGTCAAGCAGATTTTTATTTTTTGCTGAACTGAATGAAAGGGGGTAAGTGAATAACTATAAATATCTGTAGAATGTTCAAATTATTAGACATTTTTTAAAGACTGCTTTATTATTGTTCTAGAGCCAGGGGTCTCCAACCTTGGCAACTTTAAGACTTGTGGACTTCAACTCCCAGAATTCAACAGCCAGATTTGTTAGCTTAGCTGGCTGTGGAATTCTCGGAGTTGAAGTCCACAAGTCTTAAGGGTGCCAAGTTTGGAGACCCCTGTAAATCTAGACAACTTAACAAAATAAAGAAGCTTTTTAAAATAAATGCTTGCTCTGAAGAGGCCCAGTGCTGTTGTATCTTCTTTTAAATAATAGAGAATAATGTATACTTCCAGAAATTTTAATTAATTTTAACAGCTCTGTACAAGTATAGTCTGAAATGCAACAGTGTCCTGTTTAGTATTAGAGTTTAGTTACCTTGGAGTAGATCTATTTAAATAATTGGGAGGAGTTAGTGTGACTACATTTAAGAAAACTTTCTGTGCATAAAACTTTCTGTACATTTCTCCAATTCTTTGCTATTTCTATGGGTCAGACACACATGCACAGAAATACACAACAAACAGTGTATATCATCTGTGCTGTTTGCTGCTTGGCAAATTGCTTGGAGGCAGAGGCCTTTTTCCCTTGTTTTCCTCCCCCAAAACTAAGGTGCGTCTTATACTTCGGTGCGTCTTATACTCCGAAAAATATGATAGTTTCTTTTTTCAAAGAAATATTCATGAGTGTCATTATCAAAACACAATCTATACCCCAATATTGTGCAATATTTCTCACAGCCCTCACTCCTGGGAATAAAATCCCCTTTCTAGTGTGTGTTTTTCTAAAAACTTTTCATGAGCAAAATGGGAATTAAAAAATAAAATAAATTTCCAGTGAAATCAAAAAAGGAATAACATCTTTTGGTCGCCACGATGTAAAAAGGATGTTGAGACTCTAGAAAGAGTGCAGAGAAGAGCAACAAAGATGATTAGGGGACTGGAGGCTAAAACATATGAAGAACGGTTGCAGGAACTGTGTATGTCTACTTTAATGAAAAGAGGGACTAGGGGAGACATGATAGCAGTGTTCCAATATCTCAGGGATTGCCACAAAGAAGAGGGAGTCAAGCTATTCTCCAAAGCACCTGAGGGTAGGACAAGAAACAATGGGTGGAAACTAAACAAGGAGAGAAGCAACTTAGAACTAAGGAGAAATTTCCTGACAGTGAGAACAATTAATCCATGGAACAGCTTGCCTCCAGAAGTTGTGAATGCTCCAACACTGGAAATTTTTAAGAAGATGTTGGATAACCATTTGTCTGAAGTGGTGTAGTGTTTCCTGCTTAAGCAGGGGGTTGGACTAGAAGACCTCCAAGGTCCCTTCCAATTCTGTTATTCTATTCTATTCTATTCTATTCTATTCTATTCTATTCTATCTCACAAAATTTTCATTCCACATACTTATGACTAATTAAAACATTAATTACATTTTATTATATTATTCAGTACTACCATTATAACCCAAAATATTCTAGGCATACAACTACAGCCAGAATAGGAAATATTATCCTTGAAAAATGTTTGAATAACTACATTATTGACGCTAGTGATTTTAAACATTTATAGCTTCACTTCCATATTTTTTCTGGAACAGGTTCCACTGAATTCTGCAGTCATTATTTCTAAGAGAGCTTGCTGCAGGATTACTTTTTAATTCATTCTAGCTTCTTTGGACTTTAATCTGGAATCTATATTAACAAAAGTCCTAAAACCTACCAGGCAAGTGATTTTTTAAATGCCACAATTGTGAATTACAGTTATTATTGTAAGACTCACATTACATGGCCGTTAAAGGTTAATATTGTTTCCACAACTTGTTGTGTCAGTGCCCCTTTGCCACTGAATAATGTTCACTAAAATATTACAACAGAATTAAATGTGGACATCAGATATAAATAGGCTATTTAATGAGGACATAATTCTAGATGTGTGAGGAAAAAAATGTTCTTTAAGGCTATAAATCATATATATGATTAAAGCTGCCCGAAGAAAAGGATTTAAACTGGGACTTTTTTTTGGTAACAAATTACAAGCTAAAAAGAAAAAAAAAGAATAAAAAATGAGATACGCATAATAGCATAAAATAACAAGAAAGAGCTGGCACTTTTTATATCTACTTTATATCTTTTATATCTCAATCCACTTACAAGTTCAAATGTTTGTTGCCTTATTTAGATTCAGTAATTAACTACTGACATTTAAAATGTGTTGTTAAAAGTATTTATGATTTAATTCTGTATATGTCTGACCAGCTATAACACCAACTCACTTCAAGAAGTCTTACTAACAGATTGAATGGCATACAATTACAGTCTCAGAAAGCTCACTTACCTGATGTATGAAATCTTCCTATAACGCTTTTTAAATTTTTTAGCTATGAATTTTCTTTCTACTTTGAAAAGGCATTGAAACATGTTTGTCTTAAATGTGTCAAGTGTGTTTTATAATTTACAACTAAGATTCAACATTAGAGTAAAACTTTTTTATGCCAGTGAGGTAAAACAGGACCTAAGAGAGATCAGATAAATATATTTGTATTAAAATAAATGGAATTCTATTTAAATAAAAATACATATTGATCCTGAAAGCACATATTATAATATGTGTGCAACTTGACCTCATAGTAGACTGCCTATAAACTGTCAAAACCTTTATTTTTAAATGCAAACCCTGCCCATTATTTGATATTTTATTATGAACCGGAGATGGTGGGGAGAGGAGAGAACATTGCTCAGGTTTTGAGGAATAATTAATTATTTCTGTATCTGCTTCAGGTTGTCTTAGAAAGTTAAGAGAAGTTAAGTAAGTGTCTGTTCAATGCTTGGTGATACAGGCAGAATTTTTATTATGAATACAATCTTAAACAAATACTAGTCTTTTTGGGTTGAAATCAGTTTGCATGCTTTCAAACTGTTAGGAGCAGGAGTTGGGGCAAATAATGGGAGTTCACCCCATTGTGCAGTGCTCAGGTCTTGAACTTGAGCTGTAAGCTTTCCAGCCAACAATATGACTATCTTTAACCACTGTATTGTGTTATTGAGATAAAAAGAAGCTGAAAATACTACTTAATCATCGGGGTCAATTCTAATATATAACTTAGAACTCCCGTCTACACATGTGCACTTATGAGATTCAGATTGTTTTATACATGTGAAACAATTGGAACTAGATAAAATTTTATTTGGAATGGAGAGAAAAATGATTACAAAACTATATAACTTTTTGCTAAGATATAAACTGGAGGAAGAGACTGTAAAAGAAATGATGATTAGTTGGGCCAGAAACTTTGGGCATAATATAGAATTAGAACAATGGGACAAACTTTGGGAAAGGAACTATAAATTTATGACAGCAGTGGCATACAAAGAAAACCTTTACAAAATGTTTTCTAGGTGGCATTTACCCCCAGCTAGATTGGCCAAAATGTTTCCAAATTTATCCCCCAAATGTTGGATATGCGATTACAAATCTGGAACATGCTATCACATGTGGTGGGTGTGCCCTCTTGCAAGGAAGTACTGGTGTAAAATTCGGAGGTGGTTGGAAGAAATTACAGAGCAAAAAATTTATTTATTTATTTATTTATTTATTTATTTATTTATTTATTTATTTATTTATTTATTTATTTATTTATTTATTTATTTATTTATTTATTTATTTATTTAAATGGATTTATATGTCGCCCAACTCCCAGGGGACTCCGGGATTGACTTGAAAGCAGAACTGTTCCTATTAGGAATACTACACTTGAAAATGAATAAGAAACCCCAATATATATCATACTACTTATATTCACCGTAGCTAGAATTACATTCGCACAAAACTGGAAACAAAGTAACATACCTTCAGAAGAAGCAGTAATTAGGAAATTACTTGAATGTGCTGAAATGGACAAAATGACCATGGAGTTGAAAGAGAGAGATGATTCAGATTTCTATGAAGTATGGAATAAAGTGTACAATTGGCTTGAAAACAGAAAATGAGATAGTAATTGATGAAATTTTAATTGGAGTAATCAGATAGTACCAAACTTAAAGATGTAAATATAAACGTAAATGAATTGTAGATATGAATAACTAGTTGTTCTTTAGAATCTTTAGAATTGTTAAAATATATATCACTACAATGTTATTATATTATATTAGGTTACCAGGTTATCTCCGGGACCGTATTCTGCCTCACACTTCCCTTCAACCGGTTAGGGCCCACAGAGTTGGCCTCCTCCAGGTCCCGTCGGCCAAGCAATGCCGGCTGGCGGGCCCTAGGGGGAGAGCCTTCTCTGTGGCCGGCCCCGCGCTCTGGAACCAACTCCCCCCAGAGACCCGAACTTTCCCCACCCTGCTGGCCTTCCGAAAAGCCGTTAAGACATGGTTTATCCTGCAGGCTGGGGGTAGAGCTTAATTCCATCTGAGCTCACCCCCAAGTATGTATTGTTGTTGTATGGTCTTTGGTTGGTTTTTAATACTGTGTTTTTAATTTTTATATCTGATTTTAAGTAATTTATAGTTGGTTATTCTTGTATTTTTCTCTGCTGTACGCCGCCCTGAGTCCTCCGGGAGTTGGGCGGCATATAAGAAAACCAAAATAAATAAATAAATAAATAAATTATACTACTATTGAGAAGTAAATGGATAGAAAGGTAATATATAATAGAGAAGTACAAAAGCAAATTATGTATGTCACTATGGAAAGCTGTAAAATGATCTTAAATAGTATGCATTGTTTTGATATTTTTTTTTTGGTATTTGTGGTTGTTTTCTATGTTGTTTTTTAAAGAGAAAACTGTTTAATAAAAACTATTTTAAAAAAGAGATTCTGATTGTTTTAAAGCTGTCCTTGATCTAAGTATTTTACAGCTTATTTCTTTTCTTTCCATTTTGCTGGAACAATTAGTCTGGCTCAGCCTGAACATGGATTGGTAAATGTCATGATAAAAACTTTTCAATTTGCTTCCCTTTTCTTTCATAGTGCTTTTGTCAAATATAGAGAAGTAGCAGATGTTATGTTCTGGCTAGGAATAACTGGTTTCATCCAGGGCCAGTATTATGGAGGGAAAATGCTGAACCCCCATTGGTTGCTACATTTTGAATTGGTTACAAGTGTTGCTGACAGCCCCTATAAAAAGGCAAGCTGTCAGAGGCTTTTTGCTGGTTGTGCTTCTTATCTCAAATAAAGAGCTGTTGTCAAAGTCGGTCTCCTGTATTGAATCCACGATCTAACAGTGGCGACGAAGAATTTGGGACCAGGAGAACAACGACAAGCCCCACGGGCTTCACAACCAGCCAGGCAGCTCGCACCTCGCCTGCCTTGTTTCTGGCATCATGTCTGCCTTTCATCCACCCCCACCATTCGATCCTGCCCGGGAGAAGTGGGACTCGTACATGCGGCATTTCGAGTGTTTCCTCGAGGCTAATGACCTGCTGGGCCTGGCGGACAATAGAAAAAGGGCATTATTTTTGAGTCACTGTGGCCCAGAGGTTTTTGACACTGCAGAGGCTCTCTCTGCCCCGATGCCTGTCCACACGGTGCAATGGGACGTGCTGAAGGGGACACTGAAGACGCACTATGCGCCAACCCCTTCTAAGGTTGTGCGGCGTTACGAATTTCGGCAGCGCATGCAAATGGACAGAGAGACTATTAATCAATATATTGCTGCTCTCCATAAGGCATCTGGACACTGTGCATTTCGCGACTTGGACGACATAATGCTAGACCAATTGATCTGCGGTGTTCAGGATATCCGCCTGCAGCGCCGCCTCCTAGCTCGTCCTAACCTCACTTTGGCTGCCGCGCTGGACGAAGCCAGGGCAGCTGAGTCATCCACCAAAGCGGCTGAATCTCTCCACCGTTTTGCCTCATCTAAGAAGGAAGCGAAGCCTATGCCGCCCATTGTACCGACCGTCCATAAGGGAACGCTGGACGACGACGTGAGCAGTGATGACGATGTTTGCCGTACTGAGCTGCGATGCCCGCCTCTACCACCGCCGCCCGGAGATTTCCCCCATGGGTGTTCCAGCTGTGGGGGGCGACACCCGAGATTTTCATGTAGATTCAGAGACGTTACATGCCAGAGGTGCGAGAGGAGGGGCCATCTAGCACGAGTTTGCCGTGCAACACTGCCGAACAGAGATGCGCCGGTGCGCAATACTCCGCGAGCTGAGCTGTCACCGAGATCTTGGCGCGAAAATCCAAAGCCGCGCCAAAGATACCCAAGAATGCAACCGGCTACCAACAACACACGAATTGATAGAGCCAGCTCTCTGGGCGGAAAGAAGCTGATGGTGACCATCCTCATCGAGGGAGCACCGATACAGATGGAGATAGACACGGGCTCAGCGGTGTCTATCATTGCCTGGAAGACTCTCAAAAGAGCTGTGCCAAGCTTCTACTCTAACCGAATCCAGGACACCGGATTTCGCCTGTCAGACTACCAGGGGAACCGGATTCCAGTCCTTGGTCAGGCCAACGTGCAAGTCCAGTTCAACAACTTTACAGGACCACTCCAGCTCATCATCGTGAACGGCTACCTCCCGAGCCTCTTAGGACTGAGCTGGTTCGAATCCCTCGGTTTAGAGGTCTCCGGCGTCAACAATGTCAAAACTTCAAATTTGGACGATCTGTTTGAGGAATTTCAGGACGTTTTCAGTGACGGGTTGGGCAAATATGTGGGGACCCCAATTTCGTTTAATCTTGATCCTAAGGTTGCCCCCATTCGTTTAAAGCCCCGCAAGGTTCCCTTACCATTGCGAGCCAAAATAGATATTGAATTAGATAAACTGATCAAGCAGGGTGTTCTAGAACAGTGGACCATGCACGGTGGGAGACGCCCATTGTCACGCCCCTTAAAGGGGACGGAAGCATCAGAATATGCGCTGACTACAAGTGCACAGTAAACAGAGCGTTGCAACAGAGTGCCTACCCCGTGCCAATTGTACATCAATTGCTGCACTCGTTGGGGTCTGGACGCCTGTTCGCCAAGTTAGATCTGGCACAGGCCTACCAGCAGCTACCAGTAGATGGTGCCACGGCAGAGGCTCAGACCATTGTGACTCACAGGGGGGCATTTAAATGTCATAGATTGCAATTTGGGGTTAGTGTGGCCCCGGGGTTGTTCCAGAGTGTGATGGAACGTCTGTTGCAGAACATCCCTGGGGTCGTGCCCTACTTCGACGATGTTCTTATTTCGGCGAACGATAGTGACCAACTACGCTGTCGAGTCACAATGGTCCTCGAGAAGTTACGCGCTGCGGGTTTGAAAGCCAAAAGCAACAAATGTGTATTGGGGTCCCAGAGGTTGAGTTCCTGGGGTACAGAATTGATGGTGGAGGCATCCACCCCACAGAGAGTAAACTGAAGGCCATTCAGGAAGCCCCAGCCCCTAAAAATCAGGCAGAGCTGCAGGCTTTTCTAGGCCTTCTTAATTTTTATAGCCTATTTTTAAGAGATAAAGCAACTGTTGCGAAGCCCCTCCATAGGTTGCTGGCTAAGAATGCTCCGTGGGTGTGGGGCCATAAAGAAAATGCTGCTTTCAGAGCTGTAAAAAAATTGCTGACCAGCGAAAGTTTTCTGATTCAGTACAACATCACCTTGCCGGTGGTCCTAGCTTGTGATGCGTCCCCAGTAGGGGTCGGGGCTGTCCTAAGTCATCGGCTCCCCAATGGGCTTGAGGCTCCAATAGCCTATTATTCAAGAACCTTGTCCAGCACGGAAAGGAATTATAGTCAGCTGGACAAGGAAACCTTGGCCCTGGTAGCGGGGGTTAAAAATTCCATGAATACTTGTTCGGGCGAGACTTCATGCTGGTAATGGACCACAAGCCTCTATTGGGGTTACTCGCCGGGGATCGCCCCACCCCGGCTGCTTTGTCCCCCCATTTTGCCCGCTGGGCCATTTTCCTATCTGCATATTCCTATTGCCTGGTACACCGGCCTGGGAGAGAAATGGGAAATGCAGATGCATTAAGCAGGTGCCCGTTGCCCGAGGTACTATCGGATATCGTCCCAGAGGCCCCTGTGCTCTTAATTGACCTAGAGGATTCAGGCCTGATCACCTCGGCTGAGGTGGCCAAGCACACAGCCAGAGACCCCGCTCTCAGGACTGTCCTGAACTGGGTGTGGAGGGGGTGGCCGAGAGACCCTGTCAGGCCTGAGTTTAAGCCATACAAGCTAAGACAGCATGAACTGTCAGAGCAAGGGGGATGCCTTTTATGGGGAGACAGGGTGGTGATACCTACCAGCCTGCGTGCTGGAATACTTCAAACATTACATGAAGGCCATCCGGGAATTGTGCGAATGAAGGCCTTAGCTAGAGGGTACGTGTGGTGGCCCAAGATGGACGCGGCGGTCCAGGAGTGGGTCGCCCGATTCCTACCCTGTCAGGAGTCACGGCCGGCGCCTCCCAAAGCCCCGGTGCATGATTGGGATCTACCAAAATCCCCATGGTCACGGCTTCATGCCGATTTTGCGGGTCCATGCCATGGCCAAATGTTCCTAATTATCGTGGACGCATATTCCAAGTGGCTCGAGATCTTCCCTATGAAGTCAACCACTGCTGAGTCTGTCATTAAGGTTCTAAGGCATTTATTCACAACCCATGGCATTCCGGACACATTAGTAACAGACAACGGCCCGCAATTCATAGCCACACCTTTTGAGGGGTATCTGGCTAGCCAAGGAATCCGCCACGCTTTATCTGCTCCATTCCACCCGGCCACAAACGGCCTAGCGGAATGATTTGTGAGATCTGCCAAAGAAGCGTTAGCCAGACTGGGGCCTGGAGATTGGCAGGATAGGATAGACAGGTTCCTCCTAACCCAGCACATAACTCCCAGCGCCACAACTGGCCGCAGCCCAGCAGAGCTCCTAATGGGCCGCCGGTTCCGGTCACTCCTGGACCGCTTACATCCAAACTACACAACCGGCACAAAACAAGAAAGCACAAAGAAAACAAGGTCATTCGCCACAGCGGACACAGTGTTTGCCCGCAATTATGCTGAAGGGCCTCTATGGCTGCCAGGGGTAATAGAAACTGTCATAGGGCCTGTGTCTTATGCGGTCCAGCTGCAAGACGGCCGCCTATGGAAAAGACACATTGATCAGTTAAGAAGTAGAATTAAAAAAGACCTAATAAACCCAAGTGAGATAACTCCCTACATTCCTTCCCTAGCTGAATCGCGCCCGGATGTCTCAGAAGGCCTACCTGGTGAAGCCACAGTCCAGCAGCATCCCTCAGTCGAATTAAGTCCACAAGCAGAGAGAACTGAGAGCGAGACATTCCAGGAGCTTCCAAGCACAGCTCCCGGAATTGCAGCAGACCAGTCCGATCGGGCTGCTGGCTTCCCCTTGACTGAAGTGCGCAGGTCCGAGCGGGAGCGTAAACCTCCCGCCTACCTACGCGATTACGTTTGCTGAATGAGCCCATCTAGAGTGGGAGGGATGTTATGTTCTGGCTAGGAATAACTGGTTTCATCCAGGGCCAGTATTATGGAGGGAAAATGCTGAACCCCCATTGGTTGCTACATTTTGAATTGGTTACAAGTGTTGCTGACAGCCCCTATAAAAAGGCAAGCTGTCAGAGGCTTTTTGCTGGTTGTGCTTCTTATCTCAAATAAAGAGCTGTTGTCAAAGTCGGTCTCCTGTATTGAATCCACGATCTAACAGCAGATTTTTTGAGTTTTGTTACTATCATTTAGAGCAGCGGTCCCCAACCTTTGCGGCTTGGCGGCCCAGCTTAATGATGTAAACCGCTTAGAGAGTGCTTGCACTGTGAGGCAGTATATAAATGTCACTAATAAATAAATAAATAAGTTCTATGTGCCCCTAATAATGCCTATTACAAACATTTTCAGTAGAATGGAAAGTTACATTTCTTAGATTCCCTAATGCTTGAAATGCTACTTTATTCCAGTATACTCAAGGGAGAGAAGATGCCTCCAGAGTATTATTATTATTATTATTATTATTATTATTATTATTATTATTATTATTATTATTATTATTATTATTATTATTATTATTATTATTATTATTATTATTATTATTATTATTATTATTATTATTATTATTATTATTATTTATTCACAAAAAATATAATACACAGCAAACGAGATTTATATGCTGGATTTCATATCACTATATCACAAGTCGAACACTTCCCAAGCATCTAGGACTGTGTGATGTATTGTACTGACTGTGATCCGCAGGTCAGCAGTTCAAATTTCACCGGCTCAAGGTGATGATCAATTGTTTCATCAGCTTCCTTGCAAAGTCTGCATTTTGGGTCATCAGCTGATTTTTCGATCTTGGCTTTGATTGCATTTGTTCTAATTGCTTGCTCCTGGGCTGCAAGAATCAAGCCTTCTGTCTCCTTCTTCAGTGTTCCATTAGTGAGCCATAACCAGATCTTCTCCTTATCAACCTTTCCTTCAACCTTGTTGAGGAATTGCCCATGCAAGGCTTTATTGCGCCAACTGTCGGCTCTAGTTTGCATTGCAGTTTTATTATTATTATTATTATTATTATTATTATTATTATTATTATTATTATTATTATTATTATTATTATTATTATTATTATTATTATTATTATTATTATTATTATTATTATTATTATTGTTATTATTATTATTGTTATTGTTATCGTTATCGTTATCGTTATCGTTATCGTTATCGTTATCGTTATCGTTATCGTTATCGTTATCGTTATCGTTATCATTTATTTGCAAAGCGATTTTAAGTGCCAGAGATCCCCATTTCTTCCTCTGTTGCTTCTCTCTCTCTTTTCTTCCAATCCATGTTAAGACAAGCAAAGGAAAAGAAAATAGATATGGTTTCACCTTTTCTGCGCATGCGCAGAAGGTAAGTACCCGGATGTAACGTGCGTGCGTGCATGCACAAAGCATGCACTTCCAATGCAACACACACACTTCCGAACCAGTAGGGAAGGTAAGAGAAACCCACCCCTGCTTTACTGTATAATTAGTTCTTCTGCAACTATGGTATTGCAGTGATATTTGGTATTGCAGATCTATAGATCTATCATGGGGGAAAGTGTCCCCCAGTGGCATCCTTAAATTTTAGAAGAGATACTGCTCAATTTTCAGGAAAGTCATTATTATTATTTTCGTGAAGGCCATCGGAGATTGTCTTGAATGTGGAAGTCATATTTGCTGAAAATATAGGAGAAAACAAAACAGAAGAGTTCACTAACTCATATCGTAATTCCCTATATGCATCATTCAGCTCAAAGTTAACATTTATAAATTTTGCATACTGAAGAAAGAAATCATAAATGTTGGCTTTGCTACTTCTAATATTAACTGTTGGCATAAAATGTAAATACTTTTTTTACCTATGATTACATCTCCATAAACACAGGCATTTGATTCATCCATCTTATTAAAATTATCAGAGCTGTGTAGTTTCAATAAAAACAGTAGGGACTGAATGGATAATGTTTCCTTGCAGATTTCTCTATAAATGATTCAGAAAAAAAATGACATAGATATTTCAGACCTGCCTTAAGATATCCATCTACAAAAGAGTGAAGGGAGAAAAAAAAATAAGCTTGCTGGGTTAAAAAAAATCCTTAACAGCCAAAAGGAAACTCTTTTACTCAGAAATGCATTTTGCTTTTTGACAATTCTGTATTAAATGAGCAAATCAAGAAGAATATGTATGAGCTGCATGTTCAATTAAACTATTTTTGCTGTCTCTTTGTTATGCCCAAGAATAGCAGACTGAATTAAAGGCTTTTTGTGAACTTTCTGGCAGATACAAAGGCATCATAATTTCATAAATTGTCTTCGTTGCTGTTGCAGACCTATAGAAATAAGAAGAAATTTACTGCTTCTGCATGGGGGAATCAGATTTTTCATAATCAAAGTATTCCTTCTTACAATCGAGGAAGCAAATTTCTTCTTATAATGCTCAGAAATGAAGAATTACATCTTACAATAAAAGCCACGATCAGTGACATGCCTACTTGTTTCTCTTCCATTGTTGAGTCAGGAACCAATATTATAATTAGGGATTTAATTTCCCTTTGTATTTCTAATAATCATCTCAAATTCTGCTTTTGGAAAACTCACAACTCCAGCATTGCTTTGTTCTCATTTGAGGAAAAGCAATAGAAGTAAAGTAGTCCCACATTGTGAAACAAGAAAGGGAATATTCTAAGGGCAAATATAAAACAAGTTATTTTATCTAGAAACCTCTTTTCTGGAAATAATTTTGGGTTTTGTTTTCGAGAGATGAGATCAAAACTTTTCCCATTCTTGTGTGCAAATGATTTTGTGTGTTGAAGTTTGTGTATTTTATTTAGTTTGATAAAGTAAATCATCATCATTTCCCATCCCAAATGATTTCAGAAGCATTAGTTTAGATATGCTAAGGTCTGGATCCAATCTTGAGACTCTATAAAACCATATCTTTTTAATTTGACTGGCACCCACAAAGAGCAATGTTCTCTGTAGAAGAATAAGCAGAATCCTTTATTGGTCATATAATAGTAATAAGGCAATACTATTACACATTCAAATGTAAAATATGATGTAATGTTGAAAGCTTTGAATTTAGGAAAATGCTTTCAACATTAGCTATAACATTGACCATGTTTACTCATATAATCATAGTCTCACAATCCAATCTACTTTACAGAATTATTGTGAACAGTGATTGGAGGTGTAGGGCCTTTTCCTGTGGAGGAAATATGGGGGATAAATCTAAAAAAAATGTCTATGAATATCTATGAGTTAACTGGTGGAAAACCTTGTATAAGATGAATTGTGATAACCTATGCTTTTGCCCATGCTCTATCTATCTATCTATCTATCTATCTATCTATCTATCTATCTATCTATCTATCTATCTATCTATCTATCTATCTATCTATCTATCATCTATCTATTTATCTATCTATCTATCTTATTTGTCAACAAGTGCAAGGAAACAGGACACATAAAAAAATGGCACAAATAAATGGATATAAAGAAGCAAAACATAGCCATAAACACATAAAATGAGTACATACAAATGGGTACAGTAGGACAGGGACGGTCGGCACACTGGTGCGCTTATGCCTGCCTCCTTAGGGACCTCTTAAGAAACGTGTAAGGTCCACGGTAGACAGTTTAAGGTAAAAGGTATGGGGATTAGAGAAACTAATAACAGGATCAGGTAAAGTATTCCAGACATTTACTACTCTATTGCAGAAGTCCTATTTTCTGCAATCAAGATTTGAGTGGATTACATTTAGTTTGTATCTATTGATAGCCCTAGTGTTATTTCAATTGAAATTAAAGTTGTCATTAACAGGTAGGACGTTAAGGTAGATGATCTTGTGTACTAAGCTTAGGTCAGAACATAGACGGTGCAGTTCAAGGTTATCCAGGCCTAAAATTTCAAGTCTACTGGAATAAGGAATTTTATTGCGAGCAGAGGAGTTGAGTACTCTTCTTGTAAAATACCTCTGGACCCTCTCTAATGTATTAATGTCCGAAATACAGTGTTGGTTCCAGGCAGGTGAGCAGTATTCAAGGATAGGTCAGACAAAGGTTTTGTATGCCCTAGTTAGAAGTATAACGTTACCAGAGAGAAAACTTCGTAAAATAAGGTTGACAACTCTTAATGCCTTTTTAGCAATGTTGTTACAGTGAGCTCTGGGGCTTAGATCTTTTGAAATGAGTACACCAAGGTCCTTGACAGAGTGTGGGTCATCTTTTAGATAGTTTCCGACCAGCTTGTATTTGATGTTCTGATTTTTATTGCCAATGTGCAGGACTGAGCATTTGTTAGCAGAGATTTAGAGTTATTAGTTCCATTTCTATAGCAGAAATTGCTTTGAAAGCATTTGATCAAAATACAGTTTCTGATTTGAATAATTAAATAGAATAAAATGGAACCCTTCAAATAAAGTGGCAGAATTCCTGTATGTGCTTTAGGCTGATCTGTCTACAACTCTACAATAATCCTAATATGTCTGATAGTCTTGCAACAAAAACAAGGAAACAAAGTAGAACAATAAAAGCAGAGATTTCTATGTGGAATAAAGTTTTCTCCCTCAATACACTTGATATAGTTATAATAAAAAGAACTAATAATTGTGGCATATACCCGGACATAACAATAATTTGAGTCAGAGTGTTTGCAAAACATTGACCTTAATAACTGCTAGCCCATTGAGGTCTATTTGATATCAGCAGAGAGAAAGCTTGCTAATTAGTCAGTCAGCAGCCTTCTATTTACAAGAGATAATAGCATCACAGAGGTTTTCAAAGGCCTTAATGTTAGTTCAGTCATTAGTTTAAATGTGATGGCCACTTTAGGCAGTAAGTGTTGATTATTGAGAATCCAGAGAGATTTGGAAAACAGAACTGGAACATAATCTGTCTTTCTTTAGATTCAAGTCTTCTTTCTAAGCTGAACTCTACTCACGGTCACTCATGCCCTTGTCACCTCCCGCTTGGACTACTGCAAGGCGCTCTACATGGGGCTACCCTTGAAGAGTATCCGGAGACTCCAGTTGGTGCAAAATGCTGCTGCGCGTGCTGTGGTGGGTGTGCCAAGGTACACCCACGTGACACCTATACTCCGCCAGCTGCACTGGTTGCCCATCAGTCTCCGGGTCCAATTCAAGGTGTTGATCATCATCTTTAAAGCCCTTCATGGCTTAGGACCAGGCTATCTCCAGGACCGCATTCTGCCTCATACTTCCCTCCGACCGGTTAGGGCCCACAGAGTTGGCCTCCTCCAGCTCCCGTCAGCCAAGCAATGCCGGCTGGCGGGCCCTAGGGGGAGGGCCTTCTCTGTGGCGGGCCCTGCGCTCTGGAACCAACTTCCTCCAGAGACCCGAACCATCCCCACCCTGCTGGCCTTCCGAAAAGCTGTTAAGACATGGCTTTTCCTGCAGGCAGGGGGTAGAGCTTAATTCCATCTGAACTCTCCCCCGAGTATGTCTGGTTGTTGGATGGTTTTTAATATTGTAATTTTTAATTTTTATATTCTGATTTTAATCTTATTGTTTATTGGTTGTTCTTGTATTTTTTTCTGTGCTGTACGCCGCCCTGAGTCCCTCGGGAGTTGGGCGGCATATAAGAAAACCAAATAAATAAATAAATAAATAAATAAATAAATAAATAAATAAATAAATAAATAAATAAATAAATAAATAAATAAATAAATAAATAAATAAACTAAGATTTAACTGAGATTACAGTTGATTTTGTTTCATGAGATGATGGGAAGGCATAATAATGTAAGAGAGAAAAAATCTGCCAATGGAGTCTAATGGCCATCTAGGCCAGGGGTGTCAAACTCAAGGCCCAGAGGCCGGATCTAGCCCATGGGGTGCTTAGATCTGGCCCGCGGGGCTGCCCTGGAAACAGTGAAGGACTAGCCCGTGGTGCCTCTGCAAATGAAAACGGGCTCCTGAGCTCCATTTCCAGCTGCAATGGCCTCTTGCAACCCTCTGCCTGCACAAATGGAGCTTGGGAGGGCCGTATGCGACCCTCCTGAGCGCCATTTGTGCTGGCAGAAGGTTGCAAGAAGCCATTGCAGCTGAAAACGGAGCTTGGGAGCCTGTTTTCACTGGCAGAACGCTCGGGCCAACACAGGCGCCCCTGACACGAGTGATGTTGAGTTGGCCATGCCCACTCCAGCCCCCTGAGGTCAAACACAACCCTAATGTGACCCTCAATGAAATCGAGTTTGACACCCCTAATCTAGGCCCACATTTTCTCTTCACAATGACAGCACGATGCATTTAGGAAAGTCATAAATGTGGAAAGAAACATAATGCTGTTCTTGTCCGCCCTAGGCATGCCTCCCATTACTTTGAAAGTAATAAACAACCATCAACCTAATAGTCATTGATAACTCAATCTTGCATAAATGTGTCAAGATTCCTTTCAAAAGCATCTAAAATGATTTGCCATCACCAAATCAATTTCACAATTTAACTATGTGAAAAGGAATAGTTATTATATTGATCATTAATCTTTCTGCATTTAATTTAAATAATTTTTTTACATTGTGAGAAAGAAAAGCTATTTACCAACATATTAAATAATGTTGTTATATACATTTTTCATTGGTCTTCTTACGATCTTCCCCACAAGCTAACATTTTCTCTGCTAGTATTGGTATTTCTTCTTGTAGGTGAATTACAGAATCATTTTGGCTATTCTTTTCAATTAAGAATTGATAGTGTAAGCAACTGCAGGATGAATGTATAAAAAATAAGAATTAGAATGCATTAGAAAGCTTGTAAGTATACAAACTGAATTAATAAAAAGTAGAGATAAGGAAAGATGATGTGGAAGTTGTTTGGATTAACATGAAAAGTGCAAAGGGAAGCATAAATAAAGTTATGCTAAAAGAAGTATAAGAAATGCTTGGTGTAATGATGAAGTGAAGGAGGCCATGGATGAGGAAAGAAGTTCATAGGTAAGAATCACTGCCAAAAAATGATGGTGAGAGAAATATATGTATATATAATAGATGTGTCAAATGAATGCACAGTAGTCAAAAAAGCAAGGAAGTTAAGCTCAGAAGCACAGAAAGTAAAAATTATCTTCAGGGAAATAAGCTTATTTTGAAAGTTGGTGTAAAATGTAAAGTATAAATAATGTAGAGAATTAACAATAATTAGTAATAAAAGTGATGACACAAAGAAATTCAACTCTCCAACCATACAATATTAGTAATGGTAGTGTCAGCTTACCATGAACAATTTAACTGGTTATGATTTAATGGATTTCTATAAAATGTCATGAGTCTTTATTGGCTTGATGATACACCATATAGTAAATCAATCAATCAATCAATCAATCAATCACTGTGTCGATTAATAAAATCCTCACTGCATTTTCCCCTAACTTTAGATCTTTACTGTATAAATGAACTATAAATCACTGATATCAATGTTAGGTACGTATGAATTTTAAAAGCTTGGAGAATAAGTACAGGAAACTCTGAAGTGGTTGCACTGATTTAGAGAAGATAACAATCCCATAAGATATTGCATAACACTGAAGGTTTAGAAAAGGCTAACCCCAATTTTAAAAATCTGTAAGATAATTAGATTTGACAGACAATGGTGATGGATGAGTCATACTTCTTTTTTTAACCAATTATTTCCATGCAACATAAAATTGACCTTACAATGGAGATTTTGTGTAATATGCAGAAGCTACTACCTCTTAATAAACACTCAAGGCTTGCATGATTGAATGTGGGCAATTATTCATGACTTTACAAGTGAACGCTCCCTGCTTAGTAGTTTGGGCACAGTTGTATAATACTGTTGCATTTCAAGTGCTCAGTAGAGGACAGTTCCATTCAAATGTCTGAAGTTCATTAAGCATCACTCATAAATTGACTAAACAAACAAACAAAAAGAATAACTATACTGTCAAACTTTTTTAAAGCCTCCAAAGAACCAATTTCCCAAACAAAATAAGGTTTGGTCCAATGAAAAGATGCTGACAAGTTTGAATTGATGTATAAACAAAATATTAATTGTAATAGGTTACATAAAGTGCTTATCATTTATTTATTTGTTTGTTTGTTTGTTTGTTTGTTTTTGTCAAACATATATAAGATTACAGAGAAAGTATAAACATGATTGCAAATACATGAATGTATAAACATTATGAATACATGATATGGTTACGAATACATGGGGACATTAGGACAGGGACGGTAGGCACATTGGTGCGCTTATGCACTCCCCCTTACAGACCTCTTAGAAATGGAGTGAGGGCAACAGTAGATAGTCTAAGGTTAAAGTTTTGGGGATTTGGGGAAGAAACCACAGAGTCAGGTAGTATTTAGTCAGAGTCATCCCAACTGTTGAGCAGAATGAAACAGGCTCTTCATGGGGTAGATCTGGATAACAGTAATGTAGAAATGAGGCCTTATTTCTCCTTCCAACTCACTCTGTGGAGCAGCCCCTTCATTATGATTGAGGCGTAAGGCATAGTCAGCAACAGACACTCCTAATTATGCTGGAGTAGAAGATTAGGTTTTTGTTAATTAATCACTGACTGATGAATTCATGATTATTTATTCTCAGATCAGTTTTTAATAAGCATACCTACTTCTTTCTGTGTGTAGACAAAAATGCCATTGTCACTGCTACCAGTTCAAATCTGACCAACACCTGGAAAGATGGGGCCAAATTTATATCATTGAATGAATGTGAGGTTTTACATGTTCTGTCAAGGTGTCAGACAAGAAAGGAACAAAGGATTTTGCACTGGCCTTGGTTTTTGCACAGTCAGTACTCTTCTTTTTTACTTTCTTGGGTGGGTTTTTTTTTTTTTTTTGGTATGTGATTGCAATAGAAGAGATGGAAAATTGCCTATAATAAAGTAAAAAAAAGAGTGTTATTTGCCCTTTCTTTCCCAAAAGTTGCTGATTATTTCAGTCTTTATGCCGATCAGACTTTCCAAAAGAATAAGGAATAATCAGAGCTTGGAGGGAAAAATTATGGTGATTGCATTCACGCGCGCACACACACACACACACACGTGTGTGTGCGTGCCCACACACACACACACAAATACACAAAACCCCACCAGAGTGCTAAGAAGGCAATGATTTTGAAGGTGGCATTCTGTATTAAAGTTATAGCTAGAATAGTCTAGTGTAGCCTTTTCCAATCAGCATGTGTGGATTTCAAGTCTCCAAATTTCTAGGAAGCATGAAAATTGTTAAGAAGTCCTGAAAATTAAAACCTACACATCAGAAAAGTATCAAGATTGAAAAATGCCACTCATTAGAGTTTTAGGATAAAATTCAGGTGTTCATTAGGTGACCTTGGCTCAGTCTTTATCAGTCCAGCACACTAATTTGTTCAAAAACACTTTCACTCCCAAAAATCTTTTAAAATAATTGTCACCTTTATCCATTTTAGAAAGGTAATGATAAAGGTTTTCCTTGTACAGTCATTTCTGACTCTAGGGGGCAGTGATCATCTCCGTTTCTTAGCTGAGACTTCCGTGGTCATGTGGTCAGCATGACTATATGCCAAGGTGAGCAGAATGCTGTTGCCTTCCCACCAAAGTGGTACTTATTCATCTACTCACATTTGCATGCTTTCAAACTGCTAGGTTGGCAGGAGCGGGAGCATATTCTTCATCTCTGGCAATATTAGACTGCTAACCAGAGCATACAAAACATTTGTTAGACCAATTCCGGAATACAGTTCACCTCTCTGGAACCAGCACTACATATCAGACATTAATACAATTGAGAGAGTCCAGAAATATTTCACAAGAAGAGTCCTCCACTCCTCTGCTCGCAATAAAATACCTTATTCCACCAGACATGAAATATTGGGATTAGACAATTTACAACTACGTCGCCTCTGATCTGATCTAAATGTAGTTCATAAAATCATATATCAAAAAGTCCTTCCTGTCAATGATTACTTCAGCTTCAACCGCAACAATACATGAGCACGTAATAGATTCAAACTTAATGTAAACCGCTCCAAACTCGATTGCAGAAAATACGACTTCAGCAACAGAGTGATCAATGCCTGGAATGCACTACCTGACTCTGTGGTTTCTTCCCCAAAAACTTTAACCTTAGACTGTGTACCTCTCCCCATTTCTAAGCGGTCTGTAAGAGGCGTGCTTAAAAGCACTACTGTGCCTATTGTCCCTGTCCTACTGTCCTATTGTCCTCTTTTATCGGTACTTTTTACTTATGTTATGTTTATACAAACAACTACTATACTGTACATGTTTGACAGAATAAATAAATAAATAAATAAATAAATAAATAAATAAATAAATAAATAAATAAATAAATAAATAAATAAATAAATAAATAAATAAATAAATAAAATAACAGGAGGTCATCCAATTTTGTGGTGCTCAGGTCTTTCTAGCTGACAAGCTCAGTGTCTTTAATTACTAAGCCATCACCCATTCACATCTATTGTAAACTTTCTTACATACATTCTTTGATAAGCTTTTTGCCAAAAGTTTTTAAATCTTTAAAACTTTTTTCCTTTGTAATCCAGAAACAATTTTTACTCACCAAGTGAAAGTTTCTTATTCTACCACTCAGACTAAATCTGTCTTTAACTGTAAATTAGTTACATCCAAAAGTGATTTAAAAAAAATGAGGACCTTGGTCCAGTGGTGGGTTCCTACCAGTGCGGTCCACTCTATAGCACCGGTAGTGGCCCGCTGGTGACGTCACAGTACCGGTGCGGTCGGTTGCCAGTGCCTGGGCGCCGCCATTAAAAAAAAATTTTTTTTACATTTTTTTAAAAAAATTTCTTCTGCGGATGCCCAGAAGCCGAGCTTCCGGCACTGCTCATGCGCTGCCTTCCTACCCCACAGTGAGTCAAAGCAGGGGAGGATGGCTGAGGGAGCATGTGAGATACTGAAAGAATGGGCGGCAGGAGCTATCTCCATTCCCCTCCCTTCAGCAGTCCGAGAAGCCACGAACACGCGGTGATGATCCTAGGCATTTTCACATGTTTGAGGCTTCTCGAGCTGCTGAGGGGAGGGGGAATGGGTGGCAGGACCTATCTCAGTTCCCCTCCCTTCAGCAGTCTGAGAAGCCATGCCCACCCGGTCACATGGCTGGCAAGCCACACCCACAAAATAAGCCACGCCCACAGAATGGTAGTAAAAAAATTAGGAACCCGCCCCTGCCTTGGTCCCAATGCAAACTTTGTGTCCATATAGACTGCATTATGGCTGTAAATTCGATTGAGACGATTCAACTCCCAGCCACTCAATTTACAAGCTGACAGCAAAACCCTCAAATCCTGCAGTCTACTCAAGAGGAGCAGCTGTCCGAGTGCAAATGAACAATTTCATGACTTCCTCTTTATCCAAAAAGATTGCACCACCCAGATTTCGTTGGTTGGCCATCAATCTCCACTACCATGCCATTCCTGCTGCTTCGGGGATATTTAGTTTGTCTCAAGGCAAGCTTGCCTTTTTCTTTCTTTCTTTCCAATGCTTGAAACATTTTCATTTACCCTTGGATTATAATATCATAATGGCAACAACCAGAAAAGGGGCAACAATAGCAGAAAAGAAAAGAGGAACACGAGTATCCTACAGAAAGGGAAATTATACCATACTTGCTTCAAACCATTTTGAGGAATTAGACAATATCTAATTCCTCAGAATTGAATCACTTCATTCTAAATTGAAAAATTGAAAAAATGGGGGAAAAGAATTAATATAAGACTTGCAAATATAAAAGTGTTGATGGAAGAAAAAGTTAAGGAGATGGATAGCTCTGTAAAACAAGTGTCTGTAAATCTGAAACAAATTAATGGCGAAATGGAAATTCTGGAGAGTAAGTAGAAGTTATAATAGAGAGTTGGAAGGACAAGTGGATCATTGAGCTATATTTAAATTGAGAAAGAAGAACTTTTGTTTTGAGATTTAGAGCAGTCCCAAAGGATTCAGGTGAAGATATCAAAGAAAAAATTATTTCGCAAATATTTTGGGTTGGGATGAGGAGGATATGTTAGAAAAAACTGATAAAGTATATAGGATACAGGCAAAACTTGTGAGGATTAAAAATGTTCCGAGGGATATTTTGTTGCACTTTGTCAAGACAATCATTAGAGTATTGTGTAAGAAAAAGAGTATTATTGTTGACTAATAGATGAAAACAGAAAATAGAAATTAAGATTCCATTTTGATGGGACATATTGGAAGATGCGAGTTTTATTTTTAAACAACAGATGTTTTGATTGAATTCTGTTCAAGGGTAAGGAAATTTCTAGAAAAAAATAGAGATTGCTGGATCAAATGGAAGCATCAAATGAGACTGCACAAAATTTCAACAGGGAAATGAAAGGGATGACACTGAATTAGGTGTAACAAGTATCAATTTTTCTAAATGTTTGGCTTGATTATGGATTACGAATGCTTAATGTAGACTATAAATGGAGCACATGCTGCTTAAAAGAAAAAATAATTATTCTTTAAAAATATAATTTGCTGACAAAAATTTAATTTAATTTAATTTAATTTAATGGATTTCTATGCCGCCCACTCCCTGGGGACTCTGGGCGGCTCACAACATGTCAGATTCCATTATATAATATAAATATTTGATTTATAAAAATTTTAATAAAGAATTTATTTCAGCAGGATCTGAAAAAAGGAATAGAGTTATTTTGTACATTAAACCCCAGCTAGAACTTGTATTGACTGATAAACATTGTAGATTTCTTGGGGTGGAAATAAATTTGCATGAGACTAAAAGTTTGATAGTGTGTATTTATGATAACAATTGAGGATAAAGTGCTCAATAGGTTTCTCTTATGAAAATTGGTGTTTGATGGAGAATTGGAATGGAGCGGTCTCCTTACAATTGGACAGAACTAAGAAAAATATTAAAATTACTCAACGCAAATTGCCAAATGCTTTTTTTAAAAAAATTGATAAACAATTTATGTTGGGTTGCTTTAGAGCAGGGGTCTGCAACCTTAAACACTCAAAGAGCCATTTGGACCTGCTTCTCACAGAAAAGAAAACATTGGGAGCCACAAAACCTGGGTGGGCATGGCCAATTAGATGTCACTCACTCCCACCCAGTCACATGACCCCCTAACCACACCTACCCAGGTGTCATTAGGGCAGACAACTGGTTGTTAAAAAACACAGGGAGCCACAAAACTCTTTTGACATATCTCTCTCCTTCTCCCACTCCCTCTCCCCTCTCCCTCTCCCTCTCCCCCTCCCTCCCTCTCTCTCTCTCTGTCTCTCTCCCCCCTCTCTCTCCCCCTCCCTCTCTGCCCCTATCTCTGAATCTCTCTGTGTATCTCTCTGTGTATCTCTCTTTGTCTCTCTCTGTGTATCTCTCTCTCTCCCCCTTTCCCCCGTCTCTGTCTCTCTCTCTCTGTCTCCCTCTCTCCCCACCTCTCTCCGCCCTCTCTCTGTATCTCTCTGTGTATCTCTCTCTCTATGTCTCTCTCACCTTCTCGCTCTCCCCCTCCCTCCCCCTCTCTCTGTATCTCTCTCTCTCTGTGTCTGTCTTCCCCGCTCTCCCTCTCTCTCTCCTCCTCTCTCTGTATCTCTGTCTATCTCTCTTTCCCGTCTCTCCCCCTCTCTCTGTATCTCTTTCTCTGTATGTCTTTCCCCCCCTCTCCCCTTCTCTGATTCTGATATGAGACGTTGAGCAGGCCATGAGGCACTCTTGCAGTGCCTCTTGCAGGCCATGTGGCACTCTTGCAGTGCCTCTTGCAGGCCATGAGGCACTCTTGGAGGCACTCTTGCAGCACAGTGAACTTTAGCGCACTTCACAATGGGGGAGATGGTGTCCCCTCCTCCTCCTGGAGCCCATTACAACATGGAGCCACAATGCGACCCTGTCCCACTCACCCCTAGCAACAGGATGCTGCTTACAGCTCCGAGCCCAAAGCGGCGGGCGATGAGGGCTGCCTTGAGACAAATGTGACCCGAAGGCAAATATAGGGCCGCTTTGCTCCTGCACTAAGGCTCTGGCCATTGCCTTGCCGTGTCCCCTCCCCCCCCCAATCGGCCGAGCACAGCAGGAGTAAGCTCAAGCCCCAAGTGGTAGGAGGCAAAGGCTGTCTTGAGCACAAATGTTGCACGAAGGCATTTACAGGGCCACTTTGCTCCTGCACTAAGGCTCAGGCAACCCTCCTTCTCCTCTTGTGACCCTTTGTCAGCTGTGGCAAGGCTGGGTGGGTGCATACGAGTGGAAAGACCCTCCTCAAGCGAGCAGCTGGGCTCGGCAAAAGCACAGAAAAGGCGCACACAGGGTGGGTGGGCATTCGCTTGAGGAGTGTCTCCCCGCTTGTTCGCACCTTCTCAGCCCCACCACAGCTGGCCAAGGGATCATGAGAGGAGAAGGAGGGAAAGGAGGAGGAGGGTTGCCAGAAGAGAAGCCTCCACCATGGCTTGCGCTCGTTCCTCAGCCAGCCCAGATTTCCAAAATGTTGCCAAGAAGAAAGAAAAGGAGTAGCGAAGAGCCCCAAGGAGAGCTCACCGGGTTTATGAGAGCGAAGAGACACAGAGACAGAGAGAGATACAGAGATACACACACACACACACATGGATTTAATTGAAAAGCGTCCTCTGGCGAAAGTTCCCCATGCACGTTTTAAAGCTGCAGCTGGGCGCTGCAGACCCATTCCCCTTTCTGTCGTCCCCTCCCCCCATCCCATTCCCACCCCACCAGCCCTCATGATAGCGAGGCAGGCGTCAGTCGCAGCTGGGTCATGCCAGTGTCATGGGGCGAAGAGCAGGTTGCGCATCTCCCCAAGTGACCGAGACATGCCCAGCACCAACAAGGGTTGGAAGAAGCTCCAGCAAGAATGAGGCACCAGAGAATCCGCCCCAGTCACTTCTCCATCCCCCACCGTTGCCCTTACCTTCTCCGGCTAGGCAAGGAGTGCCTGGGAGGGGAGGGTGAGGGGTGGGGCCAGTCAGTGATAGGATCACCTGACAGGGAGCCACAGCAGAGGGCCCAAAGAGCTGCATGCAGCTCCAGAGCCGCAGGTTGCAGACCCCTGCTTTAGAGGGATAGAAAAAAATGGCAATTCAAATAGTAGTATATTTTTCTAAAAGACAGAGATCATTTTCAAGAATAAATACAATTTGGATTTCAAATACTTTGTTTCTAAAGTAGAGATATTACTTTTTATAAAATCTATAATTATAATTCTGTGAGTTTGGTTTATAAAAGGAGATCTGGTTGTTTTAGATGGGGACTAAATGCAATGTTGCTACAGATAAAAAGCAGTAGTGTAGGATTGCAATTTGCTCATTTCTCTCAAACACAATGCTGCCAAACCCTGTCTGACTGGAACCATTTGACCTTTATTATAATATGGGAGTGGAAGTGTAAAGGGGGAAGGCAATTACATTCCTGGGGTCAATCAGGTCATCCAATTGGTTTGAGCTAATCTTCTGGTTTGTAGCGATTGAACACTGGGAAGTAAATAGCAGCAGCTTTATTCTGTTGCTTATGTAATAGAGATGTACAATTCCATTGATTTTGCTTGTGTTAGGATTTCAGATGTAAACAACTTAAATTTGTTTTCTCTGCTTCCTGCCAAACCTTTCTCTTTCCTTTCCCCCCCCCCAAAGAATGCTTAGACTCCCTAAACCACATATAATAAAGTAAATTAAGACAGAAAAGATGTGACTGTGGTCATTTTCTCTGTCTTTGATCAAACATTTTAATCAGCTCTATGCTTCATGGAGTTTGTTTATTCATTCATTCTTTGTACGTGACCAACATTCTTCATAACACTTGCTAGAAAGCAGTGCAAAATTAAAACAGCACATTGCCAAACAGATGGCCAGCAAAGTATATTCATTTCCAAAGGCTTATCAGAACAGCTATGTTTTGAAAGCTTTCTGAAAGTTGACTAAAATAGGGCCAAACATATCTACATAAGATCATGTTTCAGTGGCTTAGGCAGCCATAGAAAAAACCAATCCTTTTGAACTCCCATTTGTTTACCTCTTGAGGTTGGAGTACCCAGAGAATCCTCTTGCAAGTTGAATGAACAAAGATTTCATTAGAGAAGGCAATGTCACAAATACCCTGGGTTCATATCCTGTACAGCTTTATAAGGTAAAAGAAACAGCATATTCTATTTCTATACTTGGAGAAGGAGGCTCTACTCACGGTCACTCATGCCCTTGTCACCTCTCGATTGGACTACTGCAATGCGCTCTACGTGGGGCTGCCCTCGAAGAGTATTCGGAGACTACAACTGGTGCAAAATGCAGCTGCGCGTGCTGTGGTGGGTGTTTCAAGGTACACCCACGTAACACCTATACTCCGCCAGCTGCATTGGCTGCCCATTGGTCTCCGGGTACAATTCAAGGTGCTGATCATCATCTTTAAAGCCCTACATGGCTTAGGACCAGGCTATCTCCGGGACTGCATTCTGCCTCATTCTTCCCTTCGACCGGTCAGGTCCCACAGAGTGCGTCTCCTCCAGGTCCTGTCAGTCAAACAGTGCCGACTGGCGGGGCCTAGGGGGAGGGCCTTCTCTGTAGGGGTCCCTGCTCTCTGGAACCAACTTCCCCCAGAGATCCGAATCATCCCCACCTTGCTGGCCTTCCGAAAAGCCATTAAGACATGGCTCTTCCTGCAGGTGGGGTGAGTTTGAGACGACTTTATATCTGATGTCTCCCCCATGTATGTATGGTGTTTATATGTTTTTTAAATTGTTTTTAAAATTGCCTTTTTAATGATTTGTTTGGAGTTTTCATAAAATGTTGTACGCCGCCCTGAGTCCTGAGGGAGTAGGGCGGCATAGAAAAATTGCCAAACAAACAAACAAAACTGCCAAACAAGTTCTGGAAACCCCCCAAAATCAGTGCCATAAAATAAGTTGGGAAACCTCAGCTCAAATCCCAGTTCACATACAGCATTGTGTAGAAATAGAACCAAGTTGGAATTAAGATTTCTGGGAGAAATATCAAGAACCTCAGATATGCAGATGATATTACTCTAATGGCAGAAAGTGAAGAGGAACTAAAGAGCCTCTTGATGCAGGTGAAGGAGGAGAGTGCAAAAGCTGGCTTGAAACTCAACATTAAGAAAACTAAGATCATGGCACCCGGCACCCTCAATTCCTGGCAAATAGATGGGGAAGAAATGGAGGTAGTGACAGATTTTATTTTCCTGGGCTCCAAGATCACCGCAGATGGGGACTGCAGCCAAGAAATTAAGACGCTTGCTCCTAGGGAGGAAAGCTATGGCAAATCTAGACAGTATACTAAAAGGCAGCGACATCACCCTGCCAACAAAAGTGTGTATAGTCAAGGCTATGGTTTTCCCAGTTGCAATGTATGGCTGGGAAAGTTGGACCATAAGGAAGGCTGAGCGCCAAAGAATTGAGGCCTTTGAACTATGGTGCTGGAGAAGACTCCTGCGAGACCCTTGCTGGAGAAGACTCCTGCCAGTCCCTTGGGCTGCAAGGCAATCAAACCGGTCAGTCCTAGAGGGGATCAACCCTGACTGCTCTTTAGAAGGCCAGATCCTGAAGATGAAACTCAAATACTTTGGCCACCTAATGAGAAGGAAGGACTCACTGGGGAAGAGCCTAATGCTGGGAAAGATTGAGGGCAAAAGAAAAATGGGACGACAGAGAATGAGGTGGCTGGATGGAGTCACTGAAGCAGTCGGCGTGAGCTTAAATGGACTCCGGGAGATGGAAGAGGACAGGAAGGCCTGGAGGAATGTTGTCCATGGGGTTGTGATGGGTTGGACACGACTTTGCAAATAACAACAACAAGAACAATAGCTTTATAAAAAGAGCTAGCTGCTAATAGTTGTACACAGGATGGAACTCTGATTTGAGTAGCTTGCCTTAATTCAGACATATTATTATAATTAACATTATCTAACTTGCATATAGTTCTTATAGAAATTTTACATAGGTAGCATTTCCATCAACAGTCTAATTCATAAAAGTTGAATTTATATTTAAAAAAAGCAGCATAACATTTTTAATTAAATGAAGCCACTTCACATGAAGACATATAAGTTAACTACGCTGCACAACGTAACTACGCTATGCTACTTAAAGGCTGTACAATATTTCATCTAACGATTAACTAAAAGTTAGCCAAATCTTGGGGTTCCCTAAGCTACTATGTTGTTCAGGGCAGCAATTTTTACAAAAAAAAAAAAACTTAGTGAATTCTGTACTTCATTTGGGATTCATTTAGCTTTATATCTTACTAGCCAAAATATATAAAGGAAATTCAAATACAATGCTGTTTGTTATATAATTTAAAGAGATAATTTCAGCTTGTTTCAATGGCAAAATATAAATACTGAAGTGAAACAATTATTTCCATCCTGCAATGCTGGAATGTCTACTTCACTTGCAGATTTAGCCCTAAAAATAATCTTTATGCAGAATAAAAGGAGTTTGGGATACAAAACTGAAGAGATTATTAGAGGTTTCCATTGGTTGGATACCTATTCACTGTAGCAATTCTTTATAGCTTGGCGATAAAGTGTACTTTAATTAAAGAAACCAATTTCACTTATCTTTCACCAAGCTCTCATGAATACAAGCTGACTTTGCCCATTGCTTCCTATTCAGCTTGCCACATGTCATCTATTCAGAAAATAAAAAAGTACAGGCAATTAACCAAGAATCTTTTATTCTTTTGCATTGCCAACATACAGTTGATACTACAGTTCCGAAATTATACAAATCAACTAGAAAATGACGCATCCATGATAAATTGGCACTTCTCTCTTTGATTGGGGCGAACTCAGAAGCAGCACTGCAAGACAGCTGAAAAATTACTTCGTCTCTAATAGGTAGCTCAACTGAAAATAAATAGAAATGGAAATCAATAATAAGGTCAACAAATTGAGGGGTCATTTATAAAGCACACTGATTGAAATCAACCTGCAACACTAGAGAGAGAGAGAGAGAGAGAGAGAGAGAGAGAGAGAGAGAGAGAGAGAGAGAGAGAGAGAGAGAGAGAGAGAGAAATCTTTCTCTGTTTGCTTGTTGGTCGTGCAATTCCTGCCCATCATATCCTCTGACCATAGCCTTTCATGCCGTAAAGGGATTTCTGGCCTTCTTCACATAAGTGAAACACTCTCTTCTGGTTGCTTCCTCCTGTTTCTTACATTGCTCAGCCCAGTACTTTTTTTTATCCTTTCCTTGCATATTTCTGGAACTTTGCCTTTAATCTTCACACTTCTTCCCTGTCACCAATGGCTTTTGCTTTCCTTATCTATTCTGCAGTCCCTATTGTAGCTTCTGATATCCATCTGGCCAATTTCGTTGGTTTCATGTATGTAATGTCCTCTTGGGCTGCTTCAGTGATGGTTGTTTTTATTTCCTCTTATAGCATATCTAGTTGTCTTTCTGTGAGGTTGAGCAGTTCAAATCTGTTCTTAACTTCAACTGCAATGGCCTCCCCCCCACCCCTTGTACAGAACCTGCTGGGCAGCTGAAATTCATGTGCTGGTAGGAGAGCCTTAACAACAATTCCTTCCAAAGGGAAATAGCCTATTCCAAGCTCTGCAGAAGTCCAGCTGAGAAATTACTTCAAAGCAGTTCTTTCTGCATTGCAGCTAAGCCAAATAACTTCTGCTGATAAAAAGAAACAATAACATGAGATACCATAAATGCATAGCCAATTTGAGACAGGTACAACTATCTCAACTGACAGTGTCCATAAAGGGGATTATAATGTGTCCTATGTCGCATTGCCTTTGAAAAACAGATGTCACTTTTTCAGAATAAAAAGGGGTTAAGAATCAGAGAGATGGAAGGAAGGAAGGAGAGATGGGAAGGTGGAAGGAAGGAAGGAAGGAGAGATGGGAAGAAGGGAAGGAAGGAAGGAGAGATGGGAAGGAGGAAGGAGAGGAAGGAAGGAAGGAGAGATGGGAAGGGAGGAAGGAAGGAAGGAGAGATGGAAAGAAAGAAGGAAGGAAGAGGAAGGGGAGGGGAGGGGAGGGGAGGGGGGAGGAAGGAAGGAGGGGAGATAGAAAAGGGAGGAAGGGAGAGAAGGATGAAGGAAGGGGGCGAGAAAGAGAAAAAAGAAAGACACAAAGAAAGAAGAAAGAAAGAAGAAAGAAATTCACAAAGAAAGAAAGAAAGAAAGAAAGAAAGAAAGAAAGAAAGAAAGAAAGAAAGAAAGAAGAGTGGGAGGGAAAGAAAGGGAGGAAGGGAGAGAGGAGAGAGAGAGGGAGGGAGGAAGGAAGGAAGGAAAGATTCATTCTTTCATTCTTAACTTTACATTCTTAACCCCTTTTTAATGACTCTTGTACCAAGTTAACATTTGAAGTCTTATATGTTTTGGAGAGAGGGAACTAGATATCTCTATATTTGCTTAGCCATACCTCAACAAATTAAACAATTATTTATGGTCCAAGACCAAACGTATGAAAAGACCAACATACTGTTCAATATCTATAAAACAAGTTTAAAAATTCCAAGAAAATCCTAAAACATTTGGCAGTTAGCAGTTAATTGTACTGAGGAGAAATCTGATGATTTCTGACAACTATAGGTAAAGGTAAAGGTTTCCCTCGCACTTACGTGCTAGTCATTCCCGACTCTAGGGGGCGGTGCTCATCTCCGTTTCTAAGCCGAAGAGCCAGCGCTGTCTGATGACGATTCCGTGGTCATGTGGCTGGCATGACTAAACGCCGAAGGGGCACGGAACGCTGTTACCTTCTCACCAAGGTGGTCCCTATCTTTCTACTTGCATTTTTACATGCTTTTGAACTGCTAGGTTGGCAGAAGCTGGGGCAAGTAACGGGAGCTCATTCCGTTACGCAGTGCTAGGGATTTTAAACGTCGAACTGTTGATCTTTCTGATTGACAAGCTCAGTGTCTTAGCCACTGAGCCACCCGTCCCCTTTCTGATAGCAATAGCACTTAGACTTATATACCGCTTCATAGTGCTTTACAGCCCTCTCTAAGCGGTTTACAGAGTTCAGCATATTGCCCCCAACAATCTGGGTCCTCATTTTACCGACCTCAGAAGGATGGAAGGCTGAGTCAACCTTGAGCCTGGTGAGATTTGAACAGCTGAACTGCTGAACTAGCAGTAGCCTGCAGTGCTGCATTTAACCACTGCGCCATCTCGCAGTGCTATCAGCTACTGATAAAAATTTTGCAACCTTCTCAGTGGTTTCTAAAGAGGTTGCCCTTCTAAAGAGGTCGCCCCGGAGAAGGTAACAGCCTCATGGTCACCATAGCAATTAGTTTATAAATGATTAGGAGAATTAAACTAATTACCATTGGGTGTACAATGAACATTTTCAATAGCACATGTGAAACAGATTCTACCTCTGAATCTGAGAAAAAAGAAATTTGGCTTTTATATGTAATATAACATAATATACTGGCTGTTGCCCTGATAAGTAAATAATCTCCTATGTGGACAATATAAAATTTCATAGAAATATTGAGAGACAGACCAGGGAGGAGGAATATTGATTCTCCTTGAGCTTCTTCTACCTGTCTTCTGCCATCTGAAGCATAGCAAGTAAATACTATAGTTGTTGTGTTGAGGAGGAGGGGGGAGGAGGAGGAAGAGGTGGTGGTGGAGGTGGAGGTGGTTTAAGGATGCAGATGAACTCAATATTGTGTAAAAGAAAAAAAATCAAATCTTCATCTACTAATGCTTATCACACTAGTTAGACCTTAGCTGCAAGTAAAGCTACTGGGAAATATCTGTGACGTGATTTTTCCCAGTGAGGAAGTCCGCTCCGAACATGCTTTATGAAATGTCAGTTATGATCTGAATCTTCTTATTGACTCTGCTGCGCTCCTCAGGGATGCCAATTATTTACAAATTGGATTGCCATCTGTGTTTTTACACCATTCTTGGAGTTATTATATAACATTTTAATAAAGCCCTTGGAGAAAGGAAACATGTTTTATCTGGAAACAATATCATGTGGAACTTCCATCATTGTCCACATTACAGTAAGATTCATAAAAGCATATATATTTTCATCCCAAAGTATGGAGTATTTCTTTTAAAGATGCATATCATTCTCCATCTCCATATTCATCCTTAGAATTTGCCACAATGTTGACAATATTCATGGGAGTGGTGCGGTGGCCTAGAGGTGGAGCTCTCATCTCATGATCAGGAGGCTGTGAGTTCGATCCTAGGTAGAGGAGACATTTTTCTCTCTGGGCACACTGACAATATATCTGCTGAACAAAACTCCACATTGGCAACAGGAAGGGCATCTGGCCATTAAAACACTCTGCTTGCTCCATTCAGTTGCCCAAACTCCACCCTGCAAGGGATTATGGGGTCGTTAAAAGGAGATGTTGACAATATTCATGAGTTAGTTCCTAACGTTCATTGTTATTTAATAATACCAGTTCATTAAACAGCAAAAGGAGTTTATATGTTTTTTCACTAATTCATTCTTTTTTTTAGTCTTTATTAATTATGTTAAAAAAACAAACATATAAACATGTATAAACATATGTATATACAAATAAAGTATCAAATATCTTTGAAAATAGAAAACATTGAACATACATGTCAACCATCCCGTCGACGCTATCCTTTTACAGCCTAATGATACAAAAACATGTTTATTCTATATAGTTATTGTTTACATCAATATCTTCCTTATATCTTCCAATATCCTCTTTATTCTTTTCTATTATTGTAATATATTATATTCAGTCAATTATCACCACAATAAAACAATATTTACTTTTTCAACAACGGTTCATTCTTTTAACATCCCTGTGAAGTATATTACACTAAAAATAATAATTGAGTTAAGGTCATTGATTAACCGTGTGACTGAGAACTTTGAACCTGGGTCTTCTCAGATCTAGCCAACACTGAAAATAACTACATGGCCATTCTGACTTTCAATCCATTGAAACAAATTCTTGAAGTTGTTTAATGTAATAAGATTTCACATATGTTATTATTAAAAATTAATAAAGAGATCAATGAAGACTTCTTTAAAAGTTAAATGGGAATGTGGGTATGCACATGGGAGTGTTTGATTTGCCCATCAAGCATATTGCAACCACAGTGATAGGGAACAAGGACATACTTAAAACAAACTTAAAAGGTTTTCTGCCAAACCATGCAATTAACATTAGGTTTAGTCTGACATTAATTTGAAATCTGTTAATTGTAAGTTTCCTTGTATTGCTATAAACCAGTTGAGTTTTGTATCCATAGAAAACTGGGATTTAAATTTAATAATATATAAATAATAAATATTTTTTAAAGTATAAAGATTTAAAAATTGAATAAACATATCATTTATTCTGGTTCTATCTCTATAATCCATATATATCCAGTAGCACAATCTGAAAACGTTGTGTTTCTGATCCATTCTGTTTCATCAGGGATTTGCAAACATAACTGAGTGAAAGTAGAAATTTCAGAACTTGCTGAAACTCAAATAAGATGCCATAATAGGGCTTGCAGGGGCAGAATATTATGTACAATTCATTTTCTTTCATTCTTTGAGTACGTATGGGTTATGTAGGATAAGCAAGTGAAACTTTGAACTTGGTCCAAAGGTGTTTTTTTTTAAAAAAAAATCACATGTGAAATTCCAGACCCAGTCACAATTGATCTGCTGTTGGCAAAATCCACTCCATCCATTATTCTGGTCCGATGAAAATTTTTCTATATTCAGAATACGTTGAGAAAAACTGATGTCACCGTGTTGGATAAATGCTTCACTTATCCAAATGGTACACCTAGCTTTATCCTCTAAGGCAGCGGTTCCCAACCTGGGGGTCGGGACCCCTTTGGGGGTCGAACGACCATTTCCCAGGGGTCGCCCTGGCATCCTCAGCTCCCCCCCCATTGCCACAAGCCTGGCCATATCACGCCCCACAACCCGCGCCCCCACTGCGCTCCACCCTGCTGCCGCCATTTGGGTTATTTTACCGTCTGCGCATGCGCAGCACGCTTTGTGCATGTGCAGAGGGTAAAAGAACCCAAATGGCGGCGGCGGGTTGGGTCACGGTGGGGGCGCGGGGGCAGGGGACGCGGCATTAGGAAGATTGGGAACCACTGCTCTAAGGACTTCTGTATATCAGAGAACGAATGCTTAAGGCACAGGTTTGCTTTATATTTCTGTATAATTTTGAAACATGGCTCTACATTACAATTTACAGTAATAGATCAGGTTTTCAGTGACAAAAATTGTGATTCCAGCAACCGGGGAAAGTTGGTATGAATCTGCTCTCAATGTCCTTGAGGTTCTCAACAAACCTTTGATTACATTTTTGTAGCAACCTGACAAAGCTATTTAACTGAGATCAATATATAATATTATTCTTCTGATCTGTGTCAGTATTTGGAGGACAGGACAGCAGCTGAAAACATTTCATCAGCCTCTTCTGCAACTGAAAACGCACCTTTGTCATTCTTTTCTATATAAAGTTTTCATAGAAAATCCATAAAACTCATTGAGATTTGCTCATCAATGTGTTACGGAATGAAATGTCTTAATGAACCATGTAATGTTCTTGGTGATGTTTCTGAAAACATTAATCAAGGGTTTCACTTACAAGGAGCCATAAATCATCTGACTTATTATACTCTCTGATAACATTTCACTGATTGAAACTATTAGTTCTGGTCTTTATTCACCGTACGGAGGCCTTTCCCCCACACCATGAATTCAAATGTTATTGACCCATCCTTGGGCCAGTACAAAATATTGCTGATATTGTTGTTCTCATTCCCAACCACTACTAAATCTCAGGTGGGTTTTTTTAATTTCTGATTTTTGATATACTAATTGTTATAGACAATGTGATTGGGCTTTCCCTTTGATTTTCTTGCTGTCCCCTTTCAATATATTACTGGCCAAGTGGAAAAGCATGTGAAGAGCTGAGGTGGCGCAGCGGTTAGAGGCAATACTGCAAGCCACTTTAGCTGACTGTGATCCACAGGTCAGCGGTTCAAATCTCACCGGCTCATGGTTGACTCAGCCTTCCATCCTTCCGAGGTAGGTAAAATGAGGACCCAGATTGTTGGGGGCAATATAAATACTGTATTTTTCGGAGTATAAGATGCACCTTTTTACCCCCCAAAAGAGGCTGAAAACTTGGGTGCATCTTATACACCGAATGTAACCCCACCCACCCAGCCACCCCTACCTTTTGGCCTCTGTCTTCCAGTAATTTGCCTGTTTGCAGCAAACAGGGAAGAACCTTTTAAGACAAGCAAGTCCTTAGCAGCTTCCCGATGCCCAGCTGATTTGCCACGTGCTAAAATGAAACTGAAACTGAAACTGCAAAGAGGCAAATAGCTGGGAGAGACATGCAGATTTTTATTTTCTGCTGAACTGGATGAAAGGGGTAAGTGAATAACTATAAATGTCTGTAGAATGTTCACTCCAATAGCTCACAGGTGGGTTTCTCCCGGTTTGGACTGCATTCTCTAAACTGGTTTGTCTACACTGCATCATTTAAGCAGTTGCCAATTTTTTTAAAAAAGTGAAATAAATAAAAAGGAAGACACCAAAATAATTACAGTCCTAGAGAAGCAAATACTGCCATGATCATGCAGCTATTGCAGGAGTGGGTTCTAACTTACCTCGCCACTGGTTCGCTTCCTCCCGTGCCACATGGGTGTGTGTGCATTGCGTGCTGCGCAGCTGCGCCCGCACTGCACATGTGCAGTGCCAAAAACCAAGCTTCTGCACATGTGCAGAAGCAAAAAACAACAACAGAAGCCATTAGAGCCAGTTCGGGGGCATGGCCAAACGGTGATTGCTCCCGGTTCGGCAAGCGGGGGAAAATTCTCACTACTGGTTCTATAGAACCGGTCCAAACCGGGAGAAACCCACCTCTGAGCTATTGGAGTCCTTTTCACCAGAATGGAAAGAAACTGGAACTTTATTGATACAGCTAATGAAGATGCTGGGAATGAGATAAGGGCAACATCATGGGACCAAGTGGGAAAATTAATCAGGTATGATGATGGTCCTACGGATACTATTATACTTCTTTTGATTACATGATCTATTATTTTTGCAAGATATTTTTCGTAATTGTCATCAGTCATATATCAGCAAAATTCCTGTACAACCTCTGTTAAACAGACATTTAACAGACATTCAAAAGTTTTTAAAGATTCATTAGTAGCTCTATTAATCAATCGTTAAAAACTTTTGAATGTCTGTTAAATGTCATACTCCTTTTAAAAGTCAGGGGGTGGAATTAATTAATGAATAAAAAGTCCTTTCACCTTTGCATTTTATGTGAAAAAGGAATAATACCCATATTCAGAGATCTAACTTACACATCCGTTTTTGCATCTTTTCCAAAAATATAAGTATTTTTCCCCCTTCCCTGTCATCAGGACCATAATGGGAGATGCTTGGGGAAATCACATTATGTTATCACAAATTCAGATCTTTAATCTCACGTCTGCAGACTACTCTTTCCTCAAATGATTCCCCCCCCCCATAATTCCATTAATAGACATTCCATGTCATCAGTAGCAGGGGTGAAATCCTCCCGGTTCGCTCTTACCTGTTGGTCGCCACACAGCCGAAGAACCTGGTGGCATTCGCGGAGTGGGGCTTCCCCCGCCCGCTTCCCCCGCCCGCCTGGATGCCAGCATTTGTGTTCTTTTGCCCTCTGCGCAAGCAGAATGCTTTGCGCATGTGCAGAGGGCAAAAGAACGCAAATGCCGGCGTCTAGGTGGGCGGGGGAAGCGGGTGGAGGGAGCCCCGCGCCGCGAACGCCATCAGGTTCTTCAGCTGTGCGGCGACCAACAGGTAAGAGCGAACCGGGAGGATTTCACCCCTGATCAGTAGGCATCCTTGGGTGAGGGTCCTTCCTAGCAGCCTTGAAGGAACTATCCTTGGACAATTACTGCCCAATATCATGTGTTTCTTTTTTAGAAAAGATTTTTGAGAAGTGGTATGCACACAGCTATATAGATTATCAAAGGAAGATTATTATCCTAATTCAGGTTATGCGCATAGGCCAAAACCACATTGGTCAACCTGTTTGATTATCTCTGGTGAAACTGGAATACGGGAAGGTGGCCTAGTGGCTTTCCATATTATTCATCATGCTATTTTTCTGCATCTTTAGAGAGTTAGTAAGACTATATTCCCCTTCCTTTTTAAAGGAAGTATTATTTGTAATGAAAATTTTAAAAACAAAAACATTAATACAAACGAAAATAGAGTTAAAAGGGAAAAAGACAAAAGGAAATAAAAAAAAGAGAGAGAGATTTATACCCTCTCTTGGGCTTTGAATTTGAGCTTATCCTATTGGTTGCACTCAGACTCCCATAGGGCTATATGCAGTCATAGCTGAGGTTGTCTGTGTCCCAGGCTTGGTTGAATCCTGCTGGGTGATGCAATGAAGGGCAATTTCCTATTGTGGATGAATGGCAGGGCCCTGAGGGATATTCCCATCATCCTGGAGCTGAGGTCTTTCTTCTTGTAGATTAGCTGGCACCAAAATATCCGCTGGGGGCAGGGAGCTGGGGTCTTTTGTTTCTGTTTCCTTTAAGATTTTTATTTCTCTTTTTGGGGAAATATTCTTAATATTTCCTAAAATATTTCATTCTTCTAGGAGAGGGGTGGGTGCTAACTTTCTATAACACAAATAAGCGAAAATATAAGCATTTTTTGATCTTACTTCTCCCTACCTTTTTGTTTTGTTTGCACCTGAAATCAGAAAAGATACTTGATCCTTACTTTATTCCATACACTAGAGTGTTAGACAAGTTTTTAATGCCAGATTTGCACATAAAATTTAGTGCCTGGTTAAAACTCATCCCAAAGGAGATTTAATTTCCAGCATCTAATTTGTGGTGGATATTCCTGTGAAGGGATCTACATGCATGCTCATAAGAATAACTTCTAAATCCCAGCCACAAAAACTGGTCAACCCTTAGGACTGAAGGAAAGTCTACTCATATTTAAAATGGACATTCATATATGAAGCTAAATAATAAATTAAATAATGGTGGTTATATAATTATTTATTCTTCTGGTATGGCAATGGATTGATCTTACTCCTGGAATACTGGAATGTGGGATGGAGAAGCAAAGGAACTTTACTGCAATGCGCTCTACATGGGGCTACCCTTGAAGAGTGTCTGGCGACTGCAATTGGTGCAAAATGCAGCTGCGCGAGCTGTGGTGGGTGCACCCAGATGCACCCACGTAACACCAATCCTCCGCCAGCTGCATTGGTTGCCCATTAGTCTCCGGATCCAATTTAAGGTGTTGGTCGTTACCTTTAAAGCCCTACATGGCTCAGGGCCAGGTTACCTTCGGGACCGCATCCTGCCGCATACCTCCCTACGACCGGTCAGGGCCCACAGAGTCGGCCTCCTCCAGGTCCCATCAACCAAACAATGTCGGTTGGCGGGGCCGAGGGGGAGGGCCTTCTCTGTGGGAGCTCCCTCCCTGTGGAACCAGCTTCCCCTGGAGATCAGGACTATCCCCACCCTGCTGGCCTTCCAGAAAGCAATAAAAACCTGGCTCTTCCGGCAGGCGGGTTGAAAGCGAGACGATACTCTTTTAACTTTTGTATGTTTTTAATTATTGTATTTTATTGTATTTTATATTGTTGTAATGGATCTGAATATGTTGTGAGCCGCCCAGAGTCCCTAGGGAGTTGGGCGGCATACAAATCCATTTAATTAAATTAATTAAATTAAATTAAGGAACAGGATAATACCAGGGGTGGGCTCCTGCCAGTTCACACCGGTTCTCCCGAACCATATGTTAATTTTCTGAACAGTTCCGAGAACCCGTTGTTGGAAGAAATATTTTCCCACTTTACAGGGCTAATCCTGCAAAGAACACAGGAAGGAAAGATTCTAGTGTGCCTGTATTTCTAGCCTAATCCTTATCTTAATTGCTGCTTAAGTGTTTTCAGAAACTGCCTCTAACAGCCTTAATGGTTCTTGGCAGTACGCCCAGACTTTGTCTGTAGCCGAGCCTCTCCGGAGTCCCCACCACCACCACCAGAGTTTTTTGTGGTACTTTTATTCCTGGGGCTTGAACAGCTATTTACAGAAGGGTTGGCATAGCCATAGAAGAAATGACTGAGAAGCAGGATGCAAGCTTGGCGTTCTGCGCATGCACAGAGAACAAAAGAACACAAATGGCGGCGTCCAAGTGGGCAGGGGAAGCGGGTGGGGGAAGGCTCACACTGCGATTGCTATCGGCTCTATCGGCTCTACGACGACCAACTGGCCCGCCCGAACCGGGAGCACGTCACCCCTGGTTTGTCTTGTACCACTGAATCAAAGGCTTTGCAGAAGTCTATGTAAATTGCGTCTATTGCTTTACCCTGGTCGAGTTGAGTGGCCCAAATGTTTCTGCAGTGTAGGAGTTCCAGATTACAGGACAAATTTTTACTAAAACCAAACTGCTTGTTAGAAAGCAGGTTGTTTGTCTCTAAATGGAGGGTGATGGATTGGTTTATAATTGATTCCATGACTTTACAGATGATGCAACACAGTGAGATTGGTCTGTAATTTTCTACTAGGCTGGGGTCTCCCTTTTTGAAGATAGGAATGACCGTGGCTAATGACCATAGGTTGGGCAAGGAGATGGTTCTGAAAGATACCTTATAGATTGTGCTTAGAGGTTTGGCTATGGCAGTGGAAAGCTTTTTCAAGAAGTAGGAACATAATCCATCAGGGCCAATAGATAGAGATGGCTTTAGATTGCATAGTGCCATTTCAACGTTATCTACTATAAAATCAATATGTAGCAGATCATTGCAATTAGTTGTGGTACGACTAGGAAGTGTGGGGCAAAAGCCATTGCTGTTGACAAAGACTGAACTGAAGAATATGTTGAAGAGGTTGGCTTCATCATTACAGTCTTCCCCGTTAGGCCCTTTTAGGGGTGGGATAGTTTTCGAGTCTTTAAGTTTGGCATTTACGAAGGCTTGGGTGGATTCGAGTGTAGCAGCTCTTCCTCCTGTTTGCAATGGTAATTGGTGCATTCTGCCTTTATCTGGTGGCATAAGGCTTTGTAGCGGTTTTTAAAGTTAGCTACGTAGCCAGATTTGATTTCTTGCCAAAGAGATTCTTTTTTATTGAAGCTTTCTTATTGTTATGGGTAATCTGTTTTTTTATTGGCTTTGGTGTTTACTAATGGTACGTATAGTTTAATGACTCTATTGACTTCGAGCAAAAAAGTGTTATAATGATTTTCTGCAGTATTACAGCCAGTGAACAGAAGGTGCCAATCAAGAGATGTGAGGTCGGCAGCTGTGAGATCATAGTTGGCTTTTTTAAAGTTATAATTTGGTTCCCATCATTATGACCCTCTTTGCAAGGATGTAAATTGAGACAAAAATCGATCATGCTGTGGTCACTGTTGGAAAAAGGTTCTTTAATTTGTAGACCCTAAATTGAGTTTAAACTATTGCAGAAGATGAGATCAA
The DNA here is from genome assembly GCA_023053685.1 of Diadophis punctatus similis. NCBI lineage: Eukaryota > Metazoa > Chordata > Lepidosauria > Squamata > Dipsadidae > Diadophis > Diadophis punctatus. The sequence continues at coordinate 13,318,007 of JALIGW010000006.1, read as the reverse complement.
GGCAGTTGTTGAGCCTAGTGTTGTTCGTTACCAATTGATCCAGCCCCAGAGTTGGAAAATATGTACATGTGTCTGTGTTTGTGTGTATACATACACATGAATGCATGAATCTTCAAGTCAAACTTGAAGACTTGACTAAATGGAGAATTACATGCAAGTTTTTTGGGCAAGATTTTCAGAAATCTGGATCCTTCCTAAACTTGACAGAGTGTGACTGGCTCAAAGTCATCCAACTGGCTTTGTACCCAAGATGTGATTCCTGGTCTCCCAGTTTCTATCCTGGTGCCTTATACTATGAAACCAAACAGGCTCTGAAACATATGCATATAATTATGGGGGAGGGGGAGGCTACTTATCGGATTATTTAAATGTTTGCATATTTTTTGCCATTGACATTTATCAAAATCTCAGATCGTTCCTGAATTTATGATATATTGTATAAAGGGTCTGTATGGGCCAATATCACCATTTCATGCTGGTTAAATCTTATAAATAATGTCAACCTATGATATCTCAGTATGAAAAAGTAGATATCAACAGCATCCTAAATAGTAATGATGTAATCATTTTGAAAAGCTGGACGTATCTTTCTGTATAGTTGAAAAGTTGGATATAATTTTTAGTGCAGTCAATCTGGTGAAATTGTGACCAGTCACCTGGTCAACATATCCATTTTTTTCAGCTCAAGATGAAGACAATCCTTTTCGGCCATTTTTAAAATATATTACCCAGATGTTATTTTTATTTTAATTTTTTTGTATTTTTTTTAACCAACTTTACATCCATACGTATACCACAATATCAACATGTTACACATTTATACATTTTTCCAATATATCATAAACAAATATCCTAAATTTGCACCATTTATACTTTTATCTCCTGTCTGTTTTCCTTCTATATTTCATGTTACTTCCCTCCCTCTATCTCCCTCTCTTCCCTCTACCTTCTTTCTCCCTCTCTCCCTCTTACCTACTTCCCTCCTACTTCTTTCCCCTTCCTTTCTACTTCCTCTTCCTCCTTCTTATCCTTTCCTGAGTACTTCTAATCTTAACCAGATGTTATTATACTTCTGTAGTATTTATGTTTTGTTATGGTGTACTGTGCTACTTATTAAGATATTTTATCAGCTGCTTTGAGATTTTTGAGATCCTTTGAGTATTAAGCAGATTGTACAATAAAAAGTACAATAATTTTTTATTATTTATTATATATCATTACATTGCTCATATTCCAGTCTGTCATATAGTACATTCTCTTTTAATTAATGTGGTAAGACACCTATACCAAAAGCTGGTTAAGTACTGCTTTACAGAAAACTATCACTTTTATCTACAGCACTTATTAAAATTGTTACACCTCTTACTTTAAAATTGTTATCTCACTTGATGTATTTTTTGAGACAAAGTGTATCACATTGTTGATCTTATAAATGTACTTGCTATATATTTCAAAGGCATCATAACATCACATTCAATCATTATTTGCATGGTCAGTTCAATCCATAAAGCAAATTTCTCACTATAAAGAGCACATAAATTTTGCTTGTTCTTCAGATGGCTCTCCCATACTTATTATTATGGGCAACCTTCTTAAGTAGCAAAAGCCTGCTGTATTGAGATAGGAACATCCTGTTTTCTAATTCCTATTCATTGTAGTCCTTATTTGACAAAGTATCAGGAGCAGCTTGTAGGCACAGGCACCGGATCCTACAATATGTATACGTGTGTGGGCGACAGGGAGGGATGATAAAAATCAGGGATCCATCCTTGTGTTAAAACTACTTTCCATTAGCCACTGAGAACTATGAGACAAGCCACTGAAGAACACAAAAATACATTTCCTCTTGTATGTTTGCAGCCACTTCAGAAATCAAGGTTATAAGATATTCTTATAGCATCATTCATTTGTTAGAAATGTCAAATATATTTAAAAAATTCAAAGCATTTTGTTTACACACTGTACAAACACTTGTAAAATTAAAAAAAATCTATTTTACACATACTTTTCATGCAATTCAGTATATGCATGTGTTTGTGTATGTATGTCTGTTTGTATCTCACATATCCAAAATACAGTGTTTTATGGGGTCAAACTATTCTCCAAAGCACCTGAGGGTAGAACAAGAAGCAATGGGTGGAAACTAATCAAGGAGAGAAGCAACTTAGAACTAAGGAGAAATTTCCTGACAGTTAAAACAATTAATCAGTGGAACAGCTTGCCTCCAGAAGTTGTGAATGTTCCAACACTGGAAATTTTAAAGAAGATTGGATAACCATTTGTCTGAAGTAGTGTAGGGTTTCCTGCCTAAGCAAGGGGTTGGACTAGAAGACCTCCAAGGTCCTTTCCAACTCTGTTATTCTGTGCTGTTTTTTATAATCCCATTACTCAAAATGTACAAAGAATAGTCCATACTACAGTCCATACTATGTTGATCAGAAACTTAGCTCTTTTGGGAGAGGGGGGGAAACACTCTCAGAATGTTTATCTGTTCTCTATGCACCTACATCACATCCAAAGACTCTTTGATTTTAGTAGAAAGATTTCTTGCCAACTAATGAGCACGAGTTTATTAAAAATTAATAAAGAAGCAATCTTTAAAAATTAAACACAATTGTGCTATTAGGAATGATTCAATGCCTCGAGAAAAAAAAACATTGTAAGAAGCAGGAAATATTCAGCAGAGCAGTGAGATTTTAGTCTTCTTTACTTTTTGTCTGTTTATTTGATGATGCTTTCAGCAATTTGACTAAATTTTCCTTTTCACATAGATTGTTCTGTATTTTTACAGAAATTGTGGCCATTTTTGGTAGAATTTGCCAGGCATGACCAACAGAAAATGCATTCTATTGCTCTATTAGCAACAAATTTACAATGATAAGAAAGGTTGTAAAAATAATTTCTGTTTATGTTCAGAGTAATTAACCCAAGTAGTTCAAAAGTTCTAAGCCCTCTATTGCAGAGGTGGGTTCCTGCCGGAGCTGCCCAGTACACAGCTCCGGTAGGGAGCGACGGATCTCACAACCGCTCCGGAGCCCTCTCTGCCGGTCCACCCGGCGCATCGCCATTTTTTGGGGGGTGATTTTCGGTGATTTTCGGGCGATTTTGCTTCTGCGCATGCGCGAAAGCAAAATTACGTCAAAATCTCGCGAGGAGATGCACGCATGAGATTTTGGTGAGATTTGCCTCTGCGCATGCGCGAAAGCAAAATCGCACCAAAATCTCGCACGCGCACATGTCCCCTCGCAAGATTTCAGCGCAATTTTGCTTTCGCGCATGCGCAGAAGCAAAATCATGCGAGGGGGCATGTGTGAGTAGTGAGCACGTGCCCCCCAAAGTGTGGAGATGCGCGCACATGGCTCCGGCAGCGAGGTAAGTGAGCAACCCACCCCTACTCTATTGGACAATACTTTATTAAAGCAATTAAAAGTTACCATAGCTAACCACCAGATTGAAAATAAAGTAGACAGATATTAGAACAAAAATGTTGTCAACAACTTATGAAAAGAAAGGCAAGTCAGGTATACATCTAGATTCAATCTCCAAATGAGGATTACCATTTAGATTAAATTAAATTTCTTGTAAAAAGAAGATTTAATGTGTTAACTTGAGAGGATCATCAACCTGTTGAATTTCCTAAACAATGTTGTAGCAGGTTCATCACCGCCACAAATCAAAACATTAGAACAAAATACAAAATTGCATCTCTAATTAGTTTCCATAGTGCATTGTTGAAAGAAAACTGGAAAAAAAGATATTTTATGCATACATATTGAATTATACAAAAGACAGTACATATGTGGATGAAAGTATATGTTCTTTTCCATTTTCTCCACAGGCAGTAGCAGCAGGGAAGGCAATCAAACAAAGTACATATAATGAAGTATCAGCATGTGGAGAGAAACCCAGTATGATAATCTTCCCCAGGATGGAAACACGTTTTATGTCAGTGATGCCTAACCTTTTTGTTGTTGCGTGAAGAAAGCTCGTGTGTGTGACAGAGCGCACACCCACATCCATAATGCAATGCGTGTGTGACCCCATGCCCCCTGCGCATGTGTGTGTGACCCCCCATGCTCTCCCTGCCCCGTGCATGTGCACATGACCCCCCCATGCTCCATTTTGGGCCTAGTAGGCTCCCTGCTGCCTCCTGCGGGCCATGGGGGAGAAGTAGGCCTTCCTGCACTTATAACCCATAATGCAATGCATGCACGAGCCCCCATGCCACACACCCCACGCATGTGTGCACAACCTCCCATGCTCCCCCTGCACCTCGCACATACATGCGCATCTCCCGCATGTGCCCTAATGGGACACATGCGTGGCATAGACTCAAAAATCAGCTGGCCAGCGGGAGGCGCACCTGCCCAAGCAGTGGAGCTGACCTGGGGTGATGGCTCGCATGCCCTCAGAGAGGGCTCTGCGTGCCACCTGTGGCACGTGTGCCATAGGTTCGCCATCACAGTTATATGTGTTCAATTGTTCTGATATACTGATTATTCGGAATTTTCAACTGGTTTTTCATTATATCCAGGTATAGGTTACAGTAGGATCAATGAAGAAATATTGCAATATGGAATGTTCAGGATTCCAACTTAAGTTAGTCAATATCCTTCATTTCATTCCTTCAGCCTTTGTTTTTCTTTGTAGTTAAATAATGGTGCCCACTGAGCAGATATCATTCTCATTTTTTATTTTTATACCAATAAGTTTTTTTTAAGTTTTCATAAATATTGTTTATAACAGATGTTTCTGCTGACACCGAGGCTTTCCCAAGCTTGCTGATATTTTTCTGCATAAACACTGTCATTCTGGAGACTAAATAAAAATGATAACAAAGTTACCATTTCTTTTATTTCAAGATTAACCCTATTTATTATATTCTCCCATCATTTAAGGCAGGGCTGTCAAACTCTTGGCCCGTGGGCCAGATGCGTCACGCCGTGGCCACACCCACACCCAGTTTAGAGAAGGGGGGGAAGTCCCAATACGTCACGTGATGCCGATGTGACAACGTGAGTTTGACACCCCTGATTTAAGGCAACAAATGCAAAAATAGCAGGTTAGTTTTTAGATCTGATGCACTCTTGATAAGATCAGGAAAAATACACATAACATTTAAATGCAAACATATAGCTATGTTTCATTATGCTTTTTCCTCTCACCAATTTAAGAGTCATGAGTTTCAGCTCATCATTTTTATGAGCTGAAAGCTAAGAATTCATTTGAGTGATGTGATTGTGATGTAATAGTGACAGTCCAGAAAAGTAGGCAAGGCCAGGAGAAAAGCTATATATGCCTTTAACTTACTTTCACTTTAATTTATAATAATAATAATAATAACAGAGTTGGAAGGGACCTTGGAGGTCTTCTAGTCCAACCCCTTGCTTAGGCAGGAAACCCCATATCACTTCAGACAATTGGTTATCCAACATCTTCTTAAAAACTTCCAGTGTTGGAGCATTCACAACTTCTGGAGGCAAGCTGTTCCACAGATTAATTGTTCTAACTGTCAGGAAATTTCTCCTTAGTTCTAAGTTGCTTCTCTCCTTGTTTAGCAATAGCACTTAGCAATAGCACTTAGACTTATATACTGCTTCATAGTGCTTTTCAGCCCTCTCTAAGCGGTTTACAGAGTTCAGCATATTGCCCCCAACAATCTGGGTCCTGATTTTACCAACCTCAGAAGGATGGAAGGCTGAGTCAACCTTGAGCCAGTGAGACTTGAACAGCTGAACTGCTGAACTAGCAGTCAGCTGACGTTTAGTTTCCACCCATTGCTTCTTGTTGTTACCCTCAGGTGCTTTGGAGAATAGTTTGACTCCCTCTTCTTTGTGACAACCCCTGAGATATTGGAACACTGCTATCATGTCTCCCCTAGTCCTTCTTTTCATTAAACTAGACATACCCAGTTCCTGCAACTGTTCTTCATATGTTTTAGCCTCCAGTCCCCTAATCATCTTTGTTGCTCTTCTCTGCATTCTTTCTAGAGTCTCAACATCCTTTTTACATCGCGGTGACTAAAACTGAATGCAGTATTCCAAGTGTGGCCTTACCAAGGCATTATAAAGTGGTATTAACACTTCACGTGATCTTGATTCTATCTCTCTGTTAATGCAGCCTAGAACTGTGTTGGCTTTTTTGGCAGCTGCTGCACACTGCTGGCTCATATTTAAATGGTTGTCCACTAGGACTCCAAGATCCCTCTCACAGTTACTACTGTTGAGCAAGGTACCTCATATACTATACCTGTGCATTTTGTTTTTCTTGCCTAAATGTAGAACCTTACTTTTTTCACCATTGAATTTCATTTTGTTAGATAGCGCCCAATGTTCAAGTCTGTCAAGATCCTTCTGTATCTTGAGCCTATCTTCTGGAGAGTTGGCTATTCCTGCCAGTTTGGTGTCATCTGCAAATTTGATGAGTTCCCCATCTATCCCCCTCATCCAAGTCATTGATGAAGATGTTGAAGAGTACTGGGCCTAAAACAGAGCCTTGGGGTACTCCACTGCATACTTCTCTCCATGTAGATGCAGTTCCATTGAGCACTACATGTTGAGTGTGGTTGGTTAGCCAGTTTTGAACCATCTGGTGGTGTTGCTGTCTAACCCACATTTTTCTACTTTATCTAGTAGTAGGTTATGGTCTACTTTATCAAATGCCTTACTCTTAAATTTACCAAAATTTAAGTAATTATTAGTGTACTAATTTCAGAATGATCATACTAACTATACCGAATGATTGGTTTCATTTACTTTTTCTTTCCTGTCAAACAAAATCATCATACACTCATTGAAGTACCGTATGTGCCGGCGTATAAGACGACTTTTTACCCCTTGAAAATCTTCTCCAAAGTCGGGGGTCATCTTATACGCTGGGTACTAAAACTTCTGAGCTGGGGGGAGCTCAAAAACGGCCGCAGCTGCATCCCTGCCATTCTCCAGCCAAGCGATCAAAGGAGCCTCGGAACCCCGATGCTGCCCTGCGTCTCAGTCACCTGCTGGGAAGGCTGCAGCCGCCACCGTCAGCTGGCGGCTTAAGGCAAGAGGCAGGCGGGAGATGCGGGCAGGAGCTGGCGGCGGCTGCGGGGAGAGGCATCTCGCGTGGGAGGAACCTTCGTCTGGCTCCGCTTCCAGAGCGAGCAAGCGAGCGAGAGCAGCGCAGCCACAGCGGGAAGGGAAGCAAGCAGCCCGCTCTGCCACTCAAGCCAGCGGCTGCCGGAAGCAACAAGGGCGTTAGGAAAAGAGAAGGAGGAGCACCACCACCACCGCCAGCACTCTTTCCTTCACTTCTATCTTCTCTTTCTCGTCTCCTAATGCCCTTGTTGCTTCCGGCGGCTGCTGGCTTGAGTGGCAGAGTGGGCTGCTTGCCTCCCTGTGACTGCGCTGCTCTTGCTCGCTCGCTCTGGAAGCGGAGCCAGATGAAGTTTCCTCCCCGTGCGAGATGCCTCTCAGCCACGCACTCCCTCGGCGCGACTGCAGCCGCCACAAGCACTCTTTCCTTCACCTGGGAAAAAGGATCTTGCGGTGCTGAGGGCTAGGAAAGAGGGAAGAAGAGAAAAGGGAAGAAAGGAAGGAAGACCAGAGATGAAAGAAAGAAAGAAAGAAAGAAAGAAAGAAAGAAAGAAAGAAAGAAAGAAAGAAAGAAAGAAAGATGTTAGGAAGGAAGAAAGACAGAAAGAAAAAGAAAGATGGTAGGAGGGGTAGTCTTATACGGAGAGTATCCCAAACTCTATATTTTAATTGGAAAAGTTGGGAGGTCGTCTTATACGCCCAGTCGTCTTATACGCCAGAATATATGGTATTGTACTGAGGTCTTTTATTTTTAATTTCTCCTTCTGTTTCCCCCCCACTCCCAAGATCTTTTGCGCATGAGAAGGTTATCCTTGTAAAGGTAAAATCCAGGTACAACAATATGGTTTTTCTTCCCAATTCTCTCATTAGTTCAGGATGTGACTCTATGCATTTACATTTATGAAATACATGGTTTCTAGTTGCAATAATGAACAATTTCCCCAGTTCTTATTCCACCACGTTCCACATCTCTACCAACTGAATCTGACTGCTACAGAACTCACACATTTCTCCAAGTAAGAATCTGCCTGTGAATAATTAGACACTGAGTGGAGGTGTTGGGGGGAGAGGAAGGTAGAGGGGAGGATATTTAAAGACTTGGTAAATTGTTCCAGGAACCAGAGTTTTATTTTTTGCATATGCAAATGGGTATTTTTGTGCAGAGCTTTGATGAAGATGCTATTTATAAAAATCCTTACAAAGCAATTACTTGTCTTTTGCATACAACAGCATCCAGTTCCAAAATAGCTGCTTCATAAAAGTTGTTAATTTGTATTGTGAAGCTTGATTTTCAGAAAAGAAAATACAGGAAGAGAGAATAATAGCAAGAAGGTGGTATAGCGATCCCTTTCAGGCAAAATCACACACTGTCTTTCAAGAATAATAACATCAAACTAGCAACAATACTTTCAGGCAAAAGGGTTTGAGTTAAGTGCTTTTTTGGTCTAAAAAAAATCCTACCTAATTTCATTTGTTCAGGAATCTAGAATTACAAAAAGAAGAAACAAACTATATATACCTCTAATGCAATGGATACCCACTAAACTTTATTAAAAAGTACTCAGCTATACAATCTATTGCAACACAGCTATCACAATCTATAAAAAGGTAACACTCTGAGCAGGGGCGGGTTCCTCTTACCTGCCTACCGGTGCGCTGTGCATGCATAATCTCGTTTCATGCGCATGCATGCTCGCTACATGTGCGCATCTCCTCATGCAATTTTGCTTCCTGCGTATGTGCGGAAGCAAAATCTTGTGAGGGGACTTGCGCGCGAGAGAGATTTTGGTGATTTTTTGCTTCCACGCATGCGCAGGAAGCAAAAAAAGCTCAAAAATTCCAGAAAAAAGATGGCGCCGCATGACGGACCAGCCAAGACGGCACTGGAGCCATCGCGCACAAATTGCGCAATCGGCGGGTCTCTACTGGAATGGCACACTAGGACCGCACCATAGGAACCAACCACTGACTCTGAGACAATCAACAGACTATTACAACCACTTGCCATCACGGTAACAATCAAACCAGAGGTGGGATTCTCATAATTTCCCTACTGGTTCGCCCAGCGTGACACACTTGCTTTGGTTGTGCGCGTGCCTTCTGTGCATTTGCTTTGCTCATGCGGCGGCTTGCACGCATGCGTGTGGCTTCAAAATGTGGCTAAATAAGATGGCAAAGCGCTGGGGGTGGGGGGGCAGGCCCACCCGCAGGTCGCTATTACCGGTTCACCTGACCCGGTCCGAACCGGCTGAATACTACCTCTGAATCAAACCAAAAAAATCCTTCCAAACTTCTTAAGCCAACCAAAAGACCCAATAACCAAAAAAGGGGGAAAAACAAGAATCATTGCACAATGGAGATTATAACAGGCATTATTTAGGCTAGACAGGTCTAAGTTTGGCAGAACACACCCACGAACATCAACAAGCAGCCAAAAGACAGTATTAAAATTTCTTAATCTCTTATCACATCAACTAATTCAACCACAATTTCAATCGAGAAACTGTTGACATTTTAGACGAAGTTAAATCCAAACTTTCTAGGAAATGGCTTATTTTTCTGATAAATCACCATCCACAGAAACATAGATGTAAACTCGACCTACATTTATAGGATACAACTAAATGTTAAGGAAGGAAACAAACAGCTCAGAGCATATAGTCCCAGCAACCAGTGCTCAGGAAATTCAGAAACAGCACCTGACAAACAATTTGGGGAGAACAAAATCTTAAGGAATGAAGGAAAAAGGCACATCCCTAGACAAGGCTGGAAAGGAAGCTATAAGGAACCTGCAAACAACTCCCCCATGCAGTGGTAGCTTGGTAATAAAAAATCTGAAGAAACATAACCACATCTGAGAACAGCAAGAACTCAGAAATTCAATCCTTAGCTACATATATTTTCTAAATATGTACAGTGTTTCAGAGCTCTGTTTTTTATTTTTTGTATATTATATAGTATGTAAGGTGTGACTTCAGCTTTGGAAGAATTGATTTTGTCATCTACTCTCTTTTAATCAACAACAACAACAACAACAACAACAACAACAACAAATATATCACGGAATAACTCTGAGGATCAAAATTCACATTATATTCAAAGAGAAATGCAGAGGGTAGGATAATTATAATGAGTTACAAACAGTTTAAAGCAATTGTAATGTGTTTCCAATCATGATTAAAATTCAGCTGCTCCAAGTTTACAAAAAGTGGAGTAGGATATGAATAGTTTATATAGGATATGAGTCCAGAGCAGCGGTGGGTTGCTCCCGATTTGGACCGGTTCTTAGGGGCTCCACCCACCTATCCAGGACACTTCTGCGCATGCACAGAAGTAGCGAGCGGGAGCACGCACGCGAACCGGTGGCCAAATATTTTAGAACCCATCACTGGTCCAGAGGCATTTCACTAGAAGAGTCCTCCACTCCTCTGCTCACAACAGAATACCTTACGCTACCAGTCTTGAAATTTTGGGGGTAGACAATTTAGAACTACGCCACCTTCGGTCTGACCTAAGCACAATACACAAAATTATCTGCTACAATCTATCAATGACTACTTCAGCTTCAATAATACACGAGCACACAATAGATACAAACTTAAAGTAAACCGCTCCAAACTCGATACCAGAAAATACGACTTCAGCAACAGAGTGGTCAATGCCTGGATTGCACTACCTGACTCTGTGGTTACTTCCCAAAAAACCCCATAACTTTCACCTTAGATTGTCTACTGTTGACCTCACCCCATTCCTAAGAGGTCCGTAAGGGGCAGTGGAAGGTAGCTGAATAGAAAGAGTTGAGTATTTCTCAAGAAAAACACACAATGTTACACTATTCCAGATCCCACTGCTTTCATAAAGCTTAAATATTAAAAGCGTCATTGTATACATTTCTTCAATATCCGTCTTTCAAAACATTGCAATTTGAGAACTCTAGCTGAATCATAGAAGCTAATCAATCACTAACTCATACCACTCTCTCTTTTCATCTTTGTTATGAAGTAGCTCTGTTTCCTTCTAAAACAATAATAAAACTACAGCAGGTTTAGATTTGGATTGAATCTGTCTCAGAGCAGTTGAACCATATTGACAATATGTATGAAAGATTTGTATGGGTTATATCTGAATCTAGAAATATCTGTGAAGCAATATTGTTAAATATCCAAATGTATTGTTGTTGATTGTATGGTGTTCTAAAATGCTAGAGGATTAAGTAATTAAGAAATAATTACTTATTTCTTAACACGTTTGTTGCAGAGAATAATACCGTACCAAAACCTGGAATGACAGTATTATTTATTTATTTATTTATTTATTTAATAGATTTGTATGCCGCTCAACTCCCAATGGGACTCTGGGCGGCTCACAGCATATTGAATACAAAATCTACAAAACTGTTAAAAGATTTAAGAACAAAATTAAAACAATTAAAACAATTAAAACATTTTAAAGCATTTTAAAAACCACAATTTAAAAACCCCATAATTCACTCATGGGGCCAAGAATAATCGGTGTTGTATTAAAATCATTGGCCCCAGGCCTGTCGACAAAGCCATGTTTTTAATGCTTTTCTGAAGGCTGGCAGAGTGGGAATTATGCGGATCTCCGGGGAAAGTGTATTCCAGAGAGCTGGTGCCGCCACAGAGAAGGCCCTCGTTCGTGGGCCCGCCAGCCGACATTGTTTGGCTGACGGGACCACCAGCAGACCAACTCTGTGAGCTCTAATCGGTCTTAGGGAGGTATGTTGGAGAAGGCACTAGAGAAGTTATCATTCATATTAGAAAAGAGTAAAGAAGGAAGCTAAGACCTTTCCCCCTCCCCTCATTCCTCTTTTGTTTTGTTGGCTTCTTTTCCAAAACAGAATTGTTGCCTAGCTTCTTATCTGGGTGCTATTTAGCATGAGGCACCCAAATGCCAAATATTGCTCTGATAAATCCCATAGTCTCTCTCTCTCTCTCTCTCTCTCTCTCTCTCTCTCTCTCTCTCTCTCTCTCTCTCTCTCTCTCTCTCTCTCTCTCTCTCTCTCTCTCTCTCACACACACACACACACACACACACACACACACACACACACCCTCTCTCCCTCTCCCCCTCTCTCCCTCTCCCCCCTCTCCCTCCCTCCCTCCCTCTCTCCCTCCCTCTCTCCCTCTCTCCCTCTCTCCCTCCCTCCCTCTCTCTCTCTCTCTTTCTCTCCCTCCCTCCCCTCCCCTCTCTCTCTAAACAACTTTTGCAGCCAGTTATAATTGATTTGGTCATGAGCCCTGGGAAGTTCAGCCACCTTCTTCAGACAAAAGATGAGAAATGCAAAGAATAACCCTCTCAGAATAATAGCAGGGGTAAAGAAACTGATCTTTTCTAACTCAAATGTTATCTAAACTTAGGATCAGTTGCAGTCAGGTATTTCAATAGAGATTTCAAGCTGCTGCCTGGCCAAAAAAAACCCTGATAGATTTCACATTATTTGGGGCTCTTATTCACCACAGCCATCACCTGCCATAACAGCATTTGTAAACTGTGCAGCCTGGTGACAGATGAACAATGAACGAAGAACAGAAAAGGATGAAATGAAAAGGCATCCCGTTGGCATAGGGAGGAGAAGAAGCCCTTCATCAAACTCTCAGAGATGGCATTTTGTGAGTCATTTATCAGTGCCTAGGTTTATACAGCATATCAAAGTCATTACACTGAAGTGGTGGAAATAGAGGGTCTATTTAAAACTGGCGATGGGTTCATTTTCTATTGGAGCAACTAATACAGATTTTTGCTCCTTGTGGGTCATGTGTGCATGTGTGTGGGGGGGTGCGCGAGGATGTCACACGCGCATTGCATTATGGGCGCGCGTGCTTTTGGCAAGTGATTACAAAAAGGTTAGCCATCACTGGTATAGGGCAGTGATGGCGAACCTTTTTTCCCTTGGGTGCCGAAAGTGCATGCATGCGTGCGTGCTATCGTGCATGTGCGAGTGTCCACACCTATAATTCAATGCCTGGGGAGGGCGAAAACGGGCTCCCCCGCTCCCCTGGAGGCCCTCTGGAGGCTGGAAATGGCCCGTTTCCCAACTTCTGGTGGGCCCGGTAGGCCCATTTTTCATCCTCCCCAGGCTCCAGAGGCTTCCCTGGAGCCTGGGGAGGGCAAAAACACCCTCCCCAGTCCCCCCAAAGGCCCTCCGGAAGCTGAAAACGCCCTCCCAGAGCCTCCGTGTGAGCCAAAAATCAGCTGGCCGGCATGCACATGCGTCTTGGAGCTGAGCTAGGCAATGGCTCGTGTGCCGGCAGATATGGCTCCGCGTGCCACCTGTGGCACCCATGCCATAGGTTCGCCATCACTGGTATAGGGTCTCCTGCTTGAACAGGGGTTGGATTAGAAGACCTCAAAGGTCACTCCAATTCTGTTTTGTTATTCTGTCTTTGGCCTTTTCTTACATCACTGCTGTCCAATATACAGTAGGTGTCTATTTCTTTAACTGGGGAGCTGGAATGACCTTCATGCCTTAAGTGACCCTTCTGTGAATATAGTTATTTATATATTTACTCTTAACAAATATTCCCAACATTCTTCACTCACTCATCCCAGGAATACTCCACACCACAATGAGGGCTGGAAGGGGAGATCTGTCAGACAAAAGTAATTTAGAAAATTTAGAGTTTCTAATTGTTTTACCTTCCTAAATAAGTTTTCCCTAGAACCTATCAATTTGGTCAAAATATTAAAACAATTAACTCATTTTAATCTCTTTAAAAGATTTTCATAGTGATTCAGTTACTATAAGATGGTTTTGAAAAACCAAAGCCATGTTTCTATCCTAACAGATACTGTATTATTATTTTCTTATAGCTCAGTTGCTTACATCTTGCTTATTGAATGTATTTCATTTGAAACACCAAGCCAGGCTTTTAACTGATGCTATAAGACATATTATCAGCTTCAGTTGATCAAATCAGCTACTGAGAATAATTCTGAATAATGAATTAACATAATATTTTTCATTTAGATCTAAAGAATGAGACTCCTAATGGGCTCTCCTCCAAAGAATCTAAAGAATTAATTCAGTGATTCATTCAGCCTCCTTTGGGAGGAAATCACATGTTAACAAAACCTCCTGCTTTAATACTGGAACACCAGTCAGTGCGCATTATGTGTTCACAATGTGCTGGTGCAGAATATAAAGTAATAAGAACTGCAAAGCAGTTCCTAATACATGCAGCTGCTTAGTGAATTATGCAACTTTTCACCTAGTTATTTTTTTTCTTCACTGTCTGAGCAATATTCTGAGCAATATTCTTCAATTTTCATTTTTTTTTAAATCTTAGACCCTATAGAGAGCCGAGGTGGTGCAGTGGTTAGAGTGCAGCACAGCAAGCTACCGTATTTTTCGGAGTATAAGACGCACCTTTTTACCCTCAAAAAGAGGGTGAAAACTTGGGTGCGTCTTATACACCAAATGTAGCCCCACCCAGCCACCCCCACCCTTTGGCCTCTGCCTGCTAGCAATTTACCTCTTTGCAGTAAACAGGGCAAAGCACAAGAAGAGACAAACTGCCTCCTGACCTACAGCTGATGGAGGCTTGCAAGCCACGTGGTAAAATGAAACTAACTATGGTGGCTATAATGTGACAAATTGCTGGGAGATAAACTGCTGGCAATATTAGACTGCTGAAATTGCAAGGAGGCAAGCTATAGCTGCTATGGCTCAGAGCTAGAGCTCTTCCCTCACAATCAGGAGGTTGTGAGTTCTATCCTAGGTAGAGGCAGATTCTGTTAATATGTTATTTTGTTAAATGTTTGTAGAGTGTTCAAATTATTAGACTTATTTTTTTAAAGACTGCTTTATTATTGTTCTAGACAACTTAACAAAATGAAGAAGCTTTTTAAAATAAATGCTTGCTCTGAAGAGGCCCAATGCTATTGTATCTTCTTTTAAATAGCAGAGAATACTTCCAGAAAGCCACATCAATTTTAAAGATCTGTAAAAGTATAATCTGAAATGTCCTGTTTTAGTATTAAGTATTAGTATTAAGTATTAGTATTAAAAGAAGGCAGCTGAGAAACCCTGACTTAGTCATGTTTGGAGTAGATCTATTTAAATAATTGGGAGGAGTTAGTGTGATTATATTTAAGAAAACTTTCTGGGATTAATATACTGCCATAAATGTACATTTCTCCAATTCTTTGCCATTTCTATGGGTCAGGCACACATGCACAGAAATACACAGCAAACAGTGTATATCATCTGTACTGTTTGCTGTTTGCTGTTTGGCAAATTGCTGGGAGGCAGAGGCCTTTTTTCCTTGTTTTCCTCCCCCAAAACTAAGGTGCGTCTTATACTCCGGTGCGTCTTATACTCCGAAAAATATGGTACTTCAGCTGACTGCTAGCTACAGTTCAGCTGTTCAAATCTCACGGGCTCAAGGTTGACTCAGCCTTCCATCCTTCTGAGGTCGGTAAAATGAGGACCCAGATTGTTGGGGGCAATATGCTGAACTCTGTAAACCGCTTAGAGAGGGCTGTAAAGCACTATGAAGCGGTATATAAGTCTAAGTGCTATTGCTATAATGCTGGGTCTAGAAGATACTGAGGTATATGCTAGACCAATTCTTGAATACAGCTGCACTGCATATCGGACATTAATACAATCGAGAGAGTCAAATATTTCACAAGAAGAGTCCTCCACTCCTCTGCTCACAATGGAATACCTTATTCCACCACCAGACTTGAAATATTGGGATTGGACAATTTAGAACTACGTCGCCTCCGATCTGATCTAAATGTAGTTCATAAAATCATATACCACAATGTCCTTCCTGTCAATGATTACTTCAGCTTCAACCTCAACAATACACGAGCACGCAATAGATGCAAACTTAATGTAAACCGCTCCAAACTCGACTGCAGAAAATACGAGTGATCAATGCCTGGAATGCAGTACATGACTATGTGGTTTCTTCCCCAAACCCCCAAAACTTTAACCTTAGACTGTCTACAGTTGACCTCACCCCATTCCTAAGAGGTCCGTAAGGGACGTGCATAAGCGCACCACTGTGCCTACCATTCCTGTCTTACTGTCTTACTGTCCTCATTTATCTGTACTTCTCCGCTTATGTTATGTTTATACAAACACCTACTATCCTGTACATGTTTGACAAATAGATAAATAATAAATTAAAAAATATGAACAGTAGTTTTTGCTGTCTTTCCTAGTGTAAGCAGAAAGACTGAGGGAAGGGCGGGCATCTTACAGATAATAGGATAATTAAAACTTAGCTTTATCCACTACTAGCATACTTGCAGGATTTGACTAAAAATGAATGAAAGCCATAATTGGTTATACTTGCTACTTCCTCCAGCTCTCCTTCCTTAAAAGATAGGTCATCGCGGTTTACATAGCGGTTATTCTGCAGTCAGGAAAATGATACAGTGCAGTAGTGGGTTCTACTTACCTTTACTACCGGTTTGGGAACGGGAGCACGTGGGTGTGGGCACATGCTTTGCACATGTGCAATGCTTCTGCGCATGCGCAGAGCGTTTTTTGATTATGTCCAGGCAGGTGGGTGGAGCCACTGCTGCTGCTACCGGTTCTCCATACCGGGTTGAACCGGTAGCAACCCACCACTGGTACTGTGCAATCATCTTCATTTATGTTAAGTCTGTAATCAAATACACATGTACTGTACATATCTTTACATTATTTCCTGTGAATCATATAACAAGCACATTTTAAAAGTATGTTTTGGGGTATATGGGGTATTCAGAGAGGGGTAGCACCTCTGGTGTAGGGGCATGTTGTGTTCTTTTAGGGCAGCTTATTTTAGGGCAGCTTTTAGGGCAGCTCCTCCACCTTTAGTCTCCACCTGCCACTCAGCTCTCACCTGTGGCTCCTAGCAGCTGTAACATGCACAGTGGCCACACCCTGGGCAACAGCTTCAACAAGCTGGCCAAATCAGATTGAGAGTAGCCGTTGGGTCATTGACCTTCGGTGAGATAGGGATTTGTCTATCCTGAGCATGTGAAGACAGGTTCCGGCAGATTGAGCGGATGAAACCTACTAGAATAGGAAAACGGTCATGAAGGCAGTCTCTGCAAACGATGTGGTACGCTAAGAGCACGGCAAGACACGAAAGACGCCCTGGTCAACCACTGCACCCAGCCCATCTCCAACTGTCTTGACTCTTGTCCTGCTATTTGGAGCAAGATGGAATCTGGGAAGAGAGAATGAGACTGAGGAAGGGGCTAGAAAAGGTGCCCTAAACATTGTTGCTTCATAGAACCCTGTCCAGCTTACCGCAGCTGGAGGGGATTCCATTTCATGCGGTTGAATAACAAAATTTCAAAGAAAACATAAGGTGACACCACTCACCATTGGCACATGGAACATATATACGCTTCAAAACAACCCCTTAGCAAATCGACCAGAAAGAAGAACAGCCCTGGTCTCAAGAGAGCTCACAAGATTTAACATCGATATTGCGGCCCTGTGTGAAACTCGTCTAGGCAATGAACGCCAGCTTACAGAAACAGGAGGTGGTTATAAATTCTTCTGGTGTGGATGCAGCAATAACCAACACCGTGAATCTGGAGTTGGCTTTGCAATTAAAAATAATCTTGTCCACAAATGTGCCAGTCTTCCCAAGGGAGTGAATGATTGACTTTTTTTATTATATAATAATAACAACACAGTTGGAAGGGACCTTGGAGGTCTTCTAGTCCAACCCGCTGCTTAGGCAGGAAACCCTACACCACTTCAGACAAATGGTTATCCAACATCTTCTTAAAAACTTCCAGTGTTGGAGCATTCACAACTTCTGGAGGCAAGCTGTTTCACAGATTAATTGTTCTAACTGTGACTTATGACACTGCATCTCCCACTACTGAGAGGAAAGCAAGCCACACTGATCAGTGCCTACGCACCCACAATGACGAACCCAGATGAAGTAAAGGACAAGTTTTATGAAGATCTTGATGCCCTACTTTCATCCGTGAAGCTGTGGAATAAGCCTTGCTACAAAGCTCAAAGTCTACCGAACAGTAGTGCTAACTACCCTGATGTATGCCAGTGAGACTTGGACTGTATACAGGAGGCATGCTAGGCAATTGAACCACTTCCACATGACCTGCCTCCGTAGAATTCTGAGGATACGGTGGCAGGATAAGGTGCCAGACACAGAAGTCCTCTCCAGAGCAGGCCTGCCATCAATTCACACCCTGCTGATGAAAGCCCAGACACGCTGGGCAGGCCATGTTGCAAGGATGCCAGACCATCACATCCCCAAACAGCTCCTCTATGGTGAGCTGTCTCAAGGAAAGCGATTGCACGGGGGACAAAGGAAGCGATACAAAGACACATTGAAAGCCTCCTTCAAGTCCCTCGATATCGACACCACCTCCTGGGAAACCCTGGCACAAGATCGATCAACATGGCACACGCTGATCCACCAAGGCTGCCAGACATCTGAGGACAGAAGAACAATCATAGCAGAAGAGAACCGAGCACTCCGCAAAGCCAGAGCTGCAAATGCTGCAACAATGGTGCCCACACATGTTTGCCCAACATGTGGCAGAACATTTTGTGCCCGTATAGGCCTTACCAGTCACATGCAGACACATCGTGGACAGCTCACAACCTGTTAGATGTCAAGGTCCTCTTCGAACACGATGGATGGACATCATATCTTAAAAAATGAGTTTCTATGTGGATTCCAATAGTTGCCACTCTTTCTCAAATGGAAGACTTCGGTGTATCCCACTATTTTTCTCCTTCTTAGTTTTAATTTAAAATATTTTCCTGGTATGGATTTTAAATCAGTTAATGGCTTTCAGATTAGTTGGCCGGAAAGTATGTATTCCTCATATTAACTGAGCATGGATCAGAGTTGTAAAGCAATACATTTGAATGGCACTTATTTGAGAAAGGGAAGATCTTCCCAGACTTAACATTATGGAAGCAATAAATACTCCAGTATTTACTGACAGAAAGCATTTTCCCCCAAAACACATGTAATATTTGTTGTTTAGATGTCACAGTCTGCATGACCCTAACTAAAGAGCTATTATAGTAGAAAGCTTTATCTTGTACAATTCATGGATATGAATTTAAAGTTTTCTATTCCAGTTTAAGAGGGAGAACAAGAAAATGCAGAACTTCTTTTTTTCTTATTATATTATGCTGACCTTAATTTCTGTACTTACAAGAACATAAGGATATCAGCACAATGCAGTATAGCAAGATGTTAAACCTTTCTCTATTGATTCATTAGAAATTTTCCTACTTGAATGCCTTATGCAGAAAACATCTCTGCACTCCTCAGTTTTATTCAATATATTATAAAGAAAGCCATGAAAAAAATATCTATTTTTACTATTTTTGGATACATTCCTTTAATATTATACCGTGTTTCCCCGAAAATAAGACAGGGGCTTATATTTTTTTGACCCCCAAAAAATGCCCCTGGCCTTATTTTCGGGGGATGGCTTATTATTTTTGGGGTGCAGGCAGGCCGCGACGCACCACTTACTGAAGTTCAGCAGCTCCGTGGTCTCTCGGCTAATCTGTTTAGGGGGAAAAAAATCTTGCATAGTGCAGAAACTCTTCTCGTGAGAATTAGCAAGTTCTCGAAGCGAGAAGAGTTTCTGCACTATGCAAGATTTTTTCCCCTAGCCGAGGGAAACCCCAGAGCTGTCAAACTCCAGTAAGTGGTGCATTTCACGGTTCTGCGGAGTTTGGAGCTTTGGGGCGAAGGATGGGGCGGGGCGGCGAGCGAGCGACCGAGGTGGCGGCAGAAGGGGCAGCAGAAGAGCGCGGAGCCCAAGAGCGGGTCAGCAGGAGCCCCGAGTAGAAAGCGCCGGCTGCTGTGCCCAGGCGGAAAGGCTCCCCCTTGAGTTCGGAGCCCAGCGAAAAGCACTTGAGACCCACCGGGGCGGCGCTCAGCGTGCAGGCAAGCAGGAGGTAGCTGGAGAGCGCGGCGCAGGCTCCCACTTCATCCTCCGCGTCTCCTCCGCTGCCTGCGCCTCCTCCTCCCTGCCTCGCCTCCTCCGCCTCCCTTCTGTCCTCCTCCTCCCGTGTCCTCCTCGCCGTCATCGGCCCTTGCCGGGGAGGCGGCCGCCACGTGTTGCGGGAACATAATGCTGGGGATGGCAGTGGCGAGAAGGGAGAGTCCCGAATGCGCCGCCACCGGTGCCGCCGTTGCTCTGGCTGCTACCGGCACAGCGGCCGCCGCTGTCACCGCTGCTTCCACTCTGCAGGCAGCCGGCAAGAACGGCTCACGCACCAGCTTTTTCCTCCCCGCCCTGCTTCCTCCTGCTCTCTCTTATTGAAGTGGCTGCTGCGGCTGCTGCTCTCTTGCTCGCCGCCGCCGCTACTGCTGGGAGCCGATGAATTATTGATGGCAGCAAGTTCGAGGCAAAAGAGGGGCTTAGCTTAGTCGGGAGGATCTCTGTGCACCAGCCGTGCCAAAGGCCGACTGGCAAGAGGTGGCTTTAAAACGCAGGAGTCAACACCCTTTATTACAAAGAAGCACAGAGATCCTCCCGACTAAGCTAAGCCCCTCTTTCGAAGCATTTTAAAGGGATCCGTTTTGCCTGCCATGAAGGGAACCAATGCTTGCCTCCTTTTCTTCGGGGAACATTGGTTCCCTTCATGGCAGGCAAAACGGATCCCTTTAAAATGCTTTGAAGGACTTTGACCACCGGGCGGGGGATGGGGCGGGGCGCGACGTGAGTGAGGAAGGCGGTGACAGGGAAGCAGCGAACTTCCAGACGCTGGTAAAGTGAGCGCCTCGCAGCCCGGCCCTCCCCTGCATTCCCCCCCAAATTGATTATCTTACCAGCGTCTGGAAGTTCGCCGCTTCTCTTTTCAGCAGGTCTTTGCAGGGAAACTCCTTCAATGTAAAGGAGAAGTTCTCATGAGTGCGAAAAGTTGTTAATTGGTTGCACTCGCGATAACTTCTCCTTTACATTGAAGGAGTTTCCCTGCAAAGACCTGCTGAAAAGAGAAGCCGCGAACTTCCAAACGCTGGTAAGATAATCAATTTGGGGGGAATGCAGGGGAGGGCCGGGCTGCGAGGCGCTCACTTTACCAGCGTCTGGAAGTTCGCGGCTTCTCTTTTCAGCAGGTCTTTGCAGGGAAACTTCTTGAGAGATCTCTCTCTCTCTCTCTTTCCGGGCCAAAAGAGTGCCGCCGCAAAAAGAGCGGCTCCCGGCATGTCCCCCCCCCTTTCCCCCGGAAGTAGTGGGGGGCTTATTTTCAGGGGGGGCTTATTTCAAGGCATGTCCCGAAAAAGCCCTGTGGGGCTTAGTTTCGGGACATGTCTTATTTTCGGGGAAACACGGTACATGATTTCTGAATCACATGCATTAGGAAACTTGATTGAGTAATGCTTTTAAATTGAGTATTTAAATCACATGAGATGTTGAATCCAATCTGATGCCTTTGAATTGTTTTGAAGATATTCAGTTTAATAGATTTTTCCGGCTTTGCAGCGTCTCAAAACATTTTTGCCATTTTTCTTTCATATAGGGACAAAATTAATAATAGTTTAGCAATGTGAGTTCTTTGAAATAAATGTATGTGTTAGCAAAACTGTTTTCTTTTTGAAGAAGTCCTCCATATGAGTGGATGGTAAGTGTTAGTATCTTATTCTTCAGTTCAAATTTCTTTAAGTGGAATCATTTGAAAAAATGAGAGTAAGAGACTTGGATTTATTCTGCTATTCTTTTTTGATCTTGTTTGTTCTTTGTTCCACAATCTTTTTCATTGCCCTATGCCTCTTTAACATTAATCTCTAATTGTGAAACAGTTTATTTGACCTATAACATCACCCCGAAAGTGTGTCTAGTTTTTCTGTATTTTTTCAGCCTTTTAACTTCTCCCTTATATTATTATTATTATTATTATTATTATTATTATTATTATTATTATTATTATTATTATTATTATTATTATTATTATTATTATTATTATTATTATTATTATTATTATTATTATTATTATTAAAGTGTATATGATAACAAGCAAAGTATAAACAAAGTATAAACATGATTGTATATATATATATATATATATATATATATATATATATATATATATATATATATATATATATATATATATATATATATATATATATATATATATATATATATATATATATATATATAGTACAAGTATGATTATAATATACAGGAAGTATAAATATATGGGTGCATTTGGACAGGAACGGTAGGCACGATTGTGCGCTTATGCACGCCCCTTACAGACCTCTTAGGAATGGGGTGAGGTCGATGGTAGATAATCTAAGGTTAACGTTTTGGGGGTTTGGGAAAGAAACAATTGAGTCAGGTAATGTATTCCAGGCACTGACCACTCTGTTGTTGAAGTCGAATTTTTTGCAATCAAGTTTGGAGCGATTTACATTAAGTTTGTATCTATTGTGAGCTCGTGTATTGTTGCGGTTGAAGCTGAAGTAGTCATTAACAGGTAGGACAATGTGGCAGATAATTTTGTGAGCTATACTTAGGTCAGATCAAAGTCCCCCACTCTCTCAATAATAATATTAATAATATTAATAATAATTAATAAAATTAATAAATTAATAATAATAATGTCCCCCACTCTCTCAATAATCCATCTGCTTTCTTTTTGCTACTTGTTTATCTGCCCATTGTTCTGAATGAGTATTCTTCATTTTGAGAATGGTTTAAAATAATGTTTATTGGTTAGAGCAGTGATGGTGAACCTTTTTTTCCTCAGGTGCCGAAAGCGCATGCGCGCATGCTATCGCACACTAGCGAGTGCCCACACCCATAATTCAATTTATGGGGAGGGTGAAAATGGCTTCCCCCGCCCCCCGGAGGCCGTCTGGAGGCAGGAAATGGCCCATTTCCTGACTTCCAGTGGGCCTAGTAGGCCCATTTTTCGCCCTCCCCAGGCTCCAGAGGCTTCCCTAGAGCCTGGGGAGAGTGAAAATGCCCTCCCCCACCCCCCGGAGGCCCTCCCGAAGCCGAAAATGCCCTCCCAGAGCCTCCGCGCTAGCCAAAAATCAGCTGGCGGGCACACACATGCGCGCTGCAGCTGAGCTAGGGCAATGGCTCGCGTGCCGGCAGATATGGCTCCGCGTGCCACCTGTGGCACCCGTGCCATAGGTTCGCCATCACTGGGTTAGAGAATAGTGCAGGGATTGCAGGGGGCCATAAAAAAATTAAGGGATGAGTATGCAAGCACTGAATGAACACTTCTCTCTTTGGGATTGCCCAAATAAAGTGGGGGCATGTTTTGGAAGCAAATGGCAGTTTGCCTGCAGAACCCTCAACCTTGTAGTATCATGAAGGTTGAGACTCCATGTGATACAAATGCAGTTAACTGGATGTGTAATCTCTCTTTCTGAGGTTGGCCTTAGAGATAAGTTGGTAAGTTTGCTTATCTTCCTTCCTGAAACACAGCAATATCCCTGCCTGAGCTCCATGATCAAGCTGAAGGTAGACTTCTCCCACACCTGGAGGCCTTCAACTTGTCTTCTTTGAACCAATGATCAGGGATGACTTTGGGGTTCATGGCACCATGGCAACAATATATTTGTTAGATAGGGTGAATGGAAGAGGCAGACGGAAGTGGCTTCAAAACAACAGCTCTTTATTTGGCAACTATTTACAATCCAGTGAAGGCTCTGTCTGACAGACAGCCCTTTTATAGGGAGCTGCCAGACAGTCTAGCCAATCAGTAGTCAGTATTTTCCCTCCAGAATGGAGGATCTGACTGAAGCCTATGTGCTTCAGTTTGAGAATGTAACAATATTTGATCCAAAATATTAATGATTCAATACACAATGAAGACAAGTATATATTCTATCTTCTTCTATTACATTAAAGAATAATATATTAAGAATCTGTTCTTCTTTTAAAGCTAACCAATAATTTTTTTAAAAAATATGGTGATCGGCACTATAATCACAACTTTAAATAAATGAATGCCTAAGTGGTTGCCTAAATTTCCTTAGTGGAAATTTGAGAAAATATAATCCCATCCTCGTCGCCACTGTTGAGTTATGGGAATAATGACAGGAGACAGACTTCAACAGGAACATTCTTTACTAGGCAACTTCTCTGTACAACCAGCAACTAGCAGTCTGACAGCTAGCCCTTTTATAGGGAGTTGTTAGATGCATCAACCAATAGCGTTTGAGCATTCTCCCGCTCAAACGCTGGACCTGGGTGAAACCATGTATACAGTTAATACATAACAGATGCAGTCATGATCCAAACATTTAATTATGCAAGTTTCTTGAGAAATATCTTGCCTTCATTTTTTCTCTCTTTAAAACAAAATGCATCTGGACTATTTGATGTGGAAGAGAGATTTAATTCTAGGATGTTATACTGAAGATGGAAAATGTGAATGACAACAGTATAAATAAAAACAATAGAGCCAAAATGGTGCAATGAGCCATGGTGGCCCAGTGGTTAGAGTGCAGTACTGCAGGCTACTTCTGCTGACTGCCGGCTGCCTGCAATTTGGCAGTTCAAATCTCACCAAGCTCAAGGTTGACTTCCATCCTTCCGAGGTGGGTAAAATGAGAACCCAGTTTGTTGGGGGCAATATGCTGACTCTGTAAACCGCTTAGAGCAGGCTGTAAAGCACTGTAAAGCGGTACATAAGTCTAAGTGCTATTGCTAAAACAAAGAAAAGAAATATTATAACAAAAATACATCAAAGAAATGGCACAATAAGAACTCTGAGATATTGAAAGAGGTTAAAGACCCTAAACCACCTGTAATAGAAGACACCATCCATTATAAAAATGCACTTAGCCAATTCAGTTTGTATTAAAGGAGCTAGGAGTGGAAGGAACAATATAGTTGAACAATTTCCAATAAGTGTAATTTAATGCACCTTTCTGAGAAAGATTTTTCTACCACTTGAAGGATTCTGAAAAACTTGTTTTTCCTAAAAAGATTACAAGTAGATTTTTTTTTCTTTAGAACAAAAGGAGAAAGCTCCTTAGCAGAAATAAGTACTATCTCAATGTTGAAATTACACATAACAAGAATTTCTGCATAATTGAGCAAAGAGAAAATAATACTTTATTCAGTATTAATAACGATAACAAGCGTTTCAGAAGACCGATGTATCATCATGTTAAGGGAAAAATATCCCCGTAGAGGCGACATATGAATCTTTGACTTGGAATTCAGACAGTTAGAAATAAAACCGAGATTAAATGTCTAATAGAAAATATTTATTTCAGTACAAAACAATATAAAACAATAAACCTACATCTTTGCTGAGTAACAGGACCGTTCAGGTCAGAAGCCAAGGCAGAAGTGATTAATGGTGGATTAGGAATGTAGACATGCGTAGAACATCATATCACGTGTTCTGCTTGTATTGGAAAGTACCATCATATTTAGAATAGGGGTGCATCACCCTGCATAGACTCACAACTGACATTATTCACATCGTGACACATCAATTATTACGTCTAAGATGGATTTTTTTCTGTCACTCCAATCCACCATTTTCATGGAATTTATTTTAAGTACAGCCCACAAAAAAACCCTCCAGATAATAATTAAAAGAATATGATGTTGAAAGAAATGTAGGCAAAGTTACAAAAAAATTAGGGTTGTCAAGCACTGAAAGAAATGAAATATGAATCAGGATTAGGCATGAAGGGCATATAATAGAAATGTTTAACATTTTATTATTATATCAAGGGAAAATAATGTGGCCTAATGTGGAAAGAATAAAGCCAAATTAGGACAAAAAGCAGTTAGGAAATTCACAAAGGTATGATAAGGAGAGTAATAAGGAGCGACTATAGTCCTTTTCCTAATAATTTAGCAAATAAAATAGAAATATGTGTGTATTCATAAGAATAGATTACAGAATTGACAGAGCTGGAAAGGACCTTGCAGGTCTTCCAGTCCAACCACTTGCTCAAGCAAGCGACCCTATACCATTCCAGACAAATGGCTGCCCAGTCTCATCTTAAAAGCCTCCAGATATTAGAAGATACAACGACGACAACAACAACAACGGATATGAGAAGGCTCAGGCATCTTGCAGGAGGCTCACATTGCCATAGTCCTCAACTTACAACCATTCATTTTGTGACCAAAGTTACAGCACTGCTAAGCAAGAATTCCCTGTAGGGACACTGAACACAAAGCCAGAATTATGTCAGGAATTGTTATGGTGCAAACAATGCAAATTAAATCAATGTTTTACAGTGACATCAAAATGTTTGCAACATAGCTTATAAATATTAAAAAGATTAAAAAGATCGTCCATCTTAGGAAATAGAGCTCTATATACTGTAGCTCATAACCATAATTAGGATGGATGGATGGATGGATGGATGGATGGATGGATGGATGGATGGATGGATGGATGGATGGATGGATACCCCCAAACAACCCACCAAGACATCTATGGTCCCAGCATATCAGCTGGGTCTTATCAGAATAACAGAATAACAGTTAATATAAATAATAATAAGAGTTGGAAGGGATCTTGGAGGTCTTCTAGTTCATATTTTAGACTATATAGCTCATTTCTATGAGGCCTGTTAAAAATAGGAATTACTTGAAAACAATGACAGGTTTTGACTTTGATTTTCCCAGATTGGTTGAGTTAGAATTTTTTTTTTCTCTTTTAGATGGCTTTTTACAAGTAGAATAGAGTACTTCGTTCTTTCTTCTTTTCCTTCCCTGGCAGCTTAGAAAGCTGTTTTGTTTTATGGGATTTTTTTGTGGGTGTGGGTGTTGTTGTTTTTTACCTATAGGATATGACTCTAGAGACACATCCTTCAGAAAAAAAGCGACACTAGAGACATGTAAAATACTGACTCTAGAGATTCATAATAGGTTTGTTCAATTTATACACATAAGTGCTTCTAAAAAAAGGACTGCAGTGAATCAACTTTTTGTCTCAAAATTTCCCCTATATTTTTGACATTCTTAAATAATTGATGTTGCTACTTTGAACTTTTATTATTGTCTTATACAATGATACCACATTTGGGATTAAATATTTTTGGGGGGAATGGCCTATATATTCAACATCTCTAGAAATGATAAAGCTTTGCATCTATATGTACTCATGGGCATTTGTTCATATGTCTGAAGGACTATGTCCCCAGTTCAACAGTGGGTTACTCCCGGTTCGGACCGGTTCTTAGAACTGGTAGCGGCGACGGCGGGAGGCTCCGCCCACCTGCTCAGGACGCTTCTGTGCATGCGCGAACCAGTAGCAAAGTAATTCAGAACCCACTACTGCCCCAGTTCCTCAATAATTATGAGATGTTCCATCTATTTGATTAATTGTGATATGGCTTTCATATTAACCTCTTGTTTGAGGCAAGGCACATTTGACTTGATGGTGAACTCCTGATACAATGTTCAGTTTTTCAGGCTAAGTCTACTCTTTACTACCAGGTGTTATTTATTTTGAGGGGAATCAAAATAAGACACATAAATTGAGAAATATTCTTAAATATCGATAAGAATCAGTAGGAATACTCCACTGAATGAAGAAGAAAGATAACTATAGATTTGGTCTTGTCAATATTGCAGCTGAGCCACTAAAAAAATACAGAAGATACAAAATGGGAGAGAGAAATCTTTTTTATTTATTTTATTTATTTTTTCAACACGTGTTCAAGATAACAGGTATGATATAAACATAAACAAAAGCAAACTATGTATAGGTAAATTTTGACAATAGGACAGAAGGACAGGGACGGTAGGCACAATGATGCGCTTATGCTTACAGACCTCTTAGGAATGGGGTGAGGTCAACTGTAGACAGTCTAAGGTTAAAGTTTATGGGGTTTGGGGAAGAAACCACAGAGACAGGTAGTGCATTCCAGGCATTGATTACTCTGTTGCTGAAGTCGTATTTTCTGCAGTCGAGTTTCGAGCAGTTTACATTGAGTTTGAATCTATTGTGTGCTTGTGTATTGTTGAGGTTGAAGCTGAAGTATTCATTGACAGGTAGGACATTGTGGCAGATGATTTTATGAACTACATTTAGATCTGATCGAAGGCGACGTAGTTCTAAGTTTTCTACGCCCAAAATTTCAAGTCTGGTGGAATAAGGTATTCTCCATAGTGGGTGGAGCCATCCTCCAAGAATGGGTTAAACCTGCCCTCCAGCCAATCAGGACCGAGTTTCTTCAAAAGTATAAATAGGACCCTCTTGCCTTGGCACCCCCTCTTTTTTCCTCGGTCCTTAGCCAAAAAGGACAGTGCTTAAACCCATTCTTCGATTTCTCCACCAACTACTGAATTTCTACTACTTCCTGTGAGTTATTGCTTCATTGATTCTTACTTGACAGCTGTCACTCAGAGACTCTTCAATCGTGTCAGCTTACTGGGCATTGCCCCATTGGGCCTTGTCCCTAGCTGGGGGTTAGGACTCCCCAGGGAGGAGATTACCCTTAACAGTTGCACATCTGTTGTGTACTGGGGTTTTCTCACCTTAATCAACCAGTCAAATAATTGCAGCCTTGTCTTGCCTGTCAGGGAGGGAGGTACTCCAGATCGTGATCTTCAGCCACAGAAGCCCTGAGCTTGGATGGCCTGCAATCGGCTTGAGTTTGTCTCCTATAAGCCAAACTAGCGTTCCCCTCCAATCGGCTTGAGTTTGTCTCCTATAAGCCAAACTAGCGTCCTTAATTGACTTTTGGAGCCGACATCGGCCGCAATTGATCGAGTGGCGTCGGAAAGGGGCGCTAGAAATTTCACACCTTGCCTTGCATCGGGAGAGAAGGCCTCGGCAAGGCAAACTGACAGGCAGACTTCAAATCATCTTCGCTCAGATCGGCTGCTTCCTTGCCTCAGAGCCTGCCTTTGACCCCTGCTGCTCCATAGTTCAGCCAGAATGGCTGACAAAGGCCATAAGCAGGGGAAGGCAAAGCAGAAGACTCCCAGGGTCACTCCTGCTGAGGACATTTGCCAGGGGGGGGGATTAGAAACTATGAGCCTTGCCAGGGACAGGTCACTTCTATGCCCATCCTCCCCTTCTGAACGCTCCAAGTCATCCAGCACAGCTGTTTTTTTGCTCTGTCTTGTGCCTGAGAAGCTGGCAATCTGGGTGCTGCTTCCTGAGAGCTTGTTCCCTCTTTTTGTTTGGAACTTCAGAAATCAGTCAGTCTGCTCCAGGAGACCCAGAAAACTGACAGTTAGTGGCTAGGCCTTAGCAGACTCCCTTCTCCTCAGGAGACAGCAAGTTTAGGAGTGCCTCATGGGTGGCCACCATTTTGAATTACACAGGACCGCCCACTTCAAAAAAAATATTTTTTCTTTTGAGGCCTCCTTTATTTAACTTGCCTTCTTTGCAATGGGTGACAAGAGCCAGCAATCTGGCAAGGCTCCTTTGATCCAAGGCCCTGTCTGTACCTGTCTCTAGTGCCTGGGCCGTATGCTTCCATTTGAGCTGCTCTGCATTGATCTGCTTGTCTTCAGCCAGGTAAGTGTGTAGGCAGCCTTTGAGAGTGCCAGTGGCCATCTTGAAGCCTCCCACAGGGTGGCAGCCATTTTGATTGCCCTCAGAATTGAAGGCACTAAGGGCGTGGCCATTTTGCTTCAAATACCAAAAGTGGGCAGAGACCATTTTGAAGCCACATCAAGGACGGTGGCCATTTTGGATGCCCTTTCTTGCCAGTGGCCATTTTTAAGGCCTAATATGGGCAGTGGCCATTTTGAAAGACCAACTAAGGGCAACTGCCATCTTGTTGGCCTCATTTAAGGGCGTTGGCCATTTTTAGTGACTGTTTGGACCTACTAATTTACCCAGGCCTTTCTGAGGCCTGCCTTGTTGGCAGAGGCCTTAAATAAATATGGATACTGTTATTTGAATTGAGCTGACAAAAATTCAGACTTGCTGTCTGTAGGTCTGCCTCAGGAGTACCTGTTAAAGCATGTTCAGGTATTCATATATGACAATAACAAGCTAAACGTATCAACTTAGAATGAAGATTCTATCTATATTTTAAAAATGGCTTGAACAAGGGCTTTCAGCAGAATTTAGAAGTAGTAAGTTACAGATCTCACATAAAAGGAACAAATGAGCCTAGTGAGCACTCATTCCAGTAACAGTTTAAAACCAAGCCTTTTTCTGGAGTCTATGAGCCCAGCATAACTGGAACTATATACAAACTATCAATTTTTCTATATACAAACTATCAATTTTTTTTCTGTATTTGAAAATATCAGTCTCTTATGAACTGAACTTTAAGACAAAGACAACAGGATTTGTAAATTGGAGTTAATTTTTAAAATGATGCCTTTTACAAAGGAAATTACCCTATCCAGAGTACTCTACCCTACTCATCCCTACAAAGCATCCCCCAGGGAGGGGCACCTAGTGGACGGGAGTTCCCTGGATGCCAGGGAATTCTCATTAGCTCACTCTGGCATTTGGAACCAGACAGCTCCATTCACAAGCCAAAATCAACCTGCTGCTCAATCATCATCAGCTCAAGCGGCTGTCTAAGCCAGGTCAATGGGGTCCACCTCCAGATGGACGCTTGCTAGGTGGAGCTGCCTTGGAGCTGCCTAAGGTTTTTGCCCTGAAGAAGGACTTGTGTCCCTCAGCAGCCTTGTGCCCCTCTGAGACCCTAGCAGTCTTGGGGGGTGGAGGAGAGTTTCTGGTCAGTGGTGACCTGTCCCTTGCCTCAGTCAGTGTGCCAGGGGCTGACTCCCCATTAGGGTCTTCTGTGGGACGTGGCTTATGTGATTTTGCCTTACCCTTTCCCGATCTACCTTCGGGCGGGTGGAGAGCCATTCTTGATTTAAAATGCCTCAATAAATATGTCATCTACAAGAAATTCAAGATGCACACCCTGCAATCAATTCTGGCGGTCATTAGGCAAGGCGACTTCTCACCTCAATTGACCTTTCGGAGGCTTACCTCCACATTCCAATCAATTCATCTCACCGCCAATACCTCCGGTTTTGCCATGCAGGGGTGCATTACGAATATCTGGCGTTGCCCTTCGACCTGTCTTCAGCACCTAGGGTGTTTACCAAGGTATTGGCCGCCTTGACCGCCCACCTGCGGGCTATCCCCGTGCGTGTCCAGTGCTACCTGGATGACATTCTCATCCAGTCTTCCTCTCTGTCCCAGGCAGAGCAGGACACCCAGGTAGTCCTTAACTCCCTTGGGCACCACGGGTTCCTAGTCAACATGGGAAAAAGCCAATTGCCACCTTCTACCAGGATGACTCACTTGGGGGCCATCATTGACTCTCTGGAGTGCAGGGTGTACCTATCTCAGGAGCGGAGAGACAGCCTATCGGATTTAGTCCAGCATGTTCTGGCCCAAACAAGGGTTCCCCTGAACCAGCTGTCCTCCCTCCTGGGGAAGGTGATAGCAGCCATTCACATCACTCCATGGGCTCACCTGCATTCCAGAGACCTCCAATGGTTTGTTCTCCCTTTCCAGAGATCTGGTTGCAGCGATTCCCCAGCCAGGGTCCACCTCCCGACAGGGGTCCAGAAATCCCTCAGATGGTGGTCTTCAGCCACTCTCACCAAAGGCACCGGCTTCCTGAAACCACGGAGGCTGACTCTGACCACGGATGCCAGCACCACAGGTTGAGGGGCCCACATCGAGTCCCAGGTTGCCCAGGGCACTTGGTCCAGTGCCGAGCAGAGCCTCCCCATCAACCTGTTAGAACTGAGGGCAGTCAGGTTGGCCCTAGCTCACTTCCAGGGCCATCTGTCAGGCAGTCACATGCTTGTCTTGACAGACAATGTAACAACGAAGGCCCATATCAATTGCCAGGGCGGGACCATGTCCAAGGTCCTCATGGCTGAGGCAATGACACTGGGGCTCTGGGCAGAGCGGCATCTGCAGTCCATCGCAGCAGAACACATCTCCGGGGTGAGCAACACAACCGCAGACTGGCTCAGCCGGAACTCCATCGGCCTAGAGGTAGAGCTCTTGCCTCACAATCAGGAGGTTGTGAGTTTAGTCCTAGGTAGAGGCAGATGTAGGGTCTCCTGCTTGGGCAGGGGGTTGGACTAGATGACCTGTAAGGTCCCTTCCAACTCTGTTAATCTGACCCGGCGGAGTAGTATCTTCATCCGGACATTTTCCAGCAGCTGGTCGGTCGGTTCGGTCTGCCAGTCATGGACCTCTTCGCCACCCTGGAGAATGCCAGGTTGCCCAGGTTCGTCACCAGGTTCCGGACACAGGGGGCAGCGGACACAGACGCTCTTTGATGCGACTGGCCGCAAGGGCTACTATACACATTCCCTCCCCTCCCCTTGATCCCCAGGGTCATCCGGAGGGTCCTGCAACTGAGAGCGGAGGTGTTCCCTCTAGCTCCCCACTGGCCCAGATGGGCCTGGTTCGCGGACCTTATGTTCTTGTCCATGTCACCTCCTTGGCGGATCCCGCCGACAGAGTGGTCGCTTGCCCAGGGGTCAGTCCACCATCCAGAGCTGTATTGGCTACAACTGACCGCCTGGCACTTGAGCAGCTCACTCTGAAGCACCACCTGGTTCTGGACAATATTGCTCAAATCATGTTGGCCTCTAGGAGGCCGTTTACTGAACGTACTTATTCGGCCACGAGGAAGGCCTTCTGTCGCTGGTGCGCGCAGGTGGGATATTCCCCTATAGAACTGTCAATAATCTATGTCATTCAATTCCTGCACCAGGGACTTGCCAAGGGTCTTTCCCCTAATACGCTCCCCTGCCAAGTGGCGGCGCTATCCACTGTACTCTCCTGCCACAACTTGGACTCCCTATCCGGTCACCCGCTCCTGAGACAGTTCCTGAAATGGGCTACCAAGCTGTGCCCTCCTGTAGTCCATAGGTTCCCAACCTGGGACCTATCTAAGGTATTAACTACTCTCACTGAGGGCCCATTTGAGCCTATCTCTACGGCCTCTCTGGCCCACTTAACATACACAGTAGTCTTTCTTGTGGCAGTGACTTCCGCACGCAGGATCTCAGAACTGGCCGCTCTGTCTGTGAGGGGGGACCTGTGCGTCTTTCACTCTGACAGGGTGGTCCTTGGCCTGAACCCCACCTTTGTCCCGAAGGTAAACACGTACTTTCACAAGGCGCAGGAGATCATTCTCCCCAGTTTCTACCAAACTCCACTCAATGACACTGAGCGTGCGTGGCACCTGCTGGACGTCAGGCGTGACCTGGACATCTATTTGCAATGCACCCCTAGCTTTTGACGAACTGAGGCGCTCTTTGTGTCCTTTCGCCCTTCTTCCATGGGCTCCAAAGTGTCATCCTCCACGGTGGGCCGTGGGCTTCGCGCGGCCATTTCCTTGGCCTATGACCAAATGTCTCTGCCCTGGCCCCCTGGACTTACAGCGCACTCAACGCGCAGTGCGGCCACCACGGCAGCCTGGAACGCCCGGGCCTCCATTGTGGAGGTTTGTCGTGCGGCCACGTGGGCCTTCCCTACACCCTTCGTCCGGCACTATGAAACTGGATGCCTATGCCTCAGAGGAGGCGGACTTTGGCCGGAGGGTGTTGCATCAAGGTGTGGGGGGACTGAGTCAGTCTCAGCCAGATACAGGTGGCCCGCCCTAGGGACAAGGTACTTTGGTATGTCCCATTCTTGGAGGATGGCTCCACCCACTATGGAGAAGGGACGTTGTTTACTTACCTGATACGTCCTTTCTCATAGGGTGGAGCCATCCTCCAAGTCCCTCCCTTTTTTTAGGGTACTGGCTGGACTGTCTGTTCTCATTAATCTATCATCCTGTACATATGTTCATGAGGTCTGTGTCACTGTTGTTGGTTTGCCTTTCTCTGAGAATAATAACAACAACAACAACAACAACAACAATAATAATAATAATAATGATAATGATAATAATAATAATAAATAAAATATAGTGAGTTGGTCTAATGGGTAAGCACGTTTGAGTTTGACCTTCTTCCCTCGTAAAAAGAGGGGGTGCCAAGGCAAGAGGGTCCTATTTATACTTTTGAAGAAACTCGGTCCTGATTGGCTGGAGGGCAGGTTTAACCCATTCTTGGAGGATGGCTCCACCCTATGAGAAAGGACGTATCAGGTAAGTAAACAACGTCCCTTCTGTTGCGAGCAGAGGAGTGGAGGACTCTTCTTGTGAAATATTTCTGGACTCTCTCAATTGTATTAATGTCTGATATGCAGTGCGGGTTCCAGACAGGTGAGCTGTATTCAAGGATTGGTCTGGCAAATGTTTTGTATGCTCTGGTTAGCAGAGTAATATTGCCAGAGAAGAAGCTACGCAAGATTATGTTGACAACTCTTAGTGCCTTTTTGGCAATGTTGTTACAATGGGCTCTGGCACTTAGGTCATTAGATATGAGTACTTACTTGAAGAAAACCATTTTGCAACCAATGTAGTTCTTTCTATTTATTTATCTAGGTGGGCTCGAGATTATACATCTGAATGAATAATAAGGCATAGGTGATGAGAACCAGTATTAATTCACTGAAAATATAATTCATTCAGAATGATTTTTTAAGCTAAATTCCATGTGCTCTTCCAGTTAAATCATTATAATTAGTGATTGATTGTGAAATATTATTAAGAATTGTATTTCTTTTAGAAAGCCTGATTTTTTTTAAAAAAAAGTTTTTGTATTTGGTATGATAGTATTGAAAGAAGTTGCATATGAGTTAAAGAAAACCACGTCTTCGTGGGAAAGATCTCAAATGTGATTGCTGTTTCTCGCTGAAGCTTTGGCTTTCTAGGTCTGATGTCCCTGTGTTTGTCTTTTTGATCCTTTTCTTTATTGCCACATAATGGACTGCAAAAAAATAAATAAATCTTGAGCAGAGTAAAGAGAGGAGGGCTCTTCTACAGATACCATATATCCAGGGGCGGGTTCCTAATTTTTTTACTACCACTCTGTGGGTGTGGCTTATTTTGTGGGTGTGCTTTGCCAGCCATGTGACTGGGTGGGCGTGGCTTCTCAGACTGCTGAAGGGAGGAGAACTGAGATAGGTCCTGCCGCCCATTCCCCCTCCCCATAGCAGCTCGAGAAGCCTCGAACATGCAAAAATGCCTAGGATCATCACCGCGGGTTCGTGGCTTCTCGGACTGCTGAAGGGAGTGGAATGGAGATAGCTCCTGCCACCTGTTCTTTCAACGTCTCACACGCTCCCACAGCCATCCTCCCCTGCTTGGACTCACTGTGGGGTAGGAAGGCAGCGCATGCACAGTGCCGGATTTTTTTTTTTAAATGGCGGCGCCCAGGCACCAGCAACCGACTGCACTGGTACTGTGACATCACCAGCGGGCCGCTACCGGTGCTATAGAGTGGACCGCACCTGTAGGAACCCACCACTGCATACATCAGTGGTCTTCAAACTTGGCAACTTTAAGACTTGTGGACTTCAACTCCCAGAATAGCTGGCTGGAGAATTCTGGGAGTTGAAGTCCACAAATCTTAAAGTTGCCAAGTTTGAAGACCTCTATACATATATTGTCTTGGAGGTAACTGGCTCTTAATCATGGCACATATCCAGTCCTGCTTCAGAATTACATTTCCATTATGTCTCAATAAAGACATAACAAAATTAATTATTAATGGGACATATTAATCATCCAACATACTTTGAAATAATATTTGGTCTCATTGGACAAGCAAAACTAGGCTGCGATCACCATGGCAAATATCGAAACTGCAATGCAAAAATATCATCTGCTACAGTTGTTTTAATATCCAAATTTCTAATGGCAACATCTCCTGTGCCTCCTATTCTAGAGGTATCTCGAATAAACCTGTAAAGCAGTGCTTCTCAATTATTTTCTGTTACACCCCCCCCCCCAGGAAGTAAACATTTCACGCGCCCCCAACTCTCCAATCTGGGCCCTAATGGAATTTTACTGGGTTTTTTTTCTTATTTTACTTATTATAAGCTGCAAGCAAACTATTGGCTGGAGAAGGCTGCTCTACCCACTTACCTGGGAGTAAGTCACAGTGAACTCAGTGGAGCCTGTTTTCGGTTAGGCAGACATAGGCTACCGTGGTTAGGACCCTCTTTTGACATGGGGCCAGGCCAGCTTAATCAAACCAATGTTTTGGGATCACCGGCCTGGCCCATAAGCGCTGCCTCTGCCGGGCACTCACAGCGAATGGTGTGAAAGGAGGCTTTAGGGTGCCGTTCGAAGCTTTCGCCCAGCTGCAGAGGATGCTCCTCCTTGTCCAGCAGCAGGTTTGCCACACCGTTCATGGCTACCGCGGTGCCCGCCGAGAACAACAAGAACCCACGCAGCCACCCCGCCCTGTCTGGCCACCTTCTCTTCCGTGCTTGGAGCAGCGTGCAACTGGGAAAACACTCCCCATCTGGGGAAATCGATCGAGAGGGACCACACATGTTCCCTGGGGTCACATGCACCCCCCTGGCATTACTCCGAGCCCCCCCAGGGTGGCACGCCCCACTATTTGAGAAGGACTGCTGTAAAGCGATGTGTGGCTGCCACCTTTTTGGCTGTCAAATGGTAGTTTTCAGGATGGTAATAAAAATACAGGAGAATGTCAGTGGGCTTAAAATGGGGAGGAAATAGAGATGAACATCAATCTTATCTGCAATACTGCATGCACATTAACTCTACTTAAACACCACTTGTAAGCCTCCCTGCATTTGAGTAACTTATGTTTGACCTTCATATTCACTGGCAGATATCAATGTAAACCTGAACTGAGCTGAAATGTGCATGTCAAACTTTGAAAGCTGGATTAGTGGGATTTTTTTGTATCAGGTTGATTGTGTTTTTAAGTAAGAAAGAAGTGGCAAAGTTATACAACCTATGGTATACACATGTGTAACAGAAAATGTAATAGTAAACAATCCACCGTTGAATCTAAATTAATCTAATAGTTAAAGTTATATAATTAATTTTTGTAAGAAGTCAATAGTTAAGTGTTATATTAATTTACTTTTAAAATGATTTTGTTTGGCATAGAGCAGTCTAGTGCATCATAATCAAGATATGTGGAAATGCAGATAAATTAATATGTTTATCCTAGAAATGTGCCCTATTGAGCAATAGGATTTCCTGAGTAATCATGTGGAGAATAACCTCTCATCTATTTACCGATGCACTTATCATAGGTATAAATGTCAGCATATATATTTGGTGCATTGCGTATGAAACTGAAGGTTTATTGAGGAAACAATATAGCACAATTCTATTACTTCTAGCAGCTCGGTTTTCCTGAAATGATATTTAATGCTGTTGAAAATATTTGGTTGATCTCCAAGGATTCCAGACACAATTTGCATTTATGGAAGTTCCTTAGTTTCTTTTGGCAATGCTTAAAACCCAATGTTAAGTTCATGACAAGCATAAGGTTAACAGACTTCATGTTGTTGACAGTTAGATATTATATCCTTTAAGTTCTAAAAGAAGATGGACAGCAAATCATTAATTTTAAAAGTTACTCAAGAAAGAAACTAAAGGCAATTGAGAAAAATAAAATTCAGTTTTTGAAGTGAATTTAAACATTTTATCTTATGCTAAATGTAAGAATTTCTAACAGTATAGTTGCAGATTGTTATATGGTTTATTGGTTGCAAAGTTGAACGAAGAGAATTTTAACATTTATTTAATTACTGCCTTACTTATCTATTTCTGGGGTTTATAATATATGCTACTTCACTCCAGCAGAATTCTGAATGGCTCATGCTTCAGGAAAGTTGAATCCTTAATACGGCAGTTCCAAACTTTTTTTAATTTCGTGTGGGCTCATATATTTTAACTGAAAACTTTTGTTCACTACCACCAAAGTTAAAAGTGAGCAACTGGGGATTTATTGTTATCACAGCTGGACCCCATCTCCACATGGCCATCAAAGAGGACCTAAATCGATTTTTTTTACAAAATATTCAAAATATTGTTAATTATTCAATCTCATTAAGTTTGTTATACCTATGTGAAATTTTGCAAATTTGTAAGTAAAAATTTTATATATATTTATTTTCATTATCAGCAAAAATGTGTTACATATATATACATTTCTACTGATAATGAAAATGAATTCGACGAAAACACACACACACACACACGTTTTTTCATCCAATTCATTTTCATTATCAGTAAAAATGTGTTACATGTGTGTGTGTGTGTGTGTGTGTGTGCGTGTGAGAGAGAGAGAGAGAGAGAGAGAGAGAGAGTGTAGCAATTTTTGCTGATAAATGAAAATAAAGGGAGACTATTATAGATCTTTTTTGAGCTACTTAGCTCTCGTCAGATAGCCATACCCTTACTGGGATTTGAACCTGGGCTGCCTGCCTTACAGTGTTTAGATAGATAGATAGATAGATAGATAGATAGATAGATAGATAGATAGATAGATAGATAGATAGATAGATAGATAGATAGATAGATAGATAGATAGATAGATTATATATATATATATATATATATATATATATATATATATATATATATATATATATATATATATATATATATATATATATATATATATATATATATATATATATATACATACACACAGTATATATATACACAGTATATATATATATATACACAGTATATATATAGTCTTACACAAGAATAACAATCTTATTGGATTTCAGTAAATCTCACAGAAAATTGCCTAAGTTATTTAAGACTAATGTTCTCATGTGAGATCTTTTGTTAAATTGAATTATGAATAAATGGCTTCAACTGAAGTCAAAACTCTCCACTTTGTTCACATGCATAAAAATGGTAGCATTTTGCTAAATATTCTAGCTGGAGTCTCAAGTAAGACAATCTTCAGATTTTGTTTTATAGAGAATCTTATAGATCGGGGATGAAATCATGGCTTGTTCTATTTTCCCCATGTCTTCCTTTTAAAGAATGTAAAACTCTGTAAAGTTAGATATTGTAAACCATTTAAGCTACAAACTTACATTCAAATATCTGTGGATGGATGTGTGAATTAAATTAATTAAAGAAGATTTGGATTCGTTTTAAATGCAAACTACAATACAAAAACATTTTGCTTCATTTTAAACGAAGATCCTTAGGACACAGCCTTAAACTGGAAAATAAATAAAGTTGAAAGTTCTTTCCCCACACCTAGTTGTATATTTTTCTGAAAATATCTATTATATTAAGTCAGCATTTCAAAGCATTCCCATATCTACTTCAAATCAGTTTATATTTTGTATTTATATTGCTCCTTGGAAAAATGATGAATAGTTCGTATAAAATTGCTAATAATCACCTATCAGCTGATGTCAATAAGAACACAATAAAATCACCTATCATATATTTTATTTCTTTTCATTTCAGTAGAAGATCAACAGATGATACAATAGTTTATTTATTATTTATTTATTTATTTATTTATTTATTTATTTATTTATTTATTTATTTATTTATTTATTTATTTATTTATTTATTTATTTATTTATTTATTTATTTATTTATGAGATTTATATACCGCCTCACAGTGCAAGCACTCTCTAAGCCAGGAGTGGCCAAACTATTGTTCTTTGAGGACCTGTGGACTTCAACTCCCAGAATTCCTGAGCCAGCCATGCATGCATGGCAAGCTCAGGAATTCTGGGAGTTGATGTCCACAGGTCCTCAAAGAACCATAGTTTGGCCACCCCTGCAAGCAGTTTACACCAGTAAACAATGTATATTTATTTATATTGCTCCCAACAATCTGGGTCCTCATTTTACCTACCTCGGAAGGATGGAAGGCTGAGTCAACCTTGAGCCGGTGAGATTTGAACCGCTGACCTGCGGATCACAGTCAGCTAAAGTGGCCTGCAGTACTGCCTCTAACCGCTGCGCCACCTCGGCTCTAGTTAAGGTATTGAACTTGAAGTTGGGTACCCTGGTTCGTGTTCACAGAAGCTATGGCTTTAGGCCACTCACAGTCTCTTAGCCTCATTCTTTTGTACATTTTTGTGTACAGAAAAATAAGCATAGAGCTATGTACACAATCAATCCATGCAGTACATCAAATAAATAAACAAATAATTAAAATTGTTCAACTTGTATATCACTGTCTTCCCCCACTTAAATACCATTCATACTTGGGTTCATATAACATAATCTTGTCTTAAGAAAACACATTTGCACTATATTGAAACAAATAAACAAACAAACGACTCTATATGATTGAAAATGATGGCCTGCCTTATGCAACTTTAGACCACTGGCTGGGTTTTCCATAACATGCTACCAGAGGTGGGTTCCTGCCGGTTCGGACTGGTTCTCTAGAACCGGTAGCGGGAATTTCCCCCTGCTCACCGAACCGGCAACGATGGCTGGCTGGACACATACCCCGAACTGGTCCTCTGGATTGAAATCTGTCCACCGGAGCCAAATTTTCGATAAAATAAGCCTCTGCACATGCACAAAGCATCCTGCGCATGTGCAGACAAGTTTAACCTGGGAAAACGCGCACTTCCGCCACGACCTCGAACCGGTAGCGAAGGTAAGTAGAACCCACACCTGCATGCTACTGAATCTACCAATTCCCATTATTTTCCTGTTCCAATGTATTGTGCAAACTCAGCCTTGAAGCTTAAAGTCCCAATATACATGGTGTAACTACTGAGACAAATATGTCAAATAAGCTGATATGGTTCAATTATGTTACATACATTTAATATCTCATTATATATGCCTCTAATTCAAATCAAATTTAATTCTTGCCATGGTCCTATCACTCCTTTGGAGTTATTCTTCCTACCTTGTACAAACCCTATACTTTCTCGCTAAAAAGATGAGGCTGATCCTTTGGCCTGAAGAAGATTGTGCATCAGTGTTTTATTAGATAATTAGGCCAATAAAAAAGATGAGATTAAATAGTTAATCTAAACAGCGCCTTCAATAATGAGATTGGAAACCAAGCTTCTCTCTTTTAAATGACTGTTGTTTTGTGATGTTTCCTGAAAAATTCTTTTGAATTGCTGTCACATTACCATACTGCTTACCAAAGAAATAAATTATGTGTCTGACTCTTGCAATACAATTATTCAATGTTTATCCTCAGTATAGCTGGCTATATATGCATTTAATGTATGATAGTAATACTTGACCAACTGCTTTTCCTGAAATTATTTCATCCATTTATTTTTTAGCAGTAAATCATCCAAACTATAGTTCAATTGAAAAGTCAATATTGAATTCAATCTCTCTTAGGCATTAAGTATGCAAATTTATTTATAGCCATAAAAATGTAATGAAACAGGATATACTAAGAGAAGACATCTCTAGAAGCTTTTTTTTCAATTTAATACAAAATTGCAATCTATTACTTTTTGAATCCTCTCCTTTTACTGTTCAAAATATAAACAACAGAATATCCTGTGTTATAGGAAAATTCCAATAAAAAGCCAAAGACGAGCAATAAATCTTACTTTAAGATTCAGAGGTTTATTTCATGAGCAATTTGGAATATGAACAGCCATCATAACATTACTTATATCAATAACCCATTGCAATGAGGTCCACTGACATAGCTAAGTCCAGTAAGGAGTAGCTATGGCCAGTGGCCCTGAATTCATCCCAAGACATTCTTTTTATACTTTTCTGCATGCATTTCACAACTTACTTCCTTGTTCTGTCTTGCTGACAAACAGTCTACACATATACCCGTGTACATCTCAAAACCTCTATCCATCGGCTACTTTCAGTTCCCTATTTCTCACAGTTTCAACGTTCCGATTCCAAATATATTTCAAAACTACATACTTGGCAAAATCACATTTCACAGCAACAGCTCAGCAAAATTACAAATAGTTCTGATACACTTTGAAATTTTTCTATCTAAAACTTTGGTTCATGTAGTTTTTTGGGGGCCTGCTATCCTTCTGAGACCTATGGACTCTGTCCATTTCTCACACCTGTTACTATAGTGTTGTGATAATCTGAAAACACAGGTAGCCTGGATATCACACACAAAAGAGGTTTGCTTTATTTTGTTTCGTCTGTATAGTGGTTTGATCAAATTAGCTGAAGGAATATATACTGTAATTGCATCAGCATGCTATAAATAAGTGAAAGTACAGTGGTTGCAATGATTCAAATTTACCTTAATTATTTATACAGCTGTCTTGAGTTTTGTGTATGTATGTGTATAATTTACCATTTTTCCTTTAATGGTTGATTGAGTGTTTGGATTATGTGCCATAAAGCTGGTCTATGCTGTCTTGGCCGCATAGATTTTCTCCAGAATGCTCTGTCCCCAGCTTGTCCCTCATCCAACGTCTACCCATTGCCTCTGTAACTGAGTCTATCCACAGAGCTGTTGGTCTTTGAAGATTGTTTTATTTATTTATTTATTTATTTATTTATTTATTTATTTATTTATTTATTTATTTATTTATTTATTTATTTATTTATTTATTTATTTATTTATTTATTTATTTATTTATTTTGTCAACACGTGTACAAGATAACAGGTATGATATAAACATAAACAAAAGCAAAGTATGTATAGGTAAAAATTAGACAATAGGACAGAAGGACAGGGACGGTAGGCACGATGGTGCGCTTATGCATGCCCCTTACAGACCTCTTAGGAATGGGGTGAGGTCGACTGTAGACAGTCTAAGGTTAAAGTTTTTGGGGTTGGGGGATGAAACCACAGAGTCAGGTAGTGCATTACAGGCACTGATTACTCTGTTGCTGAAGTCATATTTTCTGCAGTCGAGTTTCGAGCGGTTTACATTGAGTTTGAATCTATTGTGTGCTCTTGTATTGTTGCGGTTGAAGCTGAAGTATTCATTGACAGGTAGGACATTGTGGCAGATCATTTTATGAACTACATTTAGATCAGATCGAAGGTGACGTAGCTCTAAGTTGTCTAAGCCTAAAATTTCAAGTCTGGTGGAATAAGGAATTCTGTTGCGAGTAGAAGAGTGGAGGACTCTTCTTGTGAAGTATTTCTGGACTCTCT
Source organism: Diadophis punctatus similis (assembly GCA_023053685.1). NCBI lineage: Eukaryota > Metazoa > Chordata > Lepidosauria > Squamata > Dipsadidae > Diadophis > Diadophis punctatus. The sequence goes on along the minus strand of JALIGW010000006.1, from coordinate 13,275,036 downwards.
CAATTGTATTAATGTCCGATATGTAGTGCGGGTTCCAGACAGGTGAGTTGTATTCAAGGATTGGTCTGGCAAATGTTTTGTATGCTCTGGTTAGCAGAGCAATATTGCCAGAGAAGAAGCTACACAAGATTAGGTTGACAACTCTTAGTGCCTTTTTGGCAATGTTGTTACAATGGGCTCTGGCACTTAGGTCATTAGATATGAGTACTCCAAGGTCTTTAATAGAGTGAGGGTCGTCTACAAGGTCGTGTCCTCCAAGTTTATATTTTGTGTTTGGATTCTTTTGCCAATGTGTAAGACAGAGCATTTGTTTGTTGAGATTTGTAGTTTGTGTTGGCAATGAAGCTCTCAGGATGATACATGCAGTCCATCTTGCTTTAACTTCTCATAGCAGAGAGATACAAATATTATATTGTGTGTCATGCTTCCACATACAGGATTTTACATAATTTCCCCTGTTGGAAAGAGGAAGAGGGTTCTCTTTTTCATACAGGGTATATCCTGTGCAGTATTTTTCCGTTACTAGTGCCTCCTGGTGGTCAATATAGCTGTTAGCAACAAAGCATTCATTTGACTGGCAGAAACCAAGTCATTCTACTGCTTCATTTTGGTTTTGTAGGTCATAGAGTCCAAATAGGTCCGCCTCCTTAATATTTACAACTTTGCCATTCTAAACTCCAACTACAATAAGCATATATTGCTTGCACATTCTGTCAATTTCCAATATTTTCTTCTTGGTTGAAGTATAAATTTGGATCATTGTCATATCAAACAGTTATCTATAAATTATAATTAATATTATTTGGTAATTGAGTGCAGCATACCAAAATTTTATCCTAAATATAATTCTGTCTGTCTTGATTTCAGCAACATTCCTTTTTTTTTCATACCCCTAGTAGTGAATAGTATGCTCTTCTACTTTAAATGTATAATTCCAGTAATTTTGATTTACTGATATCTGTCAACTTATTGTTGATTTCTGTCATTTTTCACTCTATTGAACTTTTCAGGTTCATGCTTATTTGGTTTCAAGCTCCCACTGTAATTCTGCTTTTGCAGAAAAAGCCATTTTGGCCATACACATTTCAGCGCAGATAATTTTTCAGCACATTAAAAAAATATCCTCCAGAGACAAAACCACTTGCAGGAGTCAATTTAACTATAAGTGTTTCCTCATTATAATACCATTAAGTTCTGAATCAACCAGTCATTCTGATTGAAGAAGAGAATTCATATAAAAAGGTTACATCTCAGAGTCTGTTATTTAAACAGTTTAGCTGCCTTTTTATTATTTCTTATGCTAGTCATGAATAAGCATATCAGGAATTAGAAAATCTAATTTTCTTTTTTCATTTGTTAGCTTTTCATAAATTGTATTAAGCCTGTGATATGTTGACTGAAAACTGCTGTTCTGTCTTGATTTTTTTCACATCAAGGTCACTCACTGTTGTAGCTCCTGAAAAATGAAACAAATGGCTATCATGGCAGGTGTCAAAGGATGAAATATGTAAGGTCAATGATATATTTTGTTTAATGTTCTTCTATTATCTCATCTGTTGAAAGATTCTTCTATTCCTAATAATAAATACTAAATAAATAATTCTTAATTCGCGCTCTACATGGGGCTACCCTCAAAGAGCATCCGGAGACTGCAATTGGTACAGAATGCAGCTGCGCGAGCTGTGGTGGGTATGCCGAGATACACCCACGTAACACCTATCCTCCGCCAACTGCATTGGCTGCCTATTAGTCTCCGGTCGCAATTTAAGGTGTTGGTTTTGACCTTTAAAGCCCTACATGGCTCAGGACCAGGTTATCTCCGGGACCGCATCCTACCACATTCCTCCCTACGACCAGTTAGGTCCCACAGAGTGAGCCTCCTCCAGGTCCCATCAGCCAAACAATGTTGGTTGGCAGGTCCACGGGGGAGAGCCTTCTCTGTGGGAGCCCCATCTCTCTGGAACCAACTCCCACCAGAGATCTGGACCATCCCCACTCTACTGGCCTTCCGCAAAGTCGTAAAAACATGGCTCTTCCGGCAGGCGGGGTGAAGAAGAAGAAGTTCGGATTCCCCCTGAATGAATGGTTTTTAAAATGATGTTATGTTTTAAATTGTAATGTTTTTTATTGTATTGTTCTTATTCCTATTGTACGCCGCCCTGAGTCCTACAGGATTGGGCAGCCTATAAAAACTTTAAATTAAATTAAATTAAATTAAATTAATTCTTGAGATATTATTTTAACCTTTCATTTCTGCTTTAATTGCCAAAATGGTGACTGGTCTCTAATAAAATTCATAGAAATTCTTTTCTGACACTAGAGTATGCAGGAGTATCATATTGGCTGGGCATTATACATTGTCATATGGCTATAGTATTGATCCAGTGTGCATCAGAGGTGGGTTCCTCTCTAAGCGGTTTACACCAGTAAGCAATGTATATTTATATTGCCCACAACAATCTGGGTCCTCATTTTACCTACCTCGGAAGGATGGAAGGCTGAGTCAACCTTGAGCCGGTGAGATTTGAACCGCTGACCTGCGGATCACAGTCAGCTAAAGTGGCCTGCAGTGCTGCCTCTAACCGCTGCGCCACCTCGGCTCTTTCAATATTCTGCTTGCCACTTAATTCTTGCAAGAAATATGCAGCGGAGTTGCAATTGTATGATTTGAGGCTGCCAGGGAATATAGAGTCAGTGTTTGAAGGCTGCATGCAACCCTTCATCTGCAGAATGTTTATCTCTGATTGAGATACAACTGCCTGGCTCTGAGGAAAAGATGCAGAATGAATTGATGTCCTTTTTTGTTTCCCAATATTGATACAGCATCCAGAATGTACCTATTAAAAGAAATGATACTAGGCAAAGTTTATGCCAGGAACAATTAAGCTATAAATACAGCCCTAGTCTATTATCACCAGTAACAGACTACAATGTATGTTTGTAGATAATCTTAAAATTGAATTAACACCCTTGGGCTAACAGCCATTGGTATAATTATAAACAAAGACAAGTACTCCTAAGATCTTAATGATTACTGCATTAAATTTTTATAGATATAATCATGAAACTGCCCTCTTCAGGTCATCCTTTTTTTTTTTTTTACTGATTTCATACTTAAGAAAAATCGGAGAACCTATTTTTTCTAGCTGTCTGGTTGAGGGGGTCTATGAGAAATCTGAAAATAGAAAGATAAAATTATACTCCCTGCATGCCAATTCCCATACTGAATGCTATCTCTTGTATTTTTATTGGCCTTTTCCTATAATTCTCCCAAAGTCAGCATGACATGATATAACACTTTCGGGGTGGGTAGGGAGATACAAAATCATTGAAAAGCCCTAACCTGTATTCAAGACCAAAGAAAGAAAAGTATTTGCAGACACAGTTGGAAAAGCTTGATTTTAATGTTGTTCATACTCAGCTTTCCGTAGAGCAACCTCTGCAGCTAATTTTGTTTTTGGGTTTCTTTGTATAAAATAAATCTACAGAGTCAATTTGTAATTCTAAATGCAAAACAAATATACAGCAATGGAAAGAAAGAGGTAAAAGTGAAAGAAATAATAAAGTTCTTTTCTTTTATCACTTGACTGAAATAAAGTAAGCAACTGCCTCACCTTTTCTTGTCATATCTGCCGAATTATTATGATCTCTTTGGTACTTTAGACCAAGGTTGGTTAGAGTATCTTCTAAGACTGAGAAAACTTCCTTTGACAAATGCCTTGCTTAGTGCACATCCAGTGGCACATTTGGAGATACCAAAGAGCCTCCAAATGCTTAGTTGCAGAAGGACAAAAATATCAGGATGGAGAATTATACTTTCAAGTTTTAGAGCAGAAAGCAAGATTTTTATTTATTTATTTATTATTTATTTATTTATTTATTTATTTATTTATTTATTTATTTATTTATTTATTTGTCAAACATGTATAGGATAGTAGTAGTTTGTATAAACATAAGTAAAAAGTAACAATAAAAGAGGACAACAGGACAGTAGGACAGCGACGGTAGGCACAGTGGTGCGCTTATGCACGCCCCTTACAGACCTCTTAGAAACGGGGAGAGGTCGACTGTAGACAGTCTAAGGTTAAAGTTTTTGGGGTTTGGGGAAGAAACCACAGAGTCAGGTAGTGCATTCCAGGCATTGATCACTCTGTTGCTGAAGTCGTATTTTCTGCAGTCGAGTTTGGAGCGCTTTACATTTAGTTTGAATCTATTACGTGCTCGTGTATTGTTGCGGTTGAAGCTGAAGTAGTCATTAACAGGAAGGACATTTTGGTATATGATTTTATGAACTACATTTAGATCAGATCGGAGGCGACGTAGTTGTAAATTGTCTAATCCCAGTATTTCAAGTCTGGTGGAATAAGATATTTTGTTGTGAGTGGAGGAGTGAAGGACTCTTCTTGTGAAATATTTCTGGACTCTCTCGATTGTATTTATGTCTGATATGCAGTGCGGGTTCCAGACAGGTGAGCTGTATTCCAGAATTGGTCTAACAAATGTTTTGTATGCTCTGGTTAGTAATGTAATGTTGCCAGAGAAGAAGCTACGCAAGATTAGATTAACAACTCTTAGTGCCTTTTTGGCAATGTTGTTACAGTGGGCTCTAGCACTTAGGTCGTTGGATATGAGTACTCCAAGGTCTTTGACAGAGTGAGGGTCATCTACAAGTTCTTTTCCTCCAAGTTTGTATCTAGCTGTGAGTGACTTGATTGAAAATTTACATAGCGAGCAAGGAAAAGTGAGAATTAAAGAGAACCAAGAAGGAATTATTGCTGCTGATGCAATGATGGTATCTGTAGCTAAGAAATCAAAGAACAAGAAATTGGATTGAAACAAGATTCAATGTTATTGGGGAAAGTATAACTAATAACAACAAATATTCTTTATAAACAGCAAGTATTCATCCATACCACTGAAAATTCATTCCTGAACCTGAACCTGGATTATAGATTTTTACACATAAACACCATGTTAAAAAGTTAGTTTAGCAGAACATAATTAAGTACCAGGAAATACGGAATTAGATGTTCAGAGCTTGAATGCAGTTTGAAAGATATGGAATGAATGATGGAAGGTAAGAAAGTTCAGTTTCCAATTCTGGTTCATTTAGACCTTTAATATTTATTTAGTATTATTTAGTAATTCACTTCATTTAATATTAAATGAATGTTTAAATTAAAAAAGAAAAGCTGTCAATTTATCTCTCAATCATTTTTATTCCCAATTTGTTAGGCATTTGTGCTTGTCAGACAGTAGTAAATTCCTAGATATAATCTTACATGAGCTGCTTTTATCAGTAGCAGTAAATGAAAGTGCTTTCCTTTCTGTAACGAATCATTCATTAGGAATGAGAATTATTTGCTCCAGAGAATCTAATTCAAGTAAAGATTTTTTTTTAAATCTAAATGCAAGGAATTCTGATAATGATAGGTTATAGAGCTGTAATGGAATAACTCTACAGAAACTCTACAGAACATCAGCATAAAATGCAGTTTTTATTAAAAAAAATATCTCAAATAAAACCTAAAAGATCTAAAGAAAATAGAAAGAAAACAAAAAAAATTGCAATCATAAGAGAGAATCAAATAGTCCTTTAATATTTTTACACTATTGAATAGGAATTAAACAAATGGAGAACAAAAAAGAGAAATGGGGAAATGGGAAAGAAGTTCAAGTTGAAATGAGGTGATTAGAAGGTTTTAAGATTCAAGAACATGCAGATCACCTTCCATATTTAAAAGTTGGTATCTAATCACTGATAAAATTTGCTGTTGAAATGGTTATGTATAATCAAACTTTTCAGTTTGAATTGAAAGCATAGCAGAAGAAACAAAACTTGTATTAACTAATGCATATCTCTGAAAAAAAATAAAAATCAAGATTGTTAAAAGTAAAAGGAAGAAATTTATAAAGTTGATTTAGTTGATCGAGGTTAAAATATATTGTCATCTCTGATAATCTTTAATGGATTTTTGCTAATTAAGATAAAATGACAAGGTTTTAAGGACTTTCTTAATAGATAAGAAATGGGATATGAGAAGAGAAGATCATTTGTTCTGTTTTAAGTGAAGGTAATAATTTACTAAAATTGTTTATATTGTTGTGATGAACTGGAAGGCATTTTTTATATATTCCTTTTTTCTCCTTTACTATATTCTTATTTTTATTTCTTTTCTATTTTCATTTGCACTTTTTTCTTTCCTGCACTTTCTATTTTTTATTTTTATTCCTTTAATATTTTTAGTTTGTATCAGTTTGTATCTTTTGTATAGGTAATTTTTAAATAACGTTACTATTAAAAAAATTAAGATCACAGTATTGAGGCAAAAATCCCAAAGCATAAATTCAGACTAGACAAACATCACAGTGTCGTTTTATAATGATTTAGTTCTTTTGATAGTGTTATAAATATTATATACACACTAGACCTCTTAAGATTTTTTTTTTGTTGATGGCAAACAAGGTAATTTTGCATGTTTTAAAATAAAAACTTACCCTTTCTTATTTTCTGAATTAAGATATGGAACTGATTTAATATAGAAATGGTTGACTGAGAATATTAAGTAATACCAGGCATTTGCAAAAGACATTGTTTTTTTCTTAAGCGCAACACTGGTAGATAGTCTACATACTCTATAATTGTTAGAAAGTTTATTATTGGCTTAAGATTCTTTCTTTTTCAAAACACAGAATCCCCATTGATATTCCAAGTCCGGTATTGTTTTCTGTAGCTAAACAAAATTTCAAGTAAATCATTTTAGCATCTTTATCCAGCTGGATTTGAATGCAATTACAAGTAATAAATTTACACCTAAGTCTGAGAACTAAATGTGATCTTCACCCCATTTCACGTTCTCTCTTAGAAGTATATGATCTTAAATTTGTAAACTGTAAGTTCTTGGGCAAATTTTCAAGAAAACACCTTTAATTTTAAGCATTATTCATAGGGCAGTATCCACTTGAAGATCTTTTTTATATAATGTTTTATTGTCCTGTTTTAAATTTAACCCGTATAAAGTTTTTGTTGGGCAGGAAGAATAGTTAGATTTTTTTTCAGTGCTAATAAGAAGAGAATCTGATTGCTTGAAAGGTTAGCTTTTTACCTGGATACTGGAAAAGCACATAACTTTATATGAAAACAATGCAATGGACATGCAATAGTATTTAGCTGCATTTAATATTTGTGTGAATTTTGACTTTATTATACATTATGGCTTTACCCAAGATCTTGTTTACTGTGGTACAAAGATATACCATGTGACCTTTTGTCAAGGATATGTCATCACTATAGACTCTTCAAGTCAAAAGCAGCATCTGTTAGTGTCAAAGAAGATAATGTGAAAAGTGGTTGGCAGTCAAGATATTCACATGTGTGAATGTCTTGGAAAGTGAAGGAAACAGATGGCTACTACCGTAGAGAGGTAGTAATTAGTTTTCTTCTTCATTAGTTTCCATCCATTGTTTCTTGTCTTGTCTTCTGGTATCTTCAATGTTGGAGCATTCATAATGCCTGGAGGCAATTTCACTGACTAATTGTTCTAACTGTCAGGAAATTTATCCTTAGTTGGAGGTGACTTCTCTCCTTGATTAGTTTCCACCCATTGCTTCTTGTCCTGCATTCCGGTGCTTTGCAGAATAGGTTGACTCCCTCTTCTTTGTGGCAACCCCTTAGACATTGGAACACTGCTATCATGTCACCCCTAGTTTTTATTTTCATTACACATACACATTACACATACACAGTTGCTGGAATTGAGTATATGTAGTTTATGTGTTTTAGCCTACAGTCCCTAATCATCTTTGTTGCTCGTCTGTACTCTTTCTAGAGTCTCAACATCTTTTTTACATTGTGGCAACCAAAACTGAATGCAATATTCCAGGCATGGTAAATGAATAAGAATGAAACATGAATGAATAAGTGTGGTAATGAATAAAGATGAAACAAATAGCAATAGCACTTAGACTTATATACCGCTTCACAGTGCTTTACAGCCCTCTCTAAGCAGTTTACAGAGTCAGCGTATTGTCCCAACAATCTGGATCCTCACTTTACCAACCTGGGAAGGATGGAAGGATGAGTCAATCTTGAGCCTGTGAGAACTGCTGGCAGTCGGCAGAATTAGCTTGCAATACTGCATTCTAACCACTGTGCCACCACAGCACAGAATGTACACATACAAAGAATGTGTGAATTGTTAGGGGGAGAAAGAAAATTGAGAAAGGCATGGTTGGATGGAATTGAGATCTTTAAAGAAAAAAAGATGAGAAACTGAAGAACAAAATATAACATATGTAGCATCCTGATTGAAGCAATCATCCTTTACAATGATAGAAAGGAATGGAGAGGTAATTTGAGTGATGCCGATTGATAATTTCTTTGTCTTTCTGTTTTTTACTTATTTTCTAGATTCTGCATAATAATGTTTACCTGAAAGATTTATATGTATGTATACTGTAGGTGTTCCACAAGATATTATTTTTGTTAAGAAATCATTCTATGTTTATTCAGTGCTAAGTGGAGAAAAAATAAAAACTCTCTCTTTTTTTAGCATGAAAAATAATGTACATATAATTTAAATTACTTGTTGCTTATACTGGACAAAAATAAAATAATAAAAATAATAAAATGCGAATAGTGTAGTTGTAGCTTAATAATTTGCAGTACCAACTAAAAAAAGCTTTTGTTGGTCTTATTGTGATATTTTAATATGACTATATCTCTGAAAGTTGTTGATTTTTTTATATATTAGAATGTCAATAGCTCCATCTCCCTTATATAAATATTTATACATCTAAGTTTTATTCAATTCTCCAGGTTGTGGAATGTTTAATGTGGCAAAAACATATGTTATCAGGTCAGAAGAGAGACAGTTTTGTTTAGTAATTAAGGCATCAAGTTAAAAACCAGGAGACCAAGAGTTATATTCTTACGTTAGGCACAAAGCCAATTGGGTGGCCTTGGGCCAGGGGTGAAATTCAGCAGGTTCTGACAGGTTCTGGAGAACCAGTAGCGGAAATTTTGAGTAGTTCGGAAAACCGGCAAATACCACCTCTGGCTGGCCCCAGAGTTGGGTGGGAATGGAGATTTTGCAATATCCTTCCCCCAGGAGTGGGGTGGGAATGGAGATTTTGCAATATCCTTCCCGTGCCACACCCACAGAACCGGTAGGGAAAAATTTTGAATTTCACCCCTGCCTTGGGCCAGTCATTTTCTCTCTCTCTACCATTGCTTCTGAAAATGAGGCAATGGTAAAACTGAAAACATTGCCAAGACAATGACAATGACTTGGCCAAGCAATCACAGGAGTCAAGATTTATTTGAAGTAACACACACACACACACACACACACACACACACACACACACACACAGAGAGAGAGAGAGAGAGAGAGAGAGAGAGAGAGAGAGTCATTAAAGGCCTTTTGGAAGAGATTGTCATGGCTGCATGAGAATACAATTTCCATGGAAGCATTTCCAAAGGTTGAGAGTTCCCGCTTTCCATATCAGTACATAAAAAACTCTATTTCACCATAAAATATCAATTTATGTGTGATGAATGACTGTGTCATTCATATTATCCAAGATTGGAATTAGAAAGATATGTAATAAGTATTAGGCCAAGACTACTATATCAGTTGGTGGCATCACTGAATTGCCTTCATTACATACCAAAAATTCCACAATGGCAGTTCAGGACTTCTTTTTTAGTCCTTGATCATGAGCAGAAATGGTACATAATAAGACTATTCTGTGCTTATTGCAGGGTTAACACAAATTAACCTGAAATCATCTCTATATAAAACATATTACAGCTTACTGCTGTATGAGGCCTTTCTATAATCTTATATTTATAACATTACCATCTTAATTCGTTTAGTTTAAATTTGTTAATTGCATCTGTGTATAATTCCAGAGGCAATATGGAGATAATTAATGATGAAATACAGAGTTTCGGTAGCACTATTTTTATAGAATGGCAGTGCCAAACTGTTATGCCATTCCTCAGATGATTTAGTGAGTTGGAAGAAAAACAGGTTGAATTAATTGGGAAGCCAGGCTTCGATATGAATATGGGCAGGGGTGGGCTTCAAAATCTTTAGCAAGGGGTTCTCTGCCCGGTTGCTGGGTGGGCGTGGCCATGGAATGTGTGGCCTAATCTGCCTCCTGCACCATGGTGTGTGTGGGGGGGTGTTTTTGCCCTCCCTGGGCTCCAGAGGCTTTCCTCGAGCTTCTGGGAGGTGAAAATGGCCTCCCCAGGCTCCGGAGGCCTCTGGAGGCCGGAAACGGGCCTGTTCCCAAACTTCCGATAGGCCCATTTTTCGCCCTTCCTGAGCCTCCACGCGTGCCCTGCACTTACCTGCATCCAAAACATGGGGACTCCTGGGTGGGGTGGGCAGGGCCAGCCAGGAGTGGGATTTGGGGGTTCTCCGAACTGCACAGAATCTTAGCTAGAGATTCTCCCGAACCCCTGTGAACCCCCAGCAGCCCACCACTAAATATGGGTGGGGGAGTACATATATGGGTTGGTGAGCAAATAATACTGTAACTTCTACTGTAACCAACTGTCTTAAACCAGAATCTCTAGTTCCCAAACTCAAGAACTATCTCTTAACGGTATCTCATCTGACTGATAAAGATTCTGCTTTACAATATATTCTTTGTTATATTTCCCATATAGTCTGTTAGGAGTAGAATTTTTATTATTATGCCTGCTAATAATACAGAATTCACACCTTTAGAGGAGGATGTGGGGACAGTAGATTCTTTTTCTCTCCCAATGTAGTCAAGCTCTATTTCTAGAATAACAGCCAAACTCTTTGCCTAAGACAGTGGTGGCGAACCTTTTTAGGCTCGCGTGCCCACACCCATTCCCTCCCCCCCACGCATGCGCACAACACCCCCCCATACTGCCCCCTGCGCATGCGCATACCCCCCCACCCCCGCACAAAGGCTTACCGGAGCCTGGGACAACGAAACCGGCAAACTGGAAGTGCGAAAAAAACGCACTTCCGGTTTGCTGGTGTGCTGTTTTTTGCACTCCGGAGGGTTCAGGGAAGCTCCCTGAAGCTCCGGAATGCAAAAAACTACAAAACGGACAAACCGTAAGTGCGAAAAAGTGCACTTCCGGTTTGTCCATTTTGTAGTTTTTTGCATTCCGGAGCTTCAGGGAGCTTCCCTGAACCCTCCGGAGTGCAAAAAACAGCTCACCGGCAAACCGGAAGTGCGTTTTTCCGCACTTCCGGTTTGCCGGTGGGAACCCTCGCGTGCCGGCCGCTATGGCTCCGCGTGCCACCTGTGGCACACGTGCCATAGGTTCGCCACCACGGGCCTAAGAAGTATTCCAAAGCTGCAATCGAGAGAGTCCAGAAATATTTCACAAGAAGAGTCCTCCACTCCTCTGCTCGCACAGAATACCTTATGCCACCAGACTTGAAATTTTGGGATTAGACAATTTAGAACTACGTCGGCTTCGATCTGATCTAAATGTAGTTCATAAAATTATCTACCACAATGTCCTACTTCTCAGTGACTACTTCAGCTTCAACCACAACAATACATGAGCACACAATAGATACAAACTTAATGTAAACCGCTCCAAACTCAACTGCAGAAAATATGACTTCAGCAACAGAGTGATCAATGCCTGGAATGCACTACCTGACTCTGTGGTTTCTTCCCCAAACCCCCAAAACTTTAACCTTAGACTGTCTACAGTCGACCTCACCCCATTCCTAAGAGGTCTGTAAGGGGCATGCATAAGCGCACCACTGTGCCTACCGTCCCTGTCTTACTGTCCTATTGTCCTCATTTATCTGTACTTACTATGCTTATGTTATGTTTATACAAATACCTGCTATCTTGTACATGTTTGACAAACAAAATAAATAAAAATAAAATGAAATAAATAATTGTTTCTCTCCTGCAATGTTTTCATATCATCAAAGGTATGTCTCCCTTTCTCCTTTGCACTTATCTTCTTTTCTTATTATAAAATAATAATTCTTCTGCTAGTGTATAGATACACTTGAATTATCTTTGTTCAACATTCTTTATAAGATCTATGTCATGTTGTGGTTCTTGCTCAGGAATACAAGATACCAGTGAATCTCTGTAGCCTGCTAGCTTTAGACTAATATAACAATTATTTGAATTCTCTCCAGTAGTTGACATGTCTTAATGAGTTATTTTCCCATGACAATGCTTTCATAGCAGGTACGTTTATCAGTACCATTCAGCTATAATAGCTAAAGTGAAATCTCTGGGCTTGGAGAATATCAGTTGCATAGAGAAAAGTACTAAGAAGGACTATTATAAGCATCAGAGAAAGATCTTAGTGCACAATTTAGAATCAAGATGTAACCTCGTTAATCCTTAGATCCAATAAAGAAGAATAATTGTGGAAAACATTTTGAGAAACTTGTCGACATCTACTTACAGTAGATCAACAAAATGCCTACAAAACGTAATTTATGTTCTCCAGCATATTATGTTCTCCAGTAATATAATTGTAATTACTGGATTATTGTTTTGATTTTTAATCATGCCTGCAATCTTGCATTGTTGCTTGTTTGCCTAGAGCTTCCACAACACACTGGATATTTTTAGGATCCTTAGAAGCTTCAGAAAAAACTATTTATAGCTAAGATACATCTTGTTTGGTCAGTAAAAAGGCCAGTAACTGTTACCTGTTAGTTGTTAATATTATTTTATTTATTTATTTCATCAAGCATGTATTAGATAACAAATATAAATATAAACATGATTATGAATACATGAAATGGGTACAAATAAAAGGGAATATTAGGACAGGGATGGTAGGCACACTGGTGCGCTTATGCACACCCCTTAAAGACCTCTTAGGAATGGGGTGAGGTCAACAGTAGACAGTCTAAGGTTAAAGTTTTGGGGGTTTGGGGAAGAAACCACAGAGTCAGGTAGTACATTCCAGGCATTGACAACTCTGTTACTGAAGTCATATTTTCTGCAATCATCTTAATAATTTTTGTTTTTAATAATTTTTGTTTTTAATGTTGCATGTAAATTTTTATTGTTGTGAGCTGCCCAGAATCTCTGTGGAGTGGGCGGCATACAAATGCGATCAATCAATAAATAAATAAATCATGTTTGGAGCGGTTTACCATAAGTTTGTATCTATTGTATATTTTCTGATTGAAGCTGAAGTATTCATTGACAGGTAGGACATTGTAGCAGATAATTTTATGTACTATGCTTAGGTTGGATCGAAGACGGCAAAATTCTAAGTTGTCTAGGCCAAAATTTCAAGTCTGGTGGCATAAGGTATTCTATTGCGAGCAAAGGAGTGGAGGACTCTTCTCGTGAAATATCTCTGGACTCATTGGATTGTATTAATGTCTAATATGCAGTGCGGGTTCCAGAGCTGTATTCAAGAATTGGTCTAGCAAAAGTTTTGTATGCCCTAGTTTGCAGGGAGGAGAAGAAGCTACGCAAGATTAGGTTAACATCTCTTAATGCCTTTTTGTAACAATGCTGTTACAGTGAGCTCTGGCACTTAGATCATTTGAGATGAGAACTCCAAGGTCCTTGACAGAGTGAGGGTCGTCTACGAGGTAGTATCCACCCAGCTTGTATTTTGTGTTTTGATTTTTTTTTTGCCAATGTGTAAGACAAAGCAGTTGTTGGTTGAGATTTGGAGTTGCCAATTGTTTGACCATTCTGACACATAGTCAAGGTCTTTTTGTATGGTAGCAGCATTGTCGGTGGTGTTGAATAGTTTTACATCATCAGCGAAGAGAACACAGTTGCTTGCAATATGATCGCAAAGGTCATTTATGTAGGGAACCTACATATTTTTATATCATTTTATATAATATAATTGTTAGAGAGTAGGTTGTTTTGTCATGGTAGAGAAAATTGGAGTAGATGGACAAACAGCTGGTGCAGAATAAAACAATTTCTTACATTCCAACCACATTACACTTCTTAAATAATGAACCATATAATTTCTATCTTAAATGTAGTCTAAAGAAGGACTAAAAATCTATTTTTATACTGGTAGTATCTTATAATTTGCTCTACTGTATGGATGTAATTTTCTTTTTAAATAGATTGCTGTAGAATAATTTGAGATGGCAGACAATTTGCTTAACAGCTATTTGTGCTAACAATATCACTATGAATAATCAACCTGTGTTGTTGATTAAGAAGTTTTCACATTTCTCCTGAAATATATCATCATATTTATCTTCTAGTAACAAATGTTTAATCATTAAAACTCAAAGAAACTAGTAACACTTTCCATTCATTGTTCCACAATATATACATTTTCCCCTTAAAGCAGAAAGAAAAGGTCATTAATCTTTGTTATAAAATTCATTTGTAACAGTTTTAACACATGCCTTTCACAATACAATCACATGACAGCCATAACTTTGTGATAAAAGCCAGCTGCTGTAACTAAATAAACCAGTCCTTCTCATCCAGGTAACGTCTGGATTTTTTTCTTTTTTATAACAAATGTCTTCGATAGCTCAAAATTTTGGGAATTTTAGTGCACATATCTAAAGGGCATTAAACTGGAGTATAAGACTAGGTATAACAGTTGACTTGCAACAGTTCGTTTAGTGACCGTTCAAAGTTACAACGGCACTGAAAAAAGTGACTTATGACCAGTTTTCACACTTACGACCATTATAGCATCTCCATGGTAATGTGATCAAAATTCAGACGCTTGGCAATTGACTCATATCTATGATGCTTAATGTCACGTAGTGAATATTGTCAGTTGTATGTCTATGTAGGGTGACGCACCCCTATCCTAATATTATGGTACATTCCAATATAAGCAGAATATGTGGTATGGTGAGTGCGCATGTGTGCATTCCTAAGTCACCATTATTCACTTCTGACTTAGCTGTTGACCTGAACGGTCATGTTTTCTTAGCAAAGATGTAATTATTCAGGATTTATTGTTTTTGTACCGAAATAAATATTTTCTATTAGACTTTTAATCTCGGTTTTATTTCTAACTGTCTGAATTCCAAGAAAAGATCTAAATCGCCTCTATGAGATATCATTCTCACCCCAACACTTACCGTGTCCCAGGGTCACGTGATCACCTTTTGCAACCTTCAATCCATTCAAATTCAACTTCTCAACAGGAAAGCAATTATAATTTATGAGGCTAGCCCGTACTCAGCAGTGTTAGCAGCAGTGTGGGTTTACAGCAGGCATGTCCAGCCTTGGCAACTTTAAGACTCCTGGACTTCAAATCCCAGAATTCCCCAGCCACCCTTGCTAGTTGGAGAATTCTGGGAGTTGAAATCCACAAGTTGCCAAGGTTGGATACCCCTGATTTACAGCATGCTGTAAAAGACATAGCTTTATCTATAGGTGACAGACACTTCAGTGTGTGTTAATGCTAGAATATGTAGAGATATATCTAAGGGTCAAGAGATACAATTTTGTTTGCTGCTAAGTTTGTCCCTGAGGTTTGCATTGTTTATGTTAAAACTGATCCACACATCCAAATTAATATGTTGAGGATATAGATGATGTGAATCAAGAAAGAAGTGAATTATACTGATGTAGTTATATGGTTTCATCAATTATAATCCAATCTAATTTAGAAATAAATCCTTATTTAAATTACCAGTGTTTAACGTAACGGGCATACCCTGGTGCATGCATATAGACATGTTTAAATGAATTCACAAATATTATTAGTTTGAGATATAGGTAAGGGTTTTTGTTTGTTTTTTTGTTTTGCTTTGCTTACCGTATATTTGTTCCTTTAGTTGCTAAACAACGAAAAGGTATGTACTGGTTCAGTTGTTTGGAGTGTGTCAAATTAAATAAAGCATACTTCTTGTGTGTCAAATTAAATAAAGCATAATATGGTTAGGCCTAGTTTCAGTGGTGGGTTGCTCCCGGTTCGGCCCGGTTCTAAGACCTGGTAGCGGTGGTGGTGGGAGGCTCCACCCACCTTCCCGGGACGCTTCTGTGCATGCACAAAAGTGTCACACATGCACGCATGAACCAGTAGCAAAGGGTTTTAGAACCCACTACTGCCTAGTTTGCATTATAAGCTAGGAAAAACACACATGCAGTCTATTTCTTGAAAAAAAAAGAATAACATCCTATCAATCTGTTTTAAATAAAAAGGCACTTTAATATTAAAACAGAAGCTACCGTATTTTTCAGAGTATAAGACGCACCGAAGTATAAGACGCACCTTAGTTTTGGGGGAGGAAAACAAGGAAAAAAGGCCTCTGTCTCCAAGCAATTTGCCAAACAGCAAACAGCACAGATGATATACACTGTTTGCTGGTATTTCTGTGCATGTGTGCCTGACCCATAGAAATAGCAAAGAATTGGAGAAATGTACATTATGCCAGAAAGTTTTCTTAAATGTAGTCACACTAACTCTTCCCAATTATTTAAATAGATCTACTCCAAGGTAACTAAACTCTAATACTAAACAGGACACTGTTACATTTCATACTATACTTGTACAGAGCTGTTAAAATTAATTAAAATTTCTGGAAGTATACGTTATTCTCTATTATTTAAAAGATGATACAATAGCACTGGACCTCTTCAGAGCAAGCATTTATTTTAAAAAGCTTCTTTATTTTGTTTTATTTTAGATTTACAGGGATCTCCAACCTTGGCAACTTTAAGACTTGTGGACTTCAACTCCCAGAATTCCACAGCCAGCAAAGCTAACAAAGCTGGCTGTTGAATTCTGGGAGTTGAAGTCCACAAGTCTTTAAATTGCCAAGGTTGGCGAGCCCTGGCTCTAGAACAATAATAAAGTAGTCTTTAAAAAAATAAGTCTAATAATTTGAACATTCTACAGACATTTATAGTTATTCACTTAACCCCTTCCATCCAGTTCAGCAAAAAATAAAAATCTGTGTGTGTCTCCCAGCTATTTGCCTCTTTGTAGTTAGTTTCACTTTCATTTCCCCACGTGGCAAACCTAATCAGCTGTAGATCAGGAAACTGCTACTGACTTGCTTGGCTTTACAGGCTCTTACCTCTTTCCTGCAAGCAGGTAAATTGCTGGAAGACAGAGGCCAAAGGTTGGGGGTGGGTGGGTGGGTGGGGCTGCATTCAGTGTATAAGACACACCCAAGTTTTCACCCTCTTTTGGGGGGTAAAAAGGTGCATCTTATACTCCGAAAAATATGGTATGTCTAGAAATGCTATTAAAATGTTCTTTGCATCCAGCCTAGCTTCTTTCAGCACATTTTGCAAAGCAGCACTTGTAAATGTCTTGCTAATTCAAGTGTAATGTGTTTGAAATGTTCAACAGAGGTCAACACTTCAGTATGCCTGGGAGTTGTGGGCTGTGACGTTTTAGCATTTATTTTCAGGATCCAGAAGAGGAGAGAACCACATTCATGTTATTCAAGCAGTGAGAGGCATTCGCCAGGGATCTCAAATTCACCATCACATGCATGCAAGTAATCCTTAGGGATCTCAGCAAGGCCAGGTTTCAAAATATACTTCAGACATGCTCTCTTGCTCCTGTCAAGTTTTAAGAAGAAGAGGCAAGACATTTGGCAAGAAAAGATTCAAGTAACACAAGATGAAATAAACTTGAAACAAAATGATTTTACAAAATTTAACCACTGCACTCCAAAAGCAACGGAAGTTCAAATGCTGTGACAGCTTCTCGTTTTCTCATTTTTATTTGCAATAAAACCCCTTTATCAAGCACATTTTCTGATTTGTAAAATTCGCCCTGTTGTAAGATCAGAAATGTTGTTATCACACATATAGTTTAATAGTTTTGTTTAATGGATTACAATTTGGTCAAAAAATTAGCACAACAAACATTTGCAAAAAAATGAGTGAATAAAGGAGATAAATAAATTTGCACTTCACATAACTTGAATAAAGGGTGCAGCATAATAAAAATCTAGAAACTGAAATATGGTTTTCAGAATGGACTTTTTTAAAATTGTATTTTTATCTTAAAATGAATATGTACTAAGTTTGATCTTCAGTTAAGTCTCCTTTAGTATAGTATAGAAGTTAAACATTGAATATGAATCAATCAACCACTGTGAGAAGTGGAATAATTATTCTTGTAAGAAATAAGAATTAAACATGTAAGAAGACCCATAACACAACTATTTTATGACTATATAATCAAGAATGTACTTTTGGCTGATAATCTTCAGTTTGATCTTATAAACAGGATATGTTATAAGATATGTTTGTCTGTAGGGAGGAGGCGTTTATGCAACCAGAATGTGGGAAGGTTATGCTGACCAGCTAAAATCCTTAAATTGAGGAAATGAGCTCTTATAAGGGTGATGGATGTTGTAGGGGTCTTTCCAAGTTGGAAAGTACCGTGAAAGGGTGCCAAAAGTGTTATATAAGGCAGTGGTTCCCAACCTTTTTGTGATCGAGTACCACTTGGAGGTCCCGTACAGTTGCTGCGTACCACCTGGTTCCAGAGAAACTAAATTCGATCAGATATCACTTTATTTCCATAATTGTACTGTTCCTTTTTTGGCCCCGCACCGCTGGGACCAGGTGGGTGGCGTGTGGCAACAGTTGCAAATCGTTGCCAGATTATCTTGTGCTAGGCAGTAAACATTTTTGTGAAGTAAAAAATAACTAACTAAAAATTGTTCATGACCCCGAAAGTGTTCGCGTACCACCTGGAAGGCCCTCGCATACCACTAGTGGTACACGTACCACAGGTTGGGAACCACTGATATAAGGTATTGAGTAAGGGGGAGTAGACATTGAAGTGGGAGGAGTGAGGTTGAAGATGTGAACTGTATTTATACATGGCATTTCATATTGTGAATTTGCCTCTTGTGATACGGAGATCTTAGATCCGATCACATGGGGACCTTTCTTGCATGAATGATGTAATAATAAACTGCTCTGTTATTGTTCATTTGGACTCCTGTTGAATTCTTGTTAGATTTTTTTCTGACAACCACATATAGGTATATGAACAGAGAAGAGGTGGGTTCCTGCTGGTTCGGACCAGTTCTATAGAACTGGTAGCGGGAATTTCCCCCCGCTCACCAAACTGGCAGCGATGGCTGGCTGGACACGCCCCTCAACCGGCTCTCTCAGCGGCGCCATAGGCACTGCCATCTTGTTTTTTGCTTCTGCGCATGTGCAGAAGCTGTTCACAGCGGTGCGTGAGGAAGCAAACCAGCAGCGAGATAAGTCAGAATCCACCCCTGGAATAGAGCTCATTTGGACACGATGAAGGGAAACCTCTCTATGTTAACTTCTTTTATATATGTACATGTAAAATATTAAATGGAAACTGAAGATATCGGTAAAATCAAGAATACTCTAGTAATGACATAGGTTTGAAACAGAGTTGTGCAACAAAATACTGATATATTCAACATTTTAAAGTTTTAGTCTATTTTCCCTTTGCATGAATAATTCATAACAAGCAAATAATTTAGTAGAGTGGTTTGGCAGTATTTAACATTGCTTGAAAGCATAAATAATTAAAAAGAATGTTGCAATGATATTTTGAACTAATTTGTTTTCTCTCTTTGACTTTCCAATAGGACTTCTACAGAAAAAGTAAATCAAGTTATGAAAGTAAATTCATTTTGCAATGGTTGATGAAATCATAGGAACAGCCTGCAATTTGAATATTTTATTTTATTTATTTTATTAGTTGCATTTGTATGCCGCCCATTCCACGGAGACTCTGGGCGGCTCACAACAATAAAAATTCACATGCAACAACAAATATAAAAAAACATTAAAAACAGTAGATATTAAAACATTTAAAAACATTAAAAACCACAATTTAAAAACCCATACAAGAAATCATTCATGGGGCCAAGAGTACTCGATGTTGTATTAAAATCATTGGCCCCAGGCCTGTCGACGAAGCCATGTTTTTACTGCTTTTCTGAAGGCTGGCATGGTGGGAATAATGCCGATCTCGGGGGGTAGTGTATTCCAGAGAGATACACCAGGTTATCTTAGAAAATCACATTGTCCATCCATTTTTCTTTTCCCTTGCCCCTTCGCTTAGGATACTGAACAATTCTTATCACTTTCCAAATTTGAGATGCTTAATTTTGTAACCAGGGGTGAAATGCTACCAGTTCGGCCCAGTTCGGGCATACCGATTGCGGCTGCTGCCGGTGGTTTGGAGAACCAGTAGCGGCAGCAGCGCGAGGCTCCGCCCACCCATCCGGACACCACCATTTTATTTTTTTAACCCTCTGCGCATGCACAAAGCCTTCTGCGCATGCACAGAGGGTGAAAAAGCGCACACGACGGTGGCAAATCGCGCGTTTCCGAACCGGTAGGGAAGGTAAGTAGATTTCACTGCTGTTTGTAACCACGTAGGAAGTTAAGTGAAGAATGAACAAGCAAAATCTGATCTCAAGTCTCTGTTCTTATGCATGCAGTTTACTCAGATAAGATAGTGATCTGGATGTTTGTGACATGTAATGTCTGAAGGAAGGGAGTACATATTTGTGAGTGACAAACAGTATCTGAGGGTGAGTCATTCAGCAGCAGAAGGTTGTTAGTCCTCCAGTGGCAGTGATAAATCCAGAGGGCAAGCAAAGGATGATCTCCAATCAGAAGGATGATTATCAGTTCCTCTGTAATCAAAGACTTCCTAGAGGGCAAACAATTGATGATTCCAGTAGAGATAAGAAAAATAATCAATTCCCCATTAAGGAAAAAAGATAAACAGATCCACTCCAGCCACCGATTGGACACAAGAGAGACCATATTTGCAATTCTTCCCAACCACTTTTAGATATTGAGATGTGTTTTTTGTGCAAGTATTTTGTTAAAAAGAAATAACACTTCACTTTTCCATGACATTAACACATCATATGAAATGGTTTGTTTTAACCATTCCAGCCTCACAGAAAAGGAAAGTAATCAGAGAGCTATTAAAATTCTACAGTTCTCTCTATAGATGAAACAGTTCAATAGGCCATGGGCTATTGCTTCTAATATATCATGGTCACATAAACAGTTTTCCATTGATTGGAAGTTTGTATCTATACTTTCAACAATTGTAATGGACAAATATTCTGCAAGAGATCAAAAACTTATAATTGTTACATATGTTTGTTGCACTATATAGAAATATTTTTATAGTTATGGTACAGTGAATTAGGTTTTCCCACATCCCGACTTATGGAAGGAAATATGGAAGAAAGTATTGCCTTCAGAAGTTGTGGGTGCTCCATCACTGGAGGCTTTTAAGAAGAGACTGGACAGCCACTTGTCTGAAATGGTATAGAGTCACCTACTTGAGCAGGGGGTTGGACTAGAAGACCTCCAAGGTTCCTTTCAATTCTGATGATGTTCTTTGTTTAATGTTCTGTTCTATGTCCTATTATTTTTGCCTGTCTGGTGGAACTCCTCAGCTAAATGTCTGATCACCTGAGCCAAAGTTATGAAAATGTAGTGAATTCTAATAGATTATATATATATATATATATATATATATATATATATATATATATATATATATATATATATATATATATATATATATATATATATATATATATATATATATATATATATATATATATATATATATATATATATATATATATATATATATATATATATATATATATATATATATGCATATATATATATGCAGTTGTTAGTGCTTGGAGTTGTGAGCATTGAGACCAGAAGAATGTCCTGCTGTATTGTTTTGCATCTGCAGACTTGACAGAAAGAAGTTTAACTGACAAAATAGCATTTCAACATACATTGTCTTCAGGGGCGGGTTCCTAATTTTTTTACTACCACTCTGTGGGCGTGACTTATTTTGTGGGTGTGGCTTGCTGGCCATGTGACCGGGTGGGCGTGGCTTGCTGGCCATGTGACCGGGTGGGCATGGCTTGCTGGTCATATATTAGTTATTTCAGAGAGATGTTACTACTATTTTTGCTATTTTATACCTTACATGAAAAGCTTTGCATACAAAGTATGTGTTACACCATGGCAACACAGTAACCTTTATATGCAGAAAATGCTATAGTAAAAAGACAAGAAAGTCTCATACAGCATTTTTGGTTTCAGTCATGGATTCCTTAGACGAAAATATTGAGGACTGTTAAAAGAACAGTATCTTTTAACAGTTCTCAATGTTTTCGTCTAAAGAATAACAGTATAAAACTGTATATAATTAACAGTATAAAAGGTTAAGCTTTCGGAAACTCCCACTTTGGGAAGCTTTAGGCAAAAGCGAAGGAAAAGTGTCAAATGCGAGCTTCTTATTATTTTCAAGCAAAGGGACGGGGAAAGACTTAATTGTCAGGTTTCTGGGCATCCGCAGAAGAAATTTTTTAAAAAAATTTAAAAACATTTTTTTAAAAAATGGCGGTGCCCAGGCAGCGGCAACCGACCGCACCGGTACTGTGACGTCACAAGTGGGCCTCTACCGGTGCTATAGAGTGGACCGCACTGGTAGGAACCCACCACTGATTGTCTTGTGGAAGATCCTGCAATTGAAATAACTGACTCAGTAATTTCCAAATGCAAGTATTCTTTCCAAAAAAGTGATGCTGGCAAAACCAACTTTAATAGCTTGTTAACTTTGTATTAATAAATATAATTCTGAAATATTCAGTTACCTCAGAGCTGTCAACTCCCGGCCCGTGCTGGCCATGCTCATGCCCGGTTTAGTGAAGGGAAGAAAAGTCCTGAAACGTGACATGACGCTGATATGACAATGTGAGTTTGACACCCCTGAGTTACCTTGACATTATAATGTACTTCCAATTTGATCGATAGTTCTGTAACTTTCCCACAGTCCTTTGCAAACAATAAAAATAATTAACCATAAGCTATACCTTTGTTGCCTTTTCTTTTTCTTTTCTTTTTTTAAAGTTTTTTATTTTTTTCCTGTTTGTTGCCTTTTCAATATGGTACCAAATAGTTTCTTACTAACTTTTTAAAGATCCTATACTTTCAGAGCCATTAAAAAAAACCTATTCGGGATAAAAACTGGATTTGAAAATACCTGAGGAAAATTGCATTGCTTATTGAGGGTATTGGTCTAACTTGAAAAATGTTAAGAAAGCGGATAAGGCTTGAAGACTGCAATAGACATCATACTGATATTCATCAAAGGGAATATTTTGGAAAGAGCATGTCAAAGAAACCAAGTACAGGTAGTCCTTGACGTACAACAATAATTAAGCCCAAAATTTCTGTTGTTAAGCGAGACAATTGTGGAGTGAATTTTGAGCCACTTTAGTCACACGGTTGTTAAGTGAATCTGGTGTCCCCATCAACTTTGCTTGTTAGAAGCTTGCAAAAGGTGATCATATGACCCGGAGACCCTGTAACCGTCATCAATATGAACCAGTTGCCAAGAGTCTGAATTTTGATCACATGACCATGGGGATGCTACAACGCTCACAAGTGTGAAAAATGGTCCTAAGTTATTTTTTTTGGTTGGTTGTAACTTCAAATGGTCACTAAATGAGCAGTTGTAAGTTGAGGACTACCTGTATAGCTTGTTGAAATAATAAGGGGAAAGACAACCTATTGATCCTTGAAAATTGTAATTCCCACTAGATAGAGAATTGAGTTATGTAGGCACCAGGGGTGGGTTCCTGCCGATACTCTCTTACCTGTTTTTTGCCGCAGAACCAAAGAAGGCAGTGGCATTCGCGGCGCGGGGCTTCCCCCGCCCGCCTAGATGCCGCCATTTGCGTTCTTTTGCCCTCTGCGCATGCGCAAAGTGTTCTGCTTGCGCAGAGGGCAAAAGAACGCAAATGCCAGCGTCCAGGCGGGCAGGGGAAAGCGGACAGGGGAACGCTACCGCCTTCTTCGGTTCTGCGGCAAAAAACAGGTAAGAGCGTACCGGCAGGAACCCACCCCTGGTAGGCACTAAAGAAGAACATAATTAAAAACAATGGGATGAATTTATAAAATGGTTTATCCAAAATGATTTTAAAAAAAAGGTTAAATTAATTAGTTTCCATTTTTTTCAGGAAAACCACAATGATATTAATTATTTAAACAAGCTGGACTACTGTATAGAAAAGTAGCCAACAGAATCTTGAATTTAGCAACTCTACTTGGCTCAATAGCTTCAAAATGTCTACAATCCCGGCAGAGCAGGCTTAGAAACCACAATGACAGTGAGCTCCATAAGTGCTAGTTATTACAAGGGCAATATTTTTCTGCGATTGTGTCAGTGAGTTTCTATCTCTTGAGACAAAGCTCCGTTTGGCATCAAAATATATCTGCTACATTCAATGCTGAGTGTTATTCTGGAGGGAAACAAGCTTTCAGTAAGCTGAATATAATTCAAGAGTGGTTTGAAGTAGACTGAGTATCCTGCATCTTTCTTCAGATTAACAGAGTTGGAAGGGACCTTGCAGGTCATCTAGTCCAACCCCCTGCCCAAGCAGGGGACCCTAACATCTGCCTCTACCTAGGATCGAACTCACAACCTCTTGATTGTGAGGCAAGAGTTCTACCTCTAGGCTACAGCAGATTGGTCCTGGTTGCTTCTTTTGCAAGTGTTTGGGATATCTGTAACTACAAAAAAGTCATTTCGGAAAAAGTAATGGGACAAAATATAAAAGATATTTTTACACGTACAACAAGGAGTAAACATACGGTTTAAATTTTTTTTCATGCATGTAAAATTTAGTTGATTGCATATAGTTTAATAACACCACTCTGTTTCTCAGATAATATAGACCATTTGTTTTATGTACTTTAAGAATGGTTAATATAGGATTTTCAAAAACAGATTTTGTGGGCCATTACTATTTCTGATATCCTTAACCTGGTGTTCCCATTATTAAAATGTTGCTGCTAGAACCATTGCTATAGTTTTGAGAAGGTTAACCATTATTCTGGCCATAAGAAAAGTCCAAGATCAGCTGATTACTGTCATCACTGACTCAGAACAAGCACAGTTATGCTTATTCCGGTGTTATGGAGAACTAGGGCTGAATTTCATAAGCGTATTTATGTGACTGAGCCACAAAACCCCTGATGAGCACCAGAAGCAGTTTCCCATAATTGTTAAATAAGAGTAATGATAAAATAATGCAATGTGGCATACAGAGCCAAGGCCACTCAATGTATATCATAAGGGGTCAAGAAAATGGTTTGGAAAATAGTTTTACAAGGGGGGTCAAACTATTTTTCAAAGCACCAAAAGGCAAGAAAAGAAACAATGGTTGGAAACTAATCAAGGAGAAAAGCAACCTAGAACTAATAAATGAAGCAACATTGTCAGGCATATTGGAAAAGCTCAGGAGCATCTTCAGCCAACATAACATACATGCACATTTCAAATCCAAGAATACACTAAGGCAGAAGCTTGTCCACCCCAAGGATAAAACACCCAGACAGAAACTGAGCAACATAGTATGTGCAGTACAATGCAGTGAGCCATGTGCAGATTTGTACATTGGGGAAACAAAACAACCACTTCATAAACGCATGGCACAACATAGGAGAACAAACCTATCAGGACTAGATTCAGCAGTCCATCTGCATTTAAAAGACACAGGCCACTCTTTTGAAGACAACAAAGTCCATATTTTGGACAGAGAGGATTACTGGTTTGAAAGAGGGAGAGACCATCTATGTCAAAATTGAACAGCCCTCTCTCAACAAAGGGGAAGGGAGACGATATCATCTATCTCCAATCTACAATGCAGTCTTTCAACAGTTCCAAGAAGGCTCCACACCCATTTGCATCATTCAGGTGACTCTGATGACACAGATAAACCTCCAACAACCTGCTAAAATAATGTAAATGTCCAGCTGTCTGTAAGGAGTCTAAATCCTTCCATTCCCCACTATCCAGTTACAGCTGAAGAAGCTTCTTGAATGAGAAGCAAAACGTCTTCAAAAAAGAAAAAGAAAAAAAAGAAAAACTAGAAAGTTCAGTTGCCTCTTGAAAAAAGCACCTTTGGGACAACCATGACCTGGATGGCTGAGAATCTCCATAGACGCCTGAAATGTTATGAGATTTAGACCACTTCCCTCTGAAAACCATGAAGTTTCATATGTGTGTATGTGTATACTGTATGTGTATCTCCCTCCCTCCCTCCCTCTCCCCCCCTCTCTCCTATCTAGCTATGTATCTATCTAACATCTAGAGCAGGGGTCCCCAAGCTTGGCAACTTTAAGACTTGTGGACTGTCACTACGTTATTTTTGGTTCATCAGATGAGCTTCCATGAGCATTCATCCTGTGTGTGTGTAACCTGAGAAGTTCTTATCCTCAAGTGTCTTGTAACTGATTTATTGCACATGTGTAGTTTTCTGTTCTTTGTTTTTCCCTTCTTTACTTTCATCTTGGTCCGGACTGACGTGTTGTTTACTGGTAGGATGTAGTCATTTATTTTTATATTTTTATAATAAAGTGTTTACTTAGAACTAAATCCTTATCGGTTTTATTTCATGCCATGGGAAAACACGGTCCATTTACCTCTGGATTGCTTAATTGCAATTCTCCCCACTGGGGAAAAGGTTTTGCAAGTTTTGCATGCCTTGTCATGGACTTCAACTCCCAGAATTCTCTGGGAGAATAGCTGGCTGGAGAATTCTGGGAATTGAAGTCCACAAGTCTTAAAGTTGTCAAGTTTGAAGACCTCTGATCTAGAGAAAGGGAGGGAGGGAGGATGAGAGAGACCCATCCTAAGCAACTCCAGGCTTACAACATATATGTTTTGGGTGCATGTCTATCTGCATATAGAATCAAGAGGAAGGATATTATTTAGAAGTGTGGCAGACACCATGGTGCCAATGGGAATAGCATTGCTAACACCCAGAACAAATAGAAGATTCACATTAGCGTTCTATATATGTCTCTTGAGAATTAAATCTTAGTAAACAGCATGGGACTTATTTCTACAAAGCTATGCAGAAGTGCAGCCTCAAATACTTTTTTATTTGCACTCCAGGCAAAATCCTCAGTTTAGTTTTAAGTCAAGGATAAAAATCCATAACAATTGTATGCCTCATATAGCTTCAGCATTAAAGGAGAGAGGAAACCTCAATAGAAATTTCAGCAGCGGGTTTATAGCCCATGTAAATGATTTGATGTTGAATACAGGAAAAAGAAGACAAAGAAAGAGTATACATTTTTCAAATATTTTCTCTTAGGTTTTTTAATGGCAATGTACTTTCAGGCAGAGGGAAGGAAACAAATATTGTGTAACAACATAGCAACAAAAGGCTGTATGGGAGAATATATTCTGTTTGCGTTCTTTGCTACAGTCCAACCATTTTATACATTAATCATCTCTTTAACTATTTCAGTTTTGTGGAAGACATTACAGCATGTATCATGTCTAAGTTTTAATTCCACCTTACTAAATAGTTCCCCCCCCCCACATTTCTTATCCTCTAACAATTCTTCATTTTCTTTTTCCTAATTTTGATATTCTGCTCTTTATTACCACAGTCAATCCTCAATGGAAAGCATGAGCTGAATATGAATTGCTTGATAAACAGGGAATAGTAAATATTTTATAAAAGCAGTGAAATTCAACAGAATGCCCTATTTATAATTTAAGGAAATTATTCCTATCAGGAGTTTGGAGCAAACCAATGCTCTTTTTACTTTTCTTCTTAACTTGCAATATTTTTATGTCATGACATAGAACAATTACTGCTTCTATTATCTCCATCATCTACTTTTCATTGACCCTTTTGCAGCTGTTTAGGAGGAAAGATGCTTACTGATAACTTTATTGAGCAGTGATGCATAAAAGCTATTGATGAATGAGATGGGAATTTTAAAATACAGAAATGCATTTCTGTCACATTTTTCACTGTTCTCATGGAGGTTTAGACATGAATGTTCATCACTTAATGTATCTACATGACAGCTGGCAGTAAAAGATGAGAACCAAACATTGAGAAAACATTGTGACCCATCAGGGCAGTTCTATCTATAAGGAGTAATTAACACATGTACTACGTAATATTGCAGTCATGGCAGGAGTGGGTTCCTCCCAGTTCGGACCGGATCGCCCGAACCAATAGTGACCTGCTAGTGACCTCACTGTCAGTGCCCGTCCTTGTGCGCCACCATCTTTTTTGGGGGGGGTTGCAAATTTTTCCCCTTCCACTGCTTGAAAAAGGGCCCTCCCGCCCGCCCACGAGTTAATACTGACCTTTATTTCTTCGCCCAAAGCACAGCTGATCAGCTCCTCAGCTGTGTTTCAGCTGATTCTTGCTTCTGAGCATGCACAGAAGCCAAATTGGACACAGGGATGTGCGAAATGTTGCGATGTGAACCGGTGGCGAATAGAATAGAATAGAATAGAATAGAATAGAATAGAATAGAATAGAATAGAATAGAATAGAATAGAATAGAATTTTTATTGGCCAAGTGTGATTGGACACACAAGGAATTTGTCTTTGGTGCATATGCTCTCAGTATACATAAAAGAAAATATACATTTGTCAAGAATCATGAACCCACCCCTGAGTCATGGCTTTTTCAGGGGGAAGTGGGCAAAGGACAAAACATTGAGTGAATTCTTCTGCATGCAAATACCATAGTTTATGTACTTGGATCAGAAATTGGAATTTAATTATGTAATTCTGGCATTTGTGTAATGGTCAATGCATGCATGTCACTTTAGTGTGATCATAATTTTGTTGCAACCATAACTGAATGTTATCATAAATCATTGGACATCCATTTAAAAAAAAATAGCCAGAGAAAGGATGGTAGACAAACGAAATTCTTCAGCAAAAGAATTCCTCTGTGCTATTATAACGTATCACAATACTTTTGTCTCCTGATGAAGTGGAAGTATTCATCTATAACAGGGCTGTCAAACTCCCGGGCCATGGGCCAGATGCGTCATGCGTTGGCCATGCCCACGCCCGGTTTAGTGAACGGGGAAAAAAAATCCCAATACATCACATGATGCCGCAGTGACACCATGAGTTTGATACCCCTGATCTATAACGTCACAGTTTATCTAAGATTCTAGGTACATTGGAATCAAGTTAACTACAATTAAGAAACCATCACGTTGTAAGCCGCTCAGAGTCATCTTTGTTGGAGTGAGAATAATATCTCATAGAGGCGATTTAGATCTTTTCTTGGAATTCAGACAATTAGAAATAAAGCCGAGATTAAAAGTCTAATAGAAAATATTTATTTCAGTACAAAAACAATAAATCCTGAATAATTACATCTTTGCTAAGAAAACACGACCGTTCAGGTCAACAGCTAAGTAAGAAGAGAATTAATGGTGGTTTAGGAATGCACACATGCGTACAACTCATATCACGTGTTCTGCCTGTATTGGAATGTACCATAATATTAGATAGGGTGCATCACCCTGCATAGACATACAACTGACAATATTCACTACGTGACAATCTTGAATGCGAGATGGACAGTAAATAAGTTTAATAATATTTTTTTTTAAAAAATGATATGAATTGAATAGATATACAATGGATAAACTGCAGTTTGGAACAGACAAAGAGAAACAAACTATTGAAGTTTCAATCTACTTTGTAGTTTCTTCTATGAGAAAAATGACAGGAAGAAGTGCTTGTGCATCGATTTGAGATCCTTAAGAAAAGGCTGAATATAAATCAATAAACTTAAAACATATACAAAATTTTCTACAGTAAAGAGTTTGCGGTGCCGTAAGCAAAACTAGATCTTGTATGCTGCTCATTTCTTTTAGTTATTTACTAACAATCTGCCAAAAAGGACCAACTCCCTGTCTTTAACAATTAATAGCAATTCTACAACATTATTAGCAAAGTCATTGCTGGTTAAATTAGCATGAATTGTTTTTGTAAGGGGAAACTTGGATATATGCATATATGTTTATTCAAACAATTATTCTGATCTATCAATAGACATATAAATATAATTAATATTTCATTTACTTAAGGAACTTGTGGTCAAATAAGTAATATAAATATTACAAGTTTACAAATAAATCTCCAACAATTTATTTATTTTATATAGAATTGCTTTTATCAAATTTTAGTAATAATTTGTTTCTGGAACTTTGCACTTTGATATGGCCCAAGGGCTAATCAATAAAGGCTCATGTCATACTTTATATAGCATTTGACATAAAGAGCTTTTTAAACAAAAATATTGTAAGAAGAAAGAAGTTTCTCTAACAAAAACAATATATTTTATAATGTTCAGAATGAGCAATAGAAATAAAAGTTAAAGGGCTGCAGGAGACCAAGATTAAAACATAAAGGTTCAACTGTAAGCACTTGCCTGTTTAGTTTTTTTAAAAATTTAGAAAAACTATACAAATTATGTGCCAGGTTTTTTAAATTAATGAATTGTCATGCTATTATTATTATTATTATTATGATTATGATTATGATTATGATTGTGATTGTGATTGTGATTGTGATTGTGATTGTGATTGTGATTGTGATTGTGATTGTGATTGTGATTGTGATTATGATTATAATAATTATTAGGATTATAATAATTATAGCTAATAAGCGCTAAGTAGTCGAACCTTTCTTGGTGGCATTAACATCATATTACTTTCTGGATGCAATAAATAAGCAGAATATGAAATTCATTCAGAACATAACAAGTTATTCTTCAGACCTACAGTGTGTAAAAAGAATAAGTGTAATTGAACATGTATTCCATTAGGATATGTGAAACCTATACAATATTTAACTGATATATTCCAATTCAACTTTAAAGCATCATGAACAAAATTATCAAAGAAAACGTAACATAAATCAAACAAAATTTATTTAAGTGCCAGAAAATCCAGAAATGTTGATTAAAAATAAATTTGGCCAAACCAATATTAAAGTACAATCCGCTAAAAGTTTTCGTGTCACCAAATCTTAGATCTTTCCAGTCTGAAACTAAGTGGTTATTGAAAACAAAAATTAATAAATAACAATATTGGATAACAAAAAATTATACAAAACATTAGCAGGAAAAAATTATAGACAATATAGGCAAGAAATTATCTCCTGACATAGCTGAAGGTAGCTGACAGTCAAGTAAATTTTCTACAAATATTTTTCCTGAGTTTTATTGGGTACAACCTTATTAATCTTGCAGGATTTATCCAAGCTATCTCTGAAAATCAGAAACGCTTGAATGGAAGGAAAAAAACCTTTCTATACAAAAGATATAATGAAATATAATAAATGATATCATAAGTAACACACAAAGCATATACAGTATATATTTGCCGTGCGCGTATATTTGCCGTGAGCGTATCACTAAAATTTTGGACCAATTATCACATTTGGTATTTTGAACACGTTACAGGCATTTAGAAGAAATGTATGTTACATAAGGAACTTCCTATTCTGATTAAAAGACAAATTTATCTTTGATAGACTGACAGTGAGTGAAGCCAATCAGAGGATGCGAACCTATACTACCAGGGGTGGGTTGTAACTGAACTCGCTGCCAGTTTGCTTCCTCCTGCACCACGTGGCCGTGCCCAAAAATATTTTTTTTTTAAAAAAAGCCGAAAACAACATGGTGATGCATGTGCAGTACTAGAAACTCAGCTTTGGCTCAGAAAAAAATTCAGAAAATTTTTTTCCCAATTTTTTTTAAAAAAGATGGCAGTGCCCACGGACTGGCACCGACTGAACGGTTTCCGTGATGTCATTGTGACGTCACCAGTGGTTTGCTATGAAATGTTTGTTGAAATGTTTGCTCCAAACCGGGAGGAACCCACCTCTGTATCCTATCTAATATCCCATCCCCTTGATACTCTCATTTCCTAGCTTATCTGAGCAATTAGTGATTTGCTAATAAAACATAGTGCTTCATCCATTCAATTTTTTTTTCTATAACCTATATATATTTGTCAGGAGATTTGTCAGGTTCGTGACTGACTTTATGACAATTAAGTTACCATAAAGGACACCAGTTTAAGACTAGTTTCTGAGGTACAAGAGTTAAATGGTTGAACAAATTATCATACTTTTTTGTCTTGCAGAATGCTGAAATCAGTATTCATATATTTCATTCCTCAAAATGGCAGGAAACCAGGCCATCAATTTTCAGCCATCAGGACACCAAATTGACAGAAAGATTGGAGTGATTTCAGAGAATGAAAAAGAGAAAATCTCTGGGATTGCTGTCTTGTTGTATACTTAGCAAACATACTGCAGCAAATTGCAATTGGTTTAATGATGAGTTTGTATTTTAGACAACTAACAAAGCAGGTAAAAATATCCAGCTGAGCATTCACATATATACTCCCAGAAAAACATAGGTAAAGTGTCGTCTTGTTTGGGACAAGGAGTACAGCACCAGAAGAGCCAATGGGAGCTACCACCAATTCTCCCCCCCCCCCACTATTTTTTTTACTATTGTAATTAAAATTCTTAACTAGTAGTCATGACAGTTATATGCTCTATCTCAGGGGTGTCAAACTCAAGGCCCAGGGACCAAATCTGGCCCGCAAGGTGCTTAGATCTGACCCATGGGGCCACCCTGGAAACAGCGACGGACTGGCCTGTGGTGCCTCTGCCAACAAAAATGGAACTCGAGAGGGCTGCAGGAGGGTTGCAGGAGGCCATTGCAGGGAAATGGAGTTCGCGAGGGTCACGTGTAGTCCCCCCAAGCTCCATTTTCGCTGGCAGAGGGTTGCAGGAGGCCATCGCAGCAGGAAATGGAGCTCGGGATCCTGTTTTTGTTGGCAGAGTGCTCGGGCCACCACGGGCACCTCCGACATGAGTGATGTTGAGCTGGCTATACCCACCCTGGCCACGCCCACCCCAGCCCCAAATCAAACACAACCCTGATGCGGCCCTCAATGAAATCGAGTTTGCCATCCCTGCTCTATCTAATATAAGATATAGTTTGCCTCAGAATGCCACTTAGTCTAAGTCTAAGGAGTTATAGATAATGCCTCGATTTCCTACCACTGGATTCTTGACTGGAATTTTATTGCCAGGTTTGAGATCTGCCTGCTATTTATTTTAAGTAAAGAAATGTTTTTTTTATTCAGCTTAAAATACAGATCTAAAATTTATTTTCCAGTTAATAAGAAATAAAGTTTGTTTCTTTCATTAGCTTTGGGGACTGGTTCACCAGGCAGGTGATTAACTGCAATGGACACCATACACAACAAGGGTTAACTTCAAATTGCAGTCATTTAGAAAACAATTTCCAGCTCTGTAGGCTGGAGAATAATTTGCACTGAGGTAAATATTATCAGTCCCACAAGGCTTGTTTTGGAAACCTAGATGTCTCATTTGCTCTTCCGGTCACTGTGAAGAGCCTAAATCTTTTGGAGACAGACTATGAAGTCACAGTTTATTCCAAGATGAATTTAGCAGGTTTCATTGCATTCTGTTGTGAGTAAAAGAGATTTCCTAATTTATATAATTGAATGCAAAATTTAAACCATTTATAAATTGTTTATTTGAATGAAGCCGTCATATCCAAATTCTCAGCTGGAAAAACTGCATCTCTTTTTTGATGTATAAAAAGAGCCATTCGAATTCTAGGAGAGCTTACAAACTCAGTACCTGAAAGCCCCTGTTACTACATTTTTGCTATATATTGAGATGACATTGAGAAGATCTTGCCAATAACTTCTCAAGTTGCCCTGCAAGACGAAGGGTGAAAGCAGCTAATTAGATAAAACAGAAATAGAAAAGATGCATTCTCAGTAATTGTTCAAAATAAATTTGAAGAATTTATTCCTTTTGTCAGAAAATCTGGTCTAATTTTGACAATTTTTAGTAGAAAAATATGTGATTTTCCTCAATATAAATATATTTTCATTTATTCACAAACATTTTAAAACTAGGATGATACAAAGCTTCAAAGGTTTTATTTGTGATTTTCCTAAATATAAATATATTTTCATATATTCACAAACATTTTAAAACTAGGATGATACAAAGCTTCAAAGCTTTTATTTTTTTAATGAAAGTTTGCAATCAAGTAAGTCTTTGAAATTGTGTCATGAGGCTGTTTTAAGAAAAATAGCATTTATAAAAGCAAGCAAAGCTTCATCAAATACTTGTTAGATGTGTTGTGCAAATTTTATTAGTATTTTTTTCTCCATTTTAATGGATTGTCCTAAACATTCTAGTGGAGAAAAGGATGTTTTTCCCTTGTTTGTTTACTTAGTAAATAACTGTAATGGGCACTTGAAAAACACCAAAATATTCTTTGGTATATTGATAAACATCATCTCTTTTATCATTTTTTAAAAAATATGTGAATATCAGCTATCAAGTTCAGACCCTACAGCTCGTATCCCTCTCTGCTGTCAATTAATTGCAGCCTGGGAGGCAGCAATCAAATTAATATTGTATAAAAATGGATCCACCAGTCAAAACAAATTGAAGGCTTTGCAAAATAAAAAAAGACACACTGGCTGGAAGTCTTAGTGCTTTACTCCCATTCCATACTACCCTGTCTTTTGCTTGGGGTAACTTTCTTTCATCGGCTGCCTTATTTCCTCTGACTCACTTCCAGTGATGACTTTAAATTGCATGCATTACCTGAAGCTCTATATTAATTTGCTCTCTACAATGAGATTGCTACTTCCTCCAGAAGTATCTCTCCCTCTCAACTTGTTTACTGATATGCACAACCACCTCTTATGCAGGGCAAGCATGAATGTTTTTCATGATTGTGTTCTTGTGATGGAATTACACTCCTTCCCTCATGGGAACCTGGACTGCATTCCACCACAGTTGCTTTGTATTTATATTTTCATATTTTCAGTAATGTTTGGTAGATACTGCTGCAAACTACTTAGAAATGCATCCTGTGGAGCAAGGGAAAGTGATTTGCACTGTAAGAGATCCAAGTAATCCCAGCCCTGTTCCATGTTTCATGATTGACATACATTAAGGATGCAGAAAGATGCAAAACTCCAATTGTCATCAGCATATTTTTCATATTTTAAAAAGAGGCTGGGAGCAGTATGAATGCTATGTATGCTTCTTAAATCTTCCTAGGTCTAATGAACCCATTTTGCAAAACTTAAAAACTTAGGTAGAAATATTCAGCCCAATAATCTCTAAATCTTGTCACAACCATGTTTTTTTTCCTATCCTTTGAGATATAAAAAGTTGAAAAAGTAATAAAAATGTACAAAAAGGTTGCCTAGGCTTGCTGTGGAGAATGTGGAATATTTATCTTTTGAATAATAAACAGAGAAACAAATTCTCCCTTAGTTCTCTCCATGCTCATGACAAATAACAACAACAACAACAACAACAACAACAACAACAACGACAACAATAACAGAGTGGGAAGGGACCTTGGAGGTCTTCTAGTCCAACCCCCTGCTTAGGCAAGAAACCCTACACTACTTCAGACAAATGGTTATCCAACATCTTCTTAAAAACGTCCAGTGTTGGAGCATTCACAACTTCTGGAGGCAAGCTGTTCCACGGATTAATTGTTCTAACTGTCAGGAAATTTCTCATTAGTTCTAAGTTGCTTCTCTCCTTGTTTAGTTTCCAGCCATTGCTTCTTGTTCTACCCTCAGATGCTTTGGAGAATAGCTTCACTCCCTCTTCTTTATATATTGACTCCTAAGAACTTTTCACAGGAAATGTGCAATTTATATATTTAAAAAGGTGCTGCCAATTTCTAATGTCCCAGCATTCCATATTTACTGCATTTTTATATTATTCAATAAAATCTAATTTCAGTCCCCATAGGGAAACAAAATAGCATTTATCTATACAACTCTACAAATCTGAACCTGTTAGCTGTGAAAGAATTCAAACGAAGATATTTTTTTTCTAAACAATTATAAAGAAAACCTGTAATTAGTAGGCCAGTTCAAAACTCATCCAGGAATATCGGGTCCATAACTAAGAAGAATAGACACGTGAATAAGAAATAATCAGAAATATTTAAGGAAAATCTTAGTCCGGTCAACTAAAACTTTATAATTTAGCCAATAGATTATGCAATAGTGTCATCTTTCAGGTTTATTGAAATTTAACAAAGATTGTTACAGGAGTCTTGTCAGGCTGGTGAGGTAGGCCAGGCTAGGAAACAACACAAGAAACACTAGAACTCTCTATGTGTATTAATGCACAATTCCAGAATCTTGAAAACTTGATGAGTTTCTCTTTTCCTTCCTCTTGTGTCCAATAACATCAAGATAGTCCGGACTTCCGGTTCCGGATCGCTGCATCGCGGACGCTCCTCGTTGAGCGCCTTTCCTTTTCCCCGTTAAAGCCGCCAGAACAGCTGTCTGGCGGCTTGAAAGTCTCTGCCCCGGGCAAAGGGGAGAGATGAGAGCCGGACAGGTGGGGTAGAGCCCCCCCTAGTGCCCCAAGTGTCAGCTAGGGGCGCGAAAGGTGAGGGCTCCCCAGCCAGCCTGTCTCTTGCTCCGGGGACTTGGAAACCTCCGCTTTTGCGGAGCAAGATGCTGTGACCACCCGCTGCTTCGTGAATGGGATTACAACTACTTAATTGTTTAAACAAGCAGACAGAGAGAGACAGGATTTTAAAGGGCAAGTACAGATTTTTTTTTTCTTTCAACTCCACTGCTGATTTTCACTTCGGAAGAAACTAAGTAACAGTTATTAGGCTACAACATGGCGATCGGAGAAAGTGGGAGGAGAAGTGAAAGTAACTTTCGTTTCCCTAGCAGCTTTTTTTCTTATGGAAATTTTTGATTTTGAAAGTTGGCTTTACTCTCTCTGTCTCCCGATTCTGGATTAAATAATAACTGACAATTTTTTAAAAATAAAATTCTATCTGGCTTTGGAATTTGAAAGAATTTTAAAAGAAATTTAAAAGAACTTTAACTAGAGGCTTGGCTTTTTCTTTGTTCACCACTGGAAATACTAAAATGGCTTCAAAATCTGGAAAGATTGTTTTGAATAAAAGAATGGATTATTCATCTGGTTATATTTCTAAAATGCAACTTACCACTGAGTTAACACCCCCAAAGTCTTTAACACCTGAAAATTTAATAAGTACCTTAAAGATTATGAAAGATGAACTTATTGTTGAATTTAACCAAAAAATTAGTGAAATAGATAATAAAATGCAGGCTGCTTTAAAGAATATTGACCAACAAATTAGAAATGATGTGTTGGAGGTATGTAAAGGTCTAGCAACAAATATTGAAGTTTTGGCAAACCGCATTGAAGAAAACAAACAAGTTTTGACAACTTCAGTAGAATATATAGATAAAATACAAAATGACATTGCAAATTTTGAAACAGAGGTGTTAATGACGCAATTCAGATCCATGGAATTTGCCATAAGGGTCAGGGGGTTGAAAGAAGGATTATATGAAGATTTGAAAGGAAGGATGGTGGAAGCTTTGGAGCAGGTGTCTGGACTGTCTAAAGAAGAACTAGCCAGGCAAATTGATAAAATATATAGAATCAACTCCTGGTATGCAAAACAAAAACACCTACCAAGGGATATTGTAATATACTTTACTACAAGAGCCTTACGGAATAGGATTATACAGGCGACGTTTAAAAATAACCTGCAGGTGAATGGCCAGGAACTGATGATATGGAAAGAAATTCCCTCTAAAATGCTCAAAGCCAGAAAAGATTATACCTTTCTGATTGATGAATTTAAAAGGTTAAATTTACATTACAAATGGGAAGCACCAACAGGAGTTGCAGTGAAATTTCTGGGAAAAAGATATCGGCTTAATACAACAAAGAAAGCTATTGAATTTTATGTCAACGTCTTAAAGGCTGATATATCCAAGATTCCAGAGGAAAGATGTATGAAAACAAAAGAGGAGGAGGAGGGAAAGCCATCCCTTCCTCTTCAAATCGAAACAGATTTACAAAATTTAAATGATTGGCAGAGCCAGACAGATGTCTACAGTCTGGAAAAGGAGATGGAAGATCGGGGTCAGATGGGAGGCGAGTTGACAACTACAAAATTATCAAGTTACAAAAAGATGCAACCATCATCAAGATACAACAAGATGCAGTGTTGAAGTTTATTGGACAGATGGTTGCCATTATGACTGTACTTTTCTTTTTCCCTTCTTTCCTTAATTTTTTTTTCTTTTCTTTACTTCTTGCATTTTTTTTTTCTTTTGTTTTTTTGGGGGGGCTTATTCAAAGTATTATTAATTCTTTTTAAAGATTTAGAACTTTTTTGAACCTAATAATTTAATACATAGTAACATTTTGTTACTAATAGAGTGGTAGAATTTATGATGAAGTTTAAGGTTTTTGTATTATTATTTAGTTATTTTTTGTGTAATATCAATTTAAGTTTTATTTAATTGTGAGAAAGATTTGGAATTGTTATCTATCCAGTTATAAAATATTACAATTAGATTTAACATTTTTTTTTGGGAGGAAGGTTATTTAAAGTTTGGAATTAGTGCTTATAATCTGATATATAGTAATAGTAAGTTATTTATATACTGATTGATTTTATGATGAAGTTTAAGGTTTTTGTATTTAATACTTAGTCATCATTTATGTAATAATCATTTAATTCTTAGTTAACAGTGAAGAAATGTTGTGAAGGGTAGATGATTGAAAGGAGGAGGAAGGAATTTTTATTAGTGTACAATTTGGAGTTGAAGTTTTAAAAAAAATAAGGTGGAAGTCAAAATTTTTTAATTTAATTTAAATTTATTTTATTGATATTATGCCCTGTACTCTCTCCGGGAAGTCCGGGGGGGAGGGGGGAGGGAAAGGGGTGGGTTAGGGGGGAGAAAAATTAAAAAAAATGTTTGTACTTTCTATTTAATGTTTAGCTATTATCTATGTAATTTTGTACTAATAAAACTTTTTGGAAAAAAAAAAAAAAAAAAAAAAAAGATAGTCCAATATGAATATCTTCCTTATCCCTTCCTGTTTTTCCAAGAGGAGGTGATGTTTTTGTTATAATATGTCTTCTGGACCAGGAGTCTCCAACCTTGGCAACTTTAAGACTTGTGGACTTCAACTCCCAGGAAGCTGGCTGAGGAACTCTGGGAGTTGAAGTCCACAAGTCTTAAAGTTGCCAAGGTTGGAGACCCCTGTTCTGGACTGTTGCTTCTATACCAGGCCCTTTGGACACAGGTTAAACTTAAACCAATATGGTTATCAGCATGAGTCTTCACTTTGAGTCTTCACTTTGCTTCCAACTACAAAATGGAGATAGGGACATAAATCTGAAATAATTGCTTCAGAAGTTAAATATTTTGGATCATTTATTATTCATTAGGTTAGAGTCTCATAGACAATGCTTTATCAGTTATTTTTGTTAAGATATTACAATGTTGTATTATTGTGTGTTATATATTTATTTTATGATTATAAACTGATGGGACTACAGTAGTGTTTGATCAAAACATAAATGGTTTCTCTTTATTTGTATTATTTTAATATTCTTGCATTCTCTCATCTGTACCATTTCCTGATTAAAGTTTTATAGGATCTGCATGATTTATGACCTTCACCAGGTCAGAACTGACATTTTAAGTTTTCATTTCTGTATACCAAAGTAGTTTTGTATATAATGGTTTTAATCTATTAGCTAAATAAAATCAGTATTAGCATCCAAGATAAAATCTAATTTCTCTAGCAGTCTATATATAATTTTTCCAGATTGAGAACCATTTTTTTGGGTTTGCTAGATTTGATGTCTAAGTAGAACAAAAAAGTTGGTAGAGGCAAGACAAATTTGAATTTGATTTGAATGAATGTACTTATATATAGTTAAGATAATTATTTCCATACTGAATAATATATCCTTCTGTTGCATTAAAAATTGTCTTCAGCCACAACTTTTATGTGAGCTCTAAGCTAGATGTTGTAGATTTGGGGAGAGTTACACAATAAAGATATGTATTTTGGGGTGAGAAATATTTGGACCATGGACTCAAAAACAATTAAGTTAAAAGAATCACCAGAAAAACAAATTTTATTTTAATTAAAGTCAAATACAATTAAAGCAATTAATTAAAAAAAGGTTTTTCTCCATATGTTGCACTAAAAATTAAACAATAGTATCTTGAATTGTGTACTTGTAATCAATACATAACATCCAATTAATTGAATTTTATTTGCAAAAAGTAAATAAAAAGGTGTCTTTTTCAATTATCTTTTGCAAATTCTATAGCTATCTTAAATTGCAGAAAAGGACAATTAAAACCATCACAATGAACAATTAAAATAATCACCGATGGGCTTGTGATTCACTGAGCCCGAATTATGCCAGGTTCTTACCAATTTGATGTGTTCCTAATAAACGGATTTTGATTGAATATGACTACCTTGGATTATTCATTTTGGGGACTTATTACTTGGAAGCTTGACACATAACCACCTACAAAGCAGAAAAGTTCCTTACATAATCATTCTGGGTGTCTCTATTATACTCTATACCAGGGGTGTCAAACTCGCGTCATCACATTGCCATCACATGACGTATCATGACTTTGCCCCCATTTGCTAAAATGGGGATGGGCGTAGCCAGCGCATGACATATCCGGCCCACGGGCCGTGAGTTTGACACCCCTGCTATATACATACAGTATATCACTAGCCATATACAAAGATCTTTATCATAACCAATATTATCAACACATTAAAAAATGCTGGGACTTCAACTTTTGTACAGAAAACAAAAATCTGTTACTAAAATGGTAAATTAGTCAGGAATCAAGGGGGCCAACAATCATTTAACAACAAAATGAATTTTGCTGGCAAAATTTTCACACAATTATTCCATCCTCAAATATTCTCTGGTCATATGTTTAGGGCTGAAATCTACTGGAAGAAATAGGCTAATTACTATACATACACTTATTTTTAGAAGTGTTATATTTGGTTAGTATTCAAGAAATGTACAATGCTGTACTGATGTAACGATAAGAAATAAATGGCAATTAAAATGCAACCTAAATAAATAAATAAATAAATTACATGCTCCTGGATGACACAGGCTAGTCTTTTTTTTTTTTAATAAAACTATTCCTGGTACTTCATTTGGTACTTGAGATGTAATGCCAGCTGCACAAGATGCCACAAAGCAAACTGTTTTGCAAATAAACAAACCTAATGAGCTACCATATCTGTTTCATTTATTTGGAAGCCAAAATATGCAATTTCCCCCCCAGAAAAATTGTGTGATATTTTCAGACAATGATCTAGAGACGTAAAGCTTCATAAACGCAGCATGTAAATAGATACAGCATATACCAATCATATGAAAATATCTATGTTGTAATGCCCCCTCCGATTAAGTTACAGTAAAAAAAAGAGATTGAGGGAATGGGTTGCATACTAAGGTACATTTATCTTGTCTGACTCGAATTTTGCACATGTTAATAAGAAGGAAATTTAGGTTAGTATTTCCTCCACAGTATTCAACACTTTTAAAGTTTTCAACAATGGCTGGGTACGTTCTATAAAAAACTGTGAAGTTGCAGATCCATGAAGGAGTATTTATCAACATTTAGCAATAGCAATAGCACTTAAACTTACATACTGCTTCACAGTGCTTTACTCTCGAAGTGGTTTACAGAGTCAGCCTATTGCCCCCAACAATCCGGGTCCCCATTTTACTGCCCTTGGAAGGATGGAAGGCTGAGTCAACCTTGAGCCGGTGAGATCCAAACTGCAGTACTGCATTCTAACCGCTGCGCCACCGCGGCTCATAGTAAGTAATGCATGAGTTTGTATTCTATACCTAGTACTTTTACTCTTTATTTTTGCATGTTTCTTTATTTCCGTCTGTCTGTCTGTCTGATATATGTATCAAATAGAACACAATGTACAAAGCCAGAATGAAACACATTTGTGACAACAAGCATAACCATGATATACCAGTTACTGAGAAAAGTAAAAAAGATGGTTGGATGATGTTGGAAGGTTGAGATTTTTATTCTTTCTTTAATTCATTCATTACTGTACATGGCTGCCTACATATCAGAAGAATTATAGGTGCAAACAAAAATAAAAACACATTGTTATCTAATTTCATGACGACAAAAAAAAAACCTCTTTGGAATCTCCAATATTCTTTTTGACTCCCCAACCAGTGATATAAACTGTTTTTCTTACTTTGTCCCTTCTCTTTGAGTTGATATATTATACATGTGTTTGTGGTTTGTGTATTTTGCTGACAAAATACACAAATGGAAGCAATCAATCATGGCTTGCTATGCAGGATGATCCTCTTGGGTGGTATATAAGATCCTTGGAGATCCTGTAACATCTTCCCAGTACTGTTCTGACTTTTTTAAAAATTCTTTTTTATAAAAGAAACTTCAAAATCTCAGTTAAGATGGTAAATTTAACCATGTGAAAGATCATTTTACATAGAAACTAGCATGAAGCAGTTAAGAAATAGCACTTGATGAAAAGGTTTTCTGAGGATTGTGGATGGCATATAGAAGAATATGAAAATTATTGTAATTAGAATTTTGTTTTTGCAATAAAATTCCAAGGGCAATTCAAGATGCTGGTCTTAAACCCTAACAAATTATTTGAAGGACTTTGCACCCTAAGGGTATTCATCCATCCCGCTAAGTCTGAGAATATATGTACACCAGGTCTCCTCTAACAAATAATGTAATACAGTATATTATATTACTAAGGGATATATAGATACATATTACATACATAGAATAACGCATTTATTATTGTTATGGTTCATTGCAGCCAGCCAGATGTTTAGACTGGATTTGGCATTTTTATCCATCTATCAAGTCCTTCCCAATCATTGCAGGATGTAAGCTGTTCCAAGTTAAGCTGCCTTTTGCAATTGATTGATGGTGATTTAATGTCAATGGTGTTCAAACGGTGCTCCGTTTGTTTTTGGGATTGCACCAAAGCGCTGACCACTATTGGTTATTATCTTTGCTTTCTTTTGAGTTCTATTTCTATTTGAAGGTCTGTTTATTTGGTAATCCTCCCCCCCCAGTTCTTCTATTCTGCTATCTCCAGGCACTGCCACATTCATTATCAATTTTTTGTCTTTCTTGTCGACAATTAAGTCAGACAGATGTTTGTCTGTTTGAATTCTAAAGTCCCAGAACTCTTTAGCATCTTCATTTTCCATTATTTTGTCTGTTTTGTGGTACCACCAGTTTTTGCTTGCAGGCAAGTGGTATTTCTTGCATATATTCCAACGCACCGTTGTTGCTTTGTCATGTCGTTGTTTGTAGTCAGTCTTGCGATCTTCTTGCAGCAGCTAACTTGTAGGTCCACTGTTTCTTCAGTTTCTTTGCAGAGGCAGCATTTGCTGTCTTTTGCTGACTTCTCGATTCTGGCTTTATATCCCTTTGTTCTTAAGGCTTGGCCTATCATTATTATAGGTCATATATACATTACATATCATATATAAGATTAGAGATCAAGACATAGAAAGATTTATGGCCTTGAGAACTGTGACATTTTCTAGCTTTCCAGGTTGTCATAACTTTGTTCATTAAATGAACAATCAAAAGTAGAAAATTACCTGTATTGAGCAGATTATGAAGAAAAATGTTTGCAAGCACATAGAATGGCATGCTACAATTAACATGAGTCACTATTGATCTGTCACAAACAAATAATGTCAAATTAACCTTATCCCCTTAAATCAGTGGTTCTCAACCTTCCTAATGCCACGACCCGCCCCTGCGCCCCCACCCCGACCTACCCCACTGCCGCACCTGCTGCCCTGCCCCCCGCCCCCATTTGGGTTCTTTTACCCTCTGCGCATGCGCAAAGCGTTCTGCGCATGCACAGAGGGTAAAAGAACCCAAATGGCAGCATCTGGGCAAAGTCTCCTCACCCCTGTGAAAGGGTTGTTCGACCCCCAAAGGGGTCGCGACACCCAGGTTGAGAACCGCTGCCTTAAATAGAGTTGATTACCTAAAAGATCAAGAAAATTCATAGATATAGAGCACCAGGACTTCAGCAAAACCTTTATAAAGTGCCTCACTGTATTCTTAGAAAAATGTGAAAGGGCATTGTTACTTACCTGAACGCCCATTCTCGTAGGGTGGCGCAAGCCTCCAAGATTGGGATGACCTCATCCATCAGCCAATCAGGACTGAGTCTGACCTCATATAAAAGCTGTCACTGGGCCATAATCCCCCTCTTGAGACGAAGGAGTAGGTCAGACCCATAGTTTATTCCCCACGCACACCTTCAGTATGTACAACACCCAAAAAGGGAGGGACTTGGAGGCT
Source organism: Diadophis punctatus similis (assembly GCA_023053685.1). Lineage (NCBI taxonomy): Eukaryota > Metazoa > Chordata > Lepidosauria > Squamata > Dipsadidae > Diadophis > Diadophis punctatus. The sequence goes on along the minus strand of JALIGW010000006.1, from coordinate 13,230,914 downwards.
AGCGCCACCCTACGAGAATGGGCGTTCAGGTAAGTAACAACGCCCTTTCTCCATAGTGGGTGGCGCTAGCCTCCAAGATTGGGACATACCAAAGCCGTATCGTCCCCTAGGGAGGGTTGTCACCAGAATCGTAAACCCCGTCAGGAGTCACCATGGTCTGCAAGACCCTACGCCCAAAATCCGCCTCAGCCGAGGCAAAGGAGTCCACTTTATAATGTCTAATGAATGGCAACAGAGAAGACCACGTCGCCGCTCGGCACAGTTCCTCTATGGAGGCATTAGTTGTCCAAGCTGCTGTGGTGGCGGCACTACGCGTCGAGTGCGCCATCAGACGTGGCGGACGAGGTAGGTCCTGCTGGCGGTAAACGTCCGCGATCAGTGCGCGGATCCAGCGACCAACCATGGCCGCTGATGCCTTGTGGCCCATCGATGAGGCGTGGAACCCAACGAACAAGGACTCCGAGAGGCGGAATGGGGCCGTGCGAACATTGTAGATTTTGATCGCCCGCCTGACATTGACAGAATGCCATTTGTGCTCGGTTGGAGTGGTAGGCGGGGAGCAGAAGGAAGGAAGAACCACCTCCTGCGCCCTGTGGAAGTACGTATTGACCTTGGGCAGGAACGTGGGGTCAAGGCAGAGCACCACCCGGTCCGGATGAAATATACAGAGATCGTCCCGGACGGATAGGGCTGCCAGCTCGGATATCCTCCGGGCTGAAGTGATCGCTACCAAGAAGGCGACCTTATGCGTAAGGTGCTGCAGTGATACTGTCCGCAGCGGCTCATAAGGGGCCTCAGTGAGGGCCAGAAGAACCTTCTGCAGGTCCCAGGTGGGGTACCTATGTACCACTGGAGGCGAGATGATGACTGCCGCCTTCAAGAAGCGAACGACCAGAGGATGTGTTGACAGGGGCGCAGAAGAGTGGCAGGAAAGGACCGTTGAGAGAGCCGCCACCTGCCGTCGTAAGGTGCTGGGTGAGAGACCCTTGTCGAGGCCTGCTTGTAGAAATTGTAAGACCCGTATGACCGAAAGGTCGACCGGGTTAACACCGGCCCCGACACACCATTCGTGGAACGTTCTCCAGGTGGAGTTGTAGATGTGTATGGTGGAGGCCCGGCGTGAAGAGAGAAGAGTACAGATGATGCTCTCGGGGACGCCGCGTAGAGTTAGGGTGCGCCGCTCAAGCACCAGGCGGTCAGTTGGAGCCACTGCGGATCCGGGTGCTGCACTGACCCCTGGGAGAGTGACGATGCGGTCGGCGGGATCCTCCATGATGGGCCGGTCGATAGTGATTTGAGATCCGCAAACCAGGCCCGGCGCGGCCAATGGGGGGCCAACAGGATCAGCTCCGCCTGCTCGTCCAGCATCTTCCGGATAACCCGGGGAATGAGTGGAAGGGGCGGGAAGGCATAGAGGAGGCCCCTCGGCCACGGGCAATGGAGGGCGTCCATGTCCATCGCGCCGGGCGTCCGGTACCGCGTGAAGAAGCGCGGGAGCTTGGCATTCAGTGGGGTTGCAAAGAGGTCGGCCACCGGAGTGCCAAACCTGGATGTCAGCTCTCAAAAAATGTCTGGGTGTAGAGCCCACTCTGCCGTGTCTACATCGTGGCGGCTGAGCCAGTCCGCTGTGCGGTTCGACACCCCCGAAATGTGCTCTGCCCTGAGCGAGAGGAGGTGTCGTTCCGCCCATAGGCCCAAGTCCTTGACCTCGCTCAGAAGACGGCGTGAGACCGTCCCCCCCTGCCTGTTGACGTGGGCTTTGGTGGTTACGTTGTCAGTCAACAGGAGGACATGCTGTCCGGCCAAGAGGTGCTGGAATTGCCGGAGGGCCAGGGATGCTGCCCGTAGCTCCAGGAGGTTGATGCTGGCCGTTGACTCTGCCGCGGTCCAGGTGCCCTGTGCCACGTGTGACGATGTGTGAGCGCCCCACCCGTAGAGGCTGGCGTCCGATGTCACCGTTACCCGGCGAGGCTCGAGGAAGCTGGAACCCTTGCTGATCGCCGGGGACCGCCACCAATGCAGAGATCGCCGGACCGCTGTCGGGAGCTGGACTTTGGCCGATGAGTTGGACTTGTTCGCCCGCTGAAACGGCAAAAGAAACCATTGGAGGTCTCTGGAGTGCAGTTGTGCCCAAGGTGTTATGTGTATTGCGGATATCATCTTCCCCAACAGGGAGGACAGGAGGCTCAATGGTACCCGCCCCTGTCCGAGGACCTGTTGGGTCAGGGAGGAAAGACTGAGCTGTCTTTCCAACGATAGATACACCCTGCACTCCAGAGAGTCCACAATGGCCCCCAAGTGAGTGATGCGGGTGGAGGGAAGCAAATGGCTCTTCTCCAGGTTGAGGGAGAAGCCATGGTATTGCAGAACGTCCATGGTGGTCTGCAGGTCCAGCTCCGCCCGGGCCAGGGAAGACGACTGGATTAAAATGTCGTCGAGATAACACTGGATCCGAATCGGCACTACCCTCAAGTGAGCTGCAAGGGCGGCCAGGATCTTGGTAAAGACCCTGGGTGCCGAAGAGAGGCCGAATGGCAGGGCCGAATACTGATAGTGTTCGTTGTTATATGAGAACCGCAGGAACCTTTGGTGGGAAGGCCGAATCGGGACATGTAAATATGCCTCAGTGAGATCGATAGAGCACATAAAGTCACCCTTACGAATGCCGTCCAATATGGACTGTAAAGTATGCATCTTAAATTTCTTGTACACCAAGAACTTATTGAGGTGCTTGAGGTCCAAGACCGCTCTCCACCCACCCGACGATTTCTCCACGAGGAACAAATTGGAATAGAATCCTTGCCCCCGCTGGTCCCCCGGGACCCGCTGGATGGCCTCAATCTCCAACAGATGCTGGATGGCTTCATGCATCTGGGCCTGCTTCTGCGGGTTGGAGGACTGGGAGCACCTCATGAAGGAATCTGGGGGGGTGGAGAGGAAGTCTAGGGCGAGACCGAGTGTCAGGGTCTCGTGGACCCAAGCGTCCGTAGTAATCTCCTCCCACCGCCTAGCGAAAAAACGCAGGCGACCCCCAATGGGAGAAGCTGGGTCCACTACTTGTAGTGGCGGAAGGGGCGACCACCTGCCTTCCGAAAAGGGCGCTTGGATTGACCGGAATTGGCCCTGTCCTGTCCCTGAGTCTGGCGGGGCGATGCCCACGACCTGTTCTGATTGTACGAAGGCGCCCTATATTGACGCCTAGGGAACGACGGGGCAGGGGTCTGCGGCTTAGCCTGTGCCTTCCTGGTAGAGTTTGGCAAGACTTTGCGTTTGTCCTTTGTCTCGATTAGGTAGGGATCGAGGGCCTCACCAAAGAGCGACTTGTTCGCCACCAGAGCCCCGGCGAGCCGCCACTTGTGACGACAGTCAGCGGGCCAGCTCCTCAGCCAGTGCATCCTGCGCGCCACCACCGATGTCCCCATGGCCCTGGCCGCGAACCGGGTGGCCTGGAGCGTGGCGTCTGAGGTAAACTGCGAGGCGGCGATGAGCTTGTTGATATCTTGCCTCGCTCGGATGTCAGAGGGGGGCAGGTGCTCCTGCAGAGCCTTTAGCCATCGAATGGACGTCCGACAAAAGAACGAAGCCGTCGCAGAAGCCTTGACGGCCCAAGCGGCCGCTTGGTGTGTTTTCTGCAGAGCTTGTTCCGTGCATCTGTCCTCTGGGCGGAGCAACTCCTCAGAGTCTCCAGGCATTTGCGCGGGAGAGTACAGTGCCTTAATGGCCGGTTCCACCAGGGGAACTGGCAGATGTTGAGCCAGAGCGGTGGAAACATTAAAGAACCGCTTGTCCGCTGCAGAGGGGGCGACGCCGGCAGTAGGGGATGCCCACTGCTTGAGCACCGACTCCACAAATAATTTGGGAGCCGGCACCACTTCCAGCTGTGAGGTGGTTTCCTCGAAAAGAGGGTCCTCAGGTTCGTCCCCGGCAGGCGCCTGGTCCTTGGAGGAAAACTTGGCCGTGGCCCTGGCCTTGTGGAGCAGCGATTTAAATAGTGCCGGATTAAATAATCCAGTGATCACCGGGGCCTCAGGGGCGAGATCTTCGTCCTCTGAAAGCTCCAAGTCCTGTACCTGATTGTCCTGTCCGTGGAGTGACAGGGGAGAGCCCGGGTCAGCGTCGGCTGCCGGAGGTGATACGGTGGTGGAAGCAGGTGACGGGCGGGGCGGTGCCGGCTGTAGAGGTGGAGCTGGGGGTGGCGCTGCATTGGCCACGTGCTTCATGCCTGCCTCTATGCCCTGCGCGATGGCCGCCTGTATCAATGCCTGCACCTCAGGTGTGTAAAATTGTTGCGTGGCAGTGGGCGGGCGAGTCGTAGGTGAGCTGGACCCCGGCCTGGGGTCCTCCCAGATGTCGTCCTCCCCCAAACAAAGCTCCGGATTGTCCAGCGAAAGGGTGCCCAAGGAGCGCCTGTCCCTCTGAGAGGGCTCATGGTGCGCTGAGGGGGCTGGGACAGCAGGGGGCAGAGCGGATCGCTCAGGTGCCTTGGGAGCCTTGTCCTTGCTGGAGTGGGACCCTTTGGAGGAGGCCTTGGCCTTGTCTGGGCCTTTGGAGGAGGCCTTGGCCTTGTCTGAGCCCTGCCTAAGGGGGGAGCGATCCCTGTGTCCAGACGGTGGGGGGGATTGACTAGACCCACCCTCCTTGTCAGTGGCCTGCCTGGGCTTATTCCTGCCCGAGGTGGCTCTCTCCGTCATTGTGCAGGCTGCGGGGGTGGTTGGCAATCAGCAGGGGGTGCTTTTACGGCCCCGGCGCTGGCGCTCTGGTCCCGGCGAAAGGAGCAAGGTCCAGGTGCCTCAGATGGCCCGGCTGCAGCAGCGCTGGCTCCTTCGCTGGGAGAGCCCACAGGTCCAACGGTGCCAGGCACCCACGCCGCTTCCTTGTAGCCGAAGGGAGAAGCCGTGGCGAAGGTCCGCTTCACTAGGGAGCCGCCAGGCAGCTGGCCACGAAGCTCGTCACAGGGGAATCCCCTGTGACGTCAAGGATCCCTCTGCGGCTGCGCGAAGAGGCCGGGAAAGCCCGCGTCGGCCGAGGGAGTCCGGAAGACGGCTGGAGCGATCTGCGGCTGCGCGAGAGGCCGGGGAAGCCTGCGTCGGCCGAGGAAGTCCGGAAGACGACTGGGGCGATCTGCGGCTGCGCGCTCTTCAAACCCCCGCGAAACAGCTGATGGGCGGGAGCGCGGCTCCTCCGGGCGCCAAATGTAGCAACAGGGAGGGCGCAGCCTGCAGCCGAAGTTGCTGCCGATTAGGCCGCCGAGCCTCTCAACAAGGCCCCGACCAGGCACAAACCCAATTAAGGGGGCAAATGGCCACGGAGGAAGCTGGCCGATGGTGGCAGGCCTCAGTGAGGAGGGGCGGTCGCGCAGGCCGATGAGCCGCCGACTGGACCGCCAACACTCGCCCTCACTGAAGCACGCTCCCAAAGGGCAGGCAATAGACTGAGGGCCCAATTAGGGGAGCGTAGAGGGAGAGAGGCCCAGACCGCTCAAGCGCTAGGCTTTTGCGGGTAGCTAGGAAAGGGTCTCTCTCCGCGGAAAGTGGCAAAGGCCACCCTGGTTGCTGGTCACCCAAGCGCTGGGCTTCTGTGACAAGATGGTTCAGGAATGCCAGGCCGCACTGTGAGGATGGCAACCAGCCACCAAAGGTGGAGGTAGGCCGTGGACTAGGCCGCAGCCTGTCCAGACAGTCCCAACACCCCCGATGGACAGGACAGGTGGGGACTCACTCACAGATAATAATCAGTTGATAGATGATCCAATTCTGGAATCAATGGAAGGTGATAGAAACTGCGAAGTTGGGGAGAAACAATCCTAGGCCTAGAACTGAGTCGAAAGAGGGGGATTATGGCACAGTGACAGCTTTTATATGAGGTCAGACTCAGTCCTGATTGGCTGATGGATGAGGTCATCCCAATCTTGGAGGCTAGCGCCACCCACTATGGAGAATAGATGATATAACAATCATATGTATTCACAGTTGGCTAAAAAGCAACATCAAGAGTGGTTATTAATATTTTCTTTTCTGTTTGGATGGAAACATTGAGTCATATGGCAGTGGGTTCCCCCCCCCTCATTTCTGGTGCTGTTCAACCTTTTGTCTTACAACTTGTGTGAAAGTTGAGACAACACTTACACAATTGGCAGGTAAGACAAAGCTTGGAGCGTTGGCTAATTAGATTAAAAAATACAAGATTCAAAAAAAGAATCTAAGCAAAGGGATGAATGAATGAATGAATGAATGACTGGAGTATATCAGGTATGAATGTGAAATAATGCATTTGGCTAGGAAAAATGCAAGGCACAAATTTAGGATGGAGACACTTGGTCTTTTTTCAGTTTTCCATACTTACAGTCTTACTGATAAATAAGGCATTCACATTGGGCATGAATCATGAGCTGAACTAGTTCAAGTGTGACACAACAGTGACACAAATGAAAGCGAATATAGGTGTCCCAGGCAGGATCCAATCTGGGTGGGTCACCAGGACCAGAGGTTTTGTCTTCCAAGCTTTTCAGACTCATGCACACAGTCTGCTAGAGAGAAGTTCCCTGTAGATCAGATCCTGACTTACCTCGCTGCCGGTTCGCCTCACACGTCACGTGGATGCACGGGCGCTTCACGCACACGCATGCACAGTGCTAAAAGCCCAGATTCTGCGCATGCACAGAAGCAAAAAACAAGATGGCAGCACCTACGGCGCCACCGAGAGAGCCGGTTCGGGTGCGTGTCCAGCCGGCCATCGCTGCCGGTTCGGCGAGCGGGGGGAAATTCCCGCTACCGGTTCTATAGAACCAACCCGAACCGGCAGGAACCCACCTCTGCTGTAGATGGGCTCCAGCTCGAATCCAAAAGCTCAGAAGACAAAACCTCTGCTCCCGGTGACTGACCCAGATTGGATCCTGCGACAGAACAGTGACAGTTTGTAAGGAATTGTAAGAATAATTAATTTTCACTTGTTTAAACCATAAGGGCAAATATACTGAAGTAATTCTATGCCAGCATACTCTCTGTTTTCCCTTTTGATGTAGGATAGTAACAAACTAGTTGGTTGCATTTCTGCTGGATGTTGAAAAAGTGTCCCTTCCATGGCTTGCTTTACGCAACCCTAATTAATAGCAGAAACCTCTTCCATACTTAAACAATAATAGATTTCATCACAATAAAATTGGATTGAAAATGTTCTCTTTACAAAATGAACAGTGTTAGGCCAATGATGTGGTAAAGCAGATTGACTTTAGAAAAAACATTTGACTTTAGTAAGCAATTAACTTGGATGTTTAAGACTGCAAATTGAATATTTTAATTAGCCTCACAATAAGTTACAATCTTACCTAATAACAACTGAGCACAGGGAGATTTTCCAATAGTTATATGCATTTAATAAAACCAAAGCCTTTGTTGAAAATCACATTAAAGTATATGGAGATGCTTGGTGTGCTGCTTTTTCATCTAATTCAACTTATTCCAATATTGTCTAATACAAAAACGCTAAGAGTATCTGTTGCCTTAACTCTATAAGAAACATTACAGCGCTCTGAATAAAAGATGGTTACAAGAATCTTTATTTTGTAAACTATACATGAACATAAAAAGAAAAACAGTATTTTAATGTTACATAAGATAATCATTAAATTTAATATTAAATCTATTTAATCAAATGCAAAGAAACTTTATTTCAATTAATTGCAGATTAAAAATTAGGGAAAACGATAATGTAGAGTTGAAATTAAACAACTGCTTGCATAATTACACAGAGTTTTTCAATTTCATTATGGCATGAAGCCATAATTTGATATGAATGCAGGTAGTGGAATCTCAAAACATTTACACAATTAACATGCTAACATAAATAGAGTGATTAAAATAATTTTGTCTATAGTCAAATTGTGAATGCAACTCTATTTAAGAATTATAATGCATTCTCTATGGTAATTACCGTATTTTCCGGAGTATAAGACACACCTTTTTACCCCAAAAAAGAGGGCGAAAACTTGGGTGCGTCTTATACACCGAATATAGCCCCACCCATTCAGCCACCCCCACCCTAGGCCTCTGTCTTCCAGCAATTTACCTGTTTGCAGCAAAGAGGGAAAAGCCTGTAAAGCCAAGCAAGTCATTAGCAGCTTCCCCACCTACAGCTAATTTGCCACGTGCTAAAATGAAAGTGAAACTAGCTTGCAAAGAGGCAAATAGCTGGGAGAGACACGCAGATTTTTATTTTCTGCTGAACTGGATGCAAGGTGGGGTAAGTGAATAACTATAAATGCCTGTAGAATGTTCAAATTATTAGACTTATTTTTTAAAGACTGCTTTATTATTGTTCTAGAGACAACTTAACAAAATAAAGAAGCTTTTTAAAATAAATGCTTGCTTTGAAGAGGCCCAGTGCTATTGTATCTTTTTTTAAATAATAGAGAATAATGTATACTTCCAGAAATTTTAATTAATTTTAACAGCTCTGTATAAGTATAGTCTGAAATGTAACTGTCCTGTTTAGTATTAGAGTTAAATCCTGACTTACCTTGGAGTAGATCTATTTAAATAATTGGGAGGAATTAGTGTGACTACATTTAAGAAAACTTTCTGGTATAATGTACATTTCTCCAATTCTTTGCTATTTCTATGGGTCAGGCACACATGCACAGAAATATACAGCAAACAGTGTATATCATCTGTGCCATTTGCTATTTGCTGTTTAGCAAATTGCTTGGAGGCAGAGGCCTTTTTTCCTTGTTTTCCTCCCACAAAACTAAGGTGCGTCTTATACTCCGAAAAATACAGTATTGGGGCAGAGGAGAAAAAAATATTCTCCATAACAACAGCAGCACTTATAGTGATATAAAATTTGGAAATGCTTGGCTACTGCCTCATAATTTTATTTCAGTATGCATGCTATAAATCTTTCTATTACTATTTTGCAAGGCACCTTACAATAGCTCCTCTAAAGTTTTGAACTAATAGCAAAAAGGGATAAATTAGAAGAGAAATGTTTAGGACCATTTAAAAATGAAAAAGCCATAGTTCAAAAAACCATTATCCAGAGATGTGTCATCATTATCAGTTACAGTAACACAGAAACACAAACTTTATGAAAAGTTTTACTCAGGACAGGAGAAAGGAACAAAATAAAAACCCTCAGTCTATGCTTGTTGGGGCTGACTGAATTTATTTCTAGTTGATATTAGAAAGGCTAAACAGATTAGCCTTGGTTAATTTTTGAAAGGGGGAATACTATGGCAGTATATTAGATTGAGAAATCAAAAAGTTCCTGGAAGTCCATGGCAGACATTTCCATTTTGTTTTCCCTAAACAACACTGGCCCATCCATATAGTTACTAGGAGTCAGGTTTTAGAGCAGGGGTTGGCCTTTTATGACTTGTGGGGTTCAACTCCCAGAATTCCTGAGCCAACCATGCTGGCTCAGGAATTCTGGGAGTTGAAGTCCACAAGTCATAAAGGGGCCAGAGTTCCCCCCCCTTCGCTTTACAGAATGAACGTGTATCATTTCAAGACCCTAGTAATTTGGAAGTTGAAAACATAACAGTTCAAAATAGAAAAAGAGTAACTGGCACTTTGTGTCCTCTTATAGATTCTCTGCTGCTCTAATATACAGTAAGCTGATGACATGTTAAAAAATTTTTCTCTTGCTCATGCACATTCTGAAAAATGTCCCTGTGATCTACATCATGACAAAGCTGCTTTATAATGGAGCATTGGTCTGCCTTTACGTATAGATTCTGAAACAGCAGTTGTCCTTAAAAGTTATCTTGGAGTTTGTTCGTTTTTACCTCACACATATTTTTCCCCTTGAGGCTATCCTCCAGTGCATTTTCTTCTGCTGGGTGGTATATAAAAACAACACATAATATAATGACTTTCATTTAAACAAAGAATGTCCAGTTGCAGTGTTTCAAATAATCATACAAAATATACATATAGATTTGATTCCATTTGACCTTTGAAGGTAGAAGAATTTTCTGGGGTAGCATCTTGTAAATTTTAGAGACAAATTAGTCACGGCTAAGAAAATCAAATGTATCCCTCGTGGTCATCATCATCACCCTCATCTTCATCATCATCTTCTATTTCATCTTCATCATTCATGATATCATCATCCTCATCATCTGTCCATTCATGGAAATCACCACTGGCAAAATCCCCTGATGTCTCTAAATCTACATAGTGAAGAAGAAAATATATAAATATGTAACACACACACACAGACACACACACACTAGGGGTGAAATTCAGCAGGTTCTGGAGAACCAGTAGCGGAAATTTTGAGTAATTCGGAGAACTGGCAATTCTCCATAGTGGGCGGAGCTAGCCTCCAAGATTGGGATGATACAATCCATCAGCCAATCAGCACTGAGTCTGACTCTATAAAAACTGTCCTCCTGTTGTGCACCCCCTCTTTCGACTCAGTCCTAAGTCAAAGGGATTGTGTCTCCCCAACCTTGCAGGTTAACCTTCTTCTACCTATCTTCAAAGAGGTGCCTATGTGGCTAGAGATGCGGCCTTTGGCCGTCGAGTGTTGCAAACAGTACTGTCAGCACCGGGGCTGGATGAGTTGCCTTAACTCCCCCCCAATGGGATTACTGCTTTGGCATAACCCAATCTTGGAGGCTAGCTCCGCCCACTATGGAGAGAGAGCGTTGTATCTTACCTGAACGCCTCTTCTCGTAGGGCGGAGCTAGCCTCCAAGTCCCGCCCTTGTTATTGCTGTTCTTGTTATTCTTGTTATCTGCAGTTTAATAAAGTTTCGGTTGGGGAGTGACACTTTGGGTCTGACTTCGTCCTTCGTCTCAAGAGGGGGTGCACAACAGGAGGACAGTTTTTATAGAGTCAGACTCAGTTCTGATTGGCTGATGGATTGTATCATCCCAATCTTGGAGGCTAGATCTGCCCTACGAGAAGAGGCATTCAGGTAAGATACAACGCCCTATACCTCCTCTGGTTGGCCCTAGAGTGGGGAGGGAATGGGGATTTTGCAGTATCCTTCCCCTGCCACGCCTATCAAGCCACACCCACAGAACCAGTAGGGAAAATTTTGAATTTCACCCGACACACACACACACACACACACACACACACATACATAAAATTATGTTTCTTTGTGTTAAGTGTCCTACAGGACTGTTATTTTATTTATTTTCTTGGAATTAATGCTAGAAACATTAAAATAGACAAGGATTCAGTAAGCACCCTATCTCCAGGCCTTTCCAGCAGTTATGGAACATCCTCAGGGTGTTTATTGGAAGGGGGGGAGGGATACTATTCAAGGAAGCAAAAACACTTGGAGTTACCAGATAATTAGGCCCCGGGCTATGAGGATCTTTCTATGTGATAATCCTCACCTTGAATTGTACACGGAAGCTGGCTGGCAACCACTGCAATATACAAAATAGCAATGGCACACAGACGTGCCTGTGATATACAAATACCATCCTGTGCTGCCATATTCTTGACCATTTGTAGCCTCCAAATAATTTTCAAGGGCAATCCCATGTAGAGCCTCTTGAAGTAATCCAGTTTTGAGATTACGGCACGAGTGCCTTTCTGACAGATCTCTCGATCTATGAATGGGCACAACTGGTGCACCAGATTAATCCATGCAAAGGTTTTCTTCCCAAAGCTGCCATTTGCTCTTCAAGCAGCAGCCGTGAATCTTTTCCCAGGTCTTTCCAGATAATGTTATTTTAATAAATCATCAGAGAACTACAGTACCTGCTGAACTGAACTATACTGAAATGAAGTACCACAATCCCTCCTCAATCAATTCATTAGAACTCATTTGAATTCTGAATAACTCTATGATGATATTAACTGCCTAGAGAAGAAAAACATGATTTGCTGATTGGCTATTCTACCCTTACGTTTTTATTCTTTCCAGTTAAGGCTCTCTAGCAACATAATAGAACTTTAATCAGGGGGCCCAGAGCTTGTATAGGGCCGTGATGGCGAACCAATGGCTTGCGTGCCAGAGGTGGCACACAGAGCCCTTTCTGTGGGCACGGGCGCCGTCGCCAGCTGCTCTTCTGGTTTCCAGCATACGCATGCGCACTGGACAGCTGGTCTTTACGTACACTGGAGCACCAGAAACACGAAACCACCTGGCCAGTGCGCATGTGTGCACCGGAAACCCGAAGACCAGCTGGCAACCGGAAGACCAGCGCATGTGCACCGGCCAGCTGGTCTTCGGGTTTCCAGTGCTCCGGCGTGCGTGCGTTCTAGTTTGGGCACTCGGTCACTGGTATAGGGTCTCTATTGTGCACAGAATACCATTACATGGCAACCTAAGATTGTTGTATTTGACTAATATATTCCCATCATCTTTTCTCTGGAGGGCTAAATATGTCAAAACATTAATTTGGCAAAGAAAGCATATGTTTTTCAGTTAAGTAAATGGTGAACAACAGATTTATATAAAGTATCTTGTACTTCAAGTAGAAGAGAAACTTATTGAACTTAAGGTTAATTATTATAAGCAGAAAGCAATGGCTTCTTCTGAAGGCAAGCAAAAAATACCGTATTTTTCGGAGTATAAGACGCACCTTAGTTTTTTGGGAGGAAAATAGGGGAAAACAATCTGTTTACTAGGTATTCATCTGGCTAGCGTCCTTAGTCTGGTCAGCTTCAGCACATTATTTTATCCCCTGGTTAGGACTTAAAAAAACCTTCTTCTGAGAGAGTAGCAATGAAAGAACCTGCAAGCCAGTAAGAGCTGTGAAGATAGTTAGCACCTGGTTAGGGCTAGAAAAAAACTTATTCGGAGCAGCTTCAGCACATTATTTTATCTCCTGGTTAGGACTTAAAAAAACCTTCTTCTGAGAGAGTAGCAATGAAAGAGCCTGCAAGCCGGTAAGAGCTGGGAAGATAGTTAGCACCTGGTTAGGGCTAGAAAAAAACTTATTCGGAGCAGCTTCAGCACATTATTTTATCTCCTGGTTAGGACTTAAAAAAACCTTCTTCTGAGAGAGTAGCAATGAAAGAGCCTGCAAGCCGGTAAGAGCTGGGAAGATAGTTAGCACCTGGTTAGGGCTAGAAAAAAACTTATTCGGAGCAAGTAGAGCAATGAAAAAAAATTCTGCAAAGACTTAGGGCTGGAAAAACATTCTTTGGAGAGAGTAACACGGAAAAAGCCTGCAAGGTAAGAGCTGGGAAGATCTGTTAGCACCTAGTTAGGGCTGGAAAAAAAAGCTACATTCGAAGTATAAGATGCACCCAAATTTTCAGCCACTTTTAGGGAGTAAAAAGGTGCGTCTTATACTCCGAAAAATACGGTAGGTGATATAAACTGTGCTCAATGATTTAATGAGTCTATAATTATGATGGCATTCATTGCAATCTATTCATAAAACCCATTCAACACAATATTCTTTTATTAGTTCATTATTTATATGAAAGTTTAATGGTCCAAGATAAAGATTTAGATAAATGAGAATGTGTCTGATGTCTTCTTTGAATGTGACGTGTATATTACTTGAGGCATATGCTCAATTCTCAGCCCCCAAATCATCTCCAAATTAGTCTCCAAATCAGACTTTCCCAACGTGGTATCTGTCTAACATAAAGTGGTTGAGATAGAAGTTATAGATTTATATACTGTATGTGAACACCCTCAAGTTGGGAAAATTAGTTTACATTAAAAACCTTCAAAATTAGCTATTGCAATGCTGGAATTAGCACACAGTTTTAATGGGGGGGAAAAGGGACATTTTAGATACTTACCACAATCTGCAGCACCGTGTGTTCGGGATCCTGTTACCTCATTGCCATATCTGTCGACACACCAGCACTGACCTGCACTTCCATGACACTGAGTTGGTTTATAGTAGCCATCTTCATCACATAAAGGAATATACTGCCCTGAATAAGACAAAAAACACAAATATTTTGCAACGTTTTGCAGCTTTTATATTATGACTCCAATGAAGCATCCTGCAAAGAAGCTTATAGCATTTAATGGATATTTACTTTAGTATAAGCACTCTTTCTTCTGAATTTCTTTTAAATATCAAGTCAATATGCCCTGAACAAGATTGGTTGCTATGCAAAAGAAAAAAAGAAAGAAAAGGAAAAGGAAAGGAAAAGGAAAAGAAAAGAAAAAACTGGCACAATTTAGGGATAATGAAAGAGACTACAACTCACTCCAGAGTATATAAAGTTGATTATTTAAGAGTAAGCAGTCATCTTGACAATTAGAAAGTTAATGCAAGACCAAACATTGGAATAATCAAATTAAGGAGTGACTGAATGGTCCTATGGATTTCAGCTGGTGTGTGTGTGTGTGCGTGTGTGTGTGTGCACTTTATAGGTACCAAAAGTCATTCCATAGGCAAAGTCACACCCCACAGATAATTTAATATATAAATTATTTTAAATGTTTTAATTGGTTGATTTCTCAACCAATTAAAACATTAAATTAAAACAACATCATCTATATCCAGTCTACAACACAGTCCTTTCAACAGTTCCAAGAAGGCTCCACACCAATCTGCACCACTCAGGTGATCCTGATGTCACAGATAAACTTCCAGGTGACCTTAACGACCCGCTAAAAGAATGCAAATGACCAGCTGTCTGCAAGGAGTGTAAATCCTTCCATTCCCCACCATCCAGTCAGAGCTGAAGAAGCTTCTTGGATGAGAAGTGAAACGTCTTCACAGAAAAACCAGAAAGTCCAGTTGCCTCTTGAAAAAACATCTTTGGGTTCCCTACTAATTTTGACATATAACTTTTCAATGTTGTTAAGTATAATATCTAACATTTTCGCTGAAAAAAATTAATTAAAATGTATTTTTCTTGTTCCGTCTATGGATAAATTTAGGGCCTCTCTCTCTCTCTCTCTCTCTCTCTCTCTGTGTGTGTGTGTGTGTGTGTGTGTGTGTGTACAGAGCAGAGGTGGGTTCCTGCTGGTACGCTCTTACCTGTTGGTCGCCGCAGAACCAAAGAAGCCGATGGGGTTCGCGGCGCAGGGCTTCCCCCGCCCGCTTTCCCCCGCCCGCCTAGACGCCGCCATTTGCGTTCTTTTGCCCTCTGTGCATGCACAAAGCGTTCTGCTTGCGCAGAGGGCAAAAGAACGCAAATGGCGGTGTCCAGGCGGGCAGGGGAAAGCGGGTGGGGGAAGCCCCGCGGCACGAACGCCACTGGCTTCTTCGGTTCTGCGGCGACCAACAGGTAAGAGCATACCGGCAGGAACCCACCCCTGGTACACAGTAATGAAGGAACTTGTGTGTATACAGGTGTGTGTGACTGTTGTTAAAGGTTCCATGATACTTTTTATCTGTAAGTTATTATAACAAAAGTATCGCCCTAGTATTGAATTTTTCTTATCATATTGCATGATTCAATAAATACCGAATTTACCTATTTAATAGTACTATTCTATGCTGCCTATCACAACCGAGACCATGTTTTCTGAGAATGCAGAAGTCATGGTGCATCAAACTAGATGTTCTTTGGAATATTTCCTGAAATTTATTTTTTACTACATTCAAATATGAACTTTATGCTGTATGTATCTGCGTTGTCAATCTCCAGAATCTTTAGTGGCAATTTATGAGAATTACAAGCCTGGTTTTCTATAATTTTGGGAGAAAAACAAAACAAAGTACAACTGTAGAAGATAAATCAGCATTCTTTTAAACTTAACACACCAAAACTAAATATAAACTTCAATCATCAGAAAACAAATACTTTACAACTACACCTAGCCTATTTCGGTGATGTCACTGCTTCTCTGGCCAATATTTATTTATTTATTTATTTATTTATTTATTTATTTATTTATTTATTTATTTATTGTTTATTTATTTATTTATTTATTTATTTATTATTATTTATTTGTGACATTTATATACTGCCTCACAGTGCAAGCACTCTCTAAGCGGTTTACACCAGTAAGCAATGTATATTTACATTGCCCCCAACAATCTGGGTCCTCATTTTACCTATCTCGGAAGGATGGAAGGCTGAGTCAACCTTGAGCCGGTGAGATTTGAACCGCTGACCTGCGGATCACAGTCAGCTAAAGTGGCTTGCAGTACCCCATTCTAACCGCTGCGCCACCTCGGCTCTTCGAAGAACATGAAGAAGAGTTTGGTAACCTTCTCAAAAGCATAGTCTTCTTATTCCATGTTACTTTTATTTAAAAAATTGTCAGTTATTCTTTCAATTTTCAATAAAAATAAAAAGATTAAACGCTTTAATTAACATAGCTTTGTAAAATAGTGTTAATAAAAATTATCCAAAAATGTTGTTTTACTTTTTTGTATGATCTAGTCTTAGTGTTTTAAAAGTAAATTGGCCATTCTAGCAATAGTTTAAAATAGCAGCACTATCTTCAAGGGGAGGCAAGGTGAGTCCGTAGCTTAAAAGATTTGGGAGAAGGTCTGTGCTCCGGCAGTTTGAGTCCTACCACACCAAGTGACGGTGGGAGCTCCCATCACTTGCCTCAACTCCTGCCAGTCTAGCAGTTCAAATGCATGTAAATACAAGTAGATAAATAGGTACCACTTCGATGGAAAGGTAACAGCATTCAGTCTTTCACTGTACATTTTGCGCTGTGGGATGATGTCAGGTTAGCCACATGACTACGGAAACATCTTTGGATAGCCCTGGCTGAATGGCTTAAAGAAATGGAGATGAGCACTGCTATGACTAGCAGAGTAAGACCTGCTAGTCTACAGGGACACTTTTACTATCTTCAAACCGATAATGAAATAATTTTAATAGCTTTCAACATGTTACTAGAATTTTGGTTCATTATTTTAGGATTCATGTTAATTTTGTATTGCAGTTTCACTAGAATTATTGTGTAAGCAAAAAAAAAAAAGCTTCAAAAATAACATATAACTTACCTAGAAATTTCTTTCCCCCTTGCTGTTTGTGAATGTTGCTGAGCAATGACTGGCAAGGTGGATCTAGAATAACACCAGGCATGTTAAAATTTAGCCAAGTATGACAACTGAAGAAAGTTTTGCTCAATTTATAAGTTTCTTTCAAATATTTTAAAATGTTTGATTGTCATTTTAAACTTCTTATCCAGAAGACAGTCACTAAACTTGGTTTGCAAACCATTTTTCTAGACTGCACTAAAGATGTGTTCTGATTCTGCCTCTGTTTATCCAGACATGCAGTGAAACATCATAGGACAACCTTTCCCAGTTTGGGTTTTTCTATACATATTGATACATTCGGATCCACTGGACTGAAGAAGGTTCTTTTAAACAAAAGTATGACAATTACAGGTTTGCTCTGCTATTCACATATCAGTTCTGATAATTAAATATATATCCCATTATTATTAATAATAGATATCATCCAGTAGCCCTAACTTCTTTGAATTTGTTTAGTTTTTACATAGGCATCATTCAGGAATATCATTATATGTTCCACTAATAAATTCTATTTAAATAATTAATGTTTATAGAGTACATTTTAGGATTATAAAAAATCATTCTGTTTACTCATGTAAATTTTATTTCTATTGTTTCTTGTATTTACATACAGGTATGTATGATAGCATGTATACATACATTTGCTTAACAAAACTATACAAAATTTGACAAACAACCAGAAGAGTTTTAAAACATATTAATATTTAATCTGTCAAAAATATGCATTACATAATAACTGACAATTTAAAGTATCTACTTACCTTCCCTACCAGTTCGGAAGCATGCGCTTTGCGCATACATGCACCACTGCCGCACGCATGCACCACTGCTTTTTTACCCTCTACGCATGCGCAGAAGGCTTCGCGCATGCACAGAGGGTTAAAAACAAGAAAATGACGACATCTGGGTGGGTGGACCGGGGCGTACTAGTAGGATTTCCCCGCTGTAGCAGAGCATATTTATTTAGCTGAAACTGACAGTAACTATACTGCAGAAGCAAAACATTAGCCACATATCTGTATTCCAGGGAGAAAATACAAAAGTACACAAACTTTTAATTGAGTATTTGACTAGATTGTGCTTTCTTTGTACATGATTTGCCATTATATATTTTTTAGAATAAATCCCCAGGAATATGATAGGGAAGTCTATCAAGCTCTCTAATGCAAGACAAAATGGCATGGGACAATTCGCCGCTGCCTACTTGCATTGGCCAACTCATCCCAACCAACTTGCTGTGGCCAACTCCCCATGGGACAACTCGCCATGGCCAATTCAACAATTCAATTTATCTAAAATAATTAAATAAATAATAATAATTAAAAAGTTATTTTATTTTGCCAATCACATTTCATTTTAGCCCCCCTTTTGCACCAGTTATTTAATTATTTTATTCCATCATTTCTTTGATATTAGTGTAACTCTTGTCCTGCAGTAAGTTGTCTCACAGCAAATTGGCTGCAGCAAGTTGGCTGTGGCAAGTTGGCTGCAGCGAGTTGGCCTAGATCCAAGACAGAACCATTCCCTAATCCTTGATCTTCTGCTTAAAAGTCACTACTGCACCACAGAGATGGTGATATTGGTTGGTTGAATCAGACAACAAAGAAGTAACAAGTGCTCACTTTCAAGTAAAAAGTCCTTTGCTACTTGAGGATATTCAAAATTCTTGGATAACCTTGTAGGTCAGGGGTGTCAAACTGGCGGCCCATGGGCCGGATGCATCATGCGCAGGCCATGCCCACCCCAGCTCAGTGAATGGGAAAAACATTGTGAAACGTCATGTGACAGCAACGTGATGCCGCGAGTTTGACACCCGTGTTGTAGATGGATCAGGCTTGACTGTTGTGGCTTGTCCGCGACCCGCACAGCTAGTAGCAGATCCGGAGGACAAAGAGCCGACTGTGGCGCGGCACTATCATCCCGTGTACCTGGCACCTGAGTCTGACAGCAAGGAGGACTCAGTGCCAGAGGAGGAAGACCAGCCAGGGCCTTCTGCACCTTCTCAGCTGGTGCAGAGTGAGTCATCAGAAGAGGAGGAGCCTCTGCTGGATGCTAGGGCACGCAGAGCAGCTAGCAGACAGGAGTGGCTCTACAGACGGAGGTCTCCTCGGAGGTAGAGCTGAGGGCTAATGGGCCACGCCCTCAGGCTATTTAAGGCTGGTGCACTCGGTAGTGGTTGCTGGAAGCAACAACTGTGATCTGTTAGCACTCAAGAGTTCTTTGCATCAGCATTCCTGCTCCGAGTCCTGTATTTGGAATTATCAAGCTCCTTTGATACTGGTTTCCGGGATTCCAGCCAACTCTAGTGAGTAAAAGATAAGCACGAAGTAATTGCTAGTTTGTTTTGGACATTTAACTCTGGCTAAAAGCTCACGAAGAGAATATTGAATGTTATTCACCAAGACTTTCTTTCTGTTTGTTCCTGGACTTTAAACCCTGACTTTTTTCTAAGCCTCTTTATTAGTAAAAGCCCCTTTATTTCTTTAGCAAACAGTTGTGTGAGTGTCCTTTCTGGGGGGTTCCTGTGCTGGGACACAACATTGACAAGCACCAACCAAATACAGGATGATTGTTCAAAATATTTAGATAGGTTTGCCATGGCGTGGCTTAATTAGATAAATAATTAGCTTTCTATCTTTCTATCATTATTTCAAGACTATATGTACTGTAACAATATCTGTATCTACAGTATATATAGTAATATCCATGTACCAAGTAAGAAGCTATCTAAAGCGTTTTGAGTTTTGAATTCACTGAAGAACAAACCACCTTTGTGTTTAATTCCTTGAATAACCCTTTCGGAATTTGTTCTTATACT
This sequence comes from Diadophis punctatus similis, assembly GCA_023053685.1. Lineage (NCBI taxonomy): Eukaryota > Metazoa > Chordata > Lepidosauria > Squamata > Dipsadidae > Diadophis > Diadophis punctatus. Next base: position 13,211,202 of record JALIGW010000006.1, on the reverse strand, counting down.
AATTAATCTAGGATAGGAGAATGTTTGTATATGTATGAATTTAACTCTTTTGTTGTTGTTGTTGCACTGTATGTTCAAGAACCAGCTTAATCTGCCATAAGGCATTTTTTTTCCTATTTTTCCATAGCTTTCAACTTTTTAAATATTATTTTAATTGCTCACCTTGCTGCCTTTGGAAACAGTAACACCATTCATTGTTTGATATTAAACTGTCCTTGTAAGTGTCACAAGAATTGAAGAATGCCTTGGTGCACTGCTCATTCTTGTCAAGATATATGCTTCCAAGTTCTGATTGGTCCAAAAGTAGGTCATAGTTTGTATCAAGTCTGTTAAACATCCAGCCAAGAGAGTCCTTGCAAATTGGTAAAATGCTGGTATCAAATCCTAAGAGGCAAAGACACCAAGCAATTAATTCATTAATATAAAGCATAGCTGACACACATATCAACATAATCAATAGTATCCTTTCTACGGAAACTGTTTTATAGCATAAAATTAGATCAGGTCTGTGCTAATGGCATTTAGCAAGGGTACTAGGTGATGCAAAATTTGAATGGATTACTAAATAGCAGCAACACTAGTTATTTGCTCTAGTGCAGGGGTCCCCAAACTTGGCAACTTTAAGACTTGTGGACTTCAACTCCGAGAATTCTCCAGTCAGCAATGCTGGTTGGAGAATTCTGGGAGTTGAAGTCCACAAGTCTTAAAGTTGCCAAGTTTAAAGACCTCTGCTCTAGTGTTTGCTGTTATCCACCTGGAATTTTGCAAAGTAGATCTGGTGCTTTACTGTTACTTATTATTTTATCATTTGTTTGTTTCCCCAATTTATCATGTATCCAATTCAAACACTCTAAGTATCTACTGTGTTTCCCCGAAAATAAGACCCTGTCATATTTTTTTGAACCCTGAAATAAGCGCTTGGCCTCCTGTGGAAGAGCTTATTTGTTCATCACATTAAACTTACAGTTTTATAAAATTTGCCTATACTATGGTATAGATCAGTGATGGCAAACCTATGGCACGCGTGCCCACAGCGCCCTCTCTGATGGCACGGGAGCTGTCGCCCCAGTTCAGCTTTGCCGTGCATGAGCATGCGCTTCCCGCCGGCCAGCTGGCTTTAGGTCTCTGCCTCACATGTGCAGGACATGTGCGGGAGGCTGCGCGTGCATGCACAGGGGTGGGGCACATGCACAGGGCCCGTGCATGCATTGCATTTTAGGGGTTTGGCACACACACACGCATTCGCGCACACACACTTTGGACACTCGATATGGAAAAGGTTAGCCAACTCTGGTATAGACAGAATATACTATATTCTGTTTCCTTTCTTTGATGTTGGTTTAATGTATCAAGGATCATTTTTCTCCCCTAAACTTTTTACACCAAGGAAAAATATCAGTTACTATAAGATATACATTAACTCTTGGTTTGTATTAGTTCAAGTTCACTATATCTAGTGAAAGTATTCAAAGTATTTTCATGGCAAAGGAAAAGTTCTCCTTATATACAGTACGTAATTCCAAGAAAAAAATAAATGAGAAGATTGAAATAAGAGTTTTAATTTTAGCAGGCAAGTACAGTAGGTGCTGGCATTTTGAATCACATCACATTATGCAAATATGATACTTTTATAAGGTCAGTTGCTCTATTCTGGTTCGTACCAATTTTTAAAAAATTCTATAGATATAAAACTAATTAATGCCACAATTAGTGCAGCAACTTGGTGAATATTTCATAAAACACATCTGGTTACTATTCTGAACAAATAGTTGCTATAGATTATTAAATTTGAAAATACGCATATGGTTCATTGTTTTTCTTGAAAAAAGTTGCTAGACATAAAAATTTAATAAAGGATGTCTAGCTGCAAGAAAACACAGAATTATTTAACAATGTATAAGTTAATTAGTATGTTTATTCATTCTGTTTACGTATCTCCCTCTCTCCCTGAAACTGTATTAAAATTAATTAAATCAATTGCATTGAATATGTTTACATTTGATATTAATTTTGAAGCAAAAAGATATATTGTGCCTTGATCTGGGACATGACCCTAAACTAGACTGGTGTTGTGGTACACATTATAAATCATCCCTCCTGGCAATGACCTTATAAAAAAAATTTAATCAGGAAATGAGAACAGATTCCCAAACCAGAACAGGAGCATATTTCATACATCAAGAGCTTCAACATCTGAACTTATGTGGTTTTTTTTTAAATCACCCATATCCCTGTATGAACCTAAAAACAATGTTAACAAACAAGATAAACACAATAAATATGAAATAAAATTTTAATAAGAAATGCATCAGAATTTCACAAAAGAATGTATAGGAAGTTTTATACAGCATTTCCTACATTTCCCCCCCCCCCTCATGTTCAGTTTATATTGTATGTGCTCTGGATTATGTTAGAACAGGGATTTTCTATAGGATGAAAAACATTATTGAGCTAAGCATTTAAAAAGGAAAGAAGGTCATTAGAAAGTTTTTTAAAAAGAAAGTTTTTCATATATTTCATTGAGATAAGCTAATGCAAGTTAAAATACACAGATGTCTCTTTGGGAAAAAGCCTTGATGGGCCGGATTTAAACTATTCTTCTCTTTGTGTTGCTTTTGAAAGTGCTCGTGGGGGAGGGGCAGGAACAACATTGGGCTGGTCATAGAATAGGCCTTTTACCAATTTTATACATATATAAGGTGACCAGACGTCCCGCTTTTGGCGGAACAGACACGCTTTTCAAGCGTGTGTCCCGCGTCCCGCATTCTTTCCAAAAAGTCACGCTTTTTTGGAAAGAATGCCGAAACAGCGGGACGTCTGGTCACCTTAGAAGGGGAAGCACAAAAGAGAGGTACTACCACCGAAATAAAAACCGGAAGCAAGTCGGGCTCTTTGAAAGCAGGGGACAGCATCAGGGAAGGTTTCCCTGACGGAGGTGCCAGCTGCTTGCTGGCCTAGCATGCACAGAGGGCAAAACTCAAATGGTGGCGCCCAGGCGGGCCCGCCCCCCCGTCCCGCTTAAAAAATAAATAAATCTGGTCACCTTATAACATATAGCAACCCATTAATTTCGTTTTATTCTGTTTCCTTTCTTTCATACAAAATGCAACATTCCAGAGATTACTATGAATACCTTTGCATTTTTAGGCCTTGGCATTCCCACTATTACCCTGTTTCCCCCAAAACAAGACATCCCCTGATAATAAGCCCAATCAGGCTTTTGAGTGCATGGCAATAAGTCCAAACGCTTATTTCAGGGTTCAAAAAAATATAAGACATGGTCTTGTTTTCGGGGAAACACGGTAGCAAGTATAATGCATTATAAGAAAACTAAAATATGCCCACTGATGTAGGTAGTCTTCGACTTACAACCACAACTGAGCCCAAAATTTATGTTGCTAATATGAACCATTTGCCAAGCATCCGAATTTTGACTATGTGACCACTGGGATTCTGTAACAGTCGTAAGTGTGAAAAATGGTCATAAGTCACTTTTTTCAGTGCCATTGTAACTTAAAATGGTCACTAAATGAACTGTTGTAAGTTGAGGACCACCTGCATTCTTTTTTTTAATCTATAAAGATGATGATAAACCTCAAAGTTGCATGTATAATAAATAGGTGGCTCTACTTCTTTGTCCTTTCTTTTCAATGCCAAAAATTAAAGATGTTTTAAAAGACTAAGACAGTATAAACAATAACAAATGTCTACTTTTTTGCATAGACCGGAACAAATTATGAGAATATATACAATTTTACAAGGTTTTAAAATATTAATCAAGTTGAACAAAAGAACCATTGTTGAAAAATGAAAAATTGTTGTATCGTAACGATAATAGACTGAATATAATATAATAATAGAAAAAAAAATAAGGAAAATATTGGAAGATATAAGGAAGATAATGAAGTAAACAATAACTATATAGAATAAATGTGTTTTTGTATCACTAGGCTGTAAAAGGATAGCGTCGACGGGATGGTTGACATGTATGGTCAATGTTTTCTATTTTCAAAGATACTTGATACTTTATTTGTATATACATATGTTTACACATGTTTTTGTTTGTTTGTATGTTTGTTAGTTTTTTTTAACATAATTAATAAAGATTATTTAAAAAAAGAATAAAAGACATTTGCTACTTTACAGTAACTGAGCATAATCATGACCTTATTTTGCATTAACTACTAATTTTGAACCAAACTTTCTCCATTTACAATCAACAGCCAGAGTCTGAACTACTTACAATTTTAGTCAAGAAGTATATATCTTTTCCAGATATTGATAATCTGGAATGATTAAGTCCCAACGGGACTTTGAGAAAAGAATCTGGCATTAAATACTGATGAGCAGCGAGACCAGAAGAGGATTTAATAGCTGATGAATTGAAGCAAATTAAATCCATGAATAAAAGTCTGATGCCCTGATCACCGCCATAGCCACAGCATGTGCAACAGGGGTTAAGCGCATGAAAATGGAAGGACTTGATTCAGTTCTCAGAATAGTAACAAAATATTATATAGCTTTAAGCAAAGCACTTGTCTTATGTTCAGCCACCCATTTCTGTCAGAGAGACAAAACGATTAGCTACTCAGCACTGTTTATAGCCTGTGATTAAGGAGTAAAAATAAACATTAAAGAACAATAATAAAGACATGCACGTGTGAAGCTCTTATTTTTATCAGGAGAAAAATGCCTACATTTAAACCAAAATGTATTTGAAATTTGGGTGAAAAAAAAGAACCATAACTAGGTATACGATAGCTGGTTTTCATTAGGCTGGGATCAATTTGTCATGTTTCAAAAGGATGCTTTCATGGATATATGATGCACTTTAGACTGAGATTTTTCTGCTGCAATAGATAGATTCTTAGAAGCTCACAACATATTGCAAAACCATACATAATACTAAGTCAAAGGTTCAGAAACCTAGCAGGAAAAAAACACAGATAGAGATGAGCCGAAGAAAGGATATCTACATTATGTAAAATATCATCAAACTTTACAAAGGCTTTTCTAAATCAGAGAAAACCAGTCCTAACAAAGGAGTAAAAAGGAATTTCATCATATACACAACTCCAAAAAGTGCTTGGCAATTGCATATAAGAAAAATACAAAATATATGAATTTGGTTGTCTTCCTGAAATCAAACAAGTTGCTAGCTTGTGAAAACTGAATTAATCTGGAGACTTTCCAGCTACGAACATTGGGGTTGTTGTATATTTGTTTTTAAAATTTCCACAATAATAACCAATTGTATATACCATATTTTTCGGAGTGTAAGACGCACCAAAGTATAAGACACACCTTAGTTTTGGGGGAGGAAAACAAGGAAAAAAGGCCTCTGCCTCCCAGCAATTTGCCAAACAGCAAACAGCACAGATGATATACACTGTTTGCTGTGTATTTCTGTGCATGTGTGCTTGACCCATAGAAATAGCAAAGAATTGGAGAAATGTACATTATGGCAGTATATTAATCCCAGAAAGTTTTCTTAAATGTAATCACACTAACTCCTCCCAATTATTTAAATAGATCTACTCCAAACATGACTAAGTCAGGGTTTAATTCAGCTGCCTTATTTTAATACTAATACTTAATACTAAAACAGGACATTTCAGATTATACTTTTACAGATCTTTAAAATTGATGTGGCTTTCTGGAAGGCTTTCAACTATTTAAAAGAAGATACAATAGCACTGGGCCTCTTCAGAGCAAGCATTTATTTTAAAAAGTTTCTTCATTTTGTTAAGTTGTCTAGAACAATAATAAAGCAGTCTTTAAAAAATAAGTCTTATAATTTGAACACTCTACAAACATTTAACAAAATAACATATTAACAGAATCTGCCTCTCCCTAGGATAGAACTCACAACCTCCTGACTGTGAGGCAAGAGCTCTTTCCTCTAGGCTACAATAGCTGTAGCTTACTGTCTTGCAATTTCAACAGTTTATCTCCCAGCATTTTGTCTCATTACAGCCACCGTAGTTAGTTTCATTTTACCACATGGCTTGCAAGCCTCTGTCAGCTGTAGATCGGGAGGCAAGTAATCTCTTAGTGTGCTAATAAGGCTTCTGTTTCTGTTCTGTTTGCTGCAAAGAGGTAAATTGGCAGGCAGAGGCCAAATGGTGGGGGTGGCTGGGTGGGGCTGCATTCGATGTATAAGACGCACCCAAATTTTCACCCTCTTTTTGAGGGTAAAAAGGTGCGTCTTATACTCTGAAAAATACGGTAATCAATAATTGCAATGAGCAACATTGATAAAGCTTGTTTTTGATTAAAATGGTTTTCATGGTACATCGGTTTTCCTCACTTAGCATAACTTCAATTTTAGATGCAGATAATCAGTAAAAATGCAAGCAATTTTAGTTTTTATTATATTCAATAATAAAGAGCGGATTTGCCTTCCGCTCTTCCCCAAAGTTCTTTAAATTAAATGCCTTCTAATCTGGAGGCTCATTTTCCAGTATGGTATCTACACTGTCATGGCTATAAATATGTACTTGGCTTTCTTGGAAGAATATTGGATTGGATTGTTGTTTCCTTGTGGAGAGTATAGGAATTTTTAAAGTATTATATTGTGTTTTTAATTCTGTTTTTTAAATGTTTTTTAATATAAATTTTATTTGTATCCCTGTTAGCCGCTCAGAGTCCCTGCGAGATTGAGCGGCATATAAATACAAAAATAAATAAATAAATAAACAAATAAACAAACAAACAAACAAACAAAGTTCCTTTTCCATGATTCACCACAATTTGGGATGAAATTTTTGGGGGAGGGGGAGTCTACATTCGACATTAGAACTCATGCCATCATTGAACCAACTTCTTCACCATTACAGAGTAGCAATCCATGAAAAGGCCTGAATCAAAACTTAGTCTATATAATATGGTTTGTTTTAAAAAAGAAGGTCATAGTTATTTTTAAATAATGAGAGATATGAAGACCGCTTTCATTTTGTTCTATCCTTGTAAGCAGCACCGAGAGTAAATTGGGCAGCCAGATATATTTTCTTAATAAAAATAAATAAATAAGTTTGGAACAGAAATTAGTCTGCTCAATTCTCCCGCTTGATATCATGTTCAAATATTCCCTTTCCTGCCTATAGAATAATATAAACCTGGATCCTATGTGTACTCATCTAACTACTACTGCCGATACTGCTGAATTATAATGCAATGTATAAATTATATATGCACCATTGCAATCTCACGAATAAATAATATACAGTTAAAATAATAGAACGTATAACTAATGCACATTTGTACAAACAAGTACCTGAAATTAAACTGACATGAACAAATATTCAGAATATTTAAAAATGTAAATAATGACATTAACAAGGAAAGCATTTAACAGCTGGCACCTATTAAATAACAGACAGAAACTGGCTTGTTGTGTTATTGAAGAGTCCATTTTAATGCTTGCAAACTCTGCTAGGTAGGTTTTCTCTGTAGGCTTCCTAACTTTCCTCAATAGGAAACCACTTTCACTGTTCATAATCTCATAAACATAGCCTAGAAATAACTACAAATTCTGCTAATTTTCTGCTTTATTTGTTTCTCTTTTTTTTTTTAAAAAAATAGTTTTTATTAAGTTATTTACATTTAAAAACAAACAAACATACAAAACAAAAAAAAGAACATTATGACATTAAGAAGTACAATATAAACATTTACAAAACATAAAAAACGCATACAGTTATAGAGCTGTTAATTTCTATAATTTGTTCTACGGCGAGTATATGTTAGCGATATATTTTTATGTATTTTCCAACTTTTATCTTGTCTTTTATGTGATAAATTTTATAAATCAATCGTGTTAATAGTAATATTAACAATAGTATTAATAATAGTACAACGATAGTGATATTGATGATAGTATTGATAATAATGATAATAGTTCATAAGAAATAAGGCACTTTCAAATTTGTAAAATCATAGTATACATATATATTATTATAATATAACTATTTTCTCTATTAATTCCTTATTCTAATTTCTATGTGTCTTATTTAACTTATATTTACATTTATTACATTGATGATATTTGTTTTCGTTTTTCGTACCAATTGTAAAATAAATTCCAAATTTCATAATAGTCGGAGTCTTCCTTTCCTTTCAATTCCATAGTTAACTTATCCGCTTCGGCACAATCCAAAATTTTTCTGATTACACTGCTTTCCTCGGGAATATCATTTAATTTCCAATTTTGTGCTATCGTTATTCTTGCCGCTGTTAGTATATGTAAAATGATATAGTAGTGTTTTTTTTTCCATTTTTTGGTTGATGATTCCCAATAAGAAGATTTCCGGTTTAATATCTAAGTCTTGTTGTGTGATTTCTGTTAACCAGTTTTTGATTTTATTCCAGAAGAGTTTGATTTTTGGACAGGTCCACCACATATGATAATAAGATCCAGTTTTACACTGACATCTCCAACAATTTGGTGGTAGATTTTTATACATTCTTGCCAATCTCGCTGGAGGGAGGTGCCATCTATAGAATAGTTTATAATAATTTTCTTTGTATGAGACTGATTTTGTGATTTTGTAGTTCTGATTCCATATTTTTTCCCATTGATTAATTGGTATTTCATGTCCAAAATTTTTCGTCCAGCTTATCATATTTCCCTTTATTATATCTTTCTGTGTTTTGTTTTTTAGAAGAAATTTATATATTTTAGTTATTGCTTTTTGTTCCTGGTCTAATAAGATTTTATCTAATTCTGATTTATTTTTTTGTATTCCATATTTTCTCTTGTCGTTTTCTAATCTGTTCTTAATTTGAAAGTATGGCCACCAGTCAATCTTAATTCCTCCCTGTTCTAATTTTGATATAGATTTTAAGGCTCCTCCTTCTTCCAGTATTTCTTCGTATGTAACCATTTTTTCCAGGTTTGTTGTGTTTGGGTAAGTAATGGCTTCCATGCCAGAGAACCAGGGTGGTATCTTAGTATAATATTGTTTTTTGATTCTAAGCCAGATTCCTAATAGGGAGTCTCTGATTTTATGTCTTTTAAAATATGAGTGTGTTTTATGTTTATCATCCCAGAGGAATCCATGCCACCCTACATGTAAGTCATAACCTTCTAATACCAGTAAGCGTCTATTTTTGATTTGTATCCATTCCTTTATCCATGTTAAAGCAGATGCTTGATAATATAATTCAAAGTCTGGCAGTCCGAACCCTCCCTGATTTCTATTTTGTTGTAAATATTTTAATTTGATTCTTGGTTTTTTCCCGGCCCATATAAATTTGGTTAGTATTTTATTTAATTTTTCAAAATATTTTTTCTCTAATTTGATTGGTATAGTCTGAAATAAGTATAAAATTTGAGGTAGTATTGACATTTTAATCGCTGCAATTCTGCCTATTAGAGATATTTGTAATTTGTTCCAGTTATCTAGTTTCTTTTCAATTTGTTTTAAAATTCCCATATAGTTTTCTTCTTTTATTGTTGTGCATTTCGCTGACAGGTTGATTCCTAAATATTTTATTTTCTTTACAATTTGTATTTCTAATTTCCTTTCTAATTCCTTATTTTGTGTATCTGTCAGATTTTTGGTTATTATTTTAGTTTTTTGTTTGTTAATTTTTAGACCTGCTACTTTCCCAAATTCATTAATTTCTTTTAGTAAAATTGATCCTACCTCTAGAGGTTCTTCTATATTGAAAACCATGTCATCTGCGAATGCCTGCAATTTATATTCCTGTTCTTTTATCTTGAGTCCTTTTATTTCTTTGTTTTCCCTTACCTTTTGTAATAATGATTCCAATGATAATATAAATAATAAAGGGGAGAGAGGACAGCCTTGTCGAACTCCCTTTTCTATATTAAAATTTTTTGTAGTTTCTCCATTGATGAGGATTTTTGCAGTTTGTTTTGAATATATTGCTTTAATTGTTCTTATGTAGTTTTCTCCAAAATTCATTTTATCTAATTGATTTGTTATGAAGTCCCAGTTTAAATTATCAAATGCCTTTTGGGCATCTAGGAATATGAGTGCCATGGATTCCCCTGGATGAGTCTCGTAATATTCTAAAATGTTTATAATTGTTCTGATATTGTTTTTGATATGTCTATTTGGTAAAAAACCATTTTGATCTGAGTGTATAATTTTAGTAAGCGTTTTTTTAAGTCTTTCCGCCATTATGGAGGCAAAGATTTTATAATCTGAGTTCAACAGCGAGATTGGCCTGTAACTCTGGATCTTATGTTTCGTATTGGTGTCTTTGGGGATGATTGTTATTAGTGCCTCTGTCCATGAGTCTGGAATTGCTCCTTTTTTTAGTACTTCATTGTATGTAATTAATTGTATACTTTTTAAAATCGTTTGTAATTCTTTATAATACTCTGCTGGAATACCATCCGGTCCTGGGGTTTTGTTATTTTTTTGGTTCTTTATTGCTTTTTCTAATTCAATCAGTGTTATTTCTTCGTCCATCTTATTTTTAATATCCTCTGGTAATTGCGCTATACTAGAATTTTTTAAATAGTCTTGTATATTTTGGATTTGTATAGTATCTTTGCTGTATAGTTCTCTATAATATTCTCATGCTATTTCTTTTTTTTCTTCTATTGCCAACTGCATTTTACCTAGCGAATCCTCTAGTTGTTGTATTGTTTTTTTTCCTTTTCTTTTCTTAATTTATAAGCCAGCCATCTACCTGGTTTGTTAGCATGTTCAAAATGGTTCTGTTTGGCTGACTTAATTTTTAATGCGATTTCTTCTTGTGTTATCAGGTTTATTTTGTGTTTAATTAATTCCTTTTCTTCTTTTATTTCCTTATCTTGTGATGTCTCTTGTAATTTGTGTTCTAATTCCCCTATCCTGTTTTGTAAATCCTTAATCTGTTTATTTTTATTTTTATTTTTTTAATAGAGTAAGCAATAGATAGTCCTCTTACATATGCTTTCATAGTGTCCCAAATGTTTTGTATAGATGTATCTTCGTTCCAATTCTCCTGTAGAAAGAAAGTTAGTTCTTTCTCCATATATTGTTTAAATTCTTTTTCTTTTATTATTTTCTGGTTCATCATCCATCTCCTTCTTGTCTTATTTATTCCTCTCATTGTAATTACTATGGGATTGTGGTCCGCCCACGTATTTGGTTCTATTTCTACACTCTCTATTTTAATAATTGGTTCTATATTTGACCAGGCCATATCAAGTCTGGACCAGGATTGATGTGGGTTTGAAAAGTATGTATATTGGTTTTGTTTCTGGTGTCTTTCTCTCCATATATCTTTTATTTTAAATTCATTCACGATTTCAAAGAAATTTTTGGGTAAAATTTTTCTTTCAGAATTTTTTTTTGATCCCGGTTTATAATCTTCTTTGGCATCTACTACTGCATTGAAGTCACCAATTATACAGATGTTTTCTCTCTCTAATTTTATAATTTGTTGATATAATTTAGTATAGAATTCTTTTTGTCCATTATTAGGAGCGTATATGGCTATTAATAATATTTTAGTTTTATCAATTGTGATTTCTACCATAAGTATTCTTCCTTCTGTGTCTCTATATATTTGTTTGGGGCTTAACCAGTTTTTGATATATAGTGCTATTCCTTTTTTCCTTGAGTCAGCTAAGGATGTGAAAAGATTACCTATCTTGGGCTGCTGTAATAACTTATACTCTTCTTTTTTAATGTGAACTTCTTGTAAACATGTGATATCTGAACCTTGTTTCTGTAGTCTATTGAGTATTTGTCTTCTTTTTATTGGTGAATTGATTCCATTTATGTTAACTGAAAATATTTTGATTTGATTTTGCATTTTATTTTTTACTTGTTGCTCTTGTTTGTCTCACAGTTCTTATTTCTTTTGTTTTCATTCTCTTATCTCCCTCTCTCTCTTGTCTTTTCATTCTCTCCATTTCTTCCAACATTTCTTTTTCTTCCTGACTTTGTCCCTCACCCTCTACACTGCTCTCTCCTTCTTTTTCTAAATATGTTTCAATAAATTGGTCTGCCTCTTCCATTGTTTCTATCTTTATTTTTTTCCCTTTCCAAGTCACCAGGATTCCTTCCGGAATCAACCATCTAAAAGGAATTTCTTGTCTTATTAGTTTTGCAGTGCAGTATTGTAGGTCCCTTCTCTTTTCTCTTATTCGTTTGGGAATTTGTTTTAATACATTAATTTCTCTTTCCTTATGTAGTATTTGTTCTGTTCTCGTAGTTTTATAGATTTCATCTCTTATTGCTTTTTTTGTGAATCGTACATGTACCTCCCTGGGTAACTTGTGTCTTTTGGCAAAGTTTGTTTGTACTCTGTAAATTTCATCTATATGTCTATTTATTTCTTCTTTTTCTACCTGTAGAGCTTCTGCTAGTATTTCTGCTACCTGATCACGCAACTCCTCCTCTTTCACCTCTGGTATATTTTGAAACCTAAGGTAGAATGCTGATTTCTCCATTTCGAGAAGGGCAATGGCCCCTTCCAATTCTTTGTTTTTGGTTTTTAGTGATTCTTCCGTTTCCTCTATTTTTTTATCAGTTATGTCGGTTTTTTCCTCTAAATATTTTATTTGTTGTTCATGTTTTGCTACTACTCCCTGAATTACCTCCATTCTATTATCTAATTTTTTGATGTTTCCCTTAACTTCTTCAAAATTTTCATTAGTCTGCTCCTGATTATTAAATATTGTTTGTTGCATTTTTACCATTGTTTCTTGCTGTGTCATCATGAATTCTTGTATTCTGTCTAGTGTGGCCTGCATGGTATGTAGTGATGGTGTTTGTCCTTGTTTTTCAGTAGTTGCCATTTCTGTGATCAGTTTTTGCCCTGTCGCTGAAGGTGTTACTGGGATTGGTTTCTTAATTGGTTTGGTTACAGTAGTTGTTGTTGACATGATCACTCTGCTGAAAAAGTTATTCCACACTTTCATATATTTTTCCCTCTTCTTATCGTTATACTTTCTCTATAATCGGTATACTTAGAGTAAGAAGTAGAGGGTAAAAAATTAAACTAGCTATTAAAGAGTGAGAAAGGGGGGTATGAAATGGAGTAAAGGATTCTAGAGTTTAAGAAAATCCAAGGGAGGTCAGAAATTCATTAAGGTACAATAAAGGAAAGTATTGGAGAATATTATTCGTATTTTGAGATAGGGAGATAAGAAAGAAGGATTAATTGTTAATCATTTGAACGTCAATTTTCTGTTTTTGAAAAAAAAAACTGTCAAGAGCTTATTATTATTGTTATTGTTATTATATTCCCTCCCCTTCTTTTTTTTTAACTTATCTTATCAAAAATATTTACTAACAATTTCTATCTTTGTAAGTTCACAATCTAAACAGTCTAAATAGTTTAGTATTCAGTAATCATAGGAAAAGAAAAAAGAAGAGAAGAGAGAAAAAAAATATCTATATAAATATATAAGTTCACTTAATTCAGTATCATAATATAAATTGTTATTAATATCTTTAAGAATCTTATTTCTTACTTTCCGTAAAAAAGAAAACTAATATATAATAATAACAGTGATAGTTAATTATTTAGGTATCCACGTATTACAATTTTTAACTTTAATAATTTTGATAACTATATGTTAAAGTTTAAATATCAGTATATTACTAAATCAATATTACTAAATCAATATATAAATTAAAGTTTTCAATTTCAAGTTGATCTGGTATCGTATATTATATCTTACAAGTGTCTTTTTGGGAAGGAGTCTTCAATCTTCTATTTCTGTTTTACAATCTATACAAGATGTCTGCGTTCAGGAAGATTGCTTTGTCACTGTTCTTTCTCCCCTTTTTTTCCCCCCCCTCCTCCTTTTATTTCATAGTATTTCTAATGTGATCTTCTCGTAAGTTCCTTTTTCCACTCTCAACTGTTTTTCCCGTGGTCCCGTAGATCTGTAGCTCTTTTGGATCGTATCCCTTTAAAGCAGTCTGTTAATTTTGTTTTATTCGTCTCGCCTTTCGCTCCTTTCCGCTAAGGCGCCGCTAAGTTCTTTTTTTTGGAGGCTCAATTGTCCTTCGAGGGTGCCGATCGTTCTCTTCTATTTTAGAATGTTCTCCGAAAATCAAAAATTGTAATCCAATTTGATCCGATGTTTCCAATGATTCACCAATATTTTGCCGTTCCTCTATCTCTCTCCTTCCTTGCTGTATGCTCAGGCGGCCATGCCTCTGGACCAGCGTGGTTTGCTGGTTTCTTCTTCGCTCAAATTTGGGGCTTCCATCTGCTTCGGCGGGGGTTTGCACCTCCTCCCGTCTCGCCCGATGTTCCCCTTCCTCGCGCTAACCCCTTCGAGGCTCCACGCTGCGAATTTTCGGCAGTCTGAGCGAAGAAAGTCGAGCTAAGTTGCAGCGGTTTGCCTCTCAGCTTCGCTCCGCCATGGCCCCGCCCCCGGAAGTCTGCTTTATTTGTTTCTCTGTTATGACAGCACCATTTAACAGCTGTATGCTACCATATGCTACTGATTACCTATCTGCCCCTTCACTCAAGTTCTATCCCGTGCTTTCTGAGAGAAAAGCGACGTTCATCTGTGAAATCAATTCTACCTACCGTATTTTTCGGAGTATAAGACGCACCTTTTTCCTCCTTAAAAGTGGCTGAAAATTTGGGTGCGTCTTATACTTCAAATGTAGCTTTTTTTCCAGCCCTAACGAGGTGCTAACAGATCTTCCCAGCTCTTACCTTGCAGGCTTTTTCATTGTTACTCTCTCCAAAGAATGTTTTTCCAGCCCTAAGTCTTTGCAGAATTTTTTTTCATTGCTCTACTTGCTCCGAATAAGTTTTTTTCTAGCCCTAACCAGTTGCTAACGATCTTCCCAGCTCTAACTGGCTTGCAGGCTCTTTCATTGTTACTCTCTCAGAAGAAGGTTTTTTTGTGCTGAAGCTGACCAGACTAAGGATGCTAGCCAGATGAATACCTGGTAGGCAGATTGTTTTCCCCTATTTTCCTCCCCAAAAACTAAGGTGCGTCTTATACTCCGGTGCGTCTTATACTCCGAAAAATACGGTAATATAATTCCATACTTCAAAAATTGGAGTTCTTCCCACAGAGTTGATATTTGTAAAATATAAATGTTGCGTCTCCAGCAGCGATTGGTTGAATCGGATTCAACCAATAGGAGGGGCCGCTTGCTCTCTCCAACGCTGCTGGAGACGCAACAATAAATAATTATGCTTGTGCAAAATCCCATTTCCATGTTATGTATGTGTAAAATGTATAAACCTATCATACATAAAATCCCATTCCTATTTTATGCACATGTACAATATGCATACAATATACATACATACATAAAATCACATTCAGCTTAATGGACATGCTGCTTTGACAGACATTAATTAATTAATTAATAACACTGTAAGCAAAGTGCTATATGCTAGGTTGAAAAGGCCTAGCCGTTTATTAATTAATTAATTAAAATTAATTCATCACATTTGTAAGTGTGCAGAATTTGTTGATAAATCTAGGTGCATATTGTTCCATGCTAATACATACACGTGTTTCTATTATCTACAGGGCAACATTCTAAGAACATGAATTTATCAAAGACATCCTAGAACAGTGATGGCGAACCTATGGCACGCGTGCCACAGGTGGCACGCGGAGCCATATCTGCCGGCACGCGAGCCGTTGCCCTAGCTCAACTCCAGCATGCATGTGCGTGCCAGCCAGCTGATTTTTGGCTTGTGTGGAGGCTCTGTGAGGGCAGTTTAGGTTTCCAGAGGGCTTCCAGGGGGGTGTTTTCGCCCTCCCTAGGCTCCAGGGAAGCCTCTGGAGCCTGGGGAGGGCGAAAAACGGGCCTACCAGGCCCACCGGAAGTCGGGAAATGGGCCATTTCCAGCCTCCAGAGGGCCTCTGTGGGGGCGGGAAAGGCCGTTTTCACCCTCCCCAGGCATTGAATTATGGGTGTGGGCACTCACACATGCATGACAGTGCGTGCGCGCGCTTTTTTGGCACCCGAGGGAAAAAAGGTTCGCCATCACTGTCCTAGAAAGTGTTTAGGAAATAAAGTTTGAAGCTTAATGAAAAGCAAAATCCCTTCTAAATTAGAAATTCTTCCAGAGACATATTAAAGATTGTTAAGTGCTTACTGCTTCTTTCAGGCCTTTGCAAAAGCCTGGCTCGCTTCTGAATGCCACTTTCATGAAGTGCCTTGAACCAGTCTCGCAATCTACTTGCAACTTCTCTGAACTCCAAGTCACCACACGCTGAAAAGCAAAATAAAAAGTCCTTTAATCTCCACAGGCTGCCTAAAAATTACATCTTTCATATTGTAAATAAATGTAAAGTAGCAACAGGCAATCGTTTTGTTATGACTTCCATTTCCTTTTTCTTTTTCTATAATTTTTTTTTAAAAAAATTAATTTACATAAGGCCTTTGAAAAGTTTTATTTGCAATTTATTCCTTTATAAATTATTTATAATCCTTTAAAATTACATAATAAACCCATAAGAAGAGTCTTATTGAATCTGCCTAGTTTTCTATCTCATTCAAATTTCCATGTCACATAGTGGCCAACTGGATATATTTGGAAAGCACATGGCCACTGATTACAATCACTGGCGGTGAATTCACCAATTTAGCTATGTTGATGAGATAGGAATTTATTCCTACCGAGGCGATAATAGATCTTGTTCCCTTGAAGTCATCCTTACGTAGAAAATGAAACCGAGATTTAATTCTAATTAACAAAATATTTATTTCAGTATAAAAGTAACAAAACATAAATCTTAATTAAGCTACATTGTCCCAGTCAAGAATTCACATCTGCCTCGGATGGGGGCTTGCAGGAGAAGAAGAGAAGAGGAGGAGACAAACTCCTGGAATGCACACATGCGCAGAAACACATATCACATGTCTGCTTGATTAGAAAAATACAGTAGATCTAGAAATACAGTAGAAGACTAAGAAATATAGCACAGAGGCTCAACTGGCAGTATATTCATATCGTGACATATGTGCTATGCGGTAGAAAACTCTTTTTGTCTATCAAACTCTCTATTTGATTTCAATGAAACTCAAGTCTTATGAAAAAGAGATTAAAATCTGCTATTTAAACTAAACGTTATTTTCAGATCTATATCGTATTTCCCAAAAATTTTCCCTCCAAGATCTATAGTTATGGAACTTTCAAAATCTCAGAGCAAAAGTATTATGTGTCTCTGATTATAGTTGGTTCTCACTGACATAATCATACAAATGATATAAATTAACTGTTCTACAGGCAGGTACTGCTGAAATCATGATAAAGCAAAGAAGATCTAATAAGTATCTTAATAGGTTTTCACCTTGGTGACCCCTTGTGTATTTGAAACATTATGAATAAATGAAGATATTATATTGATGTATTAACCACAATACAACATTTTTATAATTTGAATGCTAGAATAATATATAACAAAGTTTCTATGTTTTTGCCACATACAAGAAACTTTATAAATTATAATAATAAATTATACATAAAGTATAATTATAATAATAAATTAACGGATCTATCAAAAAACTACTGACCATTACAGACCTGTGTTTTCTTCCTACTAGTTCTAGCTAAGCTTTTGCTGCTGTCAAGAGTACTTGTATTTGTTTATTTGACAAGCATATATGATTATAAGCAAAGTATAAACAGTAAAACATGATAGAATATATATGTAATAGTACAAGCATGAATAAGAGTAAAAGAGGTATGAATATATAGGTACATTAGGACAGGAACGGTAGGCAATTAACGGTAGTTAATTCATTTCCAGTTGCTAAAGAGTATTGAACTAAATTGGTAAAAGTATGTTCAGATTCCGGGTAACACAAACCTTCTAACACTTTAAAGGATATTTTTAAAATCTATTTCCCCCCCAACAAACAAAAGAAAAATGCACACGCTACAACAATTAGGAGCAACTTAGTTTAATTTGGAAGGAGATACTATGGCAATACTCTTGTCTTCCAGTTATATAACATCATACTGTTTGTTTTAGATGTGATGAACACAGGAAGATGATGAAGTGAAAATCATAAAATTATATTGAATGTACAGAGCAACTGACTATGGCTGGTATCTGTATAAAAAACAAGACAAACCTGAAAGTTAGGAATAATATTAGGAATAGATTAGATGACTATTTAAACTATTTAAGAGAAAAACCATATTGACACTACTGGCTCCACATTGCCTAATTATAGCTATAGAGATTGCTAAATATGTGATATTAAATAATTCAGTTAAGTTCTTGGGCTCTGCTACTGCCAAAATGCCAGGTTGAGTTTGCAGTTTACTAAGGATTACATCTAGCGAGGTACTCTAATTGCAGAGTTTTCTTCTTAAAATGAAAAAAAATATTTGTATTCTCATGAAGGCATGTTTCTTATTAATCCTTAAATTATATAGTACATATTGGTGTGCATTGATTTAAAATAGGTCAAGATGAGGTACTATATTTTTCAGACTATAAGACGCACCGGAATATAAGACGCACCTTAGTTTTTTGGGAGGAAAATAAGAAAATAACTGATTGGCGGGTGGATCAACCTCCCGGAATACCCCAATCAGCTGTTCCCAGAGGTGAATTTTAGCAACAGGTTAATTGGTTGTGAGGTCTGCTCCTTGCTTTTTTTTCTGCCTCTGAAACTTCCATTTCATAGACTTTTTTTTCTGAAGCTCCGTTTCAGAGGCTTTTTTTCTGAAGCTCCGTTTCAGAGGCTTTTTTCAGCCTCTGAAACCTCCATTACAGAGACTTTTTTTTCTGAAGCTTCGTTTCAGAGGCTTTTTTCCTGAAGCTCCATTTCAGAGTCTGAAGCTCCATTTCAGAGGCTTTTTTTCCTGAAGCTCCATTTCAGAGTCTGAAGCTCCGTTTCAAAGGTTTTTTTTTCTGAAGCTCCGTTTCAGTGTCTGAAGCTTTGAAGCTCCATTTCAGAGGCTTGAAGCTCCATTTTTCAGCCTCTGAAACCTCCATTTGAGAGGCTGGGCGGGGCTACATTCAGAGTATAAGACGCACCCAGATTTTCACCCTCTTCTTTTGGGGAAAAATGTGCGTCTTATACTCTGAAAAATACGGTAATTCAGATTGATATTTGAACCAACAGGTTGACAGATGAATCTTTAATGACAAAGACAGACAGTAAAGGTTCTGGAAGGTTATACAGTAATAAAAAATAAATCAGATGAATCCACTCAGGAACCTGCCAAGAAGTGCTTTCCTTTTGGTGTAATACTGAGTCGTGCTCTTACAAGCAATTCTAGCATCCACTAAAATAATAAGTATGGATAAATAAAGTTCCCAGTTCAAATGTATTTTAGTTGACCATCTTAAAAGTCTAGAAGATGACTAGGTACATAAAAATAACATATTTAACCAGTATGGGGGGAATCGTTCATACATGTCCTGTAAATTATTTTGGTAATGTATAAATGCAAAATGGAACCAACTGCTGAATTTGATTTCACATTAATTAATTTGGAGTTGGCATTTGAACATACAGAAATATACTGATTAGAGTCAGAATGTTTGGAATTGCATATTTTCCTTTATTGCTTTAATTTTCAGTGCAAAATCTAATTATATTATTTCATACTATTTGAGCTGTGGTGGCGCAGTGGTTAGAGTGCAGTACTGCAGGCTACTTCTGCTGATCACCAGCTGCCAGCAGTTTGGCAGATCGAATCTCACCAGGTTCAAGGTCGACTCAGCCTTCCATCCTTCGGAGTTCGGTAAAATGAGGACCCAGATTGTTGGGGGAAATATGCTGACTTTTTAAACCGCTTAGAGAGGGCTGTAAAGCACTATGAAGCAGTATATAAGTCTAAGTGCTATTGCTATTATGGACTCATGAAAGCATGTATGAAACAATGTCTAACGTTTTTCATGTAAAATATGCATCTAACAAAGCATTGCAGGTTATAAGATCAGTCATTTCATTTGAATAATATAAGATGCTTCAAATTAAAAACAAAAACTTGACTGTTGTCTCAAAAGAAGCTCAGTAGATATAGAATTTTAGATGTCTATGAGTGCATAATAGCTGAAAGAACATTTACCTTAAATAGAAAGCACGTCTTTAAGTGATTCTGTTCAAAACTTACAGCTCTTCCAGTTGTCAAATAATCTGGCAAAATTCTACACAGCACAATGCTATAGCATTCTATACATACTATTAACAGCAGAAAACATATAATTGCATCCTGAGAGCAAGGCCAATTGTTTTCAGAGCCCAACTATACAAATGAAATAGAATTGTTCTTGAAGAGTGAACCACTTCCTAATTCACACAGAAAAATAATTTGAAACTGATAAACATCAAGCATCAGAAATTTAAGGCAAGAAATTTAAGAAAATGCTTTTACAAAGAATTTTAACCTAGCCTCCCTGTGTTGCAACATTTTCTATGATAGGGATGTATGTGAAATAACGTGAAAGCATGGGATCTACATACTATATACTGAATTGGTAAGATTTTTTTAGTAAACCTGTGCCATGTGGTTCATAATTCATCACGTAGCTAGTGGTGATTTGTTGGCCTGAAAACTTTAAAGCAAAGATATTGTCTGAGCTTGAGAATTTTCCATGTTAAATTTTTTTTGGTCTTTTAACTTAATTATTTCTGTTAAAGGCAGAAAAAATGTACCGTATTTTTCAGAGTATAAGACGCACCTTTTTACCCTCAAAAAGAGGGTGAAAACTTGGGTGCGTCTTATACACCGAATGTAGCCCCACCCAGCTACCCCCACCCTTTGGCCTCTGCCTGCCAGCAATTTACCTCTTTGCAGCAAACAGGGAAAAGCCTGATTAGCACAAGAAGAGATTATCTGCCTCCCGACCTATAGCTGACTGAGGCTTGGAAGCCACGTGGTAAAATGAAACTAACTACGGTGGCTGTAATGAGACAAATTGCTGGGAGATAAACTGCTGGCAATGTTAGACTGCTGAAATTGCAGAGAAGTAAGCTATAGCTGCCATGGCCTAGAGGTAGAGCTCTTGTCTCACAATCAGGAGGTTGTGAGTTCTATCCTAGGTAGAGGCAGATTCTGTTAATATGTTATTTTGTTAAATGTTTGTAGAGTGTTCAAATTATTAGACTTATTTTTTAAAGACTGCTTTATTATTGTTCTAAATAACTT
This sequence comes from Diadophis punctatus similis, assembly GCA_023053685.1. NCBI lineage: Eukaryota > Metazoa > Chordata > Lepidosauria > Squamata > Dipsadidae > Diadophis > Diadophis punctatus. Next base: position 13,190,121 of record JALIGW010000006.1, on the reverse strand, counting down.
AACAAAATAAAGAAGCTTTTTAAAATAAATGCTTGCTCTGAAGAGGCCCAGTGCTATTGTATCTTCTTTTAAATAGCAGAGAATACTTCCAGAAAGCCACATCAATTTTAAAGATCTGTAAAAGTACAATCTGAAATGTCTTGTTTTAGTATTATTAGTATTAAGTATTAGTATTAAAATAAGGCAGCAGAGTTAATGACTTAGTCATGTTTGGAGTAGATCTATTTAAATAATTGGGAGGAGTTAGTGTGATTACATTTAAGAAAACTTTCTGGGATGAATATACTGCCATAATGTACATTTCTCCAATTCTTTGCAATTTCTATGGGTCAGGCACACATGCACAGAAATACACAGCAAACAGTGTATATCATCTGTGCTGTTTGCTGTTTGGCAAATTTCTGGGAGGCAGAGGCCTTTTTTCCTTGTTTTCCTCCCCCAAAACTAAGGTGCGTCTTATACTGCGGTGCGTCTTATACTCCGAAAAATACAGTACATGTATTTTTTTTTAATGTTGAGAAGTGAAAAACAAACAGGAAAGCCACTATCTTCCCTAAAAGGAAAGCCAGATGAGAATAGATAGCTAAATAAGAGCAAGATAAAAGGATATTACAACTATGATAGTGTGGTTTTCAGAAGTACTATATTGCTGAGACCAGTTCAAAGATGCTTCTTATTCATATACTGTATATGAATAGCAAAGATAGTTGGTGGGTTGTAGAGATAACTGTTATTCCAGTTATCAGAATTCATGCTTGTCTTTGCCAGTGAATGTTAACAAGAGATCCACATGGATGCTATAGTACAGGGGTGCAAAACTCAAGGCCCAGGGGCCAGATCCGGCCCACGGGGTACTTAGATCTGGCCCGCAGGGCTGCCCTGGAAACAGTGAAGGGTTAGGGAGCTCCATTTTCACTGGCAGAGGGTTGCAGGTGGCCATGGCAGCCAAAAATGGAGCTCAGGAGCCTGTTTTCACTGGCAGAATGCTTGCGCTGCTACAGGCGCCCCCAACAGGAGTGACATCGATCTGGCCATGCCCATCATGCCCGCACCCACCCTGGTCCCCCGAGGTCAAACACAATCCTGATGCGGCCCTCAATGAAATAGAGTTTGACACCCCTGCTATAGTATGTTAAGGAGTCTAAGGGAATAAATAACACTAAATTTTAGGTCTTACAGATATCATTTATTTTATAAAGTCATCCAACATTCGATATGACACTGTGAAAAGTATACTTAAATGATTAGTTTGAAAAGTGGTTACAAAATTTTGCCTATCTCTTGTCCTGGAAAATTGATGGAAAGTGTTCCAACCTTGATTATTTCATTATTTTGTTTACTTTCTCTTTTTATCAGTTTGAATTAAAGTACTTGAAAAAAGCAGAATTCTTCCATCGCACCATAGTTTTGCTCAGTTTTCATAAATTAGTGCCTTCGGCCAGTTCTTCTCTCCTTGATTAGTTTCTGTCCATTGTTTCTTGTATTGCCTTCTGGTGCTTTGGAAAATAAATTGATCCCCCCCCTTTGTGGCAGCCCCACAAATATTGGAACACTGCTATCATGTCACTTCTAGTCTTTATTTTCATTAAATAAACCCAATTCCTGAAACCTTTGTTTACACGTTTTAACCTGTAGCCCCCTAATCATCTTGATTGTTCTTTTCTACAGTTTTTCCAGAGTCTTTACATATTTTTATAGTATGATGACCAAAACTGAATGCAGTATTCTTAATGTGGTCTTATAAGGCTTTATAAAGTGGTACTAATACTTCATGTGATCTTGATTCTACCCCTCTGTTAATGCAACCTAGAAGTGTGTTGGCTTTTTTGACTGCTTCTGCACACTGTTGGCTCATATTTAAGTGATTGGCCACCTGGACTACAAGATCCTTCTCACAGTTACTGCTATTGAGCCAGGTTTCACCTTATCTGTACCTGTACATTTGATTTTTCTTGCCTAAGTATAAAACCTTAATTTTCTCTACATTGAATTTCATTTTGTTAGATAGGGGCCAGTGTTCAACACTGTCAGGATCTATATGGATCTTGAGCCTATCTTCTGGAGTGTTGGATATTTTTGCCAGTTTAGAGTCATCTGCAAATTTGTTGAGTTTCTCTTCCACTGTATTCCCTCATCTATATAGTTTATGTAGATGTTGAAAAGTAGTGGACCTTAAACCCACTTCTTCCTTTCTTCCATGTAGACGTAGTTCCATTAAGGACTTCACATTGAATGTGATTTGTCAGCTAATTTGGTGGTCATGCTGCCTATCCCACATTATTTTAGCTCATCAAGAAGTGGGTTGTGGTCTACTTTGTCAAATGCCTTACTGAAATCCATGTATACTATGTCCATTACATTTTGTTGGTCACCTAATTTAGTCACTTTATCAAAGAATGAAATAAGATTTGTTTGGCATGATCTGTTTTTGACAAACCCATGTTGACTTCTACCGGTAGTTATAAGTTACTTTCTTTGCTTCTAGGTGTTTGCAGATCTGTTGATTATCTTTTTTAGGATCTTCCCAGGTATTGATGTCAGGCGGATTGGTCTCGAGTTTCCTGGATCTGTTTTTTTCTCCCCCTTTTTTAAAGATGGGAACCACATCAGTTCTTTGGCAGTCCTCTGGTAGTTCCCCAGTGCTCCAGGAGCTTTGAAAAATATGGTTCAATGGTTCAGAGGTCACATCTGCCAGTTCTTTCAGAACTCTGGGATGTAATCCATCAGCTGCCGGTGATCTGAACTTATCTGAAGTGGTGCAGTGGTTAAATGCAGCCATTGCAGGCTGACTGCTAGTTCAACAGTTCAGCTGTTCAAATCTCACTAGGCTCAAGGTTGACTCAGCCTTCCATCCTTCCGAGGTCGGTAAAATGAGGACCCAGATTGTTGGGGGCAATATGCTGAACTCTGTAAACCGCTTAGAGAGTGCTGTAAAGCACTATGAAGCGGTATATAAGAAAAGTGCTATTGCTATATTGCTATCTAAAGTGGACAAGTGTTCTCTTTACCATTTTATTACTTAATTAATTTGTATTCCTAGTCTGTCTTTTATGATTATGTTTTTGGTAGGTTGAACTATATTATCTTCTTGCATGAAGATAGATGCAAAGAATGAATTAAGTAGCTCTGCTTTATCTCTATCGCCTGTTACTTCCTTGCCATCTTCTCTTGTTAGTGGACCAATTGTTTCCTTGACTTTTTTTTCCTTATTTTTACATGTTGAAAGAAACATTTTAAAATTATTTTTGACATTTGTTACAAGTTTTACTTCATTCTGTGCCTTAGCTTTCCTGGCTTCATCTTTGCAAGTTTAAGCTATTTGTTGGTATTCTGACTTAGTTATTTTTCCATTTTTTGTACTTATCCTCTCTTTATCAGAGAGTTGTTTGTGTAACCATGCTGATTTCTTCTTTGATTTGTTTTTCTTTTTCAGTGGTATTGAGCTGGACTGGGCTTTTGTAATCATATTTTTCAGTGTTTCTTAAGCTTCTTGAATTGTGTTCCCCTTTAAGATTTTCATGCATGGAATCCTTCCCAAGCACTCTCCAAGTTTGTTAAAATCAACTTTTTTAAAAGTCTAAAACACTGATTTATGTTCTATTGCTTGTGTTTGCGTTATATTGAATTCCAATATGACATGGTAACTCTTCCGCAAAATTCTTAAGTTTTATTTCAACTTTCTATGAAACAATTCCAGGTGTTCCAAAACTAGGGAGAAAATTAGATAATTTGTTATGGTCTATGGTGGGGTTCTATTCCACTTTCATTCTTGAACTATTGAGATACACTCATTGGAAGCATGATAGATAGCTATCTGACAACTTGGTTACTTCAGGCAATAATTGAAGCTAATTATCTTTGCTGAAGCCATGTCATTTTGCAAATGAAATGATGGGTAGTTACACGATAGAAATAATAAGGTAGGCCAGCCAATGTAAAACTTCCTTCCTGTTCAGACTTAAGAGGTAAGTAGAAAAAACTGTTGGAAAAGCCAAGTAATGGCCCTACAGACATATCTCTGAAACAAGGTTAAAATAACATTTAATTCACTCCAATCAGAACATTATTTTATCAGCTCAGATGAATCTTTACATGGTCAGATATATACAACTCATTAATCATTTCAAACTAGAAAGAAAACAGAATTCTTAGTTTGCAGAAGGAAAGAATTCAAACCCAATGCTATTTGGATACTACTATTCCAAGACAGCTTTGTTTCTTTGTTTTTTTTAAAAGAGAAAACAAATAAATGCCTTTTGTTTTATTAGAACAGAATAGAATAGAAATTGCAAATAAAAGCCATATGATTTGCTACTTAACTATTTGAGTTTTATACACGGATTATTCCATGTTATGAGATAATTAATATAAATACTGCTGAAATACCAGGGAAGTACAGCTTTTTTACTACTTTAAATTAATGTTACATAGAGACATTCTGTCCATGACTAATGTAGCAGAAAATGTAAAATGTTTTCAATTAAATTAGATACCCAGAGGGATTTGGTCAAATTTTCTCCACTCTGTTGTCAAACATGCTTCATTCTGTCATCAAAAACTACAGATTATATCAAGGTTTACAGCATGGAGAACTGACAGGTTAAGACAGATATGAGATATTTATTTATTAAGAACAGGGTTTTTTCTTTGGGCAGGGGAGAGATGTTTATCTTAAATTTTGTGCTTCTTTTAGTGGATTGAATTAATACCAGTGGTGACAGCTGAGAGGAGAAGAAAGGCATTGGGAAGAAACTGGTACAGCTCTAAGACCCCGTTTTATATCTATATATATAAAAGCGAAATCCACTCACTCATCACGAAATCTCCAGAACCGTAAAGCCTACAAACTTGAAATTTGGCACGTACGTTCCTCTTGGCTTCTAGGTGCTCACTAAGAAAGGATTTTTCGAAATGACCATCAGATCATTAATATTTCATATACAGTATATTCATATACAATATATGACGAAATGAGAATAAATTCTCACAGAGGCGAAATAGATCTTTTTCCCGGAATTCAGACATTAGAAATAAAACCGCAGTTTAAGATTCTAATTAAAATATTTATTTCAGTACAAAAACAATAAATCTCATTAACTACATGACTGATATAAAAATGCGACTTCTCTCAACGGAAGCCAAAGCTGGAAGGGTAGAATAGAAACTTTGGAATGCACACATGCGTACAAGAAAATATATCACGTGGTCAGGAATAAACCATTATATTAGATAGGGATGCATCTCCCTGCATATACAGACAATAATTCACACCATGACAGTATACTAACACGCTCTGATGCTAAGGAGTTAGATGTTCTACTCCCCCTCCCCACCTGAAAAGTTTCAACTGCCAGTTGTCTCACATTCCGTTACCTCAGTTCAAACTGGCAGACATTCCACTCCTTCACTAAGGAGCAGTCTGGGGCTCCTTACAGTACTAAATGTCACTACCTCACCAAAATGTCTATGCCTTCCACCTATGGAACTGCTTTCAAACTCAAGGCGGCGGGAGAGATATTCCCTTATGAGTTTCAATCACCGACCACCACTGAGCCAACGGATTGTGAACCGAATTTCTCCTGCATAGTGTCCCAGCCCCAAATCACTTATTACACTGACCTCCTCAGTTCAGATGAATCTGTTCCTTCTACTGTAACACCAGTTAAAGGGAAACGAGGGAACAAACGCAGGAAAATATTTACAGATGCAATTAGGAAAACACAAGTAAGGGAAGCTACAAAAAAGTATCATCAAAGTCATCCCAAAGTTAATAGAGAGGCTTTAAAAAAGTGTGCATCTAATAACCCCTACGTTAATCAGGCAGCTACAGCTAAATACAATGAAAAGATATCACAAATCAGATCAATGTCTTGCACTAATAAATATTTGTCTGGTTTTAAATATGAACTTCAGATTGATTACTCCAGAGAAAAAGTTGTTGATCTCGGACCTCGGTTACCCTGTGCCTAGTGCCGTGCCCTGAAGTGGCAGGATGAGACACCCAGGATGTGCTGCAGTGGCAGTAAAGTCCAGCTCCCTCCCCTTGAGCCCTACCATGAACCCTTACACAGCCTTCTCACCCACCAGCATTCAATGGCAGACCACTTTCTTTCCGCTGCCTGGAAGTACAACAGATGCTTCCAAATGACGTCTTTTGGAGCCAGAGAGGTGAAGGAGGGAAATTTTATGCCAACATTCAAAGTGCAGGGGCAGGTCTACCACAGGATAGGGAGTATCATGGCAGGGCCTTAGCAGCAGCCTTCATTTCTCCAGATATTTGTTGGTGCTGATGACAATGAGAGGGACATCCGTTGTGGAATCTACCCGGGTGTTAATCCAGAACTGGTTAGCCAACTGCAGAAGTTGCTGCGTGAACACAACAAGTATATTCTGGAACTTAAGGCTGCTGTTGATTCTGTTCTTAAGGGCCATAAGAACTTCCCAGTGGTGATTAATGCTGATAGGAAGCCTTCTGGAGAGCACCGAGGTCATTTCAATGCCCCCACGACTACAGAAGTGGCTGTTCTCATTGTCGGCCAGGATTTTGAGAAGAGATATATCATTCTTCACAGCAGAAACAACAGGTTGTTACGAATCGCCACCCGATCACATAGTTTCGTAGCGAAGCACGAGTATACAGCTAATATTATATATTTATCTATTTCTAGCTTAAAGTCTGCCATTTCTCTTAGGCACCTCTGTGGCTCTTCTGTTTTTTCCTTTATGGTTATTAGTTTTTGTTTTCTGCCCTTTGTTCTCATGTTAAATATTGTGGCCCTTTGTTTTGAGTTTATTTATGGCTGTTTTACATTAAATATTTCATTTGAAATATTTAAATTTGAGAAACTTTTCTTTTGTATTCCTTTGTGGTTAACAACCCATAGAAATTATAGTTATGCTTTCATTATAACTGTTCACATGTTTTGTGATGAAGGCTGGATTGTTTTGAATTGTTCAACATATTTCTTTTTTCAATCCCTTTTACTAATTTGTGCCTTTTCACATACCTAGGATTCTTCTCTGTTTCTTGTAAAATGCTGGCAGTCACCTAAATGGAAAAGTAAAACATTTAAACAGCATGCTTTGCTCATCATTGTGTGTGTGGAGGGGTAAGTGGGTTGTCTGTATCTCTATGATGTATATCTACTGAAGATATCCCCGAAGAACAGCAAGGAATATTTACTGTGGAACGTTATATATTATGCTAATCATACTGTATATTTTTACTTTACCCTGACAAGTTAAACAACTTGATTACAGAAATGGATATGTAACATTTCTAACTTGCATCCCTCAAAATAATCTATATATTATAGAGAAAGCACAGGGAATATGTGATACTTCTGAAATTTATTTCAGTATAGCAGTGTAGATTAGCATTAAGGAATTTTAGAAGTTTATTATAATGAATATATTATAATGAAATAATGATATAATGATAATAACAAACACCACATCTCCCAACATCACTTCCCAATTCTCTAAAAGGCCCCAAATTTGTTATATGTGTATGCTTCAGTTGAATAATAAACAGTAAAAAAATAGCCTGTAATAGCATTGATCTTATATATGACTTTCAGTATGCAACATACTGCCACTATTTATAGAAAAACTTTTTAATAATAATACATATAACTACTGAATACTGCACTATATTCAAAGATTGATACAGGATTACTCAAACAGAAACAGCAGCAAAAGTATGATATAGAACAGAACAGAACAGAACAGAACAGAACAGAACAGAACAGAACAGAATAGAATAGAATAACAGAGTTGGAAGGGATCTTGGAGGTCTTCCAGTCCAACCCCCTGCTTAGGCAAGAAACCCTATACCATTTCAGACAAATGGTTATCAAATCTCTTTTTAAAAACTTCCAGTGTTGGAGCATTTACAACTTCTCGAGGCAAGTTGTTCCACTAATTATTCTAATTTATTGGAAAAGGTTATCATTTATGACATCTTTACTATGCTAAGTAGTATATCCTATTTATCTGCTGCTTCATAATCTGGATAGCATGTTGAAAAACAAGTTGTTTCATATTTCTATTATTAAGCAAATGAACAATCTTTTCTTTGAAAAACAGCTGATGATATGCAAATATGATCATTTGCAATGTGAAATGAAAGGAATGGAATTTTCTGAACCTATTGAGCCTCCAGCCTTCCTGGTTGACTGGTATAGAACACACTTTTCAGCCTGTATTGCAAACTATTAATGCAAGTGGCATGCAGATTATGTGGAAAAAATGTTATATCTATAAATGCAATTTTAAATTATCCAGAATTACAAAATAGGCAGCACTGATGTCAGAATCTGGCAAGATTCTTTGGTGTCGTACTTCAATGCAGGACAGACTAGAACAGGGGTCTGCAACCCGCAGCTCTGGAGCCGCATGTGGCTCTTTCATCCCTCTGCTGCGTCTCCCTGTCGCTCAAAATATGTGTCACAACCGCCAATGTGTGACACTCACAGGCACGTGATTTATTGAGCTTTTTGACCCATCTTTTTTTTTCGGAGTTCAAAATGTTTTTGTTGCATGCAGAAATAAAAATGTGTTTTCTCTGTAGCAGCTCATTGATTTCATAAATGCAAGACACTATTGTTTTTTAATACATAGCATAAAGGTAAAAAATGATATATGCAGTGTTATCTTCATTTTAGATGTCAAAAGTGTTTTGTGGCTCCCGGTGTTTTCTTTTCTGTGGGGAACGGGTCCAAATGGCTTTTTGAGTGTTTAAGGTTGCTGACCCCTTGACTAGAACAAACATTTAGGATATGTGACTGACTATTTTGTCATAGTAAAATCACAATACAATATGGTATGTGGCTGACTGCACCAAATGAAATATGTGACCATCATTATTGAAATAAACCAGAGGTGGGTTCCTGCCGGAGCTGTCCGGTGCGGAGCTCCAGTAGGGAACGGCCGATTGTGCAATTTGCATGCGACCGCTCCGGAGCCCTCTCTGCCGGCCCGTTGCGTGTGTCGCCAGCTTTTTCGGTTAATTTTTGGGCGATTTTGCTTCTGCACATGCGCAAAAGCAAAATCGTGCCAAAATCTGGCGAGGGGACGTGCGCACAAGATTTCGGTGAGATTCTGCTTCCGCGCATGCGCGGAAGCAAAATCTCGCTGAAATCTCACACACACGCGCAGCCCCTTGCGAGATTTTGGTGCGATTTTGCTTCCGCACATGCGCAGAAGCAAAATCGTGTGAGGGGGGGCTGCGCATGTAGCAAGCGAGCACCCGAAATGTGGAGATGCGCACGCAGCGCACCAGCAAGTAAGCAACCCGCCCCTGGAATAAACCATATTGCCCAAAGCAACATTGGTTTCTAAAAGCTGTTTTTTATCATGATGGATAACCTCCAAAGTATCTCTGCTGTAACTTGGTCTACCAAAGTGGTGAGTATCAAGCCTGATTTACCAATATCTGCTGGGCTCTTAGGCCAAGGCTTTTTCAATGCTGAGGGAGATTAATGATTCACAGGAAGTACAGCTGCCAGTGAGGAAAATCTGCCTCTGTAACAGGCAGAAAGAAGCTTGAGGGTCTCTTGAGTGAGGCTGGAGGTTAAGGACTTGATATTGACAGTGCCCTTTTAAACATCTGTATGTTGCAGAAGCTCAGTAACTGGAAAACTCTAATTCCTTATATTATGTACTGGGACTAGAGCATTAAGGCTCCAGTCAGGTCCTCCATTCTGGCGGGAAAATACTCGAAGCTGATTGGCTGAGCAGTCTGACTGCTCCCTATAAAATGGCAAGCTGGCAGACAGAGAGCTGCTGGACTGTACTTAGTTACCTGAATAAAGAGCTGTTGTTGACTTCCGGTTTGGAGCGCGCCATCGCGGACGTCCCCTGTCGGGCGCCTTTCCTATCTTCGTTAAAAGCCGCCAGAACAGCTGTCTGGCGGCTTTGAAATCTCTTCCCCGGGCAAAGGGGAGAGATGAGAGCTTGACAGGTGGGGTAGAGCCCCCCCAGCGCCCTAGGAGCCATCTGGTAGGGCGCGAAGGGAGAGCTCCCCATGCAGCCTGTCTCCAGCTCCGAAGATCAGGAAACCTCCGCATTTGCGGAGCTAGATGTCGCGACCAGCCGCTGCTTCAGGAATGGGATTTATAACTACATTTAAACTACAGAAGCAGACAGAGAGAAACAGGCGTGAGATGGGCAAGTACTGAAACCTCTTTTTTCTTTTTTTTTCCAACTCCTGGGCAAGCTTTCACTTCGGCAAGGGAACAAAGGAAACAGAGTAACAATATGGCGATTGAGAAGTGAAAGTGACTTTCGTTTTCCCAGAGGCTTTTTTTTTTTCCCTCTCTCTTATGGAAACTTTTAACTTGGAAAAATGGTTTTTTCTCTCTCTGTCTCCTAACTCTGGATTAAAGCTATAACAGAAATATTTCCAATAAAAGACTACCTGGTTTTTAAACTGGAAAGAACTTTAATCAGGCATCTGGCTTTTTTTTTCTTTTTTGTATTCTTTTGAAACACCAATGGCTTCAAAGTCTGGAAAGATTGTTTTGACTAAAAGAAATGACTATTCATCTGGATATATTTCTAAAATGCAACTTAACACTGAGCTAACACCTCCACAGCTTTTGACACCTGAAAATTTATTAAATAATTTAAAGATTATGAAACATGAACTTACTTTGGAATTTAATCAGAAAATAAGTGAGATAGACAAAAAAATGCAGGCTGCTTTGAAGAATATGAATCAACAACTCAGATCTGATGTGTTAGAGGTTTGCAAAGGCTTAGCAACAAATATTGAAGTTTTGGCAGAACGTATTGAAACAAATAAACAAGCTTTGGCAACTTCGGTGAATTACATAGATAAAATCCAAAATGATATTGCAAATTTTGAAAAAGAGGTTTTGATGACACAGTTCAGATCCATGGAAGTTGCTATAAGGATCAGAGGTTTGAAAGAAGGATTATATGAAAATTTAAAAGGCAGAATGGTTGACGTATTGGATCAGGTGTCTGGAATTTCTAAAGTGGAATTGGCTACACAAATCGATAAAATATACAGAATCAATTCGTGGTACGCTAAACAAAAGCATTTACCAAGGGACATTGTCATATATTTTACCACAAGAGCTTTACGGAACAGAATTATACAAGCAACGTTTAACAATAATCTTATGGTGAATGGTCAGGAATTAAAGATTTGGAAAGAAATCCCCTCTAAAATGCTTAAAGCCAGAAAAAGCTATACTTTTTTGATTGATGAATTTAAGAGATTAAATTTACAATATAAATGGGAAGCGCCAGTTGGAGTAGCAGTGAAATTTTCTGGAAAAAGATACCGGCTCAACACGATAAAAAAAGCTACTGAATTTTATGTCAATGTTTTAAAGGCTGATATATCCAAGATTCCAGAGGAAAGATGTATGAAAATAAAAGAGGAGGAGGAGGGGAAGCCACCTTTGATGGATCAAAAGGAAATAGATTCAAAAACCCATAAGGAGTGCCTGAACCAGATAGCTGGGGAAAAGGAGATGGAGGTCTGGGATCAGACGGGAGACGAGTCGACAAATTCGAATTTATTGAACTATTAAAAGATGAACTATCAAGATACAAAACGATGTGATGTTGAAATATATTGGACGGATAGAGACTAATATGATTGTATTTTTTCTTTTCCCTATCTAATGATTACCTATGCAATATTTAGTTAAGTTTTATATAACTTTGAGGTTATTTTTAATGTTAATAATATTAGATATATATAGTTTGTTGAAGATTTGTTTATTCTTTTTTTTTCCTTTCTTTTTTTGTTTATTGAAGTTAGTAAGTTAATTTAGAATAATATTATGTTATTAATATCATGACGAAATTTAATATTTGATGATCACTTATGTAACATTTAGTTACGTTTTATCTTAGAGGTTATTTTTAATGTCAATAATATCAGTTTAAGATCTGTGTATTTTATATTTAGTTATTACTTATGTAATATTTACTTTGTATAAGATAGAGGATTGAAGGGAGGAGGTAGGAGGTTTGTTTGTTTGTAAGAGTTTTCTCTTTCTTTCTTTTTTTTTCTTTTTTGTATCTTTACTATTGTATACAAATGCGATATATTAGTAGTGTATAATCTGGAGTTGAAGTTTTTTAAAAATAGTGTTCTTTTTTTTTCTTTCTTTTTTCTCTTTTTATTAACAATTTAAATTTATTATTATGCCCTGTATTATCTCTGGGAAGTCCGGGGGGGGGGAGGTGGGGAGGGAAGGGGGTGGGTTCGGGGGGGGGGGGAGAAAAAAAAACAAAAATGTTTGTACTTTATATTTAATATTTTGCTACTACTTATGTAATTCTGTACTAATAAAACTTTTTGAATAAAAAAAAATAAAAATAAAAATAAAGAGCTGTTGTTGTCACTGAACCTGATTCTGCCTCATCTGTTCACCCGATCTAACACCCTAAGTCAAAATTAATTGGTAGGTCTTGTCTAGAGAAGAAAATTGAAACTCAGGTGCTAGTACTGCTTTTAGTTTTAAAAGCTTCCAGGAGAAAGAACAGGTCGCTCCAGAATTTTAATAAAATTGCAACAGTCAATAAGACCTTGCAATTGTCAAGTTTTGAACTTTTATTTCAAAGTGACAGTTCCATTTTCCTGTGACACTGAAAAATTCACTGAATTTTTACAAACAGCCTAAGTCTTATGCTAGACAGCAAATGTTATTGTGGCTGAAAACAGCATCAAAGACATCAACCACCTAGGTGAACTGAAAACAAAACTGTCTAAGCCAGGGGTGTCAAACTTGTGGTCTGCGGGCCGGATGCGTCACGCGCTGGCCATGCCCACCCATAGTTTGGCAAAGGGGAAAAAAGTCACAATACATCATGTGACAACATGACGCCGCAAGTTTGACACCCCTGGTCTAAGCCCAACAACACTGATCAGGGGTCCCCAAACTTGGCAACTTTAAGACTTGTGGACTTCAACTCCCAGAATTCTCCAGCCATCTATGATGGCTGGAAAATTCTGGGAGTTGAAGTCCACAAGTCTTAAAGTTGTCAAGTTTGAAGATCTCTGAGACTGATGGTAGCCAAAGGTTTTCCGTGGATTGCTTAGTTGGTCTAAGTGTGAAAAACGGTCATAAGTCACTTTTTTCAGTGCCATTGTAACTTTGAACGGTCAATAAATGAACTGTTGAAAGTCAAGGACTACCTGTATTTGGCCTCTGTTGGAATGGGGGAAAAATCATTGTGAAATTAGATTTAAAGTGCAAAAAACAATATTATTGGGATTCAATAAGTTCTGATAAATATAACAATTTTCAATTAAAATGAAAGCACTTTTTCTATCTCCTTTCTTTCAAAGAAATGGCAATGTGGGTTAACAGTGTCTTTGTTAAATTAGCATATAAATTCTTTCAAATACAACTGCTTCTCAGTTTTTTTAAAAAAGTAAAAAAGTTATTGAAAAAATATGTCCTTGGATCAATCCTTTGAAGGTCTCTCAAGCTGTGTACTTCAACTACCTCAAAAGACCAAACCACATAAAAATTCAATTTCCTTTGTGTTTCTAAGCTTTCTATGGTGTGGTTTTTGTTAAGGGTGTATGCAGTTTCTCAGTTGCATCTGAAATTAGATTGCTTGTAGAAATAAAGTGACAGAGTGGGAGATAGTAAAATGAACTAAGGGGTAACTACTACACTAAATTCTATAAGGATAAATTTTACTAGGAATGACAACATTTTTAATTTCTGGGGAAGTAAATATTTTATTTCCTGGAAAAGAAAGTAGATTTATAAATCAATTTTCCACGTTTTCTTTTAAAATTAAATAGGCCATCACTCTAGTGGACAGGCAAGGAGTACCAAAAGCTCCTAAAGCAGTATTCCTATACCTGGATTCCTATAAGATCTTGAACTATTTCTCCCATATTTCATTCATACATACACACATTCATGTGTCAGTGCAATAAATCTGTAATATCAGATGCTTGGCAAGGTACAGTTAGTAACCCAGAGTGATGTAGAAAATAAATTAATTTGAACTGAAATAAATAAGGTATTATATAATTTATATACAATATAAAATTCCATCATAATGTTTCTGGAAGTTTAACAAGCTAATCTAATTTTAGTGGGAATTATTGAGTCCGTCATTTGTACCTCTATAACTGTCTGGTTTGGCACAGCAACCAAACAGGACAAGCACAGACTCCAACAGATAGTTAGGACTGCAGAAAAAAAAAACACCAATTGCAACCAGCCTACCTTCCATTGAGGACCTGTATACTGCACGAGCCAGAAAGAGGGCTGAATACCTAAATACCTCACATCCTGGACATAAACTGTTTCAACTTCTTCACTCAAGACGACGCTATAGGGCAGTGATGGCGAACCTTTTTTTCCTCGGGTGCTGAAATAGTGCGCGCACGCGCTATTGCACACGCATGCGTGCCCACATCCATAATTCAAAGTCCCCCACTTGCCTCATCCCCCTGTGCATGCGTGTGTGACCCCCCCCCACTCCCCCATTCCCCGACTTCCAGTGGGCCCAGTAGGCCCATTTTTTGCCCTCCCCAGGCTCCAGAGGCTTTCTTAGAACTTGGGGAGGGCGAAAACGCTCCCCCCGCCACCCCGGAGGCCCTCCGGAGGCCAAAATCACCCTCCCAGAGCCTCCACATGAGCCAAAAATCAGCTGGCGTGCACGCCCATGTGCGCTGGAGCTGAGCTAGGGCAACGGCTCGTGTGCCGGCAGATATGGCTCCGCGTGCCACCTGTGGCACCCGTGCCATAGGTTCGCCATCACTGCTATAGGGCATTGCATGCCAAAACACTAGGCACAAAGAGAGTTTTTTTCTCCCTGGCCATCACTCTGCTAAACAACTAATTCCCAAAACACGGCCTTATGCCCTAGGACAGTGATGGCAAACCTTTTTCGGCTCGGGTGCCAAAAGGGTACGTGCGCGTGCAATAGCGTGTGCGCACATGCCCACACCCATAATGCAATGTCCTGCGCATGCGCACAAACCTCACTGCCCCCCGTGCATGCGCACAGGCCTCACTGAAGCCTCTGGACTTCCAGTAGGCTCGTTGGGCTGTTTTTCGCTCTCCCCAGGGTTCAGGAAAGCCTCCTGAAGCCTGGGGATGGCAAAAAATGGCTCAAAGGGCCAATTGGAAGTTCAGAAACGAAAGGAAGTGGAGCTGCCCTACTACTTACCTTCAGATAGTTGCAACCAGGCCTCGCACACCTCGGCCCATTTCTTCTGCAGCCAGGAAGGCTTTCCTGAAGGCCTGTGTAGCTGATAACAGAGCTCTGGATTGATCTGTTAATGGCTTCAGAGGCCTTCAGGAAAGGCCTCTGCAGCTGATAACAGAGCTCCAGATCGATCCGGAGCTTTATTATCGGCTACACAGATCTTCAGGAAAGCCTTCCCAGCTGCAGAAGAAATGAGCCGATATGTGGGAGGCCTGGCTGCAACTGTCCAAAGCAGACGTTCCTGAAGACCTCTGACAGTGAAAAGGAGGCTGAGGGTGAGCACACAAGTGAACTTCCGGTTGGCCTGTTGGGCTGTTTTCGTCATGGGAGAGCGAAAACAGCCAAAAAGAAGGCCGAAAATCAGTTGGCCAGCGCGTGCATGCATGCTGGAGCTGACATAGGGCAATGCCTTGCGTGCCCTCAGACATGGCTCCGTGTGCCACCTGTGGCACGTGTGCCATAGGTTCACCATCACTGCCCTAGGATATCAAACCATGCAGTAGATCTGTATTACTATTATCCTTCTCATCTTTCCTATTACCTATTCCTTTAGCATCTTGTGACTGTCACTTTGTTGTCTGTATCTCATGCTTTATGTTGATTGTATTATGGATATGATCATGATTAATCACTTGTTCCTTGTATGTTAAACAGAGTTTATGCACTGGAGACAAATTCCTTGTGTGTCCAATCACACTTGGCCACTAAAGAATTCTAATTTAAATAAAATTAAAAATGCAATTGAATAAACTTCCATCATCATGTTTCTGGAAGTTCAACAAGCTAATCTTAGTGGGAGTTTGTGCCTTTAATAAGACACAAAGCTAGGACTTTGCATCTGATATGCCTTTTTTAAAAAAAGAATCATTTTTGTCTTATTTTCCCCCTTCTTCCTTCTTTGCAGTGGGAGAAAGATCAATAAACAGTAAAATAAATGAAGAATAACTACTTCTATATGTTGAATTTCAACTCTCACACTTGGATATAATGTGCTTGTTCAATACACTCTCAAGTTACATAAGGACCACTGGACTATTTTAAGGCAACAACATGGCCTACGTCAATATGGAAACTGACATTTCTGAGCTGGTTTTTGGGTGATTCTCAGTAAATGGTTTGTATTATTTAGTAATATCAACACTACTATTATATTTTTTTTCCATTTAGGCTGCTGAAATTAAGAAAGAATGTGGATAATAATGATTGCTCCCAGATGAAAAACAATTGCAAGCTTAGTTCAGATTTTATTTTGAAATTGAGTGCTCAAAGTGCCAGGGATCCATTTTTTAATGCTTCGTTCTGATTGTTACTTTAAATATAGCAAGCATGGGTTCTGCTCATGCCAGTGAATATGTAGAGAATGCTGATTTAGTTTGTCACATATTATTGTAATTTCGAACCAGCTAGGCTTACCATTTTGAACCAAGCTAAGCTTACCATGCTGAAAGTCTTTTTTAGATTGATGTTGCCATAAGGAAACACACTAGCTAAAACAAAGGGGTAGGATTAAAATTTTAGGGACAGACAGTAAAAAGTTATCACTGATTTAAAATATAAGTGATTTTCTTTAGAAATCCATAAGTACAGAGCCTATACTGTTTAATGTTCTAATTTCCTATCTAATACTTTTGAACATTAAAACATTTCCAAATATAACAAGAGTTACAAATATATAGAATTAAAGCAAACATACTAATTGTAATTAAACCAGAATAGTTTTAATAATTTTAATACAGTATCAACAGTAGAGACCTTCAAATTTCTAGGTTCCATCATATCTCAAGACCTAAAATGGTCATCTAACATCAAAAACGTCATCAAAAAAGCACAACAAAGAATGTTCTTTCTGCGCCAACTCAGGAAGCTCAAACTTCCCAAGGAGCTGCTGATACAGTTCTACAGAGGAATCATTGAGTCTGTCATCTGCACCTCTATAACTGTCTGGTTTGGTTCTG
This sequence comes from Diadophis punctatus similis, assembly GCA_023053685.1. Lineage (NCBI taxonomy): Eukaryota > Metazoa > Chordata > Lepidosauria > Squamata > Dipsadidae > Diadophis > Diadophis punctatus. Next base: position 13,172,941 of record JALIGW010000006.1, on the reverse strand, counting down.
CAACCCAACAAGACAGACACAGACTTCAGAGGATAATCAGAACTGCAGAAAAAACAATTACTGCCAACCTGCCTTCCATTGAGGACCTGTATACTGCACGAGTCAAAAAGAGGGCCGTGAAAATATTTACTGACCCCTCGCATCCTGGACATAAATTGTTTCAACTCCTACCCTCAAAACGTTGCTATAGAGCACTGAACACCAAGACAACTAGACATAAGAACAGTTTTTTCCCGAACGCCATCACTCTGCTAAACAAATAATTCCCTCACCACTGTCAAACTATTCACTAGGCTGCATTACTATTACTATTAGTTTTTCTCATCGTTCCTATCACCCATCTCCTCCCACTTATGACTGTATGACTGTAACTTGTTGCTTGTATCCTTACGATTTATTTTCATATTGATTGTTTCCTGATTACTTACTTGAACCCTATGACAACCATTCTTGACAAATGTATCTTTTCTTTTATGTACACTGAGAGCATATGCACCAAAGACAAATTCCTTGTGTGTCCAATCACACTTGGCCAATAAAGAATTCTATTCTATTCTATTCTATTCTATTCTAAACTTAATTTTGTAATCAGCTGGTAACAAGCTCAGAACCCATACTAAACTGGAACAGAAAAACAATTGATTAGTTTTGATAAATAAGCTGAAACCCAAGCAACAAATGCATTATATTTTTTAATGCTCTTTGGATTCTTCATATACAAGGCATTGGATTTAGATAAATACATGAAAAAATGTAGTATTTTATTCATTTATAACAGGTGTTATATGTATGTATAATACTGTCAACTGTTAAAGGAGTTTTATAGGATTCTGGGAAATATAAGGCAGACACACAAACAACTGTTTGCAAAGGGGACTTACAGTTTCTCCCCTCCTCAAACCTGCTTACATACTTCATGCTAAACCTGATACCAAAGCTTGGTTTGCCTGCTTAACCTGGCTATTTATCACATTAATATAATCATATTATTTACGTAGCTCCTAATTGGTTGAAATAATCAGGAAGTCTAGATCATGGATTGTAAACCTTTGTTCTCCAGATGCTGTTGAACTTCAAGGGGAGACTGGACTGCCATCTGTCTCAAATGATGTAGGAACTCCTGCTTGAGCAGGGGGTTGGACTAGATGACCTACAAGGTCCCTTCCAACTCTAATAATAAATCTAAATCTAAATCTAAACTTCAGCTTCAGCTCCAGCTTTTATGATCAATAGTGACCTTTCATTTTTAAGTGTAATTGTCTGTAGGAATCATGACTCTACTTTATTTGCGTCCTGGACAATACAGGCTAGAGAAGGGAGAGGACACAATGCAATCATGACTGCATTTTCTAACAGTTTATACATTCATTTAGCTTAGTTATACATTCATACATGCAAATGCCTTAATAAACCAAATCCACATTTGTATAATATCTGAACTTGATAGTATTTCTGTCATGTAATTCCATTATGATTTTTAGCTTTATTTGACAAGGAAAAATTATAACTCTTTTTGTTTTGACAAACGAAAGAAATAACATCAAACTTCAAGGAAATAATGTATTATTATTTACAAATGAAAAATTAACATAATTAAACATTATTGCATAAATAATTTAATTTGTAGTGTTAATATCACTTTTTTCATAGACAGTATTTAAAATTACAATTAGAGTAATGTCCATTAATAAAAGTACTTTAAGGTAAGAATTAAAAAGGCAATAAAAGTGCTAATTAAAATAATAGAACAAGTGAAGAACAAGGCAGTTACTAGATGTTAACAGAAATAAGAATTTTTTTAACATCTACTATTGCGAAGAATGTGAACATTAATATAATAAAAAATGGGTATGAAATGCTGAAAGTGAAGTACAAGGCAGTTACTATTAATAAGAAATAAGAAATTGTTAACATGTACTGTGACCAAGGATATGATTGCTAATATCATAAAAGATGGATATGAAATGTTGAAACTGTAATTTAAAGCAGACTAATAGAGTCTGCATTAAAATAACTGTTCTCTATTTCTGTAGTACAATTTCAAGGATAATTTTATTACCTTATTTTAAATATGAATATTAAACATAATATTTTGTAAGCTATTAGAAAACCTCCCTAATAATTTACATACAACTGATGCAAACTTAATGACATTAAAAAGGTATAATATGGAAAAATAACTCTGGCTTAATGAAAATTCTGGCTAAACGAAAAACAATCCCAGATCATCTTCCAAACAATGTCCCTCAAAATGTATCAGTGGATTCTCAGAGCATTACAAATTATTTTGTCACTTTTGCTACATATGACTTCAGAAGCTCTGAAGTTCTTCAGAAATTCCTTTGCCATGTGAATCAATGTGGTGAGTTCTTCTCTATGATGAAATTTGTGAGATTTGTATGAGACATTTTTAGTTAGCCCGTCAGTTTAATGAAGTACTAATATAAGTGCCAGTCATTCTTCCTTTAATAAATTGATTGACTGGAGATAAGTGGGGAGGATTGAGATTATTATTTTTCCTAGTGGCAAATCACAAATTGGATGACTTTGTTTATGGAATAAATGAATCAAGCACCAAACTTTGCTCCTACCTCTTCATTCAGACCAGAGTATTTGCAGCAAGCTGGAATTTTGCTAAAATGATAAAAAGTACACTGCGAAATTGAAGAGGTCTTGTCTGTGACATTGTAAGAAATAGCAGAGGCGTTTGCATTGAACATCAAAGCACATATTTCCAGCCCACATTGCCTCCTTGTTTAATGTCCTTGCAGATATCTATTATTTTGATTCCCTTTATATGTTAGCTGGATCGACATGAAGCTCTGCTAATATTGATTTCCAAAGATATGCAAGAAAATTTGAGGAGTGAATATTTTTGTATAGAATTTTCTGTGTGTCCCTGTGTTCTTCTGTTTGTACAAGTATTTGAGATTGAAACTTGCATAAAAACTGCTTCCCTAACATTCTCTAATAAAGACCTTCATGAATTTAGCACAAGGAGAACTAGTTAAGGACATCAGATGTATGGGCAGAATTCCCAATTATGAGCAAGTTAGTAAGGACTTCCAATAAAATGTACTTACATTTTTACCGGTCAATGGACTGCTTGTTTCCCCCAAAATAAGACATCCCCTGATAATAAGCCCAATCAGGCTTTTGAGTGCATGGCAATAAGGCCAAGCACTTATTTCAGGGTTCAAAAAAATATAAGACGGGGTCTTATTTTCGGGGAAACACTGTAGTATCTGAAGTTTTTTCTCAAGATTTTTCAGAAGCAATTTGCCATTGCCTGATTCCTAGAGCTGAGAAAAAGTGATTGGCCCAAGATCACTCAACTCGCCTTAATAGAATGCCTCTCGTAATGCACACACAGAAAACTCAGTACAGACAGACACTTTCTCACTCTTTCTCTTTAGATCCCAAATTCTGGGTTTTAGAAATTATCATCTGAAAAAACAGTACAGTACACATTAACATTCTAATGGCTTATTTTTTTAATCGCATTTGCAAATTTGTTTATGACAAGTATTGGAGCAGGGAAGTGGCAATTAGTTTCTATTGAAAACAGATCAAAAGTTCTGTTGCTACTTTATTAAAAAAAATAATTCAGCTATTAAAAACAGATTTTTCTCTAAGTTATTATGGCTAGATTCAGTTTTGTTTTTTTTAAATGTACTGGATGGACTTTTCTTGTATAAATATAAATAAATTCAGCATCCACCATATCAAACTAGCAAGGGTTGAACTCAAATACTGTATATCTGAGAGCCCTCTGGTCAGGAAAAATAGGTTAGAATAGCTTTCAATGTGAGAAGATTATTCCCTGACAGTTTAGAAATCTGACATAATACTTGGCTTAGGAACTCCCTATGTGTAATTATATGTTTGTACAAAAACAAAGGGTACTACGAACATTTAAAATTTCTAAGTGTCAAAAATAAATCCATGTATTTTGCTTATTTCAAAAGATAAATGGGACAAAGTGTACATAATTTTAAGGTTAAACTTTTATCTTCATTATCTTCAGCAAATTATTATAATAGCTATTCAACTATAACCATTTCTTTTTAAAAAATGACAAGCATAGTGCAGTTAATTGCAAAGGTTAATACAATATTAGGTTGTAGAATATGTCATCTTACCATAATTAGAGTTGTTAGATTTATTAAACAGTCAACAGAATTACAAAGGCAAGGGATGCTTATTAAATGTGTTCTCTTTCTGAAAATTAAAAGAAAAAAACAAGAAAAAATTCCTAAGCATTCATAAAAAGAAAGGCATTGCTAAGTGGATTTTTAATAATGATGGCTATGCCTATAAGAATCAGTTTGAGCTGGAAGTTAGAAATATAGAAAAGACATGATTCAATCTGGTTGACAAGCTTGGTTTTGAGGAAGTCAATTTAATTAAAACCACTCTGAGATTAAATATTAAAAAGAGAGAGGGGGGGAGGGAGGGGCGGAGGGAGAGATAGATTGAGATTAGATTTGCCCAGATAAAGTAGGCACAGTCTTAAACCCTGCACTTGTTTTGCCTGGGCTATCCTTTCCTCCATTAGTTATCTAGTAAGTTATTTATAACTTTATTTAGTTATTATTTTAATTTATTGATGTGGGGAGTGTACAAATTCAGTTATCATGCAAGAATTCTGCAGTAAGCTACAGGTAGTCCTCAAGTAACCAATGTAATCGTAGTGTAACAATGCTTGTTACTATCTTTAAAGCGCTCCATGGCATTGGACCTAGGTATCTACGAGACCGCCTGCTGCCACAAACTGCCTCCCATCGACCAGTGTGCTCCCACAGAGAGGGCCTCCTCGGGGTGCCATCAGCCAAGCAGTGTAGGCTGGTGATGCCCAGGGGGAGGGCCTTCTCTGTGGGAGCACCCACCCTCTGGAATCAGCTCCCTCCAGACTTAAGAACAATTCACGACCTGTCCACCTTCCGCCGTGCCCTCAAGACGTATTATTTTTATCAAGCCGGGCTGGCGTGAAAAAGTTTTTGGGGTTTTTAAAATTTTAAGATTTTACTAAATTTTAATTGTATTAAATTAGGGCCACATTGAATATTTTATTTTAAATGTATTTTAATGTTTTTACTTGGCTGTTCACCGCCCTGAGTCCCCTGGAGAAGGGCGGTATATAAATTTAATTAAACTTAAACTTAAACTTAATGGAGTATGCCAACCTGAGATTTTGTAAGAGTGAATATCGTAACTTGACCGTGATCACTCCCTGCTTCTTTCACGCATTCGCTAATCGAATGCACGGATCGTTAAGTGCACATGAGGTATCTCAGGATGGGGAAGATCATGGGGGGCTAGTGATAGAACAGGCCACCTGCTACAGACCACCCAAGGCCTCGCCCAACCCATTAAGATACCTCATGCTCCCTCCCATGCGGTCCCCACAATTGCTCCCCTCCCATCCTGCCCCACCATGTCACTTACTTTCTGAAGATCTGTCTCCTCTACAGCCTCTCAGCTGTGCTTTCTTTGCCTGCTTGCAGTCTTGGCATGAAAAGTGTTTGCAAGCCGGCGAGACTTTGGGGCAGCAAAATAGCCTTGCTTCAAGCCTCCCATCAGCTTGCAAATGCTTTTCGTGCCTTTCCAGCCTCAGCACGAAGAGTGTTTGCAAGCCGATGGGAGGCCTGAAGCAATGCAATGTCGCTGACCCAAAGTCTCATCGCCTTGCAAGCACTCTTCGGCTGGAACTGATACAGGCCTTGGTTGGCAGAGAACAGAGGCTTAAAGTACTGTCATGCGAGGTCACGCAAGTGCTGACAGCAAGATCAGAAGTGTGAGATCTTGTGCTACTGATCTTGTATGATCTCTTACTACTTTAGGCCTGTTTTCTGCAAATGCACTGAAGCAGGCAAAGGGACTGATGGCTCGTTAGATCGTTGCAAGGTAAGTGGGTCTCCACAGGCCCAATGGCTGTGGAATCCTGGCAGGGTGTGGGAATACCCAGGGATGCCTCTGCCATCATTCGTAAGTGTGAACAAGCGCTGTGGTACTGCAACATTCATAACTTTGGGACTGGGTCATACCAACTATGTCGTAACTTTGAACAGTCGCTAAGTGAACTATCGTAACTCAGGAATTAACTGTATATGGGAAACACAAAATATTTCTACAACTTTATTTGTTTTTTAATCACAGGGCTGGATGAAATTAGAAGAGGAGATAAGATTCTTTGATATCATGATACTAGTTTTACCACAATCACTTCTTGAAATATGTATTTTTTTAAAAAGATAGCAAGGACAAAGAACATTACAGCATCTCTAAATTGTACAGCAAAGAACCTTAGTTGCATTAAACCAGTTCAGGAATCAACCTATTTCACCTTTTCAATAAAATTTTCAAAGAACTATCAAAGTAAGCTCTTATTTTTCCATATGGTCTCCTGAATAACCAGTCTCCCCTGAATAATCAATCTTGACATGATGCCAAAAAGTATCTGCTAATTTACTGGGGTGAATAATCAGTCTTGATATGTTGTCAAAAAGTATCTACTGACTTGCTGGGGAGAGTTGCCTCTGATTTCTTGGTGCCAGGAGAGTTGGCATAAATAACTAGTATGCTGGATCTGTTCAGGAATATCTCCCCTTATTACTAGCCTTGATAAGGTGACAAGTTAAGTAGAGTACCATATTTTTCGGAGTATAAGACGCACCTTTTTCCTCCCTAAAAGTGGCTGAAAATTTGGGTGCGTCTTATACTTCGAATGTAGCTTTTTTTTCCAGCCCTAACTAGGTGCTAACAGATCTTCCCAGCTCTTACCTTGCAGGCTTTTTCATTGTTACTCTCTCAGAAGAATGCTTTTCCAGCCCTAAGTCTTTGCAGAATTTTTTTTTCATTGCTCTACTTGCTCCGAATAAATTTTTTCTAGCCCTAACCAGGTGCTATCTATCTTCCCAGCTCTTACCGGCTTGCATGGTCTTTCATTGTTACTCTCTAAGAAGAAGGTTTTTTTAAGTCCTAACCAGGGGATAAAATAATGTGCTGAAGCTGACCAGACTAAGCTAGCCAGATGAATACCTGGTAGGCAGATTGTTTTCCCCTATTTTCCTCCACAAAAACTAAGGTGCGTCTTATACTCCGAAAAATACGGTACCTTACTTACTACCTTATCAAAGTACTTAATTTAGCAAAGCTTGACCTGTTATGTGCAGAATTCAGGAGAATTTATTTCTGACTTGGCCTTACATAGTATTGCAGTTTTGTAATTTAAGACTCCTGAGTTTTCCTATGATACCTAGAAAGTTGCCAAAGCAGCTTAGCAAGCTTTGCTTCTTCCTCGGAGGTGGGGGTGGAAATCACATCACGGATCTAACATTTGTGATATCCTGTGTAATTAATTAGAACATGGCACAAAGCTAGGAAGCAACACAGACATACACAAAAAGAGTATGGCTCAGAGAAAATAGCCTTTAGAGCCTTGCATCTACTTTTTTGAGTAATAACTATTTGCATGGGAACCTTTAAATATTGATTTGGCCCAATTCCCACCTGAGACTGCTGAAATCTGAATTAAACTAAAGTCACGTTGTCAGAACTAACAAACAAATGTACCATTTTACTCAGGAGTGGGTTCCGGATTCTTCTACTGCTCATTCGCTCAGGGATGTGCTATGTGGGCGGGCGCGCTTTGCGTGGGCATGCATACACAGTACCAAAAAACCCCCTTCTGCGCATGCACAGAAGCAAAAAACAAGATGGCGCAGCCTAGAGAACCAGCTCAGGGGCGTGGTAGGCCTGGATCGCGGCCGGTTCCAGTGACCCAGGCTGCTAAGTTACTAACGGTTCTATAGAACCAGTCCGAACTGGTAGGAACCCGGTACCTCTGATTTTACTACCCTAAGAGACAGCAAAGTTTAGAAGAGAGAAAATGCATGAGGCACCATAAGCAGTTCTGGGCCAAATTTTGCCTCCACAAAAGAACCATGATAAATACAGAAGAACTTATCAATTCATGCTAATGTCAGTGAGCCTATCTCAACATCATGCAGCCACCAAGCTTTCTCCATATGAAAATAAATTTGCAATTTGACATATTGTGTCTTACAGTCAATAAGCAATAGAAAAGCCATAATATAATAGAGGAAGAAGAGGTATTTTTTAAAATTAAAATACTCAAGTATGTATGAAGCTGGAAGGAGCAGAAAGCCATTTGTTACATATCTTTTTTTATTTTTCAACACTTTTTGCACTTTTGTGTTTCTTTACTTTTTACTTTTTTTGTTAGTTTGTATTAGTTTTTATATTAGTATCTGTAAACTTATTGATAACTCAGCTTTTTTCCCCCCAAGTAAAACCAGTTAGCCAAATGGTACATACAAAAATAATTATTAAAAATACGCCAACAAACCCTTGATTCTATATCGCTTTCTGCTAAAGATATAAAGACTCTTTTACATCTAATGTGGTTTATGGTGACTTCATGGAGATATCAGTAAATGGTTGAAACTGGCACTGAACGAACCAGGCTTAGAGTTAACTGTTATCTGGATAGCTCAGCCATCAGGCAAAAGGGCCAAGTATCCATCAATTAGAAAGGCAGAAAGAAGCCGCCAAAAAATTTACATGCTGGAACACAAATACAGAGAGGTTCTGCAGTGAGCAATCAAATAACTTGTTAAGGCTTGTCTGCAACAAAGACTTAAAATTAGCTAGTGGTGTATGGAAATTTTCTGCTAAGTCTAGGTGAGAGCTGAACTAAAGGTTAAGTGCCTAGAGATCTAGGATTTACTTCCAAGTCTGGGTGGTTAAATATGGCAACACTCGTGTTATTTATTTATTTTGTCAGAAACACAGAAGGCCGCTGCCTTCTTGTTCTCTAAGCACTTAGAACAAGTACAGTTTCAAATAAGCAATTCTATTTATCTTTATAAGCTGGCCTTTAAAGTCATTTAGCTGTTGAAATAAGTCATTAATTACTACTTCTTTTTTATTTGCAGACATACCAATTGCTGAAGTAACTGAGAAATCTAACATGAACATCAAAACTTACCTCTCTTATCACTTCTGCCTGCACTTGTGGACTTTTCTGAAAGGCAAGGACAACGTCCTTCACACTTAGCTGAGATATGTTTTCCTGAGGCACAGGCTTGATAGTCTAGTTTGCACTGTAATAGAAAAATAATATTAATCCTTATAAAAACAAATGTAATGTAAATTGCACTTCACTAAATATTTTTGAAATAGCTGGAATAAACCATTTATTTACATGTTTACTTACGGTATTTTTCTAAGTATAAGAAGCACTTCCCCCCCAAAAAAAGAGGGTGAAAATTTGGGTGCATCTTATACACTGAATGCAGCCAAAAACGCGAGGCATGGAGGCGGCGATGGTCTGTGGCAATCCCTACAGCCTGGAACAGCTGATTGGGGATATTCCGGGAGGCCGATCCACCCGCCAATCAGCTGCTCATGCTAAATCATGCTGCAATAATGTGCTGAAGCTGACCTGGCTGTTCGCTATTTGCTGCAAGGACTCAAGAGTTTGAGCAGCAATCACATCCAGAAAGCACACACAAGTAACTGATTCAGCAGGATTCAATAACTTCTCTTTGTATATAATATAACACATGAAGTAAATATACAATACCATAAGCAGGTTTTCCAACATGCAAAACACAAGCAGAGGAGAGGAGTTTCAGTTTCAGTTTTGAGCAGCAGACTTGTTTAGAGCTCAATACAGACTTAGAGCTGCAGACCTAAACCATGCCCAGGCTCCTTGCTGTCTCCTTCCTTGTTGCTCACACAGCAAATACTGTTTCAGTTTCCAAACAGCCATCAACTCTCTCACACACTGACAGGACCCTAGCCAGATGAATACCAATGGATGCTGGTAGGCAGAGGCAGAATCCCCCCCCCTATTTTCCTCCCCAAAAACTAAGGTGCGTCTTATACTCCAAAGCGTCTTTTACTCCGAAAAATACGGTCTTTATTTTGCAACTAATTAACTTGGTAAATCCCAGAGGCTTACAGAAAATAAGCATAAAACCAACAACAAGGTGTGAAGTCATTAACCCAGATGTTATTAAAATGTGATAAGGAACAGGCTTTAACTCTATCTCATAGTAGTACAGGTAAGCCACCTCATTAGTCAGGTAACTGTGCTGTTACCTAAAGACAAATTATAATTCTTGGCTGTGCTGAAAATTCTGGAGCTGAAGTCCACACTTCTGAAAATTGCCAAAATTAGAAAATGCTGTATAACCCCAATTAGGCAGCATCTATGTCTTCCTGATTTCTCTTTTTATTTGGTACCAGCTCTCCTCTATAACCTGCATAATCTTCCTATTCCCTGTATTTTCTTTCTTCTCCTATATTTTATATAGATTTAATCAAATAATGAGTTCTGTCTGAATGCTCTACTGATTCTTGATTTTTTTTATGAAACCATACATTTCAGCAGTTTAAAGTCTAGCCTATTATGTCAGCATTTTTTCTTCCCTCTGGAAAGTTCACTGTGGCTCCACAGGTCTGAAAATGTGTTCTTTGGGAGTACATAAAATAGGATACAGCACACAAGTAGAAAAATCACATATAAAACATCTCACTCAATTCTCAATTCTCACAATCATGTTAAACAGCAACTCAGTTTTAGCTTCAAACAGAATATGGAATTGACGGGTTAGGATGACAAAGTGGCTTGCCTATAACTATATCTATCTATCTATCTATCTATCTATCTATCTATCTATCTATCTATCTATCTATCTATCTATCTATCTATCATCTATCTATCTATACATATATATATATACTGTATATATTCATAGCAAAATGGTATTCAAACTAATAAATTTTTGTTCACAGCATGTGGAACAATCCTTAATATACAACTGACATGCAAATGCAAAGCAAATGACAATACTTTTAGCTATTTTTTTATTTAAATTGAATCGAAGCATTCAATTTATACCCACTCCAAGATAATAGGGCTAACCCTAAAACCTGTTAAGAAAGCAAAATGGTTCGGATTAGTGAAACATGCAGTAGATAATATCGTAGTCTATTTTATTGCCTTTTAGATGGTCAAAGCACTTCTGTGCTTGACTAATCAGTCATTACAACTATTACAGAAGCTAATGATTTGGACTGCTTACTTCTTGCCACAACTTCCTTCAACGGGAATAAGAATAACCACTGAAATTTTAATAGAACAAACAACAAAATACTGAGACCTGATTTGGGGGTTTGATAATTTTTTTCAAATATTAAAACAGTTGTTTTATTATAGACTAATATCAACCTGTAATATAGAAAAATATTTTGACAAGTGTTTAAAATTCGGATCCAATTTGGTGCAACATGAAAAAATATGTAACAAATATATTTATTTTTCTAACCTTTGCTATAGCAATAGCACTTAGACTTATATACCATTTCACAGTGCTGTACAGCTCTCTCTATACATTTTACAAAGTCAGCACATTGCGCCCAACAATTTGGGTCCTCATTTTACCGACCTTGGAAGGATGGAACAACCTTGATCCAGTGAAAATTGAACTGCTGGCAATTGATATAATTAGCCTGCAATACTTATAATTAATAGTTTATTAGAATAAAAATTGTGGATTTTATTCAAGAAGTTCAGTTATTCTCTTTCTTCTCTACTACATTTGTTAATGACTCATTTATGAAATATGTATCATACTATAATGGTTATTATAATTTGACTTCTTGATGCTGTACCATTTCTTAAACAACACCCACTGATTGCATTGCTAATTTATCAAGATCAATTTACTCAATTATCTAAAGTTGAAATATTTATAAAGTTGTAAATATCACATAAAGGGCATGCTCATTAGTATTATCGGAAGATTTATACATAATCAGTATATTATTTTCTGCTTTGGGTAAAAACTGTTTTGTGAACTTTTACATTTTTTGTTTGCTTTTTACTGGAATATTTCACTATGGACATTAGTAAATTTTGATATTAAATTCATGCATAAAAATCAGCACCACCACTGTCTATGGAATATGAAAGAAAAAGAAGATCCATTTGTATACATGAACTGCTTGATAATTAACACTATGCTGTATTAAACTTCTTAGGAGTCTCTACAAGCTCTCAGTGCAAAGGAAATTATCCTTCCAGTTAATCTACATGGGTCAGTTAAGGAAATACAAGTATATGAGCCTACATCTTTATGTGAGGGAAGTGTTTTAGGAAATGATAATTGAAATGTCAACCACAGTGGTGTTCTGCTTGCCATAGCACTGAGATCCAACAATCGGATTAATTGGGAGACAAAATATATGTTTTGAATCTAGTTATTTTATTTGTTTGTATCCCATCTTTATTATTTTTACAAATAGCTTACGGTGACAAACATATCCAACACACCTTTCTCTTCCTTTTCCCCCCACAATGAAATCATGCAGCTATTATTTCTGACATGTTACTGGAGTGAAATCTAAAGCTCTCTTTACATTCCAATTCTCTTTATGTCTGAATCTTACATATCTTCAGTTTTTGAAATGAAATACTGGGATTTCATGGTGGAAGAAAACATAGGGGAAAAAACGGTTTCCAATATCAGTTGATGCATAAAGGATTCTCCAACTGATGCATACAAGATGAACCTGCTAATAAGAAAAAAATGTGAAAAGGATATTTTGAGACATCATGTAAATTAACAGGACATTGCTCGGAGGCAGGTAAATAAGTTTCCTTTTTTATTATGGCAACCTCTGAACCTATTACTGTTTTTCCCCAAAAATAAGACCCTGTCTTATATCTTTTTGAACCCTGAAATAAGCGCTTGGCCTTTCTGCCATGCACTCAAAAGCCCGATTGGGCTTATTATCAGGGGATGTCTTATTTTGGGAGAAACAGGATACAGGCCAAAAGAATACAGCAGCACATGAAATGGGATAGTATATTATGTGGCAACAAAACTCAGTTGAAACATGATAAAAAAATATTCCCTTTTAGATGTTTAGGGAATTGGTCATTTCAAATATGCTTCAACTGTATGTACATTGGCTATTATAATGTATAACTTCATGTTATGCATCATTACTGCCAATTGCCAGATTGGGAGGCCACTTTGTATACATTCATGCTTTACTCATCTCCCAGGTGAAATATTGCAACCTGTTCTAAACGAGGTTCCTTTTGAAAACGATCTGGGTCGCATAATTGGCCCACAATGCAACTGTGCAAACAGTAATGGGTATAAGGCAGCATCATGTAACATTGCTATTCCATGGCTTGCTGTATGCTTCTGATTACAATTCAAGATGCTGGCTAATCATTCTTCCTTGTTTTTAGCCGGCATTATTAAGCTATTTTTATTTGTTTATTATACAGTGTCCAAAGTTAGATTGTTTGACTTGAATCACCATATAAATGTTTCAAAAAACAAATATATTCTTTAAATCAGAGTTACCCAAGCTTTTCGGCTTTGTGGACTGGCGGGGGAGGGGGAGGGAATGGTTCCACGTGTGTGGTGGGCTTGCCGCGTGCAGCCAGATTACGAAAGGGTCAAGGCCTGGTAGTGGCCCGTGGGTTGGGGAACCCTGCTTTAAATGATTAAGAAATGAAAAATGAAGAAATTTGACATTCAAGATTCGACATAATATAGGAAGACCCAGTTTTCTCGTGAAATCTATACATTTGGGGAAGTAGAAGGAAAACGATGATGAGAAGCAGCAGTTACATGGATAATATTAGTTATAGTGGTAAAGGGTATGCCTTTGGAAAGACATGAAGGACCAGAATGGAGACAGATTGTCCTGGAGAACCAGGGGTGAAATCCAGCAGGTTCTAACAGGTTCTGGAGAACCGGTAGCAAAAATTTTGAGCAGTTCGGAGAACCGGTAGCGGAAATTTTGAATAGTTTGGAGAACTAGCAAATACCATCTCTGGTTGGCCCCAGAGTGGGGTGGGAATGGAGATTTTGCAGTATCCTTTCCCTGGAGCAGGGGTGAAATGCTCCTGGTTCGGGCATGCCTGCCGGTCGTCGTACAGCCGGGAGTGATCGCAGTGCGAGGCTTCACCCATTCTCCATCGTGGGTGGAGCTAGCCCCCAAGATTGAGTATTGGCACAGCCTTCTAGCCAATGGTGACTGAGTCTGGAAAAGTATAAAAGGTGGCTCTGGGCCTAGTTCCCCCTCTTTTGACTCAGTCATAGCCATTGACTAGTGCCATTTTTCTACTGAAATCCGTATATCTTCTACTGATTGATTTTCTTCATTGGAATTCCAAACTGTAAGTTCCCTAACGAGCCCCAGGTATCACCGATCTCTAACCTTGGGAAAGGGCAGCCAGGCCTGTGGCCGGCTGCTGCTCGCCCCTCCAGCCGAGGCCCAATTTATTCCACCTTTTTTCATTAATATTGATCTATTCCGGCCTGGAGGGAGTGGGAACGGCCCCAAATTTGACCTCTGGGACTGTGGTGGCCTCTGTCACCACCCATAATTGGGCTTCTGCACGAGGCTGGCAAGCAATTTGCCGAATTACCTGGATGACCGCGTGAGAAAGGCCTTACTCACTGCCTCGTGACAGATTGCGCTGGCCTAAGAGGTTTGGTCTTGCCTTCTTTTGAATTTTACATTGGCATCTGGACAGAATTGGTACCACCTCTGGCCTTATATTGCTCTCCAACAAGCGCAATTGTGGTCCACCGAGTAGCCCCCCCACCCAGAGGGGTCAGCTATCTCATTAAGGCACTTTCCACTACAAGGCAGAGCGACTCGTAAAAAAACCTTTTTTTTTGAACGATCGGAACGTTTAGAGCCAGCTGGGAGGCGCGCGCGCCAAATCGCGCCCTTATTTCCAGATCCGATCTATTCTTAACGAGCCGAGCCGCGGCCTCTGATCCACCGCGGCCCGGCATTTTTTTCATCAGAACGAGCACTGACCTGCCTGCCAGCCCCTCTGGAAGCCGCTTGCGGCAAGTCAGGGGGCCAGGAGCCGATTTTGGAGGCCAAACACAGCGCGTCGTCTGCAGCGTCCCGAAAGCCTTGCAAGAGCCCTGGGCTGACCGGTTTGCCTCCTATCGCTGCGAGAGAGAGCCCTCCTGCCACAGCCGCCTGCGGCCATCCAGGGGGCTTGAGTGGAACTCCTGCTGAGCTAATAAGCATCAAGGGTAAAAATCCCCCCTCAAGCCACTTCTGTGTCCCGGGGAGGCCTGCAAGGGAACCAAAAGCCTGACAAGCCCAGAGGGAGGAGTGGCTAATCTCAGGGATAGGCGGCCGCCATTTTGAGTCAACCACATGGGCGGCCGCCATTTTGTTTACCCCAGACACACCCACAGGCATGCAAATTTTATGACCTGCTTGTGTTTCTCCTTTTTTTCTCTTTTGTTCCCTTCTCTAACAGGAACGTAATGGCTGACAAGGCCTCAAAGACCAAGGCCAAAGCCAAGTCCCACAAGGGCCATGCGGAGGACAGAAGCCCATCCAGGGCCCACCACTCCTCCCCATCCCGAGATAGGTCACCCCTCAGGGACCAATCTCCAGATCCAGCAGCCAGGCCCCCAAAGACCAAGGCATCCTCCAAGCCTCCTGGTCAATCCACCTCAGGGAATAACCCTCCATCGTCACAAGGCCGCAGTCACCACCAGGCACGCTCCCCAGACACGATGTCAATTGACAACGTGGTTCCCTGAGGTTTGGGGTCCCCAACCACCCAGCCAGGGCCCCACTCAGAATCGTGGTAAACAGGCCTCCAAGAGAGATCCCCTCCAATCTAAGGAGGCACAGGATCGCATGGCTGCAGCCATAAAACAGGGGATAGAAGCAGGGATCAGAGCTATGGCCTGTTCTAGTTCTCAGTTCCAGGCAGCTACCCCATCCTCTTCACGCAAGTCCCCCCCCCTACAGGAGGGTCTCCCAGACCAAGACCCAGATCTGGAGGAGGAGTCTGAGGAGTATGATGATTTGTTAGAGGGGCATGAGGACTCTGAGGATGGCGAGTGGCAGGACGTCCAAGTAGAACCTGAAGGCCCCGAATTAGCCATGTCAGAAGACGAGGACCTGGCTCCAGAGCCAGCGTCCTCCTCGGGACTATTCCAACCAGCCTTATTTCGGTCCCTGCTACATAAGGCTAAGGTAACTGCCAAACTCCAAACCCCATCCAGGGAGGCTACACAAACTCCCGAGGTGGACCCCCTATTTGACCTTCTGCCCTTACAGCCGATGTGGTTCCGGCTCCCAAATTATTTGTGGAAGCCATCCTCAAGCAGTGGCAGAATCCCACTACAGGGCCCCTAGCCTCAGCTCAGGATAAGAAACTATTCAATATCGATGACGCCCTGGCCCAGCATCTACTGATGCCGCCAGTGGACGGCCCCGTTCAAGCCCTCTATTCGAATTCCCCTATGCCAGGGGAACCAGAGGAACTCCTCCGGCCGGAGGATCGACGAGCAGACGCATCCCTTCTGAGGGCACACCAGTCAGCGGCCTGGGCGATCCGAGCGGCGACTACGGTGTCCTTCTTCTGCAGGACCAGCCTCAAGTGGATCCACACCCTGCAAGCCTACCTGCCACCGACCTGCGGGCTCACCAGGACCTAAATAAACTTCTGGCAGCCGCCCAATTTACTTCTGAGGCCACCCTCCAGGCGGCCCGGTTTTCTGCACGATCTATGGGGGCAACGGTGGTCTCACGACGCATGGCCTGGCTCCGCTCCTGGCAGACAGATGTGCGGTACAAATGGAAACTTGCTTCTGCCCCCGTTTCCAAGCAGTCTCTCTTTGGTGAGGCCCTGGCCCCTATCCTTGTAGAGACCAAGGATAAACGTAAGATTCTCCCCACCAATATTAATAAGAAAACCCCCTATCGGGGGTCCTTCTCCAATAGAAGGTCCTATAGAGGGTCATACCACTCCTCTAATAGACAGCAGGGGAACTTCCAGGGGAGCCAGCCAACCCATAACCAGGGCCACTTTGGTCAGCGTCAGAGATTCTCCTCTGGCCAACCTTTTAGGGGGAACCAGTATAAATGGCCCTTTAGAGGGGCCGGTGGTCGCCCCTTCCGCTGGAATAAGTAATTCTCCGGCCGTTCCTCCCATAGGGGGTCGCCTGGCACTCTACGCCAGTCGATGGGAGGAAATCACCAATGACGCATGGGTTTGTCAAACCCTGAAGTCAGGACTTACTCTTGAATTTCTCTCTACCCCCCCCCGAGGTTTTTCCTTCGATGCCCCATCTCATCAAATTCACAAAAAAGGTCCTTATGAATCAGGCCATCCAGCACTTGTTGGAAATTCGAGCCATCCAACAGGTGCCTGTGGACCAACAGGGGCAGGGCTTCTACTCCATCTTATTTGTAGTGCCCAAATCCTCAGGGGGATGGAGAGCGATATTGGACCTCAAGCGCCTCAATAGATACATAGTCCACAAGAAATTCAAAATGCACACCTTGCATTCCATTCTCTCAAGTATTAGGAAGGGAGCTCTACTGTCATCCATAGATCTCTCGGAGGCTTACCTCCACATCCCAATTCAGCCATCTCACCGCCAATATTTGTGTTTTTGCTATGCAGGGGTGCATTATGAATATGGGGCGCTTCCCTTTGGCCTGTCATCAGCGCCAAGGGTCTTCACTAAGGTCTTAGCGGCCCTGACCGCTCACCTTAGGTCCATTCCCATCAGGATACAGTGCTACCTGGACGATATTCTCATCTCCTCGGCTTCTCCTTCTCAGGCCGAGAGAGATGTTCAGGTAGTGCTTAACACCTTGGACCACCTTGGCTTCTTGGTCAATCGATCCAAGAGCCAACTGAACCCCGCCACCAGAATTGTCCATCTGGGGGTGGTCATTGATTCCCTGGAGTGTAAGGTGTACCTTTCCCAGGAACGGAGAGACAGCCTATCGGCTTTATCCCAACAAGTTCTGCGGCAAAATTCAACACCTCTGAACCTGCTGTCCTCCTGGGCAAGATGATTTCGGCCATTCATATTGTCCCATGGGCACACTTACACTCCAGGGAACTCCAATGGCTCCTTCTCCCCTACCAGCGCCAAGGAAGAGCCCATTCCCCGGCCAAAGTGAGGCTCCAGCCTTCAGTCCGGGAGTCACTCATTTGGTGGACCACCTCTGCAGTAAACAAGGGCACCTGCTTTCTCTCTCCGCAGCAGATCGTTGTCACCACCGATGCCAGCCTATTGGGTTGGGGGGCACATGCGGAGACGCACATGGTCATTAGCCGAGACAGCTCTAAGCATCAATGTCTTGGAACTCCGAGCCGTGTTCCTTGCTCTGAAGCAATTTAGACCCCTCATTGAGAACTCTCATGTGATGGTTCTTACTGACAATGTGGCCACCAAGGCCCACATTAATAGGCAGGGTGGGACCATGTCTGGCCAGCTCATGTCAGAGGCCATGAAGCTAGGCCTTTGGGCAGAGCAACATTTACTATCTCTCTCTGCTGAACATATTTCTGGGGCAACCAACATCAGGGCGGACTGGCTGAGCAGGAACCAGATAGACCACTCAGAGTGGAGCCTGCATCCCGACCTTTTCCATCAGCTTATAGGGCGCTTTGGGCAGCCAGTAATGGACCTCTTTGCCACCCCGGGGAATGCCCAGGTCCCCAGGTTCCTGTCCAGATACATGACCCAGGGTGCAGAAGGGACAGATGCCCTTCGCTGCGATTGGCCTCGGGAGTTGCTTTACGCTTTTCCCCCCATCCCCATCATTCCGCAGGTCATCCGCAAACTGTTGCAGCAGACAGCCGAGGTGATACTTCTGGCACCCAACTGGCCACGGAGAGCGTGGTACGCCGACCTGGTCTCCCTGTCAGTAGCACCCCCATGGAGGATCCCTCCGACAGAGTGGTCGCTGGCCCAGGGGTCAGTGCAGCACCCAGAGCCTCACTGGTTGCAACTGACCGCCTGGTGCTTGAGCGGCTCACTCTGAGGAGCCGTTGGATCCCGGAGGACGTGATGGAGGTCTTGCTGGACTCTCGCAGGCCGTCCACGCAACGTATTTACGCAGCCTCTTGGAAGGCTTTCTGCTCCTGGTGTAATAGGGAGGGTTATTCCCCACTGGATTTATCGGTCATAAATGTCCTTCAATTCCTACGCCAGGGGCTAGCTAAGGGTCTTTCCCCAAATACCCTCAAATGCCAAATTGCTGCCCTGTCCACGGTCTTATATTGTCCTTCCCTGGGAAAGCTCTCTGCTCACCCTCTGGTATCTAGGTTCCTTAAGGGTGCAGTGAACAGATGCCCCCCCGTGGTACACAGGTACCCCACCTGGGACTTATCCAAGGTACTGTTAGCCCTCACGGGGGGAGCCTTTGAGCCCTTACACTCCGTCTCTCTAGCCCACCTAACTTACAAGGTGGTCTTCCTGGTAGCGGTCACCTCTGCCCGCCGCATCTCTGAACTGGCGGCCCTTTCCATCAGGAGTGACCTCTGTGTATTCCACCAGGACAGGGTGGTCCTGCGATTGGACCCCACCTTTCTGCCGAAGGTAAATTCTGTTTTTCACCGGGCTCAGGAGGTGGTGTTACCTTCCTTTTACCCCTCTCCATCCACAGACATTGAACGACAGTGGCATCTCCTGGACGTAAGGTGCGCACTGGACACTTACATACAAAGGACCTCTGCATTTCGCAAAACCGAGGCCTTGTTTCTTTCTTTCCACCAATCCTCCTTGGGGCGGAAAGCAAGCTCAGTCATGGTGGGTCGGTGGATCCGTACTGTCATTAACATTGCATATGAACAGCTGTCTTTACCACGACCCACCAGGATTACAGCCCACTCCACGCGTAGTGCTGCCACCACTGCGGCTTGGAACACGAGGGCTTCCATCGAGGAGATCTGCAGAGCGGCCACATGGTCCTCCCCTACACCGTTTGTCCGGCACTACAGGTTGGACGCTTTCGCCTCTCAGGAGGCTGACTTTGGGCGCAGGGTCCTGGAACAGGTAACATTGGAGGGCGGCGGTCCCAGCCAGAATCCTGAGGCCCTCCCTGGGGACTGAAGTACTTTGGTATGTCCCAATCTTGGCGGCTAGCTCCACCCACGATGGAGAATGAGACGTTGTACTTACCTGAGACATCCATTCTCGTCGGGTGGAGCTAGCCGCCAAGTCCCTCCCTTATATTCGTGTTCTGGCTGGGCAAGGGGGATTCTATGTGTACAGAGCATTAGGTATATAGGTTTAGCAAATTAGGCCCAATCTCATTATGCACG
This sequence comes from Diadophis punctatus similis, assembly GCA_023053685.1. NCBI lineage: Eukaryota > Metazoa > Chordata > Lepidosauria > Squamata > Dipsadidae > Diadophis > Diadophis punctatus. Next base: position 13,152,768 of record JALIGW010000006.1, on the reverse strand, counting down.
TAGGTAGTTAGTTTAGGTAGTTAGCACCGTTTTTCTCCTATTGTCTTGGATTTCCATGTTGTTAAGTAATAAAATGTGTTGCATCATGGCACGTCGAGTCTGGCATTTGTCCCTCGTCAAAAGAGGGGGAACTAGGCCCAGAGCCACCTTTTATACTTTTCCAGACTCAGTCACCATTGGCTAGAAGGCTGTACCAATACCCAATCTTGGCGGCTAGCTCCACCCGACGAGAATGGACGTCTCAGGTAAGTACAACGTCTCATTTTATTTATTTATTTAATGTGCATGCGCAGAGGGCAAAATAACCCAAATGGCGGTGTCTGGGCGGGCGGGTGAAGCCTCATGGTGCGATTGCTACCGGCTGTACGACGACTGGCAGGCACGCCCGAACCGGGAGCATTTCACCACTGCCCTGGAGTGGAGTGGGAATGGATATTTTGCAGTATCCTTCCCCTAGAGTGGGGTGGGAATGGAGATTTTGCAGTATCCTTCCCCTTGCACGCCCACCAAGCCATGCCCACCAAGTCACGCCCACAGAACCAGTAGTAAAAAAAATTGGATTTCACCACTGTGGAGAACAGATAATTAACGGCAATATGATTAATAAGATGTAGATGAGGAAAACAGCAGAGCCTGAGTAATTGAATTTAATATTGTGATCTAACCTTGATGACAACATAGTTATTCCCATTATATTAAAGTCATAAAAGACCATCGCGTTAGTAACAAAACAATGTTATTTTGCTTCAGCATATTTTAAAACAATGCTTGAACTTTAAAGCAATGCTTAATTTAATATTCAAAACATTAAAATTATATTAAGAAAATAAACATAAGCAGTAATGCATTCTAAAACTGAGTTTGTGACTTGCTTTTAATGCACTACAGAGTTGCTATAGGTTACTGGGAAAGGGTAGAGTTTTTGCTGTTATGTCAAAAACTGATAATTAAACAATCTTAATTCGTTTTATTCAACAGGACCTTTAACAGCCTGAATGTTCTCAAAAGTTTGGAAATCTATTTGTCAATTTGTTTTCTAAAGACTGGAATTAAACTAAGTGCTACCCAAAACCAGAAGTTGCCTCTTTTAATCTAGCACATTACTGTATGTAGGATATTTACAATACTTTCTCTTTTTCCTATTTGTTATTCCAACATTAATCTTATTTAAATTATGAAGCTGTACTTAAATTATTTAAACACAGTTCACATAAATGAAACATTGTTTCAGTCTGGGAGGGTAGTCATATTTTTTCTGATTTTGTCTTGAATATTAAACAGTAAGACTTTTTAAACATAAAGAACTGTTAACACTGGATTGCTACATTTTCTTTATTTTGTCAACAGTATGTAGTACTTGAAAATCTATCACAAAACTTACTGTTTTTCTATCAGCTGCTTATTCAAATGATTCCTTATATACTTTTACAATCTCTTTTATTACAAACTTATTTATCAAACATTTATGGGATCTATGTTTACTTAAACATGAAATTAAATTTTATTGTTTTAAAATTTATCTTTTTGAAAAATAAAGACTGTTATTCAGTCAAATCTCTTATGATCAGTGATCTGCAAAATAGCAATAGCACTTAAGACTTATATACCGCTTCATAGTGCTTTACAGCCCTCTCTAAGTGGTTTACAGAGTTCAGCATATTGCCCCCAACAATCTGGGTCCTCATTTTACCGACCTCAGAAGGATGGAAGGCTGAGTCAACTTTGAGCCTGGTGAGATTTGAACAGCTGAACTGCTGAACTGCAGTGCTGCATTTTAACCACTGCGCCACCTTGGCTCTTCAAAATGCATAAACGGTTGCATAAGAAGTAAAATTAGTGGCAAGCAGGTTTGCATGGGCTATTTTGTAAAAATATATTTCAAAGTCTGAGAGAAAGAACATAGTATAAATACCAATATACAAAAGGTCTTCTCTGAAAAGTAGATAACATTCTACTTTCTCAAGAGCTACTGCCAATGTAAAATGAAAGATGGAACATAAATTGAAAGAAAATATGTAAAAATAAAGACTAGCATATGTCTAATACAAACTGTATAGCACTGTAAAATTACATGAACAGTATGATTTTTTAAAAAGATATTGAGGTTTCAATAAAAATTAAAGAATGTAGGCGAGAAATTTTGCTTCTTTATCAGCATTAGTTTCATTTTTATGCAAAATGAACAAAATAAAGGTTAATAATAATGTTTGAATAGAATATACTATTTTAAAAATGTAGACATTTGTATTTAGCAAATAATCTCAAACATTCATATACAATACTTACTTTCTCAACAATACTGATCTGAAGGAAGATGAATGAAAAAAAACTGTCTACTTCAGAGATTTAATGCTTAACTTTCAAAAGTTTGAAAAAAATTCTACAAGCTATGCAATATAACATCAAATCAAAGAAAGAGGCACCTAATTATTGTCCTAGCAGCCAGCTACAAGCAGCAAAGAAAGCAAATATTGTGGATCAGAGGCAGATACTAAGGGCCACTGACCATACCTAAAAAAATATTCTCAATATAATTACGGCCACAATCTTTCATTGGTTACTGCTTACATAATTTTAGGTATACAGCATAGCAAATTAATCAACTACCTGAAATACCACACCAGCCACACTATAGGTCAAATTGAAGAAATTAGAACTAGAGGCCCTCTCATTCTTAGCTAATGGCAAAATCTTACACTTAGAATAAGACAGCTAACTTGGAGCTGGATGTTTTTGCCACTTCACCCAGTGGCAGTTTGCTGTCTTACCGGTGCTGGTGCGCTGCATGCACATCTCCAAGTTTTGAGGGCGCGCGCACTCACTATGTGCGCCCCCTCACGCGATTTTGCTTCTGCGCATGTGCGGAAGCAAAATCGCGCCGAAATCTCATGAGGGGACACACGCGTGTGTGAGATTTTGGCTCAATTTCGCTTTCGCGCATGTGCGGAGGCAAAATCTCGCTGAAATCTCACGTGCGCGCGCATCCCCTCACGAGATTTCGGTGCAATTTTGCTTCCGTACATGCGCGGAAGCAAAACTGGCCAAAAATTAACGAAAAAAGATGGCGACGCGCACGGTGGACCGGCAGAGAGGGCTCCGTAGCGGCCGCGCGCAAATTGCACAATCGGCTGCTCCCTACCGGAGCTGTGCACCGGGCAGCTCAGGCAGGAACCCACCTCTGACTTCACCCCAACATCTCTTAGAGGCACCCTATTGGAAAGGCTCGTCTAACAACCCTCTTCCTTTAAATGAATATCACCCCAGTGCCACTGAACTACAAAGATTCTGGCAAAACCTTTTCAAAGTAACAGAATAAACAAAATAATCACTATTTCAACATTAAAAATAAGGAAGGCAAGGGTCTCACTAGTCAGATAGACAGAAGGGTAATATCCTTCCCAGCACCATGAATTGACAGCTGCCTATAGTCCATAACAATTATAACTATAATTTACAGCAGTGTAATAATGTTGATATACAATTTTGAGTGGCAAAAGTCAGCAACAAAATAGGTAAACCTTTGGATACTTGTTCTTCTGGCTCTGGTCTTAGAAGCCCTATCTTTCTGACAAAAATAATAATATCTGCTTTGATTCCCAGGACTTGTCAATCAGCCATCAACAAAACCACTCCTCAGCTCCACTCCTCATAGAGAAACATACAGACTATACTTGTTTTAAGAAACACATAGACAATATTTGTTTTACTTATTTAATTTTCATACAACATAATATTTTCCAGCCTTCACATGCACAGTGTGAACAATATGATTTGAATTGCAGAGTAAAAGGGAAATTAGTAAAAGACTGATGAAATTTAAGCATAAATTACAGAAATTAGATAGTTCTTCTCCTGCACTAAGGATAGGAGTCTACATAATTTCTGACCATTTAAAAAAATTCACCCAGTTATAATTCCTACTGTACTTTGATTAGACTATCAGAAGAGCTGTGATGGCCCAGTGGTTAGAATGAAATATTGTAGGCTAATTCTGCTGACTACCGACTGCCAGCAGTTCGATTCTGACCGGCTCAAGGTTGACTCAGCCTTCCATCCTTCCAAGGTCAGTAAAATGAGGATCCAGATTGTTGGGGACGATATGCTGACTCTGTAAACCGCTTAGAGAGTGTTATAAAGCACTGTGAAGTGGCATATTGCTATTTTTAGGTTACATGATAATATATCACAAAAATCCCAGAATAAAGGTTATAAGGAAGGTGATATTATACTATTAAGCATTTATTTTACTTCTATAGCAGTGCTGCAGATCTTGACATCTTCTCAAAAATGCATTGTATAATTTGCAGAAATCATTTGACATGCTGCAAATAAAACAAAGTAGCTAAACCATACAAAGCACAAATCTTTTTTTATTTTAAACAAAGTTTATATACCTTTTCTGGAAATTTGAATACTGATTACCCTTCAAAATAATTCTGCATTTGTATAATACAATGTGCAGTTTGAAAGACTCCCTCCAAATGACCCCGTCTTTAATAGGATAGAGAAACAAGCAGCAAGTACTTTTACAAATATGTACTATTATATTTAGTTATTGCGAAAAATAACTTAGGGTTACTCTAAAAATTTCATATTACTATGTTTTCTCTAACATATCCTCCTTTCTCCCCAGTGACCCATTTGCATTGATTAGAGTGAAATAAAAGCCTTCAGGGAACACAATTTAAGAATAATAATTTTCTACTCATTTCCATAATGATTATAATTTCAATATTGGTCATCTGTATTACTGGACATAGCATGAAGCAATAGAATAGAATAGAATAGAATAGAATAGAATAGAATAGAATAGAATAGAATAGAATAGAATAGAATAGAATAGAATAGAATAGAATAGAATAGAATAGAATAGAATAGAATAGAATAGAATAAACAGAGTTGGAAGGGATCTTGGAGGTCTTCTAGTCCAATCCCCTGCTTAGGCAGGAAACCCTACACCACTTCAGACAAATGGTTATCCAACATCTTCTTAAAAACTTCCAGTGTTGGAGCATTCACAACTTCTGGAGGCAAACTGTTCCACTGATTACCGTATTTTTCGGAGTATAAGACGCACCTTTTTCCTCCCTAAAAGAGGCTTAAAATTTGGGTGCGTCTTATACTTCGAATGTAGCTTTTCCGAAGCTTTTTTTTAAAACCCTAACACAGTGCTAACAATCTTCCTGGCTTGCAGCATTGTTTTTTATTCCTACTCCCTCCGAAGCAGTTTTTCCTGCCCTAAGTCTTTGCAAGCTTGTTTTCATTCCTACTCCCTCTGAAAAAGGCTTCTTCAGCCCTAACCAGAGGATAAAATAATGTGCTGAAGCTGAACAGATCAAGGACGCTAGCCAGATGAATACCTGGTAGGTAGATTTCCCCCCCCCCTATTTTCCTCCCCCAAAACTAAGGTGCGTCTTATACTCCAGTGCGTCTTATACTCCGAAAAATACAGTAATTGTTCTAACTGTCAGGAAATTTCTCCTTAGTTCTAAGTTGCTTCTCTCCTTGATTAGTTTCCACCCATTGCTTCTTGTTCTACCCTCAGGTGCTTTGGAGAATTCACAGATACAGTATATATGGTACCTTGCTCAACAGTAGTGACTGTGAGAGGGACCTTGGAGTCCTAGTGGACAACCATTTAGATATGAGCCAGCAGTGTGCAGCAGCTGCCAAAAAAGCCAACACCGTTCTAGGCTGCAGTAACAGGGGGATAAGAATCAAAATCACACGAAGTGTTAATACCACTTTATAATGCCTTGGTAAGGCCACACTTGGAATACTGCATTCAGTTTTGGTCGCCACGATGCAAAAAGGATGTTGAGACTCTAGAAAGAGTGCAGAGAAGAGCAACAAAGATGATTAGGGGACTGGAGGCTAAAACATATGAAGAAGGGTTGCAGGAACTGGGTATGTCTAGTTTAATGAGAAGAAGGACTAGGGGAGACATGATAGCAGTGTTCCAATATCTCAGGGGTTGCCACAAAGAAGAGGGAGTCAAACTATTTTGATTTTCTTGCCTGATCTTGCCAGATCAATAAGAATAAGCACATACAATTCTGCTTTTGTATGACATTCTGGTAGGAGGAACCATATAAAGCATTACTCATTTTAGGCTAAAGATTGCCAGCAATTTTGCATAAACACAGTAGAAGTTATTCAGGATGATGTGTTTTACTTTTTATTCTGCCTTTATTACTTTGTAAATAATGCACGGCAGAAAGCATACCTAATACTCCTTTCTCTTCTATTTTTTCCATAGCAACAACCCTGTGAGGTGAGTGGGCTGAGAGAGAGTGACTGGTCCAAAGTCACGCAGCAGGCTTTCATGTCTAATTCAGAATTAGAACTCAGAGTCTCCTGGTTTCTAGGCTAGCACCATAACCACTACACCAAACTGCCTCTCAAGAGCTGGATACACTTGTATGTGTGTGTGATTATATCTATATATGGAACTGAGTGGTTAAAGCATTCTTGCTTGCTCCCTCCCTGGTGGCCCTCCATTCCTGTGAAACATGACATGGAATAAAATATACTTTAAACTGAATAGATAACAACATGGGGAAATGGAATTCTCGGAAAATAAGCTGGAGGCACTTTCTGTGTGTAGCCTTCATTTAATGGAAAGAAATGTTCAGCTTGCTTCATTGAGGAGTCAGAATGTTCATATGTTGCTGGATTGCTTGGAAAAGAAAACCCTAAAAACTTGCTATTAAAACCCAAGCAGGGGTGGGTTCCTGCCTGTTCGGACCGGATCGCCTGAACCGGTAGTGACCCGCTGACGATGCCACGATGGTGTCACGGATCCGGTTTGGTCGGTGCCGGTCCGTGGGCGCCGCCATCTTTTTTTTGGATTTTTTTACTGTTTTGAAGTTTTTTCCTCTGCTGCTGCTTGAAAAAGGGCCCTCCTGCCCACCCCCGGGTTTATACTTACCTTTATTCCTTTGCCTGAAGCACAGCTGATCAGCTCCTCAGCTGTGTTTCGGGCTGATTCTAGCTACTGAGCATGCGCGGAAGCAGACTTGCATGAGGGGACGCGTGCGTGCGCGTGAGCGTAGCAATCACACGTGCGCGAAACATCGCGATGCGAACCGGTGGCGAAGGTAAGTGGAATCCACCCTTGAACCCAAGCAAGAAAATAAAATGATACTGTTTTCTACAACTTACCGTATTTTTCGGAGTATAAGACGCACCGGAGTATTAGACGCACCTTACTTTTTGGGGAGGAAAATAGGGGAAAACAATCTGCCTACCGGGTATTCATCTGGCTAGCATCCTTAGTCTGGTCAGCTTCAGCACATTATTTTATCCCCTGGTTAGGACTTAAAAAAACCTTCTTCTGAGAGAGTAACAATGAAAGAGCATGCAAGCCGGTAAGAGCTGGGAAGATAGTTAGCACCTGGTTAGGGCTAGAAAAAAAACTTATTCGGAGCAAGTAGAGCAATGAAAAAAAATTCTGCAAAGACTTAGGGCTGGAAAAACATTCTTTGGAGAGAGTAACAATGAAAAAGCCTGCAAGGTAAGAGCTGGGAAGATCTGTTAGCACCTAGTTAGGGCTGGAAAAAAAAAAGCTACATTCGAAGTATAAGACGCACCCAAATTTTCAGCCACTTTTAGGGAGGAAAAAGGTGCGTCTTATACTCCAAAAAATACGGTAGTTCACATACAAAATCAAAATGAGAATTTCCATGTGACTAAATGTGGATAATCTAAGTATGTGTTTGACATGTCTTTTGACTACGAAGTATAACTCTCTCATGCTAACATGATTTATCTTTCACCATGAAAGAAAAAAAAGTTGTGAAAATATAGCTAATATCTGTATCACAAACTAATATCTACACAAACACACACACACATATAAATGTGAAACAGTTTAACCTCCCTGCCCTATGTATTCAATTGAGTATTTATGATGTCAAATAAACAATGGAAAAGCTGGTAATAATAATCTTTTGGTGTAAAAATTATTATAAAAAAATTTGTGACTCTACTTTCTTTCACTTCGCTTTACACTGTTTCAATTGGATTTAATGTTTCCCAGTAATACTAAGAAAACTTTTAAAATAGTAATAAATAGCACAATTACCTGGTATCGTGATTCTTATTTATTTTTTAATTTCAATTTATTAAATTTGTTTGCCACCCATCTTGCTTCCGTTGGAACGCTTAAATAAAACACAGGTCCCAGAAACTGTTCTTTGGCCAAATGGCGCCTCACCAATGCTATTGATTTATGGACTTTAGCAAAAGGCCTATTGGTCCACCTCTCCAGCCAGGAGGCAACGGCCCAGAAACTCCATCCTGGACCAAGGATGCAGTCACTCCAAGTTTCTGCCTTGGGCTAGAATTGTCACCCCCACTTCTTCATCAGATCAAGTATCCCCCCCCCCAGTGAATCCAGCATTCTCACCTAATAACCCTTTTCTCCCCTTTTATAACTTTTTCTCCAACCCACTTCTCCCAAGACGGCCCCTTCTTTTTTCACTCTGAGCTGCTGGAATCTGTAGTCCTACTCCCGAACACTCCTATTTAACCGCTTCTGCTGAAAATTACATCTCCCAGAAGTGGACCTCAGTGTCTCTTCCTGTTCAAATTCCAGGGTGAAGCTCTAGCCAGCCAGTCAATCGCTGAATGCTGGCTAACTTCCCTGTCTTCTTATCTGTGTCAAAATACCAGAGCAGCTCAGAGGGGAAAATAGCCAGTCAACAACAGCTGTAAGTCTTCGTGGGATTTATAGGATGAAAGAAAAAAGAACTGGGAACAAGGCTATGATATTATGTCAGTTCAATTTTATAGATTTAAACAGGTTTATAATATAGTTATTTAAACTGAACAAACCATACAATGTTTGACAATAGAATGCCATATATTGCACAGAATAAATAACAAGTCTATTCATTGTCTTACCTGAGAAGAATATGTGTGACCATCAGATCCACAAACTGGATTGGTATAAATTACAGGACACTGTTTGCATTTTGATGAAAGAGAACCAACTCTCCATTGTTTATGGCTTAAACCAGCTTCTTTCATCCTGAAAGAAATCAAATCAGGTAAGAAATGTATATGTATATGTATATGTATATGTATGTGTGTGTGTGTGTGTGTATATATATATATATATATATATATATATATATATATATATATATATATATATATATATATATATATATATATATATATATATATATATATATATATATATATATATATATACTGAGGTTTTCGCGGGTGTTTGTATGTAGGTCTTTGGGTATTCGGGTTTTCTCCCGCGTGAAATTGGAAGTGTCTTGGCGACGTTTCGATGAAGTCTCATTCATCATCTCCAGGCTGGTGTCTTCTGCTTCCTGCTTCTAGTAGCAGGAAGCAGAAGACACCAGCCTGAAGATGATGAATGAGACTTCATCGAAACGTCGCCAAGACACTTCCAATTTCACTCGGGAGAAAACCCGAATACCCAAAGACCTACATATATTGTATATATATATACAGTATACACACACACATGTATGTATGTATATGTGTGTATGTATATATGTGTGTGTGTATATATAATATTGGTAATTAAATCATGTCTACATTACATGACCTGTGTTCATACATAATACTAAGCTAGAAGTGTTAAACCACAGTTTGTTGAATAGGTCACAGTGATTGTTCATAATTAATCCAATGATTAGATTAGCCATTTTATGTTATCTTTGAGGGTCACAGAAGAGCGAACACAAGTCATGTGGTGGAACAAAAGTAAATGAAGCCAGATCTAAATCTTGATGGAAACTCCATACTTTTTTTTGTCTTATAGCTCCTTTGTCTGTTATAAACAGCAATTTTTAGAAAACAACCCATATTAAAATATGATTTTATATCTTGAAAAATGTTTATGAAACCAGTTTGATAATTACATGAAATTAGGCTAACGATGGGTTTATCCACTACATTACATTCAAAACAACAAATCGCACTGTAGCTTTCTATTATTTGAAAACTATGCCACTTTCTTCATTAATTTAAACTAATATTTGCATCTTATATTAATATCTTGGCTACTGCAGGGAAATATTTACAACTCTATAAGAAAGATCAATCATTGTCAGGACTGAATAACACTAAACAGATTTCACATCTTGCATAACCACAACCATTGTGGCTTATTATGTTGTTCCAGTTTGATTAAAAAAAACACAGACCTTGACCCAATTTCTCAACAAAGTCTATATGTCTTGATATTCTAGCAAAACTATTTATATTTGAAGATGCTGGAACACCTCTAAGAAAGAGAGATGATTTTTATTAAGGATTTATTGTTCATAATCAAGAGAAAGACTACGCAAATTCAAATTAGAAAGTGAAATATATGAATCATTATGAAAGCTACCAATATAAACCAATATTTAAGAGAGAATAAAAGTCAACTAACAGCAGACTAAGCATTCTAATCAATAAATTATGAACAAGCCATGTATTAAAATACTATGTTAAATTTAAGTTCTTAGCTTAACTGGTCATAATTCTCCACTTTTCTAAAAAAAACTTACCAAAGTAACAGGAATAGAACAAATTACAAAATGAAATCAATTTCAAATTGATGGTTTAAAATATTGCTACGCATTTGATACTTGATTAATCTAATAAGTGTTGAATCTCAAGGTATAAAGAAGCAATCAAAAAAGAAGAGAAGGACAAAGTATGTATTCCTTTGGCGTGCATATATCTGAGCGTCTTAAGACAAAATATGCCATGTCCTATTTGCCTTGTTGATTCATGATGCTTCTTTCTTAATTCTATGACCAATTTGTTTTATGAAGCCATGCATTTCTAAAACATTTTCACAAGATAAAGGTAATTGAAAAGTTCCCATTTCAAAAATGTTTCTGTGGAAAATATTTCATTTCATATCACTGAAATAAAGCAGCAGACCCTAGCAGAAGGGTGCACAATGGATATACATCATGAATTAAACTGAACAAGCCAGTTCAGTTTAAATTTAGCTACAGTTCTCCTGTTTTCCATAATGTTCAAAACCATCTTACAAGTTGGCAAAATGTTCATCTGGACTTGAGTAGTGTCTCCTCTCCACTGTTCGAGGAGTAAAACAACTGACTCACAATTAAATAATTAGAAAGCAGTAACAGCACAATTAATTAATTCATTTCATGTCAGCTAAATCCCTGTTATTTCTTATTTTCACAAATAATTAAAGTTACCGTGACAACTTTTGTATCAGTATATAGAGTTCTTTTCTCTCTCTCTTAACTAAACATTTGGGGAAAAATTAACATTTTAGATAAAATATATATTATAATGAATGTTAAAAACATATATTTAAACATCTTTTTAATTAAATAAATTATTTTCCATTTCTTCCATGCCTTCTATATTAGCTTGAAGCTATCAGTATTATATTCCTTTAATAATTATATTTCTATATCACCAGTAATCACAACTCTCTCGGTAATTCACAAACCCTTTAGAAAGAATCATTAAACAATGTTTGGGAATGTTATTTCTATTTTTATCCGATACTACAAGCCCATTAATATTCATGAGTGAATACAAGTGAAAACACTGGTTGACATACTGATAGTTCAAGATATACATCAATTAGTAAGTAAGTTATTTGTTTCCTAGATTCACTAGTTCTAGAGAAGCAAGAATAGCAGTACTGATTGAGAGATATTGTAGCTGTGGAGGGTTTGCCCTTTATTATTTTTGTTGTTGCTGTTATTATTATCGATGATACAGAACTCCAGGGGGTAGGTAGAAGAATCAAAAGATAAGAAAGTAGTAATTCATTTATAATATTTTCTTAGAATCACTAAACCATAGTTTTAGTTTACCAAATCTTTAAGAACCTAATTCTATTCAATAATATTTCATGACAGTGAACTCCATAGAGCCACCACTGTATAAAAATTGTAATGCTAGAACCATAACATACATAATAGAGTACAATATAAGTCACAATTCAGTTATTGTTGACTGATAGAATATCATGAAGACAAAATGGCAAAAATACCAAATCAAGAGGGGGAAAAAGCATAGAAGAATTATAATTGCTTAATTGTAAATCTTATCTATGAATGTTCTCACAAGATATGTTGACAGTATTGGAGTAGCTTCATGAGTAGAATACTCATGATAGGTAATAGGTACTATTAATGTACCTTCTTCACGTTCAAAAGGGAAATTTATTTATTTTATTTGGAGGTTCTTCTATGCCGCCCTACTCCCTCAGGACTCAGGGCAGCGTACAACATTTTGTATGTATGACAATAAAAGAGGCACCTGTGGGATCCCCAATACCAGGAGTCATTGCAGAAACGGTGCTGAGTGAACTAGAACACCATGATTTCAAAACTACTCACATGCATTCTGGTACTGCTACATGGATGACATCTTTGTCATCATCCAAGAAATGCACTGAAAGACTTTCATACCATACTGAACTCCCATCTTCTCAGACAACCCATTCACAAGGGAGGAAGAAACAGCTAGACAATTGCCATTTTTAGATGTGCTTGTCAACAGACAAGAAGATGGAAGCCTAGAAACCAAGTTTATCACAAGGCCATCAACACTCCACACATTCTGAATTTCAACAGTAACCATCCACTGTCACCCAAAAGAGTTCCATCAGAACACTATATGGCAGGTTGAGAACCCACAATAGTACTTAGCAAGCTAACAACTGGAGAGCAGGTACCTACGTGAACAATTTAGGTAGAATAGCAATAGCACTTAGACTTATATACCACTTCATAGTGCTTTACAGCCCTCTCTAAGCTGTTTGAGTTCAGCATATTGCCCCCAACAATCTGGGTCCTCATTATACCGACTTCAGAAGGATGGAAGGCTGAGTCAGCCTTGAGCCGGTGAGATTTGAACAGCTGAACTGCATCTAGCAGTCAGATGAAGTAGCCTGCAGTGCTGCACTCTAACCACTGCGCCACCTCGGCTCTATGGGTATCCACAAGCATTTGTTACAAGATGTCTGAGCAACATGGTGGGAAGAGAAAGGAAGAAACAAGGTATAACACACGACACACACTGCCATACATCAAAAACTTTTCGGAAGCAGTAGAATGCAGCTTCTGAGATCTGCAAGTGGGCATCAATGCCTAGAGGATACCATATGAGTACAAATTATACATTGTAAAGATTGATTGTAGCGGAGAGATGCTTCCAATGTAATCTATCAGATTTCCTACATGGATTGCTCCTGTGACTATATAGGACAGGCAGGGAGGAAGCTATTCACCAGATTGCAAGAACACAAGCAAGTGGTCAGATGAGGAGACCCGAACTCATTGATAAGTCCCACATTACAACGAACAAGGACATACATTCAATTTTGCAGCTACTAAGATTCTTGGACGAGCAGCCAGGAAAGTGATTGAAGCTGGGAAAAGAGTCACTCATCAGTCAACTAGAGTGTTGATTTACCACCAGCTTACCAAGTACTTAGGAGGCGAGGGCTTGGCAGCACAAGGAAACAACAGCCAAAGACTTAACAGCCGGCCATCAACACCCCAATCCAATAACTAAAAAGCCACACACAGCAAGGCACCATACAAATAACACATACAGAATAGCCCAAAGCACATACTCTGCCAGACAACTTCCTCAGGATGGGCTCTAGCACGAGTGTGAAAGCTTGGAAGACTAAACCTCTGGCCCTGATGACTGGCCCAGATTGGATCCTAGAGATTTACTAGAATTATTTCATGGAAATTACAAATAGACATGGATAAAGATAGGAATGTTGAGAGAAGAGGCAAAGATGGTAGAAGAAAACAGGAATTTTCCAACAAGCCAGCATCCTTACCACACATGATTGGAAATGGGAATTCCCTTTTGAGAAGGGCCAGCCTCCCTTTTGCATGACCAGGGAGCACTGCTCCCCTGCCTCCTCCTCTTGCTCTCCAGAGATCTATCAAGGCAGAAGTTGGACTCAGAGGAAACTGATTCCTGCAAACTTTATCCTCCAGGTTTCTACATACATACAGCAGCATTGTTGTCTGCCTCCTGCTTTGCTGTGAGGGGGCCTCAGACAGGGAAACGCCGATGATGTCTGGGATTGGGAGAAGAACATCTCTTTTGGTGTGCTGTGCACATACACACACACACCCCTACACACAAACCCCATTCCATGCTTGGAGACTTTTATCCCCATCTGAGCTTACAAACTGCCAATCATGTTGGTTTAGGGAGAAGGCCCTCTCATTCCTCTGTGGATAAAAGTCCCCAAACTTGGAATGCAGTGTGTGTGTGTGCATGCATGTGCAGTACAGTACAGCATTGCCCATTTTCCACTTATAACAAAAGTCCCAGGTTTCATTAAAGGCATATACTTTTCCATGAGGTTCTATTCTTTCCTTGATACATAACTTCCATCATCTGTATGCCAATGTATAAACCCACGTTTTTGACATATCAATATAGAATGTTATACTTATGCAAGAACATTGTTTATTAATTAGCAACCACAAATCATTAATTGTGGTCTTGCTGTATAAATAAAACACACGAGTATCATGCACCTGGCACAAATCTTTTTAACCCTTACTTCTTCCAACTGCATAAAATTGAAGTTGAGCATACTTATGCTTTTCAGGGTTTGAGAAACGAGAATATGAAGCCTTGTGGGGTAGTGTTAAGAATCATCACAATTGCCCAGTTCAGTGGTGGGTTCCTACCAGTGCGGTCCACTCTATAGCACCGGTAGTGGCCCACTGGTGACGTCACAATACCGGTGCAGTCGGTTGCCGGTGCCTGGGCGCTGCCATTAAAAAAAATTAAATTGTTTTTTAAATTTTCTTCTGCACATGCCCAGAAGCCAAGCTTCCGGCACTGCGCATGCACTGCCTTCCTACCCCACAGTGAGTCCAAGCAGGGGAGGATGGCTGAGGGAGTGGGTGAGACACTGAAAAAATGGGCGGCAGGACCTATCTCAGTTCCCCTCTCTTCAGCAGTCCGAGAAGCCACGAACGCGCGGTGATGATCCCAGGCATTTTTGCACGTTCAAGGCTTCTCGAGCTGCTGAGGGGAGGGGGAATGGGCGGCAGGAGCCTAGGATCATCGAATGGGGAGAAGCATTCAGGCCGGACGGAGCCTCCTAGAAGAACCGCTGCCGCAGTCTTGCTGCACCCGTCTCGGGGGGCTGCACTGCGGGCGGGCAATGCCCCCCCCACTTCTCCGGCCGCTGCCAAGCTCCCGAGGCCCACACCCACCCGGTCACATGGCTGGCAAGCCACACCCACAAAATAAGCCACGCCCACAGAATGGTAGTAAAAAAATTAGGAACCCGCCCCTGGCCCAGTTATAGAGTAATTGGACTAATCAAAGCTATATACTGTTACCATTGTCACTAAGAAAGTCCTAGTCATTAGTCCATTACAAAGGAATTACTGTAAATTCAGCCTACGTGCAACTTCACTTCCTGTACAAATAAACACAGATAATAAAACAAGCTTGAAACTTTTCCAAGCTAGCAGATTGGCAGCACAAATTACAAAGTGAAACAGAAACCTTTCACTAGATTCAACAGAGCTGGGAACCTAAGAATGATTAAATCTTTCTATACACCAAGTACACATCACAATAATGAATCAGACTAAAAATTTCCAAGAGATTCAACTGTGCCAGCTGGGCTTCTTCACACAGTATCATTATAATGCAAAATGATGACATTCTAAATAGCCTTGTTTTCAGCTTCTGCGCAATCTGTCTAATGCATGCGTTTTAAAAAACAAGTGAGGCAGGAAGGAGGAGCCGCACAGGAGAAGACCATAATTAAAAAGGACTACAGCTTCCACATGCCTGTAAATAGAAGAAATGAAAACTGTCCTAGGTTTTGTTTTTAATCTAAAATCAAGAAATCCTAACATCCTTATTTCTCAGCAA
Organism: Diadophis punctatus similis; assembly: GCA_023053685.1. Lineage (NCBI taxonomy): Eukaryota > Metazoa > Chordata > Lepidosauria > Squamata > Dipsadidae > Diadophis > Diadophis punctatus. Next base: position 13,136,859 of record JALIGW010000006.1, on the reverse strand, counting down.
GTAGGCGATCCATTTATTAATACATATATAGTTATACCCTTGAATTGATGATACCGCTTTATCCTATAAATTAAGACTATAGCTATGAGTAACAATAAAACAAAGCAATCAGAATGCATATAAGAAGAAACACATGCATGCTTACCAAGCAAAGTCATATGTTTAAATCAGATTGTAAGATTTATGATCCCTGAATAAAAAAAAAGAGGAAAACACAACTTTCTGATGTTTACATTATCATTAAATGCCAAACATTTCTTTACTTCAAGCACTGGTAAAGCTAAAACCTATGTATCCAAAGACAATACACCCACAATAAAAGTTAACAAAACTTACATAGGGCAATTTTAATTTAATAGACCCTCTCTGTGTAGATTTGATACAACAATCTACATTTTTGTTCACACATACACCAAAGGAATGGACAAGGCCATTATAGTCAGAGTCAGGATAAGGCATTTAAATTTTACATCATTTATAGTGATATGCATCATTTATGTAATAAAATGATTAATTTATGCAAATCATCTTTAATGCCATAATTTACAGATTAATGGACATTCTGGTCTAACAGACACTCACCTCCACTCAACCAAGCCATTATATCAAGGTTTCACTATAACAACAGCACTCAGACTTATATACAGCTTCACAGTGCTTTATACCCCTCTCTAAGTGGTTTACAGAGTCAGCATATGGCCCCCAACAATCTGGATCCCCATTTTGTATTTTTGTATTTGTATTTGTTTATTTGTCAAGCATATATGATTATAAGCAAAGTATAAGCAGTAAAACATGATTGAATATATATGTAATAGTACAAGCAAGAATAAAAGAGGTATGAATATATGGGTACATTAGGACAGGAACAGTAGGCACGATTGTGCGCTTATGCACGCCCTCACTGACCACTTAGGAATGGGGTGAGGTCGATGGTAGATAATCTAAGGTTGAAGTTTTTGGGGTTAGAGAAAGATACTACTGAGTCAGGTAAAGTGTTCCAGGCATTAACCACTCTGTTGTTGAAGTCGAATTTTTTGCAATCAAGTTTGGAGAGGTTTACATTAAGTTTGTATCTATTGTGAGCTCGTGTATTATTGCAGTTGAAGCTGAAGTAGTCGTTAACAGGTAGGACATTGTGGCAGATAATTTTGTGAGCTACACTTAGATCAGATCGAAGGCGGCGTAGTTCTAAATGTTCAAGTCCCAAAATTTCAAGTCTGGTTTCGTAAGGTATTCTGTTGTGAACAGAGGAATGTAATACTCTTCTTGTGAAGTATCTCTGGACATTCTCAATTGTGTTAATGTCTGATATGTAGTGTGGGTTCCCCACACTACATATGCTGGGAATAAGCAGAAGTAGCTTATAGTACTGCATTCTAAGCACTGCGCCACCACAGCTCTTGTTGTTTTATTTTACATTGAGCATGAGAGTTGTACCATAAGAATGTGAAACTTTGTTCAGTTGAAATATGAAATTCAATTTTCCCCTATACACCTTATGTATAATTTCCCTGAAGAGCATCCCAAATGATTAGGAGGAAAACGAAGTGGGGGGATACTCCAAGGGAGCTTTTATCCATTGCCATATGAATCAAGCTAAAAAAATCACACTAAGAAATATAATAAGAAAAAAATAATATTTTCAGATCTCCAAAAGTGAAAACAACTTTAGACATGTCCCCCATCAGCTCCGGCAAGCCTGCCGGCCCGGAGCTGTCATTCGCACTGGGGAACAGGCTGTAACCTGATATTTGGGCTGTGAGGGCTTGCTACTGTGATCGGGTGTCAGCAACTACAACTTTCTGGAACAGCCGAGATGGCTATTCACAAGCCTCAACTGATTGCAAGCCCAGCAAAGGGATTGGATAAAAATTAACCACTGGGATGTGGCGCGGGTAGTATGGTGGGGAGCACGGAGTATGGTAAAGGTGGTGGGGAGCACGGAGTAGGCAGCTCTGAAAAAAATTACACTTTGCAATTGATAGTGTTTGTCAGTTCGTGCCAGAGGAGGAGTAAAAGAACTTAATACAAGCCAGGATTGTGTGTGGACTCTTTATTACTCTACCGGAACCTGACAGATTTTCAGAGCTCACCATTCTCATGGCTGAAGGTACAGAACCGGCGATGGAAACTACAGAATTAGAATCGTCGGTAGCCACGACAGTTACTGTGCAGGAGACTTTGCTTGGGCCAGCTGGGGACCATTCCCTGGTAGTAAGGCCATAGAAATATACGGATAGATCTCAGCCCCACCCCAATTTATCATGAAAAGTCCTTTCCGAACTTAATGAAGACAACAACAAAGTCAGCAAATCCAGAGGTGTATGCCGATTTAAAGGAAGTTTTCAGTGAAAGGGAGTGTGACATCTTACTTCTCCATCGGAAGACGGACTGTGGCATTGAGATCCTCCCTGGAGCCACACTTCCAAAACCGAAAATGTATTCAATGACACCCCCAGGAGTTGGCCGAGATGAGGGCCTATATCAACAAAATCTTAAAATGGGGTTTTATCCAACCGGCCAGGTCGAGGGTGGCAGCACCCATTCTCTTCCGGGAGAAAAAGGATGGCGGATTGTGTCTGTGTGTAGATTTCTGGCAGATTAACGCTGTCTGTGTGGAACATTTGTATCCCTTACCCCTGATATGCTAACTCAGTTAGCAGAAGGTCGGGTGTTTACTAAGCTGGACCTCAGGGAAGCGTATTACAGGGTGAGGGTGAAAGCGGGTGATGAGTGGAAAACAGCTTTTAATTGTCCCCTAGGGAGCTATCAGTCCTGTGTCATGCCCTTTGGTTTATAGGGAGTGCCGGCCGTGTTCATGCAGTTTATTAACAAAGTACTGCATTAACACCTATACAATGGGGTACTTGTACTGTATATTTGGTTGATATACTGATATATACTAGCACAATGCAAGAACATGTTGCCTTAGTATGTCAGGTACTTAAAAAATTATTAGCAGAGCATCTGTATGTGAAATTGTCCAAGTGCGAATTCCATCGGGAATGCTTAGACTATTTGGGATTTCGGATATCACATCAAGGGGTGGAGATGGACCTGATGAAAGCAAAAGCTGTATTGGACCGGCAGGCACTGAGAACAAAAAAACAGCGCCAAAGCTTTTTAGGGTTCACCAATTTTTATAGGCAGTTTATCTCATCTTTTGCTAAGGTGGCATTGCCGCTTACTGACCTATTAAAGACTAAATACCTGAAAAAATAAATCACGACCAAGCTGTCTGATTCAGTGGACGGTGAAGTGCCAACAGTCATTTGAACATCTGAAGTCTCTATTCACCAGAGAACCTGTGTTGAAACATCGAGACCTGTCCCAACCGTGTGTGTGTGTATATATATGTATATATATATATATATATATATATATATATATATATATATATATATATATATATATATATATATATATATATATATATATATATATATATATATATATATGTATATATATGTATATATATATATATATATATATATATATGTATGTATGTATGTATGTATGTATGTATGTATGTATGTATGTATATGTATGTATATGTATGTATATATATATATATATATATATATATGTATGTATGTATGTATGTATATGTATGTGTGTATATATATATATATATATATATATATATATATATATATATATATATATATATATATATATATATATATATATATATATATATATATATATATATATATATATATATCCCTTGCATATTTCAGTGATCACAGTTGCTAATCATACTATGTAGATTATGTTGTGGAATATTATTAGCATAAAAGATTTGAAAGTGAGCTTTGTATAGTATTAAGTTTCTTTTTTTAAAAAAACTGTTCAAAAAGTTAAAATGCAAATTCCCCCCCAAAATTAACAAACAACTAACAAAAATGGACAGAACATTTTTTAAACAGTGCATTAAAGAGGACGAAAAATAAAAACACATATACAAATATTATCCCTCCTGGATGATTACTGATAAATATATTGCACCAATGTTAACTTCTCCCCCTTGGAAAGCAGGCTCACAATCTATAAACTTCTACATCTATTTACAACCAACTCAGCTTGTCATCTATCTACTATATGTAAAAACAAAATACTTAACAGGTAAATCAACAACTTTGAAGTTAAACTTCAAAGCCCTCTGTTATTTAATTGTATTTAACTCATAGAAAGTCTACAATGGCTTCTTACATGCCACAAGTCACCACAATCAGCTCATCAGGGATCAACAACAACAACAACAACAACCTAAGATGCTAGTAGCAACCCATATCAACCATCAGCACCAGTCAATGATATTTGTGATACATTTTTAAATGTTCAGTTGACTGAGTTTCATGTTTAATGAATAAAAATAACAACAACAACAACAACAACAACAACTTTCCCTTAAGATTTTTAGTGGAAGCTTTGCCAACAATGTCTCATTTTCCAATATCCTAAATATTAGATATATAAATATCCAATATTTTTGGATATAAATATAATTATATATAAATATTTATATGCTATCAATATTTCTACCACATCCATTGTTGAAGCAGTCAGACTGTGGACCAAGGTGTAAAGCAGGGGTCGGGAACCTATGGCTCGCGAGCCAGATGTGGCTCTTTTGATGATTGCATATGGCTCGCAGCAGGGGTGAAATCCTCCCGGTTCGCCAGGGCCAGTCCTTCGGCGTATAGCCGATGGAACTGGCGGCGGTTGCGGCGCGGAGCTTCTCCTGCCTGCTTTCCCGTCCCGGCTGAACACAATCACCGCTTTCCCGTCCCGGCTGACCACAATCATTTGGGTTATTTTTCCCTCTGTGCATGCGCGCGGGAAAAATAACCCAAATGGCGGCGTTCAGCCGGGACGGGGGGGAGCTAAAAAACGGCCATGGCCACATCCCCGCCGTTCTCCAGCCAAGCGGCTGAAGAAGCCCCGGAGCCCCGCCGCCAACCTGCGTCTCCTGCTGGGAAGGAGCCTCTGTCGCTGTCTCTCGCGGGGCTCCAGCCACCCTACTGAGTCCCTGACCGCGGCACCGGCAGGGTTAATGCGTATGGGAGAGGAGAGAGAGCGCTACTGCCGCCACTGCTGCTTTCACCGCTCCGATATTTCTTTGGTGGGCGCGCGTGGGAGGGACCATGGAGCAGAGGCGCCCGGCAGCTTAAGGCAAGAGGCGGGTGGGAGACGCGGGCAGGAGCCTGTCGCCGCCGCCGCCACTTCTGGCATCCCCACGCCTCTCACCCCACTCGCCGGGTGCCTCTGCTCAGCGGTCCCTCCTGTGCAGGCCCACCAAAGAAATATTGGAGCAGCGAAAGTAGCAGCGGCGGCGGTAGCGCGCTCTCTCCTTCCCTCCCATGCGCGTTAACCCTGCCGGTGCCGCGGTCGGGGACTCAGTCGGGTGGCTGGAACCCCGCGAGAGACAGCGACAGAGGCTCCTTCCCAGCAGGAGACGCAGGTTGGCGGCGGGGCTCCGGGGCTTCTTCAGCAACCCACCCACCTACCTCGCTTGGTGCGGTTCCCCGCACTTGACGTCTTGGAAGAGGGCTGGGCGAGGGAGAAAGGAGCCACGGTGGGGATTGGTTTGCAGAGAGAAAGAAAGAAAGAAAGAAAGAAAGAAAGAAAGAAAGAAAGAAAGAAAGAAAGAAAGAAAGAAAGAAAGAAAGAAAGAAAGAAAGAAAGAAAGAAAGAAAAAGAAGAAGAAAGAAAGAAAGAAAGAAAGAAAGAAAGAAAGAAAGAAAGAAAGAAAGAAAGAAAGAAAGAAAGAAAGAAAGAAAGAATCATTACCAATGCTATGATGGAAATCACCAACTCAAAGACAAATATCACTTTGGAGCAAGGAAGCTGCTACAGCAGCAACAAATTAAACAGCACAAAGACAGGGATTCTCTCAATAACTCATTGTCCCTATTGACATTTAGTTGAATTCACTTTTAAAATATATTATATGGCTCTCACTGAAATAAATTTCCAAATTTTTTGCTTTCATGGCTCTCTTAGTCAAAAAGGTTCCCGACCCCTGGTGTAAAGTCTCTTGTCAGTTGTTCTCTGTTTAGGTATAATAAATCCATTTTCCAGCATCAATCCATTTTCTCAAGAAAGGGCAGTCCAAATTATTTTATCAATTGCATATGAGAAGTCCATCTTCTTAAGAGAATCACTCATCAAATCTGCTAATTACAAGTTTGTAAAATGCAGATCTCCTTCAAATTTCTGCAGCAGGTCCTCTGTTTTCCAGACAAACTGCACCTTCTTCAAATCTTCCAGCATGAATTTAGATTACAGTCCATCCAGTTGTAGATCTGGCTTGGTTGTGAGATGCCTGGTTTGCATCTCTTTAGGTTGATTTGAAATCCAGGTAATTTTATCAAGCCTTTTACCAAAGTTTTCAATGTGAACTTGGAGACTAAAAAAAAATTTTTTTTTCTGTGAAGGTAGTTCACCAGGCTTTATCTTTAACTTGGTGCATTATTTGCAGTTTTAACATTGAGTAGACTCTCTTGTATCTGAACTTACAATGACGAAAAAAAATTCCTTTCAAAGACAAAAGGGGAAACTGTACTGTAACAAAATGGCCACAAAGAACATTAAAATGATATTTTCCACAATGAAGGTGTGGAAGAAAAAAAGGAAAAGGAAAAATTCCATCAAAAATTAAAAAAAAGAAAAAAATCCACATCAAAGCTTTTTAAGAGTTAACTCCTGTAGTGAAATCCGATATAGATGTGAATCCAGTCTGGTCAGTTTCACTGCTCAGAAACTTTAGCTTCTATACATCAAGTAATTCAGAGCCAACAAACAAACAAACAAACAAACAAACAAACAACAACAGGAAAGCAAGTTGCTTTCCTTGCTTTCCTGGTATAGTATTAAGTTTCAATCCAAGGATAGAATCATAATAAATTGATAACCACCATGCTATTCATTAGCTAATAGAACTGAGTTCTATAAAATATTTGTTATTAGTTTCTTTCTAGTTATAATTGAGATAAGGGAAATTGAGGCAGAAGGGAATGGGGGCGATTACTCAATCATTCTTCCAGTCTTCCCCTTAATGAGATTATATAGAAACTCTGTTAGCCTTTCATAGGGCCCTAAAAAACCTAGTTATGCTCCTTGTCCTTGGAATGCTGAATATGTCAAGAGCATCCCTGGCTATATTGCTAAAGTATTTTGCTCCCATGTAATTTGCATTTTTGTATTGGTTTAACTGCCTTTACTGTTTTAAAATGTTTTTAATATTTTTAATTGTAATGCATTTTGGGAATTGTAAGCTGCCCCGGAGTCTTTGACTCCAATGGGAGACTGTAGAAATTGAACAAGCAACCAGATCCAGGAAAAATAGCACCATTCTCTTTTTCTGTACTATTTCCCCAAAGAAACCCTATATTCTATATTGTATTGTATTGTAAACCAAGCCACCTAGAGTCGGTTGGTAGAGAGTTGAACAGCATATACATTTAATAAATAAATGTTACAATAAGCAATACATTATAAAGTACTGGTTAAGTTAAGTTATATTAGCATCAGAGGTGGTATTCAGCAGGTTTGGACAAACTGGTAGTAGCGACCTGCGGGTGGCTGCCCACCAGCCCCGGCTCTATGCTGTCTTATTTAGCCATGTTTTCAAGCTGCACGCATGCGTGCAAGCCACGTGCACGAGCAACGTGAATGCGCGGAAGACCATTTGCATGCATGGAAGGCACGCATGCGACCAAAGTGAATGCATGCATGCTCACATTGTCGGTGCTGGGCGAACCAGTAGGGAAATGATGTGAATCCCACCTTTGATCAGCATTCCAGTTTTACATTTTGCACACAGAAAAGCTATTCTGACTTCCATCCATTTCTCTGGAAGGAAGGGGATTTGAGGTGTATTAAATAAATCAAGACACAAATGTCCATTAAAAGTACGATTCCTCATAATCTTATGTTTAATCTTATTAAATCTGAAATTCATCAAATACAAACTAGAATTTCTGTGAAGGAAAAAATATTTTCTAAAAATTGATACACCTTCTTCATCAATGCATGTGCACTCAATTAAAGCTATCCATTTTGAGACCTGTGCTTATCAGCCGCCAATGATAGCATAAGCTTGGCAATAAAATGCGTTCCCTCAACTTGAAAAGGGATGGCTCATCTTGTTTTTTAAGACAGCAGCTACATTACAGAAGGAAAATCTATTAAACAAAGAGCAAATATTATACAATCTATCTTAACGCTTAAATGACTGTAAAACTACTAACACAAAGAGAAGGCACAAAATACTGGATATTGTCTTTCGTACTTCCTCATTGAAATTTTACTTGTGTAAAATGCTAGCATCTAACTGCTGCCCTAAATTTCACATTTGATATCCAATCATTTAGAACTAGATCAGGATGATCAGCAAAGAAATACCCAGCTGCTGTGGCCTAGAGGTGGCACTCTTGCCTCACAATCAGGAGGTTGTGAGTTCGATCCTAGGTAGAAGCAGATGTAGGGTCTCCTACTTGGGCAGGGGGTTGGACTAGATGACCTGCAAGATGACCCCCAACTCTGTTAATCTTTATGTTTCATAGCAATCTGTGAACAGTAAGTAAAACCCCACAAAATATGTACACATCATCATGTATATGTATATACATCAACTATATATATATTCATATATATATGAACTCAGTCAAAAAAGAGGAACCAACTTCTTCCCTGGTCCAACATCTTAAAGCCACAGGACATGAAATCGACTTCAAAAAGACCAGAACTATCGCCCAAACTGAACACTTTAACAACAGAATAATCAGAGAAGCCATCGAGACAGAAAAATGCCCACAGAGCATGAATAAACGAGATGACACCTCCCGCCTACCAGCCATTTGGAAACCCGCCCTTATTGACAAACGAGTCCCTAACACAAAGAATGAACCAGACCCACATTCACGAAAACCACACAGGATGTCACCACCACACATCCACGCAATAAGCAAACCCAAACGCACACCAATGAGGCATGACCACAAACCAGAAGCCATACCAGAACTGCACCATTAGCCATTTTAAACCCCTCCAACCCATACATGAAGCAAACTGACACCCTCCATGAAGATGTGGCACGACCACGAACTCGAAGCCAAACAACAGCAATGCAGCTCACCAGCTCAAATCCCCCTGCAAGTCAGACTAACCTGAGCACACCCCCAGCCAATCAGAGCACAGCCAACCCCCCAGCCAATCAGAGCACAGCCAACCCCCCAGCCAATCAGAACACACCTCCAACCAATCAGAACACAGACAAGCTCCCACTCTATCAGTTCAAACCCCCACTGGCAGTTAAAAGGAAGAAACAGCAGCAATCTCACATTGCTCCTAGAAGCAGGAAGCAGAAGATACCAGCCTGATGATGATGAATGAGACTTCATCGAAACATCGCCAAAGCCACTTCCAATTTCACGCGGGAGAAAACCCGTATAACCAAAGTCCTACATATATATATAGAACCAAAGTCCTACATATATATACAGAAAAACATATATAACCCTTTCCTGGTGAAAGAGCTGATTGGGAACAGAACCTATGGCCTAATGGTTAAGTTGCTGCACTGCAAGGCAGCCGGCCCGGGTTCAAATCCCAGTAGGGGTATGGCTATCTGACGAGAGCAAAATAAACTTGAAATAGATCTATAATAGTCTCCCTTTATTTTCATTTATCAGCAAAAAATCCTACACATATAGATTAGTGTGTCGGCTATGTAAAAAACTGCCTGGACGGTCCCAGTGAGGGGCTGAAAGGCAAAAATGGAAGCTGTGATGCTTTCTCTCCCATATTTGGGTACACCAGGATAACACGACAGAAAAACATATATAACCCTTTCCTGGTGAAAGAGCTGATTGGGAACAGAACCTATGGCCTAATGGTTAAGTTGCTGCACTGCAAGGCAGCCGGCCCGGGTTCAAATCCCAGTAGGGGTATGGCTATCTGACGAGAGCAAATTAAGCTCGAAATAGATCTATAATAGTCTCCCTTTATTTTCATTTATCAGCAAAAAATCCTACACATATAGATTAGTGTGTCGGCTATGTAAAAAACTGCCTGGACGGTCCCAGTGAGGGGCTGAAAGGCAAAAATGGAAGCTGTGATGCTTTCTCTCCCATATTTGGGTACACCAGGATAACATGACAGAAAAACATATATAACCCTTTCCTGGTGAAAGAGCTGATTGGGAACAGAACCTATGGCCTAATGGTTAAGTTGCTGCACTGCAAGGCAGCCGGCCTGGGTTCAAATCCCAGTAGGGGTATGGCTATCTGACGAGAGCAAAATAAGCTCGAAATAGATCTATAATAGTCCCTTTATTTTCATTTATCAGCAAAAAATCCTACACATATAGATTAGTGTGTCAGCTATGTAAAAAACTGCCTGGACGGTCCCAGTGAGGGGCTGAAAGGCAAATATGGAAGCTGTGATGCTTTCTCTCCCATATTTGGGTACACCAGGATAACACGACAGAAAAACATATATAACCCTTTCCTGGTGAAAGAGCTGATTGGGAACAGAACCTATGGCCTAATGGTTAAGTTGCTGCACTGCAAGGCAGCCGGCCCGGGTTCAAATCCCAGTAGGGGTATGGCTATCTGACGAGAGCAAATTAAGCTCGAAATAGATCTATAATAGTCTCCCTTTATTTTCATTTATCAGCAAAAAATCCTACACATATAGATTAGTGTGTCGGCTATGTAAAAAACTGCCTGGACGGTCCCAGTGAGGGGCTGAAAGGCAAAAATGGAAGCTGTGATGCTTTCTCTCCCATATTTGGGTACACCAGGATAACACGACAGAAAAACATATATAACCCTTTCCTGGTGAAAGAGCTGATTGGGAACAGAACCTATGGCCTAATGGTTAAGTTGCTGCACTGCAAGGCAGCCGGCCCGGGTTCAAATCCCAGTAGGGGTATGGCTATCTGACGAGAGCAAAATAAGCTCGAAATAGATCTATAATAGTCCCTTTATTTTCATTTATCAGTAAAAAATCCTACATACATACATACATACATACATACATACATACATACATACATACATACATACATATATATATATATATTATATAGGAACAGGCATGAATATAACATCATTGTGATTCTTACTAATTTACTTGGACTGAATGATATGATTTGTGATTCTGCCTAAAATAGAGATTTTTTAATAGAGAATTTTCAGTTTCAAGTTTAGATTTTCCTTATTTTCTATGGAGATATCAAGATTTCTTGCATGAAAACAGATAATCAAGATTTGAATTTTCTCTCTCTCAATAAGACTATTACACTGTATAAAATGCATAGTTCTTTTTTAACTGTTTATGAACAGTTTAACTTATATAAACTGGAAGCAACCTCCAGTCACTGGCACTGGTGATGTGACCTACAGTAGAAGGGTAGTGAAAATATCTCCAAACAAATTCAGAGATTTCACCAAGGATGCCATAGTTGTTACTGAAGTGTATCCATACTGCATCTAGTATCATAGAACATCATTAATTTTAAATTCTAATTCACTGTAGAGGATTATAAAATGTATAAAATTCCCCCCAAAGGTTACAATAGCATTACGTTAATTTTTCACTAATTTCCTTGTTACTCACTGAAATAGTTCAGGCTTTTACAAGCATAAGCACTGGGAAAATACATTTGAACTGCTCTGATTTCAAGAAACAATTACCTGCAGAATATACAGGTAAAATGTTTGCATCACTGAAGAGTTTATAAAGGTTTTGGTATTTCTTTTCTCTCATCCAGGAGCTCAATAGTTTTATAGTACCATGTTCTTCATAAGCGCTCCTTCTGATAAAACTCTAAAAGAGGTGGGAACAAGGACTCACTGGAGAAGAGCCTAATGCTGGGAAAGATTGAGGGCAAAAGAAGAAGGGGATGACAGAGAATGAGGTGGCTGGATGGAGTCACTGAAGCAGTAGGTGTCAGCTTAAATGGACTCCAGAGGATGGTAGAGAACAGGAAGGCCTGGAGGAACGTTGTCCATGGGGTCACAATGGGTCAGACACGACTTCGCAACTAATAACATCATCATCAGATTTCTCTTCAAGGTACAGTTTTGTGCCTGACTTCCTTGGTTGTTCCTGATGATCCTGGAAACACTTGGAAGGGACTTATTCTATGTGTTTTAGCAAGGAACCCTGGTGGGGAGTTTTTCCGTGTGAAACTTTGTTACCCTTATGAAATTAAATATTAACATTGAAGCCAGGGGCGGATTCCTCTTACCTGCCTACAGGTGTGCTGCGCACGCATCATTTCATTTTGCGTGCTCACGCGCTCGCTACGCGCTCACGTTTCCTCGTGAGATTTTGCTTCCGTGCATGCGCAGGAAGCAAAAAAAGCCCAAAAATTCCCAAAAAGGCAGCGCCACATGACAGACCGGCGAAGACGGCACCGGAGCCATCGCGCAAATTGCGCAATCGACGGGTCCCTACCGGAACGGCGCACTGGACCGTACCGGTAGGAACCCACCACGGATTGAAGCATGAATGTATTTTTCCTTTACATTTTTAAAAGAATTTGGAATGTATTTGATACACTCTATCCCAAAACTTTGTAGAAAGTTTTTTAATGGACCAGTGGCCTCTTGTGGTCTACTTCATCACATCATCTATTTCATTTTATTCCTTTTTTTTCAATTTGCTGTTTTTCCTCAATTCTAAATAATAGAATTTATCTATTTCACTATTAAATATTAAAGATACTTTAATAAGTTTTTATAGAAGTGTAATCTTGTTTATCTCTCACAAGGTGATTTATATCCCAACAGATGAAGGAAGGTTTGAAACCTCTAGTCACATGTCTCTATGCCATATAGCTAGGAGGTAGATGACCAAGGGGACACTGGAACTGTTGTAAGTGGGGGGAAACGGTCATAAGTCACTCTTCTCAGTTCTATTGTAACTTTGAACAGTCACTAAACAAACTGTTGTAAGTCAAAGACTACCTGCATGTAATTGTCAGCTTTATTAGGTAGACCTGACAGGAAACACAACCAGATGGGCTAATTCTTCTTTATTGTAACAGAATATTGCAAGGCTGGAAGTACTTCTCTTTCCATGTTCCCTTTAAATTCCAAAAATAAAGGAAGGTCATTTATAACCATCTTGTCTTGCCTACATTCCTGCTGAGGACTCAGCTGCCTTTTATGTGACCAGTTTCTTGGATGGGTCTCTTTATCCTGCCTCCAAAGATCATTCCCACATACTATTACAGTAAGGTAAAGGGAGGTGTATTTTGCTTTCAGCATTTCATCCTTCTGAAAGAAATACCAATTTTCCAGTGAATTTTAGTGTATAAAATACTTTGTAGAAATTCTCAAAAGGTGTTTCTGTCAATGTTTAATTTTTTTGATACTAGCTGAAATACAATTAGTATCATTAAAAAAAAACCTCACAGTAATATAGTATGCCGGAAACTATTCCCACAGGAACCTTATTGAAAATAAGCAAAATCTGTAGAATACTAAGTTCAACCCTTAATGAAGGCTCTGTTGAGGATAAGTTGCCTACTCAATTGAGTTTATGAAGGACCTTTTCATGCACAGAATGTTCACAATGTGCACATATTCTCACACACTTTGTTTACTTCGGTTCGAAATGATGCAAAGATGCAGCAGTGAATACAAATATATATTAATAGCCGTGATTACAGATCAATAACATGGAGATATTTACCTGTGTGTCAGCCTCCTGTGGCTAATGCAAACAGCTGTTTGTTGATCTTGTGCAATGCATACCTTATGACGAGTACATTTCATCTTTAAGCATGGATCTTTAGCTGGGTCTAAAGCTAAAAACAATTGTAGAGAATATTTTTTTTTAAAAAATAGACCTTTTCTATAGGCATACAGAAAGTATAAGTAACCTATTAGTTCCCCAAGGACAATGATGTATCACTGAGAAGACCAGGTCTTTCTCCACAATAAACAATTAACAGTTAACAGAGAATTGGGTGATCTTATTAAAATCAGCTGACTAGAACTGACTAGAACCTGAGGACTTGCCTGCTAAATGACCCCCCCCCTCTCCTTATTCAGTCATTTTTCTCTTTATTCCTTAGTTTCCCTTCATTTCACTTCCTAGTGCAACTATCATTCCCTTTTGCCGTCTCAACCTACTGGAATTTGCCTGTTCCATTCATGCCTGCAGAGGAGGCATGCTGTGGGTCCGATCAACCCAATTATTTTGGCTGGCTGGGTCCAGGAGGAGGGACTTTTTTGCCCCTAAAGTGAGGTTGGCCCTAACCCTCCTATCCTTTCGTTAAAAACCTGACTCTGCCAGTTGGCTTGAGACTCCAATGGGGAGCAGTGCAATGAAGGTGGTTGATTCAGTAACAACAATCCCACCTTCCTCCACTCCGTCCCTCCACTCCCCACGTGTCATTAGATTTAAATGTTTGAGGTTTTAATTGATTTGTGTTTTTAATGTATATGTATAGATACATCTTTTATTACTTTAAGGCTCTCGGAGTTACCCTGTGGTAAGATGGCCAATAAATTTTATACATACATACATACATAGATACATAGATACTAAAATTTCTTAATTTATTTTTATCTACACTTCTTTGACACAATGGTTGTCTTAAATTCAGCGTAGCCTTTCTTTGGGAAAATACTGTATTTACATCATTGGTTCTTATATGTACATACATGTGTATTCATGTTGGCATGCGCAATGTGGTAAAAGTTGCAATTTTGCAAAAAGATACACTTAGGGCCAATTAATGGATTAATTCCTAACTATGGTAAATGGTGTCATCAGTTATATTCTAAATAAATGTTTTATTAACATTTCCACACTGAACATTCTGCCCAATGCTTTGAATCCTGCTGATCTTTCTTTATACAGAAATTCATAAGGACATGGCTTTATATAATGAACAGAACAATCATATGACAAATTGCTAATGAAAAATTAATTAAATTGACATGGAAGGACAGAATTTTGATTAACTGTGATTACCATACATCAGCGGGCAAACATTTTACCATCTGAAAATCAAAATGTAAAATAATTGCATAATCAAAGTAACTCAGTAAGAAGGAACTCACACCACTCTGCTCCAACCATATTAAATCAATATTCAGTTTTATGAATATCCATGCAAAGTATGGATGAATATCCATGCAAAGTATGGATTTGACCTGTGTTAATTTTCAACTTAAAGTAGTTTAAACGTGTAATGCATCGATTTTCTTATTAAACAACAATTTTAAGGTATTTAATGCTTAGCAGTTATCATTTCCTAATGGGGAAAGCATTTTATCTAGTACTGCTGTTATAAATATTATATATATTTCTTCACAGTTAGAGAAGTAGGAGCCAATGTTCCCAATTTAATCTTTAAGTATAAGTATAAATATTACTCATTTTGCAGTGGAAATTGTCTATGTCCAATTCTAGCCAAAATATTCTGGATATGTTAGCCTTAATTTATTCATTTTCATAATAATAAGGGAAGTATTCATAAATTAGTAATTAAGCATCACCTACTCATTTGCAAAAGTAAAAAAGAAACATCCACGCTACTCTTTTGTTACGTTAAAATAAATATTTTAATATATTTTTCATGTTCTTACATATAGGAACTAAAATAATCTGAATTTGGATAGATCAATATTGATACATTTACATTTTTTTTTTACAATTTCAACTCCAGCACTGAAAAACCAAATGGAAGCAAAGCAGCTGCAGTAACTATCATTGTATTTACACCAGCAAGCTTACAATAGGCTTTAGAGCTAGTGTAGAACAAAAATTAAGATTGTAGTAGCAGCTGCATCTTCTTCACCTGGATTTTAAGTTTAAAAGTATTAAAATGTCATCTCCTACTTGCCAAATATGAATCCTCCCCCCTCCCTCCTGTAATAAAGCTTACAGAAACTAACTTGTACGAAGCTGTTTTAAAGTTAGAGAAACTTTGCTTTCTGAATCAAATCCTCTCACAGAAAGAGAATTCAAAAATAAGTTGGCCAAGAAACAGACTTTGCAGCACAGGTGAATGTCTGAAATCCATATGCCAAATCCCATTTTTCCTCCAAAACAAAACATACGTACTAATTATAGTGTTTCCTCAAAAATAAGACCTATCCCGAAAATAAGCCATAGCATGTTTTCTGTGCATACACCCAGTATAATCCCTATCCATAAAATAAGCCCTATTTAAGCACCTGCACAGCCGGCCTCCCACTCATCCCACCAATACCAACGACACAAGGTGAGGTGAGGCAGGAGATGGAGCTGCCGCACGCGCCCTGCACCAGCTTACCACAGAGCTCCCGAAGCCAGGCCTTCCATGCCCCGACACCTGCATTGCCTCATGGCGGCTGCTCCAACAGTCCCGTCCAGCAAGACTCCGCGTGGCTCCTGGCCCACTTCTTCTCTTTGCTCACGGCTGCAATGGAACAGGAGGCCAAGCGACACGCTGCTACTGCGGCCATGAGGCAAGGCAGGTATTGAGGCATGGATGGCCTGGCTGCAGGGTCCTGAGGTAAGCCGGTGCGGGGTGGGTGGGGCAGCTCCACCCTCCCTCACCTCATGGCGGCAGCACTCAAAAGAAATAAAGCAGGGAAACACGGGTACTTAGAAGACAAACTGCTGCTATTCAGCAAAATTGCATTATACATCATTTCTAAAAGTATACACAGAGTTTACACAAAACAAACAAACATACCCAACATTTTTTTAAAAAATCTGCTGTTTCCAAAGCCACTTCTTAAATCACCAGGATATCTGCTAGCTTATTGATTATGTATAAAAATAAAGACCTGGCTTGAAGCCATCCACCTTTTTTTATTTTGCAAGAATGCCTCTTGACCCATGGAGCCTTGAAACATTATTTATAAAACTGGTTTGAAGATTGATAGAGTTAAGGCATCATATACATGTCACTTCACCATGACTGCCACCATCAGAGCCTCAGCCATCACCAGTGGATGCCTATGACATCATCTATGTATTCAGAAATTCTGGGTTTCATACCCAAATGTAAGTCTAACTATACATGAAAATAAATGAAAACGTTTTTATACCAGCTATATTGACAAATCCTAGATCATTGTTGATTTAGACATAAGACAATTTAATAAACCTGTTTTAAATTGTTACACACCAGCAGCTATCTAGGTAAAAGACAAAAGTCTGTAGTATAGTAGAATAGTATAGTAAAATACGGGAATAGTAAAGAATAGTAAAATACGGGAAATGGCTGTCTATTTATAGAAAATCTGCCTTACATACACTGCATCCAAACCCTAGTTTATCTGTTAAAGGATAAAGATTCAATTTGAACTGAGGAGGTCCAGATTTTAATCTACTTGCGAAGGTACAAGATTTAATTCTAAACCTAAAGTTTGATACTACGGTACAATAATGCTATGTTTTGGGTTAACATTCCCCAAAGAACTGGTGTTTGAAAATAAAATCAGGAAAGATAACTATACCTACCACCTTTATCTTTTGGAAGAAAAGTAAAATATAATATACAAATTAGATATAAATAAATTATACTGTCATTCATGTAACATTAAACTGTCATTTGTGTAACATTAATCATGTTATGTCTTCCCTTTTAATCTTCTCAAGGTTAAACACAACCAGTTCTTTCTCTTCATAGGATTAGTTTTTAGTGCTCTGATCATCCTTGTTAGGGTGATGAACAGAAGTGGATACAATACATGGTATCTAAATAAAGAAAAACTTCTATGCCTTTCGATCTTACTGTTGAATATAACAAAAATTAAATTATTGTAATATATTCCTTATAGGGCTACCCTTTAAAACTGTTTAAGAGTATTAAGTTGTACCTAATACAAATTCCAAAAATGAATGAAGAAAGAACATGAATTCAAGAACATAAGGCTATGTAAGCAAGCTCTTAGATACTCATTAAAATTCAAGACTAGCTATTGACTATATTCTCTAAATATATTCAGAAATATTTATATTTATTGAATGCCCGTATTCAGGAAACAAGAGTAGAGCTCATTAAGTGAAACAGTTGTGCATGCACAATGATGTATAGACAACCAGTAGTAGTTTTCAAAACAGCCAGTGCAGGTAATTTAATGATTTGAAAGTGTATTGTTTTTATGCAAACTACAGTATAACCATTGCAAAGCGCTTCTTTCAAATGTTTTGCATTTCATGAGGTCTCCTGAATAGGAATACTTTGCCTGTTTGCCTCGGATTCAAAAGACCTAATTATACAGACTAAAAACCTAATGAAGAATAAAATAATGACCAAATAAAATTTGTTTGATTGTTAATAAACTAACAACAGGGACCTCAAGATTTGTTTTTGGATAGTTACCAAATATCAGGCTTCAATGATCGTTGATATATGTATTGATTGTTTATATTGTTTGCATCCGGATTTTAAATGTTGTTTTATCCTGAGTCACCATAGTGAGGTGAGTGGCTATATAATTGATTAATAAATAATTAAATTTCTAAGACAGCACTAAAGTGAGGATATAAAACAGGGAATACATGTACTTATATTCACACTGTTATCATTCTACAGTTAACATAAATAGAATAGAATAGAATAGAATTTTTTATTGGCCAAGTGTGATTGGACACACAAGGGATTTGTCTTGGTGCATATGCTCTCAGTGTACATAAAATGCAAACGGTACTGATATAATAGCTCCAATCACTCTTGGCAATTTAATAAATTAACCACCCAAAGTGTACAGCTCTTACTATACTACCGTATTTTTCGGAGTATAAGACGCACCTTTTTACCCCAAAAAAGAGGGTGAAAACTTGGGTGCGTCTTATACACCGAATGTAGCCCCACCCACCCAGCCACCCCCACCCTTTGGCCTCTGTCTTCCACCAATTTACCTGCTTGCAGGAAAGAGGGAAGAGCTCTGTAAAGAGCTTGCAGGAAAGAGGGACGAGCAAGTCAGTAGCAGTTTCCCAACGAACAACTGATTAGGTTTGCCACGTGGAAAAATGAAAGTGAAACTAACTGCAAAGAGGCAAATAGCTGGGAGAGACACTCAGGTTTTTATTTTTGCTGAACTGGCTGCAAAGGGGTAAGTGAATAACTATAAATGTCTGTAGAATGTTCAAATTATTAGACTTATTTTTTAAAGACTGCTTTATTATTGTTCTAGAGCCAGGGGTTAGCTTTGTTAGCTTTGCTGGCTGTGGAATTCTGGGAGTTGAAGTCCACAAGTCTTAAAGTTGCCAAGGTTGGAGATCCCTGTAAATTAGACAACTTAACAAAATAAAGAAGCTTTTTAAAATAAATGCTTGCTCTGAAGAGGCCCAATGCTATTGTATCTTCTTTTAAATAATAGAGAATAATGTATACTTCCAGAAATTTTAATTAATTTTAACAGCTCTGTACAAGTATAGTCTGAAATGCAACAGTGTCCTGTTTAGTATTAGAGTTAAATCCTGACTTACCTTGGAGTAGATCTATTTAAATAATTGGGAAGAGTTAGTGTGACTACATTTAAGAAAACTTTCTGGCCTAATGTACATTTCTCCAATTCTTTGCTATTTCTATGGGTCAGGCACACATGCACAGAAATATACAGCAAACAGTGTATATTATCTGTGCTGTTTGCTGTTTGGCAAATTGCTTGGAAGCAGAGGCCTTTTTTCCTTGTTTTTCTCCCCCAAAACTAAGGTGCGTCTTATACTTTGGTGCGTCTTATACTCCGAAAAATACGCTAATTCCTGTTTAAATTTTATGAAATGGTTATTGTCATAAATCATTTTTCATCCAGAGATCTACCAAGGAAAATACAAGCATTAACAAAAGCATTAAAGGCTTTAAAATTATTTAGGTCAGCTTATAGAATGGAAAAAATTTTTCTCTTTGGACATGCTTTTCTGATTTCTGAATCTGGCAGATATTAGTATATTGTATGTAATAATTAATATAGCCTAAGGGCCCAGTGTCCAATTGTTGTAATGTAAATGGCAAAATTCACATACGCAGTATCCGCAAATGTATCATTATATACAAATAAAATACACAACAGGATGCCAACAAAATACAACCCATTGCCCCTTCCCCAAAAAAGAGCATTATCCCATGTTATACATTATTAGAGTTTACCATCAGAGAAAATTTTGGACCATTTTAAATATTATATCCAATTTGTTTCATTTGTTCAAAATAAAAGAGAAAATAAATTTCTCACAATGTAGCTTTTTATGTCAACTTGAAATTCTCTTTGCAATAAGCTACTTCACGGATAAAATAATATATACTTGATACAATTAGACTTATATAACAACTCCATAGTGCTTTTTACCTATCTCTGACCCGTTTACAAATGTCAGCATATTGTATTCAACATTCTGGGTTCTCATTTTAACGACCTCAAAAAGATGGAAGGCTGAGTCAACTTTGAGCCAATCAGGACTGAACTCCTGGCTGTGGACAGACTTAGCCTGTAATACTGCATTCTAACCACTACGCCACCATGCAGTGTGGTGGTGGTTGTTTTGAAAGAAAATGTATAACTATAGCTTACATATTAATGTGCTTTCAGAAGTTAAGCTTCCATCTAAAGATTTATAAATAACATATTACTTTATCTGGATAAATATTATGAAGCTCAGAGTTTAAACAATTAATTATATATACAAAGTTATATGCAAACTATTTAGTATTCATGGTAAGTTTTATGCAGGTGTACATTTTAATAGCCATAATCATATTAAATCTTTTCCCTGTAATAGATATTCCTGTAAAAATATTCAGTAGTAGTAACTACAGAAAAATATTGAATATATTCAATTGCTAACAAAATGCATGTTATGATTTTTTGTTATGATTTGCATACGTTGCTCATAATGGATCATTAAGAGCATACATTGCTCATAATGCATGTTATGATTTGCATACATTGCTCATAACAGAAACAATGAAACTTAGAAAGATTAATGTTTTCTTATAATTTCCAGTAATACAATGTAGGGTTGGTGCAATAATTTGACTAGATCTAATCAAGTTGTAAAGACAGAGTTATAAATCATTTTACAGCCTCTGTCTGTCTGTCTACCTATATTTGCAGCTTTAAAATCTGTACCTCTAAAATGTGCAACTCCCATAAGGTAGTCCTCATCTTACTACTGCAATTGAGACTGGAACCTAATGAAGCTAAAGAAGGTGGTCTTAAGTAGTTGTGGCCAAGTTTACATTTTTTTTTGCCATGGTCATTAAGTAAAATGCTGTGGTCATTAAGTAGATCATGGAGTTGTTGAGTAAATTCAGCTTCCCCCCACTGACCTGGCTTGTCAGAAGCTGGCTGAGAAGGTCACAAATAGCAATCAGGTGGCCCCCAGGGGTCTGCAACCATCATCAATACATGCTAGTTGCCAGTTCCCCAAAGTTTGATCCTGTGACCGTAAGAATCAGTCATAAATTTCCTTTTTTCAATGTGAAAAAAAATGAAAGGTTGCTAAGCGAACAGCCATAAGTCAAGGACTACCTTCATCCTTGAATGCTAGAAAATTGACATGCAACACAACCAGAGGTGGGTTTCAGCAGGTTCTGACCAGTTCTGGAGAACCGGTAGCAGAAATTTTGAGTAGTTCAGAGAACCGGTAAATACCACTTCTGACTGGTCCCGCCTCCATCTATTCTCTGCCTCCCGAGTCCCAACTGATCGGGAGGAAATGGGGATTTTGCAGTAACCTTCCCCTGGAGTGGGGAGGGAATGGAGATTTTGCAGTATCCTTCCCCTGCCACGCCCACCAAGCAACGCCCACCAAGCAACGCCACACCCACCAAGCAACACCACACCCACCAAGCCACGCCCACAGAACTGGTAATAAAAAAAATTGAATCCACCACTGAACACAACACTTTGGAAACATTCCAAACTGGAGAAATTTAGTTTAATTTAGGTTTTTTTATACATTTATAATTACATTTAAAATTGTTCAAACTTCAAAGCTATAATACATGTAATTTATTAGTTAAATCTAAGGACATTTTACTAAATTGTAAAGTAATGTTATGTAGCTAGTCAAAATTTTAAATAACCACAAGCAGTATTCTGTATGTGTGTCTATGTTACAAGAAAAAAAACCACTTCAATTATCAGCCAAATGTGGAGTTTTTGTTACTTTTTGTTAATCAGCACAAACTAACATTTATATTTGGCTTCATAATAGTATTGGCCTATTTACCATATTTTTCGGAGTATAAGACGCACCTTTTTACCCCCAAAAAGAGGGTGAAAATTTGGGTGCGTCTTATACATCGAATGTAGCCCCACCAGCACCCACCCTTCGGAGATTTTCGGCCTCCATGGTCCCCGCCGCTGCCACTGCCGCCACCGCCGCTTGCCCCCCCCGCTGCTTGCCCCCCGTCCCCGCTGTTGCTTGCCGCCGCTGCCGCCGCCACCACCGCTGCTTGCCCCCGCCGCCCGCCACCGCCGTTTCTGCTCTCCCCGCTGTCCTGCCGCCGCCGCTTCTGCTCTCCCTGCTGTCCTGCCGCCGTCGCCGTTTCTGCTCTCCCCGCTGTCCTGCCGCCGCCGCTTCTGCTCTCCCCGTTGTCCTGCCGCCGTCACTGTTTCTGCTCTCCCCGCTGTCCTGCCGCCGCCGCCGCTTCTGCTCTCCCTGCTGTCCTGCCGCCGTCGCCGTTTCTGCTCTCCCCGCTGTCCTGCCGCCGCCACCGTTTCTGCTCTCCCCGCTGTCCTGCCGCCTCCATTTCTGCTCTCCCCGCTGTCCTGCCGCCTCCATTTCTGCTCTCCCCGCTGTCCTGCCGCCTCCATTTCTGCTCTCCCTGCTGTCCTGCCGCCGCCGCCATTTCTGCTCTCCCTGCTGTCCTGCCGCCGCCGTTTCAGCTGTCTCCGCTGTCCCCGCTGCCCCAGCCGGCGTCCCCGCCACTACCTGAAGCGAGCCGCCACCTCCGCTACTGCCCAAACCCCCTCCACCGCTTGAAGCCTGCTCCCGAGGCTCCCGAGGCACCGAAGAAAGCCGACAGGTTAGAACTTTTTTTTAAGGGTTTTTTTTAAGGGTTTTTTTTAAGGTTGCCAAGTGGAGGAGGAATTCTGGGAGTTGAAGTCCACAAGTTTGAAGACCCTTGCACCCCCTTGGCAAGTTTAAGACTTGTGGACTTCCAACTCCCATTCCTGAGCTAGTATGACTGGAGGAGGAATTCTGGGAGTTGAAGTCCACAAGGCTTAAACTTGCCAAGGGGTGCAAGGGTCTTCAAACTTGTGGACTTCAACTCCCAGAATTTCTCCTCCAGTCATACTAGCTCAGGAATTGGAGTTGAAGTCCACAAGTCTTAAAGCTGTCAAGTTTGAAGACCCCTGGGTTAGGGGTTAGGGGTGCAAGGGTCTTCAAACTTGGCAAGACTTTTTACAACCATGTACACTTTTTACAAACTTCAAACTTGACAGCTTTAAGACTTGTGGACTTCAACTCCCATTCCTGAGCTAGCATGACTGGAGGAGGAATTCTGGGAGTTGAAGTCCACAAGGCTTAAAGCTGTCAAGTTTGAAGTTTGTAAAAAGTGTACATGGTTGTAAAAAGTGTACATGGTTGTAAAAAGTATTCTGCTACACTGGTATTTTAGTAAATAATATATTACTACACCATTTGGTTCAGAATACTTTTTTCCTTGTTTTCCTCCTCTAAAATCTAGGTGCGTCCTATATTTTGGTGCGTCCTATACTCCGAAAAATACGGTAGTTATACATAAAGTTAAACATGCATATTTGCATATGTGTGTGTGTGTGTGTGTTATATGTAGAGTTGATTGCATTTGGAATATTCATTATACACAACATTAACATCTGATTATGAATTAATTAAAACACTACATTAAAATCAAATTAAAGTGAAATCTCAGAATTTATTTTGTTTTTTATTCTATAAATATAGAGCAAATGTGTAAATCAAACTCAGTTTAGTTATTCATCTCAATGCCTGTGGGCTTCAAACTGAGCAAAGTCCTGGCCTGCCTGCTCCACATTCTACCCAACCTTCTCACCTGGCTGTATACTTGTTAATTTCTAGAAGGTTGGAACTACGGGATGGATTGCCATCATACAATTACAGAAATGGCATGCCAGTCAATTTTAGTGCTCCCTGAAATATAGTAGAAGACAGCACCTCAATGTAATCTTGGGTATCTGCATCTGCATATTTACAGTGTTTTATTGAATTTGTACTCTGAATGAATATATTACAACACTGAGATCAGTGTCTTGCAAGACATGCTGAAGTTCATGGGGGGTTTTTTGTTTCAAGTTTATATACAGTAGATAGATAGATAGATAGATAGATAGATAGATAGATAGATAGATAGATAGATAGATAGATAGATAGATAGATAGATAGATAGATAGATAGATAGATAGATAGATAGATAGATATAGATATAGATATAGATATAGATATAGATGTTTTCTGAGGTTTTCGCGGGTGTTTGGTTATTTGGGTTTTCTCCCGCGTGAAATTGGAAGTGTCTTGGCGACGTTTCGATGAAGTCTCATTCATCATCATCAGGCTGGTGTCTTCTGCTTCCTGCTTCCTGCTTCATCAGGCTGGTGTCTTCTGCTTCCTAGAAGCAGGAAGCAGAAGACACCAGCCTGATGGTGATGAATGAGACTTCATCGAAACGTCGCCAAGACACCAATTTCACGCGGGAGAAAACCCAAATAACCAAAGACCTACATATATAGATAGATAGATAAGATAGATAGATAGATAGATAGATAGATAGATAGATAGATAGATAGATAGATAGATAGATAGATAGATAGATAGATAGATAGATAGATAGATATACAAACACACCCCTGGGTGTCATACATTCAAATTACAAATAAAACTAGTAAAATTAATCATAGTTATTACATTCAACCAAACTTATATATTTCTAAAATAATACACATTTATATTAAGTTATAGTCTCACATTATTCAATTATTCCATGTTTTCTCTTATTATTGCTTTTATTTTGTTATATAAAAGTATATACACTAATATTCCCCCTTTCTCTTATTTCTATCTCTTATTCTAACTTTTAATTATGTCACCCTTTTATTAAAAGACATTTTCTTTCTATCCTACCTAACTTCTAATCATGTCACCTAGCTAAAAAAGGAGAGAGAAAAAGAAAGGCAAATTAGAACAAAAAGGAGAAATCATCTATCCATCGTCTCTTGCCCGCTTCTCTGAAGTTCATGTTGAAGAGCCTCATTATTGATGTGGCTTGCCCAGAGTTTGAACGTAGAAAATTCTTTATCCCATAAAGGGTTTAGAAAAATAATGATCAGGGCTATTTTTATCAGTTTAATTAATAGTGGCGATAATTGTCAGAGGTGGTTCTTTTCACTTCTTTAAATATCAGCTATTATTTTAAGAGCTGAACATTTTATATTCCTTGGCAGTTTCCATTTGCATAAAGTGTCTCCACTCCACAAGCAGTTCTGTAAAAATGTGCACTGCATATGCTATTAACAATGTCACAGGTGACGTTTTTTATGGGATTGGGGTGGAGCTCCTTAGGAGATTCAAATTGGTAGGGCTTGTATTCGAATAATCGATCGAGGAACCATTTTGTTCCTAAGAAGACTTGGACTCCCTAATTGTTCCATGAGTCTTTGTCCAGAATGATTCAAAGTTGTTCTTCAATTGCTTTGTACTTTTCTTGGTAGAAGCTAAAATAAGATTTCCTGTATTAGTTTAGTTTAGGGAGCCAAATCAGCTAAACGAAGTAATATTACAATGTGTGACAAGTAGCAAATTTCTGTATATATTCCTCTGCTTTTGTCCAAGATAGAACTTTTTCTTTTTTTTTTTTTAGGAAAAAACAAAGTCCAGTTGCTTTTTGAAAAAGCACATTTGGGACATTGGTTGAGAGCCAATACTGCAAAAACCTTGTCCATTTTAACAGCATATTTTAACCTATATTGTTCAAGGCCAGTGTATCTTCAGGACCGCCTGCTACCACATACCTCCCTACGACCGGCTAGATCACACAGAGTCGGCCTGCTCCGGGTCCTGTCAGCTAAACAATGTCGGCTGGTGGGCCCATGGGCGAGCTCTGTTATCAGCTTCAGATGGCTTTCGGGAAGGCTCTGATGGTGAAACAGAGCGATGCACACTGTCAGAGTGCACACAGGGTGACTATTTTGAGACAACCCAGGAGCAAAATACAGTAAACAGAGGTTTGTCTTTTAAATAGTGGTTTATCTACAAGGAATATATACATACACGTACTAGGCAAAGTCAGGCAATCAATCATCAACTATAGCACAGAAGCACACACGGAGAGACGCCCTCATAGGGCCTCTCTTATATATACAGCCTCTTAAAGACGTATCAGCCCAAAAACCTTGCTGACTCATTCCCTGCCTTATATCATTGTAGCAGCTGGTCAGCTCTTAAAGTATTTCCCTGACACGTGCGTCAATCTGGACCTCGTTTCTTGGTTGTAGAGGGCTTTCCGGAAGGCTTCTGATACCGAAACAGAAGCCGGGAGTGACACACGCAAGCGGCGGCAAGCGGCCGCAGAAGAAGTAGGCCTGCAAGGCAAGGCAGGTGTTGGGGTGTGCAAGGCCTGGTAAATAGGGCAGCTCCACCACCCCATCCCCACCTGAGCTTAATTTTTCCCCGTGCGCCTCACCCCACCCTCTGCACCCTGGGGTGGGCGGGGTCTTAATTAGGGCTAATTTTGGGAATAGGGCTTAATTTTAATGCATGCATTCAAAAACATGATAGGGCTTCTTTTCAGGGTGGGTCATATTTTTGGGGAAACACGGTACAGCATTTTTGTAATATTAATTATTGGTATTTCAATTCATAATAGCTGTCTTTGAAAAGTTAAATATTTCCCAGTGAAATCTGGTTTAATTAGTTACAGAATGTAAACTGTTATACTCTTTGTTATTTATCTAACAAAATTTAAAACTAGAATAAGAATTCAAATATATACTTCATATCCAGTTCCTTTTTAGACAAGATCGCTATACTTTCTTCTATTACCACTTAGTAAGGGACCAAATTTAAGGGACAGTACAACTATCTTTTACTGTCAATTTTGCTAGCTTCATAGTTTCACTTATACTTTGCATCTATTCTCTTTTGGATTTCCAGAGCCCTGTTTTGTTTGAATGATTAATTACTGGGAGGAGGTAAACAGCCCTCCAAACCTGGAAACCTCCAGATTTTTTGGACCACACCTCATGCCATATAAACTAGAAACTGGAAATATTATGGCAGTAGTAATCAAACATAAATGGGAAGGGAGGGAAATCACAGTCATAGATACTGTGGAAATAGGATTAAGGTCTGCTGTTTTGTAATATTGCTCTTCAATTTAATATTAATAGCAGTTTAGAGAAATGAATTGCCAAACTGTATCTGTTTATCTGTTCGTGTGCAATAGCAGTTGAAAAATAAGGTTGATCAGGCTCTGGAATGTAATGATTAATCTCTATCCTTCTATATTGCAGTTGCAATTAATAAATCACAAATGCACTCCAAGCTGCTAATATCCTTAGCCATATATGAAGAACCCATTATTAACTGTTCTTTCTGATATAAGTTCCGGGGATAATAACAATAAAAGAGAGATCTGGATCACATTTGAAAAGGAAATAAAAATGGGTGATGTACGAACCACATTTTAAAAAATCATCTCACCCGTCTCCTGAGACACAATTTTATACAACTGCTACTGGAAGTATAAAGAGTCATCCAACAATTTTTGGCTACATGATCTCATATGATATTCAAGTTTTCATGAGGGAGTGGGGGAAATGGCAAGTTTTATTGTGATACAAATTGAATGATGACTTTATATCTTAAAAATCATTTACTGTGACAGTTTCACTGATAATAGTTATCAATAAAAATAAACATGGAGTGATTACCATTTAATATAGAAAATATATAAACTAATCTATTAGGAAATAATTCTCCCGAGAAGGAAAATTAATCTAATTTAACATGCTATCACTTTTTTCACTTTTTTGTCAATTAATGTCTTACACTTAAGATAATGTACTTTTATATTATTATTAAGTGTAAGACACTTAATAATAATATAAAACTTAGACTTACTTTAAATTCACTTTGTAAAAAGTAGGTTCAAGGAGAATACCTAAAAAGATAACTTAAACAGCAGCTTTCACTTTTCTGCTCATCATTATAAATATACAGAACATTAAAATCACCCTTTTTATTTTGTATAAAGATCATTTCTTACCTTGATCAAAGGATGTAAGCGGACTCCATGTACGAAAATAATCATCCTGCAGCAGAAAAAGAAAGCATGTGCTTAGAATGGGAAAAAGAGTGCAAATACATAAATGGGGAAAGGCAGAAATGCATAAAAGATATACCAACCTCAACTTCCTGCACATGGTGCGCAGCAAAAAAAACACAAAGGAAAGATACAATTATCATATGGACACACTAATTGCAGGAAACACATCTTTGCGAATGAAAAAAAAATGAAAGAATAAACAGCTAGTCCATAAACCAGATGGAAAAAGCATCTGAAATACTGTAGCCAAGATTTTAATTCAGCAGTTATATTCCAATAGTTTCCAAACCTTGGAAACTTTCATTTGATATCATTACCAACTATTCTGACAGTTGCTTACACAAATTATCTTGTAAAAAGTATTAAATGGTATGACTGGAAAACTTTCAATGCCAAATATCAATCCATCTACAAGAACTTGATTAAAGTGCTTTTAGATCTTCACTCTACGTACTGCTTTCAAAGCTTACTGTTTACAAACTAAGTTTCAAATTTCATTTCATTGCTCAAAAACAAATCTGAGTACAAAGCAACATACTGTTAATGTAGTGCTATTAATTTTAGTCGGCTTCACCTGTATAATTTATTATTTATTGATTCATATAGCCATCCTAACCCAACCCTGGACAGCATACTGGGATTAAAACACAAAAACAATATAATCCCTAGTTCCTAAGGATAAAATGAAACCTTCATTCATAGAGGAACACCTCAACAGCAGCAGAGTTCAACCTAATCTCCT
This sequence comes from Diadophis punctatus similis, assembly GCA_023053685.1. Taxonomy (NCBI): domain Eukaryota; kingdom Metazoa; phylum Chordata; class Lepidosauria; order Squamata; family Dipsadidae; genus Diadophis; species Diadophis punctatus. Next base: position 13,107,808 of record JALIGW010000006.1, on the reverse strand, counting down.
GACCAAAATATCTGAAGTCAGGTCTTCAGCAACTTGCAAACAGGGTCAAGTCCATCCTGATCTTTTGGAAGATGCTGTTTCACAGAGCAGATGCTACCATTGAGAAGCACCAATTCTGGGCTTCAAAAAGATGACACTGTTTCATAGAAGAGACCCAGAATATGTCTTTTTGACTGAGAGCAGAAACAATAGGAGAGGTGGTCCCTCAGCTATCAACCCAATCTCTTTATAATTTGAAATATTCTTTTTTGCACTATTTTGAACTATGGTACAATAACTAATAACTAACATTTTAAATTGTAAATATTTATGGGCAGTGGTGAAATCCAATTTTTTTTACTACCGGTTCTGTGGGCGTGGCTCTGTGGGCGTGGCTCTGTGGGCGTGGCGGGGCTCAGTGAGCGTGGCTTGGTGGGCCTGGCAAGGGAAGGATACTGCAAAATCTGCATTCCCTCCCCAGTCCTGGGGGAAGGATATTGCAAAATATCCATTCCCACCCCGCTCTGGGGCCAGCCAGAGGTGGTATTTGCCGGTTCTCTGAACTACTCAAAATTTCCGCTATCGGTTCTCCAAACTACTCAAAATTTTCACTACCAGTTCTCCAGAACCTGTCAAAACCTGCTAGATTTCACCCCGGTTTATGGGGTTGCCTAAAAAATTGTAGAAATAACTATAATTCTGATATTCCTAGACTTTGGAAAGCAACACCCAGAACTGAAGGCTACCGTCAAATAATCTGCAGGCACTGTGCACATATTTAAGCTATCATTTAGTAATCAATGTTCAGCTAAATATGCATGAACATTACAACTTAACATTTAAAATCATTCTGATAACTGCTATTATTAACTGTGAAAATATTTCTTTCTTCACACAGATGCTATTCTGAAAAGAAAAATGGACCAATCAAATATCCATTCCTCATAAAATAAGGATACAGATATTTCCAATGAATATGGAAAAAATTGCTTGAAGAAAATGATGCTTGCTGCTGCAAGGATTTCTATTGTCATCTCAGCTTAGACACAGAGATCAGCTCTACCCAGAAACTTCACCGAAATAAATTGCTTAAGCCTCACACACATATTTCTAATGGACTTTATAATATTCCAAATAATTAATAGCTATGTACCTAGGTATAAATTAACATTCACCAACATTCTTTTTAAAAGCATACTGGCTGAAAGTCTAGATTCAGCAATTATATAAGAGAAATTGCATTTAACATGAAATATGAAATTGCTGATCTGTCAGAAGGAAAATTTCAATATACAAAGCTGCAGGTAACATAAACATAAATCAGGTGGACTGTATTTTTCTTCTATCTAATCATTCACATCTAAAAACATTTGGTGTGTACAGTGAAAAAGACAAAGTCATATAGAGATGTCAATTTTTTCAAAGAGCTGTCCGATCCTTTGCCAGATATAGCTGCCTTAATACTTCAGAAAATATTTTGGTCCCATGAATCTCCTCTTCTGAGTGCGTTGGTCAGATGTAATATATAGTTGTGAGTTTTACAGATATTAAGTTTGCTGATACGAACTAAAAATGCCACATATTTCTACCTCACACCAAAGCATAGCACTGAGGTAAGTAAGAAAAGGTAATACTCTTGGTGGTAATAGAGGTAGTCCTTGACCTATGACCACAATTGAGCCCAAAATTGCTCTTGTTAAGTAAAACATTTGTTAAGTCAGTTTTGCCCCATTTTATGACCTTTCTTGCCACAGTGATTAAGTGAATCACTACAGTTGATAAGTCAGTAAGCCAGTCGTTAAATGAATCTGGCTTCTCCATTGACTTTGTTCATCAGAAGGTTGCCAAAAGTAATCACATGATCTTGGGAGACACCAATGGTCATAAATATTAACACGTTGCCAAGCATCTGAATTTTGATCACATGATCATGGGAATACTGCAGAAGTTGTGTCCCAAGTCACATTTTTTTAGTGCCATTGTAACCTTGCAACAGTCACTAAACGAACTGTTGGTAATCAATGACAACCTGTATTTACATCCATACATTTCTCCAAAACAAAACTATATGTACTAAAAATCACCAAGCGCTGTTAATACTCAAAAGAACGAAGGCATGGGAAAGAAGGATTATGGACCATAAAAAATGCAAAAGAAACTAACAATTTAAATTTAATTATTAATTTAATTTAATTTAATTTGTATTTCCAGCAATGCCTCTAAGCCTAAAAATATTCATATGGTTGATGGATGGCAATTACAACTCCAAATAAAAGGTAGGAGGAAGTGGGAGAGAATATTTTAGGATGCTTGACTGAATGGTATGGAGTGACCTTACTTACTGGTTCGCCTTCTGTAAATGTATTTTCAATATGCTAACCATAGCTGCAATTTTATGGCTGTCCTCAACTCTTTTAAAATTTTAAATGGGTTTTAAATTTATTTTATTTTATTAAAAAAAATTATATGGCCACCCACTCACTTTACAAAAAATTATCATGGGTTAAGGTAGTAACCTAAGGTTCCCAACCTTAGCAACTTTAAGATGAGTGAACTTCAACTCCCAGAATTCCGAGCTAGCCACTCATCTTAAAGTTGCTAAGGTTGAGAAACACTGGATTAAGAGATTCTGGTTGAGTACATAAGATTACATGAACATGTGCATTTTTTCATTACTATTTCCTCTCTTTTCTTTATGCCTGTAATTAAAAGAGAATTGGCATTCCTGGATTTTGCAGAAGGATCAAGTGGACCTTGGGAAAGGAGGAGGAAAGAAATGGAAAAAAGGAAAGGAGTTAAATCAAGTAAATTGAAAATAGAAAGACTAGGCTGCAGAAAGACAAATTATATATCTTGTATAAAAATGTATTAAATTGTTAGAATACTAGAGTGAATAGAAAATAAAAGGAAAGAGAATAAAAATTACACGGAACACACTGAAAACATAGTTTTAATAGTGCTGCAAAATTATGATAATGAGAAATACAAGAGGTAACTATGACAAAATTAGTAAAATATATTGATTTTCTATTGGGCAACAGATGTTGACACAAGGCTTTTGTTGTTCAGCAGTGTTAAGAAATTAATGAATTAAAAAATGCTTACTGCCCATTTGTGGATAGGAAAAAGTGAATGGGCTTCAATTATTTATTTATTAATTATAAAATTTCTATATTGCCTATCACACTTGCCCAATTCTGGTGATTTCATGGGATCTCTTCATGAATATTTAAGACTGCTGAATTAGATAAGAGTGTATGTAATGAACATATGGATGCAAAGAGTAGACAAAATGCTGAACATATAGTTCACTACTGAGAGTAAATAAGAGGATGTGTTAAGTTGCCTTGGTTGATGAAAATATTTATAGAATATTTACAGAAAATGCTAGTGGTGATGATAGAAGTATGCTATAACCAAAATATGTATTTAGATTAGCATTCAGATTAAGCCATACTGCTCTGAGAATTCAAATTATCTATAATGATCATTAGATACGCTATAATGATACAACAAGGGGTGTGGACTGAGAACCAACCTATGACCAAAGTAATTTTGTCTGAAAGGAAAAATCAAGGAAATCTTACAAGATAGTAGTAAATGGCAAAAAAAAGAGAGCAAGTAAATGATTTTGTGTGTTTTGATAGAATGTTTACAAAAGATAAAAGAACAGATGGATAAATGTTAGAGATGATGTTCTACTATGTGTAATGAGAATTTGCTTTAAAAAATGTCAATATGTAACAGCATGCATATTTATATTTTATTATATAAGTGAGAATTGGATATTTCAGGAGAAATAGAAAAGTTGAAAACTGTAGGAACAGGTTACTTAAAAATGCAGGGGAGATACAGAAGAGATAGAATTAAGAGACTACCTCCTTAGGTGGTGTTAGAATAATTCTTAGACAGAATTAAGAGACCATTATATGTAAGAACCATCCTCTCTCTACAGAGATGCACAAAACCAAGGATGAAAGCCTGCTAGAGTGTATACGGGTCAACATAAAAGGAAAAAAGAATGACATTGCCATAGCTCAGTGATGGCTAATCTTTTTGTCGTCACGTGCCGAAAGTGGGGGGAGCGTGGGGGGTCATGCACGTGCATGCCCACACCCATAATGCAATGCCCCCTGTGCACCCCGCACCCCCACACATGCGCGCACGACATCCCCCGTGCATGCACGCATGACCCCCGCCCCCGCGCATGCGTGCCGCACCCCCATGGCCTGTTTTGGGCCTGGCAGACACAGCTCCCCCCATGCTCCCCCCACCCATGCATGCGACCCCCCGCGCATGTGCACGCCTCTTCCATATGCACCCCACACCCCGGGCAGAGACCTGAAAATCAGATGGCCAGCGGGAGGTACATGCACATGCGTAGTGGAGCTGACCTGGGCAACACCTCATGCACCTGCAGAGAGGGCTCCGCGTGCCACAGGTTCGCCTACATACATAACAAATGTATGTAGAAAATACACCACAATAGTAAGGGGGCATTTTAACTATTCTGACATCAACTGGGAGCTGAATATGTTGTGAGCCGCCCAGAGTCCCTAGGGAGTTGGGCGGCATACAAATCCATTAAATTAAATTAAATTAAATAAAATAAAATAAATTAAATTAATTAAATTAAATTTACATTTTAAACAGAATTATTCACTTGTTATGGTGAGGCTCTATGTAACAACTCAATGGACAAAAGTAACTGGTTGATAAATTAAGTTGGACACTCCTGCCTTATGGATTTTGGGATTGCTTAGTGACTTAGGGACGCTGTGGCTCAGTGGCTAAGATGTTGAGCTTGTTGATCGAAAGGTCGGCAGTTCAGCGGTTCGAATCCCTAGTGTCGCGTAACAGGGTGAGCTCCCGTTCCTTGTCCCAGCTTCTGCCAACCTAGCACTTTGAAAGCACGTAAAAATGCAAGTAGAAAAATAGGGACCACCATTGGTGGGAAGGTAACAGTGTTCCGTACACCTTTGGCATTTAGTCATGCCGTCCACATGACCACGGAGACGTCTTCGGACAGTGCTGGCTCTTCAGCTTTGAAACGAAGATGAGCACCGCCCCCTAGAGTTGGGAACAACTAGCACATATGTGCGAGGGGAACCTTTACCTTTACTGATTATAAGTTTTGAGAGCAGAGATGGACATGAATGGATTTTAAATAATCCTACAGCAAAATGTATATGTTATTACATAAAAGTAGTCAGGTCCTCATTGCATCACATTCATGTTATTTGGCTAGTGCTTTTTTGTGAAAAAACAACAGATTGAATGAGCTCATGTTTTAAAACCATGCCTAATTAGAATCTCACACTGGTCGTAAAAAATGGAAACTATTACTTTCAGTTCAGTAATTGCACAGCAATAATTTTTTCAGCCTTAAATTCATCATTACACATTTAAGTGAAGGGAAAGAACCAGTTACAAGTAATTATTTTAAAAATTATTTTAAAATATGTTTATAGCTATGAAAACAGAGACTTTAAGCACTGAATAGTTTTGCGTACTATATTTGTTTTACAACTTCCTCTAAAATCTTTTTTGTTGCTCAACCTGCAGTTTTATTTTGCATCTTTATTTTGAACTCTATCATTTCAGACACAAAATGATTTCAAAATTTTGTAATACCAGAAATGAAACAGAACTTTAGAATTAATTGGTTTTTATTTAAAACAGACTGCTGTTATTCATAAAAGAAATACAGTAGAATGGCAAAAATAAAATTTTCCTGTGCATTTTGTAAATTTACTAAATAATTACTTTTGTAATCACAATAAAAATGCATGAACTTTAGAAGTCTTTCACACAATCACTCCTCTCTTGATCATCTCACGATTGGATTATGACAATATGCTCTATATGGGAATGCCCTTGAAATCAGTACAGAAACTATGGATAATCAAGAATGCAGTAGTATTTGCAATATGTCATGGTACATGCATGTGTCTCCACTGTTTCATGAACTGCACTGGATACCAAGCAGCTTCTGGATATGATTCAAGATTCTAGTTATCATCTATAAACCCCTTTATAGCATTGGTTCTGGATACTTGAAGAACTGCTTAATTTATATATTTCTGCCTGTTTGATGAGGTCAGTCTGAATGGACATGTTCTCAGTCCTGTTGATTAAACAATGTTACAAGACCCAGGAAGCATTTTTTTCTTGATGATGGATCCTAACCTCAGGAATAAGATTCCCTCATAGAAATCTTTGGCAGCAGTCCTTATTGACTTTCTGCAAACTATTAAAAACAGGTCTTAGGATAGGATGGTGGTGAAATCCTTTGTGGCATTTGGTGTTTGTATTATGGAATTGGCCTTTCTTTCAGGTATTTGGACCATGGTTGAAAAATCCAAAGTTCTCCTGACAGCACTATTTCTTCAGCCACCATGTTACTTCTAAAATCCTCATTGGGTGTACAGATGAAAACACCACCATCTGTGCTCCTAACTGTGCACCACTAGGTAAAGGTTCCCCTCGCACATATATGCTAGTCATTCCCGATTCCAGGGGGCAGTGCTCATCTCCGTTTCAAAGCCGAACAGCCAGCGCAGTCCGAAGACGTCTCCGTGGTCATGTGGCCGGCATGACTAAACGCCAAAGGCGCACGGAACGCTGTTACCTTCCCACCAAAAGTAGTCCCTAGTTTTCTACTTGCATTTTTTACATGCAACCACTGAACTACTAACCACTGTTCCCTGTAAGCTGTGCAGCCACGCGGCCGCGCACATAACGAAAGAATGCCGTGCGGCATTTTCTAACTTCCACGCGGCATTTTCTAACTTCCACGTGGCATTTTCTAATGGCAGAGGCTGCGCACCTGCGCAGCCGCGCACATGAAAAGAGAACGCTGTGCGGCAGTTTCTAACTGCCGCGCGCCATTTTCTGATGCCACAGGGAACATTGCTGCTAACCTTCTGGTCGACAAGCTCAGCGTCTTATCCTCTGAGCCACCGCGTCCCCTGTGCACCACTACCTGTGCTCATATCTTTTTGCCTTCCTGCCTAGCTGCTCCTAGTCCCTTGATATTTTTTTCAAGCTCTTTCTTGTATCATTTGTGCCAACATGAAAGAGGAGAAAAGAATAATAATCGGTGGTCTTGATTATTTGGGTAAGCCTCTGTCACATCTTTGATCTTTGAACCTGGGAGACAACATAGATTGTCTCATCTACAAATTGCTGATTCTATTGAGTCGCCAATTACCACCACACACCTTTTTTCAGTGGGGAACTCGGTGGACTTCTCTTCTTTGTGACAGTCTGAGTTACTTTTCTTCCTATCCCTGGAGCATTGGATGAAGACCCTTCTCCAATTGTCTGCATGTTTTCTTCCACAGGGAAGAGATGAAATCAATTGTTCGTCTCCAGGGGAAGGCAGGGACAGTCCCAAAGGAACAGTCTTCTCAAGTTTTTTTTTGTCCTCTGAGCAACACACTGCCATTGCTCTTCCTCTGGGGTTTCATTTTTCTTGGTAGTTGTTTCTTCCTTGATGAGTTCAGTTTGAATACAGATTCTTCCTTTTCCATAAATTTCTCATTTTTCACAGATGGAAATGCCTAGACTCGCTCTAGATTAGGGATCTCCAATCTAGTCTTGCTCTAGAGATTAGGGATCCCCAATCTAGACTTGATCTAGATTAGGGATCCCCAATCTAGACTTGCTCTAGATTAGGGATCTGTGGCATGCCATCAATCTGGCCGCGGAAACAAGCAAAGTGCCATCTGCAGGATATAGACAGCAGACTACGCCATGCCACTTCCAGTTCACAGAAAAATCTTTCTCCATGGAACCGGTCCCTGGTGCCCAAAAAGTTGGCGGCGGCTGCTCTAGATTCTCTACTTTGTCTTCCAGCAACCCCAACAGTTTGCACTTAGTGCAAATTGGAGTCCTCCTTGTGTAGGAATACAAACAAAACATGCACATTGCAGGTTGCCATGGTGCTAGACTCTTTCTCCATGAATGTGTTACTTTTCAGGCTTATGCAGGTACAAATAAATATTCCTTTATAACTTCCCTATTTAGATTCTTAGCCTGAGCCACTGGAGAAGTCCCATTGCTCCCAGTATATCCAAGGCAAATAGAATCTTTTTACCAATCTTTTCAATACTATAGTCTTTGGGCCCTTCTTATAGCAGAGTTAATTTTATTAAGTTAATATATAATATAAGTTAATTCACCAACCTTCTGTTAAAAAATAGTCTTTTGTTATCTCTATTGTGGCCAATGTTGAAATAATATTTAAATACACAAAGCAAAGGCAAGTCAGCTTTTCTTCTTAACCAATTGTGTCACCTCTTTGTTAGAATGCCTTTCACTCCTTCAAAATACAATTTATAAATCCACAAAGAAGCAGGCAGAATAATTGGGGGGGAGGGGGAACCACTCAGCTCACAAAACAAAAAATGTTCAGCCATAACTTTGCAGTTAATGTACAACAAGTAAATTATGGATTTTTTTCTACTCCCGTTCCAAATGGTATCTGGACATTTTGGACTTCATTGTTTTATCTCTTGTTGCTTTGGCATTGGAGCTTGAATATCTCCACCAAGATCATCTTTACTACTTTCTACATGTGCATAGATTTCTACCGAAAGGAATCAAACGCTCAACACTTTCCATTTTCTACATCCAATGCATTGTTCAGATTATGCTAAAGAAGAATAAGAATGCTGACTGCGATATTTTGCAGAACTGGCTCCTGAAGATATATTGATTCTTTAGGACTGCAGGACAAGATTCCTGAAATGAAGTGATACCTGAAGATGACAGAAAGAAAGAAAGAAAGAAAGAAAGAAAGAAAGAAAGAAAGAAAGAAAGGAAGGAAGGAAGGAAGGAAGGAAGGAAGGAAGGAAGGAAGGAAGGAAGGAAGGAAGGAAGGAAGGAAGGAAGGAAGGAAGAAGTTAGGAAGGAAGGAAGACAGACAGACAGACAGAAAGAAAGAAGTTAGGAAGGAAGGAAGGAAGGAAGGAAGGAAGGAGAGAAAGAAAGAAAGAAAGAAAGAAGTTAGGAAGGAAAGAAGAAAGAAAGAAAGAAAGAAAGAAAGAAAGAAAGAAAGAAAGAAAGAAAGAAGTTAGGAAGGAAGGAAGCAAGGAAGGAAGAAAAAGAAAGAAAGAAAGAAAGAAAGAAAGAAAGAAAGAAAGAAAGAAAGAAAGAAAGAAAGAAAGAAAGAGGGTTTTACAGGAAGAAAGGAAAGGAAAGGAAAGGAAAGGAAAGGAAAGGAAAGGAAAGGAAAGGAAAGGAAAGGAAAGGAAAGGAAAGGGAGGGAGGGAAATCTCCTCTTTCCAAAATAGTACAATAAAGAATTTTTTTAAAAAATAAATAATCCTGCCAATCCAAGAGAGATTGCCAGGCAATATATAATTATTGCCCAACTTTTGACTCTACATGGGGAAAATTGTAAAAATAGCTATATTTATAATGGGGGTACACTTCACTAGAGACTGAAAGTTTTACTTGCTTATAGTTAACCTGATACTGCTTGGCCAGGCACATGTGAATCACATCTCAGCTTTCCTGCTTTACTGTCATTTCCAAACTGCAGGAAATGAATTGCAGGAAGATAGGAGTGTGGGAGAGTCAACTGAAATGGTTATAAGTGTCTTAGGTAAACACTATTTGACTTAAATTGCTGAAAAAACGCTTCTCTCATTATTTACATTCAAATGCAAGGAAAAACTCTAAAAAAAACTTTGGATATATTGAAGTATCAGATCATTTCCTGTGAATCTGCAAAGCCTTTAAACACTAGAAAGAAGAGATTAGCAAGATCTACAACCTAAGGAGGTTAATTGAACATTTATCAACTCCATGTTACAACACAGCTTATTAGCAGCTAGTTCAAGACCCACCTTATAGATAAGAGTACTCAAATTCTCCCAAAATAATTAAATTTTAAATCCACATTGATATTCTTATTTGCCAACCAAACAGCTACCAAAATGCACGCTGGTTTATTTTAAATTCTACCTTTACGTTAATTTGAGTATTAAGTGTGCATGATAAAATACAGAATATGAAAACACTGAAAGGCATGAACTGAAATCAATGCAAATATTAATAATAAAGAACCTGTCCCAAAAAAGAAAAACTGGATCTCACTTATTATTTGAATGGAACAACATGAAAAGCCAAATATAAGAAGTACATTCCGTTGCTTAGAAGAGATGCAGGAGATGACCATCTCCAATATGTTATCAGTGTTTCCCAACCTTGGCAACTTGAAGATGTCTGGACTTCAACTCCCAGAATTCCCCAGCCAGCATTCGCTGGCTGGAGAATTCTAGGAGTTGAAGTCCAGACATCTTCAAGTTGCCAAGGTTGGGAAACACTGTGTTAGATAAATAAACCTCTGACAGAGGGGCTTTCTTCATAAAAGCGTCTCTCTTTTTTGGTAGAGCTTAATAGCTACACAGGTTCATAACAATAATATGTCCATATTATAAAAAAGATGTTGAGACCCTGGAAAGAGTGCAGAAAAGAGCAACAAGGATGATTAAAGTCCTTGAGGCTAAAACATATGAAGAACGGTTGCAGGAATTGAGTATGTCTAGTCTAGTGAAAAGAAGGACCAGGGCTAACATGACACCAGTGTTCAAATATTTGAGAGGCTTCCACAGGGAGGAGGGAGTCAATCTATTTTCCAAAACACCAGAAGGCAAGAGAAGAAAAAATGGATGAAAACTAATCAAGGGGAGAAGCAATCTAGAACTAAGGAGAAATTGTTCCTAACAGAGGGAACAATTAACCAGAGGAAAGGCTTGACTTCAGAAGTTGTGGGTGCTCCATCACTGAAGGTTTTTAAGAAGAGACTGGACAGCCACTTGTCTGGAGTGGTATAGGACAGTGATGGCAAACCTATGGCACGCGTGCCACAGGTGGCATGCGGAGCCATATCTGCCAGCACGTGAGCCATTGCCTAGCTCAGCTCCAGCGCGCATGTGTGCACCGGCCAGCTGATTTTTGGCTCGCACGGAGGCTCTGGGAGCCTTTCGGTTTCCGGAGGGCCTCCGGAGGGGATGGGAGTTTCGGTTTCTGGAGGGCCTCTGGAGGGGATGGGGGAGGGCATTTCTGCCCTCCCCAGGCTCCAGGGAAGCCTCTGGAGCCTGGGGAGGGCGAAAAATGGGCCTACCGGGCCCACCAGAAATTGAGAAACTGGCCATTTCCAGCCTTCAGAGGGCCTCTGGGGGTGTGGTGGAGGCCGTTTTCACCCTCCCCAGGCATTGAATTATAGGTATGGGCACTCGCGCATGTGCGATAGCACGCGCGCACGCACTTTCGGCACCTGAGGAAAAAAAGGTTCGCCATCACTGGTATAGGATCTCCTGCTTGAGCAGGGGATTGGATTAGACCAGGGGTGTCAAACTCAATTTCATTGAGGGCCACATCAGGGTTGTGTTTGACTTCAGGGGGCCGTGGTGGGCGTGGGCATGGCCAGCTTGACATCACTCATGGTGTAGGTTCCTGTGGCAGCCTGAGCGCTCTGCCAGCGAAAATGGGCTCCTGATCTCTGATTTGGCTGCAACGGCCTCCTGCAACCTCTGCAGTGAAAATGGAGCTTGCAAGGGCCACGTGTGGCCCACCTGAGCTCCATTTTCACTGGCAGAGGGACCACTGGCCAGTTATTCGCTGTTTCCAGGGCAGCCCCATGGGCCAGATGTAAGCACCCCATGGGCCGAATCCGGCCCGTGGGCCTTGAGTTTGACACCCCTAGATTAGACGATCTGTCAGGTCCCTTCCAACTCTGTTATTCTGTTAGTCATCTTATTCAATCAGAAAATGTTTCCTACTTATGGAATTTTGCTTATTTTCCTTTAATAATGAAACATGTAATCTTGATTCTGTTCAGATTATTTTTCACAACATTTCAGCTGTTGTAAAAGGACACATCAAAAAAATACCATCCTGACTGTTCATGTCCGTGGCTACAAGAAATAGCTTATTATACTCTTGAGATTCTATACTCAATGAAATATATTCTACATTCAGTGAAGTGACTGTTAACCTCAATGAAATAACCTCTGTGTTTTAGATACAGTATAAACTATGATCTCATTTAAAATGCAGTGGACTTAAGGAAAAGATCCTGAATGTCTCCATCACAGCATGCAACAAATAAATGTGTGTATCTTGGGGACAATTAAGCTCACTGAAATGAATAGAAGTTAAATCAGTCAGGATGAAAATAAACTGTGAAATAGTGATGGATGCTTCCTGTGGCTGTAATAATGAGCTGTTTCAGATGCGGATTTCGTTTCAAGTAACTTTTACTTAAATATTCACCACAGCCATATGCCAGTATATTTTTTGATGCTAACGTATAGATTACATGTCTTGCCAGGAAAGTGAACCACAATAAATATATTGCCTTATTAAATAATATTAAGTAAAAGGAACAGAGATAAAGTTAGGTCATATAGATTTATCCAAAAGGGCTCCAAATCCAGATCTAGGCAAATGTGTGATCCTTGGTACTCTAAATTTTGTCTAATATTAGAATTGGAAGACATTCAGGCAGTGCTTCTGGGATAACAATCTCTGAAAATATAAGACAGGGTTTTCTGATACAATGGCTAGTAATTGTTACACAACATTGTTACACAAAACCCAGAAGCATAGTTCTTCCACTTTCTCAATAAAGATTGACATCTTCCACAATAGCAATAGCACTTAAACTTATATACCGCTTCACAATGCCTCTCTAAGCAGTTTACAGAGTCAGCATGTTGCCCCCAATAATCTGGGTCCTCATTTTGGAAAGATGGAAGGCTCAGTAAGAGAAGATGCAGAAAATGCAAGAGAAAGAAAACCAGAATCTAATGACCTGGAATTACCTACAAATATTTTCTCCATCTGAAAACAAAATTATTTGCCACAATTCTATTATAATTTCAAACTTTTTTCCAATAAATCTAGTACAGTAATCCCTCGTTTTTCGCTGGGGTTACGTTCCAAAAAGAACCCGTGATAGGCGAAATCCGTGAAGTAGTAACTTCAGCTTTGCGCATGCGCAGAGGGCAAAAGAACGCAGATGCCGACATCCAGGTGGGCAGGGGAAGCGGGTGGGGGAAGCCCCGCGCCGCGAACGCCACCAGGTTGTTGAGCTGTGCGAACCGGGAGGATTTCACCCCTGGCCTCACGTGTATTTCACTGCTCTTGGCAAGCTGTTTTACCAATCAGCCAATCAGAATGCAGAACACAATGCACGATGCAATCCGTGAAGCAGCGAGACCGTGAAAGGTGAACCGTGATATAGCGAGGGATCACTGTATTAGAAAAATATTTTTTCTAATAAATAATTAGGTAATTTCAGTTTCTATTTCAGTTATTTCAAATGTTTCATATTTGTATCTTTCCATTTAATCTATTTCTGCAAAACTATCAACAGGTGTGTATCAGAGCGACTTTGACAAAACAAAGTAAGATTGAATCAGTTACTGTCTACGTAGAATGCCCTTGGAAACAGTATAAATATCCCCAAGAGATTAAATTAGTTAAATAAAACAAAACACTGGAAAAACTGTGCATTTAATATAAATCCACAGGCTTCCAGCTGATTGCTCAGGTGTTCTTGGATTAAACAGGAAGACTTTTCCCCCTCCTCTCATTCAAAAATATCATATGAAATATGCAGAATGTCAGTTTGTTGTAGAAATCAAATCCAGAAAGCACACACAGGTAACTGATTCAGCAGGATTCATTAACTTCTATTTATATACAATATAACACATGAAATAAATATACAATACCAACAGCAGAGGAGAGAACAGTTTCAGTTCAGTTCAGAGAGCAGACTAGTTTGCAGCTTTGCACTGACTCAGAGCTACAGAGCCACGCCCAGGCTCCTTCCTGTTTCAGTTTCCAAACAGCCCCCATTGGCTGACACAGTTGCTATGCCTATTCATTGGCTGACCTTGTTACCATATCTCCATTCCAGTTCATGAATATTCTGACACAGAACAGTGTTACAATACAGGTAGTCGTTAACTTATGACAGTAATAATCATAAGTCATGCCAGTCATTCAGTGGATCATGTGACAAAACCCAATTTTACACCATTGTTTGAGATGGTCATAAAGCAAATGCCACAATCATTAAGTGAACTACTGTCCTCAATTGACGATTTTTCCTGGAAACTGAAAGTAAATAACAATTTCTGGCCCCCCAAAAAAGTGGTAATGTGTGGCTACGGGACACTGGAAATGGCCATAAATTGAGGCCAGTTACACAGCGCCCAAATGAGATCACGTAACCAGAGGACTTCGAATCTTGATTGTAAGTACCTTTTTTGGGTCCTTCATAACTTTGAACAGTTGCTAAGCAACCAGTCATAAGCCAAGGACTAGCTGTATGCAAAATGGCACCACTCCAGTTCATTTACACAGAATATTCCTCTGTCAAATAACAAGCAGAGAAATGAAGTTGGAGAGTGTTATTTCCTACTCACTCCTACTGAAATTCTTGAACTATGAAATAGTGCACCAGCTCCTTGTCTATATAGAAACTGGTGTAGCAGTTTTCTAGTATATAATAAATTCACATCAAGGTGAGATGTGTCTCCCAAAGCAAAGTGAAACCCATGTATATACAGATATATAAAAGTGATTATATTTTTAAGCAAGTTAAATCTATCCACTTATAATACTGATCAATCTTTCTATTGCATAGATAAATAGATGGTATATATTTCTTCGGGATTTTGGATCGAAGTGATAGTTTCTTTCCGACAATTCAAAATTATCTTTTTATCTACAGTCCAAACTTGGCAAGTCCAAAATTCTACCTGAGTTATTTATATACAATATCAAATTACCATTTTAAAACCTTATTGCTCTTCCCTATTATGATGAAAACACTCCTATTAAAAATAATGGAAATGGGAACAAATACAGAACTTTACCAATTTCTTGAATATTATGGATCAATCTTGCCTATGACTATTCCACAGGCAGAGAATTGCAAATTATAGATGTTCGTGCCATCACATTACTTCTCTGGCATAAAAATACAATGTGCATCTTTTGTCCATCTCAAAAAGTCCCTGAAATATCCAATCAACATGAAAGAATCTTTTGATCAATTAGCAATCAGAAATGTATTTAACATTCTTTAAAACAACAAAGCACAGCAGATTGGGTTGGGATGGGATGGGACGGGATGGGATGGGACGAGGAAGTGAAAACTGCAGTGAAGAAGTGGCTCAAAGAACAGTCAACAAAACTTTACGAGGCAGGGATACATGCTCTCATTCGAAGGTGGAACATTGCTATTGAGAGAAACGGTGACTATGCTGAGAAGTAGGGATGTGATCCACAGAGGACCAGCTTCATTTTGATGTATGCTACATGTTCCTGGGTTGGCAATCATACCTGTCCTAAAGAAAATGGCATTACTTTTTGACTCACCTTCGTATATCAGACTTTACAACTGAATGCTGTCACCATAAAGTGAGGCATCCACTTAGACATCTTTTTGGGGAATTTACTTTACCTCCACCTTTAGTTCATTTCAGTGCAAAAAAATAGGTACATATTATCCAGTTCAGGTGCCAAGCATTTTTTATGATCTTGAAAATTGTGACTTAATTCAGAGGAACAGTGATTTCTTTCCATTTCAAGCAGCAGCACTTTATGCCTTCTTCAAGCATAAAAGTTGCATGTGGATTTTTGAATTTTAAAAAAAAAGCAAAATTGCAATATTGGCATGTTTACTTCATGTACAATTATTAATATCGCTAATATCAACTTTAGGCTTAGACAGAGTGCTTATATATGTAGTTTTGTTATAATTGGGTATCTGTGGCAACCAATTTGTCTTGCCCTGTAAAGTTCATCTTAATGTTCTGCTAGCTGAAATAATATTTAAAAAGAAAGGATATAATGGACGTTTTAACTTTATGAGTAAGCTACTGCTGACTCAGTTGTATTAATTATCAAAAAAGCATAAAATATTTTTTATACTTGTTATTCTATATTCCCATTTTGCATGAAACACATCAAGTTTTAACCATATTTCTTAAAAGAAGGCTAAGTATTAGCGGTAAAACACAATACTAGATTGATACTTGATTATAAGTAATCAGTGTCTGTACGTACGATATAATATTGTTGCAGAATGACAGCTATGATTTTAAAACTGCTGTTTTTAAAACAAAAACACAGAATATATCACAGATAACGTAGTTGTAATAGAGTCTCTAGATATTTGTCTAGAGAAAGAAGTAATTATTTGTACAAAGACTCATAGGTCAAGTTCTTGGTGTTCTCTGAACTTGTTTCTCTTCCTGTGGGTAATTTATTACCAGGATATGTTACATCATCAGTGCATGGGAGAACATAATGTGTTGGTTATTTTATATATAGTGGTTTGCCCTACCAATCTTGATTGGGCTATTGTTTCTTCCTGAAAGAAACAATGCTCCAATTAAGGTTGATAAGACAATTTTGGTGGCAAAGATTATTTAGCTACCACATTCACATCCTTTACATACAAAATCTTACTTTTCTGGGGAACTAAGGAAAAACTATAAATGTATAAAATGAAAAAAAATCTTGCCATTTAAAATCAGTTCTAGAAAGAAAGAAAGAAAGAAAGAAAGAAAGAAAGAAAGAAAGAAAGAAAGAAAGAAAGAAAGAAAGAAAGAAAGAAAGGGCTAAATAGAAAGTGTCACTCAATAGGAACTATCTTCTTCCTTGCTTAATGCTTTTCTCTAAATATAAACTGAATATTTCTATCCTTAGACTAAAATGACAACACAGCTTTTAAAGTTTAAAATAATAGTCACCCTTAAAAAGTAGGAAAACAATAACAAAGAGCTGATGTAAATAATTGGCATTAAGATTCAACTCAATATTACCTTGTTATGAAAGTAAGATATCTAGTAATCAGTTCCATTAATCTTTTGCTGTTGACACATCTACATGAATGAACTGCCTACATCACATTTATTTTCTTGGTAAACATACAAAAAAAATCCTTCAGAAGTGTTAGATTTTTATTCAAGCACAGAAGTTTGTTCTTAGTATTTGGGAAGAAAGAGAGTAAGGGTTTTTATTTTATTCAATTTCTAAGAATAAGTACAGTATATAGATAAACATCACTATATATGTCTACAAAAGATGTAGTTATCAAATATATAACCAGACAGATGAACTTTCAATCACACATTATAGCAATACTATATTTAATCTCATGCTGATACTGTATTTAATTGGGTCAAAGTTATTTTAGTTTAGTTTGTATATGTTTCTCTGTATTTTATAAACATTGGGAGACTATCTGAAGACTTCAGCTGTCAACCAAAATATGAATGTTCTAATCTCCTATTTTAATTTTCTAATTGTTGTTAACTAATTTAATTTTCTACTAACTAATTTAATTTTAATTAATTTAATTTTAACTTCCTATTTTAATTTTCTAATTGTTATTAACAAAGATGATTAGGGGACTGGAGGCTAAAACATATGAAGAACGGTTGCAGGGACTGTATATGTCTAGTTTAATGAAAAGAAGGACTAGGGGAGACATGATAGCAGTGTTCCAATATCTCAGGGCTGCCACAAAGAAGAGGGAGTGAAGCTATTTTTCCAAAGCACCTGAGGGTAGAACAAGAAGCAATGGGTGGAAACTAATCAAGGAGAGAAGCAACTTAGAACTAAGGAGAAATTTCCTGACAATTAGAACAATTAATCAGTGGAACAACTTGCCCCCAGAAGTTGTGAATGCTCCAACATTGGAAGTTTTTAAGAAGATGTTGGATAACCATTTGTCTGAAGTGGTGTAGGGTTTCCTGCCTAAGCAGGGGGTTGGACTAGAAGACCTCCAAGGTCCCTTCCAACTCTGTTATTCTATTCTATTCTATTCTATTCTATTCTATTCTATTCTATTCTATTCTATTCTATTCTATTCTATTCTAACTACATTATTATTTAAGAATAATATAAAAATTAGTTATAAAATACATATATTCTATGCTAAAGTAATTGCAGTATAAGCAGTCCTCCCCTTCTTGTTCCCAATGAACACATATAACTGCAGTTTGCAGACTGACTTATATTCCAAGAGCAGGCACAGTATTCTACAAAAGAAAGCACACATTTCCACACATCTATTAATTCTAGAATGGTCATATGTCCTACCTGACAGTCTTCTGTTTGAAAAACTGAGCAGTCTGGGTCCATTTTATTAAAGATAAGTACCTACAGAATAGCTGACGACACCCAGCTGTACATCACCACCCCGTCTGACTTCAGGGAGGCAGTTGATGTAATGTGCCGTTGCCTGAACGACGTTAAGATCTGGATGGGGAGGAAAAGACTCAGACTCAATCCCGACAAGACTGAGTGGCTGTGGATATTGCCTCCTAAGGACCATGACAACTATCCCTCCTTGGTCTTTGAGGGTGCGAAACTGACTCCCTCAGACCAGGTCCGCAACTTGGGGGTCCTCCTAGATCCACAGCTAAAATTGGACCACCACCTTTCTGCTGTGGCTAGGGGGGCCTTTGCACAGGTTCGCCTGGTGCACCAGTTGCGGCCATACTTGGAGAAGGAGGCTCTACTCACGGTCACTCATGCCCTTGTCACCTCGCGTTTGGACTACTGCAATGCGCTCTACATGGGGCTACCCTTGAAGAGTATCTGGAGACTTCAGCTGGTACAAAATGCGGCTGCGCGTGCTGTGGTGGGTGTGCCAAGGTACACCCACGTGACACCAATACTCCGCCAGCTGCATTGGTTGCCCATCGGTCTCCGGGTCCAATTCAAGGTGTTGATCACCATCTTTAAAGCCCTTCATGGCTTAGGACCAGGATATCTTCGGGACTGCATTCTGCCTCATACTTCCCTCCGACCGGTTAGGGCCCACAGAGTTGGCCTCCTCCAGGTCCCGTCGGCCAAGCAATGCCGGCTGGCGGGCCCTAGGGGGAGAGCCTTCTCTGTGGCCGGCCCCGTGCTCTGGAACCAACTTCCCCCAGAGACCCGAACCATCCCCACTCTGCTGGCCTTCCGAAAAGCCGTTAAAACATGGCTTTTCCTGCAGGTGGGGGGATAGCTTAATCCACCTGAGATCACCCCCCAAGTATGTATGATATCGAATGGATGTTGTTGTTTTAATATTGTTTTTAAAAATTTGTATTTGTTTTTTAATTACTTGCATTTTGATTATTCTTGTATTTTTTTTCCTGTTGTACACCGCCCTGAGTCCTTCGGGAGTTGGGCGGCATATAAGAATAACAAAATAAATAAATAAATAAATAAAATAGGTGCAAAGGTATTAGGTAGCCAAGCAACCGAGACACCTGTCCAACAAAAGGAATCACATGCAAAAATACTCCCAATCTTCCTCAGAAATTTAAACTTCCTTTTTGGCCACTGGTTTCCTTCAGCATTCAAATATAGCTTGGAATAAGTTTTCATGAAAACTATCATTTCTGAGGAGGTGTATATAAAAAATAGCACATGAATTTCTTTATTAAAGTTGCTTATAACAAAAAAAAAAATTGAAATTGGCTTTTGTAAATTGATTTCTCTTCTTCAATAGCTCAGCCCTGAAAAACTGATGGACACTCCAAAGATGACAAAAAAAAAATCTTCCATTATCTTGTCACTTTCCAGAACATTCAAATCTCTTCTTTTTTCAGAATTGTAAAATATTTTTCACAGATAAAATTTCATCTATAGCTTCTGATTTCAGTCAAGTTATAGACTTATTTTCAAAATCTGTGTTTGAATCTGACACTTCCAATCAGGATATGGCAGTGGTTCCCAATCTGTGGTACGTGTACCACTAGTGGTACGCGAGGGCCTTCCAGGTGGTACGCGAACACTTTCGGGGTCATGAACGATTTTTAGTTAGTTATTTTTTACTTCACAAAAATGTTTACTGCCTAACACAAGATAATCTGGCAACGATTTGCAACTGTTGCCACACGCCACCCACCTGGTCCCAGCGGCCCGAGAATCCAGTTGCTGGATGCGCGGGGCCAAAAAAGGAACGGTACAATTATGGAAATAAAGTGATATCTGATCGAATTTAGTTTCTCTGGAACCAGGTGGTACGCGGCAACTGTACAGGACCTCCAAGTGGTACTCGATCACAAAAAGGTTGGGAACCACTGGGATATGGTAAACTAGACATCCTTGAAGGAGCAGGGATGATGGAGATTGGCAGCCAACGGTAAATTCTGGCTGGCAAAATCTTTGGAGAAAGGTGAGCTTGCCCAACTTTACTTTTAACAAGTAGTTCTTGTAAGTGGGCTGTAGGAACCATGGTTTTTGAGGTTAGCTAGAAGTCAAGCAGTTGAGAGTCAAGGGATTCCCACTAAGCTCACAGTTGTAATGTAGACTACATGGCCTTAAAGCTCAGCCGAGCCCATTTCTTAATAACTTTTGGAATGACCATTTTTACTGCTCTTGAACTTTTGGAAGTTTTATGGCATTCACTAGATAAGTTTCCTTCAATCCTTAACAAAAGAAGTTTTATGTACGAGTTTAAGGACTTAAGGACTTATGTATGAGTTTAAGGACTTTATGTACGAGTTTAAGGACTTAAGGACTTTCCTGAACTAGTCCCTGCAGTTTTCTGGGCAATATTTTTTTCGAAGTGGTTTGCCTCCTTCCTAGGACTGAGAGTGACCAGCCTAAAGTCATCCAGCTGGCCTTGTGCCTAAAGCAAGACTAGAACTCACAGGCTCCTGATAATTACTAAACCAAATTGGTTGTCACATTCATAGAGCAGATAAAGTCATTTTTCATACTTTCTCCATTTGAAACTTCCTGTCTATCAACAGCTATTCTTAAAAAAGAAAAGATTAAGATTAAATGCTAGAATTCTTCCTCTTTTATATTCTTGGTATTAAAGATTTTGAAAAGTTTTTAACAATGATGGACAAAATTACATAAAACACATTAAAATATCTTGCATTATTACCTTGGCTATTCAATATTCAAATTTTTTAAAAAGTATTTCTCAGAATAAAAATAGCTTTAAAAATTTCTTATTTGTATAACAGTGACTAGCAAGCAAAACAAACATTTCTATTCCCAAAAGATTGAGGTAGTAAGGTAATGGCTTAGGAGAAATATCAACATTTTTCTTAGAAAATAGAGAAATGTGATCATCCTATACCAGTGATGGCAAACCTATGGCACGGGTGCCATAGGTGGCACGCGGAGCCATATCTGCCAGCACGCGAGCTGTTGCCCTAGCTCAGTTCCAGGGCGCATGTGCATGCCCGCCAGCTGCTTTTTGGCTCGCGCGGAGGCTCTGGGAGGGCGATTTTGGCCTCCGGAGGGCCTCCAGGGTGGCGGGGGGAGCGTTTTCACCCTCCCCAAGCTCCAAGAAAGCCTCTGGAGCCTGGGGAGGGCAAAAACGGGCCTACTGGGCACACTGGAAATCGGGAAATGGGGGTGTGGGGGGTCATGAACTCATGCGCAGGGTGGTGGGGCAAGTGGGGGGCTTTGAATTATGGGTGTGGGCACGCACATGCGTGCGATAGCACGTGTGCGCACTATTTTGGCACCCGAGGAAAAAAAGGTTCGTCATCACTGTCCTATACAATCTCTCCCTTTACTTTTTTAAAATCTATATTTTATTCAAAAAAGTTAAAGTACAAATCACCAAAAGAAAATTTTTTAAAAAACAAAAAAACACAAAACAAACAAGACATTAAAAAGTCCAGATCAAATTGTTTCCAGTTAAGTGTGATAAATCCATTCCCCATCTCCTTAAATCCACCTAAAGAAGGCCAATTTATCACTTATCTGCTAAATCAGTTTTCTGCTGTTATATAAGAATGCAGGCTTGAACTTCAGGGAGGCATATGGAGTCGACTCAGTTGTAAGTCTGTAAGGTCCATCGAATCTACTGCTTTCAAATCAGATTCCTTTTGTGGGTTTAATTTATATAGTTACTTGCCTCTGAATATTTTCCACAGTCTTTATCAATTCATCAAACTTTTTTTAAAAAAAATTCAGCTAGGAATTACATGTTACCAAACATTATCTTTTTTGAGAGTCAGCCTCATTCCCTTGTCTCTAATCTATGTTGTTGTTCTATGTAGTAGATGAGAGAGTTCTTCAAAATAGAATAAGAAAATAGACAGAGAAACAGGGAATATATGTTCTGGATATTTCAATACAAAATTAAAAGAAAGATTGAAAAAATAAGCTCCAAAATTTTTTCAAATTGATAAAATACTAAATCCCTGTAGTGAATGTTCAATAAAAATGAAAATAAAATAAAAGCACTTTCACAATCAAGGAACACACCATGATTTTCCTTATAGAAAACAGACAAATAAATCAAAGCAAAAAAGCAAAAAGAACAGATAAAATCCAGCAAGGGGTATAAAGAAATCAATATTCAACTAGCCAGTTAATTTTTAAAGATTAAAAAAAAAACCAAAGCAAAACAAAGACTTTAAAAAATGAAGTTAAAAACCAGGCTTCCTTACGAAAATGGTCTTCTGAGATGAAAACATGGCTAAAACACAAGTGACATTCTAGCTGCTCCCACTGGGAACTGCAGTCTTTCCTCCTTCCGGGTGGGCCCATAGTAGCAAAATCAGCAGACTGTCAACAGGAGAGAAAAATCTTTCTACCCATCAGCAGCCATCTTGGGGAACCAAATCACAATCTCTCCTTTTGCAATGAGAGAGTTTGGAAGGGTTTTTTCCCCTTAATCTATCAACTATGCCTAATTATTTCCAATATATAAGATTTCTTAGGTTTATTGCCTTACATTTTAAATTTAATATTTTCCTGCAATACAATTACTGTATGGACCATATATATTTTTATACTTGTACCACACACTCAAATTCAGTTTAAACAATGATCTGGAATTCACGATCTAATACTGATTGGATTCACATAACTTGTGGTGCTATTTGTTTCTGGTTTATTGTATAATCCAGTATTGGCTAGTTTCATACAATGTACTAAACCATAAATGTGTTTGATGTATTCCAATGTCTAGATTTGCCAAAAATTAATCAAACTATTTGCCAAAACCAATCAAATTATATTATAATTTGACTCAATGCAGTGTATGAACAGGTTCTCTGAATCGCTACTTCAGCGAATTACAGGAAAGTGTTTAAGTAAGATTGTTGTCTTGTATTTATTGTTTCCTTATAATTTCTACTATAACTCATAAAAGGATAACTAACAGGCACCTTACAAAGCTGCATTGTTTCAAATTTCCCTAGAAAAACCCAATTGCTACACTCTTCTTGGAAAATGCACTCAAGTTACCATTGAAATTCTGTTCCCAGGCCTGAGGAGAGGGGGTTGCAACCAGTACATTGTTCCGGGGCCCATGAAGGGCAATTTTTTTTAAAAAAATTACAAAACCAAATTTTTAAAAAGAAAAACAATTTCTTCGTTTATGAATATATTTTATATTTCATTTCAGTTAATGAATGGTTATGAAATGTCATCTCAAAAATCTAGAGCTCAAAAACACAAGGAAAAACAGAAACGTGATAAAATTAATAAAAAGGGACGACAAATACTTTTTCAATTTGTCGTTAAATACAGCGGCGGTGCTCTCATGCACATGGCCCAGCCAGGTGGGTAGGGTGCCTCTCCCGAGCATGTGTGTGCACGCGCATGTGCCCTCCCTTCCTTTTCGGCCAAGGCCTCTCCAAGCAGCGTGTGTGAGACAAGCAGGAAAGGCCATGCAGCCTCCCCCCCCCCCCGAGTTTCCCATGCAGGAGACTGAGGCCTCCCACGGCCTCCCCTTCCAATGCCCTTTCTGCCAATGCAGAGGGGTCCAGAGGTGGTGGAGGAGGGAGCAGCAGCAGCAGCAGCAGCAGTGACTCTGAGGCCGAACGGCCAACAGCGAAGTCGCCTGAGGGACAGGAGGCCCAGCTGGAGCCCCAACCAGACAGAAAAGTCGATGCCGAGGAGGAGGAGGAGGAGGAGGAGGAGGAGGAGGAGGAGGAGGAGGAGGAGGAGGAAAAAAGCAGCGGGGGCCCAGATGAGTCTTTGTTCCAGCACTTAATAATCCTCTCGGGGCCCCTGTCTGTTCCTGAAGTCTGACAATTTATTGGATGTTCCTTTGTTTTATATAAAGGCCTAATATACAATCAAGAATACTGTTGTTACAATTAATCTTCCTAAAATAACAGATCATTTCATTAGTAGCAATGGCACAGTGAGGATTCAGCTTTATTCACAATTATGAGATTTTAGGCAAACATGGTATAAAAAGAAAATCATATGGTAAGTTTCTTCATGGATTTTGTTTTGTCGAATCTGTGTCAAATCAAGTGCAGAATACTTACCGTATATACTCGAGTATAAGCCGAGTTTTTCAGCCCACTTTTTGGGCTGAAAAAAGCCGCCTCGACTTATACTCGAGTCAGTGAAATTGGCCAAAGCGCGCGATCCTTAGAATTCCCCGAACGGGCTGGCGCAACCGGGCTGGGGTGTCCCCGGCATGGGGGAACCGGTCCTTGTCTCCACGTGCTGCGGGGATCAGCGGGGAAGAGGCGCGATCGGGCGCCCGTGGGATCCGGGCGAGAACCAGCCTCCGGGGTGGCGGCATGAACGAGGGCGAGGCGGAGGGTCCTCCGCGGCCGGCCCTTTGCAAGGAGATGTGCCCGGCGGGGGAGTTCTGCCGGCGGCGGCAGCAGAAGCGGCTGCACCGGCTGGAGCTGGACCCGGATTGCCAGCCGGCCCTTTGCAAGGAGATGTGCCCGGCGGGGGAGTTCTGCCAGCGGCGGCGGCAGAAGCGGCTGCACCGGCTGGAGCTGGACCCGGATCGCCAGCCGGACCCTGCGCGGGCGGTGAAGGAGTTCTCCCGCCCGGCGGCCGGCCAGGCTCCCCCGCCGCCTTGCGACCTCTGCCCGCCGGCGGTGCTGCTGGCCACGGTGCATCACCTGCTGGGCCGGTCGGTGGCCGAAGCCAGCGAGGTCTCCCCGGCCGAGCGCTGCACCTTCGTGGCCGACCGGCTGCGCGCAATCCGGCTGGATCTGGCTCTGCAACGCCCGCCCGCCGCGCCTTGCACCGCCCTGCTGAAGCGCGCCTTGCTTTACCTGCTGCACGCCGGAGCCCGGCTCTGCAACCAGGCGCCCGCGCGCTTCGACGCCCACCTGCACGACGGGCAGCTCCGCGAGACCTTCGCCGCCCTGCGCCGCGCCTACCGCCGCCCCGACGCACATCCTGCCCAGCCGCGCTTCCAGGCGCTCTAGCACACATTCAGTGTCATCACAGCACAGTAAAAGCCTAGATCACATACTGTTCTCAACCATCTCTAGCAAAGTATTTGGGCTATATAAAACAGGATAATTAAACTAGTTTGTCTAATGAACAAATAAAATAAAATAAAAATAAACAAGATCGGGTATCCCTATTTTTTCTAATAACGAAAAGTATACTCTTTTCAAGGTTTCACAGGAACCACAGAAAAAGTAATGTATTTATTTACTACATTTCTCCCATACGAATGTGCCTAAATATATTTTCAGTACCATTAAGCATACAAAAACATAAAGGATTTAGACCTAATGAAGAAAGATTTATGAAAACACCTTTTTTTCTGTACAGAAAAACAAACACGGTAGATACCCAGATGACTGTTACATAAAAAGGAATTATAGAACAATAAAATCACAATGCCTTTTTTTTGGAAAAACATAATTGGGAACCTTGGTGAAATCACTTCTAAAACAATTCACACCTCTATTCTATCAAATCAAAATATCACAGGATGCTCATATAGGATAACATGGTCTGAAATGGACCAACACAATTTTGTCACAATTGGCCATTTTACTTGTAGCTTAAAACCAGCAGCTATGTTCCTCTGCTATTCTGACTTAAAAGGGCGTTGTATACTTACCTGAACGCCCGTTCTCGTAGGGTGGAGCTAACCTCCAAGAATGGGTTAAACCTGCCCTCTAGCCAATCAGGACTGAGTCTGAAATAACAAAAGTCATCACTGTGTCTCAATACCCCCTCTTTACGAAGGACGAAAGTCAGACTCCACGTGCAGCTCCCAAACCAGTCAACATATATATACTAGGCACAGCCCCTTATGGTAGGCACAGTTCCTCAAACCAGCTCAGATCATAGAGCCAAGGGAGGGACTTGGAGGTTAGCTCCACCCTATGAGAACGGGCGTTCAGGTAAGTATACAACGCCCTTTCATCATAGTGGGTGGAGCTAACCTCCAAGAATGGGACATACCAAAGCAGTC
Organism: Diadophis punctatus similis; assembly: GCA_023053685.1. Lineage (NCBI taxonomy): Eukaryota > Metazoa > Chordata > Lepidosauria > Squamata > Dipsadidae > Diadophis > Diadophis punctatus. The sequence goes on along the minus strand of JALIGW010000006.1, from coordinate 13,081,617 downwards.
TGTCCATTGGGCGGGCAACCAAGTCTGGCTGGCGACCCCAGTGCTCGCACCTCCAGTGCAAACACTCCACATCGAACCGCCACCTACGCCGGAGCCAAAAAAATCCACACATAGTGTTGGATGAACCGAACCGAAGAAGACCAGGTGGACGTACGGCCAACGTCAGCGATCAACGCATGGGAGGACCATACTACAGTAGCGTTGGCACTGTGGGCTGAGGACCCGGAGATGACAGCCGAACGCATGCTGGCGTGCAAGCGTACTGAAAACAGCGACTCATCGAGTAGAGTGACGCCCATGAACCACGAGAGCGGCTGAAATGAAAACAAAAGGGACCCCCCGTTCCCGTAACGGGAGGGGTACGAAACCGCGAACCGCAGGGCCCTTCCCACGAGGAGAGTGGCAGGCTCCCAAGTGGGTATGCTGAGAGCGCACCAAATGAGTAGAATAAGGTCGTACAAGCTAAGAACAAGGCAAGCAACCTTGGAAGTGGAAGAAAGAACAGTGTGGTCAACTCCGAAGGGCAATATTGCGATATCAGATTATCCACTGACAGTGTAAGTGTTGCCCAGGGTTTGGAATGCTACAAACACCCAGTGGCGTGACGTAGTGTGCTAAAGCTGATAGGGCGCCCTGATAGTGAAGAGAGGACCCTGGGCAGATCTCGCCCGGGAGACCTACGGACCACAGTGGAAGACAATTCAATGCCCCTTCAAGGGACCTGTGTATCCCCGGAAGATCCGGAGGAGGTGCCAAGGAGCGATCGGACAGCCTCGTCAAAGGGGCCGCGACGTCGCGGTGGAACGTGGTGGAAGAGAGGCATCCAGCCTGCCCATGGCACCGGTATGGAAGTACCGTACCGATGGACAATTCATTGGAGGAATATCCATCGGCAGACACCTGTAGAGTACTTAAGAATAGTTCCAGAATGGAACGGGACCCCGTCAAACAGTGAAAATGCACCTGAAAACTTCCCAGTGGGAAGGAAAAATATCGGTTGAATGAAGCTTGTCTATGGATGGGGTCAGGCGACCTTTCTCCGTAGTATAGGGGAAACCGAGAAGCTTCAGGGCTGGGACAGAGTCTGTAGTGCCGTAGGGCATTAGGACAGGCTTACAAGGAATTGGTGTAGCATCCAGGTATCCTAGACTCGAACCGGTCTGACCTCAATGAAAGTAAGCCGTGTGGACAACTAAGGTGCAAGGTCCGGTAGTGCAAATGAGGTCTCCAGGGAGTGTGGCCGAAGGCCAAGAGGTTGGCGTCAGCAAGGTCAAACATTGGAAGGAATCTGCCATTCCTAACTTTGGCCAGGAAGGGGTACAGCTAGTGCATCATAAGATGATGAGGAAGGACCTAACCGAACAGCTGTGGCGTCCCAGCTCTTTCCTCTGCCTATTCTTGAGGTTGGGGTAGCTATGGGTAAGGGCCTAAGGCCGAGCCTTCGTAGACCCCCCGGAATCCTCTAGAATGGAGAGAGCCTGCGGAAAGGGAATAGCCGACTCCACGGGGAGGCCCCTCGGGCGGAGGTGAAGACCCCCGATGGTGGAGAGGCCACGGGGACATGGGGCTGAGCTTCAGAGCGAGGCGGAGCAGGATGGGCCCGCGAGCCCCCCAGTAACTGTGGTGCGCCTTCAACGGGGTGCTCAGGGATGAAGGGCGGCTGCCACCCCCAAGAGAGCCGCCCTCCGTGGGACAGACCCTGTCCACGCAGAGGCAATGTGACCGCCAGGGGAGTCAAGGAGCGGGGTGCAACGGAGGTCCGATCACTGGCGGACCGTGGGAATGATTTCGCTATGACCTTAGGTGATAGGTCCCTGTCCGGGGAGGACAGCAGCAAAGCGCTCTACAATCGGTGGTGTCTGGATGGCATGACTAGAGCAACAGCATTCAGAGTGTCCCCACTACTGCCCCGCTAGATTGGGGAGCGTTATGACTGCATTCCCGTCGGTCTTGCTGCAGGCAGGAAGTGTTGTCAGGGCGTTAGGTGGACGCCCGAGAACTGCGCCATTCCCTGTAACGGGCATGGGCCAAGTAAGGATGTGGAGGCTAATAAGCTCAGCGCCCCAGTTGCCGCTCAAGGCGACCCTGGAAGGCTTTTTTTAAAAATAAATGGAGATCTTTTGGCCGTAATATGGGTACAGGATTGCTAGACAAGGTGGGTCTATTCTGGCCTGCCCCCAGTGGCATCAGCCATCGGGAACGGGCCCCTTGTCCCCAGATCTGGGGAGGCAGCCGAAGCTGCCCCTCCGCGAATGGCGCGTTGGACCGTGGACCCCGAGCGACTCGGTATCGTGCGAGGCTTAATGTGAACAACATGGACTCCGGCATACCCTCAACCTGAGGGGAAAACTCCAGAACCCAAATGAGGGAGGAGTCCTAAACTGAACGGCCGAGATAGTAGGAGCCAGGGCTTGAGAGCTGCCAAGGGTAGCAGAAAAACCGACCCGAGGAAGGGGCGCAAGATAGGTTGGCGTTTCACAGAGAACCGGAATAGGTTTCATGTTCAGCCCTGCAGATGTCCCCGGTGAGCCATGCCCTGATGGGAGTCGGACCGGGCCAACCTGTCTTGTTAGGAGCCCTGATGGGGGCCCAGGTGCATTTTTTTTACCAGGGCCCCCACTCTACTCCACTTCTGGTCCCTGGAGTCACTGCAGAAGTGGTGAGTGCGCCAACACCGGAAGTTTTCAGAAGGCGTTGGATAACTAGCCGTCTGAAGTAATGTAGGGTCTCCTGCCTAGGCAGGGTGCTGGACCCTAAGACCGCCAAGGTCCCCTCCAATTCTGGTGTCATTCTAATTAATATGAGTCCTCCGTGTGGGTGGCGTAGCCATTGACCTAATCTGCCACCAGGACAGCCAGTGAGCTGCTAATAGGACGCCACAACCAAGTGACCGGCAACCCTGAAAGGGATTACTGTTAACTAAGGAGACCTCAGGCAACGTCCTTCTAGTGGTGTCCATAAAGCCCGTTGACAGGAGGTCAGCGATGCCCGGCTGATGACGTAAAAGGCTGCCAGCTGCCCAGGGGAGGCACGAAGGATTGAGAAGCCCCCGGACGGTGCCACCCTGGAATTGACCACTGCCGAGGTCAGAAGAGAAGAGTCGGCCATGGCCGACGGGCCTGTGGGGCTTGTCTGATCCCGTTCAAGTCCCCTGAGAATTAGAACCCCAGAGCGGGTTCGCACCGGGTGGCCGGAAAATTAATAGGGGGCCTTGGTCCTGCTTTAGACCTAATGAGGCTGTAGGGAAGAGAGCAGGGGTCCACACCCCCATACGATCCCTTCCAAATACCAGAAATCCCACTCTGCACCTGCCCCCTGCTGAATGCCGACCAACAGCTGTGTCAGCGTGGGGAGGGGTGGTTGCAGTCGCTGTGAGAACCTTGGTCTCTTCACAGCGAAGTCCTGCCTGCCCTCGCCTGAAGCGCCTGACGAGGGAGATCGCGTTGGCATTAGATCCGTAGGCGGCTGCCGAGCTCCGCCGCTGGTGCCGGGATTCTCCGTCTTCTGATCGCCGCCGGAGAAGGGAAGGCGGCAGGCCATCCGTGCACGCATGCGCGCGCAGGTCCTGAAGGCCGATGGTCAGCTGGAGTAAATCGCGGCAATCGCGAGTGCTATGCAGGGAGCCTTTAACGGCTACAGCGCTGAGGCGCAACTAGGAGCCCTGGTGTAATTTAGGGCAGAGCCCCCGCCGGTTATTGCGGTTGCGTGAGGCCCGCAGGAATTATCAATACTGACAGCGCTGAAGCGCAGCCGGGAGGGGCGGCATCGATTGCTGCAGCGCCGTCGCCGGTCTTAGCAGATCCGCGCGCGACACGCCCAGGAGGCATTCTTCATACAGCGCGGAAGCGTGGCTGAGGGGAATGGTGGCGATTGCCGCGGGGCCTTCGCTGGCCTTGCGGTTGCGCGTGCGGCATGCCAAGGCTACCCTATACGTACAGCGCAGAGGCACGGCTGGGAGGAATGGTGGTGATTGCCGCTGGGCCTTCACTGGCCTTTGCGGTTGCGCGCAGCCCACCTGGGATACATGGATACTGACAGCGTGGAGACATTGCTGGGAGGAGCAGTGGCGGTCGCAGTAGAGCCATCACCGGCTTTAGCGATTGCGCGCGCCGCGCCACAGGAGCCATTAACACTGACATCGCTGAGGCGCAGTTGGGAGGCGTGGTCTTCGCCGGCCGTCAGATGCAGATGTAGTCTGGGGGAAGGCCGTGCGGTTGCGAGCCCGCGAGGAGGTTGTGACGATGTGCAACTTACCAGTGGCCCATAAGCTCGTAGTTTGCTGGGCGAACCCACGCCGATGGCAGTTGAGCCCCTCCCCCTCGCTGTCCTTCTGATACGTTGCAAGGCAGTTAAGGGGAAGACCCTTCTGATCTTGATTGAACTCATGCAATGCGAAGGACATGCCAGTTAAGGGGCATAGCAGAATGGCAGCCCATGGTGGCAAGGGGGAAAGCCGATCGATGAATGTAATTGCCGACCGGCTGAAGGCGTGCTCGTGTCTCTGGCCCGACGCCTCTGAGTGATATAAACCTCAACGGGGTGCCTCGCCATTCGCTGGCATCCCCGAGGCCTGTTCAACAGGCGGGCTCCAAGCTGTTTGCAGGCTGTGGAGCCTGGGAGGCTATGCCGGCCGGGGGTGACAGGGAAGCGTTTTATTGGTGCAGGGGCGGGCCGACTCCCGGGGCGCTTCCCCTGTCGCTATCTCTCCCCGTCAAGCTACCTTATTGAGAGGGGCATTTCCTGACTGTCACCGTGGAATAAACGGCCCAAGGGGACCCCCGAGTGTTGCAATGCCGGCAGCCGAAATCGGCATTAGACAGGGCCTCGCAGTGTGACGCTTCCAAAATGGATGTCGGATCAACTGATTACCTGAGAAGTCGGCAACAGGCCTGCGCGCCAAGCGCGATGAGTCGGCCGGGCCGATCGGTAGAAGAGGCTTCTGTCATGGGATCTCTTCACCAGGAAAACCGCTTTATACGCTTCTGTTCTTTTTTCTTTTTTTCTGCAGGAGTTATAATGCCGTTCCGGCTATTGTGGCACTAGGCCCAGCCGGAGGGAGAGTATCGGCGGCCACGCAAGCGCTAGGCTTCTGTGGCTTGATGTCCTCACGAACAGGATCAACTCTCCCTGTAAGCGGTTAGTAGCCATGGATGGTAATGGGCCCAGCAGTTCACCAACGACAAGGTGAGGGAAGGGGCCATATTATCAAACTCAGCAGCCGAAATGTTAACTTTACTGCTGGAGTGACGGCAGGCGGCTAGGCCAAGGCCCTCAGCTGCTCTCTACCCAGGAATTGAGAACGTTGTTACTGGATAGGAACTCACTGCAATTAGTCTTCAGCGAAGTGAAGAATTCACCTCAGGAAAGTGGTATCATTTTCTTTTTTTCTTATGACTGGAAATCTTCAATGATGGGAGCATAAGGCACGTGTCCTTTTATGGCTAAGGACTGAGTAAAAGAGGGGGTATTGAGACACAGTGATGACTTTTGTTATTTCAGACTCAGTCCTGATTGGCTAGAGGGCAGGTTTAACCCATTCTTGGAGGTTAGCTCCACCCACTATGGAGAACAACATGTTCTCATGTTTGAACTCTTCCTGCTCTACCACCTGGGTGAGCCGCGGGGGTCGTAGTCCTGGGATTTGGGTGGGTGGGTGGGTGGGGGCAGTATTAATTTAATTTAATTTAAATTAATTTCATTTAATTTCATTTAAATTAATTTCATTTAATTTCATTTAAATTAATTTCATTTCATTTCATTTCATTTCATTTAAATTAATTTCATTTCATTTAACTTCATTTAATTTCATTTAATTTCATTTAAATTAATTTCATTTAATTTCATTTAAATTAATTTCATTTAATTTCATTTAAATTAATTTCATCTAATTTCATTTAATTTAATTAAAAGTTCTTCTAAGATGCCCAATCCCGTAGGACTATTGTTTTTATTGACCCTCTTTTCCACTTACAGAGCTAGTTTACTGTTTTTCTTTGAAATAAATATTCAAAAACATTATTGGTATCTATTTTTATTTTTGAAATTTACCGGTAGCTGCTGCATTTCCCACCCTAGGCTTATACTCGAGTCAATAACTTTTCCAGTTTTTTGTGGTAAAATTAGGTGCCTCGGCTTATATTCGGGTCGGCCTATACTCGAGTATATACGGTACTAGCTGGTGAAGGCTATACTACCAAATTTTCCTTGAACCCTCCAACTTTGCCCTGCCCCTTAACTCTACAGTGCTTATGACAGCTGCTTTACAAACCCCAATGTCTTATTTTCCTTTTTGTCAGCTCAGCAAGGGTATCATTTTTGTGATTTTTATGGTACATGAGACGTAAAAGGAAGAACACAAAAGGAACACAACAATCAATTAGAGATTAGAACAAAAAGAACAATACTAAACAATATTCTAGTACCGCTTTACAAAGTCTCAGTAAGACCACACTTGGAATACTGTGTCCAGTTCTGGTCAACACAATATAAAAAATATGTTAAGACTCAGAAAAGAGTGCAAAGAAGAGCAACAAGAATGATTAGGGACTGGAGCTAAAATATATGAAGAATAGTTACAGAAAATTAGTTCAGTCTAATGAAAAAAAGGAATAGAGGAGACATGATAGCAGTGTTCCAATATATGAAGGACTCCTACAAAGACGTGGGGGTCAAACTATTTTCCAAAGCACCAAAAGCCAAGGCCAGAAACAATGATTGGAAACTAACCAAGGAAGGAAGCAATCTAAATCTAAGGAAAAATTTCCTAACAGTGACAGCAATCAACAAATGGAACAGATTGCCTTCAGAAGTTGTGGGTACTCCATTACTAGAGGCTTTCAAAAAGGACCGGACAACCATTTATCTGAAATGGTATAGGGTCTGCAACTCAAGCAGGGGATTGGACTAGAAGATATCCAAGGTCCCTTCCAATTCTATTCTATTTTCCATATTCAGTATCAATGAAGGTTCAGAATTTTCAGCCACATATGATGCAGGTCCACTAAGTTTAAGAAAAAAACCTTTTAAACATACTATACGAAACTATTTTTTTCAAAGATTGTATAGTACCTCCCTAAAACATGCCTTCAGTAAACTCACATGAAGCCATAGTCATTCGACTAACTGCAGAGCATATTCAACACATAAATATATTCAAAGATGCTTCTGTACAGAGCAAGAGTAAGGGCCAAAGAAAATGATGAGGCCAAAGCCAATATTTAGCTGGCTATGCCTCTCAAACAGGTAGTTTAAGAAAACCTGGTAGAGAATAAATTATAATTCAGCTGTACAATATATTGATTACATTTCTTTTTCATCACAATTAAGCATAAGTTGAAAAATATTAAGAATTTGATTCTTCTCCAACACATATACTGTCCATCTCCCAAAACATGTCTATATAACAGATTAAATTGTACAATGATTGCCCTAATATTCTTGGAATCAGATAGAATTAGAATGTTCCACAGATCAATTTTATCATACAACAAAGCTTTCTTAGTTAAGAAGATGCAAGATACCACCTCTTTCTAAATGACAAAACTGTAATTCTTCTTTTGTCATTATTTATTCTGTTCTTATAGGAAAGTAGCACTGCTGACCCCTTTACTTAGCAAGCTGGAAGAGCCTAGTGTGTTTCTTTAATTTTCAAAATACATATTTAAAAATCAATGAGGAAACCAAATTATGTTAGCTACTGGATAATGAAGATCATTAATTTTAGCTTGCAAAATATACCAACCATTAAGCAACTGTTCATCCTAAAGGCTTATTAGTGCAATAGTAAAATTACATTCATTAATAGAGGTTGTTACACTGCATCAGCTGCATTTCTGGCCTCCCACCTCCATCAGAAGATGCAAACCTGTTCCAACTTCATGATTGAAAATAATCTCTTCTATAAATATAAGAATTTATAAATAAATAAATGAATATAGTACATGATCTATAGCTTAGTCAAAAATTAGATCAAAGATGAAAATGTTCTCTCCTATACAGAGAGATATACAGATAGTCCTCAACGTAAAGCTACCATTGAGCCAAAAATTTCCATTGTTAAGTGAGACAGTTGTTAAGTAAGTTTTGCCTCATTTTATGACTTCGCTTGCCACAATTGTTAAGTGAATCACTGCAGTTGTTCAGTTAGCAATATGGTTGTTAAGCTAAACTAGTTTCTCCTTTGACTTTGCTTGTCAGAAGGTCGGAAAAGGTGGTCACTGCAACTGTCATAAATATGAATCAGGTGTTAAACATCTGAATTTTGATCATGTGACCATGAGGATACTACAGCAGTCGTAAGTGTGAAAAACAATCATGTCACATTTTTCAATGCCATTGTAACTTTGAACGGTCAATAAATGAACTATTTATTAGTCAAGGACTTCCTGTTTTAGGACCAAGAGAGGTACACTGACATATAGACACTGATAAAAGTCAACACCAGCCATAGGCCTGGGCTTGAACCTTGACTGAAAAAATGAATCCATTTTCTGAAGGATTCTCTGTAACTGAATTGCTTAGATAAAGCCCTAGATCTGTGATGGCGAACCTATGGCACACGTGCCAGGGGTGGCACGCAGAGCTCTCTCTGTGGGCATGCGTGCAGTCACCAGCTCCTCTTCTGGTTTCTGATGCATGGCCAGCTGGTCTTTGTGGGCGCTGGCCCACTAGAAAACGGAATGAAAATGGCCAAAAAATGGGCCAAAAAATGGGCCGTTTTTTGGCTGATTTCAGTTTTTCAGGCTGTTTTCAGGCCATTTGGGGGCAATTTTCAGGACATTTTGGGCCATTTTTCAGGCCGTTTTTGGCCCAAAAAACAGCCTGAAAAACGGCCTGGAAATGGCCCAAAATGGCCTGAAAATGGCCAAAAAAACAGGCATGCACATGCCAGCCAGCTGGTCTTCAGGTTTCCGATGCTGCGGCATGCACACATGCATGCACATGCACGCGCGTTCCAGTTTGGGCACTTGGTGCCAAAAAGGTTCGCCATCACTGCCCTAGATAGTCACTCTACCATGTTCAAATCTCTCAATTCTTTCTTTACTTTTTGAAGGTCTAAGACTGTCAAAACCTCTGAATTGTATATGGGCTTCCACAGGAATCCAGTAGAAAAAAGGTGCGTAGTTTAACATTATTTGAGTGACAGGTCCACTCGCTCAGTCAGTCATCATAATTGGCAGCCTCTGTTTTATAGCGATTCGGCTTTATTGCATGGATCAAGATCTGGGCTTACCGTAAAACCCGAGATGAATGTGAATATGGACTACATAAATGTTGCATGCACAGTCCTGTGCTGAATGCAGGTAGAAGTTAGTACAAGAATTTTTTACATATCACGGACCCTATCAAGAACATTTATTCTTGAAAAAGTCCATTTCCATGCAAATCCCTCAACTCTAAAAGATTTTTCTGGCAACTTGAATTATTTTCATGACAATATTTGATGCACATACCTTAACTACACAAAGCTGCTTTCCTTAATTCAATATCTGATTTTCCATTTACATTTCCCATTCTGTGGTCACCATTACCAAGCTTTCTAAATCTAATATTACTAGTCAAGCAAACAAATAATATATAATATGGTTTCAATTCAGATATTAAATTTAAAACAGAAAAGAAAAAAAAGGTAATTCTTAGGAATCTAAGTATTGAAGCCATATTACATTTCGAGTTGTAATATGTTTCATACAAACTGCTGCCCCATACTCTGCTGCTACTACCCATTTGTACATTAGAAAGCTATTTTTAGTGGCTGTGGTTTATTAGGCACAGATGGCAAAAGTCAATTCCAATAAGAGTAAAGACATAAGACAAACTAATGATGTACAGCCATATCCACTGAATAACCTATGGCAACTTTAAGAAAGATTATGGATTTACAGAAAGACAGTAAAGGCAAGATAAAGGAGTTATCTGCTTTACCTGAGCTTACAAGGCCAGCCTACAGACTAGCATATTAATACTTTTCTATCTTTGAAATATCCAGCAGTTTAGCCACCTTCTCCCAGCTAAACACTATCCATGGGTAAATAAAATATCAATAAATAACATATTTTCTTACTTGCTTTTTAAGGTGGTGCAGTGGTTAAAGTGCAACACTGCAGGCTACTTCAGCTGACTGCTAGTTCAGCAGTTCAGCTGTTCAAATCTCACCGGCTCAAGGTTGACTCAGCCTTCCATCCTTCTGAGGTCGGTAAAATGAGGACCCAGATTGTTGGGGGCAATATGCTGAACTCTGTAAACCACTTAGAAAGGGCTGTAAAGCACTATGAAGCGGTATATAAGTCTAAGGGCTATTGCTATTGCTATTAAGTAGTCTAACCCTAACCCTAACCCTAGAAATTATCACTCAGTCTCTTGACACCTAATTTTAAGAATCGTTAAAGCATGGAATTGTTGATAAAGTATTGTATAAGACTCCAAATTATTTATCAAAACTATAACATTTCTAGATAAATACGTGGAATGGGTGGTGGTTTTCAAACGTACTACTTATTTTACATTTTACAGAATCTCTCCTCTATTTTATCAATTCAGAAACAGCACTACTGCTGAATGAACTGGGAATTTTACATTACACGTCAAAAACACAAAGCGTTTGAAAAACTCTGCCAAGAAAAGCTGAGTTTTAGTATTTCACAAGCCTGTATCTGCTTGGCAGGTATTGATGGAAAGAGGGCATTCTCCTCCAATTTGTTTCTGAAGAGAAGAAAAGAGTTTATAGATAGACCTACTCTGACAGAAAATCTGCAGGCTTGATTACTGCTGCTGTTCATTTTGTCATTTCCAATCATAAAATCAAAAGAGTCGTCAATAAGGCTAAAATAATGTTTGATCTTCTGATTCCTTTTAGAATATACATGATTTCTTTAGCCTGTAGGCAATTACAGGAAAGTGACACAACTGAGAATGTCAGCAGCTACAACTTTAGTTCAGAAGAGAAAAAGCTAAGAAGAATGATTACTTTAAAGCATTCTACAAGAATATAATAGAACTTTGACTAGAATTTTAAAACAGACCTGTCATTCATAAAGCAGTCAAATATTGTGGCATTTTACAATGTGCATGTTAGAATTTGCATGTTACAATAACAGCAAATAATATAGCAAAATCTGTGCTGATATATGGGTCGTTTTGATTCAAGGAGTCTTGAAATTTCAGGAACTTATTTTCATAAACACTGATAAATCCATGCATAGGAAAAACTACTAATGCCAACACCTATGGTTTTTGGAAAGAATGCAAAAGGTTCTTCTCAACCAGGGGTCCTCAAACTTTTTGAACAGTGGGCCACTTCACAGTCCCTCAGATTGCTAGGGGGACAGACTGGCTAGGTGGGCGTGGCTGGGTGACCATGTGACTAGGTGGGCGTGATTTGGTGGTAATGTGACTGGATAGGCGTGGCTGGGTGGGCGTGGTCAATTTAGTCCATTTTGCCAATTTAGCAGTCCATTAAATAATACACACAAATTAAACTTTAACTTGTGTTCCTCTTGGCGGTGTTTTATTTGCTTTTATTCGACTTTTCTTTTTACTAGATCATTTTTTAAGTTACTGGCGGCCACCACTACCGGTACGCCCGAACCGGGCCAAACCGGTAGCATTTCAACCCTGATTTAACCCTTTCAGTGAGAAATTTTTGCCCATCTGAAATGTCATTTGATGGTTTTCTATACAAACATATGTGTGACATACATGATGATTAAGAGCAAACCATTCAGAGAGGACCATTTTAAGCAGGCAAATTATTATCAAGTAAAAGGGTTAAATAGCCCTACTTTTCTACTGTTAATTGGATTATAGTTTGGGATTCTTTCGATGTGTTTGCATACATTATATTAAGTCATGCAAGTAGTTGGTGGGTTCAGATATGTGAAACCAAAAACAAACTATTGGTATTTATAAACCATGATTTATGGATTACTATGCTGCACAAATTCAGTGTACTTATTCATGAACAAGTGATTTAGCATACCATCACTTAGCACACTAACCATGAGGGCATGCTAAGTGAGGAGATCAGCAGGGAAGAAAGAGGCTCTTTGCTGGTTGACATACTTAAATATTAAAATCTAATCTAGATTATTATGAAACCTGTGTGAAGTTTAGATTTGCTTTGTTTTGTTCCCCAAAACCTCCATATTGTTTCTTATCATGTCCATATATACAAATGATAAAAAGAAATGTTTATATACATGCTGTGCTTGAACAGAAATCTCATTTGCTTTTGTGAAAGATGAAGGATTCTAAGAAAAAGTTGTAAAAAAGAATGTTGCAGCTTTTTCATAACATTCTTCATCTCTTGGAAAAGTTGGATTTTTCAAGCTTTGCAAGGGACACTGTAGGAAGTTAGCACCCACCCCCTCCTAGAAAAAATGAAATATCCTAGGAAACATTGAAAAAGGAAAGAATGTGTTTCCCTGAATGAGGAAAGGAGAAACATGTTTTAAATACAAAGCAGCTTCCTGCAGCTCCCTGCCCCCACCCTTGTCACATTCCTCCCACCTAGCCTGGAGCAGTCTTCTACATAACAAAGATTTATCTCCTTCAGTCATAGCCATATTAGGATTTGCCCAAGGCCCTTTCATTCAGCCAAGCCTGGGACAGACAAAAGCCTATAGAGTTGCCACTGCATGGCCTCCTGGGGGCCTGACCACCAATCAGTGCATTATATACACAGGAACAGGAAACTAAGAGGTGGGACCCAACCAGAGGTTATAAAACCAAGGGACTCAGCATCTTCCCTTCCCTTTTTTTTCTCTTCACCCACATCTGGAAGCATGTGATCTACCTTTTCTGTACAGGGGCTTATGCCATGTGCTCCTGTCCACCATTAAACCTTCTTTCCAAGCAACTTCCATGAATCCAGTGTCTTTTTCCCCACTTGGAACTGAACCCAGAAGGATATTCCTTACAACAACACCTTGAGGGACAATCAGGTATACAAAGCAAATAATAATAAAAATACTGATAGAAGCAAAAGGTCCACTTTGCACAGTCCCTCAACATACTGTATATCCCGTAACATTTTAGCTTTAAAGAGCTGCCTCGCTCCATCTTTTCTCAAGAAAGCAACACTCCTTAGAAGTTTGTGCAGCCCTACGTGTGGGCTGAGGAATTCTGGGAGTTGAAGTCAACATGTCTTAAAGTTGCTGAGGTTGGAGACCCTGCTTTAAATCCTATACTTTCCTCTGTTTCTCTGTAAGACAAGTTTTATGTCAGTGTGTGTTAAACCAATTCCATAAAAGTGAAAATAAGTATTCAAACAGATTTTACACAATATTCTTTGGAATGAACTTGTTTTAGTGGATATAATATTAATTATTCAACTAGGAAATCCAATGCCAATCTAATAAACCAGGAGAAGTTACAACAAATCTTAAATAAGTTAAGGTTATGAATAGTTATTACTGAACTGCTCTCAATTCCCTTCTATTGTGTTCTAAATCACTTTTGGAAAGCTGAGTCAATGAGCCAGAAGTTGGGGTCATTATGTGATACATAAATCAATCTTGTCAGTTAATTCCTGAGTTAAGCCTTTAAATACTGCTTTTCACATTAAAAGAACTCGTCAAAGGCTTTTCCTTTATTTTACAAAAGGCATGCTTGAAATACAATTTACCACTATGTAAGAAAACCTAAATAATCACTGCACTTGAAATAAGTTAAACTGCATAAGCAGGAAAAACAATTTAATAGGGGAAAAAACATTTCAAATATTAACTGCTATTAGAAGCAGAATTTAAATCATTTCCAAAATAACCCTTTTAAATTAGCATGGTCTCTCCCATTGGAAGCACCTTAGAAATATTACATTGCTAAGGTCAGTATTTGCAACCAGAGGGGCCAAGAGTTGAAGCAGAACACATCTGCAAGCCACAAAGTGATAGAAAGGCTGAATTAGTCACACCGACAATCACCATTTCTTACTGCTGAAACAATCATATTTTCCTACTTAAATGTTTTTTAAAGACAAGATTTGCAATAAATCCAGATATTAGTAAGTATAAATAAGACTCATAATTTCTTTTATGATGTGGGATCAATGTCTTTAACAACTGCATGATAATGAGAAATTAAACAAGTGATATATCAAGCTATACCTGTTGAATTTGGAGGGGGAAGTTATAGTGGTAAAAAACATAGGTTTTAAGCGTTGACACCAACTTGATAGCACATAATCAAACAATCAATTTGTTATAGGTTAATATAGTAATAAAGTATTCTTTGTTATATTTGTTTCTACAATTGATTTGAGCTTTTATCAAAAGATGAGTCAATATTATTAGAATAAACGTTTACTCATTTATTGACCTAATGCATTTCAAAGACACTTATTCTAACTTTTTACTAAATGACTGTATCACAGAAAGTTATAAAAATATTTATAGAATATCATATTAGCCATTCCAAACTAGATTTATGCCCCACTGAGATTAGCTGGGCTTAATTTCAAGTAAAAGTCTATAGTAAGTACCACAGCTTTTACAGTTTTAATTCCAGTTAAATAATTTAAGCAGGTAAAGGGATTTTTTTAAACAAAAGTTACAAGAAGTGCTCCAGTGTTTTAAAAAAATTTCTTTAAAAAAATCAGATATTTATTATCAGATATCAGATAACAGCCGAGGTGGCGCAGCGGTTAAGAGTGCAGTACTGCAGGCTACTTTAGCTGACTGTGATCCGCAGGTCAGCGGTTCAAATCTCATCGGCTCAAGGTTGACTCCGCCTTCCATCCTTCCGAGGTAGGTAAAATGAGGACCCAGATTGTTGGGGGCAATATAAATATACATTGCTTACTGGTGTAAACCGCTTAGAGGGTGCTTGCACTGTGAGGCGTTATATAAATGTCACTAATAAATAAATAAATAAATATCTTAAAGATTATCTATTATAAGGATGATATTAACAGTCATCGTGCAAGAAACATGACTGCATTCACATTTAGAAGCAAAACAGCCTAACATTTGAATGAACACAGAAATCTCATGACATAAGGCAAAACAAAAACAAAAAAAACCCTCCCTAAAGTAATTGTGTACATTTATGGTGAAACATCAAGTTCATTCTAATTCTCCACTATAGCATCCAACATTTGTAAATAAGACAGTGTTTGATTTCAGACTGCACCCTCATTCACATCAATAACTTTTAAATAGGGTTGGCACACCAATTATATGCTATTAAAGTTTATATACACATCAATCTCTCTTTGGCCAATTGCTCTGGTCTTCCATACAATAAAATCAGCTCAGAATAAACAGAATGGAAAGCATGCAACTTCAAAGTTCCCAAAAACATACATCAAAAAAAGTATCTTAACTGAGTTTTCATATTATGTTTACTCATTATGTTCAGCTATGGTTGTTGCCCAGACATTGATAAAACTATTGAAGGAATTTGCTAATATCTTAACCATATCATTTCTTTTCATAAATAAGAATGCTCAGTGCCAAAGTATTAGCATCTTAAGAAGTACAAACCATTCTTTTTGAATTATCTGTAAAAAATATGGTAGCTCAGAGTTTGCTAACATTTGTAATTTATGAACAGTAGTATTATTTTTTTAAGAAAGTGCTATGGATTAAAATCTAATCAGTGGTGGGTTCCTACCAGTGCGGTCCACTGTATAGCACCAGCAGCGGCCCACTGGTGACGTCACAGTACCGGTGCGGTTGGTTGCCGTGCCTGGGCGCCGCCATTTTTTTTAAAAAAAAGTTTTAAATTTTTTAAAAAAATTTCTTTTGCGCATGCCCAGAAGCCGAGCTTCCGGCACTGCGCATGCGCTGCCTTCCTACCCCACAGTGAGTCCAAGCAGGGGAGGATGGCTGAGGGAGAGCGTGAGATGCTGAAAGAACGGGCGGCAGGAGCTATCTCCATTCCCCTCCCTTCAGCAGTCCGAGAAGCCACGAATGCGTGGTGATGATCCTAGGCATTTTCGCACATTTGAGGCTTCTCGAGCTGCTGAGGGGAGGGGGAATGGGCGGCAGGACCTATCTCAGTTCCCCTCCCTTCAGCAGTCCGAGAAGCCACGAACACCCGGTTACATGGCTGGCAAGCCACGCCCACCCGGTCACATGGCTGGCAAGCCACACCCACAAAACAAGCCGTGCCCACAGAGTAGCAGTAAAAAAATTAGGAACCCGCCCCTGACTCTAATACTTTTGTCCGATAGAAATAAGTGCAAACTATCACAACGTTTGTGATGACTGGGGTAACAATCAATGCACTCAATTATCACTCAAACAGGAAATATGTACTCATTACACGACAGACTAAGTAACAAAATCCATTTGAACATCTTTTAAAAAAACAGATTAAGGAAAACACTGATAACAAACACCAATCTACTAATTTGGTGTGCAGAAGCCTTTTCCACTGAATCCACTGTGGTAGCAAGCAGAAAATCAAAGTGACAGTCCTAGAAATTAATAAGTAAAGGACATACTCTGTAGCAGAGCAGGTTTCCAATTAATATTTCACATTCTGCAACTAAACAACTAAAAAAATGGCTATAAAAATTATTTCTACAAAATGCACACCATTTTCTATAAACTTGAGATACCTATTGCCTAGGTTTATCCTCATCACCATGAACAGATCCCTGTTTCTCATATTTTCTTTCATCAAATAATATATTTTGCCATTTTTGTAACTACCAGGATTTGTCAAAAGCCAACACAGACTTCTCTCAGTTGAACTTTCCCCAAAAGAAAGATTCTGAATTGATGCAGTCTTGAGCTCCTGACAACTTATGGAGCAGAAACCAAAGTGCTGGCTGGTGGATTCAGAAACATCAACCGAAATGCCAAGGGAGTCCAATATGGAGATGTTCAAGAAATGTGAGAAAACTCTCTTAAGGAAATATTAGTGTCTCAGGGGCATCAGTGTGCACTAGAGCAGGGGTCCCCAACCTTTCGGACCTCAGGGACCACTAAATTCATAATTTTAAATC
Source organism: Diadophis punctatus similis (assembly GCA_023053685.1). Classification (NCBI taxonomy): domain Eukaryota; kingdom Metazoa; phylum Chordata; class Lepidosauria; order Squamata; family Dipsadidae; genus Diadophis; species Diadophis punctatus. The sequence continues at coordinate 13,064,663 of JALIGW010000006.1, read as the reverse complement.
CCGCGGACCACTAATATGATCTACCTAATGACTGGCTGGGTGGGCATGGCTAGGTGGTCATGTGACTGGGTGGGCGTGGGCAACTCCATGTGACTCACGCTGATGGGCGCCCCTCTCCTGCCAGCCAATCCTCACCTCCCCACCCGGGCTCCTTAGGGCCCCAACAGGAAGCAGTTGTTGGAGCTAAGCAGCCACCACCAGAAAGAGTTGGCAAAACAGCTGGCTCAGTTCAAATTGGATCTGATCGAGAAGCAGGACCCCTGATTTAGTGCAATATTAAAAATGCAAATAATTTTTCTGTGGACCACCAAAATTTTCTCAGGGACCACCAGTGGTCCACAGACCACTGGTTGGTGATCATGCGCTAGGGCCGTGGTGGCGAACCTATGGCACGCGTGCCACAGGTGGCACGCGGAGCCATAGCGAAGGGTACGCGAGCGTTGCCCACCGGCAAACCGGAAGTGCGGAAAAAACGCACTTCCGGTTTGCCAGTGAGCTGTTTTTTGCACTCCGGAGGGTTCAGGGAAGCTTCCTGAAGCCCCGGAATGCAAAAAACTACAAAACGGACAAAACGGAAGTGCGGAAAAACGCACTTCTGTTTTGCCAGTGAGCTGTTTTTTGCACTCCAGAGGGTTCAGGGAAGCTCCCTGAAGCCCCGGAATGCAAAAAACGACGAAACGGACAAACCGGAAGTGCATTTTTCTGAACTTCCGGTTTGCCCGGTTTGTCATTTTTTACCGTCCCAGGCTCCGGTAAGGCCTTTGCGCGGGGGTGGGGGGGTGTACGCATGCGCAGGGGGCAGCATGGGGGGGTGTTGTGCGCATGCATTGGGGGGAGGGAATGGGTGTGGGTATGCAAGCGCCCCCCCCTTTTTGGCACGCGAACCTAAAAAGGTTCGCCATCACTGCACTAGGGTATGGAATCTCTACATCTTCAAGCTATTCAACAAGAAAGTACATTAATCACTTTGTGAATGCATCATTATTATTCATAGTAAATATAAATAATGCAAGTAAAAAGCTTCTTCAAGTACAGCTTAGAAAAAACTATAAAGACAATGTTAGGGCTTTGGGCAGGTACTTTTAAAAGAGAAAAACAGAAACATCAATTCCTTCCAAAGAACTATTTTCTAAACAACACAGGGCATACAATTCAGTCAGAATAAAGTGTTACTACAATAAATATTATTTTCTTCCCAGGATGTATTCAGTCTGAGGCTACATCCAATGCAAACATCTGTGAGCATAAATTTCAATGAATAATTAATTCCAATTAAACACATATAGCTCCGGCTGCACAACTCAAGTTATGCCTTCAATATAAACCTTCAAGCAAGCATTTCAATGGTTCAGAAACTAGTAATTTAACCTGTTTTAATTAGTATAAAAATGAGGAAACACTTTTTCTTTTCTTTTCAGTAGCTGCATCGCTCTGAACATTTTAAAAGTATACAACAGTGTACTTAATATGCCTAATTAAAAATAGATGAAGCAAGCAGATAGAAAATGGCTTACGGTGCTTTCCAGTTCACAACAGTTTTGTATCCCATCTCAATCCTGTCATTCATTGAGAAGCATTTTGCACCCTGACTGAATTTCTTGGCTTTGACCCTTCTAAACAGGCCAAATTAGAAACTGGGGAAAGAAAAGATATAGTGACTGCTTAGCATCAGCTGTAACCCTGTTGTGTGCATGCATGAAGCTGCTTTCAACTTTCCTTACTTTTTTTCCATGAAGCTGAACACTACAACCCACATTGAAACACAGAATCCTATGGCAGTAGAAAACCCGTCAGTTACCAATTATTATATATATATACCATGATGGAACATGGCAAACAGGCAGACTCAAAAAGCTTAACTCATTTCCATCAAAGGGGGTTAAAGTGTTCTTCTATCCACTCTTCCTAGACCAATGGAGAAAAAAAAACCTTATTTTCCACCCTGAAAACCGTTGTTCTCCCTTACCAATGGCCTATTTTTGCCTGGCGGTCATGTATGTTTATGTTTATACCTACACCTGCTATCTTGTACATGTTTGACAAACAAATAAATAAAAATACATAAAATAAATAGTACGGAGATGCTGAATGCTCCTTTTTTTTTCACCACCACCACCCTTGCAGCATAGTTTCCATTCCCTGGACCTCAGAAATGCATATATGGCTTTTATTATACGGTAGGATTCTCACACGCACACAGAAAAAGATGGGAAATCTACTTTCCTCCCTCTCCCCCTTTTCCTCGGTGCTATTTAACACATCACCATCAATCAAGGGTTTTTATTCACTGGTGGGACCCTCCAAAGTCCTCCAAAGTAGCATTGTCTCTTTTCATTCCCCTCCTTTTTTTAAAGGTTCCATTAAGCCATAAGATCGATGCCTGCCTTCTTGATACATTACCTAGAGAAAGATTGGGAGGGCTTGATGTACTTTTGCAACTCTGGGCGAGGTAAAACAAATATAAAAGGTAACTTTTGCCCCCTTCCTTCTTTTAATATTCCAAACCTGCCCCATTTCCCACGGCCTCCCCAATGGGAAAAGTTGGTCGCTGCACAGGGCAGCCTAATTAGGAGGGCTAATTTTGGTCCTAAAATAAACTCAATCTGCAATACAGAATTGACAAAGGGTGGTGGTTGTGGATTGATAAAGGAGAGCAAGAGACGAAGCCAGAAAAAACTTCCCCGAGGAAAGATAATCCCACCTGCAGCAGGTAAAACAGGTAAAAAGCAGGTAAAGCAGCCTTGGGGGGCGGGAGGGGGCAAAAAAAGCCCAAAGCGAGAGCACCCAGAAACCCCAGGAGGGGACTTGCTCAGCTCACACTTACGTCTCGGAATTTGTTCCACTGTCCGACCTCCTTGTCGTACTGAGAGATAGTCGTAAGCCATTGCTTATCATCCAGGAAATTCCCGCTGTCTGACCTGCCTCCGGCTCCCGTCGCCGCTGCAGCTATCGACCCCGCCGCCGCCGCCGCCACGGCTTGATTGCACCAAGCGGCTGCCCACACGCAGGCGAAGGCTGCTACCTTGAACATCTGGGGGGCAGAGAGAAACACACAAAAAAAGGGGTGGTTAGCGCACGCACACACCCCCCCCAAAAAAAACTAGGCACCGCGAGAGGCCCTCGCCAACCGAGCCAGTCGGGGAGGGGGAGAGAAGTGGGCGCTGCTGGTCTAGAGAAAGCCAAGCAAACGGGGGAAGACGGCGAAGCATTCCCTCCGACAGAAGAGTTGTGGGGTTGTTGTTGTTGTTGTTTTTCCTTTAAGAGGAGAGTAGTTATCTTCAAAAAAATTAATAATTAAAAATTAAAGGGCAGAGAACCGGGCGGTCCATCACCTTGCTGAAAAATTCCACCGACTCCAGCGACCGAGAAGGCAGCTCGCTGCTGCTGCTGCTGCCAATGGTATCTGTACTTGAAGATGCTGCTATTGCACCCGCCGCCAGCCGTCCGTCCACTCGGCTCCTTTGCGCCCAGCGCGCGCTCTCCTGGACGACGACGACGACGCTGCCGCTTCGCAGGCCCTCCTCCCTCCCCTCCCCTCCCCTCCCACCCTCAGCCCCGGCGCGCAGCTCTAAGCCAGCGGCAGGCAGAAGCCCGGGCTGTCTCCCCTCGCGGAGGGGGGCCGGCCGAGGCAGAGGCTCTGAGGATATATGGGGGCTGTTTAGGCTGCCAAGCTCAGCTCCAATAAGGCGATTAGGCGGTGGGAGGAAAAGAAGGGTTCGCTCGGCGGCTTTTATTTTGAAAGAATGTCGGCTCTGGGTTGAGGAGCGGAGGGTAACCTGAGAGGGGGGGAAAGCCCTTTCCCCGCCTTTTTCTTGCTCTTTTAGCCGGAAAAGGGCAGGAGGCAACCCCTTGCCAGAAAAGCCCGCAGGTTCACCCCACCGCCTTCCATTTATCAGGCTGGCATCAGCCTCTGAGCTTTGCCACTCCTGGTGAGGGGTGAGATGTGGGGGTGGGGAGGGGACATGGAACGGGGTATGCCAAATAAGGCAGAGGTGGCCCCTACCTCAATTTTCTTTCTTGCTCCCCTTATTCTTTGGGCTCCAAAGTTTGGGGCAGCTGGGAAGAAAACGCAAGAGTTTTCTTTCCATGGGGAGCCAAGTGAAAGTGGCATCTATCACCTGGCTATTCATTCATTCAGTCCTATGCTCCTCAATAGACCATTGCCAATTTAATAATAATTAATCATTAATCATTAATCATTAATAAATAATAATAATAATAATAATAATAATAATAATAATAATAATAATAATAATAATAATAATAATAATAATAATAATAATAATAATAATAATAATAATAATAATAATCTACAAACAGAGGCACAACTACGTGGCCCAGATGCTTCATTGGAACCTGTGCCACAACTACCACCTACCAGTGGTAAAGAACCGGTGGGATCATAAACCTGAGAAAGTAGTTGAAAACAAACATGCCAAAATACTTTGGGACTTTCAAATTCAGACTGACAAGGTTTTGGAACATAATACGCCAGACCTCACGATTGTGGAAAAGAAAAAAGTGTGGATCATTGATGTCGCCATACCAGGTGACAGTCGAATTGATGAAAAACAACAAGAAAAACTTAACCGATATCAGGACCTTAAAATTGAATTACGACGACTCTGGCATAAACCAGTACAGGTGGTCCCATTGGTAATCGGCACACTGGGTGCTGTGCCAAAAGACCTTAACCGGCATTTGAAAACAATAAACATTGACAAAATCACGATCTGTCAGTTGCAAAAGGCCACCATACTTGGATCTGTGCGCATCATACGAAAATACATCACACAGTCCTAGACGCTTGGGAAGTGTTCGACTTGTGATATAGTGATACGAAATCCAGCATATAAATCTCGTTTGCTGTGTATTACATTTTTTGTGAATAAATAATAATAATAATAATAATAATAATAATAATAATAATAATAATAATAATAATAATAATAATAATAATAATAATAATAATAATAATAATAATAAAGTTGGAAGGGACCTTGGAGGTCTTCTAGTCCAACCCCCTGCTTAGGCAGGAAACCCTACACTACTTCAGACAAATGGTTATCCAACATCTTAGGCTGTGTTCACATGATACACCAGGCTTGGTTATTTTTAGACCTGTGTGCTGTACAAACTCAGACTTAGGGTGCCTGGATGAAGTGGCTGCTTTCTCTTTATAGTGACTGCATTGTCCTCGGAGGTGAACTACGGTAGCAAGGGGAGGCATTTGGGACTCTGGCTCTAAGCTTCCTGATCTAATCCTCTTTGCTGCAATGTCCAAGAAAATAAGCAAAAGAAAGGCGGTTTGTGCTTGCACACTTTGCTGTTTGTCCCCAGAAAATGGCAAAATTTGGAAAAGAAGGCCTGGGACAGGAAATTTCAGGAGATTCCTGAATGGAGAGGCAATTTAGAGAAAGTTCAGGTTGGGGACAAGTTCATATCAGCATTTATGGGACATTGCATCTATGAAGGCTGTCATATGTAAAGATGACCCTGTGACATCTGCCATAGAACTTTTTTCTTCTGGTTCCAGCAGCAGCCACTATGAGACCTGTTGATGAATGGGTTGATGAAAGAAAATTACAATAATAATATGGTGACCTGGGAAGGCAATGGCAAAATACTTCTGAAAATCTTACCAAGAAAGTGTAGGGACTAGTCCAAGAATCAATATTGACTTGAAGGCACAAGGCAGAAAAGGAAATGGAAAGGGAGAGGAGAGAAGTGTGGAATAGAGAATTATTTGCATTCTTGCCTTCCAGAAATGCTCAGCAGCTTGTACTAGAACTGGGGCAAGCATTTATGTGACTCAACCTTAAATTATTTCCTCTGTTGCCATCATTCAGAAAATACCATCACCTACATCTCTTCTGGTAATTCACTATACCAGTGATTAATACTAACTACATAAGGGAAGTAATAATACTAAATTTTCCTCCCTGTTATTTATTTCTTCTTGACATAATCATATGGGGACTTCCAACCCATACATTACATTCCTCATTCATCAAGACCTTGTTGCTGCAAGATCTTCATGCTGCTAATCAATCAACTTATAAAGTTTACCATCTCCCACTACAGCAGCTGTGAGTTGCTCCCAGTTCGGCCCGGTTCTCTGAACCAGTAGCGCCGGCAGCAGGAGGCTTCACCCACCCGCCCAGGACGCTTGTGCACATGCGCAGAAGCATCATGCGCACAAGGGCGCATGCGAATTAGTAGCAATGGGTTTTAGAACTACTGCACTACAGGTCATTGCCTATTTTCCATCAGTGTCTTATAGATACCATACATAGGCAGACAGACAGACAGATTTTTTTTAAAAGATCAAAGAAAAAGATTCAGAAAAGAATAAAAGTATAAGTCCAGAAAGGAAAAAGCACAAAATAACAAAAAGTAACAAAGAATGATATCCAGCTTTCTTGGTATAAATATACCGTGTTTCCCTGAAAATAGGACCCTGTCTTATATTTTTTTGAACCCTGAAATAAGCTCTTGGCCTTATTGCCATGCACTCAAAAGCCCGATTGGCCTTATTATCAGGAGATGTCTTATTTTGGGGAAAACAGGGTAGATATAAGAATACATTCAACTCTTACTCTGAAGCTAACATATATCTACATAATTTTGATAATCCCATATAATACTAATAATCAGATCCCAAAATCAGTTTTTGTGTAATTCCATTCTTATAAAACTATTTCCAAGTAAAAATGAAATATGTCCAAGTCATTTCTTTCATCAAGATTGTCAATTTTACCATTAAGGCCAATTCCATCAGCTTATCCCAAATTCTTCCAATGTAGGTATTTGTAAGACCTTCCATCTTTGACCATATAAAAGTCTCATGCAGTTATATATAAGAACAAAGTTCCATAAGATGTTTTATTTTTCCATTAAGATCAAGAGAAAGGCCTCTAGTTTCAATTATACATTTAATTTTAAAATCTTCTTCATCAAAATGCATTCTCCATCTCAATATTTTCTACCTTTGTTATATATTCATCAAAGTTTTTTTAAAGAAATGTTCTCTTTGATTACATTTACACTTTGAAATTCCCTTACCCATTTTTAACAATTTATCTGCTATCATATACTAAAGATACATCATTTGATAAAAATGCTCTTTAAGATTCCATTTTTCCCATTTTATCATATAGTTTTTAACATGTCCATCCTATTTCCATTTTCAATAAAAGCTTATATGTGTTGGCAGTAATCTGATGATAATTTCTACTTCAAATTCAGTTTTACCTTTTTTCAAATTGATAATTCTTTTTATCCAGCTTAAAACTTTTCATTAGCTGAGCATAAGAAAACCAATGACATGTAAAACCTTCAATTTTTAAGTTAAACTCTCCTTAGGAAAAATTCAGCAAGTCAGCATAACTTAAACCTTTTTGTTTAACTATCATTTTCCTTTTTAAAAAAAGATTCTTGTAGTGACAACCATAAAGGGATTTAGATGACAATTTTACGGTACCATATTCCTATTTCAAATTCTCTGTATGGTATATCTAATGATTTTTAAAATCTATATTCACCTTAACTTTGTCAAACCACAAACAGCTATGCCATCCAATCTTAAATCTTGTCCTTTCTATTCCTTTTTTAAAAAATAATTTTTATTGAACAGTTTCAAGATTAAAAACAATACAAAAAACAAAAAAGACATAAAACACACAAACAATTTTCCTCATTACAGCGAGTTCATACCGGTATCACTGATAACAGTTATCTGAATTCTAATTTTTTAATATAGTCTACTCTTATTACATTATTATTTACATTATTACTATTTACACACATATCCCCTTTTTTACATTCTCTTACATACATACATATAGATATTCATATGCTATTATCTAATTTTTATTTCTATTTTCTAACCAGATATACCATCTGCTCCAAACTTTGTAATATTCTGATTCATCTCTTTCGTTTAGCTCCATAGTCAATTTGTCCATTTTGGCGCATTCCAATATTTTACTAATAATTTTTACATCTGACAGGCAGTCAGCCTGTTTCCAGTGTTGTGCTAAGATAATTCTAGCGGCTATCAGTATGTGCATAATTATATATTGAATTTCCTTATCCATTTTCGCCTCTAGGATACCAAGAAGGAATAGTTCCGGTTTAAATTGTATTTTTTGTCCTGTTATTTCTTCCATCCAGTTTTTTATTTTGCACCAATACTTCTTTGATTTTGGACAGGACCACCACATATGATAATAGGTACCCTGCTTATACCCACATCTCCAACATTGTGCTGAACAATTTGGATACATTACATTATTTCTATTCCAATAACCTTCTTTTTTTTCTTTTATCCAAACTAAACAAGCTGCCAAATTTCAAAGTTGATACTCTTAACCCCCTCTTTCTTTATCATTCTGCAAGAATTTAATTCTCAGTTTCTTATCCTACCAAACAAATGTATAAATATCGATTTGCAATTACTTAAATGGAAAATCCATTGTCAATACGGGTATTTGGAATAGAAATAACATTCTAGGTAAAATGTTCATTTTAATCATAGAAATTCTTCCCAAAAATGAATTGTAACTTCTCCCATCTCAATATTTTTTTAACTTCATTCCGTACTATAGTATTGTTATTTTGAAACAACATATACTTCATATTAGTCAAGGTAACCCCCTAATATTTAACCATTTTCTCAAGTTTAAAATCAGATTTCTTCATCAAAACATCTTTGTTTTCTGTTTATTAATCTTAAAACCTGCTAACACACCAAAATGCTTCAATTTTTTCATCAAAAATTCAATAACTCAATTCAATGATATTTCAACTGTAAAATCAAAAATGAAATGAAATAAGATAATGAATTGTACTCTTTTGCATACTGCATATGCAATACAAGTATAATGCTGGAGTATGATTCACTAGTGAGTAGCTATTGATTATTTTCATTGACTTAGTCTCTGGTTAGCACAATTGGCAGATTTTATTAGTTCCTTTAAAATTTTGGTGCTTCTTTTTACTAAGCTGAACAAATAAAATACATACTTTTGCTAGCAAAAGTAGTATTTTTATTCTCTCATTTTCTAACACAATTAACGCACGTATTCTGTCTTTCTAAAAACTGACATAGGAGCTGTTATTGACATCACAGTCCTAAATATATCTAGCTCCAACAAAGAAATTAATACCACCTGAAGGACAGCTGTGCTGACACATGGGCTGAGAAGCTGGCCTGGTTGCCAGCAGGTGTCACGTAGTGAATATTGTCAGTTGTATGTCTATGCAGGGTGATGCATCCCTATCCTAATATTATGGTACATTCCAATACAAGCAGGACACGTGATGTGATCTGCGCATGTGTGCATTCCTGATTCTTCATTATTCTCTTCTGCCTTTGACTCTGGCCGGAGCGGTCACGATTTATTAGCAAGGTGTAACTATTCATGATTTATTGTTTTTGTACCGAAATAAATATTTTCTATTAGACTTTTAATCTCGGTTTTGTTTTTAAATGTCTGAATTCCAAGAAAAGATCCACATCGCCTCTATGAGATTTATTCTCATCTTTAACAGCAGGGCTATTGTGAGGAAATATAGATACAGTGGTTCCATTGGCTCCATTGGTCCAACCTGATAGTTAGATGTTGGGAACTCGAGTCCTGCAGAATACCCGCCTCCTAGGGGACATGCTGCCAATTGATCTAAAATTAGACAGAGAAGGACAAATTACAACAATCCAAGACTTTAGTACAGGACTGTCAAACTCCCAGCCCGTGGGCCGGATTCCTCACCTACTGGCCACGCCCATGCCCAGTTTAGCCAAGGGGAAAAAAGTCCTGATACATCACGTGACACTGCTGTGACGACGTGAGTTTGACACCCCTGTCTTAGTACATCCATTTCCAGGTAAGTCACTAATGGCACAACATCCAGAGTTCAGAAAGTTCATCTTTCCCACAACTTCTAGGAGCAGGAACATGCAGTGTTATCCTTTCTCTCTTCCTCCCACTTTACTTCACTACCACGCTCTCTAAATGAAGTATGATTCCATTAAGAGTCAAACTTGGTATTGCATTGAAAATGGTAGGGTTCTGAATTAACAGCTGCTCTTGGGTTGAGTCCAGCAGTGGGTTGCTCCCAGTTCAGCCCAGTTCTGCAAACCGGTAGCAGCAGCAGCGGGAGGCTCTGCCCATCCACCCAGGATGCTTCTGCAGAAGTGTCGCAAGCATGTGCAGAAGCATCGCAAGTGCGCGCACACACACACACAAGCAAACCGGTAGCGACGGGATTTACAACCCACTACTGGTTGAGTCCAAGCATGTTTCTCTTCTCAGGAGCTGATGGTCTCCAGACAGTAGGTTATGACTACTACAACATTGTTTTGGCCCATGATGAAGGTATATGAATGAGTATTATAAGCATATTCCTGTTTCTTCATCCCAAACCAGTGGGTGATCTTCCCTAGCAGCTTCATTTGGATGTTCAACAGGATTGGGAAAAGACTAGGTCTTGGGGCACCCTATAATCTATTAATGTATTTTTTTTCACAACATCCTATTTGTTTCTTTAAGAATAATATAATAACACATAGGAATTTGACAGCGTTGCTTTCTTCTAGAAATTCAAGAAGGGAAATATTCATAGACATGAAATGCGGTAATACAAGGGTTCCCAATCCCCGGGTCATGGCCACCACCAGGCTGTGGCCCATTCAGAACTGGTTCCCCTCTCCCCCCAGGCCGCCAAGCCATAAAGGTTGGGAACTTCTGCAGCAATCGAAAATCGGAGTCCCTTGTTATAGAGTGGGATGGTGAGATTCAGCAGGTTCTGACCAGTTCTGGAGAACCGGTTGCGGAACTTTTGAATAGTTTGGAGAACCGGTAAATACCACCTCTGACTGGCCCCGCCCCCATTTATTCTCTGTCTTCCGAGTCCCAGCTGATCGGGAAGAAATGAGGATTTTGCAGTCACCTTCCCCTGGAGTGGGATGAAATGGAGATTTTACAGTATCCTTCCCCTGCCATGCCCACCAAGCCACGCCCACCAAGCCACACCACGCCCACAGAACTGGTAGTAAAAAATTTGAATCCCACCACTGATATTTATTTATTTTCCCAGGGTGGAGAAGACTGGATTAAGAAGATTTTATTCTACTGACCCAGTTCATCAAAGTTTAGTAGAATAGAATGTAACATTATGGCATCTATGTAAAAAAAAAAAGTGGGGGGGAAGCACACACACACAAAAAATCAGAAATTTCAAAATTATAATTGATAGAAATTTTTCAACAGTTCCTTGCTGGATAGATAATTTGATTTTCCTTAGGCTGCTAGGAATTGTAGGAAAAAACAGTGGTGCTGTTGATGTTATCTAATAAAGCTCAGATCAATTGATAGATATTTGAGCTGCTTATAGATATATTAAAAATATTTTTCCTGATAATAACACTCGTAAATAATCCACATCCAAGAAATACTACGTATATTTATTATGTTTCTGCCTGCAAAATATTATCTGCATGAATTCTAGCAATATCTTTTTACCACCATGTTGATCATTAGTTTTAAATACTGTATTCTTCAGCTTTATCGTTATATTTTTTCTGAACATAGTTGACAGTGCGTTGTAGTTAATCTTAATGGATTTTGTCTTGCCGTGGTTTGGGCTATTTTCAACTGTAAATTCAAGGACTTTAAATTCAATAAGTTCCTAGGACATTTCCATGTAGCTTCTATTTCTACTTCCTAATCTTTCAAAAAGTGTTTGAAGATGATCCATACTCATATTTACTGCTGCTGAATACTAAGAACCAGAAGCAAGGAATCACTGCATAATTCCTGAAGAAGCAATTCTTCCTATCCCACTCACTATAAAAAATAAATAAAAACTCCACTCCACTCCACATCCCCATCTATATTTTTATGTTATTCTTTCTTTTTATGCAAATAAAAACCAAAACCATCCCCCCCAACCAGATGTTCCAATGTAGGAAAACCCCAAAGCCATCAAACCAGGGGTAAAATGCTACCGTTCGGCAAGATTTGGGCAAACCGGTGGCGGCGGCCGCTGGTGGTTCGGAGAACCAGTGGTGGTGGCAGTGTGAGGCTCCGCCCACCCGCCCGGATGTCGCCATTTTCTTTTTTTAACCCTCTGTGCATGAGCAAAGCCGCCTGCGCATGCACAGAGGGTGAAAATGCATGCAACGGTGGCGTGCGCACGAGCGAAGCTAGCGTACATGCACAAAACACGCGCTTCCGAACCAGTAGGGAAGGTAAATAAATTTCACCACTGCATCAAACCATATTTTCTTTTGAAAGACTTTGCTGAAGCTCAAGCTCCAGATATAGTGATGGGGAAGGGGACATACGTTGTGAGATTGGGGAGGGAGGAGAAAGCCATGCCAGGGGAAGAGAGACTGGAAACTGAATGACTACCCTTACTTATATCACCCCTCCTCCCCCAATCAAAAGCAGACAATCAGATTTCTTTGCAGACTGGTCTTAGGTCAATATGTTTGAATACCACTTTCTATGTGTAATTAATCTACCGTATTTTTCAGAGTATAAGACGCACCGGAGTATAAGACGCACCTTAGTTTTGGGGGAGGAAAATAGGGGAAAAAAATCTGCCTACCAGGTATTCATCTGGTTAGCGTCCTTAGTCTGATCAGCTTCAGCACATTATTTTATTCCCTGGTTAGGACTTATAAAAACCTTCTTCAGAGAGAGTAACAATGAAAGAGCCTGCAAGCCAGTAAGAGCTGGGAAGATCATTAGCACCTGGTTAGGGCTGGGAAAAAACTTATTCGGAGCAAGTAGAGCAATGAAAAAAACCCTGCAAAGACATGGGGGCTGGAAAAACATTCTTCGGAGAGAGTAACAATGAAAAAGCCTGCAAGCCAGTAAGAGCTGGGAAGATAGATAGCACCTGGTTAGGGCTAGAAAAAAACTTATTCGGAGCAAGTAGAGCAGGGGTCGGGAACCTATGGCTCGCGAGCCAGATGTGGCTCTTTTGATGATTGCATATGGCTCGCAGCAGGGGTAAAATCCTCCCGGTTCTTCGATACTCCGCATTGCCCGAAAACCCTGTAACTAAACGCCCAGACAGAGAGAACGTTAGCAACGTGGAAAGAGGGGCGACATTGACAACTACCGCTGCTTGAGCGGTGGGCCAATAAGAGAGCCCGCTGATGGGGCCACGTGAGGGAAGTTTGTGTGGAAAGACGGTTGGGAAACCAAGGAAACGGTTAGCGGGAGTGAAGCGGTGAGAGGGCGGGGCCGGGGCCGAGCACGCGCGGCAGGTGAGGGGCTTTGTGTGAGAGTGTAGACTTGGCTTTCTTGCTTCCCTTCGCGCGTCGTCCCGCCGCTCTGTTAATTGTCAGGCCGTATCAACCTCCCCCTTTTTCTGTGGTGCCTAATGGTGGGATAGTTTGAATAAATAAGCCAAGCAGCCGAAGGAGCCTTGGAGCTCCGATGCTGCCCTGCTCTAGTCGCCTGCTGGGAAGGCTGCAGCAGCCACCATCAGCTGGCGGCATAAGGCAAGAGGCAGGCGGGAGACGCGGGCAGGAGCTGGCTGTCGAGGGAGCGCGCGGCTGAGAGGCATCTCGCGCGGGGAGGAAACTTTGTCTGGCTTGGCTTCGAGAGCGAGCAAGCAAGCGAGAGCAGCGCAGCCACAGCGGGAAGGGAAGCAAGCAGCCTGCTCTGCCACTCAAGCCAGCGGCTGCCAGAAGCAACAAGGGCGTTAGGAAAAGAGAAGGAGGAGCGCCGCCACCGCCGCTAGCACTCTTTCCTTCAGTTCTATCTTTTCCTTCTCTTTTCCTAACGCCCTTGTTGCTTCCGGTGGCCGCTGGCTTGAGTGGCAGAGCAGGCTGCTTGCTTCCCTTCCCGCTGTGGCTGCGCTGCTCTCGCTTGCTTGCTCGCTCTCGAAGCCAAGCCAGACAAAGTTTCCTCCCCGCGCGAGATGCCTCTCAGCCGCGCGCTCCCTCGGCACGACCGCAGCCGCCACCAGCACTCTTTTCTTCATTTGGGAAAAAGGATCTTGTGGTGCTGAGGGCTAGGAAAGAGGGAAGAAGAGAAAAGGGAAGGAAGGAAGACCAGAGATGAAAGAAAGAAAGAAAGAAAGGAAGGAAGGAAGGAAGGAAGGAAGGAAGGAAGGAAGGAAGGAAGGAAGGAAGGAAGGAAGATCAGAGATGAATGAAAGGAAGGAAGGAAGGAAGGAAGGAAGGAAGGAAGGAAGGATGGAAGGAAGGAAGGAAGGAAGGAAGGAAGGAAAGAAGGAAGGAAGACCAGAGATGAAAGGAAGGAAGGAAGGAAGGAAGGAAGGAAGGAAGGAAGGAAGGAAGGAAGGAAGGAAGGAAGGAAGGAAGACCAGAGATGGAAGGAAGGAAGGAAGACCAGAGATGAAAGGAAGGAAGGAAGGAAGGAAGGAAGGAAGGAAGGAAGGAAGGAAGGAAGGAAGGAAGGAAGGAAGGAAGGAAGGAAGACCAGAGATGAAAGGAAGGAAGGAAGGAAGGAAGGAAGGAAGGAAGGAAGGAAGGAAGGAAGGAAGACCAGAGATGGAAGGAAGGAAGGAAGGAAGACCAGAGATGAAAGGAAGGAAGGAAGGAAGGAAGGAAGGAAGGAAGGAAGACCAGAGATGGAAGGAAGGAAGGAAGGAAGAGGAAGAAGAAGAGGAAGGGTGGGAGGAAGAGAAAAAAGTGAGAGGGAAAGAAAGAAAGAAAGATTTTAGGAAGGAAGAAAGACAGAAAGAAAAAGAAAGATGGTAGGAGGGGTAGTCTTATATGAAGAGTATATCCCAAACTCTATATTTTCATTGGAAAAGTTGGGGGTCGTCTTATATGCCCAGTCGTCTTACACGCCGGAATATACGGTATATGGCTCTCACTGAAATAAATTTCCAAATTTTTTGCTTTCATGGCTCTCTTAGTCAAAAAGGTTCCCGACCCCTGAAGTAGAGCAATGAAAAAACCCTGCAAAGACTTAGGGCTGGAAAAACATTATTTGGAGAGAGTAACAATGAAAAAGCCTGCAAGGTAAGAGCTGGGAAGATCTGTTAGCACCTAGTTAGGGCTGGGGGAAAAAAAGCTACATTCGAAGTATAAGACACACCCAAATTTTCAGCTACTTTTAGGGAGGAAAAAGGTACGTCTTATACTCCGAAAAATACGGTAATATAAGATTTGAGCGGATGAACCTGGCATGTGTCATTAAGACATGGATGGACAAAGAAAGGAGAATCACTCTTTATCTCCAGTCAGATTTCCTACAGTTCTGGGACAGAAAAGATAGTATGACAGTTGTGAGAACTGTGGTCCTTGCAAGGAGCTCTGGTCTTGAGACAGACAAGTAGGAGGCGATATTTGTGAAGCTGAACCAGAGAGAGAAGCTTACAGTGCAGCTATTGTGCTGTCCCAGCTGCATGGTATCACCCATTCCAGAAATAGTTAATCTCATACAGGGATAGTTGTGTAATCTTAAAAATGGACAATTTTGAACTTCCTTCTCTGAGTTCAGAGACAGCTCATGAGTTTATAGCTGCCATGACAACTATGGACCCTTTCCATGTCATCACTGGTCCAAAAGACATAACTGGCCTTTCTTTTCAGTTGAATGTGGTCTAATTCTTGGAGATGTTTCCATCAGTTTCATGAAATGGACAGATCATTTCTTATGATGATAGGATTAGCTGAAACCACTAAGCTCTGCAGGGTGGAAGGTCCAATAAAGATAGGGGTGAGAAGGCAAGCTGTCAGATGCTCCATTGTAGTCCACTCCTCTATGTTGTTAATATCTGTATAAAGCAGCGGTGAGAGATCATCCACGGATTTGAGCTGAGATATTAATTTGTAGATGATACTTGTCACGATGTGAATATTGTCAGTTGTGAGTCTATGCAGGGTGATGCATCCCTATTCTAATATTATGGTATTTCCCAATATAAGCAGAACACGTGATATGATGTTCTATGCATGTCTACATTCCTAATCCACCATTAATTTTCTTCTGATGTGCCTTCCGAACAGGAAGGTCGTGTTCCGTAGCAAAGATATAGATTATTCAGGATTTATTGTTTTTGTACTGAAATAAATATTTTCTATTAGACATTTAATTTCGGTTTTATTTCTAAGTGTTTGAATTCCAAGGAAAAGATCCAAATATCGCCTCTATGAGATATTCTTTCCTTAGCACGGTAGCAGCCGGACGGATAGAATTTTATCTCAACTTAACAATACTGATTTGTACATCTCCATCCCAGGCCAAATGAGAGATGCGATAGATATCCTGAACTACTGCTAAAGTTATTAAGGTCTGAATAGAAAGAAGAAGGCTCAGATTAAGCTAAGCAATGAAATATCTGTTTAGAAACTGCTTGTTTCCTTGACAATACTATATTTTACTTTAAGTGGGGGTGTACTCAGAGAGACCAGACACACAACCTGTAAGGGAAATGTATCTTGATTTACAATTCAAAGGTGCTAAACTTTGTATCAGTTATAATTTCTGGAACAGGATGTACTGAGGACATTCACTGATGTCTTATCATATTTCATTTAGATTTCTTGGGACTGTCTTTGAAGATCATCCAGAAACTCGTCATGCAGAAGTCCATACGATTCACTGATCAGTTTTGGAACTGTCATCTTATATCATTGCTGCTAAAAGGTAATCTGGTTACCAGCATGAATTTAAATGCAATTGATGATGCTGATAGCTGCTTTTCAAGCCATTAATTACTTGAGTCTTAGTTATCTAAGAGACTGCTTATCCTCAATTAAATCTGCCCATCTAACCTAGAGAACCAGACAATGCATAGCGTCCCCTCCCATCAGGAAATGCAATTGGCATGTAAGGACTTGCCTTTGTCAGAGCAATTTTGTGAATTACCGTATTTTTCGGAGTATAAGACGCACCGGAGTATAAAACGCACCTTAGTTTTGGGGGAGGAAAATAAGGAAAAATAATTCTGCCTCTGCCTCCAAGCAAACAGCACAGATAATATACACTGTTTGCTGTATATTTATGTGCATGTGTACCTGACCCATAGAAATAGTAAAGAATTGGAGAAATGTACATTATGGCAGTATATTAATGCCAGAAAGTTTTCTTAAATGTAGTTACACTAACTCCTCCCAATTATTTAAATAGATCTACTCCAAACATGACTAAGTCAGGGTTTAACTCAGCTGCCTTGTCTTAATATTAAAACAGGACACTGTTACATTTCAGACTATACTTGTACAGATGCTGTTAAAATTTATGTGGCTTTCTGGAAGTATACATTATTCTCTGCTGTTTAAAAAAAGATACAAAAGCACTGGGCCTCTTCAGATCAAGCATTTATTTTAAAAAGCTTCTTCATTTTGTTAAGTTGTCTAGAACAATAATAAAGCAGTCTTTAAAAAATAAGTTTAGTAATTTGAACATTCTACAGACATTTATAGTTATTGACTTACCTCCTTGCATCCAGTTTTAGCAGTCTGATTAGCACAAGAAAATAAAATTCTGCCTCTGCCTCTACTTCCCAGCAATTTGCCTCCTTGCAGCTTTAGTTTCACTTTCAGTTTCAGCACATGGCCTACCTGCAGCCTCAATCAGCTGAGGGTCGGGAAGCTGATAATCAGTTGCTTGGCTTAACAGGCTCTGTTCTGTTTGCTGCAAGGAAGTAAATTGCTGGGAGGCAGAGGCTAAAGGGTGGGGGTGGCTGGGTCGGGCTACATTCGGTGTATAAGACGCACCCAAATTTTCACCCTCTTTTGAGGGGTAAAAAGGTGTGTCTTATACTCCGAAAAATACAATAAGTAAGATTTAGTCTTATTTAATTTATATATTGATTATATTTTCTATAATTGTACTACTATTATTGTATTTTGTTTTATGTTGCTTGAATCAATTGATAAAATTATGTTTACAAGTTCAATAAATATTGTAAATCATTTAAAGTCCAATGGGATATGGGTTGGATTGAAACAGTATATAAACTTATTGTAAATAAAGCAATCAAGTGTTCTTGGAAAAAGGAAAATGGGTTGTCAACAAAGAAAACAACAGATCTGTTATGGTTTACTGAGGCGATAAAAAGACTAGTTAGTACCATGAGATTGCACATCTCTAAAACTACTTCCAATCTTATGTACAGTCCTCATCTTGAAGTGAAATCAATTCCTTAATTAACATTTTTTTTGTTTACAATATTTTATATTGCCAGTTCCACTCCCAGTAGTTTGCAATTTTATATGAAATCATATAAATAAATCACATTATAGAATAATACATGATGGCCTGATGTCTGCCTTTTTAAAAGCTTGATGGAAAAGTTCTGTTTTTTACCATGTTCCAAAAGGTTTCAGAATGCATGCTATTCAAATTTCCAAAGACAATCTAATTTACAGGAACTAAAAAACATTATTTCCTGCCCCCTTCAACCATAATCCACCATATCTGGTATAGCAGCTGAGATTGAGCAAAAAACTTTCTAATCATGACCTCCACCTACTTATCTAACTGTAGACATAAGTCAAAAGGAACAACAAAATCAGACACTTTTTCCTTTAGGAGAGGTACTGTCTGATCCAGGATTACAACATTCAGAGAGCCAGAAGTTTTTTGAGCAAATAGCTGCTCCAGTTTTTAAATGTTCAGCTTCAGTTTTTTCTTCCCCATTGAGCCCCTTTCAGCTTCTAGATAGCCGGTCCAGATTTCCACTACACTAATGA
This sequence comes from Diadophis punctatus similis, assembly GCA_023053685.1. NCBI lineage: Eukaryota > Metazoa > Chordata > Lepidosauria > Squamata > Dipsadidae > Diadophis > Diadophis punctatus. The sequence goes on along the minus strand of JALIGW010000006.1, from coordinate 13,045,969 downwards.
CATCTTATTCTGAACTGGCAGGTGACCTGTCCTAAAGGATTTATGGATAAGAAGACAACTTACTGTCAGCCGTATCTCCAGCATGTGTTTCTACAGCATGCTTGCTATCGGCTGCCATAGAAACGGGAAGGAGGCATGGGCATTTGGGATGGGAAAACGACCTGTTGTGTAGTAGTCCCATGAGAACTGGAAGGAAGATTTGCACTCATGAATTATGGCGCTGCTGAGTGGAGTTGTTTATACTCCGTCAAGGCCAACCATCCTGAGACTCCAGATGCGAGAAATACCTGAAGAGGAGCTTTCCCATAACATCATATTGCACGTTGATTGGACTATCAGTGCTGGACCACGGGGGGGGGGGGAAGGATTTGGGATAACTTTCAATGTATAATTTTTGTGCATTTTTAATCAGATCTTGCCTTGCTTTTGCTGCTATCATTTCAAACTTAGTAAAAGTACTTTATAAAAGTACTCCATTATTCAATGGAGTTGGGGGTTTTCTTTCTTGAGTTTTGAACAGAGGCAGGCCTGACACTTATCCTACAAGGATACAACTGTCAGATCAATCTCTCCTTCCCTCTGCTATCCATTACAATTGTCACACAGAAAGGAATGGAGCTGCTTTGATCAATGTATCCTACTCCCAATGAACACAAGCAATCCAGAGAATACCATAATAAATTTAGTATCTATTTTTTAAAAAAACATGCAAGAATCAGAAGTCATGCAATTCCATTCTTTTAGCTGTTTTCTTTTGATTGTTTTAACTGACTTGTAAGCTGTCCAGGGTCACTTGGCAAGCAGCTGACCTTCAAAAATGTTCTCAACTTTCCAAAACCATATGTAAGGATTGCCTTCCCAACCACATTCAAAGTACGAACTTCTGAGTCAGTGTTTCAAAAGGATTCCTTTATTAGCAGTTGTATGACAATCCATTCATTCAAAGCAAGATCTAAATGCCTCCAGGCAAGGCAAGCATATTTAAACCTTAGTGCCCCTCCCCATTAGGCAGGATGCAAGAGTAAGGCAATCCACAAAGTGTGAAAGTTCTTTCCTGGGAGTACAGATGGCTATACGTTCCCACATACCCTTCCATTCAACTGGCTTGCATTGCCCCTCATAAACCCTATTTTAAGATGAGAAGGTTCCCAGGTGTCTAAGATCTGGATATCTGTTATAACCGTTTTATCAAGCAGAACCAAGACCCCCCTTCTCCTTTTGAATGGCAGAGTCTGGAATCTGACACCATATGGCTGGAATCCAGGAAATAGTTGTTTAGAACGGCCGGATCTAGGGAGGGCGTTTTCAGGAGGGACCCAAACACCAACTCTTTCAAGGCAACCTATATCATCCCCCCTCCCCTCTTCAGAGACATTGACAACCTCCTAGATCAAATCCCAGGTTCCTTGACTCCGGCATGTTCATTTTAATAGAAGTGATGAAGTACTAGCTTCAGTCTCAAGTTAATCTCAGGTTACCATGCAAGATATTTCCCCCCTCCCTACCTTCTCTGTTCTCAACCATGCAGAATCCAGACCCGGGTGAATTTTAATAATTGTATCACCAAAGTACTGAGAAAACATCTTTTCACACTTGACTTTCATAAGTGGAGCAGGTCACCTAAATAAAGCTGCTAAAATGCAGCTGCTAATGCCATAAAGGAAGCTATGTAAGTCTGCTTTGTCAATCTTATTACCACTGTGAACATGAATATGCAAAGGATCAAGCGGCATATTGACCTTACCTATGATCTTTAAAGCTTTTATCATATAAATATTGCTTAATTTATAAACTGCTAAAAGATAAATAGTAAAATCTGTAACTTCAAGAATTCAGTCTGTCAAGATAAGATAAGATAGCTGTCATCCATAACATTCTGAACCCAACTTAGAATTATTCATGTCTGCTGCTTTATATAGTCTGAAACATTGAGAAAACAGAGTCATTTAGCTTCCTGTTCATGCCACCTTATGACCTTTACTAGAGCCCATTGGCAACTAGGACAACAAATGAAGCAAAATTGGCTAATCACATTTTGAAATAAATGTAGTGATTCACATTACCATCTAAATGGGACTAATAAAACAGGCAGGAAATAGCAGCATTGTTTCTTTGACCTCCAGTTTGACACTTGGCCAGCCCTTCCAAAAACATGTGCTACTTTTGGGGAGGGATCTGTACCGCAGCCTTTAAAGGTTGCGTTGGTGACACCCCTCCTTAAGAAGCCTTCCCTGGATCCAGTGGATTTAAAGAACTTTCGTCCGGTCTCCAACTTACCTTTTATAGGTAAGGTTGTTGAGAAGGTGGTAGCTTTTCAGCTTCTTCGGTTATTGGAGGAAAGTGATTATCTAGATTCCTTTCAATCGGATTTCAGGCGCAGCTACAGTACAGAAACTGCCTTGGTCGCCCTGATGGATGATCTCTGGCGAGCCCGGGATGGGGGTTATTCTTCCATCCTGGTGCTACTTGACCTCTCAGCGGCTTTCGATATCATCGACCATGGTATCCTTCTGCATTGTCTCGGCGAATTGGGAGTGGGAGGCACCGTTCTACGGTGGTTCTCCTCTTACCTTGCCGATAGGATGCAGTCAATGATAACAGGAGGACAGAGTACGTCTCCTAGGCCCCTGACTTGTGGGGTGCTTCAGGGTTCGGTCCTCTCGCCCATCCTGTTTAACATTTACATGAAACTGCTGGGGGAGATCATTCATAGACACGGGGTGAGTTTTCAACAGTACGCTGATGACATCCAGCTGTACATTTCCACCCAGTCTCAATTCAGGGAGGCAGTGGATGTAATGTGCCGATGCCTGGACGATGTTAGAATCTGGATGGGGAGGAACAGGCTCAGGCTTAACCCCGACAAAACTGAGTGGCTCTGAATATTGCCCCCTAAGGACTATGTCGACTGTCCCTCCTTGGTTCTTGGGGGGAAAAAACTAACTCCCTCGGAACGGGTTCGCAATTTGGGAGTTCTCCTAGATCCACAGCTAAAATTAGACCAACTTCTTACAGCTATGGCTAGGGGAGCCTTTGCACAGGTTTGCCTGGTGCACCAATTGCGACCATACTTGGAGAAGGAGGCTCTACTCACGGTCACCCACGCCCTTGTCACCTCTCAATTGGACTACTGTAATGCGCTCTACATGGGGCTACCCTTTAAGAGTATCCGGAGATTTCAACTGGTGCAAAGTGCGGCTGCGCGTGCTGTGGTGGGTGTCTCAAGATACACCCACGTAACACCCATACTCCACCAGCTGCACTGGTTGCCCATTGGTCTCCAGGTGCAATTCAAGGTGTTGATTATCATCTTTAAAGCCCTACATGGCTTAGGACCAGGTTACCTCCCGGACCGCATCCTACCTCATACTTCCCTTCGACCAGTCAGGTCCCACAGAGTGGGTCTCCTCCAGGTCCCGTCAACCAAACAATGCCAGCTGGCTGGACCTAGGGGGAGGGCCTTCTCTGTGGGGGACCCTGTTCTCTGGAACCAACTACCCTCAGAGATCCAAATTATCCCCACCTCGCTGGCCTTCCGAAAAGCCATTAAGACATGGCTCTTCCTGCAGGTGGGGTGATTTGAGACAATTTCACACCTTAGATTCTTCCCCATGTATGTATGGTTTTATATGTTTTTTAAATTCTTTTTAAACTGTTTTTAAATTATTATATTGTTTAGTTGTTCTTTAAATGTTGTACGCTGCCCTGAGTCCCCAGGGAGTAGGGCAGCATATAAGAACACTAAAATAAAATAAATAAAATAAAAAATAATACTAAATAAAAAATATTTTGTATTTAAAAGCATTATCCCTTAAGTCTTATACAATTCCTACCAGCAGTTAAGAAGTAGGGAAAATGCTACTTGCTGTATTCCATCCTCACTTCTTGTCAATTGTCCAACGTAAGTTTTTTCCAAGCCTTCCATCTTCACATAATATGCCCCTTATCTCAGTAGTGTTCTCTTTGACTAATGTAAAAAGTTTGAACTCACAAATAATCATATTTTTCACAAATAAATATGGTCTCCATTGATTTCAAGTCTTAGAAGATACAAGAAAATTAATATTAATGAGAAGCAAAACAACAAATAGAACTTAGGCCTAGCAAGTTATTTTATACGAAAAAACGTCTTGCAAAATTTATGTTCCCAGGGTTATTCAAATATTAGCAAAGAATGGAGAGATTGGAACTTGGATTTCCCACTTGGTTCACTACTAAAGCTCTAGCTCTTAAATCCATGTAACAGAGTGAAGAACAATTCCCAAGCGATTGAGTTTGCTCTACTTTTGACAGATGCTTTTGCATAGCCTGGGCTAAAAGACTAAATCTGAAATGAGTTTTACTTAAATTGGTAGCCCTTCAAAGTCATTCCTAATTAGAAAGGTAGTTGGTCGCTCATGCTGCATTTCTTTATATCAGTACAGAACAGACGTTTGTCTGAGGTTGCTTTTGGTACAGATATTTCACATTTCACCAGAATTATCGTACAACAGCTACAAGGCCCGAAGGAACAAGACTTTCTTGCCCGTTACTTCAAGGCAGAATTTGGATCCCCTTAAATAGAGATATGCATATAATCCAGTCCATTCAGTGCCACGAAAAGCATATGGAAATATTTTCTATGTAAACACCAAAGAGGCTTGTGGCATTTTGATGAATACCAGATTTGCAAAAACGTGAATGTTTATGAAATGCAGACCATTTTATCATTTTCAGTTGGCAAATAAATACATGTGCAGCCAAATGTCCATGAAATGCACATGGTTACTTTCATCAACTAAGTGGTTTTTAAATGAAAAAAAAATGCAACTTTGCAGGTGATTTGGGTTTCTTTCTATTGCATTTGTAACTCTCTGTGAAAGCCAAGAAAAAGTAGCTATCCAATACAGGGGTGAGTTCCACTTTCCTTCCCTACCGGTTCGCATCACGACGGACGTGTGTGTTTTGTCATGTCGCGCAAAACACCCGGAAATGACCCTCTGCGCATGCGCAGAAGCCTTTGCGCATGTGCAGAGGGTTTTTTTGCAAGCCGCGGCAACCGTATGACTGGTTCGGGAGCATGGACCACCGGACATTGCTGCTGGTTCGGCGAGCTGTGGTAAATTTCCGCTACCGGTTCTAAAAAACTGGTCTGAACCGGTAGCAACCCACCACTGATCCAATACCTTTTGACTGGTTAAAAACTAATTTTTAACTAAAACTTTTATCCATGAGATAATTTTCACAAATACATCCACTGATCTTTAATTTTTTAATTCATTTGCTCTCATCTGGACAAAAGGAATAGAAACTGGGATTGTTTGGAATAACATAAAGGTAGGTATGGTAGGTCTAAGTGAAACACTGAGAATAAGTATTTTTACTGCAATGTTTTGCTACATAAACCCCTTTTAAGTCACTGTTCATTATTATTTATTTAAAATATTGATGGGAAGTCACAACGGGGAAGATTCCTCTTTGTGAAATGAGCTCGTCTGGGTTCTGGAGGGACACCATCCTAGACCCCAACGTAGAGGTGACAGGGAGTGGCATCATTTGAGATCCTTGGGGAGCATGCAGGGGCCCTGCTCCTCAGATGACTAGATGCAAGACTTTTGTTTGTTTAGCTGGACACCAGGAGGGGGTCAGTAGAGACTGTCGCTGTTGTAACAGCCTCCCTGCTATACAGCAACTTCCCTGACTGAGTTTCTGTCACCAGGTTGGCGGTGGAGCTCCCCAGGCTTATAATCTTGGGGGACTTCAACTTGAGTTCCCTAGGCATGGGAACTGAGGCATCTTGGAAATTCATGGCCACTGGCCTATCCCAAATTATCCAGAACTTAATGCATAATAGTGGTCATATGCTTGACCTGGTCTTTTTTTGGGGGGGGGGAGACATTTACCATATTTTTCTGAGTATAAGACGCTCTGGACTATAATATGCACCTATCTTTTTGGAGGAGGAAAACAAGAAAAAAAATCTGCCTCTGCCTCTGCCTCCCAGCAATTTGCCTCCTTGCAGCAAACAGCCTGTTTCAGTTTCACTTTCAGTTTCAGCACAGCCTGATTAGCACAAGGGGAAAAAAATCTGCCTCTGCATGCATGGAGGTGGCAATAGGCAATGACAATCCCTGCAGTCTGAAACAGCTGATGGTTGGAAGGCCATCCAAATCAGCTGTTTGTGTTAATCAGGCTGTGCTGAAGTTGAAACTGAAACAGGCTGTTTGCTGCAAGGAGGCAAATTGCTGGGAGGCAGAAGCCAAAGGCTATATACATTCGGTATATAAGAAGCACCCAAATTTTCACCCTCTTTTAGGGGGGAAGTGCATCTTATACTCTAAAAAATATGGTACTACATATTTTTCAACTGCATGTAGAAGAGAATTGGTTACTAGAATATTACCAATATTCCCATATAGTTGTATGTAGACACATTTTGGATATTTGGTAGTTTTATTATCAATTTGTTTTCTACTGATCCCCAGAAAGAGGGATGTGCTCTTTTTACAGCTGTTTCATTTTACATCGATGCTTTCTCTACCTACTACATAATCCTATCATTTTTTCCCTGCTGAGTTTTGATTTTGTCATTTACATTTTAAGCTCAAGACATTTCTGAGCAGCAGATTTAATAAAAGCAGAGCTCTGTGTGTAGAATGCTTAAAATATTTGGAACGCTTAAAGTATAGGGTAATAAATGCTCCCAACAGGAGCAGCTTCCATTTTCATTTCAAAGATTTCTCAAAGTTCATCTGAGGTATTTTTTCTTATGCAGATGATGTGGCATGGAAACCTTTCAAGTCTCTTTTGTTATATTTTTGTCAACAGTTTATTTTGACTAATTATCTTTTATTTGCTCTCTACTCCTCAGTGTGATCAACGCATTCCAGATCACTCCATTATTTATAAGTATTGATTTCTTCTTTAAAACGTTTATAAAATCACTTGAGTCCAATTCAGGAAAAAAATCAGCACATACAAACACAAACTTTTTATATTATCAAAATTAGATATAGCATTCCTAGGCATCTCACTTATGGACAGGTTTTACTTAGCTTTTTGAGTGGGGTATGGGTTCATATGAATAATTTCATTAGAAGAAAATTATTGGGCCTGTTTCTGACCCTTGTCACAAATGAACATACTGAGCAACTTGCTTGAGGTGGGAGATGATTTTATTCAACAGCCTTACATGCAGTATAACTGTCGAAGTTGGCCACAGTTTGAACAACAGAAATAGCAATATTTTTACAATATTTTTTCTTTATTGTGAGTCTTGCGGACATGCCTGTAAATGTGTTTGCTGATTGGGGATGAAATGTGAAGTATGTTAATCCTAATCTTTTGTGTTAGAATGTTGGATTTTGTATGGGGGTTCTGCTGTTGGGCAGTTGCCTTTGTGTGGCTAAAAGATTTCCATGTCTTAGGAGATTTTCATTAATCATGATTAAATTTGCCTGATTTTACAAATTTATTAACAGGAGATGCACTTTGTCAATTTCAATTTGTGTGTCATTATAGGTGCAAAGGCCTAAGGCGTGATTTGTTTGAATGTCTGCAAGTTAACTTTGGGTCAGGGGTTAGGGTGTTTGGGAGTAGAGTTGGCAAGGAGTAAAGTTGGTGACTGGTTGGCAAATAGATATTTTCACCCACAATCTCTAATTCATAATATCATAAGGTGATCAGACGTCCCGCTTTTGGCGGGACAGACACGCTTTTCAAGCGTGTGTCCCGCGTCCCGCATTCTTTTCAAAAAGTCCCGCTTTTTTGAAAAGAATGCCGAAACAGCGGGACGTCTGGTCACCTTAAAAGGGGAAGCAAAAGAGAGGTACTGGAAGCAAGTCGGGCGGAATTTCAGCAAGGCAGCTGCCTGCTGGGGAGAGGGGGAAGGGGGGCTGCTCCTCCTCTCCTTCCCCCGCCCCATCCCTAGCCCCGCCCTCGGAGGCGCTGCTGCTGTTGGGATGCGGGTGGAGGGGTGAGGGACGAGGAGCCGTCGCCGCTGCCATCGCCGGTTTGAGCTCACGAGCGGCCCCTCCGGTGGCGCAAACAGCCCTTCCTCGTCCCCCTCCCCTTCCTTCCCCCCGTCGCCTCGCTGCCGCCATTGCCCTGGGGCCGGGCGGGCGACCGGGAGACCGCGGCGCTTGGATGCCTGGAGCTCGCGACAGGTAAGCTGCCGGCTGGCTCCTTTCCCCGTCTCCCGCCTCCCGTTCGTTGCTTGCCAGCCCGGCCCCAGGGCAGCTCCCGAAGGGGAGGCGGGAGGCGAGGAAAGGCCTCCCAAAGGGGAGGCAGGCTCCCGAAGGGCTGCTGGCTCCCGAAGGGGAGGCGGGAGGCGAGGAAAGGCCTCCAGCCTCCCCCCCACCTGGACGCCGACATTTGCTGTGTTTTGCCCTCTGCGCATGCGCAGCGTTCTGCGCATGCGCAGAGGGCAAAACAAATGGCGGCGCCCAGGCGGGCCCGCCCCCCCCGCCCCGCTTAAAAAAAAATCTGGTCACTTTATAATACCAGGGATCAGGTATGGCCTCTTATAATTCCCCTCCACAAAATTCTGCTGCCTAAATAAACACAAGATAAAACCCACACAGGAAATAGAAAATCATGCTGGTTTTGGCCTTAGGTTTATCTAGTCCAGCATTTGTGGTCACCTTACAGCCAAATAGATAGCCAGATAGTGGTCTTGCTAAATTTCTAAATAAGCCATTATTATATTGGCAGTTATATTTTCAGTTTTCTTACTAATGACTCCAAGTGTTCAATTTGCTTTTATTTACTGTGTCCTGTGTCCTGTGTCCGCCCTGAGTCCTATGGGATTGGGTGGCCTATAAGAACATTAAATTAAATTAAATTAAATTAAATTAAATTAAATTAAATTAAATTAAATTAAATTAAATTAAATTAAATTAAATTAAATTAAATTAAATTAAATTAAATTAAATTAAATAATTAAATTAAATTAAATTAAATTAAATTAAATTAAATTAAATTAAATTAAATTAAATAATTAAATAATTAAATAATTAAATAATTAAATTAAATTAAATTAAATTAAATTAAATTAAATTAAATTAAATTAAATTAAATTAAATTAAATTAAATTACTGTGGCCTAGAGGTAGAGCTCTTGCCTCACAATCAGGAGGTTGTGAGTTCAATCCTAGGTAGAGGCAGATGTAGGGTCTCCTGCTTGGGCAGGGGGTTGGACTAGATGACCTGTAAGGTCCCTTCCAACTCTGTTAATCTATAAACCCCAGCTGAACACGAACTTAACATTTGCATTGATTGTTTCCACAATGACTCCAAGATGTCTTTCCTGATTAGTGACTCCTAGTTTAGATGCCCCTAAAATGTAGCTTGTATTTTGTAGTAAAATGCATAATTTTGTATTTGTTTAGGAAAAGTGAGATCCTGCGGAAACTCTTATTGATGTTACCAACCAGAAAAGTTTGATCTCATTCTTCCTCAGTACTAATTACAGATCTTTGATTGATTCATTATCTGCCACACTTTTCGACTCCTGGTGACCACATTTCCTTCATGATTATCTGTCCTCTAACCTGGTCTTTCAAGTCTTCCCATAATGCCAGATCATTGGATATAATTTTAACAAGCACCAGTTCTAATGCTAATTTCTGGGTTCTGCATTTTGAATATCTTGCCGGTGTAACATCTGGTGATTTTTACTCAGTGTTCCTTTTTTTTTTCAAATTGCTACCAATCCATAAGAATACTTGTCCCCTTGTTCCTCATCAGCTGCATATGCTAAGGAATCTTAGATGACTTTGTTGAAAGCTTTGTGAAAGTCCAAGTATAAAATATCTACTTTGTCTCCTTTATCTATAGGTTTAGTGCAATCCTCAAAGGAAGCTATATTTTCTTTAACCCCCCCCCATCCCCTTTTTAAAAATTGGGGCTATATTGACTAGTATCCAATCCTTGGGAACCAATGCCAATATTAAGTCAAATTACATACTTTTGTGAAAAGATTAGCATATTCATACAAGTAATTTAAGAATAGTGTATGCCTAGCTTCTGGATTAAAGAGTTTATTTATTTCTCACATTGTCAGTTGGGTTGTAAAATCAGTCTCATTAACCGTGATTAATATTCCTAACTGATTTATAACTTTTGGGTCATAGCAAGATTTTGAGCACGATGTTTAATATTAATCTATTCTTGTTACCCTGAATCTTCCAGGATATAATCATTTATGGCAGGTGTGGGCAATTAATTTTCTCAATGGGCCACATAAGAAATGGAAACTGTTGTGGAGGGCCACCACTACACCACCCCTGCTGCCACCCTGTCACCCCCCAATGCCACACTGCCCATGCTGTTGCTGCCCTGCCCCCTGCTGACACTGATGCACCCCCACCAATACCAATACTCCATTGCGCCCTCAGTACCGATGCTCCCCATTGCCACTACTCTGTCTCCCGCCCTAACCACCACGAATACCACAGACCACGGGTGAAATTCAAAATTTTTCCTTACTGGTTCTGTGGCCATGACTTGGTGGGTGTGGCAGGGGAAGGATACTGAAAAATCTCCATTCCCTACCCACTCCTGGGGGAAGGATATTGCAAAATCTCCATTCCAAGGGATGGATACTGCAAAATCCCCATTCCCTCCCCACTCCTGAGGGAAGGATATTGCAAAATCTCCATTCCCACACCACTCTGGGGCCAGCCAGAGGTGGTATTTGCCGGTTTGCCCAACTACTCAAAATTTCCGCTACCGGTTCTCCGGAACCTGTCAAAACCTGTTGAATTTCACCCCTGACACAGACCATACAGAGACAGCCGAAGGGCCAGATGTAAAATGCCCACGTCTGATTTATGATATTTGGTCTAGATAAGGATGACTGAATTCATCCATTACTGTTACATCTTTTTCCGATTCCTTTCTCATTTCATTTTCCATCTGTAGGGCAGCTTTAGTTTCTTAGTCAGAGGGGCAAGAGCGTGACTCCAGCACCAATTTTCTTTTTGTATTCAAACATGCCCAATGACTTAGTGGAAAAGTTGGCTGCATTGGTAAGTCTTGGAGACAATGGGACTCTATGCTGTCTTCAGGACTTTACTGTCAGAATATGTTCCTTATATAAAGACCTTATATTCCAAAGTAATCATATACCATTTCCTATTTATATTCCAACAGATGTTTGATTTCTTGTAACGGCAGCACTCCAATTGCCCTAGACACTTGCATATAAACTTTGGATTTTCTGTGGCATAGACCTTTCAATTTGATTTTATGAATCAATACATACAAGACTCCATGTCACGATGTGAATTTTGATTGTCAGCTGTGATCATATGCTACACTCTATGGTACTCAGACATTCCTAGCAAAGCAGACACGTGATAGGTGATCTGCGCATGTCTAACATCCCATTGCATTTTTCTCTTCTCTCTGCTATAGTCTTCTGCCGAAAGAGGACATGATTTAGTTTACAGAAATGTAGCTATTAAGATTATGGTTTTTATGTTCTTTTCTACTGAAATAAATATTTTATTAATTAGACTTTATTATAGGGTCTTATTTGATAGGGATTAGTTTTCAAGGGAAAAAGATCTTATCACCTCAAGCCGCAATTCAAATCTCAACACTCCAATACAGTCAGTACATAAAGGAATCGACTGAAGTTGGATGGCCAATCAGTTTGAATTACTAAATTTTGAAGTATTTTAATATTAATTTCCTAAGTCTTAACTGCTGTTTTTGGTCTCCCACTTCCTAGATGTCCAGCTCTATTGCCTTTTCTCTTTCTCTCTGCCTCATCTGCCATCTCTCCAGTAAATGAAATCCCTGTGTTGCTTTGCCAATATGTACAGGAGAATATTTTTTATATCAGAAGGAGAGCTTGTTCATATAATCCATTTGGTGAGTATAGATTAATATTATTTAATAATATAAATATTCAATTGAATTTAATTTTTACCATCAAACCCATTTTTAAAATCTTTTATATGACCTCATTCCATTTTGCAATGTAAGCTCCTAATATATATTCAAAGGATGATGTAGCATTCAGTAGAATAACCATTGCAGATTATTGATCTAGTAAATTTCACAAGAATAAATATATGTAAAGTTTTCCACATGAAAGGTGGAAAAATTAGGACATGTTGCAATGGAAATTAGGACATGTTGCAATGGAAACTCTTCATGTGGGTGTTATTATGTAATTGCATTATTGTTTTGCTACATTTAATACTTTATTGCTCTCTTTTGTCATTCTTAGGCCACAGACAAACCAGACTAACTATGGGAAATGCTGAACAATTTAAACTAATGAAGAAACATTAGAACAAATATCAGAGCAAGCCATGTAGGCATTACAATAATATTTGCCAACAGATGACAATAAAGAATCAGAATTTAGATCAGGATTAGCTGAAGTCAGTTGCTATACAGCCAAATCATCCCAACATGACATTTTGCTAATAAACAAGCAACTGGGGTAAACAACAACAATAATAACAAAAACCCATAGCAAAGGCTGGAACTAATCAAGAAGGAAGCTGCTTCCCTTCCCCGGCATCTCTTTATTGAGGGGTGGCAGGTGGGACATGGGGCGTGAAGCGCATTGCTCGCCTGCCACTCTTGCTCACTTGCCACCTCATACCCCATGCCTTGCCGGTAAGGTTGATGTCTGTCTGTCTGTCTGTCTCTCTCTCTCTCTCTCTCTCTCTCTTGCTGTCAAGTCCCCCTCCCACCAGTGCAACACAGAGAGACGCGGAAGGGCCCTTCCAGCTGCATGCCCCGGGTTCCGCCTTCCTGCACCTCTGGCTCGGCGGGTGACTCGGTGGGCTCTGTAGCAGGGCCCTCCTGCTGTCTCGGCTCTTTTTTGCCTCTGATTGCCACGCCGCTCTGCTGGGCATGAGTTAAATTGTGGACATGGACACCAAACATTTCCTCCCGCTGGGTGAGTTGCTGCTGCTGCTGCCGCCTTCTTTCCGAGGAAAGGATGTGGAGCTTGGAACAAATGGGAGCCCCTCATGCTGGGGGTGGCCACCAGGTAAGGGAGTGGCTGCCACTGTTGCCCCTTAGAGGGCTCAACCTGGGGGCAGCGGCGGCGGGACAGGGACTCAACAGCGAGCGAGCGAGCGAGAGAGAGAGAGAGAGAGAGACAGAGAGAGACAGAGACAGAGAGAGACAGAGAGAGAGAGAGAGACAGAGAGACAGAGACAGAGACAGAGAAAGAGAAAGAGAAAGAGAAAGAGAAAGAGAAAGAGAAAGAGAAAGAGAAAGAGAAAGAGAAAGAGACATCAGCCTTACTGGCAAGGCGTGGGTGCGAGGCAGCAGATGAGCAAGAGCTGCAGGCGAGCAACACACCTTGGTAAGGGTGTGTGGGGTGCGTGGGGCATGTCCCCCCTTTTTCCAGAAATAAGTTGAGGGGCTTATTTTGGGGGAGGGGCTTATTTCAACACATGCCCTGAAAAGCCCCATTGGGCTTAATATCAGGACATGTCGTATTTTTAGGGAAATACGATAACAATTAAAGTGATGGGTTCAGAAGATGTCTCCTCTCTCCCTGAAAGATACAGTATAATACACTACTTTTTCCCCAACGTTTTTATTGCACAATGATTATTATGCAAAGAAAGGCTTTGTCTTAGGTATAATTTCTTGCCAAATAACATGAATGTAAACCCCATATTACCAGTGGAACGAGCCAACAATGAGTGAAATCATGAAATACGTGTACTTTAATCAAGCAACCCATTGCTCTCTAAGACTTTCAATGCAGCACCATCATGATTGCTTCATATCAGGGAAGCAAAACAAATCTAAATTTAATATAGTGAATTGAAACATTCAGCATATGATTCACAGAATCCAGACTAACTACTTCAATAAAAGTGATGATTTGTCAGAGTGTGCACAGGTCTATCACATGTATCAACCCAGGAGCAAGTACAGTCAACAGTGGTTTGTATCAAATAGTGGTTTTTACCTACAATAGGAATATAGGAATACTATACATACACGTGCTACAAGCAGTATCTAAACAAACAGCAATTACAGCAGGGAAGAAAACAACGAACCAGCAGGGCTTCCTCTTATTGCACAGGCTCTTAAAGGGATAACAGCCAAAGATCCTGCTGACTCATTCCCGTCATTGCATCAGCTCTCGAATTATCGAATTATTACCTTGATATGATTTAACAATGTCATACATACAGTTATGTATGTAGGACTGTTAAATATATGTATTATGTATATAATGTTCCTCAGCTACAACTTTTTTTACACCAGGCACATATGTAACATATATTCCAGTAAGAAAGCCGATTTCCTTAAATATCAGTTGTAAAGTGTTAGATCAAAGTGAATAGAATGGAATGGAATGGAATGTTACCTGTGTTACATTGCTTATTTTCAAAAAGTATACTTTTTGTCTTCTTTCATCTAAATTTCAATTTTGTACAATTACTCTGCACCCAAACCTTTGTACAAGAAATATAGGCTAGCTTGTTTTTATTCATTTACTTTACTTCCACAGTTTTCATTGTAAGCTGCATCTGATTAAAAAAAAATCAAATCACTTTGCTTGCATAAATGCTTGCTACTTTAGCATATATTTTATAGCATGACTCATACTCGTAAGAGCCTAAAAGCACTGCCAAGATGTCCTGTAGTGCTTAGGAATAAGTCTAGGAATGCTCTGTGTGCAGAATAATTATCTCATTTTAACTTTCAATTACTATACCTTTCCAAGCAAAGAGGCTTGTGCAATATATTGTGCAAGAATGAAAACCTTAATTTCTTTTGGAACATCCCAGTAGTCAGAACCCCAGATTTTCTGGCAATAATGGTCTATACTAGACATATAGATAATAATGTGGCTTTCTTAATCTTGCTTTGTTGCTCAATTGTTCTGCTTCTGATTTCTTACTTAATCTTACTTTTAATCGGTGCTCTTTTAATATGCATTCCCAAAGCGCAACCTGCACTAAGATATATGGTTTCTGTTTGTGTATAGGAACACTAACTGTTGGGAGGTCCATGACATAGCATGAAGTTTTGAGGCTCATATACTCCCTGAAAATCTTGATGTGGCTATCCGAGACATCTAAAAATTGCCTCAAGTTTTGATAAACCAAAGAGAAAAGTATTGATTATTTTTATTAATTAACCCTGCTAACTCATTAATTTAATTACAGATAGTTTAAAATTACATTGCGGGTAATCCTTACTAAAGGCTGTTACTTAGTGACCAACCTCCCCAGAAATATTAATGACCCATTTTTGAAGTTCTGGTAGATACCATATGTACATCTTTTTTAAAAACCTTTTTCTTAGAATACATACTTTAAAATTCATTTTCAGACCAAAACCATTGAACCAGGGGCGGGTTGCTCTCTTACCTTGATACCGGAGCGCTGCATGAGCATCGCCACATTTGGTGCACGCATGCACTCACTCGCTATGCGCGCGTGCCCCTTCGCACGATTTTGCTTCTGCGCATGCGTGAAAGCAAAATCTTGCCGAAATCTCTCACGCGCGTCCCCTCACACAATTTCAGGGAGATTTGAAAAGCCCAAAAATTCTTTTAAAAAGATGGCGACACACGTGACGGACCGCCGAAGACGGCACCAGAGCGGTCACGTGCAAATAGCGCCATCTGCTGGCCGCTACTGGAATGACAGAGTGGACTGCACTGGTAGGAACCCACCACTGCATTGAACCATATCTTTCAAAGATTCTGAAACACCAGGGAACTACCAGAGGACTGGAAAAGAACTGATGTGATTCCCATCTTCAGAAAAGCGGGGGGGGGGGGGAAAGATCCAAGAAACTACAGACCAATCAGCCTGACATCAATACTTGGGGAAATCCTGGAAAAGATAATCAAGCAACAGATCTGCAAACACCTAGAAGCAAGCAAAGTTATAACCAAAAGCCAACATGTGTTTGTCAAAAACAGATCATGCCAAACAAATCTTATTTCATTTTTTAACAAAGTGACTAAATTAGTGGCCCAGCAAAATGCAAAAATATATGAAGAACACTTGCAGGAATTGAGTTTGTCTTGTTTAGTGAAAAGAAGAACTAGGGGGTGACATGGCAGCAGTATTCCAATATTTGAAGGACTGTCACAAAGAAGAGGAAGTCAACCTATTTTCCAAAGCACCAGAAGGCAAGACAAGAAACAACAGATGGAAACTAATCAAGAAGAGAAGCAATCTAGAACTAAGGAGAAATTTCCTAACAGTGAGAACAATTAACCAGTAGAATGGCTTGTCTTCGGAAATTGTGGGTGCCCCATCACTGGAGAATTACTTGTCTGGAATAGTATAGGGCCGTGGTGGCGAACCTATGGCACGCGTGCCGCAGGTGGCACGCGGAGCCATAGCAGCCGGCACGCGAGGGTTCCCACCGGCAAACCGGAAGTGCGAAAAAACGCACTTCCGGTTTGCCGGTGTGCTGTTTTTTTACACTCCGGAGGGTTCAGGGAAGCTCCCTGAAGCTCCGGAATGCAAAAAACTACAAAACGGACAAACCGGAAGTGCACTTTTCGCACTTCCGGTTTGCCGGTTTCGTTGTCCCAGGCTCCGGTAAGCCTTTGTGCGGGGGTGGGGGTGTGTGCGCATGCGCAGGGGGCAGCATGGGGGGGTGTTGTGCGCATGCGTGGGGGGAGGGAATGGGCGTGGGCATGTGAGTGCGCTCAAGCGCACGCGAGCGCCCCCTCCCTTTTTGGCACGCGAGCCTAAAAAGGTTCGCCACCACTGGTATAGGGTCTCCTGCTTGAGCAGAGGATTGGACTAACTCTATTATTCTGTTATATTCTGTTACATATATTTCGTTTTATGATATGTCAATAATGTGTCTGTTTGTTCTCAATTTCCAAATAATTTATCTTTGTTCTTTTGAAAACAAATCTGCAAAAGGCTTTAAACAGATTTCCTATTGAAATATACATTACATTTTTGTCAAAAATTATACTAAGAATTTTTATCGTAATTTTAAAATGAGAGGTACATATAGTTTTTCAATCTCTTCAGACAATTCTTGTTCTTCAGCTGATTAAATAGACTCTACATACACACTTAGACCTTTTTTCATCTTCCAATACTGCAATGAAATATTCAGAAACTGCAAAAGATGATTAAATCTTCCAGTTAATCCAGAAGACATACAATGAGTTATTTCATTTTGCATGTTTTGAAGAGCAAAATCCTGAACCATCCAAACTTTCAGTACAATAAAATGTATTTCAATAAGAAGAGCTTTAAGCAGGAGCAATAATGATATTGCTCCTACTTAAACTGATGATATACAACAATAATGTATTCATGAAAAATAAAATATGTTCACATTCTGCAGGTTTAGTATAATTAAGGAGCACTATTAAACAGACTTAAATTGTCTGAATTTCCTGAATATGACAACTTTCTACATAAATGAAAAAAATATGTAGGATTTTCCGTACATAATCATGGAAGTCCAAATTATGATTATATTGTACAGATTAATCACTATTGCTTTTAATATCCAACTACATACTATATCCAATTACATATTAACCTAATTAGATGAAACAGAAAATAAGCCAAATTTGCAATGAAGGAGGAAATGCCAGTCTATTCTTAGAAGTGATTCTGTAATACAATAGGCTTTATTCTGATTGTTTAACAGCAAAAGAATCTTGCTCTATTTTTGATTCTCATGGTGTAAGATTTTAGTTATGAAACGGAGATCACTGATTCAAATATCAGCCTAAAAATGTATGCTGATTCAAGCAATAATATCTTGGGAGTGAGGTGAACTGAAGAAGCCTCTTTGATGAGAAGCAAAACGTTTTCAAAGAAAAAAAAACAAGAAAGCCCAATTGCCTTTTGAAATAATCTTTGGGACATGTTGTAATTGTTATCTTACATTCCAAGGTGAAGTCTCAATATATCAAACTGAGAACCTGAACACATGTGCATGATTTCACAATCTGTCATATCTATCTATATTTTCCTGCAAGTGCAAGGCCCACATTTTTTTCAGAACAACTGAGTGTTGATCCATGGTTGTGACCAGTAGTAGGTCACAAACCCTTTACTACCAGTTCGCGCATGTGCTCACATGCACAACGCTTCTGCGTATGTGCAGAAGTGTCCCAGGCGGGTGGGCGGAGCCTCCCGCTGCCGGCGCTACAGTTCTTAGAACCGGGCTGAACCGGGAGCAACCCACTGCTGGTTGTGACCAGATTTGACCAACTGGCTTCTTGCCTAAGCAAGAATCATGTTGTAGGAAGTTAGCACCTACCCCCCTCCTAGAGGAATAAAATAATTTAGGAAATATTAAAAAGGCAGTATATTATATAGAATATCACTGGCTGAGAAATGGAGAAACATGCTTTTAGGCAGAAAAAAGACTCACTCTTAGTAGCCCCCACCTTTGTCAATGTGCCAACAAGGAATGGGCCCAGATCACTCATTCCCCCCCCCACACACCTTTGTTAATAGCCTGGACCAGTCTATTCTACATAACAAAGATCTGGGAAGATTGCATCAGCCAGCACTCAAACTAGCCTGGGACACAGACAAAGCCTACAAAGTTAGCTAAGACCACCACCCCCTGGGAGTCTGACAGCCAATGGGATACATTTCTTACACAGGAACAGGAAACTCTGTTGGTGGGGCCCAACAGAGGGTATAAACTTGAGTACTCTCAGCATCTCAGCCCTTTTTATCTTCTTCTTCAACATCCTCGAGGCATGTGATCCCCCTTTTCCCCAGGACCTCAGACCATGTGGTCCTGCTGTCCACTATTAAACCATCTTTCCAAGCAGCCACCATGCTTCCAGTGTCTTTTTCCCCACTTGGAACCGAACCCAGAAGGATATTCCTTACAACAATGTGTTGAGAGAGAGTGATTGGTCCAAGGTCAGCTAGGTCAGGAGTCTCCAACCTTGGCAACTTTAAGACTTGTGGACTTCAACTCCCAGAACTCTGGGAATTGAAGTCCAGAAGTCTTAAATTTGCCAAGGTTGGAGATCCCTGACCTAGCTGACTTTCATGCCTAAAGTGGGAATAGAACTTGCAGTTTCTAACTACTAGACCAAACTGGCTCTAATATCTACATATTACCCCACAAATATGAATCCTCAATCATAGTAACTTACTATTCTGCTTCTCTGTGTGATATAAGAAAATTGTTGGGCAAGTGGTTTTCTTTCTCTTTTTTTTCTTTTTCTTTTTGCCTCTTTCTTTAATGTATGTATTCTGATTTAAATCCAGTGGTCTCAGTCTGCAAATTATTATCATGCTGTTATCTACAGAAACCAGGAGAGGGCAAAATTACAGAAACTTTTTGATCATGGGAACTCTAAAATAAGAGATTGTATCCCAGTGGGATGTTGCATGAAATTACATAGTAGGAAAAAAAAATCTAGTTTGGTGAAAATTATTGTCAGTTGGCTTAGGGATATGTTCTCTCCTATTCAAATTGCCTAGTATCTGCTTGACAAAACTGCATTTCAATAAATTGCAAATGTTATTTTTTAAAGTTTTGTTACTTACAGTAATTGGGATGGCCATCTAAAATTCATTGGGATTATTAGTTCATGCTTATTCATAAAAAACACTCTCTGTGTCTTGAGTGGCATCATATTAAGAACAAATACAAAATAAATTGTTTTCACAATTATTTATGAGAAATATATTCTTACAGTGTAAACATGATTTTTTTCAATGCTTCATTCAATAATTTTTTTCTGCAATACAAAGGAGGACCAAAATAACTAACTTTCAATTAAGATGTGGACATGTGGATTATTTTAAATTGTTCAAGAAAGCTTTAAGTAATTATTTTCATACCGTATTTTTCGGAGTATAAGACGCACTGGAGTATAAGACGCACCTAGATTTTAGAGGAGGAAAACAAGGAAAAAAGTATTCTGAACCAAATGGTGCAGTAATATATTATTTAATAAAATACCAGTGTAGCAGAATACTTTTTACAACCATGTATACTTTTTACAACCATGTACACTTTTTACAACCATGTATACTTTTTACAAACTTCAAACTTGACAGCTTTAAGACTAGTGGACTTCAACTCCCAGAATTCCTCCTCCAGTCATGCTAGATGAGGTAATTAGAAGGCAAAAACGCCCCAATTTTTGCAAAAAAATTGCCCGTTTTTTGCTCCTTTTTTTTGCAAAAACAGGGCATGCAAAGGATCTGGGAAGTCTGCAGAGCACTCCTAGGGGGTGGGGGAAGGCAACCCCCCCATTTTTGCAAAAAATGGCCTTTTTTTGCAAAAATTGGATGTGGGGGTGGGGCTTCGGGAGGCCAAAAATTGCTATATTCGGTGTATAAGACGCACTGACATTTCCACCCTCTTTTTGGGGGCAAAAAGGTGTGTCTTATACTCTAAAAAATACGGTAATTTATAAAGATGATATGATATGATATGATATGATATATGATATGATATGATATGATATTGTGATGTGATGTGATGTGATGTGATAGAACAGAATAGAATAGAATAGAATAGAATAGAATAGAATAGAATAGAATAGAATAGAATAGAATTCTTTATTGGCCAAGTGTGATTGGACACACAAGGAATTTGTCTTTGGTGCATATGCTCTCATTGTACATAAAAGAAAAGATACATTTGTCAAGATGATATGATGATATGAGATGATATGAGATGAGATTATTAGATTAGATTAGATTAGATTAGATGATTAGATGTGATATTGTGCCTTCAAGTCAAACTTAACTCTTCACAATTGCCTGGATTAATCCCTACAATTTTCTTGGCAAGCTTTCAGGTGTGATTTGCCATTGCCTCCTTCTTAGGGCTGAGAAAGTGTGACTGGCCCAAGGCCACCCAAATGACTTTGTGTCTAAGATGGGACTAAAACTCACAGTTTCTCAATTTCTACCAGCTTCCTTAACCTCTACACAAATTTAGCAGGACTTTCTAACGTTCATTAAATCATGTATTAGTCATTTAATGGTATTAGAGATCTATTGCTCTTAATGCAGGGGTGTTAAACTCAAGGCCCGGGGCTGGATGTGGCCTGCGGGGTGCTTAGATCTGGCCCTCAGGGCCGCCCTGGAAACAGCGAAGGACTGGCCCACAGGGCTTCTGTCAGCAAAAATGGAGCTTGGGTGGGCCACATGCGTCCCCCTGAGCTCTGTTTTCGTTGGCAGAGGGTTGCAAGGAGGCCGTTGCAGCTGAAAATGGAGCTCAGGAGCCCGTTTTTGCTGGCAGAGAGCTTGGCCCACCACAGGCACCCTCAACATGAGTGATGTTGAGCTGGCCATGCCTACCCTGGCCACGCCCACCATGGCCACGCCTACGCCCACCATGGCCCCCCAAGGTCAAACACAACCCTGATGCGGCCCTCAATAAAATCGAGTTTGACACCCCTGTCTTAATGGATCAAGTAACTTTCATTGGAATTTCTGGTGATACAATATTGGTACTAATTATTTTTAAGGGGCAGTTTCCAAAATCAGAGTAATGTTTGTTCTGCATTGGTATGAGAGTACATAACGATGGAGGGGGGACCTGCATAGAATTACAGAATACTTCAAATATCTTGGGGGTAAAATATTGCACTTGATTTCTAAAGAAACAAAATTAAAGCATATAAAGCTATATATGATACACGAGACTGTTTTCTAATTCTAATGTAAGGCGCTTTTTTTTTAACCTTTAAACATTTCAAAACATTTAAAGCATTAGAAGAAAACAAGTGAGTTTCAAAAGCTATGTATCTCATTATCTCTTGCTTTGTTTTAAATATCTAGAGAGGAAAGTTAAAAGAATCTATTTCAAAATTGTATACAATTCTTAACTACAAATCCCTTGAGAATGTACACATTTAATTAAGTTTGCCCACCAGCTATGCAGTTATCTTAGCTGTTATCATGTTATTTGATTCTTTTGACAAAGAACATTTCAAGGTGTCTACGTGCCCAAATCGTGTTTCATTGACTCCTGATTAGTTGTTAGTGATGGTTTCAAAATTTAAACTAATGTAGTGATAATTACTTATAAAAAAGATAAAATATTATCTGATATTTGGTATTTCATGAGTAAGAAAGATGTACCGTATTTTTCAGAGTATGACGTACCTTTTTCCTCCGTAAAGGTGGCTGAAAATTTGGGTGCGTCTTATACTTCGAATGTAGCTTTTTCGAAGCTTTTTTTCCAGCCCTAACTAGGTGCTAACAGATCTTCCCAGCTCTTACCTTGCAGACTCTTTCATTGTTACTCTCTCTGAAGAATGTTTTTCCAGCCTTAAGTCTTTGCAGGGTTTTTTTCATTGCTCTACTTGCTCCGAATAAGTTTTTTTCTAGCCCTAACCAGGTGCTAACTAACTTCCCAGCTCTTACTGGCTTGCAGACTCTTTCATTGTTACTCTCTCCAAAGAATGTTTTTCCAGCCCTAAGTCTTTGCAGGTTTTTTTTTCATTGCTCTACTTGCTCCGAATAAGTTTTTTTCTAGCCCTAACCAGGTGTTAACGATCTTCCCAACTCTTACTGGCTTACAGGCTCTTTCATTGCTACTCCGTCCGAAGAAGGTTTTTTTTAAGTCCTAACCAGGGGATAAAATAATGTGCTGAAGCTGACCAGACTAAGGACGCTAGCCAGATGAATACCTGGTAGGCAGATTTCCCCCCCTATTTTCCTCCCCAAAAACTAAGGTGCGTCTTATACTCCGGTGCGTCTTATACTCCGAAAAATATGGTAACTGATATGCAATGTGTTTCCTTTCTGTACTTGTGGGTGAGAATCAGGAACCTGCAATCTTCTTACTCGCAGTGAACTACTCACTTTCTCATGAATCCAAATGCATGGAGAAATGTGTTCTCCAGTCCCACTGTTACATTTTATAATTTTCCTTCTGCCCAACCCTTCTATCTGCATAACATGGGAACATCTAAAGAAATTCCCCCTGTATGCCATTGTCATGCCATGCAAAGAATGCAATCTTCCATGGTTTACTCATTGATTTGGTTGACAAGAAGAATCCCCAACATTTCTTTTGTTGAAACTTTTACAAAATGGTTGCTAGGAAAGCTATCCTATTGATGAAGAACACAATCGGTTACAAAGAACTATTTCACTAGCCATATCTGATGCTATTACCCATTTTCCCTTTCAGGATACTCACCAAGGATATTTCGCTTCTCGTGAAAGAGCAGGTAGACACACTTCAAAGCACTGGGTTGAAGTCACTCACCATTTTTATTTTCTAAGAAATTTTTAGGGCAACCCATTGCAAGAAAACATACAGATGTATTCTTGAAAGTAAAGATGGCAATGAAAACTGGTGCTTTGCTTTGTACGATGCCATTATCCTATCAGTTTGTAATTTTTGTAAGTGTTCAAGCTATAAAAAGAATCTGGCATGCACCAAGGGAGCCACAACACATCAACATCTGTGGGCATCATACCAGGGATTGTAGGATTACGACATTTAGATTTATTATTAGAGTTGGAAGGGATCTTGTAGGTCATCTAGTCAACCCCCCTGCTCAAGCAGGAGTTCCTACACCATTTGAGACAGATAGCAGTCCAGTCTCTCCTTGAAGGTCGCAAGTGTTGGGGCTCACACAACCTCCGCTGGCAAGCTGTTCCACTGGTTGATCGCTCTCACCGTCAGAAAGTTTCTCCTCACTTCCAGGTTGAATCTCTCCTTGGTCAGTTTCCATCCGTTCTTCCTTGTTTGGCTTTCTGGTGCCATAGAGAACAGCCTGACCCCCTCCTCTCTGTTGCATCCCCTCAAGTATTGGAACATTGCTATCATGTCACCCCTGGTTCTTCTCTTCGCCAGACTGGCCAAACTCAGTTCCTGCAACCGCTCTTTGTATGTTTTATTTTCCAGACCCTTTATCATCCTGGTTGCTCTCTTCTGCACTTTCTCTAGGGTTTCAGTGTCTTTTTTGTAGTGTGGTGACCAAAACTGGATGCAGTACTCTAGGTGTGGTCTGACCAAGGCTTTATAGAGTGGTACTAGTACCTCTCTGGTACTAGTTTATCTATTTATGCAGCTCAGGACTGCGTTGGCCTTTTTGGCTGCTGCTGCACACTGCTGGCTCATATTTAGTTGGCTGTCTACCAAGACTCCAAGATCCCTCTCGCAATCGCTGCTATTGAGTGTGGTTTCACCCCGTTTGTATGTGTATTTTTGACACTGCACCCAAACAGATGACTTGTAGCACCCAAATAGCAAATATTTGTGGTCACATTGCCATAGCACAATCCTGTACATGTCTACTGTACTCAACAGAGGTTGAATGTGTTGTAATGGTTTCCAGGTTCATCTGGATATCAATTTTCCTTCAACTTGTCCTTAAATCCTGGTCCAGGATTACACTGCAGAAAAGGTCCTCATAAAATGGCAGGTACTAGAAAAGACAAGGGGCTACTAGTCCTCTGTTTGGATGGGCTGTACCATTAATGCTGTAATCCTGTAATTTCTGGCATGATACCCACAGATGTCAATTGATCGTGGGACCTTTCCTGGAGATTATGAGGAATCCTTCTTTATGCATGTTGAATAAATGTGATCAAGTGTGATAAATTGTTGAGATTTCATACTAATGCTGCCTACAATGCCCATAAAATGTGCATTGTGGAGAGATGGAGCATGCACAGAGGCATCCTATTCTTATGTTAGATTTGTGCGCTAATGAAGACGCGAGTCTCAGGAACGTTTCAGCACCTTTATTTCTCATTCACTAAAACTAATATGGACTGCCGGCAGGCTGCAGGGAAGCCGCTTTTAAGGGCTTCCCTGAAGCCGACTGGCCACTGACAGGTGTTCATTTCTCCCACCGCTAGATTAACCAATCAGCGGGGGCTATACAAATATCTACAACATACGTACGTACGTAACAGGTTATACCATTGATCTTCAATAGTGAAAGCACAGAACAGAATAACAGAACAGAATAACAGAATTGGAAGTGACCTTGGAGGTGTTCTAGCATAACTCTGGAATGCCTGGGAGAGCATGTTCAGGATACTTCCAGATATTGCCATTATAGCAGTTCTCATGATATTAGCTGAGACAGTGTGTTAATAGCTCTCATGTAGTACTAGTGAACTTTCAGTAAATCCAGTCTTTTCTATTGAAGGACTAAAGCTCTGCAAAGCTTCTTCCAGTCTAGTCTCCCACTGGAGAATTCTGTCCTTTTCTCCTATTCAGGCAGTCTGGATTTTTAAAAATTGGATTTCAGATGAGGACACTGTATGAAGTTATAACTGATTGTGCTTGTCATTTACTTCTGGTAGAACTGGGATGGGATTGTTGCAACTGTGCTGGTTCTTCTTGATATTTCAGCAGTTTTTAATATTAGCAATCATTGCATCCTTCTGGATCAGTGTGAGAGTCAGGGTATTGCAGATCAGGACAACTCTGCTGAGTCTTGCCAACTAACTGATTATATAATTATATTGAATCACAAAATGAGAGAGGAGTCCAATTATGTATATAATAGAAAGATGTTGAGACTCTGGAAAGAGTGCAGAGAAGAGCGACAAAGATGATTAGGGGACTGGAGGCTAAAACATATGAAGAACGGTTGCAGGAACTGGGTATATCTAATTTAATGAAAAGAAGGACTAGGGGAGACATGATAGCAATGTTCCAATATATCAGGGGTTGCCACAAAGAAGAGGGAGTGAAGCTATTCTCCAAAGCACCTAAGGGCAGGACAAGAAGCAATGGGTGGAAACTAATCAAGGAGAGAAGCAACCTAGAACCAAGGAGAAATTTCCTGACACTTAGAACAATTAATCAGTGGAACAACTTGCCTCCAGAAGTTGCGAATGCTCCAACACTGGAAGTTTTTAAGAAGATGTTGGATAACCATTTGTCTGAAGTGGTTTCCTGCCTAAGCAGGGGGTTGGACTAGAAGACCTCCAAGGTCCCTTCCAACTCTGTTATTCTATTCTATTCTATTCTATTCTATTCTATTCTATTCTATTCTATTCTTCTGTTCTAATCATATATCATATCATATAAAATAGTGTGTGTGTGTGTGTGTGTGTGTGTGTGTGTGTGTGTGTGTGTGTGTGTGTCTCAACTAAATGATTATATAATTATATTGTATAACAAAATGAGAGAAGGGGAGTATTTGTTGCACTTCCAAACTTTTGGAAAGTTTTCTCAATGCTACAATATTATCATTAAAACAGCAGGTTTCTAAAAAATTATAAAATATAGCAATTTATTTTTGGCAATAACTATGAATAAAAGTGATTCACAAGCTTGAAGCCTTTATTTTAACAGTAGCAGCAAAAAAGTATAAAGCCTTAGATGTATTATTATAAACTACTTACTTTTAGATGAAGAATTGGTGGAGGTGGGGAAATTATAGAATGAAAGTCATTCATCACTTCTATCAAAAGGATTGCTAAGAAAGGCAAATTTGGCTTAAAGATTGAGGAGGTAGAGAAATAATAGGAAACTGTTGCATAGAATTATTCTAAAACAGGCACACTTAACTCTGGACTCTTGAAAAAAATACTGTATAGTAGAGCCAATTTTTCTAGCAGTTTGGGAATCTCTTGAAGGAGAAACCATTTCTACTCATTTCCATTTGTAGGTATCATCACTGGTCATCGGTTGCTGGTTTAGAAAAAGCCACTAGATTGCATCTGGACTAGAACTGACCAGTACAGAAGCAATGCATAAACAGATTTGTGACTAAGAGAAGACAGAATACAAATATAAGTGTGTGCAAATGTAGATTCCATAAACTGAAGAAGTTGTGGACTACATATATACCAGTATAGGTAATTTCTTTACCTATTTCATTCAACTGTTTCTTCTAAAATCCTTGGAGAGACAACTTTCATTTTAGACTTTGATAGCCTCTATTGTGGTCCTATTTTTTTTCTCCAGAATGCCAGATCCCAACCCCACGTCATGCTCAGTGCATATCTGTAATGCATCTGATTAGAAAATATTAACAATCTAATCCAAATTAATGATAAACATTGCCCAGGATGCTTGAAGCATTTCCATACGTTAAAACACTGTGCCCCAAGTAAATGCACTGCCCACTTACAAGATGTTTTGTGTGCCAACATATGAGTCATAAGATTGGTTGCATCCTGTCAGTCTTTCATGTAATTTGTGAAGGGTATGAATTATCTGGCAATTCCTTCTCAAGCATTGGTTCCCATAGCATAGTATGAATTATCTGGCAATTCCTTCTCAAGCATTGGTTCCCAAGCATTGGTTCCCATAGCCTACTCTTAAGTTTGGTTGCTGTATCTGTCAGCCTATCAGTTCATCTAGATCAGGGGTCTCAAACTCGCAGTGTCACGGTGACATCATGTGATGTATCGGGACTTTTCCCCCCTTTGCTAAACCGGGTGTAGGCGTGACCAGTACGTGATGCATCCGGCCCGCAGGCCGCATATTTGACAGCCCTGATCTAGATCTTGACCCTGCCAATGTTTTACCTCTTCCTCATCTAAGGTGAGCATAGCATCAGCTATTTAGAGCTGCAGATAAGAGCACATTGTTATATTCTGTTAGATACCTCCTTATTTCTTCTTGTATTTTGTTGCATTGAATACAAGAGAAGCTTCAGAAGGATACGCCACAGAAAACAATGCCATCTGCTGTCACTGGAATTATCTGGCAATTCCTTCTCAAGCATTGGTTCCCAAGCATTGGTTCCCATAGCCTACTCTTAAGTTTGGTTGCTGTATCTGTCAGCCTATCCGTTCATCTAGATCAGGGGTCTCAAACTCGCAGTGTCACGGTGACATCATGTGATGTATCGGGACTTTTCCCCCCTTTGCTAAACCGGGTGTAGGCGTGACCAGTACGTGATGCATCCGGCCCGCAGGCCGCATATTTGACAGCCCTGATCTAGATCTTGACCCTGCCAATGTTTTACCTCTTCCTCATCTAAGGTGAGCATAGCATCAGCTATTTAGAGCTGCAGATAAGAGCACATTGTTATATTCTGTTAGATACCTCCTTATTTCTTCTTGTATTTTGTTGCATTGAATACAAGAGAAGCTTCAGAAGGATACGCCACAGAAAACAATGCCATCTGCTGTCACTGCCCACAATAAAATAAGTGCAAAGAATCACCAGTAAAAAACAAAAGAAATTCTCAGGCACCATGAGAATAAGGTGGGGGTGAAGTATGTTTCACATGGGTACAAAACAGCTGAAAAAATACAAGGCAGGTATTTAACACGGCATTAATTTGTACAGACTCACTTATACCAAACTAATAAGCTTTGTCTACAGCAGTGCTTCTCAATTATTTTCTGTTACGGCCCCCCTAGGAAGAAGTAAACATTTTGCGTGCCCCCCAACTCTCCGCAAGGGGATCTCCTCAGCCCTGGCTTAACAGACATAGGGAGAGCAGGAAGAGGAGCGGGAGGGAAGCTGGATTCCCAGTCCCCTTTCCTGCCTCCTCTCTAAACGCAAAAGTGTTGCGAGGTTCTAGCTTGCGAAAGAAGGAGGGGGAGGAGAACAGTCGGCCTCAGGGAAGCTGCTGCTGGTGATTGTTCCTCTGCCAGCCCGGATTTCCAAAAAGAAGAAATAAAAGACGTAGCGAAGCGCTCCAAAAAGAGGGTTGGGAAGAGAGAGAGAGAGACATACAGAATGATACACAGAGTGGGTGAGAGAGACAGAAGAGACACACACAGTGATACACAGAGAGAGAGGAGGAGATGGGAAGAGAGATACAGAGAGAGAGAGAGAGAGAGAGAGAGAGAGAGAGAGAGAGAGAGAGAGAGAGAGAGAGACTCTCTCTCTCTCTCTCTCTCTCTCTCTCTCTCTCTCTCTCTCTCTCTCTCTCTCTCTGTGTGTGTGTGTGTGTGTGTGTGTGTGTGTGTGTGTGTGTGTGTGTGTGTGTGTCTATCGCTCTCTCTTGCTTCCTGCCTCTTCTCACTGTCGGAAAGCCCTGCCGCCCTGCCTGCTCTCTTTCGGGCTTTTAGCCAGCTGATTTTTTCCCTTCATTTTGGAAAGCCAGGCTGGCAGAGCAATGAGCGCAACCTCCTCCCCCTCTCCTTCTCCTCTCGTGTGCACCTTCCCAGACCCACCACAGCTGGTCAGGGGGACAGGAGAGGGGGAGAGATGCCTCCACCACAGGTTGTGCTCATTGCTCCGCCAGTCCGGCTTTCCAAAAGGAAGGGGGGGGAACAGCTGGTGAAAAGCCCGAAAGAGAGCAAAAAAAGCGGCAAAAAAGCATGTTCCCCAGGGTCATACATGCCCCCCAGGCAATGCTCCGTGCTCCCCATAGGGGCGCACCCCACTATTTGAGAAACACTGGTCTACTGACAGACATCATTCTCTCAATGTCTTAGCTATTCTTTATAAGGAGACATCAGCAGAGACACATAAATAAGAAAAGCTTCTTTCCCTCTCTGCCTCTACTGACTAAACAGAAAAATCAACATTTGTTAAAAAGGCTTTGTGATCAGAAAGATTGTCTAGAGAATGATACTGAAAAAATAAATTAGGAAGATATATAAACAGAGTGCTAGGGAACAGATAACTTTCACACATTTTCATTCAGTGTGAAGTACCAAAATTCTCATAACTGCAAGTACCACTGTAAACAACATAAAATTGTTTTATTTTGCTACATTTGGCTTTCAAAATATATAGGACGCCTGAGGTAATGTGATCAGAGTTCTGTTTTATAGCGAATCTCCCAAAGTGGAAGGCACTTGAATAAAATGCAGAGCTTCATTAAAATTCATCTAAGTGAAATCTGAGCAAGGAACAATGCACTTGAACCACGAGCTGTCATTAGTTGAAGATTTAAAGAGAAGGATAAACCAAAGTATGATCTAGAATGTTAATAAAAACCAATTGGGACTGTGTCGAGTGGAAGACTTTCATGATGAATCAGAGAATGGATGCCTTTAATTATATCATGGAAGGAAATGAATATAACTGACCAGGTATAATGGAAACTAATATGGAGGGAGGGGGTCTTTTGATTTACTTTTAAGTGTAAGGTCTCTATAGCCCATTAAAGCCAGTGACAAGGGAATCAACTATGCTTTTTATAGATGGGCCTGCTGATGTAAATGCTATACATTGGGCTGCCCTTGAAAATTATCTGAGAGCTACAGCTAGTTCAAAATGTAGTGGCACAAGCACCAATGGGTACTTTACTAACTGGCTTCCAGATGCATTTCAAGGTGCTAAATGTTATCTTTAAAACCCTTAATGGCATAGGAGCTGACTAGTCTTTTTCCCATTGTTCCTGTCCACCCAGTACGTTCAAGCAGAGTGGATGCGCACCAGGTCCCTTCCATTATAGGACTTAATGGGAATTGTCACTTTATGAAATCTACAAAGTATACCTTTTCTGCTGCAGCCTCTAGTCCAGTGATGGCGAACCTTTTTTTCCTCGGGTGCCAAAATAGTTCGCACATGTGCTATCGCACGCGCGTGCGTGCCCACACCCATAATTCAAACCCCCACTTGCCCCACCCCCCTGTGCATGCGTGTGCGACCACCCCTACTCCTCCATTTCCCAACTTCCAGCGGGCCCAGTAGGCCCATTTTTTGCCCTCCCCAGGCTCCAGAGGCTTTCTTGGAGCTTGGGGAGGGTGAAAACGCTCCCCCCGCCACCCCGGAGGCCCTCCAGAGGCCGAAATCGCCATCCCAGAGCCTCCGCGTGAGCCAAAAATAAGCTGGCAGGGACGCACATGCGCGCTGGAGCTGAGCTAGGGCAACGGCTCGTGTGCTGGCAGATATGGCTCCGCGTGCCACCTGTGGCACCTGTGCCATAGGTTTGCCATCACTGCTCTAGCCTATGGAACAACATCTGTCCAGGCATATGGATGGCACCTTCTTTCTTGGGGCTTTGAAAATCCCTTAAAATCTGGCTTTGGTCTCACTTCTGGAGTTTATGTGTTGTGGGAGTTGTTAGTTTTGTTTTAATAGTTGCTGTTAGTCCAGCCTGTCTTCTTTTGTTTTGTTTTCTTTACGTTTTTAATTGTTTTAATATAACGTTATATTTTGTAAGCCATCCTGAACCCACTGGAGTGGACAGCTAAATTAAATTTAATAAATAATAATAACAGAGCAACAATGAGAAGAATCTAGTGGTCATTTGTCTGATGGATTACAATAATGGAATTAAACTGAACCTTTACAGTTAAACTTAAAAGCTATGCACAAGCTTATTACAGTTACTCATTACAAAGGGAAAAAATGTTAGTATTTCAAGCTAACTCCAAAACATGCTGTTTGGTTAGATCTAGAAATGGTGATGACACTACTTCATTGGGAACATCTTAGCTAGCTTTTCATATTAACACAAGCTAAGAGTATTATTACATCAGCCAGTTGCCACATTAGGCATATTTTCTTCTATAATGTCCCAAAATACTATTGTTGGAAGAAATGTCCATATGGGTTCAGTTCCAAGAGGGGAGAGAGACACTGGAAACATGGAGGCTGTTTGGAAAGATGGTTTAATGATGGAGAGGCACACATGGTTTGAGGTCGTGGGCAATTGAGCACATGGGAGAGAGAGAGAGAGAGAGAGAGAGAGAGAGAGAGAGAGAGGGAGGGAGGGAGGGAGAGAGAGAGAGAGAGAGAGAGAGAGAGAGAGAGAGAGAGAGAGAGAGAGAGAGAGAGAGAGAGAGAGAGAGAGAGAGAGAGATTTATACCCTCTCATGGGCTTTGAATTTGAGCTTGTATTCTGATTGGTTGTCAAACTCCCATGGGGCCATGCAGGGCTAACTTTGTAGGCTGTCTTGAGTCCCAGGCTTGGTTGAACCTTGCTGGGTGATGTAATCTTCCCAGGTGCCATGTGGTGAGATGGGTAGAGGACTAATCCTATTATGTCCTGAGAGTGAAGGTCTTTTGTTTTGTAGATAAGCTGGCCCAGCCTTTTGTCTTGTAGATAGGTTGGCACCAGATAGGTTGGCATGCGCAAAGCATTCTGCTTGCGCAGAGGGCAAAAGAATGCAAATGGCAGCATCCAGGCGGGTGGGGGAAGTGGGTGGGGGAAGCCCCACGCCGCGAACGTCACCAGCTTCTTCGGCTCTGCGGCGACCAACAGGTAAGAGCGTACCGGCAGGAACCCACCTCTGGTTGGTACCAAAATATCTGCTGGGGCTGAGTTTCTGTGTCCTTCAAGATTTATATTTCTCTTTTAGGGGAAATATTCTGCCTTTTTAATATTTCTTAGAATATTTCATTCTTCTAGGAGTGGAGTGAGTGCTAACTTTCTATACTATCCAGATGGACTCTGCCTCAATGCTATAATATAAAAATAATGCAATTTATCTTGTATTTTGGGATTCCTATAATTTTAAGTACCCATTCAAATTTCACATATGTGATCATGCTAATTGTGACTTATTATAATTGCTAAATTTCAGTTTTGGTATGAATCCTCCTCAAATATAGCTTTATTCCCTCCACAGATATGCTAATTCTCAAAGAACCATTGAATTCAATAAGCGTGTTTCTATACAGATGGGCATAAAATGTCAAACATAGGAACTGCTAATTGAATGGCATGTCACAAAGTTTTTAAATTGATGTGGTGGTTTTTAGCACCAGGTCACAGTCTTCTAATTCTGTCTTTATTAGCTGAATTGTGAATTTCATGGAAGTAAGAGAAATAGATGGAAAACTCATAAGTCCCTATATCTGTTATGGCGAACCTATGGCATGCGTGCCACAGGTGGCACGCAGAGCCCTCTCTGCGGGCACACCAGCCGTCACCCCAGCCCAGCTCCACAGCGCATGCGCATGCCTCCCACCGGCCAGTTGGTCTTCAGGTCTCTGTCGCGCATGTGGAGTGCTTTCGGCACGTGACAACAAAAAGGTTAGCCATCACTGCCCTAGATGTTATGTTACTTAAAAGGACAAAGGAGAGAAATAAGATACTTCTATGGGAAAGGCTATAAAGCAGCATTTTTACCTGTAAGATAATGATGGAAATTGCTCTAGAACTATTTGTTTCACTTTAAGAAAGTTTCAAATGGGCCATAATTCCACTTGAAGAAAAATGAAAATGAAAATTATTTGGCACATGGAGATAAGGTATCAGAATATTACGAAGTAACGTTTAACAAGGGATGTTCTAGTTACATTTCCCCCCCACACACAAAGTGTTTCTCTTTGAAGCAAAGATTTTTGAAGTTTTGAAAGGTTTATAGTTACAAGCCAAGAAATGTTAGCGGGAGGAATAAATCCTCCGGAGGTCGATGGATCTTTGCTTCCCTTTTGAAAACATTCTTACTTAGAAAATAAAACCGAGATTCAAATCTAATTAACAAAATATTTATTTCAGTAGAAAATAATAAAAAGAATCCTTATTAAGCTACATTTTTATTGGCTAATGAATAAATCACTTCTACCTTCGGCAGAAATGGCGGAGAGAAAAAAAGGAGTTGACTTCAGGAATGCAGGCATGCGTAATAGAATATATCATACGTCTGCTTGACCATAAATACAAGAAACAGTAGAAAACATAGAGATGCACAAACTGACAATAATCACATCGTGACAAGAAAAGTATCAGATTTTTTTGGGAGGCGGCAATGGGAAAATTTCCATCTGCCCTTCTGAGAACAGGATAGAGATGAAGGTTAAAACAAAGAGAGACAAGGATGGAGATAATTATGATTTCTCTATCTTTTAGCTATCTGGGCAGGAAAGTTCTCAAATCCATGATTTGATGAAAGCTGTTAAGTAGTTAGTCCTAAATTTCCCCTCCAAACATGTAGAACTTTGAATTAAATAAGGAAATGGTCTTTAGTTTTTACTTTTACCAGGTTTCTTCTTAAGGAGTTAAATCAGAAAATTCATCTTTCTGAATCTACTGTAGTTTCGTAATAACAATAATCATAATATATAACATCTTGTCTAATTGGAATACTTGACAAAAATAATTTACATACAGATATGGAAATAGTTTTGGCCCAAGAATTTTTGTGTTCCCACATGATTAAATGGAAGGCAAAACACTCTATTCTACAAGAATATCTTGTATTTTTATTTACACAGTTCATCTATTTGTTTATTCTCTAGTCAGAATAGAAGTGAAAGTAATTTCCAAAAATGTTACTTGGCAGTACTTGGAAAAATAGCATTTGAAAACATAATTGTCCCTCAAAGAACTTGCAAATTATGCAAGTAACTTAGTACAGGTACTGCTAAATTAATGAATTTATTTCTGCTCATATTATCATTAAAACCCATTTCTTGCCAATTTCCCTTAGTGATGCAATTTGCCATAAATACATACATACCTAAACGTTTTGCCAAAGCAGTTTTTAAAGCTGAACAAAACAAATCAAACAAAACAAACTCATGGTTGTTTAAAAGGACCACAACCTCTTCACATAGCTTGCCAAAACCCATCCTTCTTCATTCTGATTCTTTTCTATTTATTCTTCCAATGTTCCTTGAGAATGCTTTGCCTCAATCTAGTCTCTAGTTAAGCATTGTGGTGTCAACGCTTCCTTTTGTCTGAGATGGCATCACAACAATTCAGCCATCTGCTGTTAGAGATTACACAATAGCTGCTGCTACCTCCATAAAATCTCAAAATGTGACTTTTCTAACATAGTACCCTTGAAATATGCTGGTCTAAAAAGTGTAATACTGCCAGACAATAAACCAATTCATTTGAAAACCACTAGATTGTAGAAAAAACTATTTTAACTTTTTATAATAAAGACCAATTATAATTTATCTCTGTCATGCTGAACATACAGTATTATTTATTTCCAAAATGTTCTGGTAATGGCTCTAGTAAGCAATGTTCAACGGAATATATAGTAAACAAATACAATCCAAAATTCCATGTATCACACATAATAAATCAGAACAAGACAACAGTTGATTAGAATGGAAAAACTAAAACAGGCACTAACCATATAGACCTCCAAAACAAATCATATAAGGGTTTGATTTGGGCATAACATTTAAGCAAATCTATTTAGAAAATTTTTGAAAGATCGAAATAATGGCTGAGCTCACATTCAAACAACTAAGGTAGAGAAGAAAACAGTAAGAGAACACTGTTCTGCTCTAGACAAGATCAAATCACTGGGATCTGATGGATTACATCCCAGAGTTTGAAGGAGCTGGAAGATATGATCTTGGAATCACTGAACCATATCCAGGGGCGGGTTCCTAATTTTTTTACTACCACTCTGTGGGTGTGGCTTATTTTTGTGGGTGTGGCTTGCCAGCCATGTGACCAGGTGGGCGTGGGCCTCGGGAGCTTGGCAGCGGCCGGAGAAGCAGGGGGTGCATTGCCCATCCGCAACACAACCCCCCGCAGCGGGAGCAGCAAGACCACGGCAGCGGTTCTTTTAGGAGGCTCTGTCCGGCCTGAATGCTTCTACACATTCGATGATCCTAGGCTCCTGCCGCCCATTCCCCCTCCCCTCAGCAGCTCGAGAAGCCTCAAATGTGTGAAAATGCCTAGGATGATCACTGCACGTTCGTGGTTTCTTGGACTGCTGAAGGGAGGGGAATGGAGATAGCTCCTGCCGCCCGTTCTTTCAGCCTCTCACACGCTCCTTCAGCCATCCTCCCCTGCTTGGACTCACTGTGGGGTAGGAAGGCAGCACATGCACAGTGCCGGAAGCTCGGCTTCTGGGCATGCGCAGAAGTAATTTTTTAAAAAAAATTTTAAATGGCAGTGCCCAGGCACCGGCAACCGACTGCACCGGTACTGTGACATCACCAGCGGGCCGCTACCAGTGTTATAGAGTGGACCGCACTGGTAAGAACCCACCACTGACCATATCTTTCAGAGATCCTGAGGAACTGGGAAGTACTGGGGACCTACCAGAGGACTGGAAAAGAGCTGCTGTGGTTTGCATCTTCAAAAAAGGGAGGAAAAAATAGATCCAGGAAACTACAGACCAATCAGCTTGATATCAATACCTGGGAAGAACCTGGAAAAGATAATCAAGAAACAGATCTGTGAACATCTAGACGCAAGCAAAGTTATAACCAGAAGCCAATGTGGATTTGTCAAAAGCAGATCATGCCAAACAAATCTTTGTTTGCAAGCAAGAATAAAGATTAATACAAATTAAATAGTACAAAGGACAATTTGTAGAAATTTAATTTGTTGAGAAATAGCTATCTTCTATGGAAACTTCTTTAATTCTTTCTTTCTTTTCTATCATCCCAAATACCTTGTGTTTTGTCTTGCCCCTTCTTTTTGAGTTTACTATTGTGTTGCATGAAATAACTTCCGATAAAAGCTTTGCTTGAGTCACAAACTGTACTTTTATTAAGATTTATCTATGGAGATTCTCAGTCATCCAGGTCATGGTTGCCCCAAAGTTGCTTTTTCAAGAGGCAACTGGA
The DNA here is from genome assembly GCA_023053685.1 of Diadophis punctatus similis. Taxonomy (NCBI): domain Eukaryota; kingdom Metazoa; phylum Chordata; class Lepidosauria; order Squamata; family Dipsadidae; genus Diadophis; species Diadophis punctatus. The sequence goes on along the minus strand of JALIGW010000006.1, from coordinate 13,009,667 downwards.
TGTTCTGGTTTTTTTTAAAACCCATGTGATCCTGTTCACCATTAAACCATCCTTCCAAGCAATCTCCATGTTTCCAGTGTCTTTCTTCCCACTTGGAACTGAACCCAGATGGACATTTCTTCCAATGAGTCTATGAACATAATACAGCTTAGCCGTCATATTCTGAATCCCCTGAGATCTTTCCTATGATTTTGTAGTTTATTCAATCGCTAAAATAAAACGAGGCTCATCAAGCATGTACCAGGCTGTTATATGTTGCTGGGAAACTGCATCTGACTTAAAGGACCACAAGTTGTAAATGCCTGGACTAGACAGATGTAGCTTTCATTGAGATCAATAGTCTAGTACAGAATTTTATTATTTATTTTCATTTATTTGTGAGATTTATATACCGCCTCACAGTGCAAGCACTCTCTAAGCGGTTTACACCAGTAAGCAATGTATATTTATATTGCCCCCAACAATCTGGGTCCTCATTTTACCTACCTCGGAAAGATGGAAGGCTGAGTCAACCTTGAGCTGGTGATATTTGAACCGCTGACCTGTGGATCACAGTCAGCTAAAGTGACCTGCAGTACTGCCTCTAACCGCTGCGCCACCTCGGCTATTTTAATTCATTTCCTATCCAGACAGAGTAAAGCAATGCCGGATGGGGAATTCTGATTGTTGAAGCCCACACATGTTCAAGTTGCCAAGGTTGCGTAACACGGACTTAGAACAATGTAGATTTAATGCTTGAGCAAGACTGTTTCTGCTATTTAGATGAGATTCGAAAAATGTTTTCTGAGGGCAAATCAGGAAAATTTTAGTATTAAATATGGAAGATAAGCAGGTAACAAAGGTTATTATTTTCTCCAAATTTTGGATGCATACTCAATGTTCATAGGGAAATGGCTGCAGTTGCTTCTGCATTTGGTTCTTATTGATCTAAGATGGGGACATTAATTATGGATTTCCCAGAGACACAGCATTAATGTATTAAAACGCAAATATCTTTTTATCTTTATGCTTGCCATACAGCTTGAAGAAGAGTTATATAAGCTCAGTTGCTTGCATTTTTGCACTGCTTTTTTATTTTAAATGGTCTTAATAAAAATATGTTTTATTACTCTGGCATGCTAATATGCATTTATGTTGTGCTAAAAAGTATGTTATTTTATTGTTTCCAAACATTATTATTAGTATTATTCATCTAAGTCTATGCCCAGTGTAGTATATGTCAGCCAGGATGAAATGATACTGGTTTGGCCCGGTTTGGGTGTACTGGTAGTGGCGGCTGCCGGTGGGTCAGAGAACCGGTAGCAGCGGCAGCGTGAGGCTCTGCCCACCAGCCCGTATATTGCCATTTTCTTGTTTTTAAACCTCTGCGCATGCGCAAAGCCTTCTGCACATGCGCAGAAGGTAAAAAAGCACATGTGATGGTGGCGCGCACGTCTGCAAAGCGTGCACTTCCAAACCGGTAGGGAATGTAAGTAGATTTCACCGCTGATGTCAGCCTTTTTTCACCTGGAGCCCTCCAGATATAGCATATACCAAATATACTACATATTATACTGTATACTACATATACTACATATACTACATACCAAAGGCATTGCCCTTGAACTATTAACAAAACAGTTCTGGAAAACTCCATATTAGGAATGCATCCATCGACAACTTTGAGTTTGAATCCCTTTTTTTTCCTCCGACCACTTGGGGGGCAAAAAACACCAAACAGACAGACCAAAAGAATAGTGACAAAGACTTAATTTCCCACTTCCAGTAACAATATTGTGAACAACCGCTATGTAGGACAAACAGGCAGAAGATTGGCAGAACGCATGCATGAACCACCAACTGGCAGTCAGAAGACATGATGAAAATTCTTTAATTTCACAACATATAGACAGATTTAACTGTAGTTTCAATTGGAAAATGTGACAATCCTAGACCAGGTCAAATCCAAAAATGCCAGGGGATTTCTAGAAGCCTGGCACTCTGACAAATCAGCCATCAATAGACATTAACAACATCTATAGATTACGCAAAAGAGACAACCAACCAGCCCAAAGGAGAACAAAAAGACCTCATTACTTCTCCATCAGTAATCAGCACCCAGATTTATTATTATTTATTTATTTATTTTGGAGTTCTTCTATGCCGCCCTACTCTTTGGATTGGAGCATAGATTAACTCCAAAGTTAACTGCAGACCAACAATCAAGTAAACAATACTCCAATCAAGAAACTGCCAAAGAGCCATCAGTAAACAGCCCATCCAAAAACTCCCTAAGACCTCCCCCACCCACACAGACAGGGAAGTCACCAGAATATAAACTGACAGCAAACAACATTCCTTACTAGCACTGATGATGTTACCTAGTTTGGGTAATGAAATCTCTGCAAGAAAACAAGCAAGCTCAGAGAGAACCAAGGACCCCTCATATCGTGAATAAAAAAACAATTTGTAGGTAACCTCAGCTGAGTGATAGGCATATGTTATACTACATTGTCTCTTTTACAAGGAGTCTTGACATTACTAACAACAGCTATTTTAAGTAATTACTGGGGAGATCAGACTTATTTTCTACTACTGTCTTTCTATCTGATTGAAATCCACACATTATTTCTAAGGTGGTGAAATCTATATTGGAGGCCATGCTTACTACCGTGTTTTCCTGAAAATAAGACCCTGTCTTATATTTTTTGAACCCCAAAATAAGCACTTGCCCTTAATTATTGGGAGGTCTTATTATTTTGGGGCGCGTGGAGCAAGACGCGGCTCCTCTTGCCGTCTTATCTGATTTCCAGCTCTGTCTCCCTAACCCTAATCAGAGGAAATGGTGGGTACAGACTGTGCATGCATTTAAATATTTTTGGGGAGGGCTTATTTTCGGAGAAGGGCTTATTTTGGGGAGGGCTTATTTTCAGTGGATGCCTTATTTTTGGGAAAACACGGTGGGAGATTATGGAATTATAGGTGATGAAAAGATTGAAGTGTAGATATAAATCCAATTCTTCTGCAGTATTTTATATTTTAAATTGGACAATAGCTTTATGTACATCACTGTTACTGTTTGTTGCATTTGAAAATTTTTAAGATTGTTTCCCTCCCACCAAACATCCTACCCAGCTTAAACAAACCATGAACTTAAAGACAATTTTCTTTCATAAGTTCAGTCTAATAAAAGTCTTCAGGAGCCAATCCACTATATTTACATTTTGTCTGAATCTTAGTTGATAGATGATGGGAATCATCATCATCAGTATCTGTTTTTGTCCTTAAAGAAATCATAAAGACCTGTATACCAACAAAAAAAATCTGCATATTCTCTTTAGTGCCTCTGTAGCTTTCTGCTTAAGTTCTACTTTATCAATCTTCTCATCAAGTTCAAGTGAAGCACTTTGTAAAGGCTTGCCTCTCCTCTCCTCTAAAAAAATGAGAACTCTTGAAACAATTGGCATTTCAAAAGGAAACTCTTATTGAGGGAAAGTGATAGCAAGACAAAGAAAACAGGATCTGAGGAGTCCCGTGCAATACCGTTAGGTTAAAACAGACAGAAACACCTCCCCTCAGTCCTGTGTAGCTTGAGCCAATCCACAGGTGTGAAGTTGTTTTGAGAATCACAGGCTGACAAAGAGATAAGAAGCTGTTCTCAGGCGACGCTTGCCAGAATCTTCAGCGCTTGAGACAAAATTTATTCCCTCCCCCCTTACATTCCCAAGAAGGTAAATCAAAGAACAGGAGAGATAGGCACAGGAAAAAGGTTATAAAATGAGGAATGCATCTGTCTACCTCCACACTGGAATAAGAGAGTCCTGATAGGAATCTATGGGACCTGACAAACTTCTTATTAAGAGAAGCTTTCAGAGAAAGCCAAAAAATGCTGTAAAAATGGCTGCATTTTGAACTGTTGATTTTACCATTTACTGTTTACTAATTTTATTTATTTATTTATTTATTTATTTATTTATTTATTTATTTATTTATTTATTCATTCATTCATTCATTCATTCATTCATTCATTCATTCATTCATTCATTCATTTATTTATTTATTTATTTATTTATTTATTTATTTATTTATTTATTTATTTATTTATTTATTTATTTATTTATTTAACATCTATGTCACCTAAATTGCCAAGGTGAGTCTAGCAACTTACAGTCATTAAATGAATATACGCATAAGATATTAAGATAATAAATAAAGATTATAATTTTTTATTCCTTTTCTTCACCTAAGTGGTTCGAACTAGTAGTGTTTAAGACAAAGCTTTAGCTCTGTCTGGCATGGACCTCCTAATCACCAGCATCAGTAGATTGCTTTGTAAGCTGCCAACTTTTTTCTTTCAAAGTTTTTAAGTGTTTGTTCAGTAACAGCAAGGTAAGCAGAAAACTGGTTCAGTTTTTTCCAATCATGGAGATGCAAGGGCAAGCTATATCTTTTAATCTCAGGCTGACACAAAGAAATAAATATTATACCTGTGCTTCCAAAAAAGAAAGAAAGAAAGAAAGGAATTGGAGATCTACTGAAAGAAGATAGCTGCCATTTATCCTTCTACCTTAGCAGTAGGTTTTGATATAATTGTGAAAGATATTACACACAACTGTTTCAATACATACCCATCAGCGGTGGGTGCTACTGGTATGGTGCAGTTCTATGAACTGGTAACGGCAGCGGCAGCGGGAGGCTCCGCCCACCCACCACGGAGGCTTCTGCGCATGCGCAGAAGCGTCATGCATGCGCAGAAGCGTCACGCGCATGAGTGCTAACTGGTAGCGATGGGATTTAAAACCCATCACTGATACCCATGTATACAAATTTACAGAACCTCTGTCAGCAGGGTATTCAAGGACATCAGTACAGTTTTTCAAATGCAAGAGATAACAAGCCTGCCTCTTAGTTCCCAAAGCTTTGCAATCTAAGCTGTTTATTTATTTATTATTTGATCTATATAGCTGCCCATCACTAATATTTGGCAAGTTGATTTCATGTGGAACATCAAATTCTGCCAGATTAATCTTACTTCCTTTGTCTCATTGTGAAACTTCCTTGGTAGATTGTGAAAATGCTGAAGATGTAATAATGTCTCTTGATTTCACATTATATTCTAATTAACAGTCTTGTTAAGTGTATGGATGGCATGGCAAGTATCAATTGGATTAACTCGGTTCATTCCTGGCCAGAAGCTCTTCAATGCTTTTATTTAGTATTTGGTGAGCTGAGCAGAGAAATGTTTATTGAAATTTGCATAAGATATGCAGCAAGGTCCAACACCAAATCCTTGGAGGTCAAAAATAACATTAAAACTGATCTTTATGATAATGATATTGAGGGACTGGAAGAGTACTGGAAATCAAAGATTGGATTCAAGAGATGTATAATTTATAAATTTTTGAAAAGGTAATTTTTTTCTGCCAATCAAAAAACAAAGTTTCTTTTGGCATAGTTTTCATGTTATTTTGGCATAGTTTTCATAATATTTTGGCATAGTTTTCATAATATTTTGGCATAGTTTTCATAATATTTTGGCACAGTTTTCATAATATTTGATAAGAACGGAGTATTTTTATGAATAATTCGATATTAATCACAGAAGAAAGGTCTTTGATTTCAATTGTATTTTAACCTTTAAAATCCCCTGAATTAGTCTATGAATTTGTATCCTCCCCCCTTTTTTTGCTTTTTTTAACATGTCCCAAGCATGATAAGAGAAATATTGCTTAGCATTCCCGCCATAGAGTTTTAATCTTTCTTAAGAAAATTACTCTCTATGCTGGTAGTTCTCTCTTTTCTGTTCTTCAGGACACCCTAAATTCATAAAACATTTTCTATGGCATTCCAGAGAATCACCTAACTCTAACCAATTTTCTATAGTTTTTCTCAAGAATACATGTTACACTAATGGGTTGAATTACTTGTCAAAATGGAATCTGTACATATTAAAGCTAAAGAATGATTAGGGGACTGGAGGCTAAAACATATGAAGAACGGTTGCAGGAACTGGGTATGTCTAGTTTAATGAAAAGAAAGACTAGGGGAGACATGATAGCAGTGTTCCAATATCTCAGGGGTTGCCACAAAGAAGAAGTTGTGAATGCTCCAACACTGGAAGTTTTTAAGAAGATGTTGGATAACCATTTGTCTGAAGTAGTGTAGGGTTTCCTGCCTAGGCAGGGTGTTGGACTAGAAGACCTCCAAGGTCCCTTCCAACTCTGTTGTTGTTGTTATTATTATTAATAACAGAATAACAGTTCAAAGGGACCTTGGAAGTCTTCTAGTCCAACCCCCTATACCAGGGGTCCCGAACCTCTGGTCCATGGACCAGCATCGGGTCGCACCATGCCAAAAACCAGGCCACAGAAACAAGCAAAGTCCCATCTGCAGGATGCGGACAGCACACAAAACCATGCCCTCTCTGGTTCGCAGAAAAACCTCTCACCATGGAACCAGTCCCTGGTGCCCAAAAGATTGAGGGCCACTGCCCTATACCATTTCAGATTTTAAAAAACCCCACTCCTTTAATCTTTTTGTTTTTTCAGGAACTTGTCAAATAGACTAATGCCATAGGTAATGGCATCTGATCAATAGCTAATTTGTTAGCATGCCGAGTATCATTAGTGGTCTAATTCTATCATATGGGCAGAGAATAGACCAAGCAGAAAGAACTGGTTTTCCCATGAAACAAGCTGAACTTGTTAAAAATGAAATCTGAAACATCACCACCTTCAATGCTGTTGGCTTCCCATCAGCCACAGATTATAAGCAAGGGTGTTAAAAGTAGTTACAAATCAACATACTTCAGTATCTCTTAACTATCATCCATGCGGTGCATTTTCCGTGTTTTAAAATACTATGAGTCAACCCATTTCTCTTTGATTATCTAGTAGGATACCTGGACTTAATGAGGTTTGTACTGCTTTTTGATATACTGGAAACACATTTATGTCTTCCTCACCTATTCGAAATCTATCTCTGTATTCAGTGTTAAGTTTATCAGTGCCAAAGTAGTCAGCTTGCACAGATAACATATCAAAAATTCTATGAATATTACCCTTTTAACAATCTGATATTAATTCTATATTTACTGCATCTATAGAATCATATAGAATCATCTAGAGCTAGTACCTATGCTTTAATGCAAAATTGTTGTTGTTGCATATGTTCATTCACTACTATCAGGTGGATTTGTAATTGGCTAACAAACCATACTCAATGTGTAGTCCTTTATGGACATACACATGGAAGGAAGGAAGGAAGGAAGGAAGGGCATACCTCAATATTTAGGTCCAGTGCTCTTCAATATCTTCATAAATTATTTGGATCAAGGAATAGAAGGGGAAGTTCCCTAGGCTTATGGTGCTGGGGGACTTCAACTTGCCTTCTGCTGGCGAAACCTCTGGGATAGCTCAGGAGTTCATGGATTCCATGACAACCATGGACCTGACCCAAGTAATCCAGGGTCCGACTCATGAGGGCGGTCACACGCTCGACCTAGTGTTTCTCTCGGGGCAGTGGAGAGATGATCTGAAGATAAGGGACATAGTCATCACCCCTCTGTCATGGTCAGATCATTTCCTACTGAGGTTGGATTTCGCTGCCCCACTCCTCCCCCGCAGGGAGGCGGGACCGACTAGGTGGTTCCGCCCCAGGCGCCTGATGGAGCCAGACGGATTCCAGAGGGAACTTGGGGAGATACCTGAAACCCTGGTACACAGTTCGGCTGACTCCCTGGTGACTGCTTGGAACATCGCAGCATCAGGGGCGTTAGACCGAATTGCGCCTAAGCGACCTCTCCGTGGCAGTGGATCCCGGAAAGCTCCCTGGTTCACCGAGGAGCTCCGGGAGATGAAACGCCAGAAGAGACGTCTGGAGCGCCGCTGGAGGTCTAGCAAGACCGAATCCGATCGAACACTATTAAGAATTTACATCAGATCTTATTTAGTGGCGATAAGGGCGGCAAAACGATCCCATTTTTCCGCTCTTATTGCGTCCGCAGATTCTCGCCCAGCCGCCTTGTTTAGGGTGACTCGCTCCCTCCTTGCTAAAGGGGGGAGCGAGGAACACTTGCAAGGTAGAGCTGAGGAATTTGCAGAGTTTCTGTTGGATAAAGTCGCTCGGATCCGGTCGAACCTGGACTCTGGCTGGGCAGAGTCCATGGAGTTGACTTGGGCAAGTCTTAGTCCACCGTTGTGGGAGGGGTTTGGGCCTGTTTCTCCTGATGATGTGGACAGAGCCGTGGGGGCGATGGGGGCCTCCACCTGTTTATTGGACCCGTGCCCCTCCTGGTTGGTCTCGGCCAGCATGGAGGTGACACGCGGCTGGATCCGGGCGGTGGTCATCGCTTCTTTGGGGGAGGGATCCGTACCGCAGTCGTTAAAAACTGCGGTGGTGAGACCCCTCCTGAAGAAGCCTTCCCTGGATCGAGCTGATTTGAAGAACTATCGTCCGGTCTCCAACTTACCTTTTTTAGGGAAAGTTGTGGAGAAGGTGGTGGCTACTCAACTTCTGCGACTTCTGGATGAAACAGAGCATCTAGATGCCTATCAGTCGGGTTTCAGGCGCGGGTACAGTGCAGAAACTGCCTTGGTCGCTCTGATAGATGATCTCTGGCGGGCCCGGGATGGGGGAAACTCCTCTATCCTGGTGCTACTTGACCTCTCAGCGGCTTTCGATACCATCGACCATGGTATCCTTCTGCATCGTCTTGGTGAGTTGGGAGTGGGAGGCACCGTTTTACGGTGGTTCTCCTCTTATCTCGCCGATAGGATGCAGTCGGTGTTAACAGGAGGGCAGAGATCCTCCCCTAGGCCCCTGTTATGCGGGGTGCCTCAGGGGTCGGTTCTCTCGCCCATCCTATTTAACATTTACATGAAACCTCTGGGTGAGATCATCCGCAGACATGGGGTGCGTTACCACCAGTACGCTGATGACACCCAGCTGTACATCACCACCCCGTCTGACTTCAGTGTGGCAGTTGATGTAATGTGCCGGTGCCTGGACGACGTTAGGATCTGGATGGGGAGGAACAGACTCAGACTCAACCCCGACAAGACTGAGTGGCTTTGGGTATTGCCTCCTAAGGACTACGACAACTGTCCCTCCTTGGTTTTAGAGGGAACGAAACTGATTCCCTCGGACCAGGTCCGCAACTTGGGGGTCCTCCTAGATCCACAGCTAAAATTGGAGCATCATCTTACTGCTGTGGCTAGGGTGGCCTTTGCACAGGTTCGCCTTGTGCACCAGTTGCGGCCATACTTGGAGAAGGAGGCTCTACTCACGGTCACTCACGCCCTTGTCACCTCCCGTTTGGACTACTGCAATGCGCTCTACATGGGGCTACCCTTGAAGAGTATCCGGAGACTCCATCTGGTACAAAATGCGGCTGCGCGTGCTGTGGTGGGTGTACCAAGGTACACCCACGTGACACCTTTACTCCGCCAGCTGCATTGGTTACCCATTTGTCTCCGGGTCCAATTCAAGGTGTTGATCACCATCTTTAAAGCCCTTCATGGCTTAGGGCCGGGTTATCTCCGGGACCGCATTCTGCCTCATACTTCCCTTCGACCGGTTAGGGCCCACAGAGTTGGCCTCCTCCAGGTCCCATCGGCTAAGCAATGCCGGCTGGCGGGTCCTAGGGGGAGGGCCTTCTCTGTGGCAGGCCCCGCGCTCTGGAACCAACTTCCTCCAGAGACCCGAACCATCCCCACCCTGCTGGCCTTCCGAAAAGCCGTTAAGACGTGGCTTTTCCTGCAGGCAGGGGGCAGAGCTTAACTCCAGCTGAACTCTCCCCCGGGTATGCTTGGTTGTTGCATGGTTGTTTTTATATTGCATTTTTAATTTTTATATTATGTTTTTAAATTTTGTTTATTGGTTTCTTGTATTTTCCTATGCTGTACGCCGCCCTGAGTCCTTCGGGAGTTGGGCGGCATATAAGAAAGCCGAATAAATAAATAAATAAATAAGTCTTCAAATTTGCAGATGACACTAAGCTGACAGAAATAGCCAACACCCGAGAAGATAGGTTCAAGATCCAAATGAAATTCAGTGTAGAGAAAAATAAGATTTTACAGGCAAGAAATATCAAATATACAGGTACAGATGAGATGAAACCTGTCTCAATAGCAATAACTGTGAGAGGTATCTTGGAGTCCTATGGAACAATCACTTAAATATCAGCCAGCAGCAAAAAAAGTCAATAGAATCCTAAACTGCATTAATAGAGGGATAGAGTCAAGATCACATGAAGTGCTAGTACCACTTTACAAAGCTTTAGCAAGATCACATTTGGAATACTGCATCCAGTTTTGGTCACTGCAATATGAAAAATATGTTGAAATACTGGAAAGGGTGCAGAGAAAAGTAAGAAGGATGATTAGAGGACTGGAGGTTAAAATCTATGAAGAATGATTGCAGAAATTGGATTTGTCTAGTCTGGTGAAAAACAGGAGTAGAGGAAACATGATAGCAGTGTTCCAATATTTGAAGGGCCACTACAAAGATGAAGGAGTCAATCTGTTTTACAAATCATCAGAAGGCAAGACAAGAAACAATGGATGGAAACTAATCAAGGAGAAAAGCAAGTTAGAATTAAGGAGAAATTTTCTAATAGTGAGAACAATTAACCAATTGCTTTTAAGATGAGACAAGACAGCCATTTGTGATCATATTATAAGCAACTGTGTTCTTTGCTGATGATGTTAAACTATTTAACACCACCGACAATGCTACTACCCTTCAAAAAGACCTTGATCATGTAGCAAAATGGTCAAACAACTGGCAACTTCAAATCTCAACCAACAAATGCTCTGACCTACACATTGGCAAAAAGAATCAGAATACAAAATACAAACTTGGAGGAAATGAACTTGTAGATGACCCTCACTCTGTCAAAGACCTTGGAATACTTATATCCAACGACCTAAGTGCTAGAGCCCACTGTAACAACATAATCAAAAAGGCTCTGGGAGTTGTTAATCTAATCTTGCGTAGCTTCTTCTCTGGCAATATTACACTGCTAACCAGAGCATACAAAACATTTGTTAGACCAATTCTGGAATACAGATCACCTGTCTGGAACCTGCACTGCATATCAGACATTAATGCAATCGAGAGAGTCCAGAAATATTTCACTAGAAGAGTCCTCCACTCCTCTGCTCGCAATAAAATACCTTATTCCACCAGACTTGAAATATTGGGCTTAGACAATTTACAACTACTTCGCCTCCGATCTGATCTAATGTAGTTCATAAAATCATATACCAAAATGTCCTTCCTGTCAATGATTACTTCAGCTTCAACCACAGCAATACACGAGCACATAATAGATTCAAACTTAATGTAAACCACTCCAAACTCGACTGCAGAAAATGCGACTTCAGCAACAGAGTGATCAATGCCTGGAATGCACTACCTGACTCTGTGGTTTCTTCCCCAAACCCCCCAAACTTTAACCTTAGACTGTCTACAGTCGACCTCTCCCCATTTCTAAGAGGTCTGTAAGGGGCGTGCATAAGCGCACCACTGTGCCTACCATTCTATTGTCTTCATTTAGCTGTACTTTTTTTTACTTATGTTATGTTTATACAAACAACTAGTATCCTATACATGTTTGACTAAATAAATAAATAAATAAATAAATAAATAAATAAATAAATAAATAAATAAATAAATAAATAAATAAATAAATAAATAAATAAATAAATAAATAAATAAAATATATCAAATGGTTTAGGGTCTCCTGCTGAAGCAGGGGTTTGGACTAGAAGACTTCCAAGATCCTTCCAACTGTGTTATTCCATATTCCATATTCATTCTTCCTATTCTCCGAGATGAATCTTGGAGGGATTTTATATTGTTTCATTAAAGAAGCTTTTCAATTAGTCAATGGATGCATTTGGAAAATGTACTGAATTTCTAGTACTTCATTAGGCTTGGCAGTTAGCACTATTATCTCAATATTGCTTGTTTCAGCAACCCTTGGCTTTCTTCACTTTCACAGTGCAACTCTTAACATTTTCCCAAGAACACTAATTTTGTCTGAAGAATAATTAAGTTGGGTGATAGTTAATTCCTTTCCAGTGTTCCAATTGCAGTGTTCCAATATCTCAGCGATTGCCACAAAGAAGAGGAAGTCAAACTATTCTCCAAAGCACCTGAGGGTAGAACAAGAAGCAATGGGTGAAAACTACCGTATTTTTGGACACACCTTTTTACCCCCAAAAAGAGGGTGAAAACTTGGGTGCGTCTTATACACCGAATGCAGCCCCACCCACCCACCCACCCCCACCCACCCTTTGGCCTCTGTCTTCCAGCAATTTACCTGTTTGCAGCAAAGAGGGAAGAGCCTGTAAAGCCAAGCAAGTCACTAGCAGATTCCCGACCTACAGCTGATTTGCCATGTGGGAAAATGAAAGTGAAACTAGCTGCAAAGAGGCAAATAGCTGGGAGAGACATGCAGATTTTTATTTTCTGCTGAACTGGATGGAAGGGGGTAAGTGAATAACTATAAATGTCTGTAGAATGTTCAAATTATTAGACTTATTTTTTAAAGACTACTTTATTATTGTTCTAGAGCCAGGGGTCTCCAACCTTGGCAATGTTAGGACTTGTGGACTTCAACTCCCAGAATTCCACAGCCAGCTTTGTTAGCTTTGCTGGCTGTGGAATTCTGGGAGTTGAAGTCCACAAGTCTTAAAGTTGCCAAGGTTGGAGATCCCTGTAAATCTAGACAACTTAACAAAATAAAGAAGGTTTTTAAAATAAATGCTTGCTCTGAAGAGGCCCAGTGCTATTGTATCTTCTTTTAAATAATAGAGAATAATGTATACTTCCAGAAATTTTAATTAATTTTAACAGCTCTGTACAAGTATAGTCTGAAATGTAACAGTATTCTGTTTAGCATTAAAGTTAAATCCTGACTTACCTTGGAGTAGATCTATTTAAATAATTGGGAGGAGTTAGTGTGACTACATTTAAGAAAACTTTGTACATTTGTACTAATGTACATTTCTCCAATTCTTTGCTATTTCTATGGGTCAGGCACACATGCACAGAAATACACAGCAAACAGTGTATATCATCTGTGCTGTTTGCTGTTTGGCAAATTGCTTGGAGGCAGAGGCCTTTTTTCCTTGTTTTCCTCCCCCAAAACTAAGGTGCGTCTTATACTCCAGTGTGTCTTATATTCTGAAAAATACGGTAATTAAGGAGAGAAGCAACTTAGAACTAAGGAGAAATTTCCTGACAGTTAGAACAATTAATCCATGGAACAGCTTGCCTCCAGAAGTTGTGAATGCTCCACCACTGGAAGTTTTTAAGAAGATGTTGGATAAGAAAGCCAAACAAGGACTAATGGATGGAAGCTGACCAAGGAGAGATTCAACCTGGAAGTGAGGAGAAACTTTCTGACGGTGAGAGCAATCAACCAGTGGAACAGCTTGCCAGCGGAGGTTGTGAGAGCCCCAACACTTGCGACCTTCAAGGGGAGACTGGACTGCCATCTGTCTCAAATGGTGTAGGAACTCCTGCTTGAGCAGGGGGTTGGACTGGATGACCTACAAGGTCCCTTCCAACTCTAATAATAAATCTAAATCTAAACCATTTGTCTGAAGTGGTGTAGAGTTCCCTGCCTAAGCAGGGGGTTGGACTAGAAGACCTCCAAGGTCCCTTCCAACTCTGTTATTCTATTATATTCCTTCTTGAGGGACAGAAAGGTACTGCTGGCTCTTAAGGAGAGCTTGTGCATTTCCTTCAGAAGAGACTGTCACTTGACCGTCTGAGTCTGTCACTTGACAGTCTGAACAATTTTTATCCAGTTTTAAACCTTCCCTTTTTACAGAAATTTGTGGAGAAGGGGGTTGCATTGCAGCTTCAAAGGACTCTGCATGAAACAGATTGCCTGGACCTCCTTCAGATTCAGCTATGAGCTATGCAACCTTTTTTTCCTTTGTCTCAGAAAAAGAAGAACATTCAACTGCCTTTTATCTTCTGGTTGGTGGCCCTAGCTCCCAAGGTATTCACACATATCATTGCATAGAATTAAGTTTTATTGGGCACCTGATGTGTTTTGATAGCTAGTTATATTCCCGTTCTATTTAACAAAAGCAGGCCATGAATATTGTCAAAGTAATTAAACAATAATATTTTCATATGGTTAATTTGAATATAATTTAAAGGTTGAGGTTCGTTTTTGGAAAGAGGATTTGCAGATTTAAATCACTTCAGTCAAGCAATATTAATGAAAACTTCCCCTCCCACCGTATTACACAGCATTGTTCTCTTAAATCAAAACTTGTATTAAATTAAGGTAAAATGTTGAGTTTCTTTTTACAGCCTTGATTTTCAATCTGGAATTGTAGATGTCAAAACATTGTGTTAAGTGTCGGTTGTGCTAAGAAGAAGATATTTTCATTTATCAGTTAAGAGGTGGGAGCATGTAAACAAGAGCTTTGAGAATAAGGAATTTAACAGCAATTTAACCTATGAGAAGCAAGATGCAATTCACTTTTTTATTTGATTTTATTTTTATCTAAGAAGTAAATATCATAAATACTTTTTATTTATAGATTCATGACAAAAGGATATTACAGAAAATGACACAATTATAAAATGATATTTGTTTTTTTGAAGAACCAGATTACAATGATGAATAGCACTTAGACTTATATACCGCTTCATAGTGCTTTACAGCCCTCTCTAAGCGGTTTACAGAGTTTAGTATATTGCCCCCAACAATCTGGGTCCTCATTTTACCGACCTCAGAAGGATGGAAGGCTGAGTCAACCTTGAGCCGGTGATATTTGAACAGCTGAACTGCTGAACTAGCAGTAGCCTGCAGTGTTGCTTTTAACCACTGCGCCATCTTGGCTAATGAAAACATAAAACTAATGAAAACATTAGTTTTATCTGTAATTGATTTTTTTTGTCATTACTTTGCATTTTATTTCACATTTTACATGCTCCTTTTCAGATGTTTTATTATCATTACTATTTACATTACAATGCGTGAAATGAGTTTACTTTTATATCAAGAAAGTTTACCATTACATTTTATACTGGATGTTTTATTTCATTTTCCCCCTATTGCTGCCAATATTGTAAGTATTTTAATTGCAAGATATTTTACAAGAGAAATTGGTCTATACAGTGTATCCCCCTTATACTTTGGCATCTATAGAACTATACTGTTCAGATGATGTATTGGTAGCTGGTAGCAATTCAGAGGTTTTGCTACCAGATAAATAAGATGGATATGGCTCCATCTTATCCCTTGAATGAAGAACTTTCAGGAATGAAAATAGCATAGCACTTAGACTTATATACCGCTTCATGGTGCTTTATGGCCCTTTCTAAGTGGTTTACAGAGTCAGCATATTGCCCCCAACAATCTGGGTCCTCATTTTACCGACCTCTGAAGGATGGAAGGATGAGTCAACCTTGAACCAGTCAGAATCAAACTGAAGCATAGTTTACATTCTCATCTTTCTATAGGCTTCTTCTATTTTTTTTTTTCTGTAAATACAAATATCTTCTTCCTCAGAGGCCAGCGGAGCTCGCAGCAGATTCGGACAGTGAAGAGATTGGGAAGGAACATAGGCCAGTCCTGGAGTCTGGGGAAGGCTCTGATGAGTGCTCTGCATCGGAGGCAGAGATGGGGCCAGGGCAGTCTGACAGTTATCAGTTGCCTTTGGAGTCAGACATCAGTGAGGCAGACGAACAGCTGGGGCCTGTTCCCAGTGTGCGCATGCGCAGAGTTGCCAGACGAAGGGAACAGCTGAGGAACAAGGGTTGACTTGGGAGTAAGGCCACAGGTGGACGATGAATGGCTCCTCCTTTTATTCCATATAGGGAATAAAAGAGGAGCGAAAGGGGAGGGAAATTTGCAGACAATTAGTTCACTTAATTGGTTCGTGACTCTCAGAGACTCCTTGCCAAGTTTTGAAGATATCGGCCTGGCAGCTCTCCAAGCCAGATAAGGTCTGTGATTGTAAATTTACCCTTGAAAGACTTTGCTGGATGTGAATGAGAAGAATTCACAGTAGCTTAATAAAAAGGGATTTTTGTCGGGACAAGGAGTCTGCTTCGTGGTTAGGGAACACCTAGGTCAGAA
Organism: Diadophis punctatus similis; assembly: GCA_023053685.1. Lineage (NCBI taxonomy): Eukaryota > Metazoa > Chordata > Lepidosauria > Squamata > Dipsadidae > Diadophis > Diadophis punctatus. Next base: position 12,993,571 of record JALIGW010000006.1, on the reverse strand, counting down.
CACCCAGGACTTCCTGGACTGGTTCTTCATGATGCCATTTGAGGAAGGATTTTTTTACCTAAAGAGCCTGGAACCTTTCCAATATAAAAAAACTGGAAGAACTTATTCTGTCATCTTATCTGATCTGTCATTAATACATTAATAAAAAATACAATGGACAGGAAAATGCACCAAAAGATAGTAAGGAGCCGAGGTGGCGCAGCGGTTAGAGGCAGTACTGCAAGTCACTTTAGCTGACTGTGATCCGCAGGTCAGCGGTTCAAATCTCACCGGCTCAAGGTTGACTCAGCCTTCCATCCTTCCGAGGTAGGTAAAATGAGGACCCAGATTGTTGGGGGCAATGTAAAATATACATTGCTTACTGGTGTAAACCGCTTAGAGAGTGCTTGCACTGTGAGGCGGTATATAAATCTCACAAAATAAAATAAAATAAATAATAAAATAAGATCGGGAAATAAATGGGGCATGTTACCATGGTCTTCTCATCTGTGATTGATGCCATTTCACTCTAAAAGAAATCTATGGCAGATTTCTCTTATATTCCCATATTGATGTATGGATAAAGTGACCAGATTTTTTTTTTTTAAGCGGGACACCGAAGGGGGCGGGGCCGCCTGGACGCCGGGTTTTGCCCTCTGCGCATGCGCAGAACGCTGCGCATGCGCAGAGGGCAAAAGACCGCTAATGTCATTTCACAAGAGCCGTTCGCGTGCAGGGCAGTTTATAAATAGCGGCCGCCAGGTAGGGAGCCGGCCGGGGTTGCGCAGGGCTGGGGGAGGCTCGCTAGCCCGGCAGCTCTGGCCGCAGGAAAGAGCGGGGGGGGTGCCGTACTGGGAAGGGCCAGCAGTCGCCGCCGCCTGAGGGGGCCACCCCCCCCCCCCGCCCGCCCGCCCGCTTCGCTGCAGGGGACGCTGCACCGGATCGCGAGTCGCGCCGGCTCTCCCGCGGCCACGATGCCCGCCGACCTGATGGAGAAGAGCTCCTCCTCGCCCGCGGCGGCCATCCCGGCCAGCGCCGGAGGAGTCAACACAGGACACCCGCCCGCCGCCGGCCCGAGCTGAGAGGCCTGCTGCTGCTGCTGCTGCGGCTGGGCCCCCAGTCCCGGCAGCGGGAAGGCTGCGGCGGCGACCCCAGCCTGCTGAGCCAGCGCCGGCCCGAGCCGAGGGCCATGGATGCGACCCCTTTGCTCGGGCCGCCCCGCCCACCGCGACGCCGGCCTTTTCGAGAGGGCGGAGCTGCATCAGGCGCCTCTCCACCTTCCAGGGGCGGCCCGAGCGAACGAGTCGCATCCATGACCCTCGGGCCGGCGCTGGCTCAGCAGGCTGGGGCCGCCGCCGCAGCCTTCCCGCCGCCGGGACTGGGGGCCCAGCCGCAGCAGCAGCAGCAGCAGGCCTCTCAGCTGTGGGCGGCGGGCGGGCGTCCTGCGTTGACTCCTCCGGCGCTGGCCGGGATGGCCGCCGCGGGCGAGGAGGAGCTCTTCTCCATCAGGTCGGCGGGCATCGTGGCCGCGGGAGAGCCGGCGCGACTCGGGATCCGGTGCAGCGTCCCCTGCAGCGAAGCGGGCGGGCGGGCGGGCGGGCAGGGGGGGTGGCCCCCTCAGGCGGCGACGACTGCTGGCCCTTCCCAGTACGGCACCCCCCCCGCTCTTTCCTGCGGCCGGAGCTGCCGGGCTAGCGAGCCTCCCCCAGCCCTGTGCAACCCCGGCCGGCTCCCTACCTGGCGGCCGCTATTTATAAACTGCCCTGCACGCGAACGGCTCTTGTGAAACTTGCCAAACTTGTGAAGAGCCCTTGCAAAGCCGTGCCCGCCGAAAATTGTATTTGTCTTTCGCCCCCCATGAGCCGCGGCCGGCCGTCCCTGCAGGGGAGAGCCCGCCCCCCAGCCCTCCCTCGCCCCTTTCAAAAAATCGGGACTTTTTAAGAGGGCGGGCGGGACGCGGGACAAACCATTAAAAAGCGGGTCTGTCCCGCCAAAATCGGGACGTCTGGTCACCTTATGTATGGACTAAGAGTTTATTATTACGATAAGTGCCAGCATAGGCATAGCTATGTACATAATATATAACTTACTCTTTAGGTTGTATCATGAGACATAATTTGTTACAATGAATGTAGAATTTCTTATACTGTTTCTTTATTTGGTGATATAAATTGTTGAAGCACTACCAAACCATTTTAGACAGATTTATTTTTTCTTACTTCTTTTATTAATAGGCTTTTTATTCAAATGCTAGTGAAAAGGAATTCTACATTTTTCCTGTTAGAATACTTACTTTCTCTCTCTTTTCTTTCTCTCTTTTTCTCTCATTCTCAATCTCTCCTATTCTGAAAAGAATTAAATTTAAAAAAATAGATTTACTTAGCTGTGCTTCATTGAAATGAATTAAATTAATCACCTCCCAAAGACTTAATAGTATCTTTAAACAACCCAGAATTTACAGGAATGAATAATTGCAGCAAATCAAAACTGTATTCCAAGCACTGACAGTTTCTAGACATGATGCATGAGTGCCAAGTGAGAAAACTGCCACCTGCTTTCTGTTGTTCAAAATACATTCCTTAGTAAATAAATCATGGCGAACATTAGTTTTTAGAAAGCATTGCAAGATTATTTGGATGTATGATCACCTTAATTTAGAAATCAATAAAATCCATTAAAATCAGTTCTCATAAGTCAGTAAATGGAAAGAATCATTAATAGGGGATTTCTTATTTTTATTACAATAATGGCTTTCAAAGGAAAGATAGTAAAGAGGATATATCACTGGATAATATTAAACATTTATAGTCTGAATAGGATTATCAAAGCATAGAATTTGTGCCATTAATTCTAGCATGGAGAAATAAGATTGAGGGTGAAAGTGAAAGTGAAGGACTAAATCAGCTTGGGAAGATAACAAGAGAATATATTTATTTCATAACCATGCATGAGAACTAAATAAATGAATAACATCATGCCCGGGAAAGTTTTATTTATTTTATTTTATTTATTAAATTTATATGCCGCCCATCTCACTATCAAGCAATCCTTCTCAATCCTTTTGTTTGTAGGAAACAAAATTATCTTTTAAATATAACCATGTTTCCCTGAAAATAAGACCCTGTCTTATATTTTTTTGAACTTCGAAATAAGCGCTTGGCCTTATTTTGGGGGAGGTTTTATTAATTTGGGGCACGTGGAGCAAGACGGGGCTCCTCTTGCCGTCTTACCTGATTTCCAGCTTTGTCTCCCTCACCTTAACCAGAGGAAATGGTATTTTTGGGGGGAGGGCGTATTTTCGGGGAAGGGCTTATTTTCGGGGAAGGGTTTATTTTTGGGGGAGGGCTTATTTTCAGGGAAGGGTTTATTTTCGGGGGAGGGCTTATTTTCAGGGAAGGGTTTATTTTTGAGGGAGGGCTTATTTTCAGGGAAACATGGAAGATGGAGAGAAAGTATACGCAACCCCCAAGGTTTTTATTTCTGTCTTTCCCCCAAATTTTTGTTCGGATTTTCATAAGAAAGAACCTTTGTGGATTGTACAGCTCACAGAGTTCCTATCAAAATGCCCAGGCATTGACTATCTATTAAAAACTCTTCCTGATATATTTCAGCTCACTATGGCTGTTAAATTAAAATATTCTACACAGTTAGTAGAAATAGATGACATACTTTGTTTCACTAATTCTTGTTTTTCTGACTGTGAGTTAATTTTAACCCATTTCTGCACTGGTTTGCAGAGTCAGCAATATAAAATCATTATGAACATTTGTATGAACTTTCATATGCCTTTTCCATGTGATTTTCCCACAAGTGGAGTGCATTTTTGTATACTATACTGTGCTTTTTTAAAAGTTGAAATCCATGCCACCCCATTTGAAAGATTTGAAAGATTTCAGCAAATAATTTCTGGTTTGCATATAGCCATAGAAAGTAAAAACTGAAAATTCATACAGTACTTTGAAAACTTTCTGTCTTGCTTTAAAAAAAAAGTTTCATTAAGGTTTGTTATAGCATAAAGTACCGTATTTTTCGGAGTATAAGCCGCACCTTTTTACCCCTAAAAGAGGGTGAAAACTTGGCTGCATCTTATACACCGAATGTAGCCCCACCCACCCAGCCACCCCCACCCTTTGGCCTCTGTCTTCCAGCAATTTACCTGTTTGCAGCAGAGAGGGAACAGCCTGTAAAGCCAAGCAAGTCACTAGCAGCTTTCCGATGTACAGCTGATTTGCCACTGAGAAAATGAAAGTGAAACTAATTGCAAAAAGGCAGATAGCTGGAAGAGACACGCAGATTTTTATTTTCTGCTGAACTGGATGGAAGGGGGTAAGTGAATAACTATAAATGTCTGTAGAATGTTCAAATTATTTGACTTATTTTTTAAAGACTACTTTATTATTGTTCTAGAGCCAGGGGTCTCCAACTTTGGCAATTTAAAGACTTGTGGACTTCAACTCCCAGAATTCCACAGCCAGCTTTGTTAGCTTTGCTGGCTGTGGAATTCTGGGAGTTGAAGTCCACAAGTCTTAAAGTTGCCAAGGTTGGAGACCCCTGTAAATCTAGACAACTTAACAAAATAAAAAAGCTTTTTAAAATAAATGCTTGCTCTGAAGAGGCCCAGTGCTATTGTATTTTCTTTTAAATATTAGAGAATAATGTATACTTCCAGAAATTTTAATTAATTTTAACAGCTCTGTACAAGTATAGTATGAAATGTAACAGTGTCCTGTTTAGCATTAAAGTTAAATCCTGACTTACCTTGGAGTAGACCTATTTAAATAATCAGGAGGAGTTAGTGTGAATACATTTAAGAAAACTTTCTGGCATAATGTACATTTCTCCAATTCTTTGCTATTTCTATGGGTCAAGCACACATGCACAGAAATACACAGCAACTAGTGTATATCATCTGTGCTGTTTGCTGTTTGCTGTTTGGCAAATTGCTTGGAGGCAGAGGCCTTTTTTCCTTGTTTTCCTCCCCCAAAACTAAGGTGCGTCTTATACTTCAGTGCGTCTTATACTCCGAAAAATACGGTAAATATTTTAAAAAGGCGGAGAGGAAGGTAGTGTAAAAAAAGGAGGAGAGAGATAAAAAGTGTTCACTTCTAACCAAAGGTTCTTTTCAAGAGGCAACTTTCTTGTTTTTCTTTGAAGATGTTTTGCTTCTCATCCAAAAAGCTTCTTTAGCTCTGACTGGATGGTGGGGGATGGAAGGATTTATATTCCTTGCAGACAACTGGTCATTTGCATTCTTTTAGAGAAGAAGTTGGAAATTTATCTGTGCCCTCAGGGTCACCTGAGTAATGCAAATGGGTGTGGAGCCTTCTTGGAACTGCTAAAAGGACTGTGTTGTATTCTAGAGATATATGATGTCCATCAGGACAAGGTTCAGCAGTCCATCTGCATTTAAAAAACAAAAGCCACTCTTTTGAAGACAGCAAAGTCCACATTTTGGACAGAGAGGACTGCTGGTTTGAAATAAGGATCAAAGAGTCCATCTATGTCAAAACTGAACTGCCCTCATTCAACAGATGAGGAGGGATACGACATCATCTAGCCAATTTTCACAATATCCAATGCTAGATTCTCTGGAGAAGCTTCCCATTTAAGGCCAATACTAGGGTTTTTATTGAAACCTGGCACCAGGACTTCATGGCCCTGCTTTTATGGTCATGAGTCTGCAAGAACTGACCTTGACTGATACACCCTTGTATGTCTGACACTTTTACAGATTAGAAAAGCTTTGCTTCCGTGTGAAGCCACACCTCCCTTCTCCTTTATCTACAGGAGTAAAAAAATAACCAGTAAACTTTTAGACTTTTCTTAATATGAAGTTGAGAAAATATGTCACCAAACTCCTCAAAATACAATGGCCTTCCTTATTGCCATCACACCTTCCTTCAGCACTGTTATAACTTCGAATGATTGGTAAACAAATGGTCATATCTGTGTGGGACTAAGATATTTATTTATTTTATTTATTTATTAGTTGCATTTGTATGCCGCAGAGACTCCACAGAGACTCTGGGCGGCTGACAACAATAAAAATTCACAAGCAACAATAAATATAAAAGTATTAAAACAATAAGTATTAAAACATTTAAAACATTTAAAAACCACAATTTAAAAGATATAAAACCACAATTTAAAAGAATCTATATGTATGAAGATACATATAGATTCACAGAGATAACCCGGCTTTAAGTCAAGTAATTAAATAGAAAATAACAGCAAAAAATCAACCCCCATGTTTGTTATTTTGGAACTTGAACTCCAGGCGGTATGGACAAAAAAAAAAGTTAAAGTCATTTTGTTAAAAATTTTCTAGCAAAAGTCAGCTTAGGAACCGAGTTCTTTTTTTTCTAATGACCAATGAAGTTCTTTGAAATTCATTCATCAGAATTACATCTTATTTATTCAGGAAACGAAAGATATAAAAGGAATTATATAATTAACAAGAGATAATTGCATATGATCCCTCCTATGTTTTCAGTGTTTGAAATCTCATGGTAAGTTGCCACGGGTAGTTTTATTTTGACATCTGCTGAGTATCAAAAGGTGCAAGTATTTGAATACATGAATTAGCAAAAACCTGGAGCAAAGAAATATACTGAGTACATTATTTGCTCAGGCAATAAAAGTAAAAAGATGCTAATACAGCACATCATAGTTTTCACACTATGTAATAATACCTAATGTATTCATAATACCTTTCTTTCTTTTTACTCGCACATCTTTGCATTCTGAAATTAATTTTAGGATATTACAAACAGAAATGAAAACTTCCAAATCTGTCATAAATATGTCCCAGCCTGAGAATAAGGCGTAACAACAGAGAGGCAATCCACCCAAACCACAGAACCAATAAATAAATAATATGGCTGTTTTGATGTAAGATTATGAATGTGAGATGAATATTTATTATCTTTTATGAAAAGGCTCCATTGGAGCAATCTATACAAATAGAAGATTGTAGAATTGCAGAGCATAATGCATCTCTTTCCATATATAGAACGTACTCATTTGGTTGCAGATTATTTATAAGAACAGAATTTTAAACGATGGAAGAGGCTGCTAGTTGCCACACATACTGCCATCAGCTTACAGATGGTACTTTTAAAAACTGTGAAATACTAATTTGTTTTCGGTTTTAATAGACGATCAAGAACTTGGGAGAAAGGCAACAGAAGTGCAATTTTCAGGAATCACATAAGTGGGGATTTGAATTTACATTAAAGTGTGATTATACCACAGTTTCAAATATTACCAACTGAGAATAACACTCATATCATAAATGGTACACAGTGGCAGGCAAGCTATGTTGTGTGAACAAAATTGCAAAATTATGTTCAGGGTTCCCTGGCTGCAACTACTTCATTGTGATAATTTCACATATTTTATGGTTCTTGGGGCACCTAGTTTCCCTAACACAGTTTAGTTTCATGCTGGCTAATTGTAGGGTCATTTTCTTACCACACAATGAAACCCCAACAGAAGCTTATTCTAATTTGGAACTCACAACATAACTTTGTGATCTGATCTCATCAACATACTTTTTAAAGAAAGTTGATTTTCCAAATAACTTGGAAATAATTTTGATTGAAAATATTCAGTTAGCATCACCCAATGAACATTGCCATTTCTGTAATATTTTTATATGTGATATCAAGAGGTAGCTTTAAAAGATGGCTGTTTTTGTCCGAGTATTATTTAGGAATAATTCTTGAATCCATCTGACTCTTTGTTCACTATCATAAGATGAAAACCTCGTAATCCCAATGATTACTTTTTTCTTTTAACAAATGAAAGATATTTGATCACAAGTCATCAAACTGATAGCAAGCTTGACAAGAAGTCAAGTGACAGTCTTCCAAAAATTGAAACAGTTTGTCCATTTCATAAAAATGGAAGTTCACCTTCCTTTTATAAAGAAAGTATGCGAGAAAAAGTAACCAAACATTCCTGCCCTAATTTACCTACATATACTGTATTTTTCGGAGTATAAGACGCACCGGAGTATAAGACGCACCTTAGTTTTGGGGGAGGAAAATAGGGGAGGGGAATCTGCCTACCAGGTATTCATCTGGCTGGCGTCCTTAGTCTGGTCAGCTTCAGCACATTTTATCCCCTGGTTAGGACTTAAAAAAACCTTCTTTGGAGAGAGTAACAATGAAAGAGCCTGCAAGTCAGTAACAGCTGGGAAGATCGTTAGCACCTGGTTAGGGCTAGAAAAAACCTTATTCGGAGCAAGTAGAGCAATGAAAAAACCCTGCAAAGACTTAGGGCTGGAAAAACATTCTTTGGAGAGAGTAACAATGAAAGAGCCTGCAAGGTAAGAGCTGGGAAGATTGTTAGCACCTAGTTAGGGCTGGGGAAAAAGCTCCGAAAAAGCTACATTCAGAGTATAAGACGCACCCAAATTTTCAGCCACTTTTAGGGAGGAAAAAGGTGCGTCTTATACTCCAAAAAATACGGTAGTTGAAAGTACTCACCAAAATTCTTCTATTTTTATCTTAACCTCCGTTGAAGCAGTCAGACTCCACTTGTTTTGGGGGTTCGATTCTCACTGGCTCAAGGTTGAATCAGCCTTCCATCCTTCCGAGGTTGGTAAAATGAGGACCCAGATTGTTGGGAGCCATAGGCTGACTCTGTAAACCATTTAGAGCAGGGGTCACGAAACTTTCAGACCTCAGGGACCACTAAATTCATAATTTTAAATCCCACGGACCACTAGTATGAATTTTTTAAAAAGATAAATAGTATTTAGTGCAATATAAAAATGCAAATAATTTTTCTGCAGACAATTAATATTTTCTTGTGGACCACCAGTGGTCCACGGACCACTGGTTGGTGACCACTGGTTTAGAGAGGACTGTAAAGCACTGTGAAACAGTATATAAATCTAAGTGCTATTGCTATTAACCCTTTCCAGTCCAGGCTGCTTTCAGAAGCCTGATAAATTAAGTGCTGCTACTAGCTATGATACTAATCTATGATACTATGAACTAATAACTAAGGACAGTTCTCGGAACAATTTATGTTTTCTCTTCCAGTGAGAGCTTTTCTACTTTGACTTTCCCTAGTTAAATTGTCATAAATAATTGAGATTCCAGGGATAAGCTGCTGTCCTCCTGATGGAATATGGAAAACAACCCCAATAGCATCAATGTTTTGATGATATTTTCTTCACCTAAGAAGTACATTACATGTATGTATAAGAAGTCTCTCCTTATTTTAATTGTTTTTCCATGTTGTTGATTTATAATCCTTCTCTACTGTTGTTATTTTGGGGGATATGATCCTATTAATTCTGGAGATAAAAATAATGTGACATTGTTCTATTATTCCATTTATTCAATAACATAGTTATATGTTAGCTACCGTATTTTTGGAGTATAAGACGCACCTTAGTTTTTGGGGAGGAAAATAGGGGGGGATCTGCCTACCAGGTATTCATCTGGCTAGCGTCCTTAGTCTGGTCAGCTTCAGCACATTATTTTATCCCCTGGTTAGGGCTTAAAAAAACCTTCTTCTGAGAGAGTAACAATGAAAGAGCCTGCAAGCCAGTAAGAGCTGGGAAGATCGTTAGCACCTTGTTAGGGCTAGAAAAAAACTTATTTGGAGCAAGTAGAGCAATGAAAAAAACCCTGCAAAGACTTAGGGCTGGAAAAACATTCTTTGGAGAGAGTAACAATGAAAAAGCCTGCAAGGTAAGAGCTGGGAAGATTGTTAGTACCTAGTTAGGACTGGAAAAAAAGCTTCGAAAAAGCTACATTCAGAGTATAAGATGCACCCAAATTTTCACTTTTAGGGAGGAAAAAGGTGCGGCTTATACTCTGAAAAATATGGTATATAAAGTAATATCTATCTACCTATTTATCTCTCTGTCTACCATCACAATGAAGGTAGCTATAGTTTTCCTGATAATCATATTATTTTAGGAAATGAAACTATGATCTTCAGGGAATGGGACCACATTTACAAACTTACCATTTGTAAAATATAAGAGCCAATTTGGGCTAGTGTTTAAGACATGAGATTGTCCTGCCTTACACGCCAAGTCAGCTCTATAATTTTAGGCCACTCACTTTCTCTCAGCCCTAGGAAAAAGACAATGGCAATGGCCAGAGAAAGGCAGGAGTGTTTTTCAAAGCAAGTGTGCAAGCCTTTAAGGATTTGTAGAAAAACCATTCATTCATTCTTCTCATGCTTTTCAATGCAATTTTGAAACATAATTGATACTGAATATACAACTTCTGTCTTCATCAAAAGGTGCACTACCAAATATGAAGACAGAGAAATTAGAGTTTTGCTCCTGGGCTCTTATAAATGCCACTAAGCATTTGGCTTCTCTAAATCTTCATTTAATGAGTAAACCCAATTTTTGAGACAACCTCGTTAATTACATTCATTCTTCATCTTTTTCAAGTGTTTTTCATAGACCTGTTACATTCTTTTTCCTTTCTCTATTTCACAGATGTTCTGTTTTAGATGGGAAACATAAGAATTGATAACATTACATATACTTTTAGTAATGAAAAGATTATTAAGTTCAACATGATTGTCTCCAACGAATCAATATCTGGAAAATCATTCAATTAGGAAGGTGTGGGGAAACACCAGAGGAGAGAGAGACAAAGAGAGAGGAAAGAAAAGGGGAGGATGGACTGGTCTCCATTTCCACAATTTCAAAGTAAGGAATTTCATAGCCTTTTAATTAGAACTCTCTACGTTTAAAAATAAATACATAATACAGTCTAGCTATTTTATAAATCCAGGCAAAAAATTTTATTTGTCAATTTATTTGGACATTGCTGATGAGAAGTAATGTCTTGAGAAATTACTTAGAAAATAGAACAATGCCACTTTAATATTTCCTGGTATCTCACATCTGGCTTTGCCTTCCACTAATATGGTATTTAATGAAAAGTATCTTCTATACAAGTAGGAGCTTCATGTCAGAAATTTGCACTCCAGATACTAAAGCTTATACTATCTTAAACGTGTGATGGCAGGAGTATCCTTTTTCTCCCAGTATTTTTTCTTCATCTCAGTGTATAAATGGGGAATAATCAGCATTATATAGCATATTTTTCGGAGTATAAGACACATCTTTTTACCCCCCAAAAGAGGGTGAAAACTTGGGTGTGTCTTATACACTGAATGTAGCCCCCCCCAGCCAGCCACCCCTCCACCCAGCCACCTCCACCCTTTGGCCTCTGTCTTCCAGCAATTTACCTGTTTGCAGCAAAGAGGGAAGAGCCTGTAAAGCCAAGCAGGTCACTAGCAGATTCCCGACCTACAGCTGATTTACCACGTGCTAAAATGAAAGTGACACTAGCTGCAGAAGCAAATAGCTGGGAAAGACACGCAGATTTTTATTTTCTGTTGAACTGGATGGAAGGGGGTAAGTGAATAACTATAAATGTCTGTAGAATGTTCAAATTATTAGACTTATTTTTTAAAGACTGCTTTATTATTGTTCTAGAGCCAGGGGTCTCCAACCTTGGCAACTTTAAGACTTGTGGACTCCAACTCCCAGAATTCCACAGCCAGCTTTGTTAGCTTTGCTGGCTGTGGAATTCTGGGAGTTGAAGTCCACAAGTCTTAAAGTTGTCAAGGTTGGAGATCCCTGTAAATCTAGACAACTTAACAAAATAATGTATACTTCCAGAAATGTTAATTAATTTTAACAGCTTTGTACAAGTATAGTCTGAAATGTAACAGTGTCCTGTTTAGTATTAGAGTTTAGTTACCTTGGAGTAGATCTTTCTAAATAATTGGGAGGAGTTAGTGTGACCACATTTAAGAAAAGTTTCTGGCATGATGTACATTTCTCCAATTCTTTGCTATTTCTATGGGTCAAGCACACATGCACAGAAATACACAGCAAACAGTGTATATCATCTGTGCTGTTTGCTGTTTGGCAAATTGCTTGGAGGAGAGGCCTTTTTTCCTTGTTTTCCTCCTCTAAAACTAAGGTGCGTCTTATACCCGGGTGCGTCTTATACTCTGAAAAATACGGTAAATTAGCTCAGGGTTGCATCTGAACCAGTGGTGGGATTCACCTTTTTTTACTACTGGTTCTGTGGGCGTGGCTTGGTGGGCATGGCAGGGGAAGGATACTGCAAAATCTCCATTCCCTCCCCACTCCAGGGGAAGGTTACTGCAAAATCCCCATTTCCTCCCAATCAGCTGGGACTCGGGAGGCAGAGAATAGATGTGGGCGGGGGTCAGTCAGAGGTGGTATTTACCGGTTCTCCAAACTACTCAAAATTTCCGCTAACAGTTCTCCAGAACTGGTCAGAACCTTCTGAAACCCACCTCTGATTCTGAACTATGATCAAGTACATGCTTCTTGCTGTGCATCCTATGAAACCATGCTATTCTTGATAGCTTGTTTAAAGTGAATTCATGTTTCCTGATATAATTTCAAATAATATGTGATGAGCCCCAATTTAGATTTAGATTTATTATTAGAGTTGGAAGGGACCTTGTAGGTCATCTAGTCCAACCCCCTGCTCAAGCAGGAGTTCCTACACCATTTGAGACAGATGGCAGTCCAGTCTCCCCTTGAAGGTCGCAAGTGTTGGGGCTCACACAACCTCCGCTGGCAAGCTGTTCCACTGGTTGATCGCTCTCACCGTCAGAAAGTTTCTCCTCACTTCCAGGTTGAATCTCTCCTTGGTCAGCTTCCATCCGTTATTCCTTGTTTGGCTTTCTGGTGCCATAGAGAACAGCCTGACCCCCTCCTCTCTGTGGCAGCCCCTCAAGTATTGGAACACTGCTATCATGTCACCCCTGGTCCTTCTCTTCGCCAGACTGGCCAAGCTCAGTTCCTGCAACCGCTCTTCGTATGTTTTATTTTCCAGACCCTTTATCATCCTGGTTGCTCTCTTCTGCACTTTCTCTAGGGTTTCAATGTCTTTTTTGTAGTGTGGTGACCAAAACTGGATGCAGTACTCTAGGTGTGGTCTGACCAAGGCTTTATAGAGTGGTACTAGTACCTCTCTGGTCCTTGATTGTATCCCTCTATTTATGTAGCTCAGGACTGCGTTGGCCTTTTTGGCTGCTGCTGCACACTGCTGGCTCATATTTAGTTGGCTGTCTACCAAGACTCCAAGATCCCTCTCACAATCGCTGCTATTGAGTGTGGTTTCACCCAGTTTGTATGTGTATTTTTGATTCTTCTTACCTAGGTGTAGAATTTTACTTTTCTCCGTGTTAAATTTCATTTTATTTGTTTGGGCCCAGTGTTTGAGTCTGTCAAGGTCCCTCTGGATTTTGAGTCTGTCCTCTGGGGTGTTTGCTACTCCCGCCAGCTTGGTATCGTCTGCAAATTTGGTTAGTTCTCCTGCTATTCCCTCATCTAGGTCATTTATGAAGATATTAAAGAGTACTGGGCCTAGGACGGAACCTTGTGGTACGCCACTGCTTACTTCTCTCCATGTGGACTTAGAGCCATTGAGGACTACTCGTTGGGTACGGTTGGTCAGCCAGTTGTTAATCCATCTGGTTGTGTAGCTGTCTATCCCGCTTTTTTCTAGCTTATGAAGAAGTAGGTTGTGGTCTACTTTGTCAAATGCTTTGCTGAAGTCCAGGTATATGATGTCTACTGCATTTCGCTGGTCTACTAATTTGGTCACAGTGTGGAAAAATGAAATGAGGTTGGTTTGGCATGACTTGTTCTTAACAAATCCGTGTTGGCTGTTGGTTATTACTTGGTTTGTTTCTAGATGATGTGAGATCTGGTTTTTAATTATTTTTTCCAGTATTTTCCCAGGTATTGATGTTAGGCTGATTGGTCTGTAGTTTCCTGGGTCTGTTTTTTTACCTTTTTTGTAGATGGGGACCACATCAGCTCTTTTCCAGTCCTCGGGGAGTTCCCCTGTGTTCCAGGATTTGTGGAAGATGTGGTGCAGTGGTTCCGAAATGACTTCTGCTAGTTCTTTTAGGACTCTGGGGTGTAATCCATCAGGTCCTGGTGCTTTGTATTCATTAAGTTCAGATAGGTGATCTCTTACTGTATTTTTGCTTAGGTTGAGTCTTGCTTCGAATCTGTTTTTTATATTTGTGTTGCTGGGTAGTTGAGCTGCAGTTTCCTTTTGTGTGAAGACTGATGCGAAGAATGTGTTCAGTAGCTCTGCTTTGTCTGTGTTGTCTGTTACTTCTTTGCCGTCTTCTCTCCTTAGTGGACCAACTGTTTCTTTGATTTTTTTCTTGTTGTTTATGTGTTGGAAGAAGCTTTTTTTTGTTGATTGCGAGTCTTTGTTCATTCTGGGCCTTTGCTGTCCTGATTTTTTCTTTACAGATTCTGGCTGTCTGTTGGTACTCTGCCTTGGTTATGTGCCCATCTTTCCATTTTTTGTATTTATCTTTTTTTTCATTCAGTTTATCGGTGAGGTCTTTGTTTAGCCATGCTGGTTTCCTTTTGGATTTCTTGTTTTTCTTCCTCATCGGTATTGTGGTGTTCTGGGCTTTTAAGATCGTGTTTTTTAGGATCTCCCAGGCTTCTTGAGTTGTTTTACCCTTTAGTACTTTCATCCAAGGGAACTTCCCCAAGTTTTCTCTGAGTTTATTGAAGTCGGCTTTTTTGAAGTCTGGGATATATTATTATTTATCTTGTTTTGACAGATCTGACATCGCATTGCTTTTCTCTCCCCATATACTGTACCTGTTCATATTAAATAGTGGAAATAATGAATACAAGTTCCAGGCAACATACATTGAAAGGAATGGAACCCTTTTAATGAAGTGTAATGAAGTCAACAGAAAATAAATGGTTCATGAATAAAGCTCTAAAGCTTACTGATTCACAATAATGCACTGTAAAATAACCAATAAATATTTATACCGGTATTACTTTTGAAAGATCACAAGAAGTAAAATTTAACAGTGCTTGTAGTCAGGTTTCTATCAATTACAGCAAATTGATTGTGTTATATTAAAGTCAATACTAATAAACATTTATTTAGCACTTTTGACTCTCTCTCTTTCTCATTTATAGTGTTTAGAATGATTATGTAAGTATTATCACTATTATTATTTAAATGCTAATGTAACTGATAACTTGAGTCTGGCACAATTCTTCAGCAAGGAATTCACTTGTAGAAATCTTGTAATTTCTTATAGAATATATGATTTTCCCTCTGTTCAGGCATGGGATATGGTACATAGAGCATGCTTAATCAGGAAATATGTTGTAAAAAACTAGACTTGAAGTTAATGTTTTATTCTGCTGCCTTTTCCAGATTAAGTTTAACTAGACAAGAATAATATATTACCGTGCTTGCTTTAATTAATTTTGTCAATAGACATTATTTAATTAAGATAGAAATTGATTAGTTATACCCTGTATTTTAATTTAAGAACATTAATCATGATAGTAATCCAACAGACATTAGGAAGACGGTTTGTTAACATAAAGGCTTAAACAGGCGTCCCCAGCTTGCCACAATGTATTGTGATTATCCACTGCCAGAGTTCCCAACTAGTAGGATCATTGAAAAGAAATTTTGGGGATGCTTCTCCTTTTTTAATTTTTTTTTTAAAAAAATTCCAAATGTAAAATACAAGAGTCATCTATATGTGTAATGAATGTTACATGGACCAAGAAGGTAAATAGTACAAGGAAACAATTAATTGAAGTAGCCTTTCCCTATGAAATGAAATATAATCATAAGAGCCGAGGTGGCACAGTGGTTAGAGGCAGGTACTGCAGGCCACTTGAGCTGACACTGATCCGCAGGTCAGCGGTTCAAATCTCACCGGCTCAAGGTTGACTCAGCCTTCCATCCTTCCGAGGTTGGTAAAATGAGAACCCAGATTGTTGGGGGCAATATAAATATACATTGCTTACTGGTGTAAACCGCTTAGAGAGTGCTTGCACTGTGAGGCGGCATATAAATCTCACAAAATAAATAAATAAATAGATAGATAGATAGATAGATAGATAGATAGATAGATAGATAGATAGATAGATAGATAGATGATAGATAAATAAATAAATAAATAAATAAATAAATAAATAAATAAATAAATAAATAAATAAATAAATAAGAAAGTCAAATGATTTCAAAGTTAGGCATTTATTGCCTTCTAAATCCATTGACTTAACAATATAAAATAATGCTGGCTTTACTGGTGCCTTTCCCATTGGTCTCGTCTCCTGATGACTTATTGTCTTTCTTTGATTTGTTCAAGCTTGGCAAGTATCCAGTACAAGACATTGTGCCAATTTATAAATGGTTCATGATTCAATAGATGGCATACAAATATGTTGCCTCTGATGAAACCCCGAAAAGCTCAATATGGCATAACCCAAAAAGGGAAAGAGTTAGAATCCTGAAGGTTGCCTTGAACATTTATAAAGATATGCATTCTTAATGTAATTAAAATAAAGTGTAAAAAAACCCCAAGAAATTAAGATGATTGACATTTATGCCATGTTAGAAGTCAAGATGGAGGGGAAGATGGACAGCCACTATCTTGGGTAGTTTTAAAATACCTTGGATAAATTCATGAATAGTAAAGACTATAAGTTGTTGTGTCTAGGGCAGTGATGGCGAACCTTTTTCTTGTGTTTTGAAAGCACACGCGTGCGCAACAGCGTGCGTGCTGGCACCCATAATGCAATGCACCCTGATGCACATGCATGCACAACACACACACCTGCCCTCCCTGCACATGCGCACATGACTCCCCCAATGTTCTCCTAGTCCCCCCACGCATGTGCGCATGACTGCCCCCACCCCCTGTTTTGGGCCTAGCACGCTTCCCTGCAGCCTCCTGAGACCAAAAATGGGCCGTGGGGGGCCCGCCGCACACACCCCATGCCCCGTTTTGGGCCTAGCAGGCCTCCCTACTGTTACAGGTGTTATGTCCGCCTTGTATGCAGCTTTATTCCTCTTTAGCATTCATCTCCATTGTTTTGTGATGCATTTCCTGCCTCTCTAGGATTTATCTCTATTTGCTCCGGTGAGGCACTTCTTGTTCCTGTTGTATGTAGGTATGTATATTCTCGATGGCTTGTATAGTGTTTTAACTGCATTTTGATTAAAACTACTTGAAACACCAGCAGCCTCCTGGGACCAAAAATCCCCCCCCTGTGCTCCCCCCTACCCCACGCATGCACATGTGACCTCCACCCCCGTGCATACATCTCCATTGCATACATTTTGGCCCCCCATCCCAAAAATCAGCTGGCCGGCGGGAGGCGCGAGCACGCGCATGAGCGATAGAGCTGAGCTGGACAGTGGCTCACGTGCCCGCAGAAATGGCTCTGCATGCCAGCTGTGGCACGCATGCATAGGTTTGCCATCACGGGTCTAGGGTTTCAATACTTGTATTTTATAGGATGACAATAGGTGGACAGAGTATGTTTCTATCTCCTGTTAGTAGTGGGGAAAATTTCTGTAGTTGTTTTATCATTTTGGACCTTCATTTGTTAATATGATGTGTTATATCCCCCTTTGTAGCCTGTATTGAGTCACATTGCCATTTGACTATCTTAGAATTTGAAATATCAATCAGACTGCTCTCAATACTGTTGGTGTGAAGATTTAATAATAGATGTAGTTCTTGACTTATGACAGTTTGTTTACCAATGAATTTACAATGGCCTTGGAAAAAGTGGTTATGACCTGTGCTCACAATTATGATTGTCACACAACTTACAAAGTCAAGTGATCGCAATATTGAGCACTTGGCAAATTACTGGCATTTAAGACTAGTTATAGCATCCTAGAATCATGGGGTTTGCTACTTTTTTTTGCCTATCTTTAAACTCCCATTGGGGAATCTGGATTCACTTAATGACTGTTGGGTTCACTTAATGACCATGGTGATTTGCTTAATGACCATTATAAAAATGGAAAAATCTGGTCTGACTGGACCTACGACCTCAACAATTTACAGCAGAAATTCCAGTCCCAGTTGCGGGTGTAAGTCAAAGACTATCTGTAGACATTCACCATGCATACAGTCACCACTAAAACTGAAAGTCACATATAGCGATAGCACGTAGATTTATATACCGTTCACAATGCTTTACAGCCCTCTCTAAGGCTGTAATACAGTCAGCATATTTACCCCAACAATCTGGGTCCCCATTTTACCCACCTCGTAATGATGGAAGGCTGAATCAACCTTGGGCCGGTGAGACTCGAACTGCCAAAGTGCTGGCAGCTAGCAGTCAACAGAAGTAGCCAGCAGTACTGCATTCTAACCACTGCGTCACCACAGTTCTCACATATAATCAGAATAGAATTGGAAGGGACCTTGGAGGTCTTCTAGTCCAACCCCCTACTCAAGCAGGATACCCTATACAATTCTGATATGCTGTATCTATCATCCTTGGAGGGCTGACCTAATCTTTCCTTTAATCATAAATTTTCCAAGCTGATCCCAGCTGGTATGCTTCTTATTAAAGTATTAGCTGATGACCCGGCACTGCCTGGGTATTTTTTCATCCTAATCACCCCCCGCCTCCTGCTCATGTGCGCACGACACCCTCTGATGATCATTTTGAAAAATCCTTTCTTAGTGAGCACCTAGAAACCAAGAGGAACATTCATGGCAAATTTCAAGTTTGTAGGCTCTACGGTTCTGGAGATTTCATGATTACGGTGTGAGTGGTTTTCGCTTTTATATATATAGACTACAAATGAAGTTAAAAAAGTGAAAGAAGAAATTTGCAACCAATCTGCTGTAATGGATTTCTGATCTGTGTAGTTTGTTAGCATTTGACGCAGTATCACAATGCTTGGATTAACCTGGGAACATCACTAAATTCAGTGGGAGCAATTCCCAAATAAGTACATATTGGAATGCAGACTGAAGACCACAGAATAACGTAAGCTGTATCAGGTTTAAACACTTTTCTTGGGAAAAAAATATCTAGAATAAAGTTTGTAGAAATCTCTGACATATGTGAAATGCTTTCTCAGGAACGGCCGGCACTGCAGATTAGCTATTTGGACATATATAGCCACAAAAAAACCCAATAATAATAATAATAATAATAATAATAATAATAATAATAATAATAATAATAATAATAATAATAATAATAATAATAATAATAATAATAATAATAATAATAATAATAATAATAATAATAATAATAATAATAAAGCTTCTCATTTCATTTTATCTTCAGATTGTGATCTTCAACTTCTTTAAATTAATAAAAAAGAAACTTTATTCCTGATTATGGTGATTATATCATTAGTCACTTTGTATGGTTATAGAGGTAAAAAGGAAAAAAAAAAAACCAAAAGAGCACATAATAGTAGTAATGTATTGGGAAACACAGTTATGTTTTGCACCCAACCTCCTGTCACCAGCTAATATTGGCTTGTCAGTCTAGGTGGCTACATTCAGAATGCATCCTTTATAACAAGCAGTCTAACTTCTTCCCTTTTAATTTGTTACACCTTGAATATTTGGATATTTTTTCATAATTTTAAACAGATTTATTCACAATCTAAATACTTTTCAACTTTTAAGAAATGCTATTGAAATATTTAAATTTGAATGGACCATTTTTCACTTTCATAAGAATGTGGAAGCAGGATCAAATAATTAGACAAATGGACATATACAGAATGGGTATTTGTCAAAAATAATGAGGTCCATCCATCCATGCGTTGAGTCATTGGGTGGAATTGAGCAAACAAGTTGATCATTCAATGCTTGCTTTAATTAACTTCTTTTTTCATTCCATTAACTTTGTATTCCAGCCTGTGAAGGTTTGTTTATTTGCTTGCTTTTACATTGTGTTCTGGTATTTTTCATTTGCTAGTCCCAAAATCACCCAAACAAACCTTTGTAGCAGTGGTGGGTTTCTACCGGTTCACCCCAGTTCAGGCGTACCAGTTGCGGTGGGAGGCTCCGCCCACCTGCCTGGACATCATCACGGATGCTCTGGCAAGTGCACAAGCGGCACGCGCACACACATCTCCAAACCGGTAGCAAAGGTGAGTGAAACCCATTACTTTTTTGTAGATAAAGAACAAAATATCTTATTCTTGAGTAGATTGTGTATGACCTTATAATACTACACTAAATCTGAGCAGTGGTCTGCAACATATATAAGATACAAGAGATGCTCTAACATGATGGGATGCATTGTGAGGCAAAACTTAAACCATAAAAATAACCTCATAGGCAGATTTACTCACATTTATTTAAATTGATAACTCAAAATTATGCTAATGCTTATCACTACTTGATTTTCATGTACTGAAAGCCTGAATTATGCTTTCCAATGTTTAGGATTGTTCCAATGCCACACAAATACTACAGTTCTCTAGTAAAGATAAATTATTTATTAACATTTCTCTTCCATGCAGTTTGGCCAGACCTAATTGGCTTTTTGAAACTATAGAACATACATACTGAAAAAATAAAATTTACATTTAGCAAAAGCATTACAAAGATGATACTATGTGCCCTGCAATTATCTGCTTCAAAATATGAATTGTTTTGAGAATTCTTATGTATTCTAAAATTGGATGTAAAAATTACTGGGACATCAGGTGAGAAAATATTTATCGTGGAATCAAAATGCTGACAGAATATTGAGCTTTAGGAAGTTCTTTACTGTAGGATGGTTCTATAGAGATAACATTCACAGCAGGTGTGGTCTCCAATGTAAGATTTTGGGGGAAATGATATTATAAATTATGAATAAGAAAATGGCTTTCAAAATCCCATCTTGTGTGCAGACGTTAGAAAGTATGTACTGTTCAGTGTTTTAGCACTAGAAAGTTGTAGAAACCTAATATCTTATATATAAACAGTTACAAATAAGAATGGGTTTTCCTTTTTTCGGTTTCCTTTTATTTTTTATGATTAATATTACTAATTTAACTGTGGCTATTTTAACTTATATTTGGATAAGTTATCAGCAGCGGTGGGCTTCAAAAATTTTAGCAAGGGGTTCTCTGCCCGGTTGCTGGGTAGGTGTGGCCATGGTGGGCATGGCCTAGTCAGCTTCCTGCACCACGGTGGGGGGCGTTTTTTCCCTCCCCGGGCTCTGGAGGCTTTCTTCGAGCCTCTGGGAGGGCAAAAATGGCCTCCCCAGGCTCCAGAGGCCCTCTGGAGGCCAGAAATGGGCCCGTTTCCGGCCTTCCCAAACTTCCGGTAGGCCCATTTTTTGCCTTCCTAGGCCTTCGTGCATGCCCTGCACTTACCTGCATCCATAACAGGCCGCATGGGGACTCCTGGGAGGGGTGGGATAGGCGGGGCCAGCCAGGAGTGGAATTTGGGGGTTTTCTGAACTTCTCAGAATCTTAGTTAGAGGTTCTCCCGAACCCCTGCAAACCCCCAGCGGCCCATCCCTGGATATCAGGCTGCTGCCCCTTTTTCTTGGTTAGAACTCCCATTATCTCTAGTCATGGGACACTAAAGCTAAGTCAGGTTTATCCCAAACATCTGAAACTAATTTGTTACTTTAGCAGGAGTTGATAAGGACTGAAGCTGAGACTTAAAAATGGATTCAATATGTTCTGCTCTCCACTGCACACTCATTATGGATATTTTGTAGAATGGAATTCTGGCATATTACTAAAAATTAAACTAGACAAGTGAATGTATTTAGACAGAAACATCTTAATTTGAATCAGTTTCCATATGAATAGTTTAATAGCATTCTTCCTTAGCATGAAGGGAAAACACATAGAAAAATATCATTCAATATCCATCAGTTAGCCATCTGTATAAAGAGAATGAATAGGACTTGATTCTGTGAATGGATCATTAGCTGATTTCATAAACCATCAATTGAGGTTGCTGCACACTTTCCACCATAGACATGCTTCAACCCAAGCCATATTAGAAGGACTGCATTGTTATATAATGGTGATAGAGATACTGATAATATTTTTTTTTAATTAACCAAACTCAACATAATTTATAAGTTCGCCTTGGCCAAGTTATTTCATTCTATCTCAGTCCTAATGAAGCATAAATAAGATTTAGCCAGACTGAATTTAATATTTAATTTAATTTAATTTATTTATTTATTTTGTCAAACACATATTAGATAGTATATATGAGCATTAACATGATTTGAATACATGAAATGAATATGAATAAAAATAAAAGGCTACATTAGGACAGGGAAGGTAGGCACGATGCAATTATGCACGCCCCTTACAGACCTCTTAGGAATGGGGTGAGGTCAACAGTAGACAGTCTAAGGTTAAAATTTTGGGGTTTGGGGATGAAACCACAGAGTCAGGTAGTGTATTCCAGGCATTGACCACTCTGTTGCTGAAGTCGTATATATAATATATCTCCTTAGTTGCTATGCTTCTAGGGTTTTTTTGTTGCTATGCTGTTAGTTTTATTATGGTATAGGAAAGGTTTTTCCAAAGGTTTTTCTGAGATGGCTTCTATCACAACAACTGCAACTAAACAATAACTGCAGCAATCTAGTAATCTAACTTTTTGTCAAAACTGTTTCTCCTTTCTATACTTCCCACATCTTATTTTCTTTTCCTTCTTTTTCCTTATCTTTCAGCTGACTTCATTGAAAATACTTCAGTGTGCTGTGCATGGGTCTTTCCTTGAAGACCACCTGGAGCCTTCAATTCATCCACAATGCAGTGACCAGGCATGCCTTGGTATGTCCATGTGACACCTTTGCTTCGCAAGCTGCACTGGTTTCTGGTTTCATCCTGGGTGTGATTCTTGATGCTGATTTTTACTAATCTCTATTTGTCTAGGGATGACTATCCTATCTCTTGTGATATTAACCTGGCTGCCTCAATGCAATAGTGTTGACATGTTTCAGGTTTTTTCAATCAAGCAGCATCATCTATTGGGAACCCAGAAACATTTGTTCTGTACCATGACACCGGCCCTCTGCGGTGAGGTTCCCCTTGACATCCAGGTGGTTCATACCATGATAGCATTTTGGAATGTTTAAAGACCTCACTTTTCTCCCAGATTTTAGGGTAGGTTGGTTGGGGCCTTTGTAGGGTGACCAACATCATGAAGAATGGTTGCAGGATTTGGGTTTGGCTAGTCTAGAGAAAAGAAGGACTAGGGATGACATGATAGCAGTAGTCCAGTATTTGAGAGGTTGCGGCATAGGGGAGGGGGTCAACTTATTTTTCAAAGCACCAGAGGGCAGGACAAGAAACAATGGATGGAAACTAATCAAGGAGGGAAGCAAGGAGAAACTTTCTAACAGTAAGAACAATTAACTAGTGGAACAGTTTGCCGTCAGAAGTTGTGGATGCTTCATCACTGGAGGGTTTTAAGAAGAGACTAGACAATCACTTTTCTGAAATGGTATAGAGTCTCCTGCTTGAGTGGGAGTTGGAGTAGAAGACCTCGAAGGTCCCTCCCAACTCTATTCTGATTGATTGATTGATTTTGTTCATTGTTAATTTTATCTGAATTACATATTGCTGTTTGCTATTTTGCTGTGAGCTACCCAGAGTTGAATGGTATTGGGTGGTATCCAAGTCAAACAAAATAAAATAAATAGGCTAGCTCTGGTGTCAAGATAAATATTCCTGCATTGAGGGTTTTATTACTGCCATGAATAAGTATCTGCAAGTTCAGTTTTCATAGGACTTTGCCATTAATAACATCATTATTAGATAATTCATTGACAAGCCAGAACATATAATCTGGCAGCTGATGGAAATCAGAAAAGATGAATTGATTAATATTATCCCTTCTGATGATTTTTTTCACTTTTTAAAACACAAAAATCTTTTTTATTCCCTTGTGAATATTTATTTATTTATTTATTTATTAGTTGCATTTGTATGCCGCCCACTCCACAAAGACTCTGGGTGGCTCACAACAATAAAAATTCACATGCAACAACAAATATATTAAAAAAAAAACCCATTAAAAACAGTAAATATTAAAACATTTAAAAACATTAAAAACCACAATTTAAAAACCCATCCAATAAATCATTCATGGGGCCAAGAATAATCGATATTGTATTAAAATCATTGGCCCCAGGCCTGTCAACAAAGCCATGTTTTTACTGCTTTTCTGAAGGCTGGCAGGGTGGGAATAATGCGGATCTTGGGGGGGGTAGTGTATTCCAGAGAGCCAGTGCTGCCACAAAGAAGGCCCTCATTCGTGGGCCCGCCAGCCGACATTGTTTAGCTGACGGGACCACCAGCAGACCAACTGTGTGGGCTCTAATCGGTCTTAGGGAGGTATGTTGGATTATAATTATAATGTAGCTCTATTAGTCATTGATTGATCTTGTAGGCAGCTTAGCAAGTTCTGCTCTTTCTGTCTTTTCCAATGCTTCAGAAGGGCAATTATTGATGACAAACATTGGTTTCTATAACAGGAATGGTAATGTGCTCATAGAGAATCATGCAGAAACTGCTTGTATGTCATATGAAGGGTACATTGATATTTTAATATTATTTAAATATATTTCAGCTTTGTAGTTTCTTAAATTCTCTGAAATGCTTGAATAACGTATTCTGCATCCCTTGTTCTTTGGTACAGAACAATAAAAACTGTCGGCACCAAAAGCAGACAACCATTTTGACCTTAGGGGTACTTTCATTTAATAAGGAGAATATTATTAAAGACCAAATATTTTTCTGCCCTTTTGATGCGCTAGGTTGGTTAACAGGCTCATGTTATTCCCTATTTTGGCTAATTACACAACCCACACTCCAAGAATGATAGAATATGAGTTAGAAGGAAACGTATAGGTCAACTGGTCCATCCCATCATCAATGAAATAATTCATGCAACTATTCCCAATAGGTGGCTTTTGTGTGAAAACATCTAGGAAAAAGAAAATCTACCAGACTAGTCAAGTTGTTCTAATGCAGTTTTAATCTAAGGAAGTATCAGGAAATACTTCCCAGTACTGTATTCAACCTGGATGTTCTTTAAAATAATAATTTAAAAAATCAACCTGTTGGACCTTGTTCAGCTCTCAGTTTCAGCAAACAGATCAATACTCTCTTGCATATGTCAGGCTTTTAGATATTTATACACCATTTTCAGATGCCACTTATTGATCTTCCTGTTAGTAGCATAGTGGCTCTCACCGTTAGGATGCTGGGATGGAGGTTAGCAAACCACATTCGAGACCCGAGTGCTGCTGTGGGATGAGGTTGAGCTCCCGTCCTTCGCTCCAGCTCATACCAGGGACATAAAAGGAGCCCCCAATTGGGCATTCCCCCAGCAATGGTGATGTCACCAGCTAATCCTTTCAACCCAGAAGTACCTCAGTACTTCTGGTATGAGTGCTATGCTATCTTACTTTTGGAAGCCAGATACCCAATTCTTTTAACCATTCTTTATTGTACATGATATCCCAGTTCTGGTAACTCTCATCAGTTCTTCAGAGTTTAGTGTCCAAAACAGAACAAAGTGCTACCTCTCATGATCTGAATCAAATATAGAAGCAGATAAATGTAATATAATTGCAACCCAAGGTTACTCTAGCTTTCCAAAGCATTGCGTACATTATTTGCTCATATAGTAGTGAGTAGAAGCACTATTTATCATTTGCATTGCTACCAAGCCAGATATCCCAAGTCCTATAATCTCACATTTGATTTTCCTACCCACCCACAGATCTGTATACTGACCACAAAGATCAGAATTGTGCCAGCTATGGTATTCCCAGTGGCACAATATGAAAATTTGAAGAAGCTAGATAGAAAAAGTATTTACACTTGAAAGTTGGTGTTATAGAGGACTGCTGAGAATACCATAAACAGCAAGAAAATAAAGAAACGGGTTGTCAAACAAATCAACATAGGGTTCCAACTTGAGGAACAAACAGTCAGGTTCAAATTGTCCTATTTGGACACTTTGGACAAATCATTTTGGTGTGCTGAAAAAGGTCCTGCTACCAACTAGTCTACATTTATCCATCTTATGTGCAAAGATTCCTTGAGAAATCTGTCAAGCACATTACTGAGATCATGATGCAGATGTTCTATACCAATGATGGCGAACCTTTTTTGGTTTGCAAGCTGAGCTGACATAGGGCAACGCCTCGCATACCCACAGATATGGCTCCATGTGCCATAAGTTCGCCATCACTGTACTACACCTTGCTACATCAAAGTTGTAGCTAAAGTAGATTTTGATATAACATATTCTTGACAAACAAATTCTGTTTCCTGATAATAGGAACAAACCTGAGGAGGTTGAAATCCACAAAAAAAAGAGGGGGGAGGGACAGATCATAGAATGTCCACTGGTGATCTAATAACATTTGGGAGTTTCTGGGAACCATAAATGGGCACCTATGGTTTAGATTTTTGACTGGGGTTATATATTGACAAAGGAAAGGTATTTGCTGCCCAAGTGCAAATATAGAAGAAATATGCACATTTTTCTATTATGTCCTCATGATGGGAGATAACTATATGCAGGAGCCGAGGTGGCGCAGTGGTTAAAGCAGCACTGCAACCTACTTCAGCTGACTGCTAGTTCAGCAGTTCAGCTGTTCAAATCTCACCTGCTCAAGGTTGACTCAGCCTTCCATCCTTCTGAGGTGGGTAAAATGAGGACCCAGATTGTTGGGGGCAATATGCTGAACTCTGTAAACCGCTTAGAGAGGGCTGTAAAGCACTATGAAGCGGTATATAAGTCTAAGTGCTATTGCTATTCATAAAATGCCTCCACAACTTATTCTTACTATGCAAGGCCAGTCAGTGGTGCTACCTGCATACAGATATTCCCTCCCTTTTGATACGTTTCATTCTCTCTACCTGTTTGAGTTCTTGTTTGCAACAGAGGACGGAGCTCCGTCTTGCCTTCTCAACTTCATCCTCCTCTCTCTTCTATTTTCTGCTAAGTCAGAAAGCTTACAGCAGTGGGAGAGGCGGAAAAGGTGACATTGAGCAGGCGACACAGACCATTTTCCTCTGCTACAAAGAATGCAAACACAGCAGAAGATTACAGAGGTGCTTTTAGTTTGCCATCTTCACTGCTTATTCATCCCAAGCCTAGCCTATTGGGCAAATTGTTTTTGCTTTCCATTTCCAGAATAAATTTTTGACCACTAAAGTTCAGATGGCCATAAAAGCATAGAGCTAGAGGTTGGATGGGAGTAAATGATCCTACAGCAAACCTATTGAAGCCCAGCAGACCACTGTCCTCTAATGACTCCTCTCCATGTAATCTAAACATCTGCATATAAGTGGTTTCCCCCTCCCCCCCTCATTTTTCTAAAGAAAATCATTACTTTCAGGCTGCAACATCTTGGTTGGCTTTGCCATTGTGCGAATATGTACTTGCAAATGTAAGTTAAAATTTTTTAATGGGCAACAAAGATTTATGGATAAGACCTTAGTTATTTTGGTGTTAACCATAGTGTTTTCTACCAACAGAAAATAATATATCTAGCTCAGGGTTGTATTGTAGAGTCCTTGGTGCTCTCTGGGTGTGGTTGTTTCCTTGCAGGCTTTTCATTACTCGTCTATCAGTGGTGGGTTCCTACTGGTGCGGTCCACTCTATAGCACAGGTAGCGGCCTGCTGGTGACATCACAGTACCAGTGCCTGGGCGCCGCCATTTAAAAAAAATATTATTATTATTATTATTTCTTTTCTTCTGTGCATGCCCAGAAGCAGAGCTTCCGGCTCTGCGCATGCGCTGCCTTCCTACCCCACAGTGAGTCCAAGCAGGGGAGGATGGCTGAGGGAGTGCATGAGACGCTGAAAGAACGGGCGGTAGGAGCTATCTCCATTCCCCTCCCTTCAGCAGTCCGAGAAGCCACAAACACACAGTGATGATCCTAGGCATTTTCGCACATTTGAGGCTTCTCGAGCTGCTGAGGGGAAGGGGAATGGGCAGCAGGAGCCTAGGATCATCGAATGGGGAGAAGCATTCAGGCTGGATGGAGCTTCCTAGAAGAACCGGTGCCGCAGTCTTGCTGCTCCCACTGCGGGGGGCTGCGGTGCTGGTGGACAATGCCCCCCCGCTTCTCCGGCCGCTGCCAAGCTCCTGAGGCCCACGCCCACCCGGTCACATGGCTGGCAAGCCACACCCACAAAATAAGCCACACCCACAGAGTGGTAATAAAAAAATTAGGAACCCGCCCCTGTCGTCTATGTATCATCATCAGTGCTAGTGAGTATAGTTTCTCCTATAAGCAGGCAACATGCCCTGGCAGTTTTGCTATGGGTGCAATCTGATGCATTTCAATGACCATTTGGTCAGTATTTCAGCTCTTGTGTCCTTAGCAGCTGTTCACAATGAATAAAGCTAGATTCTCACTCTTTTTAACTAGATTTATTGAAAGGGAAAGATTATAGAAATGTTGGCAAGTGGAAATGCTTATTTTAGGCATCCCATTCATCTCTAAGTTATTAAGAGAAGGATCACTTGATTCTTTGCTAATTGCCTATTGATGCCATGGGAGTAGCTAGTCATTTTCCTGATAATGTATAGATGTTATAACTTTGCGATATCTTTGGCACACACCTATCCTACTTAGTACTTCCCTGAAATGCAGTTAGCTTGTTTCAGTCAGATAGCCTCTAAAAGTGGAATTATTTCAGAACGTATGGGGCATTTTTCAGCTGCTGTGGTCTTGCTAGCTTCTGTCTAGTCCAGTGATGGCGAACCTTTTTTGGTTCATGTGCCCACACCCATTCCCTCCCCCCCATGCATGCGCACAACCCCCCCCCATGTTGCCCCCTGAGCATGTGCACACCCCCCCCCGCGCAAAGGCCTTACCGAAGCCTGGGACAGTAAAAAATGACGAAACGGGCAAACCAGAAGTGTGTTTTCCGAACTTCCGGTTTGCCCTTTTTCATCGTTTTTTGCATTCCGGGGCTTCAGGAAGCTTCCCTGAACCCTCCGGAGTGCGAAAAACAGCACAACGGCAAACCGGAAGTGCGTTTTTCCAAACTTCCGGTTTGCCCATGGAGCTGACAGGGCTATGCCTTGCGTGCCCTCTGATATGGCTCCGCGTGCCACCTGTGGCACGCGTGCCATAGGTTCGCCATCACTGGTCTAGTCTCTGGCTACTGTTTTAAAGGGCCATTCTGCATTGATCAACAGAAGAACCTGGTTGTTTCAAAACAAGGCAGACCCTTGTTCCTACCAAGATTCTGACCTAGATCAGTTTGAATAACAACTCCCCACAGGGGTAGGCAGGGGACAAGGAAACAGGATAAGAACCAGTTTCCTTTTGCTTTTTAACAAAACAATTATCCGTGTATCAGTTAGAACAGAACATAATAACAGAGTCGGAAGGGACCTTGGAGATGTTCTAGTCCAACCCCCTGCACAAGCAGGAGACCCTGTACCATTCCAGACAAGTTGTTGTGCCGTTTCTTCTTAAAATCTTCAGTGATGGAGCACCCACAACTTCTGAAGTTAAGCCATTCCACTGGTTAATTGTTCTCACTGTTAGGAAATTTCTCTTTAATTCTAGGTTGGTTCTCTCCTTGGTTAGGTTTTCATCCATTGTTTCTTGTCTTGCCTTCTGATGCTTTGGAAAATAGGTTGACTCCCTCTTCTTTGTGGCAGCCCCTCAAATATTGGAACACTGCTATCATTTCACCCCTAATCCTTCTTTTCACTAGACTAGACAAACCTTGGAGTACTCATATTTAATGACCTAAGTGCCAGAGCCCACTGTAACAACATTGCCAAAAAGGCACTAAGAGTTATTAATATAATCTTGTGTACCTTCTTCTCTGGCAATATTACACTGCTAACCAGAGCATACAAAACATTTGATAGACCAATTCTTGAATACAGCTCACCTGTCTGGAACCCGCACTGCATATTGGACATCAATACAATCGAGAGAGTCCAAAAATATTTCACAAGAAGAGTCCTTCACTCCTCTGCTCGGAACAGAATTTCTTATTCCACCAGACTTGAAATGTTGGGCTTAGATAGCTTAGAACTTCATCGCCTACGATCTGACCTAAATGTAGTTCATAAAATCATCTGCCACAATGTCCTACCTGTCAATGATTACTTCAGCTTCAACCGCAACAATACACAAGCACACAACAGATTCAAACTTAATTGAAACCGCTCCAAACTCGACTGCAGAAAATACGACTTCAGCAACAGAGTGATCAATGCCTGGAATGCACTACCTGACTCTGTGGTTTCTTCCCCAAACCCCAAAAACTTTAACCTTCGACTGTCTACCTCACCCCATTCCTAAGAGGTCTGTAAGGGGCATGCATAAGGGCACCATTGTGCCTACCGTCCCTGTCCTACTGTCCTATTGTCTAATTTACCTGTACTTACTTTGCTAATGTTTATGTTTATACCAATACCTACTATCTTGTACATGTTTGATAGATAGATAGATAGATAGATAGATAGATAGATAGATAGATAGATAGATAGATAGATAGATAAACTCAATTCCCACAACCGTTCTTCATATGTTTTAGTCTCCAACCCTCTAATTCAATGAAATGAGTACAGTCTATGTAGAGAAAAGAAGAGATAATAAATGCTAGGTTGCTGTGCTTTGTTTCCTCTCTCTTCAGCGTAACAAAGGGGACGGCTGACAGTCCACACTACTCAGCAGAACTCACCTGAGTAAACTTTGCACCCACATAAATCTTTGTTTTCCAAAGTTTTTTCTTCTACTATTCAAGTCCAGTCTTTTCCTCTATTTGCTATTTTTTCCTGTGGGCAAAATTCTGTACTTGTTTAGGGTTTTTTTTTTAGGCTTTGAAGAGGTTATTTCTGATTATCAGAAAGGCAAAGGTTGTGGAAAATCTCCAGGTTGTGTTTATGTCTTCATGTCCAGTCAGTTGTTCTGGCTGTTTTTTAACTTGAGTTTAGCACTCTTCTGGAACATCACTAATCCATATTTTTTAATTTATTATTTATTTATTTATTTTGTCAATAAATGTATTGACAAATGTATTAGTAATATACATAGATGTAACATTGTTTATGTACATAAGATTGGTACTGATAAGAGGGAACATTAGGACAGGGACGGTAGGCACGCTGGTGCACTTATGCACGCCCCTTACTGACCTCTTAGGAATCGGGTGAGGTCAACAGTGGACAGTCTAAGGGTAAAGTTTTGGGGGTTTGGTGACGAAACCACAGAGTCAGGTAGTGAGTTCCAGGCATTTACTACTCTGTTGCTAAAGTCGTATTTTCTACAGTCAAGTTTGGAGCGGTTCACTTTGAGTTTGTATCTGTTATGTGCTCGTGTATTGTTGTGGTTGAAGCTGAAGTAGTCATTGACAGGAAGGACGTTGTAGCAGATAATTTTATGAGTTATGCTTAGGTCGTGCCGAAGGCGACGTAGTTCTAAGCTTTCTAAGCCCAGGATTTCAAGTCTGGTTGCGTAAGGTATTCTGTTGCGAGTAGAGAAGTGGAGGACTCTTCTCGTAAAGTATCTCTGGATACTTTCTAATGTATTTATGTCCGATATGCGGTGTGGGTTCCAGACAGATGAGCTGTATTCGAGTATCCAAAGCGTCATTATAAATTGGGCTCCCTTTCAATGTATCTGGAAAATTAAATACTTGGCATAATAAAAGTAAGTTTTGATAGATGGATGAATTCATTAGCCTATCTGTCAAAATTTACTTATTCCAACCCTAGCCCATGGTAAGGGGCTTAGCTTAATTAATGAAGCAAGTTAGTATCTTCTCACTTAGGTATGCAAGAGAGATGCAAATACAATAATAATAAGAGTTCTGCTTCAAGTACTTTCACCACCCTTTTTTTAGCTGAGCCAATTAAAATGCAAACTGGAACTCAGAGCTAAGCTCTCTGACTAATGTCAACAAAAGATAAGTCACCAAAATGTATAGTACATGAGCCTCTGCGCTAGCATATCTACACTTCTATGTGATGTAAATAAACGTAAGTGAAGTCTGGCTCTGTGATTTCCTCCAAGCTGAGGTTGAGTGTGTGAACCTCCATAGTCTGATATTAAAGTTATTCTCCACAAGATGTAACACATGCTGTCGTTAAAAAAAGAACACAAAGCTCTTCAGCAGGAGGCCAAAATATATCTTTTTGCCTTTAATGCTATAAAAAGGTGCCTTTTCTCGTTTACAAAAATAAACAAAGGAATGTCTACTTCCTGTACAGCCGAGCCACATTATCTATCAAACTCCAGAAATCTCACTTCAAAAGATAGAAGCCTTCTTGAACACTGGCTGGAATATGTCTAACAAGCCTCATATGCAAAAGAGCTTGTTAGAATTCTTGCTAAGACACCTTGATGTTTAGAGGATTTAAACTACTGTCTTGCTCCCATCACCTTTGATTGGTTTATATTGCAGCCTTCACAGTTCATGGTGCTGTGTGAATTATTGCAACTGCTTTCTTTAAAATAATAAAGTTGGTTTATCAGGTAAATGCAGATACTATAGTTCTAGATTCAGTAATTATCACATAAAATGGAATCATGCATATGTATGACTTTATCAGGTAATAACAGGTACTGAATATTTATCCCTGAAGCCACAATGAGTGCATATTACAAATTTATTACTCTTCCATATCTCCTCTCAAGTCAGCTTTTCTAACATTTTCAAATGGACAAATCTCATATATCTCCAATAGATGATGATGGATACTTTTTATTAACTCAGGTTTGTATAATCCCAAGTAATCACGGGGTTGGAACATCCTGCTAAAAATATATATGTTACATATTGGTATGCATGCATTTGCCATATTTCAATTTTGTACCAAGAAGTTAATAATCAGAAATTAAATCCCCACACAAAGATGAAGCATTTTCAAGCAGTTTTCTGGGTCACCTTCTAGCCCAGCACTTAAATAAATGTCTCATAAATCCCTCCTTCAGAAAGATGATCTGTAAAAATATCCCCCAAACTTGGTAGGAAATCCAAAGCTTTTCAACCTAATCTTTGTAGGATTACTTACATTTTACAAAAAGTTAAAAGAGCTCTATGTTGAGAATAAAGAGCAAATATGTAAAATTCTGAACCTAGATCCCTTATTTGCTAAATAGAGGCAAATATTGATATTTTCACATCTATGCTTATGCCACGATATCTTAAATAAAATAGTTACGTACAGATATTTTTATTGCACAAACATTTTACATACTAAGTGCAGAAGTTTATCTTTTGTTGCTCTTTACAGTGGAGGACAATTGTCTAGAACAATAGCAATAGCAATAGCACTTAGACTTATATACCGCTTCACAGTGCTTTACAGCCCTCTCTAAGTGGTTTACAGAGTTCAGCATATTGCCCCCAACAATCTGGGTCCTCATTTTACCGACCTCAGAAGGATGGAAGGCTGAGTCAACCTTGAGCCTGGTGAGATTTGAACGGCTGAACTAGCAGTCAGCTGGAATAGCCTGCAGTAGCTGCATTTAACCACTGCGCCACCTCGGCAGGGGTGTCAAACTCGATTTCATTGAGGGCCACATCAGGATTGTGTTTGACCTTGGGGGCCGGGGTGGGTGTGGCCAGCTCAACGTAACTCATCTCAGGGGCGCCTGTGGTGGCCCAAGTACTCTGCCAGCGAAAACGGGCTTCCGAGCTCCGTTTTCAGCTGCGCCGGCCTCTTGCAACCCCTGCCAGCAAAAATGGAGCTCGAGAGGGCTACCCGCGGCCCTCCCAAACTCTGTTTTTGCTGGCATAAGCACCACGGGCCGCTCCTTCACTTGTCCAGGGTGGCCCCGTGGGCCAGATCTAAGCACTCCGTGGGATGGTTCCAGCCCCTGGGCTTTGAGTTTGACACCCCGGTCTTGAAAGTAGAGCTTTGAGGGAACACAAAGGATCATTTTGAGTGCCAGAAGTTTTTAAATTACAGATTCAGAACCTGACACTGAAGGACTGAATTCAAGTTTCCCCACCCACCTCCAAAGTAAATGCTGACAATTGGGGTTGTAAAACCAAAGACTTTCCAAAAAGTCTCTATTGAACTGTAACTTTTAATGCGCCAGAAGGAAAACAGTATAGAATGTATTTCACCAAAAAACAGTTGCATTTTAATTACATGTAAATTAAGTTAAATTTGAAGTTATAAGAAACCTTGTCATTGCCCTAACTTTTTCTCTGCCTTGGCTACAGTAACTTTTGGAATGTGGCCTACGGAAACTACTCAAGGCACAAGTTCATCCTCTGATATAAAGAAATGTTCTCCTGCTCAAAATTCTAAGAAGATCAAGCAGACTTTCAGGAAGCCAATTTCTTCTAGTAGAATTTATTTATTTATTTGTTTGTTTGTTTGTTTGTTTGTTTGTTTGTTTGTTTGTTTGTTTATTTATTTATTTATTTATTTATTTATTTATTTATCAATCAATCATATTTATATGCCGCCCAACTCCCAAAGGACTCTGGACGGCTTAACAACAGCAAATAAACATTAAAAACATCTTAGAAAAAACATTATAACATCCTAAACATTACAGACATCAAAACATTAAACATTAAAACAATTTAAAACCCCTACATATCATTATCTTCCATGGATTCCCATTATAGGATGGACTTAATTCAGAACAGGAAACTACTCTACCAAGCATATCTACCCTGTTTCCCCCAAAATAAGACATCCCCTGATAATAAGCCCAATCGGGCTTTTGAGTGCATGGTAGTAAGGCCAAGCGCTTATTTTAGGGTTCAAAAAAAATATAAGACAGGGTCTTATTTTCGGGGAA
Organism: Diadophis punctatus similis; assembly: GCA_023053685.1. Taxonomy (NCBI): domain Eukaryota; kingdom Metazoa; phylum Chordata; class Lepidosauria; order Squamata; family Dipsadidae; genus Diadophis; species Diadophis punctatus. Next base: position 12,958,966 of record JALIGW010000006.1, on the reverse strand, counting down.
ACACAGGTATATAAAATTTTCTGGATAACAGGTCACAAAAATATTATTTATGTATGAAATATTAATATTCCTACTTTCTGAATCTTAGAAAATTGTTCACATAAGACTTCCATATCTTAAAAAAAATGAACACAACTACCTCAAGCAAATGTAGCATTATTATACCATTAACAAATACTTGCTGATAAAACATATAGCTGTACTCTGTAGATTGGAAGATGAAAGTTGTGTCCTCGCACTAGATTTATCTTCATTGTTAAGTTTGTTTGGCTTTGGCTGGCTGTAAGAATATTCACTTTATATATAAAATCTATTTTTCTACTTTTAATGAGACTTTAAAGTTTGTAATGACTTTTAAGTTTTCACTAAGTCGTCTACCAGATCTCAATCAATCCAAAATAAATGCATTATTTTGTGACAAGAACATATTAAGGGATTGACCCAGAATGCAAATGGATACAAAGCTTATGCTAGTTACAGTAGAAAAAGAAAATGATGCAGTGATTGCTATATTATCAGGAATGTCTGAAATTATAAAGAATGAATAGGTGAAAAGAAGCTTGATTTATTTGGTGCATGGAGCTGCTGATCCTTCGCAATCACTTCTCATAGAAGAAAATGTAGATGGCAGACCTTATATATCAAACCAAACTTAACTGTTTTCTTGCCACATTACCGGTTTACATAAGTGTGAGGAAGATTGGGATTTGCTACTGTTTGTATGTAGTAGGTTTACCTGCCATTCTTGATTGTTTGTGGCTTGATGGTTCTTTAATTAGGAAATAGTTTCTTCCTTGTTTGTTTGTTTGTTTGTTTGTTTATTATTATTTATTTATTTTTATTTTTTATTATCTATCTATCTATCTATCTATCTATCTATCTATCTATCTATCTATCTATCTATCTATCTATCTATCTATCTATCTATCTACCTATCTATTTATTTTTGAGATTTATATACCGCCTCACAGTGCAAGCACTCTCTAAGCGGTTTTACACCAGTAAGCAATGTATATTTATATATTTGGAACATTTTACAATTTTTTATTAATTTTCTATTGTTTACATTTGTTAGAACTTAATAAACTTCGTGTTGTCTGGGTTCTTTAATTTACTTAATAATACAGATTACATTCTTAATCTCCACCCCTTTTTTTCCCCAAACCACTGGTAGAATAAGTTCCATGTTTGATAATATTCTGTATCTTCTTTCTGTTTAATTTTCAGTGTAACCCATTTCTGCGTAATCTAGTATCTTCCTAATTATCTCTTCGTCTTGCGGTGTTTTTTCATTTTTCCAATATTGTGCTAATATAATCCTTGCTGCTGTTAAGACATGCAATATTAAATATATACTTTGCTTATCAAGTTTTAATGATGTTATACCCAGTAAAAACAGTTCAGGTTTAAAATCTACATGTTTTCCTATAATCTTTTCTAACCATTTATGTATTTTTGCCCAATGCTTTAACACAAATCCAAGAACACTTTCTTGTACACAATCAAAAGTCTAGGAAGGAAGGAAACAACTGAGGACAATTGCCCAATTGCCAACACACAGACAAGCAATAGCAACAAACCCAACAAACTCAATTCTCCTTTCAACAATGTACAGGATCTGTTTGGATCAGGTTGTATCCAAACTTAAATAAAGGACTTTACAACAGGAAATCCAGGCAAATGACTGCCTTGATGGAAAGGAGGGGGGAGGGAGAGGGAGGGGGAGGGGAGGGGAGGGGGGAGGAGAGAGAGAGAGAGAGAGAGAGAGAGAGAGAGAGAGAGAGAGAGAGAGAGAGAGAGAGAGAGAGAGAGAGAGAGAGAGAGAGAGAGAGAGTGATATGTCTAGGACACATTATGCCCATATATGTAAATTTGCCTACTGCTAATTTTGTTAGTTCCTCAAAACTAACAAATTGTGAAACTCTGATCTAGGTGACAGATATTTTTTTTTTCCAAATGGCTGGTTTTCCATGAGGTCTTCTAGAAGAAATTTAAATGATGGACAGACTTAAATTCTAATTCAGATTTGCACAAAAGGTACCATCAAATTTCAAATAGAAGTTTTCCTCTTCCAATTAGAAGAGCAAACAGATTATATCTTGAAATAGCTCCTAGCAACAGCAAATGTGAAGCTCAATCATTGTGCAGCACTGTATATTCGGCAGCCTAGGAGATCAAGAGCCTTGAAAGATGGATTCATGGTCTGTTGCACTTCTGCCATATAAATTCACTGAAGGACATTTCAAGGTCTTAGAAATTGTTTGCAGTCAGTGTTGGATGGTATCGAAAAATGAATTAAATTGAAAGGTAATATTTCTATTTTATTAATAACAAATTCCTTTCAGGGCACTATCAGATATAGTTCTTTTGTACCTCTTTAAGAACTGACAATCAAAAAATTATGGATGTCAATGTTATTTGAATTACACGAGATATTATATATTCTTCAGGATGAGTAGGGTAGGGTAGGGTAGAGGAGAGGAGAGGAGAGGAGAGTTAAGGGAGAGGAAAGGAGGGGAGGAGAGGGGAGGAGAGGAGAGGAGAGGAGAAAGAGGAAGAAAGAGGAATGTGTGTGTGTGTTTGTGTGTGTGTGTGTGTGTGTGTGTGTGTGTGTGTGTGTGTGTGTGAGAGAGAGAGAGAGAGAGAGAGAGAGAGAGAGAGAGAGAGAGAGAGAGAGAGAGAGAGAGAGAGAGAGAGAGAACAGAACAGAACAGAACAGAACAGAACAGAATAGAATAGAATAGAATAGAATACTTTATTTGGACAAGTGTGATTAGAAACCCAAGGAACAGAATGTTCAAATTCATTCAAAAATATTCAAAACACACAAGGAACAAGGAATAGAATATTCAATTTGAAAAATGAAATGGTAAATTTCAGTTCATGCTATAAAATGTATCTCCATTATGACATGATTACTGATGTCCATGATAGAAAGATCCAAACAAATAGGTTTTCAATGAGTAATTCAGATGGAAAAAGTAAAAATAATAATAAACAAATCTAAATTTTTTAGTATGAAGATATACCCATTACTTTTTGGTCTGGTAAATGTTATACTGTGCCTGAGAATCACAATTTAAAATTTAGGAACAATCCATAAAACTAAAGGATATACAAAAATTTGTTCAGCATGGATTCATTTATGGAGTACATTGCAATGTGTAAATTAATTGGATAATAACTACCTTAAGTATTTAATTTTTCCCCTATGTGTTTTTTGCTTGTCCAGACTTCAGAGAAAAATGTGTAGATGTAGCCTATGAAGTGAGTACTTGATAAATATAGCAATTAGCAATATAACTATGGGCTGGTAAATACATGGCTTTTCAACTACTTTAGCTGCCTACACACCACTAACCCTTAAATCACAAGCAATAGGCATATCATCTGTCGACCAATGTGGGTGATAACAACAAAGCAAACTATAGGCAATCCCACTGGGTTAAAGTTGCCTTTTAATAGGTACTCTGATCAGTATATCTAATTTAGGAGCATTACCATTTTATAAATAATAGCATCAAAGTTTTTTGCTTTATTTTATAAGTTCTTGTTTCTTAAAAATAAACTTATAAAACAGCTAAACAAAATCCAAAATATGAACCCTCAAGATCTAACAATCGGTATAGCCCAACATTAATTACTTCCTGCGTGAGTTCAATCAATAGTACGTTACAAAAGCTTTGGACTACACACCTACCCACCAATTTTTAATTTGATCTGAAACTCTGATAGAACAGAGTCTAGAATGTACCTACGTAGCGCTGAAGAGGTTTCCTTTCAGAATCCCAATGCCAACTGAATTCAAGCAACCGGATGTGTCAGTGGCCTTTTCCAATTTTTTCATGGTAAGTACATAACTACCGTATTTTTCGGAGTATAAGACGCACCGGAGTATAAGACGCACCTTAGTTTTTGGGGAGGAAAATAGGGGAAAACAATCTGCCTACCAGGTATTCATCTGGCTAGCATCCTTAGTCTGGTCAGCTTCAGCACATTATTTTATCCCCCGGTTAGGACTTAAAAAAACCTTCTTCTGAGAGATTAACAATGAAAGAGCATGCAAGCCAGTAAGAGCTGGGAAGATCATTAGCACCTGGTTAGGGCTAGAAAAAAACTTCTTTGGAGCAAGTAGAGCAATGAAAAAAAAACCCTGCAAAGACTTAGGGCTGGAAAAATATTCTTCTGAGAGAGTAACAATGAAAGAGCCTGCAAGGTAAGAGCTGGGAAGATCTGTTAGCACCTAGTTAGGGCTGGGGGGAAAAAAGCTACATTCGAAGTATAAGACGCACCCAAATTTTCAGCCACTTTTAGGGAGGAAAAAGGTGCGTCTTATACTCCGAAAAATACGGTATATAGAGTTCCCTTCCTGATCAACAATGGTAGTGAAATGTATAAATCCCTCCAAAACTATCCTTGGGAGGCTGGGAAGAAGTGCAAATTAAAACAGCATCTAGCTTTTGCAGTGCAAACTCTGCCCCTTTTGGAATATGCATTACGACTGCATGCACACCCAAAAGGAGTGTTGTTTATGTCCTGAGGGTATGACACTTCTTTTGTTATTTTGACACATGCCTTTAATCTCTGAGATGCTTCTGAATCTCCCCAACTTTCTTACAGACAGACACAAAGGGCTTTCAGAAAACAGATAATCAGTGAATCAAGTGACTGAGAGGAAATTTAATGTCCCTTAAGGGCGGCAGCTTTGAGTTGATCAGAATTGTGCCTCATGTACTTAGATCACTCTCATCCAAATTTCGTTGGGAAGTTACTTGCTCTCTATTTGATCATCTCGTGTTTCCTTTGCTTGTCAAACCAGATAGGAAACTACTTTTCTACTATCCTTTGCATTTTACTTCTTCTCCTGCTTTTGCTATATCACTTAATTGGGATTAGTGATCACTGGAGTGGATAATCTTGTCATTTGGGAGTCCTTGACACCGAGATTGACTCTGAGTAACAAAGGTATAGCTTAATTTTTATGGAGATGCTCAGGAAATTTTCAAGGATGATTTTTCTTATCTCTCCATCTTTCTTTTCTAACATAATATTGCAACAAGTAGTTGTCAAGAAATATACATTAAAAAAATCTAATGAGTCCCTATCTTTGTGCATTGATCTATAGAAAGTCAGCACCCACCCTCCTAGAAGAATGCAATATTTTGAGGAATATTTAAAAAAAGGCAGAATGTTATATTTCTCTAAATGAGAAATGAAGAAACATGTTTTTAGAGGCAGGAAGCAGACTCAATCTTTCTTAATAGCCCCAGCAGATATTTTGTTTCCATTAAGAAAGTTTGGGCCAGCCTATTCAGAAACCAGCACCAAAGCAGAGACTGAGGAGGCTACCTTTTAGAAATGCAGATTTGGTAATTTATTCAAGACAGGATATTCTGAAACAAAGGCAGAATGGTAGGATTAGAAGCAGCCCAGAGCAGTCCAAACTTCAACCAAACTTAGCTCAGACTAGCACTTAGGATTTGCATTTCCTCTTTTGCCTATAGAGACAGCTATGACCCCTAGATAACCCCTGCATGACCCCCATAGGAATCTGACAACAGCCAATAGAATATTAGAGGACATGTTCTTGCATAGGAACAGGAAACTCAAATACAAAACACAAAGAAGGTATAACCCCCCACCCACTCTCAACTCCATTTTGGTCAGCTGCCCAGAACCACAAACCCATGTGGTTCTGCTTTATCAATAAACCATCATTCGAATTAGCCTCCATGTTTCCAATGTCTTTCTCTCAGCTTGGAACTGAACCAGATGGATATTTCTTCCCACAGATCCTTACAGTCTATATTAATTTTCTCAAAAACTCTTTTCATCAGTTTCAAATCTGTAGTAATTAGCAATGCATCTTATTCTGGAATGAGATCAGTGGATTCTTTTCCTTAGAGTTGGCACACACCAGTTGCCTTATCCGTAGCTACTAAGGCTGATGCACTGGTTTGAAGGCCTTCAGAAGTCCTTATTGAAGTACATTGAACAAGGCTTAAGCTAACTTTGGTTTGATCCTAGCAGCAAGGCATTTTTATTCAGAACAAATATCATTCCTTCCCCAGTTCTTTATCTTAGTTGCCATACTTCTTCAGTTTGGGAACAGATGAAGAGTCGAGTGATATTTTCAGCATATCTTTCTGGGAGGGTTGATTCCATTTAACTCCCAATTAAAGTTAAAAACAAATTATTGTTTAACTAGAGCTGTCTTGTGATATTGATTATCTCAGTTTAAAAACACAAAACAACCAAGTAAGCAAAAGAGTTTTCAGATATATTTTTCACAGGTGGAAGACCAGAGGTTTTGATTGTGGTGGTGATTGTTTTGGCAGAAATCTTTCCAGTTCTTGAGCTGAAATTTAAAAAAAAGAAATTCTCAACAGAGTCCTCAACTTGAACATTGCTATCAACAAGGATTGGAGATGTAAGCTCTTTAAAATGGAGATGAGAGTATTTTGAAAGCACTCTGGTCCAGGAGCATCTACTTAATTTTTCATCTTGCAGACATAATGGTAGGTTTTGGCTCCATCAAAGCAGAAGATGTCCAAACATAAAGCATCCCATTGTATGGTAAGGAATTGTATGGAAAGCAGCAGTGAGGAAGGGAATAATCCAACCAAAATAACTAGATGTATACATCAGCTAAGATGTAACGGTATTTGCTTGTTATGGATTTAATGCATTATGTGATTCAGCCAGTAATGCCTGTCTTGATGTGTGTACACAGGTATTGTGTTTAAGTGAACTAATAGTGTCAAGTAAACAGATAATGGCAATCCAGTGATGTAATAGCAATAGCACTTAGACTTATATACCACTTTACAGTGCTTTACAAGCCCTCTCTCAGCAGTTTACAGAGTCAGCCTATTGCCCCCAACAATCTGGGTCCTCATTTTACCGACCTTGGAAGGATGGAAGGCTGAGTCAACCTTGAGCCAGTGAGATTCGAACTGTCAAATTGCAGGCAGAAGTAGCCTGCAGTACTGCACTCTAACCATTGTGCCACCATGGTAATATTATTAAGAATGGACTCTTTTTGGATGAGAGAGTTCAAATGCAAAGATGCAGGCCAATTTTTAGCCTTTGGGATAAAATATCCAAAATTACATCATCAATTGGAGGCAGGGGATTTGCGGCCAAATCTATACTGTACAAAATGGATACTGCAATAAAAGTGTTTAGATTATAATTCTGTATGATGTTGTTGTTGTTGTTGTTGTTGTTGTTGTTGTTGTTGTTGTTGTTATTGTTGTTGTTGTTGTTGTTGTTGTTGTTGAGTGAATTTGGCTAAATTCAAGGGGCTTCGAATAGACACACACAATTTTAGAACTGCATTGTAAATTCTATTTAAATCAAGCTTATTGTTCCAAATAATATTTTAAAGAATTAAGCAAACAGAAAAAAAGAGGGGAAAAAGCACTCAGCTCTTTAGAGAATCCACTGGAGTTGCAGGAAAACACTAGAAAGGAATACACACACACACACACAACACACACACACACACATACACACCTAAATGTCAATTTGAGTAACAAGGAAATAAATGTAATGTTATTGTTCATGACAAAAATACTATTTTGAAGGTATATTTGTTCAAAGAGGGCTTTCTCCCACCTTTCAATATACTATCTACTGTTTACTTTAAAGTGACCAGATTTTTTTTTCTTCAAGCGGGACACCATTGACGGGGGTGGGTTTCTCCATTTGAGTTTTGCCCTCTGCGCATGCGCAGAACGCTGCGCATGCGCAGAGGGCAAAACAGCAAATGTCGGCATCCAGGTGAGGTGGGGGGAGGGGGGAGGGGGGGAGGCGGGAGAGGGGAGGCGGGAGGGCGCTTGGATGCCTGCAGCTCGCGACAGGTAAGCTTCCTCCTTTCCCCGTCTCCCGCCTCCCGTTCGTTGCTTGCCAGCCCGGCCGAAGGGAAGGCGGGAGGCGAGGAAAGGCCTCCCGAAAGGAAGGGAGGCTTCGGAAGCCCGCCTCCCTTTCGGCCCGAAAGGGAGGCGGGCTCCCGAAGCCTCCCCTCCTTTCGGGAGGCCTTTCCTCGCCTCCCGCCTTCCCTTCGGCCGGGCTGGCAAGCAACGAACGGGAGGCGGGAGACGGGGAAAGGAGCAGCCGGCAGCTTACCTGCTCCAAGCATCCAAGCGCCGCGGTCTCCCGGTCGCCCGCCCGGCCCCAGGGCAACGGCGGCAGCGAGGCGACGGGGGGAAGAAAGGGGAGGGGGACGAGGAAGGGCTGTTTGCGCCGCTCGTGACGTAAATTCAAAGCGGCGACGGCTCCTCGTCCCTCACCCCTCCCAACAGCAGCGGCGCCTCCAAGGGCGGGGCTAGGGATGGGGCGGGGGAAGGAGAGGAGGAGCAGCCTCCCTTCCCCCTCCCCCCAGCTTCCAGCCGCCGCCGGAGGAGTCAACAACGCGGGACGCCCGCCCGCCGCCAACGCTGCCCACAGCCGGCCCGAGCTGAGAGGCCTGCTGCCTTTCAGGGCGATTTTTTGAAAATTTCAAAAAATTTCAAAAAATTTCAAGAAATCGGGACTTTTTAAGAGGGCGGGCGGGACGCGGGACAAATGGCGAAAAAGCAGGTGTGTCCCGCCAAAATCGGGACGTCTGGTCACCTTAGCTTGGTAAAATGCCTGAGATGAATGCATATAAAGCTAAACATCAGAATCTCCTTAATTTTAGTTGGCGGAATATCCAAATGGTAGATTTGTATTCAGTTGAGATAAGTTATCAAGAGTTCAGTAATTGAATTTCTTTCTAATTTATATGGAGTCTACCTGCAGGGCACATGTTAACTGCTAGGCCAAAGACTACATAAATGTTCTGCAAGAACAATATCTTTAGCAAAACATAAACAATGTATAAATGTTAGGGTGTTTTTTTTTCAGAATGAAAAGCAACTTGTATAGGAATTATAAGTCACTGAACAACTCACTTCAATCAGGTCATAACATAACAAGGACTTTATGTTAACATATGTGATCCAAATCTTACATAAATTGTTTTGACAAATATATTTGTTTCATGGATTTTTATCCCACATTCCCATGAAATAATTAAAATTTTGAATTACATAATCATTAAAGAATGACTTAGACTCTTGGTACTCATTTAAACTATATGTGAATTCTACTTTCAGGTGGCCGTACAGCATAATCTTCTAAACAGCTCAAAAATATAGGCTGCATCATGTATTACATTGAGCCAAATTTAATATATTATGCATGAGCATTTATTTCTATATTAACAGAATAACAGAAGGGACCTTGGAGGTCTTCTACTCCAACCCCCTACTCAAGCAGGAGATCCCATAACATTCCAGACAAGTGGCTGCTCTTCTTAAGAGCCTACAGTGATGGAGCATCCATAACTTATGACAACAAGCTGTTCCACTGAAATCATTTCTGTTTGAATTTCTGTTTGTGCATTTTTCTTTTACTATTGATGGAAGGTTGTTGTTGCTTTTTCATTTTAGGGAACATATTTACAATTTCAGTTCTGACTTGTGGTAAAACAACTTCACCTTCTTTATTGTTACAAATTTTACAAAGATTAATTTTCCAAAATGATTTTCATATTGCTTATAAGCTTTAATAAATAGCCCATATTCATATTGCTACTTCATCCCCTTATCATCAAGAAATTTATTTATTATTTATTTATTAATAAAATTTCTATGCCACCCAACTCCCAGGGGACTCTGGGTGGCTCACAACAAGTAGAAATACATATTCAAATAAGAAAAATAATTTAAAAACATATTTAAAATGCAATCCATTCACAAATACATACATGGATGGGCCTATCTGAAAAGATCTCATCAAAGGGTCATTGGCCCCAGGCCTGCCGGAAAAGCCAGGCCTTAATGGCTTTCCGGAAGGCCAGTAAGGTGGGGGTAATACGGATCTTGGGAGGTAGTTGGTTCCAAAGAGTCGGAGCAGCTACAGAGAAGGCCCTCCCCTGCGGGCCCGCCAACCGACATTGTCTGGTGGACGGGACCTGAAGAAGGCCGACCCTGTGCGATCATACTGGTTGAAATTAAAGAGCATGTTCCATGCCACTTTTGATAGTATTTTGTTTATAATATAATATAAACTCTCCCAAGAGATCTCACCAAGAGCCAGCAAGCACAGAAATCAATGCATTTTACTGTGGCTTTAAAACATTTCATTGGAACAACATTAATTCAACCTTTTAAAAATAAAACGATTGCTCTCATTTTGAGAGTACATGAAATGTAAATAAAAAAGAACTTTCCAAGCTTTTAGGAAAAGATCAATCCATATTTCATATGCTGAACATTGTATAAATATCTACTTTTTAAAGTAGCATAGAATGAATATTTTCATTATAGTCGCTGTCCAAAATTGCAAAGACACATTAAAAATTTAAAGGAAGACCAAGCAAGATAAAATGTTACAACTGAGGGTAGATTTATCATTAGATAATAAATGTCTGCCTAATTTTACGGGCACTGTAACAAAAACATTCTAAGGTTGAATTTTGCAGAATTATATTTCTTATATTTCTTATATTTCCTAATTCAGTTAGCATTCTTTTTCTTAGCAAAAAGTATTTGATTTACAATTGAGACAAAGAGAACTCACAGCTTTGAGAAGAAACATTCAGAGTTATCATGGTAATTCTAAAGTATTAGAGTTATCTTCATAGAACGGGGAACATAAGAATTCTGATCACACATATGTTTTTTTTGCAAATACCTTTATTATATTGTAGGAAGTTAGCACCTCCCTCCCTCCTAGAGGAATTAAATATTTTAGGCAATATTAAAAAAGGCAGAATCTTATATTTCCCTGGATTAGAAAATGGAGAAACAAGTTTTTAGGCAGTAAAAGTAGCCCCCACCTTTGTCAATTGGCCATTAAGACTGGGCCCAGCTCACTCATTCCCCCACCTTTGTCAATGGGCAGTCTATTCTACATAACAAGCATCTACAAGAAGAACCATAATAGCAATCCCAAAGCCATCTCACCTGAGAAGATTACATCAGCCAAGCCTGGTGAGGCACAGACAAAAGCCTACAAAGTTAGCTAAGACACCTGTCCCCTGGGAGTCTGATAGCCAATGGGATACATTTCTTACACAGGAACAGGAAATTCTTAAGGTGGGGCCCAACAGAGGGTATAAAACTAGGGCTCTCAGCATCTCAGCCCTTCTCTTCTTCTTCAACATCTTTAAGGCATGTGATCCCCCTTTTCCCCAGGACCTCAAACCATGTGGTCCTGCTGTCCACCATTAAACCATCTTTCCAAGCAGTCACCATGTTTCCAGTGTCTTTTTCCCCACTTGGAACTGAACCCAGACAGGATATTCCTTACAACAATATTTCATAAAGAAACATTAAAATACAAATTAACATAAAATATAATTTGCAATTATATACAGCTATGATATTTCATAGCTGTATATAATTGCAAACTATGTTTTATGTTAATTAGAAGAATGCAAGGTTGTTCAGTGTGTATCCAAACAAATACTATTTTTTCTTCCAACAGACAAATGTACTTAATTGCAGCTACATACTATAAGGCAAAATGGGCCTAGTAGAATAGAAAACATTGCAAAATATTCCTACCAATCATTTCATGTTTGGTAACATATAGTATTTAGTTTAGTGTTGATCAATTGTTTCAATGTCCTTAGAATTATTTCTAGCTAAGCCTCAGTTCCTTTAAAATTCAGAACAATCTCAGAATTATCAACTATTTTACCATCATTGGGTCATATGATTTGTCACAATCTTGTTTTTCCTTCTCCACCCTCCAACCTACATAATTGATGGAAAGAAAAAAAACATAGGATAATTGTGTTGGATTTTCGCAGACATATCAAAAGTCAGGGACAATCCCAGAGGCGGGTTCCTAATTTTTTTACTACCACTCTGTGGGCATGGCTTATTTTGTGGGTGTGGCTTGCCAGCCATGTGACCAGGTAGGCGTGGGCCTTGGGAGCTTGGCAGCGACCAGAGAAGCAGGAGGGCATTGCCCACCCACAATGCAGGCCCCCGCAGTGGGAGCAGCAAGACCGCGGCAGCGGTTCTTCTAGGAGGCTCCATCGGGCCTGAATGCTTCTCCCCATTCGATGATCCTAGGCTCCTGCCGCCCGTTCCCCCTCCCCTCAGCAGCTTGAGAAGCCTCGAACGTGCAAAAATGTCTGGGATCATCACTGCGTGTTCGTGGCTTCTTGGACTGCTGAAGGGAGGGGAACTGAGATAGATCCTGCCGCCCATTCCCCCTCCCCTCAGAAGCTCGAGAAGCCTCGAACGTGCAAAAATTCCTAGGATCATCACCACGCGTTCGTGGCTTCTCGGACTGCTGAAGGGAGGAGAATGGAGATAGCTCCTGCCGCCCATTCTTTCAGTGTCTCACGGCTCCCTCAGCCATCCTCCCCTGCTTGGACTCACTGTGGGGTAGGAAGGCAGCGCATGCACAGTGCCGGAAGCTTGGCTTCTGGGCATGCGCAGAAGAAAATTTTTTAAAAAGTTAAAAAATTTTTTTAAAAAAATGGCGGCGCCCAGGCACCGGCAACCGACCGCAACGGTACTGTAACGTCACCAGAGGGCTGCTACTGGTGCTATAGAGTGGACCGCACTGGTAGGAACCCACCACTGGACAACCCCCTAACACTCCCCTCAACTGATTTCAGTTATTTAAATCATGTAAATATCCTTACAACTAATTTAGAACCAATTTCCATATACCACTTTTCATTGAACATTTCAATCCAACATGATTTGTATTCATCAAGAACAATTTTCAGTGGACTGCTATACATTTTGTGTGAAATTCTCTTTAGAGAAAAGCTGACTCTCATCTCCAATCTATCACATATTAAGTTATTTTTGTTTAACTATTGCAAAGTCTTTATAACTGTTTTCTCAACTCCCTTCCCCTCTTACCATACGTTACAAGAGGAACCAGAGAAGTAAACATTAAGTCCTTTGGTTCCTTTATTCTATAAAATCTGATAACTGACAGCAGAAGAATATACATGTTTTCTGCAAAACTGAGATGTTTATCACCTTTCCTCTCTTCATTCCCACTTTTGTTGAATATTCATTCATTTCATTTCATTCATTCATTCATTCATTCATTCATTCATTCATTCATTCATTCATTCGCCGCCCAACTCAACCAAGTGAGTCTGGGTGGCTTACAATTCTAAAATCAGAAAACTATTAAAACAACCTTAAAAACATTAAAACATCCACAAAATGTTATATTCTATCTCATTGTTCACAAGTGAGCTAACAGGTAAAATTAACCAACATATTTTGGCATTTAATGCTTACTTTGCTGGAAGCGACAGATTTCAAGAATGGCTATCATTTTCTGCAAACAGCAAGAGTCATACAGATTTCAAAAAGGCATGTTTAAAATGGTATCCTGGAATAAAACATAATTTTGAACCTGTAAGAGTAAATTCCTAGCTAAAACTGTATTTGAAATTTTCCTATCGTGTCTTTTAAATCTGGACCTTAACTTTTGCTCACCTAAACTGCATCTCCTCTTCCTCTGTTTACTTCCTATAGTCTCTCACAACACAAATCAAAGTTAGCTTGTGGATGGGACAAATTTGCCAAACTTCCAAGCAAATTCCATTAGGCCAATTAGAAATTCTCCTCAAGTTCTGTTTATAGAAAAATCTTCAAGTCTTCATATTGAGTGAAACAACAAAGTTGCTCAGATTCCCATCAAAAGGAATGTAGGCATTTGGACATAGAAGGCCTGCTGTTATGGCAATGGTTGCTGTGTCTTGGGCTAATTGTAGTAGATTATATCATATATGTTTCAAGGGGTGATTTATAATCTGGGATAAGTATTAGAATCACTATTGTTTCTTATGCTGGAGCAAGACAGTAATTTGGTTGACATTAGTAGTTTGGTTGACATTAGCAAGGTTTAAAAAGAATTGTGTAGACTATTTAACCTTGGATACTTCCTAATATGATAAAAGAAGTGGATAAAATTTTCTGTCATATTTCACTCCAGGCATGCCTCGAAATATCTCCAAACTCTTAATCCTTATTTAAGCCTGGCTTCACTGCTGAAGGCTATCAAAGACAACTCTGTTCCTTTTTAAAAAAACTGAAGATTAAAACACAGCCATATATAACAAATTTGCTTCCTGCAGTTAATATAAGGTGACCAGACGTCCCGATTTTGGCGGGACACACCCGTTTTTTCACCATTTGTCCCGCGTCCCGCCCGCCCTCTTAAAAAGTCCCGATTTCTTGAAAGAATGCCCGACTAGGGCATTCTTTCAAAAAATCGCCCTGAAAGGCAGCAGGCCTCTCAGCTCGGGCCGGCTGTGGGCAGCGTTGGCGGCGGGCGGGCGTCCCGCGTTGTTGACTCCTCCGGCGGCGGCTGGAAGCTGGGGGGAGGGGGAAGGGAGGCTGCTCCTCCTCTCCTTCCCCCGCCCCATCCCTAGACCCGCCCTCGGAGGCGCCACTGCTGTTGGGAGGGGTGAGGGACGAGGAGCCGTCGCCGCTTTGAATTTACGTCACGGGCGGCGCAAACAGCCCTTCCTCGTCCCCCTCCCCTTTCTTCCCCCCGTCGCCTCGCTGCCGCCGTTGTCCTGGGGACGGGCGGGCGACCGGGAGACCGCGGGGCTTGGATGCTTGGAGCAGGTAAGCTGCCGGCTGCTCCTTTCCCCGTCTCCCGCCTCCCGTTCGTTGCTTGCCAGCCCAGCCGAAGGGAAGGCGGGAGGCGAGGAAAGGCCTCCCGAAAGGAGGGGAGGCTTCGGGAGCCTGCCTCCCTTTCGGGCCGAAAGGGAGGCGGGCTCCCGAAGCCTCCCCTCCTTTCGGGAGGCCTTTCCTCGCCTCCCGCCTTCCCTTCGGCCGGGCTGGCAAGCAACGAACGGGAGGCGGGAGACGGGGAAAGGAGGCAGCTTACCTGTCGCGAGCTGCAGGCATCCAAGCGCCCTCCCGCCTCCCCCCTCCCCCCTCCCCCCACCTCACCTGGACGCCGACATTTGCTGTTTTGCCCTCTGCGCATGCGCAGCGTTCTGCGCATGCGCAGAGGGCAAAACTCAAATGGAGAAACCCACCCCCGTCAATGGTGTCCCGCTTGAAGAAAAAAAAATCTGGTCACTTTAAGTTAATAGCAATCGGTGCTTGTCTATCTATATCTTGTACTTGTACTTCTTATATATGATATGCGCTTGTACTTCTTATATATTCACAAACATGTTTATACCTTGTTTATACTTTGTCTGTAATCATATACATTATACACACTTGACAAAATAAATAAATAAAATAAATAAAAATATATATCTATCCCTATCTCTCTAGGATTTAAACCCATAGAAGAGTACAGAAATAACTTCAAAAAAAAAAAGGATTGTAGTTTCGTAAACATCAACTGAGCCCTGGGGGGGGGAAGCTAGACAAAAACTCAATATAACAAGACTTTCTTTGATATATCAGGTTAAAGAAGAAAACTTTGTCAGGCCTTCAAGTTGTTATATCCCCACAACAAAAACACAATTCCAGTCAATTTAGTGCTCTCTGTTTCCTAATCTGACCTGCTTCGAAAGGCTAAAAAAGCACCCTACAGTCTGTCTTCCTACTTTTCTGAGGTAATGTTTTACCAGGTTTTTTTTTTAAAGCTGGGAAACAGCTTCAACTGAGATATATGGACATATTTATTTATTTATTATTTATTTATTTATTTATTTATTTATTTATTTATTTATTTTTGTCAAGTACATGTTGGTAATATACATATATATAACATTGTTTATATACATAAGATGAGTACTGATAAGCGGGAACATTAGGACAGGGACGGTAGGCACGCTGGTGCACTTATGCACGCCCCTTACTGACCTCTTAGGAATCGGGTGAGGTCAACAGTGGACAGTCTAAGGGTAAAGTTTTGGGGGTTTGGTGACAAAACCACAGAGTCAGGTAGTGAGTTCCAGGCATTTACCACTCTGTTGCTAAAGTCGTATTTTCTACAGTCAAGTTTGGAGCGGTTCATTTTGAGTTTGTATCTGTTATGTGCTCGTGTATTGTTGACATAACTGCTTACTCAGGCTTGGGAAACATTAGCTCCTGACTTGCTAGCTTCACTCACAACAGCATCCTTGTGAAGCTGCTGCTCTGACTAATTAGCTACAAAGCTAGGCTCAAGATTTTGTTTTTGGCATATGAGGCTTAACACAAATTGAGACAAAGATACTTGACAGAATGATTTCATTTTTACAGACCTTATAATTTGCTGTTTGGAGGAGATTCTTTTATGTTTCACAAGATCGAGAATAGTATCTTATTTTTATCTTTGATTATCCTCCACAAACCGATTATGAAAAAATAAGTACGATTTAAAAGTATTGCATTCTATTAACAAATGTTGGAAACAGAATTGCAACTGCGTATTATCCAGGACTTAGGAGCTATTTATAAAATAGTTACGGGGAAAGAGCAAAACAGAGGTTATGATACAGATTTTGACTCCTGGTGGTTGCATATCAGCAATTTTCTTGGCAATGTTACAGAAGTGGTTAGCCATTGCTTTGTTCTGAGTATTTATTTTTATTTCCCAAACTGCTGAGATAGAATGAGATAAAATGGAGACATGAAGAGAAAGGAAGAGGAAATGCTTTGAACTGTGTCAGGAATTTGAAGATTTACTTAAAATTATTGAAAATCTGTTGCCAGCCTGTAATATTGGTTTTTGCTGGATAGTTGGCATGAAATCTTCCAAATGCCAGTAAAAAACAGGGTTGCAGTAAAATATTAAAAAGTAGATATCCATTGATTAGCATTTCCCACTGTAATGGAATTGTCAAGTAACTCAACCATCTATCTCAGTACCAGAACTAGCATTGATCTGTTTATTGCTTGGAAAAAAATGCACAAATGTTTGGCTTTAATCAGAAATTATCATTTTTGATGACCTGGTAACAGAGCAATCACTGAGGCGTTTTCTATTTGTTGTTTAAAAGCTGCTCAGATGCAAAAACAACATTATACTGAAATGAAAAGTCAGTTAGTAGTACATTGGGCAGGAATCTATTAGTTACAGAAGTGGTCGTTTCAATTAGTAGTGTTCAAAATAAAGTTGCTTGCTATGTGTTTGACCTTATCATTCACTTGATATTTGATAACTAACTAATGGAGGCTCAAAAATTCAATAATCCTTGATGCTCATGCTCAATATCAATAATAGTATCTAACCATGCCATTTTCTGCTAGCCTCTTTGTCTATTGACTTCAATTTTCCTAAGGATCTAGACAATCTTCTCCAAACAACCTTCTTTCTGTTTTATTTGTACAACAATTTAAATATTATTTTTATTATTATTCTTCCAGTGATTTTACTTCTTCTTGTCACGATGTGAATATATTGTCAGTTGAGCCTCTCTACTATATTTCTAGATCTACTGTACTTTCCAATCAATCAGACATGTGATATGTGTTTCGTTTCTACGCATGTGTGCATTCCAGGAGTTTTGTCTCCTCCCTTTTTTTCTTCTCCTGCAAGCCTCCGCCCGAGGCAGATGTGAATTCTTAACTGAGACAATGTAGCTTATTAAGGTTTATGTTTTGTTACTTTTATACTGAAATAAATATTTTGTTAATTAGAATTAAATCTCGGTTTTATTTTCTAAGTAAGAATGACTTCAAGGGAACAAGGTCTATATCGCCTCGGTAGGAATAATTTCCTATCCCGTAACTTCTAATGTTGAGTTAAAGTCAATTTGGTTTAATGATTATGGTATCAGTCTAGAAACTGACAGACTGTGAGCACTAGTCCCATTTTAGCACAAAGTCAACTGTGATCTTACTCTCTCACTCAGCCCTAGGAGGCAGGAAATGGCAAATGAAATCTTGCCAAGAAAACTGCAGGGACTTTCAAGTCAAGATTGACCCAAACACACCAATATAAAATATAACAATTACTTGTTTCTCTTGTTGTCCAAGTTACTATCAACCATTTCTCCAGCACCACAATTCAAAGGCGTTTGCTTTTTATTGGGTCTTTCTGAAACTGCAATTTTCATAGTCACATATTAGAACTTATAAAACATTATCTTGAAGATAGTGAACACTTTGTTGTCAGGGTAGTGTCTCCACACTTAAAATACTTTCTATACATTTCTTATTGTATCTCAAGAAGCAGATAATTTCTTTGTGTCCTGGTATTACCATCACCATGTCTACAGACTTTAAAAACCCAGACAGGTGAAGCCTTTCACTTGGCATTTGAAATTGACATAAACTCAGTTTTATCTTATGGAGCGGTGGGGGAGGAAAACCCTTTTTGTGTGTTTGTTTTCCACTCAACGGTTCCCATATGCCATGAACTATGGACAATTGTATTTGTATTTGTATTTGTTTATTTGTCAAGCATCTATGATTATAAGCAAAGTATAAACAGTAAAACATGATTGGATATATATGTAATAGTACAAGCATGAATAAGAGTAAGAGGTATGAATATATGGGTACATTAGGACAGGAACGGTAGGCACGATTGTGGTAAAGTTGTAGATCTCAGGAATCTAAGAACAAGATTAGGCTTTTGAGCTGAATGGAAATGGAATCCTAGATGATAAGCAGTTTAGGCTTCAACCTAATGATAAAATCTCAGATAAAAATGTGTCCATGAAAACTGCTAAACATTGATCTTCAGCTATGTTATAGACAATGATTAGAAAACACATTATTTCTGTAAAGGGCTTATAGGTGGACTACTTTGTCCAAAATATTTTTGGATAAAAGTCTATAAAACATCTTGTTTCATGTGAATGAATCACCAGATTTTTCAGCTCCACTATTTTTAAAATCTGATTTAGATTCTCAACTAAATTTCATTGACATTAATTCAATCATTTTAAAATTTTTGAATATGATGGAAGAGAGTTTTTGATGTGTTACGCTGCTTTGTGTTGTTTTGTTTTATAGAATCTGGACTACATTCAATTGAAGCTGGTTGTTGGTATTCTGCCAACTCAGTAAGATGTTGTCTGTCAAGTGAGGGGTGAGAACTTCTGTTTTTGGTCTTCTTGATTGTGTACTCCTAATACTGTAAATCAAGTGGGAGACACTGCTGGCCGTGATTTTAGATAGGAAAAAAAAATCTGTTTACCAATTAAGCAATAAAGCAGTTAAAAGTTTGAAGCTGTAATTCAGCATGGCACCATGACAAATAGTGTTGCCATAGTGTTGCAATTTAGTATAATGAACACACATTATTATTTGTTGGAACATTGTTTGGCTTTGATATTGTATGTTTCTTATGCATTTTTTTACAACTCATTTTCCTACTTTTAGTATGTCAAGGCAAGGAAGAGATCTTTGGAAAGAGCAATTAGAGAAAGATGGGTGGTGCCTGAATTTGATAAATAAAATAGAACAGTGATGGCGAACCTATGGCACGCGTGCCACAGGTGGCACGCAGAGCCATATCTGAGGGCACGCAAGGAGTTGCCCTATGTCAGCTCAAGCATGCATGCGTGCGCTGGTCAGCTGATTTTCGGCTATTTTCGCTCTCCCCAGGCTTCAGGAAAGCCTCCTGAAGCCTGGGGATGGCAAAAAACGGCCCAACGGGCCAACCGGAAGTTCGTTTCTGAACTTCCGGTTGGGCCGTTTTTCCCTCTCCCCAGGTTTCAGGAGGTTTTCCTGAACCCTGGAGACAGCGAAAAATGGCCCAACGGGCCTACCGGAAGTCTGGAGGCTTTAGTGAAGCCTGAGCGCATACACGGGGGCAGTGCGGGGGTTGTGCACATGCATGGGGGTGGAGGGCATTGCATTATGGGTGTAGGCGCTCACGCTATCGCTCGCACGCGCACCCTTTTGGCACCCAAGCCAAAAAAGGTTCTCCATCACTGAAATAGAATATATTTACCTTTGAACAAAATAGTGTTGAGAAGTATTGCCTTTTATGCATGGGGTCAGTGAACAGTTTTAATATTTAGCCCATGCATCTTTTTCGTTGCTATTCT
Organism: Diadophis punctatus similis; assembly: GCA_023053685.1. Lineage (NCBI taxonomy): Eukaryota > Metazoa > Chordata > Lepidosauria > Squamata > Dipsadidae > Diadophis > Diadophis punctatus. Next base: position 12,938,988 of record JALIGW010000006.1, on the reverse strand, counting down.
GATTTGATCCTGAATGGATAGTGATTATTCCCAAATGCCATAACTTTGCTGTTCTCAATGGACTCAATTTTAATTTGTTCCTTTTAGATTTGGGTTCGAAAGCAGATAATAAAAAAAAGAAAATGCTGAATATTTTATCTCAGGTATATTAATATGTAACACTGTATCATGCTATATTTTGTGTTTTACAAATGAAGCAGGTGGAAATTACTAAGCATAGGCAAGGGAAACTGAAAATGACAAATATAATGCTTCTAGCATGAATATTGAAGCTAAATTTCTGATTTGCAACAGGTCAGGAGAGCTCTAAAAGAAATAAATGTGTCAACGTTTTGGGGTTTTATAAAGTACCCTTGTAGAAAAAGCCTGAAATTTCTCAAAATGATTGTCCATAAACCATTATATTGCAATATATATATATATGTACATGCACATTTAAATTTAGAGTGCGCCCCAACTCCATCTTGAATCTAAATTTGTATGTCTGGCTAGTGTTCACTGACATTATTTCTTACACTCTGGAGAAATGGCACAGGCAATCAATTATAACAGAATGCATGTTTCGTCAATCTATTTAACAAGCCCCTGTGAACCTGGTTAGAAATTATTAACAAAAAAAATGTGATTTGTGGGGGAAGAAGAGCTGTGAAACAGTGGCAAAATAAACGGAATATCTGATGATTATTTCTCTTCACTAAGAACAGATGGACAATCTAAAGCCCCAGAGTTGTGTGTGGCAATGAAAACTTTTTCACAGCTCCTGGAGACTTATTTATTTATTTATTTATTTATTTATTTATTTATTTATTTATTTATTTATTTATTTATTTATTTATTTATTTATTTATTTATTTATTTATTTTAGTGTTCTTATATGCCGCCCTACTCCCTGGGGACTCAGGGCGGCGTACAACATTTAAAGAACAACTAAACAATATAATAATTTAATGACAGTTTAAAATGAATTTTAAAAACATACAAAATCATACATACGTGGGGGAGACCTAAGATGTGAAATTGTCTCAAAACTTTAAATACAGCTGATAAAAAAAAACCAGAGAAACGACATGAAAACTATTGTCTACTCTAAAGCAAGGGTAGTGAAGCTTGACAATTTTGTCTTGTGGATTTCAGCTCCCAGAATTCCCCAGCCAGCGTGGTCTAAAGCCTAAAATAAATTTATCTCACTATTTTGGAAAATCCTTCTCAAAACCCAGCCAGAGAAATATATAGAACAGGGATCCCCAAACTTGGCAACTTTAAGACTTGTGGACTTCAACTCCCAGAAGTCCACAAGTCTTAAAGTTGTCAAGTTTGAAGACCTCTGATATAGAAAGACCTACTCTATACACTATCCGGAGGTGGGTTTCAGCAGGTTCTGACCAGTTCTGGAGAACCAGTAGCGGAAATTTTGAGTAGTTCGGAGAACTGGTAGTGGAAATTTTGAGTAGTTCGGAGAACTGGTAGTGGAAATTTTGAGTAGTTCAGAGAACCAGTAAATATCACCTTTGACTGGCCCTGCCCCATCTATTCTCTGCCTCCTGAGTCCCAGCTGATCAGGAGGAAATGGGGATTTTACAGTATCCTTCCCCTGGAGTGAGGTGGGAATGGATATTTTACAGTATCCTTCCCCTGCCATGCCATGGCCACCAAGCCACGCCCACAGAACTGGTAGTAAAAAAAATTTGAATCCCACCACTGCACTACCTCTATCGCATCATCCCTCCTCAGAGTAAGTAAGGATCTGCTGCTTGAACCATGGGACCAAAGTCTCTTCCAACTCTGTTATTATGTATTCTAGATTATTCAAAATGAAGAGAGTAAGAAATAATAAGCTAAGACACAAAAGCATGTAGCAAGAAAGGGAAATATAAGATAATTCTTTTATTGTATCTCTCCATACTTGGTATTAGTACCAACTGCTGCTAGTAGTAATTTTCATAGCCGTTAGAATTAATGAATATAGTCATACTTGTTTTCTTTCCTGGAAGAGAATATTTGTCTCCTATTTATTTCTTGGTCAGTCTTGTTTGGCTATTCAACTGATAAGCTTTCCCAAAATGACTGGTATAAACAAATTTCAAGGAATTCCAGCACCAAAGTGAGAAGGCAATCAACTATATTACTATTTTAGATACAGTAGCCTAGTTGTACTCCAAAATTGAGTGTTCCAATTTTGTTTTTGTTTTTTTTTCCCTTACCGTCTACATCCAATTAATTTGATCCTGCTATATTCTTGTGATGTATAAATCTGGCTTCTCAAAAAAACAAAAACCCTCTCTTTTTGTAACTTTGTTGATTTTCAAAAACAGGTATAAAGTTACATGTTTTCCTACAGTAACTTTAAAATCGAAAGAAGCCATTGGCTTGTGCGACTGGTATATGATATACTCCAATGCTAAAACTATATTTTTACACATCATACTTTTTTTAAAAAAAATCTATACACAAATAATAAAATCCTGATATACTTCTAAATTTAATTTTTATTTCTAAAGTCTACCTTTTTTTCCCTCTATTTCATCTGCTTTCCAAACTCTTTTTTTTTCCTGAATGAAGAAAAGCAGCCCATCAAAATATAGCCATATCAGTCTCATCAGGAAACTGCAGTGTCTAAGCATTGCCTGAAGCCAAAGAAACAAAGAACTTATTCATCTCTGCATTTAAAATTTACAAAATGATAGAACAAAGCCCACTGCAACAACATCGCCAAAAAGGCTTCAAGAGTTGTTAACCTAATCTTATGTAGCTTCTTCTCTGGTGATATCACACTACTAACCAGAGCATACAAAACATTCGCCAGACCAATCCTTGAATACAGCTCATCTGTCTGGAACCCACACCACATATCGGACATAAATACATTAGAAAGTGTCCAGAGATACTTTACAAGAAGAGTCCTCCACTCATCTACTCGCAACAGAATACCTTACGCAACCATACTTGAAATCCTGGGCTTAGAAAGCTTAGAACTACGTCGCCTTCGGCACGACCTAAACATAGCTCATAAAATTATCCACTACAACGTCCTTCCTGTCAACGACTACTTCAGCTTCAACCATAACAATTCCCGAGCACATAACAGATACAAACTCAAAGTGAACCGCTCCAAACTTGACTGTAGAAAATATGACTTTAGCAACAGAGTGGTAAATGCCTGGAACTCGCTACCTGACTCTGTGGTTTCGTCACCAAACCCCCAAAACTTTACCCTAAGACTGTCCACTGTTGACCTCACCCGATTCCTAAGAGGTCAGTAAGGGGCGTGCATAAGTGCACCAGCGTGCCTACCGTCCCTATCCTAATGTTCCCTCTTATCAGTACCCATCTTATGTATATAAACAATGTATCTATGTATATTACCAACACATACTTGACAAAATAAATAAATAAATAAATAAATAAATAAATAAATAAATAAATAAATAAATAAATAAATAAATAAATAAATCAGAAACATCAAGATAATAAATAGATGATTAGACAGCTTAGATACAAAGTCGTTTTTCCATCAACTGTTGAAAATAAAGTTCCTCTTTCTTGCTTTTTGCCAGAATTGTTTTGGCAATGTACCTCAAATCTGAACAGAAATTTTAATTAATTCCTTGCCTAATTTATTATACTGTGTAAATATTTATATTTTTTTCAGAGATTTAGAAAAAAGACACGTAATTATGTTTATTACTTTATCACATTGATGTTGATGGGTCACACGTACTGCTATGTTACAGAACACTTTATTCTATTGAATCAATTCTTACAAAAAACCCTCTTTTATATCTATAAAGTGGCATTCAATTCTATTAATATTTTATTGAATAGCCAAAGACAGTTTCGAGAATTTCCTTTAGTTCATCTTGACTAGAAGCCACTTATAGTCATATCCTTCAGGAATTTATCTAATCCTCCTTTAGAGCTACTCAACATGGTATTAACCTTATAATAGCAAATTCTACAATATATGATTTCATTCCTCAACTCAAGATCAAGTACAATATTTTGGCTAATAGGTTGATAGCAGTCACCACAGATAAACTATTTTCGATTTATCAACTTGTTGCATGCAATGGTTTGATTGAAACCCAGTTTTATATGTAGAATAAGTTGAAATTTTAATAAAATGTTTCAGCAAGCCATATTGTAAATTCAATAAAAAGAAATCAGGCATATGGCAACCGCCACCATGCTTAAAGTAACCAAGTGCTAAAAAGATAAGAATGCAAACCAGCCTCAGGGAATGGATTATATGATTGAGAATTGCTAGCAGTTAGTCTGAAAAAAATTTTTTTTCCAACAGCAAATGAATTTTGTATATGTTGAAAGATCTATTGTTTAAATAAAGGCCCTTTGTATGGGAAATATTTTCAAATGAGCAAAGATACATGGTCGGGATGCCCACTTTCTCTCCTATCATTTACCATTGCCCTAGACATATTGGCAGAAAAAATTCACAGAATTCACACCCAGCCTCAAAATTTGCAGAAAGGAATATACAGTAAGCTTAAATGTTACTTGATTGTGAAATATTAGCCATTATTCAAACACAACATTTAATAAGATCATTCATAAAAAATGATCTAAGGCTTTGGAGAATCCTCTTGGTATAAATATGGTATTCAAAAAAATGAGAATAATTACAAAATAATTAATCAAGGAAAAGATTTCCTGCTGACGGATTCTGTCTGCCACATAATACTGGTAGATTTCATGAAATAACTTGGTTGTGTCTGATAGGCAACAATTAAGAAACAATTATGCTTCCATTTATGGAGAGAAATAAAGAGATATTGAAAGGTGAAAAATGTAAACCTTTTTTTAAAGATAATTGCAGTTATTAAGATGAATGTATTACTCAAAATAAACTTGTTGTTTCAATAGGCACTAATTCCAACCCCAGAAAAAAATGGCAAAATTAGCGATTAAAAATTATATGGGGAAAAACATATTTTCAAGACTCAAAAGATTAAACTGATCATCTTTGTCAGAATCCAGCGACTCTGCCATTCAAAAGGAGAAGGGGGGTCTTGGGTTTGCTTGATCAGATGTTTACAACATATATCCGGGCGCCAGACATCTGGGAACCTCCTTATCTTAGGATAGGATTTATGAGGGGCAATGTAAGTTAGTTTGAACGAAAAGGGATCTGTGGAAACGTACGCTCATCCGCATTCCCAGAATAGAGGACTTTCACACCTTGTGTACTGGTCTACATTTGCATTCTGCCTAATGGGGAGGGGCGCTAAGTTTAAATGTACTTGCTTTGCCTGGGGCATTTAGATCTTGCTTTGAATGAATGGGTTGTTGTCACAGCTGCCAATAAAGGAATCCTTTTGAACTACTGTGGTGGTCTCCCATGAGAAATGAGACACGCAGGCAGATATCTCGAGACAGGAGCACAGAATTTTCTGTGTAACCCTCTTTTATTACAAACCAGTTCATATCCAGTTACAATCTTATGACAATGTTAGTAAGGGGTGGGTATATTCAGCTGTTGCTACGATATATGGTCATATTGTTAGTCTACTCCTGAGTACACATCCTTCAGGTAACTTATGCATTGTATCACGTATCTATGCATTCGGGTCACGTAGGCACTGGGGTCAGGAGATTTCAGATTAGGTGAGTCACATCCTGCTTTCCTGTCCTGCTTAGTGCCACAGTCCAAATAGTTAACCATTACAGGCTGAAGTAAAGTACTTTGTTCCCAAATTAATCCCACAAACTACCTGGCTCAGAAGTTCGTACTTTGTAGATGGATGGGGAGGCAGTCCTTACACTGTTTTTCTGTACATTATATTACAGAACAACCTATCTGTCATGGCAACAGTATAAATAAAATTCCCAAATTGCTGAACATCACTAATGTAAGAAGCTGGCTTAGCTAATGGGTTCATTGATATTTATGATACAGAGACATAAAAGAGGGCAGAAAAATGAAATGACTTATTAAAAGACAAAGTTTGATGAAAGTATGAAGCTTTTATCAAGTCCAGCAATTTCAGTATTAATTTCTCCCTTAAATGTTTTTCTGCTGGAGAGAATTCTTATATAAAAGTGTAATTTTTAATTCTTTAATTTTATATGCTGGAGATAACAGTATATAAAACTGCAATTTCTATTGCATCTCTAGTCCATTCAGATTCAGATACATTATAGACACAGCAAAAATTACTTAGTGAAGGGTTGAATATACCAAAGTTGAAATACCTACAAATTGTTGGAAGAATAAAAACTGACCACAAAAACAAGTCTTCTCAAGGCGAGAAAGTGATTTGATCATAAAGTAGAAATGTTCAGAGTAGAATGCATTACTCTTAAACCCAAATTTTCCATAATTTGATTTTCCTCCCATCTAACCCCTTCCACTACATCTACTTTCATACATATTTAACATCATTAATGCAATTATAATATAGTGCAAAGTGGATATTGCTAAATTGCTGCCTGGGGACCACATCAAGTCCTTGGTTAACTATCTCAGTAATTTAGAAAGCCAAGAGGTGACCTTGGCAACATTTTTCAGACTGTTTTGGTTCTGGTCCCTATGGAAACAGTAAAAAAAGAGGTCATCTTCCAAATAATAAGTAAGAGTTAGAAGAGACTATTTAAAAAAAAGTATTCAGCAAATCTATGAAGCAAATCTTTTCTCCATTCCCAATATATAAGTGGCATTTGCTGGGTTTGCCCATAAATCTGTTTCAAGATTACAGCTCTCAGTGTAATTACTGGAAATAAATGCAACAAGCTACACCTTTAGGGAAATATTTCTAATCTTCAAAACAGCAGTCGATATGACCACAACAGTTGTTTTATTTCCAACAGCAACAGCATGTTGTCCCACAGATATGTATACCTAAAGCAATTGGGCATTTTAGCTGGATGGGGGGGAAAAGGGGGAGGGAATAAAATATAGGAAAAAAAATTGAGATGGTAGTTACACTCTTTAACTTTAAATAGTTTAATATGGAATCTATTTATTTATTTATTTATTTAGCGATTCTTATATGCCGCCCTCCTCCCTGGGAACTCAGGGCGGCATACAACATGTACAAGAACAGCTATAATACAATAAAAAATACAACGATAAAATAGCAATTTAAAAGAAAAACAACACAAGCAATACATACATGGGGGAGACCAAGATATTCAACGTCTCAATACCCCGCCTGCAGGAAAAGCCATGTCTTATATAATGATATAATGCTAGTAAGACCTACTGTAATGAATCTAATGTTCCTTTGATAAATATGAAATGTACTGTAACATTTACATCAAAAACTATGCTTTATCTCCAACACTGGAAGTTTTTAAGAAGATGTTGGATAACCATTTGTCTGAAGTGGTGTAGGGTTTCCTGCCTAAGCAGGGGGTTGGACTAGAAGACCTCCAAGGTCCCTTCCAACTCTGTTGTTGTTGTTGTTGTTGTTGTTGTTGTCTTGCATTTTAATAGGGAACTGTCATTCTCTAGTTTATGAATCTCATCCTTTAACATCAAGTAACAGTTATGGCATCTGAGCAGATTAAAAGCTTAAGCCTTTTCAATGTGAGTAATAAAAAACTTGAACTCTTCTTCTTCCTCCTCTTCACTGTAATATAAAAGGACTAGTAACAGCATAAATGGTATTAAAATTGAACATTTTATGAGTAATTTACCAGCACCAGGGTTTGTTTTATCATTCATCTCTATGATTTGTAAATGTAGAATGTTTCATCCATTACATCACGGGGGGGGGGTCCATAATACACTGATTGAATAGGTCCAAAGTGGACAACGTAAGAGAATGTCAAAGTCACCAGGGCATGAACTGATGCCAGAGGGACAAAGATAAATCCACTGTGGGATCACATTGCCATCACATTGCTCCAACAATAAAAGTTTGGCTGTATTAAGGCTTTGGAAAGCAATACTAATACTTCAAGTGATCTTGATTCTGTCCCTCTGTTAATACAACCTAGGATTGTATTAGCTTTTTGGATTGCTGCCACAAACTGCTGGTTCATATTTAAGTGATCGTCCACTTGGATTCCAAGAGCCCTCTCACAGTTCCTGGCATTGAGCCAAGTTTGACCTAATCTGTACTTGTACAGTTGGTTTTTCTTGCCTAAGTGTAATACCTTACATTTCTCTACATTGAATTTCATTTTGTTAGATAGGACCCAATGTTCAAGTCTGTCGAGATCCATTTGGATCTTGAGCCTATCTCCTGGAGTGCTGGCTATTCTTGCCAGCTGAGTTCCCCTTCTATTCCCTCAAGAATATAAGAAGATTAGATAGATGATAGAGGATAGATGATAGATAGATAGATAGATAGATAGATAGATAGATAGATAGATAGATAGATAGATAGATAGATAGATAGATAGATGATGTGATGATGTTCGCCCATCGTATTCGAAGAGGACCTTGACATCTATCAATTGGGGGGATGTCAAGATAGATAGATAGAAAGATAGATAGATAGATAGATAGATAGATAGATAGATAGATAGATAGATAGATAGATAGATAGATAGATAGATAGATAGATAGATAGATAGATAGATAGATAGATAGATAGATAGATAGATAGATACTGTAGATATAGATATAGGTTATAAATATAGATATAGGTAGAATATAAAAATGTAAGAAGAATAAGAAAAGAACGTTAATAAATCCTCTGCCTTTGATTTGATAAGGAAGTGTTATCACTGAAAAGAATGTATAGGAACAGGTTTGATTTTATCAAAGATATAGAAACCAAAAGAGACAGTAAAACTGTTCTGTTTGAGTTTGAATTTGTTCACAGGAATCAAGAATAACTCTGAGATTTCAGACAAGGGATTATTTGAGAGAATGCAGTTAACTGATGACCTAAGTCTTCACAAAGCCATCAAATGTTGGAGAATAGAGACAGTGAAAACCACAGTGACCCCTTTTTCACATGAAATAAGATGTAGCAACAACCAGAATTTTTTAAAAAAAAGTAGAAAGAAGAATGGAAAAATGCCCGTGACAACCAATCTAGATAGCCTAAAAATATCCAATAAAAAGCAAGCCTGTTTCTTCTTCTGTCTTTACAAGATGTAGGGAAATCAACAATATAAAAGATATTGATCCAGCCAGGAGGAACACAGCATAGGATTCTTCACTCTTGCATGCTGCACACAAATGGTTATGGAGACCAATTTTTAATGTAGTGGCACCTCAAAAGAGTTGCTAAAGTCCAGATCCTTCTATCCCATTCTTGGGCCTTTCCCCTTCCCACACTCTCAGTTCTGTCCTCTGTCGTGTATCACTCACCTGACATCTCAAACATCCCTCCCCCTCTCAATATCTCGGGTCATTCTCTGGGTGCTCGCTCACTTACCCATTCTCGCTCAGTTCACCTCTGCTGTCCTCTGGCTCATCTGGCTTCTCTCTGGCTCTTCGCCTGCTCGCTCCACTTGCTCAGCTCCCCTCTGCCATCTTCGGGCTTGTCTGGATCCCCTCTGGCCACTCACCTGCTCTCTCTGCTCTCTCAGCTTGCCTCTGCCATTTTCTGGCTTGTATGGTGCCCTTTTGGTCATTGGCTTGCTCTCTCGCCCAGCTCAGCTTGCCTGCCTTCTTTCTCATCCTCTCCTGGCTCCCTTTCGGGCTCTGCGCTTTCTCTCTCTCTCTCCCTCCCTCCCTCCCTCCCTCCCTCCCTCCCTCTCTCTCTCTCTCTCTCTCTCTCTCTCTCTCTCCCCCTCCCTCCCTCCCTCCCTCCCGCTTGCCATTCGCCTTGGCCAGGTCGGGGAACGCACCATTCCCCAGGTCTAGCCTTGGCCCAGAGCTGCTACCTACTTGCCATTCGCCTTGGCCGGGTTGGGGAATGTGCCATTCCCCGGCTCCAGCCTTGCCCCGGAGCCACTGCCCACATGCCGCCCGCTCGCCCTCCACCTTGCTCACTTTTGTCTGCACCTTGGCGGGGGTCCCCAGTGAGGCTTGGCCATTGAGCCTCCAAGTTGCAGGTAGTTTTCGGCTGCCTTCTGAGCAACTCCACTGAGATACCGTCCCTCCAGCACAGCAGGCCGTTCTCCTGGCTGGGTCTGGCTGTGAACAGCACCAGCAGGCAATGGGGTGCGCGTGCATGGCTAGTGTGAAGAACAGGGCGGTGACGGAGGTGACAGGATTTCTTCAGGCCTCTTTTTCAGTCTGTAGTTTTTGTTAGTTTTTGGCGCAAGAAGCCTGCAGCTGCCACCTCTTTTTCAGCATGAGAAGCCTCCATCCACTGCTGCTGGCTCGATTCTGGCTGGCGAAGAGGCTTCTCATGCCGAAAACTACCGAAAACTACAGGCCAAAAAAGAGGCCTGAAGTCCCAAAAAACAGGCCCGTCACTGCCCTGTTCTTCTCACTGGCCGTACACGTGCACCCCATTGCCTGCCGGTGGGCATGCATGGCCGCATCGCATTGCCAGATCTAGCCAGGAGAACAGCCTGCTGCACTGGAGGGACAGTGTCGCAGCGGAACTGCTCAAAATGCAGCCAGACTGCGGTGTCCCTTTAAGGTACTTTGACACGGTGGGGGAGGGGAGACCATAAAGGGACAGGCCACAGGAGCTGCCTTTTCTACTAGTTCTGTGGGCATGGCTTGGTGGGCGTGCCTTGGTGGACGTGCCTTGGTGGGGGTCATGTGACTGAGTGGGTGTGGCCAATTTGATGTCACTCACAGCAAGGTGCCACCCCACCAAGCCAAGCCCACCAAGCCATGCCCACAGAACTGGCAGTAGAAAAAATTGAATCCCACCACTGGATATGGCAACTGTTTTATTAATGCACATTTATTATCTTAGACATTGTTCGAGAAACATGGTAAAATATAAAATGGAATTCATTTGAAAAGGTTCAGTGACATAAGAAAAATATGTCTCCCCAAAACTAAAATGGGTTTTGGCAATTTCCCATAACACATCAGGGTGCCAAACTGATAACCGACTCTGTAGATATTTATCTTCCTGTTATGCTGAATTTCAGCATAACCAGCATTCCTAAGATCGTTGTTTGAAAATTGTAGAGCTATTATGATTTGAACATTATTGTAGTCAGGAATGATGCTGATGGAATTGTCAACTGTCCAACTAGTGAACTCAAAATAAGGAAATACTCTCGGGACATTTAAAATCCCAGAAGTAAAACTTTATTGGATACACCATTTTGGTACTGAAGACTCAAAATCAGCTCTGGTTTTCCTGCACAAATGCTTGCTTATGTAAACAATAGCTTCCCTTTCTCCCCACCCCTGGGTGATCACATTGTCCAATTATGAAATGTCCTTTTGTTATGGTAACAGTCCATCTCTTTCTCAAGCACCTGCAGTAGTGACCTTGATGGTTGCCAGGCTCTCATGGTCCACCCACACATTCTCAGCATTCCATTTCCCCCTTCCCTCCCCCCTCCCAGTTCATTGGCAAGTTGAAAAGCATTAAGGTTTAAAATGCTTTGAAGGACTTGAGGGTTTTGGGCAGGGGATGGGCGGGGCGGGGCGTGAGTGAGGAAGGCAGCAGCGACAGGGATGCCCCACCCATCCCCCGCCCGAAACCCTCAAGTCCTTCGAAGCATTTTAAAGGGATGCATTTTGCCTGCCATGAAGGGAACTGATGTTTGCCTCCTGTTCTTTGGGGAACATCAGTTCCCTTCATGGCAGGCAAAGCTCATCCCTTTAAAATGCTTTGAAGGACTTGAGGGTTTCGGGCAGGGGATGGGCGGGGCGCGGCACGAGTGAGGAAGGCAGCAGCGACAGGGATGCCCCGCCCATCCCCCACCCAAAATCCTCAAGTCCTTTGAAGCATTTTAAAGGGATGTGTTTTGCCTGCCATGAAGGGAACCGATGCTTGCCTCCTGTTCTTCGGGGAACATCGGTTCCCTTCATGGCAGGCAAAGCACATCCCTTTAAAATGCTTCGAAGGACTTGAGGGTTTCGGATGGGGGATGGGGCGCGGCACGAGTGAGGAAGGCAGCCGCAACAGGGAAGTGGTGAACTGCCAGACGCTGGTAAGATGAGCGTCTCGCAGCCCAGCCCTCCCCCTCCCCTGCCACCCCCAAATTGTGCCTGATGATCTTACCAGCATCTGGCAGTTCGCCACTTCTCTTGCTTGGCAGGTTATTGCAGGGAAACTCCTTGAAATGAAAAGTTATTGCGAGTGTGAGAAGTTAATTGCTCGCACTCGCGATAACTTTTCCTTTTCATTTTAAGAAGTTTACCTGCAAAGACCTGCCAAGCAAGAGAAGTGGCGAACTGCCAGACGCTGGTAAGATCATCAGGCACAATTTGGGGGTGGCAGGGGAGAGGGAGGGCTGGGCTGCAAGACGCTCATCTTACCAGCGTCTGGCAGTTCGCCACTTCTCTTGCTTGGCAGGTCTTTTCAAGGAAATTTCTTGAGGGATCTCTCTCTCTCTCTTTCCGGGCCAAAAGAGTGCCACCGCAAAAAGAGTGGCTCCTGGCATGTCCCCCCCCCTTTTCCCCAGAAGTAGTGGGGGGGCTTATTTTCGGGGGGTGGCTTATTTCAAGGCATGTCCCTAAAAGCCCTGTGGGGCTTATTTTCGGGACATGTCTTATTTTTGGGGAAACACGGTACTTTATTTTAATAAGTATGTGGGATTTGGGAGATACAATTTTATTTGATGTCATCCAGAGTTCCTGGGAAGCGGCATACAAGTTAAATAAGTAAATATACTTTAGAGCTTAGTCCTATAGGTACACATGGTAATAAATTTTATTTTACAATCATAGAATAATTCTATGTTGTAGAGATATTTTATAGTTTTATGGTTAACTTTGTACTTTGCTTATTTTATGCTGGTCAAAGACCAAAATACAATTAAATGATTAGATGATGCTAACAGAATGTTGATAGAAGGGCATGCCAATTTTATATTTTATAAAGGCACCATTTTTTAACTTCCTTTTGCAGTATGTCCTAACTTGATTTTGTGTACAGACCAAGAGACCACTTTCAGAAGGCTAAGAGACCACTTTCTAATGTATTGGTGCTACAAATTTATCACAGCAATAAGCTAATATTAGTTGCTACTAAATATGCTAGGAGGTGGGTTGTGTTTTGTAGGGGTTCGGGGATGCACCAGTTGCATTTTTTTCTAGAATAATGAAGAAACTAATATGCACAAATCAAGAAAAACTGCCTCACTATATGTTATATACTGTATGCATGTAAATACCAACATTTCTTAAATAATGACTATTTTACTATATGCCTAGAGTTGTTTTCACAGCACACAGTACAAACTAGATTTTCAGAGTTGTTATGACTAATAACACCATTCAGGTCATGATAGGAATATTCAAGTGATTTTTAAACTCTCATGTTTACCACATTATCACTAGTTCTTACTCTCTCCAAGCAAACTGAAAAGCTGAAAAAGCAGTTTTAAGATTTGGGGCATTGTGAACATTTTGCTCTTCTAAGATCTATTTTCACCCCGCCTGCCGGAAGAACCACGTCTTAATGGCTTTCCAGAAGGCCAGTAAGGTGGGAATGCTTCGGATCTCAGGGGGTAGTTGGTTCCAGAGAGCCGGAGCCCCCACAGAGAGCCGGAGCTCCCCCTAGGCCCGCCAACTGACATTGGTTGAAGGGACCCGGAGGAGACCGACTCTGTGGGACCTAACTGGTCGTAGGGATGTATAAGGTAGGATGTGTCTACTGTTCTAGAAGGCTTTGATTTATTATTCATTTCATTGTTTGTTTGTTTATTTGTACAGCATTATGTAGAATTTTGAAGGGAGGAAAGGTCTGAATTGGGCCCGGAAGCTGACTGACAACAGGTACAACTTTAATATCAACTTTAATACAACTTTATTGATATTTTGTGGTCAGGTTGTCTAGCCAGCCAATCTTGCTGCTGTATTTTCAATCATTTCAACTTTCAGGTCACATTCAAGTATGCACATTATAGTAATCCAATTAGGTAGTGATTGATTCATGAATTACTGTACATCTGCCTAGGATTGATCCAGGCTTATAAACATTCTAAATTCATAATTAAATATGCACATAAACGCCTTTGGAAGGGAAATGCCTGTGATGGTCCTTAGTGATAGAAAGTTCATTGATTTCAGTAGAGTAGGGTGCATAGATAAAATATAAATGCAAAAATAAGTAACAAAATAAGGTGTTTTTTTTTAATTTGAAGAAACAAGAGTTTACAAGGACATACTGGTTAATAATCTAGACCAAAGGTGGGTAATTAATTTTCCTAAGGGGTCACAAAAGAAATTCAGAATGTTGTGAAAAGTCAATGCAGAGATTGTTCCCCACCACCACCGATGTCCTCCTGCCCCATCACTGCTGACATCAACACGGTGGGCTAGATAGGGACTGCCAAAGGGCCAGATGTGGCCCACAGACCATAAAACGTCTGATCTAGACATCTAGACATCTGATCTAGACATCTAGACATCTAGATATTTAGGATAGTCTATTGTTACCTTTCTGGGAGTTGGGCGGCATAGAAATCCATTCAAATAAATAAATAAATAAATATAGAAAATTATAACTCTAATTGTTTTTTTAACAATCTCTTTAAATTATTCCATATCAACAAACCAGTGATATATCAATACAAATCGTTATTTAGCAGACTGTTGTGACACAGTGTCATCTGAAACAAAGTGAGATCGTAAGTATAGAGTTCTTCAAACTGGCAAAAATATTTGTTATTGGGGTTTTTTTTAGATCATCTGCTTTAATATGGACTATCTCTGGTGCTGGCCTCTCAGAGCTGCTAAATCAGAGGAAGGAAACCAATTACAATAACAACATTATATCTTACCACTTTGGAGCTGATTAATTGGGCACTTCAAAGTAGCAGAAATTGGACACATTTCTGATTAGCTCATTAATAAGAATAACAGACGATGTATACGGTACGTTCATGATTGGGATGTCTACGTTCATTTCGTTTCTCACAACGCAGGCATTTTGCAGCTTCACATACTCCAAAAGAAACCTTAATTTAGTATACTACTCTATCTGCACATTTTGTATCCTTGCTAAGAACAGCTATGCTCATAAAAGAAAATGATGCAAATTATCGTACAAGCTAAAGGGGAAAAAAACATCTTCCTCATACATCCATCTCCCTGCAAAAAAAAAAAAAAAATCTAAATGCATAACTATTAGGAGTATTTTTTTTACTTCTATTTCTTCACACATTTAATGCTGTTCCATCAGGAAGATAAATTGAAAAGCCATAAGAGAGAAATCATATCATGTAATTGTCTGACACAAAACCCTGAGTTCTGTGCTATGTGGAAATTGCCTTGGGAGACAGTGCAAAAGGATACTGACTAGGCAATGGTCAGATAAGCACGAACATAGCTCAAACTGGCTAGTGAGTAGTCCAAAAGGCTCAGAACATATCTTAGTTTCTTGGGTTGTAAAGGAGTTGGTTCTCCTTTATAGCCCAATTCTCCATTTATTTATTTGTTTATTTGATCTCTGTAACTTCTTAACAAGGGACTGGATTGTACTTTCAGACTTGCAAGATTCCATCTAAGTAGCTTTACAGTAAAGCAGAATGTGTCTGTCTGGTCCTGTTTCCTGTCTGGTCTACCTGGTAAAGATGACATCAATCTTGCAAGCCTCCTACTCTCTTCCAAGGAGAGGAATTTTAGGAATGGCCTCTGATCCTCATGGAACTTTGCTATCTGCCAAGCATTTGGCAGCAGAGTTATTGCAACACCAGCAGCAAGTAGATGCACAAATGACCAATCTGCAGAGTGCCATGCTACAGCTGACTTCTGTCACGTAGTGAATATTGTCAGTTGTATGTCTATGCAGGGTGATACACCCCTCTCCTAATATTATGGTACATTCCAATATAAGCAGAACACGTGATATGATGAGTGCGCATGTGTGCATTCCTAAACCACCATTAATTCTCTTCTGCCTTAGCTGTTGACCTGAATGGTCGTGTTTTCTTAGCAAAGATGTAATTATTCAGGATTTATTGTTTTTGTACCGAAATAAATATTTTCTATTAGACTTTTAATCTCGGCTTTATTTCCAACTGTCTGAATTCCAAGAAAAGATCTAAATCGCCTCTATGAGATATCATTCTCACCCCAACAACTTCATGCTGGGGCAGTATCCATGGCAGCGCAGCAAATACAGCTCAGTCAATGCTCCTGCATTTCTATGAGAGCTTACCAGAGAATTTCAAAGAGGACCAGGATCAGTTCCAGACATTCAGCGCTCAAATAATTTTTGTGCTGAGTTTGCTGAAGGAAGTAGCAGCTAAGTGGGCGATACCATTCATTCAGGGGAATGATCCGGTGCTGTGCAACTATCAGGATTTCATGTTAAAACTCAAAGGGCACTTTGGTGATCCCATACAGAGAATCACTGCTAGTTGAGAGATCCAAAGGAGGAACAGAAAAAAGGTCATATATTTCAGACTTTATTTCCTGTGATGTAGGCTGGAATTACTTAGCCCTAACTGAACAGTTCAAAGGGCTGGCCAAGGACTAAAAGATAAACTGGGGAGGATTTAGATTTAGATTTATTATTAGAGTTGGAAAGGACCTTGTAGGTCATCTAGTCCAACCCCCTGCTCAAGCAGGAGTTCCTACACCATTTGAGACAGATGGCTGTCCAGTCTCTCCTTGAAGATCGCAAGTGTTGGGGCTCTCATGACCTCTGGTGGCAAGGTGTTCCACTGGTTGATCGCTCTCACCGTCAGAAAGTTTCTCCTCACTTCCAGGTTGAATCTCTCCTTGGTCAGCTTCCATCCATTCTTCCTTGTTTGGCTTTCTGGTGCCATAGAGAACAGCCTGACCCCCTCCTCTCTGTGGCATCCCCTCAAGTACTGGACTATTGCCATCATGTCACCCCTGGTCCTTCTCTTCGCCAGACTGGCCAAGCTGGAAAGGAACCCTGAAAGAGCTGAATCAACACTATGTAATAAGAGTTGCCTGACTGGAAGGGAAGGAACAGTAAGAGGAAAAGAACTTACAATTGTCTCAGAATCCAGTATTTTATTTTTATTTATTTATTTATTTATTTATTTATTTTGTCAAACACATATTCGATAGTACATATAAACATGATTTAAATACATGAAAGGAATAAAAATAAAAATAAAAGAGTACAGTAGGACAGGGACGGGGTTTCTCCACTTCCAGTAATCTGTCCCCTCCTCCTATTCACTGGCTCATTAAGCATGCATTAAGTTTTAAGTTCTAGGTTAACACCTGCTTTCTCATCAGCATCTACAACCTAGGAGGTAACATTGCAAAACTAGGACACTCAAGGACTTATTACTTATTTGTGCATATATAAGTTATAAGGCGGTTTGGATCACTGAATGAATGGGAGGTCACTGATATTATAAACAAGCAGTATTCCAAAATGCAACACTTCGCAGTCACACTTCTATAAAGAATATAAATTTCCTCCCTCTGCATTAACAGCCAGATGACATGCTGATTCATTACCTATATAAATAGCCAGAGGTTTGGTAGCATATTTAGATGTGATCTTTGACCATTGTAGTTAGATCTTGGGGCTTTTTTCTTGGTGGTTTATGATTAATAAATCAAAATAAAACTACATGAATTGTGACAATGAATTACTTCATAATGTCTAAACACTATTATTGCCCCAAGACCACCATTAATCAGAACTGGAGATGTTTTTCCAGTCTTAACTCAATTATATGTGCTTGTTTGTTTGATTTTAAACTGCCCCTACTCACCTCTGTAATATCATCACCTCATTGCCTAACTTTTGAAGTTGCAGCCACTCCAGAGGTGGGTTCCTACCGGTTCGGACCAGTTCTATAGAACCGTTAATAACTTGGCGGCCTGGGTTGCTTGAACCGGCAGCGATCCAGGACTGCCACGCCCCTGAGCCGGTTCTCGCGGCGGCGGCATAGGCGGCACATCTTGTTTTTTGCTTCTGCACATGTGCAGAAGCTTTTTTTTAGTACTGCGCATGCGCGCCCGCCTGCGCGACGCGTCCCTGAGCAAACCAGCAGTAGCAGAATCCGGAATCCACACCTGAGCCACTCCCCCAAGGAATTTGAAAAAAATATAATTTTGAGACATGAACAGCTTGTTACCCCTGCAGCAATGCACGTGAAACTAAGTGTACTGCATGCCATAAATTCCTATATTGATGAATTTTGAAGAGGAATGCATATACACTGTTAAAATAGATTTTTACTGTATCAAAGTAAAAATTCATGCATGTCACACAAAGAGATATGTCTTCAATGATTCAAAGTATACGTTAACATGAAAGAAAGAAAGAAAATATCCAAGCCCTAGATAACAAATCTTTCTTCTGATTTAAGGTCAGTTAGAGATCAAAATTCAACAGACAATTTCTGGGTCCTTATTTAATCATGAAATGGAAATAATGCCTCTGGTCCTCATTAGCTTGCCTCCCTTCACTAAAGAATCACACCCCCTTATCCAAGATTAGAGGATTTCTTCTAGGTATGAGGATCAGGTTAATCACAAGGCCATATATGTACTTTTCACTCTTAGTGATTGATTGACAATTAAGGCAATGCATGTCTTCATTACATGCAAATAGTATAAAACTGCTTTTCTGTAATTGGGTTCTTTACCAATGTATTATCTTACATTCTCCATTGTTCCAGCATGCATGTTTATTAGTAGAGTCATATAGCTGAAGAACATTAGGTTGAGAAAATCTACTTGGGAAAGATTAGTACAGTTGCAAAGCCCCAGTCTTGCTTGCCATTTTTTCCTAAACATTCAAGATATTCAAATTTCAAGAGGTATCTAAATATGACAATGGCAACTGTTAACAGAATTGGGCGCAGAATTCCCTGTTCACCAAGAAAAGGAAAGAAGATAAAAGTCATCAATCAGTGGACAAGTCTGGAGATTGGATTGGAAGGAAAGAGATTCAATGAACAATAAGAACCTATTTGTCTATATCCCAAAGTGAACCAGGACCACCTGGATAATAAATTGTCACCATTCTTACCTATGAGGGCTCCATTCCCTGCTTTATTGCTTTAATTAAAGTAAAAATTAGTTTGGAAAATCATATCAGATAAAACAGAAAGATACATTTTTAAGGGTATATATCTTTACCTCCACACCATTGAGTAGGTGCTGCATGCGCCAGCAGTTCAGCTGTTCAAATCTCACCGGTTCAGGGTTGACTCAGCCTTCCATCCTTCCGAGGTAGGTAAAATGAGTACCCAGATTGTTGGGGGCAATATAAATATACATTACTTACTGGTGTAAACCACTTAGAGAGTGCTTGCACTGTGAGGCGGTATATAAGTCTCACTAATAAATAAATAAATAAATAAACAACGTTGTATTTAACCTTATGCTAGTCTGTCTGCAGATGTCATATTTCTAAGCTCTATCTCCAATTTGCTCATTGAAAATTTAAACCTATTGTACCAAAGATACTTCAAATAATTGCAGTGAGCCAATAAATGATGCTAAATCATTTGAACCATGCCTGCTGGATATTTATTGTCTTCTTCACTGCTTCATCCTTTTTTCTTTTTCTTTTTCGTTATCCATTTCATTTTTTTTTAATGTAGCACAGCCTCTGAAAATATCTAAAGCTTTGCAAAAAAAAAATGGATAAGAAAAGAAAGTTCTCTCTAGAATGCCAGAATGTATTTTTGTTCTTATTTCTATAGCAGGGGTCCCCAACCCCTGATCCATGGACCGGCACCGGGCCGCAGCATGCCAGAAACCAGGCCATGCAAGCAAGCAAAGCTCCATCCGGAGGATGCAGACAGCATGTGAAACCACACCCCTTCCAGTCTGTGGAAAAACCACTCTCCACAGAACTGGTCCAGGGGTGGGTTCCGGATTCTGCTACTGCCAATTTGCTCAGGGATGCGCTACGCGGGTGGGTGCACTTCATGCACGCATGCGCAGTACTAAAAAAAGCTTATGCACATGTACAGAAGCAAAAAACAAGATGGCACCACCTATGGCACCGCCAAGAGAACTGGCTCAGGGGCGTGGCAGGCCTGAGTCACTGCTGGTTCGAGCGACCCAGGCTGCCAAGTTACTAACAGTTCCATAGAACTGGTCCAAACCGGTCGGAACCCACCTCTGAACTGGTCCCTGGTGACCAAAATGTTGGGGCTGCTGATCTATAGAACTCCTCCTCCTCCTCCTGTATTCAATATTGGCCTAATAAGGAAGCTAAACCTTAGATATTTTGAAAACATAATGAGAAAGCAAGAATAACTGAAGAAAATCTGTTACTTAGAAAAACTAAAGGTAATCTAAAAAGAATCTAGGAGAACATACTGTGGTAAAATGATATAAGTGAGGAGGTTATAAGAAATCAATGAAGCAGTTATGGACCGACAATCCTGGTGAAATGATATTCTTTGAGCCATGAAGTATCAGAAGCAAGTAAACAACTCAATAGTAACGTCTTACTGCTTTACTTATCATTACCGAGTGTTTTGTTTCTGTTAGAAAGTTATAAATTCAATAATTATGTTGAGATAGAGTATTTCAAAGTGGGGCTTATGGGGAACATGAAGTTTAAGTGGCATGACACTGATTAAATTTGGACATCATTCCTCACTATTATTTTTCAGTTCTACAATTCGTTCCTTAGTTCTTGCTTACATCACAGTAATAAAAATAACTATACAAAACTCAGTTCTGCAAGTTTGCTGAAATTATTTAGGTCATTAGTTTCAAACAAAGGGGGGAAAGTTACATTGCAAGTAATTAATCATGAATGCTAATGCATATTGTTCACATTTACTTTCCAGGTAAAGGAGAGCCAAATCTGCATAACAAAGCAAAAATAGACAGGGGTGTTAAAATACCCAGTCATCAAATGAAGGTGAGGGAAGAAACAAAGAATATGATGCTATTTCTGGATGTATATGGCAGAAGAAAAGGGATTAGTAACAAAGAAGTGCCATGAAAGAGCCCATACCACCTAAATCAGAATGTGAGATGAAATTTTATAAATTAAAATAATTATATATAAAATTAAAGACAATATTTACTTTCTAAGTATATTGAAAATACATATTTCATTCTATATTTGGATTGCTTAGGCTACAGTTACAGTTGGACTTTATTTTCTGTCAATACCAGCTTCACCCAAAATGTGCCCTCCATTTATTTATTTATTTATTTATTTGTGAGATTTATATGCCGCCTCACAGTGCAAGCACTCTCTAAGCGGTTTACACCAGTAAGCAATGTATATTTATATTGCCCCCAACAATCTGGGTCCTCATTTTACCTACCTCGGAAGCAGTGGTGGGTTCCTACCAGTGCGGTCCACTCTATAGCACCAGTAGCGGCCCGCTGGTGATGTCACAGTACCAGTGCGGTCGGTTGCCGGTGTCTGGACACCGCCATTTTTGTAAAAAAAAAATTTACATTTTAAAAAAATTTTCTTCTGCGCATGCCCAGAAACCTGACAATTAAGTCTTTCCCTATCCCTTCGCTTGAAAATAATAAGAAGCTCGCATTTGAGACTTTTCCTTCGCTTTTGCCTAAAGCTTCCCAAAGTGGGCGTTTTCCGAAAGCTTAACCTTTTATACTGTTAATTTTATACAGTTTTATACTGTTATTCTTTAGACGAAAACATTGAGGACTGTTAAAAGATACTGTTCTTTTAACAGTCCTCAATATTTTCGTCTAAGGAATCCATGACTGAAACCAAAAATGCTGTATGAGACTTGCTTGTCTTTTAACTATAGCATTTTCTGCATATAAAGGTTGCTGTGTTGCCATGGTGTAACACACACTTTGTATGCAAAGCTTTTCATGTAAGGTATAAAATAGCAAAAACAGTAGTAACATCTCTCTGAAATAACTAATATATGACCGGCAAGCCACGCCTACCTGGTCACATGGCCAGCAAGCCACACCCACCCGGTCACATGGCTGGCAAGCCACACCCACAAAATAAGCCACGCCCACAGAGTGGTAGTAAACAAATTAGGAACCCACCCCTGCTCGGAAGGATGGAAGGCTGAATCAACCTTGAGCCGGTGAGATTTGAACCGCTGACCTGCGGATCACAGTCAGCTAAAGTGGCCTGCAGTACTGCCTCTAACTGCTGCGCCACCTCGGCTGTCTACGGTTAGACTTTGAGTCCCAGAATTCTCTGTTGGTATAGCCATCAGTAATCCGGTGAGGAATCTTGGAATTTGTAAACTCACAAAATTGGAGTACAGAGATTGTGGGAATATTGCTATGTGCAATCACATCAGAAATATGTCAGTGCATACATAGAAACAGTCCTTCTTAATTATGTACCAATAGAAGAAAAAAAATGTAACTCATGATTGAATTGTGTTGTCCTTGGTACTTTCTGAGCTTGGTGATTTTCTCCTTTCCAGCACTAACATTACCTAGTTTGGTAAAGGAAACGTTTGCAAGAAAACCACCAAGATCAGAAACCAGGAAGGATCTTAATTATATTTCCAAGGTACAGAAATTTCTGATGTTTGTCTTTAAACAGAGCATGAAAAATATCAGTAGATTATCTTGTCCTCAGCATTTGTTTAAATATATTTGTTAGAACTGTCTTCAAATGGCATTTTTTTAGCCTCACCTCCTACTCAATGAAGCAATCTAATACAATTATGTAATTATTGCTTTTCAAAGGCAATGAAATAGTTCATGTTTTATAATTTTCTATGAAAAATCTATCCATGGTGTAATAGCAAGAAAATGCCATGACCTTCAAATGCTGTTATATTTTAGTTCATAAATACTCAATACAATTTAAAAAAACACTAAGTGGCAAATTACATGATGTAATTTAACATAGCAGCAGCTTATATTGTTACCAATTATACGGTAAATACTTTAACATTAAGTAATCACTACAAATGTCAGATAAATATGTTTAATGTTTGTGTAGCAAGTCCAAATATGCCCTGTAGGGAGGCAGTAAATCAGAGAACAGAATGGCCCGTGGTTGCTCAATCAAAACTCCATTAATAGAATCGCTAGGTAATATTTTCTTCTGCTGCCAACTCTGTGCTCATGAGGACAACAAGAAAGAATGGGTGCTGATCTAATCCAGGAAAATATGATTGCTTATGGAACCTTACAAAATTTTGCAGCTGCCCAGTGCCATAATAATCTTTCAGAATCTCAGAATAGAATTGTGCTGGAAGGGATCTTGGAGGTCTTCTAGTCCAACCCCTGCTCAAACAGGAGACCCTGTACCATTTTGGACTATTTATTTATTTATTTATTTATTTATTTATTTATTTATTTATTTATTTATTTATTTATTTATTTATTTATTTATTTATTTATTTATTTATTCATTCATTCATTCATTCATTCATTCATTCATTTATTTATTTATTTATTCACTCACTCACTCACTCACTCACTCACTCACTCACTCACTCACTCACTCACTCACTCATTTATTTATTTATTTATTTATTTATTTATTTATTTATTTATTTATTTATTTATTTATTTATTTATTTATGGGATTTAGATACCGCCTCACAGTGCAAGCACTCTCTAAGCGGTTTATACCAGTAAGCAATATATATTTACATTGCCCCCAACAATCTGGGACCTCATTTTACCTACCTCGGAAGGATGGAAGGCTGAGTCAACCTTGAGCCGGTGAGATTTGAACCGCTGACCTGCGGATCACAGTCAGCTAAAGTGGCCTGCAGTACTGCTTCTAACCGCTGCACCACCTCGGCTCGGTAATAAAAAAATACACAGTTAAATGAAGCCTCCAGTGATGAAGCACCTACAACTTTTGAAATGAAGCCAGTTAATTGTTCTCACTGTTAGGAAATTTCTCCTTAATTCCAGGTTTCTTCTCTCCTTGATTAGTTTCTACCCATTGTTTCTTGTTTTGCCTTCTGGTACTTTGGAAAATAAGTTGAGGCAGAAAATATTTGAGGCAGCCCCTAAAATTCCTCAATACTCCTATCATGTCATCCCTAGTCCTTCTTTTCTCTAGACTAGCCATACCCAAATCCTGCAACCGTTCTTCATATGTTTTAGTGTCCAGGCCTTTAAAATCATCTTTATTTATGCTGCACTAAACCAGAATTTGGAAGTTCAATCCCAGTATTCAGAAGATCATAAGGAAACAAAGCTCCTATTCAAAGACAATAATCATGAAGTTGATGATGCATGTTGTTGTGTTCTGACTGACCTATAACTGAACCATAAACTTGTTTTGACTATACGACCTCTGACTGAACTGTTGTTGTTATGTTTATAGTTGAACTCTACCTGAACTGTTGTTGCCACCCTGGTCATGTGTTTGAATGCTCATACGCTATTGGTTGTTGTGTCTGACAGTTCCCTATAAAAGGGCTATCTGTCAGACTGCAAGTTGCTGGTTGTTTTGAGTGAGCTAATAAAAGAGCTGTTCTGAAGTCTGTCTCCTGCGATCTTTGCCCACAATTTAACACATGTGTTTTATGCATGTGCATGTTCACATGTGGATTCATGTGCACATCCTGCAATTCTCCTGACAGGAAAGTCAACGAATATGAAACAATTTTATGTATGTTCAACCCACATCAATTTTATAGTGTCATACCATGTCAGAAATTAAATGCAGTCTAAAGTCTTTAGTATACTATGCTGCAAATCCAAACCACTCTTTTTTCCTATCAAACTTCGAGACTTTTTTGAATGTTGACAGAATATTTAATGGGAAAATAAAATCATTCCTTCAGATAAGTTCAGTTATATGTGTAATCAGTAACCAAGCAGTGATCCTCTTGTGTTAAGAGTTCATATGCCTATCATTGCTTTATTTGCACAGAATCTTCTTTTCAGATATCTGAAGAAACAAGCAGATGTCAACAAACTAGCAATTGTCAGGAGCAGTGTTAGAACAACAGATTAGAATGGACAACATTTGTGGTTTTTCAGAAGTTGTTGAAAAACAACTCCCACCATCACCCACCATAAGTGCTGTTGCTGTTGCTTTATTCATAACACATCTAATTTTATAAACCAATCATTTTCAAGAGCCTGAGTATCTGACCAGGCTATCTACGGGACTGCATCCTACCTCATACATCCCTACGACCAGTTAGGTCCCACAGAGTCGGTCTCCTCCAGGTCCCGTCAGCCAAACAATGTCTGTTGGCGGGACCAAGGGGGAAAGCCTTCTCTGTTGGGGCTCCGGCTCTCTGGAACCAACTATCCCCAGAGATCCGAACTATCCTATCAGCCTGACCTCAATACCAGGGAAGATTTTGGAAAAGATAATCAAGCAACGAATCAATGAACACCTAGAAGCAAACAAAGTAATAACCAAAAGCCAACATGTTTCTGAGAACTGATTTTTTTTTTAGAAATCAGATCTATGTCCTTTTATTTGTTTGAATAGACTTGGAGCTTCGTGTAGGGTAAATAAAGCCTCATTTATGTCAGAAGAACAAGAAGATGAAATGAGCTTCAGATACTATGAATGATATTCATAGTATCTGAAGCCAACATGGGTTTGTCAAAAACAGATCATGCCAGACTAATCTTATTGCATTCTTTGATAAAGTGACAAAATTAGTGGACCAGAGGAATGCTGTCGATGTGGTTTACTTGGACTTCAGTAAGGCATTTGACAAAGTAGATCATAACCTACTACTAGATAAAGTAGAAAAATGTGGGTTAGACAGCATCACCACCAGATGGATTCGAAATTGGCTAACCAACCGCACTCAACGTGTAGTGCTCAATGGAACTGCATCTACATGGAGGGAAGTATGCAGTGGAGTACCCGAAGGCTCTGTTTTAGGCCCAGTACTCTTCAACATCTTCATCAATGACTTGGATGAGGGGATAGATGGGGAACTCATCAAATTTGCAGATGACACCAAACTGGCAGGAATAGCCAACTCCCCAGAAGATAGGCTCAAGATACAGAAGGATCTTGACAGACTTGAACATTGGGCGCTATCAAACAAAATGAAATTCAATGGTGAAAAAAGTAAGGTTCTACATTTAGGCAAGAAAAACAAAATGCACAGGTACAGTATATGTGGTACCTTGCTCAACAGTAGTAACTGTGAGAGGGATCTTGGAGTCCTAGTGGACAACCATTTAAATATGAGCCAGCAGTGTGCAGCAGCTGCCAAAAAAGCCAACACAGTTCTAGGCTGCATTAACAGAGGGATAGAATCAAGATCATGTGAAGTGTTAATACCACTTTATAATGCCTTGGTAAGGCCACACTTGGAATACTGCATACAGTTTTGGTCGCCACGATGTAAAAAGGATGTTGAGACTCTAGAAAGAGTGCAGAGAAGAGCAACAAAAATGATTGGGGGACTGGAGGCTAAAACATATGAAGAACGGTTGCAGGAACTGGGTATGTCTAGTTTAATGAAAAGAAGGACCAGGGGTGACATGATAGCAGTGTTCCAATACCTCAGGGGTCGCCACAAAGAAGAGGGAGTCAAACTTTTCTCCAAGGCACCTGGGGGTAGAACAAGAAGCAATGGGTGGAAACTAATCAAGGAGAGAAGCAACTTAGAACTAAGGAGAAATTTCCTGACAGTTAGAACAATTAATCAGTGGAACAGCTTACCTCCAGATGTTGTGAATGCTCCAACACTAGACATTTTTAAGAAGATGTTGGATAACCATCTGTCTGAAGTAGTGTAGGGTTTCCTGCATAAGCAGGGGGTTGGACTAGAAGACCTCCAAGGTCCCTTCCAACTCTGTTATTATTATTCCCACCTTGCTGGCCTTCCAGAAAGCCATTAAGACATGGCTCTTCCTGCAGGCAGGGTGAAAAACAGATCTTACTTCCCCCATGGATGATTGGGTGTGTTTTTTTTAACTTCTGTACTTTTTAAATTGTTTTATTATACTCAGATTGTTTTTTTTTCTGCTGTACGCCGCCCTGAGTCCTACGGGATTGGGTGGCTTATAAGAACAATAAAATAAATAAATAAATAAATAAATAAATCTTTTATCTCCTACAATTGCCCAATCTAAGAATTATTGAGAATTCAGAGAAATGAAGTCCATATATCTGGAGAGAGCCCAGGTAAGAGAAAGCTAACAGAAAAAAACTAAGTATTGATCCTCCAAAAGAGAATCACCAATGTATCACAGCTTTAGTGAATTTGCAGTGGGAACAAACGTAGGGGAATAGCTACTGCCTTTGTGCCTGGTTTGTGGGCTTCCCAGAATAATTGGGAAGACTCTTAAAGAAAATAATATGGAACAGTAATTTGCAAGATAATGTTTATCTGAATGAAGATTAGCAAAGCAAACTGAATAAAAGGAGAAAGCATTACTATCAACAGTTTTCAATTTATTCACCTTGTTTCTACAAAATGTTATAATTCCCAGAGGAGATTTATCTGGGCATTTGAGAATCTACACACTTTTGATAGATTGATAATGAACAATTTGGTCTGGTCAAGAAGAAGGAACAGCTAGAATTTCAAGCATATCCTTCATTGTTAATTCTGCATTATTATACTTAGCATAATCTTGAAATCATGTCAGGGTTTATCCCTATTGTAATTTATAACAAAAAAAATCAAATCAAGGCCAAATAATCTTTTCTGAAACTCCTTTCTCTGTTGGTAATGGTTGGCTTCTCCTCTTGCCAGAGTCAGATCAGTGGTGGGTTGCTGCTGGTTCGGACCAGTTCTCATGAACTGGTGGCAGAAATTTCTACCCGCTCGCCGAACCGGCAGCAATGGCTGGCTGTCCCCTCCAAACCGGTTCTCCAGTCGCCGCGGCCGTCAAAGAACCCTCTGCGCATGCGCAGAGTGTCATTTGCGTGACGTGACAGGGTTGCAATGTGAACCAGTAGGGAAGGTAAGTGGAACCCACTCCTGAGTCAGATATCCATTCTATCACATTTGCAGATGATGTTCTGCTCAGTTTTTCTGATTAAGAACTAAGTCACTCTGATTAATATAGCCAGATATCATTCTACTGTTGCAATGATAGTAGAGAGATAGATATGTTTTTCATGGCATGATATAGGCTTAGACTTCAAGTCTTACCCCATTGGATTGCATTCACTTTTCTTTTTTTGACAGCATTTTTCTAGGTGTGTCTTAAATCATTTCATCTCCCAGGAGAACTTGTAAACCAAGAAGATCCTTTGGATCAGAGGTGGGTTCCTCCCAGTTTGGACCGGTTCTATAGAACTGGTAGTAACTTGGCGGCCTGGGTTGCTAGAACCGGCAGCAACCGAGGCCTGCCATGCCCCCGAACCAGCTCTCTTGGCAGCACCATAGGCTCCACCATCTTGTTTCTTGCTTCTGCACATGCACAGAAGCTGTTTTTTGCTTCTGCACATGCGCAGAAACTGTGTTTTAAGCACTGCACATGCGCGCACACCCGCACGTCACTGAGTGAACTGGTAGCGAAGAAAACCGGAACCCACTCCTGCTTTGGATTATTGACCAAAGAAAGGTCACTCAGGAATAATCCTATCAAGTGCTGCGATCAATCTCTTATTCTAAAAGTAATCCTAACAGAACTGTCCACCTAGGGCTTCAGGAACCTTTGTCAGTACCCTTTGGAAACCAAGGGGATTCATGAGGCACTTGTGTTAGACCAGGGGTAGGCAAAGTTGGCTCTTCTATGACTCATGGACTTCAACTCCCAGAATTCCTGAGCTAGCTTGATTGGCTCAGAAATTCTGGGAGTTGAAGTCCACGAGTCATAGAAGAGCCAACTTTGCCTATCCCTGGGTTAGACCAATCAAATATATCCCTTCATTCCACAAGGTGTCTTTACTAGATTCCTTAGGCAAATTGAAACTCTCCAGAATAAAATATCAAAGAGATTCCAGTATCAACCTAATGACAGAATTAATGATTGCTGGAAATATAATAGCGCCCTGGAAGGCCTTTCGGTGGAGAAAAAACCATACTTTTGATCAGTAGGTAAAAGATTACATGACAATAGAAGATGAAGCTCAAATAAGTTATGGGTAGGGCTAGAGGTGTTGAATTGTGGGTGATTGAAGAGACAGAGGCAGATCTTCAACTTCAACTCTTTATTGCAACAAGCAATAGCCCAGCAACTCTCTGTCTGACAGCTTGCCCTTTTATAGGGAGCTGTCAGACGACTCAACCAATCAGCTTTAACTACTTTCCCGCCTTGATGGTGGACCTGAGTGAAGCCTTCGCTTCTTTGGCTTCACTCTCTTATTGAGTATTCAACAAGAGGTATAAGAGAACATGGAAGATATCCATTTGTTTTCTGCCTATCATTTCCTTTTTGTCTTCTCTCTCTCTCTCTCTCTCTCTCTCTCTCTCTCTCTCTCTCTCTCTCTCTCTCTCTCTCTCTCGCACGCACGCACGCACGCACGCACGCACACACACACACACACACACACACACACACACACAAACTTTTTCTGACACACTGTTCAATTTTGTTACACAGCAGGAGTGAATATCGCTCTTACCAGAAATCTGAATTGCTGGCAGAGAGTTTTGAGATGAAGGGCAAAGGCCTGATGAAATTATGGCAAGGGTCACAGATTATTCACACCACAATGCAGCTTTAAATGTCAGAACCAATGGGAATGCTTATGTAAAAATTGGACGATTCATAAAGTCATATGTCTTTATTGTTCTCAGCCTAGTGATCTCACATAGAAGCTTTGTTAAGAAGTTCTAGACATCAGAAAAATGGCATGTAGGAGATAACTGGAAGTTAAGACAATTGAATTAGCAGCCTTGAAGTAATACAATTTGGAAGACAATTATCTTATCATAGTCCGCATTGGTATTTAACAAAAAGTCCCTAATTTTAAAGAAATTATGCACTATGGATTCCATTTTATTTTTTCTTGTATGTAACTCTTTTAAAAATTAAAATTTTATTCAGTTCAGATTTCCCTCTCTCAATATCAAAAGAGAGGTGAAAGGTATAACACAGGCTGTTATAGACTACACAAAAGATTTACCATTTTTTTTAAAAAAAATTCTCATTTCTGATCTGTGTCTTCCTCAGTAGTGGGTCCTCTACCAGAGGCCTGGGAGTTTAAGGCTTCTGCTGATCCTAACACTGCACTCTTCTGGACATTGCTCAGTTTTGTTCCTGGGATCTGTTGGAACCACTCTCCCAGCTCAGGAGTCACAGTTTCCAGTGTTCCTACCATCACTGGGACAACTTTGGCCTTTCTTTCTACATCCTCTCTGTGTCCTCCTTTGGGCCCTGCTACTTACTTACTTACTTACTTACTTACTTACTTACTTACTTACTTACTTACTTACTTACTTACTTACTTATTTATTTTTATTTCATCAAGCATGTATTAGATAACAGATATAAGTATAAACATGATTATGAATACATGAAATGGATACAAATAAAAGGGGACAGCAGAACAGGGACGGTAGGCACAGTGGTGCGCTTATGCACGCCCCTTACAGACCTCTTAGAAATGGGGTGAGGGTCGACAGTAGACAGTCTAAGGTTAAAGTTTTGGGGGTTTGGGGATGAAATCACAGTCTGGTAGTGCATTCCAGGCATTGATCACTCTGTTGCTGAAGTCGTATTTTCTGCAATTGAGTTTGGAGCAGTTTACCTTAAGTTTGCATCTATTGTGTGCTCGCGTATTGTTGTGGTTGAAGCTGAAGTAGTCATTGACAGGTAGGACATTGTAGCAGATAATTTTATGTACTACGCTTAGGTCGTAATATTTCTCCAGCTTCTCTTAGTTGTGTTCCTATACATAATGCCAGCAACTTGATTATGCCATTCAATGTATGCTGTTCCAGTGTGCAGCATGAACTACACATACACACAGACACACACACATACAAACTTGATATGCTATATCTTATACATACAATCTTTAATTAGATAGTAAGCTTTTTCTTAAACTGCTTTATTTTAGCCTTCCTGAAGCATAGCCATTATGTCTATTTCTTTTAGTAATGAAATTCTGTTTGATGCTGCTATCTTCTTTTCCTCTATTATTTAGTAAATAAAGCAAAATTCTACAGTAAGATCAATATTTTGGAATTAAACGTAGGAATAATATAGAACAATATGATCGGTTATATTTGCATAGGTGGATTTGTTGTATCTTGTTTTAAACTGGTCACTGACCATAATAAAGTTTGCATTCTATATGACACATATGATATGCGATATTTTTGTCCCAAATAAAATCTGGTTTGCCTAGAATCTGAATCTACTGAGCACATTTCAAAAGTAGTGTCTTTGTTAAACTGTCTATAATAAACTACATGTATAATGTAGAGACGGATACATTATGTCCCTTCTTGAAACAAGCAAAGGCTGGTGAATCAGTTGAAAGATGCTTAAAGCCATAATTGGAAACTGATAATTAAGATAATTTTTGAGAGACTTACGCAGGTGTATTATGCATAGGAACTTCATAAATAGTAAAAGGCATTATCTGTCTGATTTAATAAGTTGCCATGTGTACCTACAAGAAAAAGAAAAAAACTCACATTTACATTTCAAACGTACCAGAAATGAGAGAATAACTAAGCACACCAAGTGTATTTGGAGGACTCCCACATGAGTCTCATGCAAGAAGAAAACAGAAGAAATTTCCCTGGACTCAAAACTTCAAACTTTTACAAGCAGTATCTGAATATTGCACGGGGATTCCAGGAATAGATATATTTAAAATGCTATGGCCAATAGGTATATTTGAAACATCGAGAGCAGATAATGGACAAATGAAAGTGTTGTCAGAAAAAGGAAACAGCTGACACACAAAAGATCTGCACTGATCAATAGTGGACAATCAACCAAAACAAGGGCGGGTTCCTAATTTTTTTACTACCACTCTGTGGGCATGGCTTGTTTTGTGGGTGTGTCTTGTCAGCCATGTGACCGGGTGGGCGTGGCTTGCCAGCCATGTGACTGGGTAGGCATGGCTTCTTGGACTGCTGAAGGGAGGGGAACTGAGATAGGTCCTGCCACCCATTCCCCATCCCCTCAGCAGCTCGAGAAGCCTCAAATGTGCGAAAATGCCTAGAAGTTCGTGGCTTCTCGGACTGTTGAAGGGAGGGGAATGGAGATAGCTCCTGCCACCCATTCTTTCAGCATCTCACGCGCTCCCTCAGCCATCCTCCCCTGCTTGGACTCACTGTGGGGTAGGAAGGCAGTGCATGCGCAGTGCCGGAAGCTCAGCTTCTGGGCATGTGCAGAAGAAATTTTTTAAAAAAATTAATTAAAAAAATTAAAAATGGCGGCGCCCAGGCACCGGCACCGACCGCACCGATACTGTGACGTCACCAGCGGGCCGCTACCCGTGCTATAGAGTGGACCACACCGGTAGGAACTCACCACTGAACCAAAACCAAAATATCAATTTACTAGAACTTAAATAGATCAAAATTTTCATCCCTTTCCTTGCTGGTCTCCCCGCTGATTCTACTAGCCTAGCTTACCTTTTTCTTTTCTTTTTCGGGCCAGGTGTTCATATTTCCAAAAGCCATTCACCATTTTTATTTATTTAAAGTGGTGGCGATAGTTCACAACATGTCAGCTTCCTATTTAATTTTTTAAAAAAAACATAAATAAATAAAAGTCAATAGGGAAAAATAGGTTGGCATGCTCTAAAATAGTAGCCTGTGAATGCGCAGTGAAATATTACTCTGTGGGGAGCTACTTTACTACACGAAGAGCCTGTAAATTCAAAATAAAATGAAAATGGCCAGTCCTTAAAAAACATCAGCCACCTAATGAACAAACAAACATTCTGAAGCATATATTGAAAATTTAAAGCAAAGTATATTCAAGACCCCTGCCTAAATGTATTTTGTAGATATGATAGCCACCTCCTGAACTTTACAATAGTCATTTTGAACGAAAATGCCCTTTTTCTTTTATTGTGATATACTTTAGGAGCTGTACTTGTCATTTTTAATTGTGGTTGTGGGGTTTTTTCTTGCCCTTCTCTTCCATTTCTCTCATTAACAAATACATATTGTAACCTACACTTTTCTCGAATACTTTTTCCCCATTTACATTTATATGAAAAGTGTTTCAACCATTTAAAATGTAGATTTAACAAAAATGTAGAGCATTCTAAAATTGATCAAGGAAAGTTATCTGAGCAGGAATCATGTCAGAGCGTATGCCTATGTACTGCTCTGAATGTAGACATTTCTGGAAACGTTGTTCTCTTTCTGTTTTCTTTTAATAAGAAGAAAATGTCAGCCAAGGGAGAAGGGAAATTGTCTAGAAAAAGGCAGGAAATCATCTTCACTTTAATGAAAGCAATGCCTTGCAGACATGTACTTCATTTTTACATTAGTTTTATTAAATTTATTGTTTGCTTTATGGCCATCTCTGGCAGAGTGTACATTTTTTCCTTTTATTTTTTTTAATTGGAGCACAGTGGAGTCTGTCCTTCAGGTTGAAGACATCAAATAACCACTCTTTTCCTATGACACAGATTTTAATTTAGTGTCAGTCTATCATATGCATAAATAATCAAGATATGGACTGTTGTAAGCAGGCTATATTTATTTATTTTATTTGTTTTATTTATTTATTTGTCAAACATGTATAGGATAGTAGTAGTTTGTATAAACATAACATAAGTAAAAAGTAACGATAAAAGAGGACAATAGGACACTAGGACAGATATGGACAAGAGATGCTATGCCACACCTA
This sequence comes from Diadophis punctatus similis, assembly GCA_023053685.1. Lineage (NCBI taxonomy): Eukaryota > Metazoa > Chordata > Lepidosauria > Squamata > Dipsadidae > Diadophis > Diadophis punctatus. The sequence goes on along the minus strand of JALIGW010000006.1, from coordinate 12,905,375 downwards.
GCCAATAAGTTTTAAAGAAAAATCATTACCTTGAAATGTTGCTCCAATCTATTTTTCTTTTGGCTTTTAGCAATAGCACTTAGACTTATATACCGCTTCATAGTGCTTTACAGCCCTCTCTAAGCGGTTTACAGAGTTCAGCATATTGCCCCCAACAATCTGGGTCCTCATTTTACCGACCTCGGAAGGATGGAAGGCTGAGTCAACCTTGAGCCCGTGAGATTTGAACAGCTGACCTGCTGAACTGCAGTGCTGCACTTTAACCACTGCACCACCTCGGAAGGCTGTTTTCTTCCCCCAACCCCCATTTCCTTTCTTTCTTTCCCCCTTCCTACAGGAACGTTAAACAAATTCTAATAGGTCTTCTGAATCACTTCAACTCAGTCCCAGCAGGTTCTATGGCTGGACTGAGAAGAGATACTTCTCGGAGGTATTGAGGCTTCCTCATCATCCAACATCTAAATTGGACATTTCAGATTATAACTTCAATTTAGATTGTTTGCAATGTTCATTCCTTTAGCATGGAAATATTAATATTTCCATTTCTTGGAAGATAGATAAATATTCCCATGACAAAGAATTCCCAGGGTTTGTGGCATCAGCCCTCAAATTTCATCAGCTGGTGAAGGTCAGAGCAGGTTCTGTTCAGTTCAGACTTCAGCAATAGACTTTAGGAATATGCTTCCAGCTTTATGCCAGCTTCAGTTAAGAGGCGACCTTTATTAGTCATGAATTAAAGTCTAATCAGGAAGCATTAACCAGCAAAGATGCAGGTTCTGTAATAACATCCTGTTGACTTTAGATAAAGTTCGATCCGTCCGAATGCTACCATGTTGGGAATGAGAATAAAATCTCACAGAGGCGATTTGGATCTTTACTTGGAATCCAGACAGTTAGAAATAAAGCCGAGATTAAAAGTCTAATAGAAAATATTTATTTCAGTACAAAAACAATAAATCCTGAATAATTACATCTTTGCTAAGAAACACGACGGTTCAAGTCGACAGCTTAAGGCAGAAGAAGATTAATGGTGGTTTAGGAATGCACACATGCGTACAAGATCATATCACGTGTTCTGCTTGTATTGGAATGTACCATAATATTAGATAGGGGTGCATCACCCTGCATAGACATACAACTGACAATATTCACACCGTGACACATCCATTGTCTACTTTGATCTTTGTTTTACTGCTGAACAAAAATACAGAACTTTTTTCATGTCCCTTTTTCCCCATCCCATATCCCATATATATTTCCTTCATTGTTTCTCGTTGTTTCTTCTCTTTGACTGAAAATTTTCTTTTTTCATCACCGAACCCCCAAAAAAACAAGATAGAATGGGGAAAAAAATATTACAGCCGCAGCACTCTGGCTAAGAAGATTGTGACGCTAAAGTTAAATTGTGAAGTTGAGGAGAACAGACAAGGAACTTTTTAAATGCCTCCCCTCTAATTATTAAATGGAAGAAAGGCAAGCTGCTTAATAAATGATGTAAAGCTAGACATTCACAAAGAAGACATCTGGAGAAATATTGCATATCACCTCCTTTTACAGAATGGCTTATCAGCCCCCCCCCCAAAAAAAACACCCCAACCTGATGAGTTTCTAGCATTAACTGCTGAATACAACCAGACAACCTTGGCAGCAAGTCTTTAGTATTTTACTCCAGGGCTCCATCTTGTGCCCTTAATTCAAGATCGGAGTGTCTTAGAATATATTATAGGTTGCTTCGGTGAAATTGGTCAACTCTGCCTTTTAATTGGCAATTTATTGGCAAAAAGGAAAGGTCAAACAATATGATTCCGTGTGATCAAAGTTTAAAAAGCAAGTTACAATAAAGTTTATATAGGTACAGTTGTTATACATGTATTGGAACAGCATAGAATAATTTAGGTGCTTTTTCATCCTATTTTGTTTATCTTAGTTCAGTTTGTTTAATTAAGATTTGTATATATTCTTTCTGAGCAGTATTCACAGGTTTTAGATTTTTTTTAATGAAAAACTTGTTTGTGATTGTAAAAAAAGCAATAAAATTGTCTGTGTCCGTGTGTGTGTCCGTGTGTGTCCGTGTGTGTCCGTGTGTGTCCGTGTGTGTGTGTGTGTGTGTGTGTGGTTTAAAAAGAGTGCTTTAAAAGGACTTCTGGGTTTGGTCTTCGGCATCGCGGTCGCTCTTTTTAGGGCGCCTCTCCGATTCCTCGCCAAGCCGCCAGAATAGCTGTCTGGCGGCTTGGAAATCTCTGCCCCGGGTAAAGGGGAGAGAGAAGAGCCTGACAGGTGGGGTAGAGCTAGGAGTCATCTAGGGGCGTGAAGGGCGAAGGCTCCCCAGGCAGCCTGTCTCTCTGCCTTTGTGGAGCAAGATGCCGAGACCTCCGCTGTTTCCAGAATGGGATTTATAATACATTTTACGCTTGAAAGAAGAAGCAGACAGAGAGAAAACAGGAGCTAAGTATTGAATTTTTTTTTACTCAACCCTCTGCTAACTTTTACTACGGAAAAGAAACAAAGTAGCACCCAATAAGCAACAATATGGCGTTTGAAGAAGAAGTGAAAGTGATCTGCGCTTTGCCTGCAATTTACTGACTTTCGTTTTGTTTGGGTTTTTTTCTGAATTGGAAAATTGGCTTTTCTCTCCCTGGTTCCTGATTTTGGATTATAATAATAACTGAAACCTTTTTTTAAAAAAATAAAAAGTAAAAAACTTTCTGCCTCTGAAACTGGAAAGAACTTTATTTAGAGACATGGCTTTTTCTTTGTACTCCTCTGGAAATATAACAATGGCTTCAAAGTCTGGAAAGATTGTTTTTTTGTTTTCTCTGTGGCTTCTTTTCTTGTGGAAATTTTGAAAATTGGCTTTTACTCTCTGTTCCTTGATTTTGGATTATAACAGTAACTGATAATTCTAATAAAATAAATAAATTATAAAAGATTATTTGCCTTTAAAACTGCAAGAATTTTTTTAGAGATCTGGCCCCTCCTTGCACTTCTTTGGAATTACAACAAAGAAGAAGTGAAAGTTATTTGTGCTTTGCTTGTGGTTTTTTTTTCTTTTATGGAAACTTTTGAATTTGAAAATTGGCTTTTTTTGGTTCTTGATTTTGGATTATAATACAACTGATAGAGATTTGTGCAATCCTTTGGAATTACAACAATGGCTTCAAAGTCTGGAATGATTGTTTTGAATAAAAGGGCTATCTATCCTTCTGCTTATACTTCCAAAATGCAACTTGCTTCTGAGTCAACACCTCCACAATCTCTGACATCTGAAAATTTATTAAATACTTTAAAGATTATGAAACAAGATTTAATTTTGGAATTTAACCAAAAAATTACTGAAATAGAAAAAAAATGCAGGATGCTTTAAAGAATATGGAAAAGCAGCTACGGATAGATATGCTAGAGGTTTGCAAAGGATTAGCAACAAATATTGATGTTTTGGAGGACTGTATTGAAACAAATAAACAAGTTTTGGCAACTTCGGTGGAATATATAAATAAATTTCAAAAGGACATTGTAAATTTTGAAACAGAGGTGTTGATGTCACAGTTTAGAAGAATGGAATTTGCTATAAGAGTTAGAGGGTTGAAGGAAGGATTATATGATGATTTGAAAGGAAGAATGATTGAGGCCTTGGAACAGGTTTCTAGAATTTCTAAAGATGAATTGGCTACACAAATTGAAAAAATATACAGGGTCAATTCGTGGTATGCAAAACAAAAACATCTACCAAGGGACATTGTTATATATTTTACTACAAGAGTCTTACGGAACAGAATTATTCAGGCGACGTTTAAGAATAATCTTCAGGTGAATGGTCAGGAACTTAGGATATGGAAAGAAATTCCCTCCAAAATGCTCAAAGCTAGAAAAGAATTTACTTTTTTGATTGATGAATTTAAAAGATTGAATTTACAATATAAATGGGAAGCACCAACAGGAGTAACGGTGAAATTTTTGGAGAAAAGATACCGGCTGAATACGATAAAGAAAGCCACTGAATTTTATGTTAATGTTTTAAAGGCTGATATATCTAAAATTCCAGAAGAAAGACATATCAATGTAGAAGAGGACAAGGAGGAAAAGCCATCCTTACTGGATCAAAATGAAACAGTTTTAAAGAGTCAAAGTGAACAGCAGAGCCAGAAAGATGTGGAAAAGGAGATGGAGGATTGGGATCAGATGGGAGACGAGCTGATAAATTTAAAATCATCAAGATACAAAAGGAGGCAACCAATAAGATACAAAGAGATGTAGTGTTGATATGTATTAGATGGATGGAGATAATATAATTGTATTTTTCTTTTCTTTTTTTAATGTTTCTTTTTTTTCCTTTAATTTTTTTTTCTTTTAATATTTTTTCAAGAATTGGAATTTTTAATTAAAATTATTAAGTTATAAACTATCATAATTAGATTTTAAAATTTCTTTTAAAGGAAGGATTTTCCTTTGTTTTAGGTTTTTCTCTCTCTCTCCTCTAGGTTTATTATTATTATTATTATTATTATTATTATTATTATTATTATTATTATTATTATTATTATTATTATTATTATTATTATTATTATTATTATTATTATTATTATTATTATTATTATTATTATTATTACTTTTAAGGATATTTTTTTCTGAGTTAACAAGTTGTTGTATAATAATATTATGTTGTTATGATGAAATTTAAAAGTTTTATTATTTAATATTTAGATATTAGTTACGTAATATTTTTTCAGTTTTATTTAATTTTGAGATTATAATTAATGCTCTTTAAAGATTTAGAATTATTAAGACTTGTTATAAATTTAGAAAAAAAAATTTTTTTGGAAGTATAATATTTATTTAAGTCTTATTTAATTTTGACTAGAGGTTGTCTAGGATAGTTGATTGAAAGGAGGAGGGAGAAATTGTTTTCCTTCCTTTGCATAATTCAGATTGTTAGGTCTCTGACCATAACTAATATTGGATAGAACAATATATGTCTAGCTTTTAACAGCTATAAGTCTGTTTAGCTTAGGTGTTGCAGACTGCCACAAGAGGGAGCTAGAGTTCACAGCTTATTTCTCTGGGAGTCCCTCTCTGTTTGTGTTTGGTCTCTGCTACTCAGAGTGTAGTCTCTGCTTATCATTAGAGCAAGGCCTAGAGTATGTATGCTCTGCATTTCTCTCTGTGTTGTAGTTATGTATTATAGCTAAAATGTATTTGTACTTGATAATACTTGGATTGTTATTATGACTATTAAGTATATGACTTTGGACTGTTTATAGGAACATGCTATTTCTTAAAGTAAACTTTTAACTCAAGTTAGTGTATCTGTGTGTGGCTGAATACTTATTCACAACTGATCTCAATCTAAAACGTTTCTGTATGCACAACCTTGGTAACACAAGGAATACTCTGCTAATACTTTAACACTGGTTATGGGCCCAGAGAGATATTGAGAGTTAGTGTGAATATTCAGTTTCATACTCAGACAGCTAACTTGTGGTTTACTGTTAAATTAACAATGGCACAAGAACAGTCAACTAGCTTATCCCTGATAACCAGGTTAGATGGAACTAACTATGTTTCCTGGTCTATGAAGTGCAGCTTACTTTTGCGTAAAGAAGGATTATGGACTGTGGTTAATAATCCACCTGATATAACAGCTTGGGATCCAACAAATGATGAAGATAAGAAGAAAATAGCTGACTTTAACCGGGATAATGAAAAGGCTCTTAGTATTATTGGACTGACACTGAGTGATCAGCAACTGGTCCATATTCATGGTGAAGATTCTGCTGCCAAGTGTTGGAGTACCTTAAAGAGACTTTATGTTCGTGATAGTGTTGGTGCGCACATACACCTTACACGTAAGCTGTTCAGAGCCCGTTTGTTAAAAGGCGGTGACATGTTAGCTCATTTGGAGTTTATGAAGAGAACATTACAAGAGCTACATGAAAAAGAACTGATTTTTTCAGAGTTGCATCAAGTTTATATTATTCTTTCTTCTTTGGATGACTCTTATGATGATTATGTGTCTTCACTGGAAGTTTTGACCAGAGATGAACTGACATTGACTGGCATAATAGGAAGACTGTTAGAAGAGTCTAGAAGAAGGCAAGATAGAAAACAGCTGAGAGAGAAACCACCACAGGAAGAAGAACGGTCTTCAACTGCCTATATTGTTAGGAAATGTTATTCTTGTGGGGCTAAGGGTCATATAGCCAGATTCTGTAAAATGGGTAAAAGGCAGAATGCTAGTAATATGCAGAGAGCTTATAATGATGTTAGTGTAGCTATATCAAGTACAAATAAAAATGTAAGCCATGATATCTGGATAATAGACAGTGGAGCATCTCAGTGTATAACTAAAAGTAAAGAGAGATTTGTTAATATGACTAAAAGTAACCAGCATGTTATCATTAGCAAATGGCTGGAAATTGAAAGTATCTGGAGAAGGTAATGCATATTGTTCATGTATTAATGAAAATTTACCAATGTTATATGTACCTAACCTTATATATAACTTACTATCTGTGAGAGAATTGGTAAAAGCAGGGTTTGTGGTAACTTTTCAGGGAGATAAATGTTTAATTGAAAAACAAGGTAAAAGAGTTACTGCAAGGTTGCATGATGGCTTATACATTATCCATGATAGTCCATTAAATAAGGCCAATTCAGTTTATGAAAATAGAAAGCCTCATGACGAATGTATTCATTTGCTCCATAGACGTATGGGACATTTAAATTTCAAAATTTTAAAGAAAACTGTTGAGTTATCTAATGGTATAAAATTAAAACCTTGTACAAGATATTTAAATTGTAATGCTTGCAATCAGGAAAAGAGCAAGGTAATTCCTGCAAACAGGTTAAATGGATTTAAAACCAAGGAACCATTAGAGGTTGTATTTGCTGATCTCATTGGCCCTAAGAAACCCAGTTTAGGTGGAGCCTGTTATATATTGAGCATAGTTGATCATTTTTTCTAGATATGGTTTCTGTTATCTGATGAAAACAAAAACAGAAACATATCAGCATTTTGTAAACTGGTTAAGGTTTGTTGAACGAAAAATGAAAAAGAAACTGGTTAGTTTAGTAACAGATAATGGTACTGAGTTTACCAATAAGAGATTTGAAGATATGCTAAAGAGAGCTGGTATTGAACATAAGCGTTCTGCTCCTTTTCGGCCGCAACATAATGCGCATATTGAAAGAAGAGGTCAGACATTACAGGCTATGTCTCGAACCATGATTTCAGATTCTGGTTTACCAGAAAGACTCTGGGGTGAAGCTATAATGTGTGCTAACCATGTTTTGAACAATGTAGTGAATGCAACAACTGGTGAATTGCCATTTACTCGTTGGTATGGTAGGAAACCAAATCTTAGTTATTTGCATACATTTGGTGCACCAGCATGGGTGCATATTCCCACACAAGTAAGGCGAAAGGGACAACATAGAGCACGGAAATTATGTTTTGTAGGGTATGAATCTAATCATAGATCATTTAGATTCTGGGAGCCAGGTACTACTAGAGTATATTGTAGTGCAAGTGCTAAATTCCTTGAGCATGTTGGATGGAGTAAACTGGAACAGGAATACAAGGAACAAGATAGTATTGTTGTTGAGGATCCATTGTTTCCTGATGATTCTGATAAGAATAGTAATGATGATAGGATAGTGAAAGAATCCTCAATAGAGGAACCGTCTATGGATGATGTAGAAGATACTTCGATAGGGGAAGAAAAGGAAGAGGAAATTCCAACAACTTGTACTAAATTGCCTAGGAGGCCGACTAGGGAGAGACGTCCACCTGATAGATATCAGGCAAGTATTGTTTGCCAGATAAATGTGGAACCGTCTAATTATAATGAACTTAAGCTGTATCCAACAAAGGAACAGGTAGCTTGGCAAGAAGCTATGAATAAGGAATTAAAATCTTTAAAGGATCTTGAGGTATATGAAGATGTAAAGTTACCACCAGGTGAGCGTGCAATAGGTTGCAGATGGGTGTATAAATTAAAGACTGGTGTGGATGGCACTGTTACCCATAAAGCAAGATTAGTTGCTCAGGGATTTGCTCAATCAGATAAGGATTATGATGAGGTATTTGCACCTAGTCTGAGAGCAAATACATTGAGAGGAGCATTAGTTTGGGCAGCTAAAAATAAATGCATAATTAATCATGTAGATGTCGAAACTGCATATCTACATGCACCTTTACAACATACCATTTATATGAAAAAGCCATTAGGTTTAAAAGATGATGGAAAAAATGATTATTGGAAATTAAAGAAAAGTCTTTATGGTTTAAAGCAATCAGGTTATGAATGGAATAAATGCATTGTAAAAGAATTAGTTTCCATGGATTTTAAAGCTGGTATAGCTGATCCTTGTTTATTTAGGAGAGAGAAGGATGGTTTGATTTCTCTGTTGCTATTATTTACAGATGATATAGCGATTATAACAAAGACTGAACAAGAAGCAAATGATATTGTTTCTGAATTACAAAGAAAGTTCAAGATTAGAAATTTAGGAGAAATTAAACATTATTTGGGTCTTGATATAATGAAGACAAATAGAGGATTCAAAATTTCGCAAGCTAAGAAGATTAGCCAATTGTTAAAAAGATATAACCTGGAGAATTGTAAAACTGCTAAGACACCAATGGATCAGGGATTTACAAATAGTGATAGTAAATGTCCTGTGTTTGATAAGGAGATATATCAGTCTCTAATTGGTAGTCTCTCATATTTGAGTAATTGGTCTAGACCAGATATATCTTACAGCGTAAATCAACTGGCTAGATATAATGCTGAACCAAATGAAAGGCATTGGCAAGCAGCTAAACGAATACTTAGATACCTAAAGCACACAATACATTATTCTTTATATTTAGAACCGAGAAATGAATTAGTGTTAACTGCATATGCTGATGCAAGTTTTGCTACTGATGCAATGACTCGCAAATCAACATCAGGTATAATGGTAATGTTGGGTAATGCTTTAATAGGGTGGAAATCTATTAGGCAACAACATATTAGTTTATCCACTATGGAAGCAGAATTCTCGAGTTTATCATTAATGTGTACAGAATTGGTGTATTATAAACAATTGTTAAAGGATATAGGAATTACTGTACAGGAGCCATTTATTGTGTATGAAGACAATCAATCTGCCATTAGTATGGCTAATAGTTTAGCTGTGAAAACAAGGTCAAAACACACTGATTTGAGATATCTGAATGTTAGACAATGTGTTCAAAATAAAATGGTTAAGTTGGAATACTGCATGACTGAACAGAATATTGCAGATCATTTTACTAAAGCGCAAGGTGCAATTAAACACAAAGAGTGTTGTGAAAACTATGGTTTAAAGATGTAAGTATTATATATTGATCTACCCAAAGGGGAGAATGTTAGGTCTCTGACCATAACTAATATTGGATAGAACAATATATGTCTAGCTTTTAACAGCTATAAGTCTGTTTAGCTTAGGTGTTGCAGACTGCCACAAGAGGGAGCTAGAGTTCACAGCTTATTTCTCTGGGAGTCCCTCTCTGTTTGTGTTTGGTCTCTGCTACTCAGAGTGTAGTCTCTGCTTATCATTAGAGCAAGGCCTAGAGTATGTATGCTCTGCATTTCTCTCTGTGTTGTAGTTATGTATTATAGCTAAAATGTATTTGTACTTGATAATACTTGGATTGTTATTATGACTATTAAGTATATGACTTTGGACTGTTTATAGGAACATGCTATTTCTTAAAGTAAACTTTTAACTCAAGTTAGTGTATCTGTGTGTGGCTGAATACTTATTCACAACTGATCTCAATCTAAAACGTTTCTGTATGCACAACCTTGGTAACACAAGGAATACTCTGCTAATACATTAACACAGATTATTATTATTATTATTAATACTTTTTTAAGAATTATATTGGAAATAATTTGATGTATGGTAATATTATGCTATTAATATCATGATGAAGTTTAGGATTTTTGTAATTTATATTTAGTTATTAGGTAATATTCATTTGAGTTTTACTTATTTCGAGTGGATGTAGTCTAGGGTAGATGATTGTCAGGAGGAGGATGAAATTGTTTTTCTTTTCCCTTTGCATAGCTCTTCTTTCTATCATTATCTTTGTTCTTTCTGTATTTTTGCTTTTTGTATCTTTTTTTCTACTTTTTTTCTCTCTATTTTTTATTATTAGTTGATATACAGATGATATAAAATATAGAAATTTAATGATGTAATCTATCAATGTATAATTTGGAGTTGAGGGGTTTTTGTTGATTTTTTTTTCCTTTTTGTAATTACTGATATTATGCCCTGTATTCTCTCTGGGAAGTCCAGGGGGGAGGGGGGAGGGGAGGGGGTGGGGGAGGGGGAGGGGGAGAAAAATTAAAAAATGTTTGTACTTTGTACTAATAAAACTTTTTCAATAAAAAAAGCAATAAAATTGTCTGTTTCCGTGTGTGTGTCCGTGTGTGTCCGTGTGTGTCCGTGTGTGTCCGTGTGTGTCCGTGTGTGTGTGTCCGTGTGTGTGTGTGTGTGTGTGTGTGTGTGGTTTAAAAAGAGTGCTTTAAAAGGCCACAATTTTTTTAAAAAATAAATAGGGCCATTGTTATCTCAGGAAAATGGAACACTTTGACCATCACTCCCTGCCCAAAAAATTAGGTTTAGCCTATGCAAGACAGTATCTGGTGGCCAGATGGAGAAGGAACAATCTAGTGGCAGGCTTCTTTGATCAACTGAAGAAGAGCAGAATTCTTTTCCTGACCCTGCTATGTGATCATTACGGCACCTAGATTGTCCACAGAGTAACTTTTGGGACAGAATCAAAAGGTGGAGAAAGACACTACTTTTAAACTGAAAAAGCTGCAACCAGTAAGGAGTCTATGAGACTGAAGAAACATCAGGAGGACACATCCCTTGAAAATGGTTAGTAAACTATCGTTATGCCATTGAAAACAGGACATGAGACAAATCCCTAAAATCACTGTTATGAATTGAACCAGCAGTTTGAATTAGATTGGGGCCGATTCACAGGCCAATACTGCTCAGCTAAATAAGGTTGGAACCACTACAACATGTTGATTCAAATACCTCAGAAGGATGTTATCACACAATGCTGAAAGGTCAAGGTTCATGTTTTAAAGTAAATCATCCAATAAGCATCTGAATAAAGGCCAGTTATATCTAAATGTACTTGTAGTAAAAGAGTTTCAGAAGAGACATATTGAAGTGAGAAAAATAAGGAAAAGTTTTTAGTGCAATTGCTACCACTCTAGCTTTTGAAGCTAAGAATATGTGGGTCTCATTGGGGATTAGAATGCAGCTAAAGACAAGCAGGAGATCAACGCTAAAAAAATAAATATGTCCTCTTTCCAAAACCGCCTTCCTTGTTATAACTATACTTTAAACTGTTTTTTTCTTATAGAAAAGCAGCCAAAGGTTAAATTCATGTTTGCTATTTCACCACAATCACAAATATATCTTTCCCTGCCTTAGAATTACATTTCCATTTTTAAAATTTTTTAGTTCTCAACTGACATTTTAACTTACTTGTTTCCGTTGGAATTTATATTATGATATCATTCATAATCAATTCTTCTTCCTAATAATGCTTAATTAAATTAAAGGCATATTTGCATTTACAGTATGAGAACAAAACTCAGCATAGTTCTTACGTTACTGGGATCGTGCTATGAAATATCAGTTGCATACAACTAAATGTATCAAATAAAGAACAATTATTTGCTTCGCAAAAATGACTGGAAAAGGAAAAGTTTGTGAAAGAGATACTTAGGTGATATCCACTTTGTGATTCTGTTATTTCCCTTGCATCTTGTAGACAGCTTTATACTTTAAGTAAATTATATTTAAGCTACTTCAACCTGAAAATAAAAATAAGGTAAATGATTGCATATATCAGGGAAGCATGTGAATGACTGGCTAATGCTTTTAGAAATATCATTCTGTGAGGGCTAATGACTTATGAATGAAGGTTAATGCAATGTGTCTAGTACTTGGCGTATCAAATGATTATGGATGGGAAAATTGTATTACAGTTAACAGCTTTTGTTAACTTAACTTTTGCTTCTAGTTTTATTATTTCATCAACCTCCGCTTTATAAGAATGCAGTTGTACATTCTGAGAAAGCATCTTGTTTGTCTAATTAATTATTCAAATATCTCATACTTTTGCTTTAATTCATAACATTGACATTCTACCCCCAGCTAATGGCTAAATAAGATGTTTGGGCTATCACCTTTATTTAAATTATTAACAGCTGTAATGTCTTATACACTTAGTTGAGATTAATTCTGTGACCTTCATTCTGGAAATAGTTTTCTGCAATTGAAAATATCCAATATCCTATCAGTACACAAAACAATTAACAGGGTTTTTAAAAAAGGGAGAAGAAAAGAAGAAATCTTAAAATTCCACCTTGGTTTAACTGGAGTGACTATTTCTTTAAAAAAGAATCCAACATTTATCATGCCGAGCCTCGGGCAAAGCTCTCTGACATAGACACAAAATGTGTCAGATTGAATTGGTTATTTTAGTTTCACTGCTTATTTTCTGTAAGGGTGTGTGAGGGTGTACTTTTGGGAAACAGTACAAACCGGCATCAAGCATCAGTTTCATCACAGAGGCTTTTATTTGTTTTTTTAAGAAAAATAAACTAACTTATTTTCTACTTAACACTTATTACCAAGCGTATGCTATTTTATATTATATCTATATTATCATCTATGTCAATGCTATTTTAATCTACTGCTCTAGCATTGGCTTGGTAGTTTCTCAGTCTGTTACAATTCATCTGGTGGTGATTTTTAATTTACCAAGAAGTAGGCTGTGGTCAATTTTGTCAAATGCCTTAATACAATCCAGATATACTATGTCCACTGCATTTTGCTGGTCCACTAATTTAGTCACTTTGTCGAAGAATGAAATAAGATTTGTTTGGCATGATCTGTTTTTGACAAACCTGTGTTGGCTTCTGATTATAACTTTGCTTGATTATCTTTTGCAGGATCTTCCCAGGTATTGATGTTGGGCTGATTGGTCTGTAGTTTCTTGGATCCATTTTTTCTCTTTTTTGAACTCTGGGATGTCATCCATCAGGTCCCAGTGATTTGAACTCATCTACATTGGACAGATTGGAATTGATGCAATAGTACTGAGATATGTCAAGTTTGGAAAGGCAGCTGTATCCCAAGCTACAGAAACAGTTTCTCTTCTCTTCTCTTCTCTTCTCTTCTCTTCTCTTCTCTTCTCTTCTCTTCTCTTCTCTTCTCTTTTCTCTCTATCATCTATCATCTATATCTCTTTTTATGGCTGTTGTCATAATTCAAAAAGTTCATGGTGAAATTATCCCAGTTCTTTGACATCTAATTTGGCTCTCAATCAGTATAATTCAGTGTCTGCATATGGCAGTTAATATCCTTACCAAGTTCATACTAACTTTTTTGCACAGAACATTTTCTGGTGTTTTATATTTTTAAAAGAGAAAATATCTCTCAAGAATACCTTCCAGCTGTAGTTTAGAATATTGTTGAAATGTTGTATATAATTTATGCACATTTTAATTTTAATCAATTCACAGTTGAATCCCTCTTTGGCAAAATTCTGCAGCTTCTTCTTGCTTTTTACAGCAGATAGTCCCTTTGAAGATACCATACTTGACTGCAGATCAAACTGAAAGGCAATGCTGCATATATTACCTTAAAGTTTTCTACCAGAAGCCAGGTGGTTCAGGCATATGTTCTGAGTTCCCATCTCAGGATTTGTTTAGTATATCGGTGACCAAGCATTATAAAAGTATATCAGATACTCTCCAATCAGTCCAAAAGGAATTAAGTTCCTTGATTGAACCAAAATTTAGCATGCAGATTTGGTCCCTAGCAGTATCTAAAAAGGAAAGAAAAAGAAGTTAAATTTGCATTTGTTGAGGCTAATTTGTGTGTTGACACATTTGAAATTTACAGGACAAATGCCAAAGAATGCTAAGGAAATGCCAACAAGGCAACAAACTTTGAGAAAGTTTATTTAAGAAATTCTCCCCAAATATATGCACAGTGCCGAGGTCCTTTCTCAATCTGCCATAGTTAGTCCAAAAAGTGAAAACAATCTCCAGAATTCAGCTCACAAAGTGGTTGCTTTTGTTAGACAAATTTTAAATCTTTCAGCCACTCTGCCCCTGAATTGCTGAGTTTAGGTATCCGCAAGGGAAAATTCTGTATTATTGAGGCTTAAATGTCTAGGAGGTTTTGGTGCCTGCTAAGACAAAAGCATCATATTTGTAGAGTACAGTCACTGCCTAAACATATCCAATGTAAATGATAGAAACTATCATTTAAAATATATTTCTGAAGCATACCACTGTTAAATTCAGTATGTCTTACATCACATTGATCACATTCAGCGGCACAGTCTTGCCTTGTGATAATAATATCAAATAATTATCAAATTGGGGTGAGAGCTTGAGGTCTGTTATCTCACAGTCCATGAGAGTAAATAGAAAGAACAAAAGTACAAAATCTCTTTCAGGTGTCAATTTAAAATGCAGCTCAATCATAGGACAAGATTGTGCCACTGAATGTGATCAATGTTGTTAAGTCCTCGGACTTACAACGATGCCAAAACCCGAGCCGACTGCAAGCTGAGCCTGATTGGCTAAGATGCGAGCAATTGGCGAGCGGGAAAATGGAGCATCACCATTAGTTCCTGGTTTGACAGCTCAGCTATAAAAGGAGCTGTCAGCCGGCAGTTTCGGCTGTTGTTTTGCTGAGGTCTGTTTTGGTGCTGAAGTTCGAATAAACATGTTGCTGTTCAAATCCTTGCCTCGACTCCGTTCCTGTCAGCCCAGGTTTCACGAATGAAACAAATGTGATGTAGGACACACTGAATTTAACAGTGGTATCCTTCAGAAATATATTTTAAATGATAGTTTCTATCATTTACTTTGGATATGTTTAGGCAGTGACTGTACTCCCAAAATATGATGTTTTTATTATATGAGTAACTAGAAATTACTATTTTTATTACTATGTTGTAGGTGCAGAACACAGAAGTTGCAGTAAAGCATCTGAGAAGAATTAGAAAAAGGACTGAAATTTGAGTGCTTTCAGGAAGAGGGCTGTGTTATAAATCAAAGGGCCCTGCATAGCTATTTGATTTTTCCTTTCTGGTTTCATCTGATGAAAAAAAATGGTTAGGAAGAAACATGAAAGAATTCTGAATGGAAGTCAAGAATGTCTGACTTGCTTGTCAAAACCAATTATAAAAGCAAGGAGACTGCATAAATAATACTTATATCTGAAAGTATATCTGCTAAGTCATAAATCCTTCCTATTACAACATAAAGTATAGTTATATGAACACTACCCAATCACAACCAAATGGGATTAGGAACAACTGCAGAATCTTTCTCTTTTGAGGAAACTTGCACACAGATCATTTTGGTATCCTGGTGATTAGAAATAGATGCCTAAGATCCAAGATATAATTGTTAATCCAACCTTGTTATTTTGTTAATTGGAAGTACATCCAACTTCATCCTATTAGGATTGCCTCACAAATAAAGTGTATATAAAAATACAGAAAGCATTCAGCATTTCCATAAGCTTAAAAAAATGGAAGTGTGAGAAAGTTGTCCTCATTCTGTCTTTTGCTAACCTGAAATATGTTGTTGCCTGAAGGTTATGCATTTAGGCTCAGATAAAATTAATGCAGAACTTTGTTACCATATGTACCGACAGGATTTTCATTGTAGTATCAGGTAATTCATCTCTCTTGAATTATCTGACTTTAGGGGATGAGCAAAATATATTTTCTGGCGCAAATGAAGGGAATTAGGCACTATCTGTCAAATAAAAATTCAATTTACTGCCATGTGTTTATACTGTACATTAGAATTTTCCTACAGATCCTTCTAAGAGAAAATTTGGGAATATCTTGGCAGATCAATAGGGTAACAGAAGTTTTCTAGACTTTCATTCTGTCTCAGAAAATATCCAGATGGCTTCCCATGTTGGCTGGGGAATTCTGGGAGTTGAACTCTACATAATTTAAACTTGCTGAGTTTGAATAACACTGTTCTAGAGTGTTTTTCAGGAAAGTAGCCCCTTTTCAAATAGCCCACAGTTGTAATTGTTATACACTCAGTGTCTAAATATTGTTTTTTTTAAGATGTTGAGACTTAGTCAGCCTATGAGGCAGAGGTGGATTCCTCTCGGTTCGAACCAGTTCGCCCAAACTGGTAGCGACCTGCTGGTGACATTACAATGACATCACGGATCCGGTTCGGTCAGTGCCAGTCCATGGGCGCCGCCATCTTTTTTTTATTTTGCGAACCGGTGGCGAAGGTAAGTGGAACCCACCCCTGGATGACACCATCTCTTTATGTATTCAGAATTTGAAGATAGATAATAGATAAATAATTGATTGATTGAGGGAAGGGAATTGAGGAACTATTGTCTATTTTTCTGTTCTCTTTATTCAAAATCAGCAACACAATTATTCAAGTTCTAAGCATGAATTGAAAAAGGTTAAATTTATTCAATAAATGAGAAAAATGACAGGTAATGATATTTATGGATATATTGCTCTTTCTTTTTCAGTAATATTGCATTAGTGTTGAAGATATGCAACTATTTCCTTATTGTTCAGGAAAAATCCATTAATTACTTTTAGCAGAAAATAAAGCCTAAACTTGTAATTCCATAATGATAATAAATTATGTTTTTAGCATTCCTTTCCTACAAATCTTCAGACTTAATAAGGATCTAAACCTCAAGAATCTTCCTTAGAACTACCAGGTGTTTTTCTAGAAAACGAATTTCCACTAATCAAATTGTTATTTAAAACATACTTGTCATTATTTCCAATGATGGGATTAATATAATTTATGACTTTGTATTAGTGCTTTAAAGAAACTAGCACAAAATATTTCATCTTTAGGTGTGCTGGCAATATAACAGGACATCCCTTATTTATTAAAATAATTTATATTCCGCTTTTCCAAAATCAGAATGACTTGCAATAAAATATGAAACTTCCACTTAGAAAAGAGTAGAACATACAAGTTCAATTTGGCAGTTGAAATCTCACCAGGCTTAAGGTTGACACAGTCTTCCATCCTTCCGAGGTGGGTAAAATGAGGACCCAAATTATTGGGGGCAATATGCTGACTTTGTTAAAGAGGGCTGTAAAGCACTGTAAAGTGGAATATAAGTCTAAGTGCTATTGCTATGCAATATCTTCTGCTGAGCCATTGGGTTACTTTCCATAAGAGAAAATGAGAAAAATGGTGTCCCTTTCAATGAATGTCAGTGAAATTTACATAGGGATATATAGCACCATACTTTGTCAACTCTATCCATTATTACAATTTGAAATTGACAAATTTTCACCTGCAGAAATTTATTCTATCAGTGTTATCACTTCATCTCCTATTTAAAAAAATAGGATTAACTTGAAGCTCATAAATGCTAATATTTTCCTGGTAAGGAAAAATTTGTCAAAATGAAGATACTGACCAAGTTATTGTATTTTTTAAAAGTGTTTTAAAATCTGAAGCCTTCCATTTGTGGTGGGTGAAGTCTAGGGCTCATATAGGGTATTAAGAAAGAGAAAGAGAGACAAGAAAGAAAGAGAAAGAAAGAAAGGGAGAGAGAAAGAGAGAGGAAGAGGAAGAAAGGAAGGAAGGAAAGGAAAGAGAGAGAGAGACAAGAAAAAGAGAGAAAGAAATAAAAAGAAAGGAAGGAAGGGAGAGACAAGAAAAAAGAAAGAAAGAAGAAGAAAGAAAGAAAGAAAGAAAGAAAGAAAGAAAGAAAGAAAGAAAGAAAGAAAGAAAGAAAGAAAGAAAGAAAGAAAGAAAGAAAGAAAGAAAGGGGAAGGAAGGGAGAAAGAGAGAGACAAGAAAGAACATAGGATTAAATATATTTTGAATGTTCAGTAGTAGTAAATAAATAGACAGGGAAATTGTATCTCGTTGAGGCCTTTGAGGCGAGGAGAGGTCAGACACCCTAATCCTAACCCTAACCCTTGATGTGAGTGACGTCAAGTTGGCCATGCCCACCCACTCACATGACCAACCAGCCACACCCACCCAGTCACATGATCGCCCAGCTATGCCAACCCAGACCAACCAGTCACATGACAACCAAGCCACACCCGCCGAGTCACATGACCATGAAGCCACGCCCACCCAGTCACATGATCATAAAGCCACGCCCACAGAACAGGTAGTAAAAAAATTTAGAACCCACCCCTGCTATGAGGTTTAAAAAATGAATTCAACTTTCATCCACTCCTAAGTTCTGATAAAGCTTTCTATGGATTTTTGATTAAAAATATGAATTTGTAACAAGCTGGTTAAGCAATACAATTTTAGAACATGCTGCAATACAAATAAATTATTGGCCAGTTAGAAAGATTCTAAGACCACATATGCATTTAAGAGAAAAAACAGTTCATTCTATTAAAAATTATTTCTCTTCGATCTGCAAGGGGAAACCTGGAGCTTCTTGTGAAGGCACTCATTGGAATCCATGCATCTCATTGCCCTATATATACAATTCGTTATTATTTTTCTGTTAGATAGACCAAACAGACCACACTTGTTTTACCATTGCTATTTACAATTCAGTATCAGCTAGCTCTCACATAGCCACATCCTGCTATGGACATTCATTGTTTGCTCCAAAGATGTTTAATTTTCTCAGTTCCATTATCTCTGGAATTGATTCTCCCAATAATAGCATTTAAAGTGAACACAGGGTAATCTTTTAAACGTAAATGACTTGGTTAAGATCATTCCCTCATTTTTACATTATAAAGTCTTCCCTGTGCTACAGAATGAAAACTTGCTAATCTGCTAACTCCTGTCCTTGCCTTTTAATTCCTAACCAAACACCTATCCTCATCCCTTGTAACATAACATGCCAAGAGCAAACTATTTGCACAGGTAATGATTACATCCTGGTTTAGTACTACAGCACATTCTGTCTTTAAAACAAAAATGTTAGAACTGTTTGTAAGTCAGAATTTACCGTATTTTTCGGAGTATAAGACGCACCAGAGTATAAGACGCACCTTAGTTTTTGGGGAGGAAAATAGGGGAAAACAATCTGCCTACCAGGTATTCATCTGGCTAGCATCCTTAGTCTGGTCAGCTTCAGCACATTATTTTATCCCCTGGTTAGGACTTAAAAAAACCTTCTTCTGAGAGAGTAACAATGAAAGAGCATGCAAACCAGTAAGAGCTGGGAAGATCGTTAGCACCTAGTTAGGGCTAGAAAAAAACTTATTCAGAACAAGTAGAACAATGAAAAAAAAACCCTGCAAAGACTTAGGGCTGGAAAAACATTCTTCTGAGAGAGTAACAATGAAAGAGCCTGCAAGCCGGTAAGAGCTGGGAAGATAGTTAGCACCTGGTTAGGGCTAGAAAAAAACTTATTCGGAGCAAATAGAGCAATGAAAAAAAATTCTGCAAAGACTTAGGGCTGGAAAAACATTCTTTGGAGAGAGTAACAATGAAAAAGCCTGCAAGGTAAGAGCTGGGAATATCTGTTAGCACCTAGTTAGGGCTGGAAAAAAAAGCTACATTTCAAGTATAAGATGCACCCAAATGTTCAGCCACTTTTAGGGAGGAAAAAGTTGCGTCTTATACTCCAAAAAATATGGTAACTGTAGAGTATGTTGAGTATATGATTTAATCAGCATGTGACCAAATCAGTATTTGATCACCCCTTTATTAAAAAAATGTCGAGACTTTGGAAAGAGTGCAGAAAAGAGTAACAAAGATTATTAGGGACTATAGGCTAAAACAACTAGATACACCCAATTCCAGCAACTGCATCAAAGGTGGGATTCAGCAGGTTCTGACCAGTTCTGGAGAACAGGTAGCGGAAATTTTGAGTAGTTCAGAGAACCGGTAAATACCACCTCTGACTGGCCCCACCCTCATCTATTCTCTGCTCCTGAGTCCCAGCTGAGGGGATTTTGCATTATCCTTCCCCTGGAGTGGGGTGGGAATGGAGATTTTACATTATCCTTCTCCTGCCACGCCCACCAAGCCACACCATGCCCACCAAGCCACACCCACAGAACCGGTAGCAAAAAAAATTGAATCCCACCACTGAACTGTGTATGTCTAGTTTAATGAAAAGAAGGACTGGAGTAACATGATAGCAGTGTTCCAATATTTGAGGTGCTACCACAAGGAAGAGGGGCTCAACCTATTTTCCAAAGAACATGAAGGCAGGACTAGAAGCAATGTATAGAGACTAATCAAGGAGACAACCAACCTAGAACTAAGGAGACATTTCTTGACAGTTAGAACAATTAATTGGTGGAATGAGTTGCCTGCAGAAGCTGTGGCAACTGGAGATTTTAAAGAAGAGATTGCACAACTATTTGTCTGAAATAGTACAGGGTTTCCTGCTTGAGCAGGGATTGGACTAGAAGACATCCAAGGCCTTCCAACAGTGGTGGGTTCCTACCAGTGCGGTCCACTCTATAGCATCGGTAGCGGCCTGAGCTGGTACCGGTGCAGTCGGTTGCCGGTGCCTGGGCGCCGCCATTTATTTTATTTTATTTTTTCAATTAAAAAAAATTCTTCTGCGCATGCCCAGAAACCGCGCTTCTGGCACTGCGCATGCGCTACCTTCCTACCCCACAGTGAGTCCAAGCAGGGGAGGATGGCTGAGGGAGCGCGTGAGATGCTGAAAATAACAGGCGGCAGGAGCTATCTCCATTCCCCTCCCTTCAGCAGTCTGAGAAGCCATGAACGTGTGGTGATGATCCTAGGCATTTTTGCATGTTTGAGGCTTTTCAAACTGCTGAGGGGAGGGGGAATGGGTAGCAGGACCTATCTCAGTTCCCCTCCCTTCAGCAGTCCGAGAAGCCACAAACGCGCGATGATGATCACAGGCATTTCCGCACGTTCGAGGCTTCTCGAGCTGCTGAGGGAGGGCGAACGGGTGGCAGGAGCCTAGGATCATCGAATGGGGAGAAGCATTCAGGCTGGACCGAGCCTCCTAGAAGAACCGCTGCTGCGGTCTTGCTGCTCCCACTGCGGGGGGCTGCGTTGCGGGTGGGCAATGCCCTCCCACTTCTCCAGCCGCTGCCAAGCTCCTGAGGCCCATGCCCACCCGGTCACATGGCTGGCAAGCCACACCCACAAAATAAGCCACGCCCACAGAGTGGTAGTAAAAAAATTAGGAACTCGCCCCTGCCTTCCAACTATGTTATTTTGTAATTATGTTATGTTAATTAAATTCTAAAATCTATGTTTGATTCCCACCATACAATATTTGATTCCCACCATACAATATTTAATTCTACAAATGCATTATGTTTCTATTTTCATGTTGCTTTATAGCACTTATCTTTTCCTGATCACTAGGAATGATGTTCATTTATATGCTGACAGTAGTTATGCCACAGTATTAGAACTATGTGGAAAAGGTAATGAAAATTTGCAGAATATATCATAAAATTGGATCACTAAGTAATTTGTAGCTGAAAGGAAGGCAGAACAAATACAAAGCTTAGCAATATTATTGACCTAGAGATTGTGACAAAATAGAAATGTCAGAGATATAACAAAATATAAGTTATAAGGAAAGTATAGAATTATGATTAATTGTGATGGGTTTGTATGTAATAGTTTTAAAAGAAAATGAATTAATTCCAGGAGGCAATTAAAGCTACTGTTCTCAGCCAATGCTACACAAACCAAAAGTAGAATAGCTGAAACTATTTCAGTGACAAGTAAGTGACTAAACATTAACAGAGTTTTAAAACATAGTGGAATTATTAAATAAGATAGCAGGATACCTGTAAACTCATATGTTGGTCTACAAGAAATTGATTGCTTATTTCTGCTTTGATGGATGATAGATTCTTTGACATATAGGACAGTGGATCTTCAGATTTTAAAGGAAAAGAAAAAACGGTATTTCTAAAAATAATTCCGCATTTACAACTTCCTTATGTTTACCAAGTTCACCTTTTATTTTTATGAAACTTAATTATAAATGATATAAACTGTATTTTAATTTTTAAAAATGAAGAAAAACAAAATACCTAGTAGACAATGAGTATGTTTTCAGTCAGCTAAAATTGCTTATGTCTTTTTCTTCATTCACAAGATTCAAGAGCTTATTTTTATTGGCAAAAAGGAGAAAAATATTTTAATTCCACATAATATTTCAGAAGAAAAATAAGCTTGCAAATCACAAAATATTGTTAAGGGAAGGATCCAGGGGTGGGTTCCTACCGGTGCTGTCCGGTGAGTAGCTCCGGTAGGGAGCGGCCGATTGTGCAATTTGCGCACGACCGCTCCGGTGCCGTCTTCACCGGTCCGTCGCTTGCATCGCCATCTTTTTAAAAGAATTTTTGGGCTTCTTTGCTTCTGCGCATGCGTGGAAGCAAAATCTCGCTGAAATCTTGTGAGGGGACGCACGTGCGCGTGAGATTTTGGCGAGATTTTGCTTCCGCGCATGCGCAGAAGCAAAATCGCGTGAGCGGGGAACACGCATGTAGCGAGCGCGTGAGTGCACGAAATGTGGAGATGTGCGTGCAGCGCACCGGTATCGGTAAGTGAGCAACCCGCCCCTTGAAGGATCATACTTTTTTCACAAAATGATGGATTGTTTATTCTCTGGCCGTTCTAGATATACTGACCAAGCTGTTCTCTGAAATTCTGGATTGCCAACAAAGAACCTTGGAACTGAGCTAAACAAATGCCTGGTCAGACTTGATATAAACAAGGTATACCTACTCCTAGGGTACCCTCAAAATCTAAACTCAGTTAATTGAGCAAACAGCATTGCAAACTGCACAATAAAATCTGGAATTTGTGAAGAATATATTCTTCAGGAAATAGGCTTACCAAAAATAAGGAATATTTTCTGGGTTTTTTTAAAAAAATTCCTATAGCTTGTTGACAGTAGGTTCAAAAATGTCTATGCATAACATCGAGACTGTTCATGTTTTAGAACAGTGATTCCCAACCTGTGGTCCACAGACTCCTGGGGGGGCCACGATGTTATCACAGGAGGTCCGCAAAGATGAATGGAAGAACAGAATATGGAGACACAAATGGTTCAGAATTGGAAAAGGCACTTGTCAAGACTGCATCCTATCACCTATACTACATAGAAATAGTTTTGAGATATACACATTTGGAGAAATCTACCATTGGGATTAAAATCGGTGGTAAGACTATCAACAACCTCTGATATGCAGATGATACAAATCACTCACAGAAAGCCAGGAGGATCTGAAGTGGCTAATCCTGAGAGTCAAAGGTGAAAGTGAAAAATTTGGACTGCATCTTAACGTCAAGAAAACAAGGATAATGACAATATTGTATTTGTTTATTTGTCAAGCACATATGATTATAAACAAAGTATAAACAGTAAAACATGATTGAATATATATGTAATAGTACAAGCATGAATAAGAGTAAAAGAGGTAAGAATATATGTGTACATTAGGACTGGAACGGTAGGCATGATTGTGCGCTTATGCACGCCCCTTACTGACCTCTTAGGAATGGGGTGAGGTCGATGGTAGATAATCTGAGGTTGAAGTTTTTGTGGTTGGGGGAAGAAACTACTGAGTCAGGTAAAGTGTTCCAGGCGTTGACAACTCTGTTGTTGAAGTCGAATTTTTTGCAATCAAGTCTGGAGCGGTTTACATTAAGTTTGTATCTATTGTGAGCTCTTGTATTATTGCGGTTGAAGCTGAAGTAGTCATTAACAGGTAGGGTCAGGGAACAGACAGGTCAGAGTGTATATTGACAATTAGACCATCAAAATAGTAAAGGAGTTAATCTCCTTGAGATCTAAAACCAACCAAAGTGGGACTTGCAGTCCTGAGATCAGAAGGTTGGAAAAATTGCAATCTCTGGCATGAATACCATCTGGAAGAATAAAGACATCAGCCTCACAACCAAATGCTGATTAGTTAATGGAATAATTTTTTTCCAATTGTTACTTACAGCTGCAAAACATGGACTCTGAAAAAGGCAGATATAAGAAGGGTGGACGCCTTTGAACGGTGGTACTGGAGGTGACTATTACGCATCCCATGGACTTCAAAAATAACAAAGAGCGAACCCCACCAAAAATATCACTTGAAGCCAAGATTGCCAAACAGAGGCTGTCATATTTTGGTTATGTTATGAGAGCTGAGTCACTCGAAAAGTCAATCGTGCTGTAAGTAAACAGTGAAAAAAAGGAGAGGGTGCTACCCTAGTATGTTTTGGCTGGGCACTATAAAGGATGACACCAGGATGACGGTGGCAGATCTGAAGGAGGTGGTGCCAGACAGAAGGGCATGGAAAGTGCTAATTTCTAGAGTGGCTGAGGGTTGGACACAACTGAATGGCTGACAATGACAAAAAGATAATGTGATTACATTACATGATTGCAAAAGTGTCTGGAGACAGAAATAATTGGAACAGAATGTTGTGGCCCGTCCGCAGCATGTGCAGCCTGGGCCTTTGGAACCTTCAGTGCCTCTTGGCAGTGCTCAGAAAGGAGGGGCTACTACTCCTTTCCTGAATGCAAGAGCACGCAGGGCTGCCAAGAGGCAGAAAGGTCTACTCGAGAGGAGGTCTACTCGAGAGTAAGACTTGGGGCTAATTGGCCACTCCCCTAGTCTATTTAAGAAGAGTCTGTGCAGTTGGGAAGCTGCAGAGAACAACTTGGGAAAAATATGTCTGAATCATAGTTTGTTTCGTGATACCTGTTTTGTGTTTCTCTGTCGGCGTCTTGTTATCAGAGACTGGACTCTAGGAACTTTGCCAATGCTAAGAAGCTCCATAAGCTAACTGGATTTAATTGGCTCGTCATTGTTTGAGAACTCTTTGAACTAATCCCGAATGAAGTAATTAGTAGCTGGTTGTTTGCCAACCAAGACTGTTTGTAATATTGGTGTGTGATTCTTTACTGATAACAGTTTTATTAGTAAAAGTATTGCTTTAAACCTGTTCGTGTGGCTGTGTGCTTCGTGGGTACAGAACACAGAGCAGGTATTGCTCCACTAAGCACTGCTGTGTAATACTAGAAATATTTCGCATTCAGAAAATTAAAGTGTTGCTGTTCGTTGCCATTGAAGGGATTTGCTTAATCTTAATATTAGTGATGTCGCCAATAGTTAAACTCTTGATTTGTAACCAATATCACTGTTACATTTTATTTGCTTAGAGTCCTTTTCCTTTGCCTAATCCCAGTCCAAGCAATCTAATTCTATTCATACATCTATGCTCAGATTATTTTCCAATGTAAGATAAATAAAGCTAAGCTTTAAATTGCTCTTTAAAAAAAACCCATTCTGTGCTGTGGTAGGATCCTGCCAATTTAACAACTGGTTTGGTGTGTGGTTTTATGAAAACTTACCTTCCGCGTTACTGCTCGGGAGAAACACAGCTGAGGCACGGCAATCCGCTCTGCCACGCGAATCAGCTGAGAAGATATAGGTCAGTAAAGCGCAGGGGCAGGCGGGCTCACCTGATTGTCGGAGCGAACCAGTTTGCTCGCAGCTGATTGTCGGAGCATCCGGTTCGCCCGAACCGGTTTGAACTGGTAGAATCCCACCCCTGATTCTGTGCTGAAGACCTAATGGCATTAATCTTAGGGCAGATACTCTGAGACTTTCCAGATTTCTTGATCAATAGATTTTCTCAACGTATCAGTGGTAAAGAACTGTGGGAGTTGTAGTCAAAAACATTTGGTAGACACTCTAACATTGGAAGTTTTTAAGAAGAAATTGGACAACCATTTGTCTGAAATGGTATAGGGTTTCCTGCCTGAGGAGGGGGTGGACTAGAACAGAGGCCTTCAACCTTTTGGGCACCAGGGACGGGTTCCATGGAGAAAAGTTTTTCTGTGGACTGAAGGAGGTGTAGTTTTGCATACTGCCTGCATCATGTGGATGGGGCTTCTCTTGTTTGTGCATCTCAGTTACTGGTATGCCACAGCCCAGTTCCGTTCCATGGACTGAGGGTTGGGGATCTCTGGACTAGAACTTCCAACTATTCTCTTATTCTGTTAACCCTAGATCTAAATAATATTTTATTTTTATTAGGACTGTTATAGTCTGATTGGAATTTGATATATGATTAAAATAAAGTAATAAGTTCTAAGCATTCAAAATCTTAGATACAATCTAAGACAGAAGATCCAATCTTCTGTTTCTTCCATATCAGCTAATAACTATCTTCCAAACCACCTAGCCTTTAGTTAACTAGATATTTGGGGAAAATATCTTGTCCTCGAAGCGAATGTCTTCAAAGATTTCTCTTTTTTCTCTTTGCTTTTCTACTTTAGCAAGTACTAATACTAAATAATAAGTACTAATGCTAAATATTAACTTATTTCTTTATTTCTCAACATATCAATGATAAAGAACTGTGGGAATTGTACTCAAAAACATTTAGTAGATGTAATTTTAACCATTTATGCTTCTTTTTACATTTTCAGCATGAAATATGTGTGCACGTTTCCACACCAATTTATATTATTTAAAAGGTTGATAAGCTGCAAACATTTTCGTCTGCATTTCTCCAAATATATTATTTGTGCTGATCGATGCACTTTTGTGTACACTTTCCCTGATAACATTTTTTTAAAAAAATTCTCTAGTTACTACACATGTTGTCCTGTTTCTTATAAGTGCAGTTTGTGTGCAGTTTCCTTAATGTATACAAATGGGTATATTGGCAAAGTGTATGAGGCAAGTTTGATAAACACTTTCAAATAAGTTGGGTAAGGACATCTGAATGCAAACATTTGCAATTGTGGTTTCCTTCTACACAGTAAAACATTGTGCTTTCTTTCTGGCCAGCAAATGTTAGCTAAATGCCTTTAGCTGGGTTGACTCCAATAGAATAACATTGTTAGTATCTTCATATCATATGAAATATTATTCTAATGAGTAATTGCTAAATCTATTTTTACCCTTTATTTAGAATAGCAATATAGATAGCTGTTCATATATGTTTTTAGTTTTTTATGTTTTAAATTGGGGTGGGTTCTAACTTACCTCGCTGCCAGTTCACTTCTTTCCATGCTGCGTGGCCGCGCCTCGTGGGCATGCACTGAGCACTGAGCATGCGCAGTGGCAAAAAATAAAAAAAATTAAAAAGCCAAAAACAAGATGGTGGCGCATGCGCAGTGTCGGAAACTTGGCTTCTGCGCATGCTCAGAAGAAAAAAAAATTAAAAAATTCAAAAAAAAATTCAAAATAACTTCAAAAAAAAGATGGCAGCACCCACGGACCGGCACTGACCGAACCAGTTCCATGACATCATTGTGACATCACCAGCGGGTCGCTACCAGTTCAGGCGAACCAATCCAAACCGGGAGGAACCCACCTCTGTTTTAAATGCACATTTTCAACATACAATAGATAATCAGAATGTCCCGTCAACTGTTTTTTTAAAAAGGAAAAGATTTTACAAAAGTCATTCTTAGTATATGCTAGTATCCTTGAGAAAATGGAAGAAAACAATTGTACAGCATAGCACAGCGACAAAATGAAATGTTTGATTAGTGTATCAATTGTAGTATATCTTTCCTGTTTGTTCTCATTCTGTTTAAGGAGTTTCCTTTTATCCAAGCAGTTCTGAACACAGAGAATAATAGAGTAAAGCTTAATACACATTTTGGCTTTGCAGACAATTCCTGCACTTGTTCAAAGCAACAGTTCAAGTATAAACAAAGCCATTGTGGCAGGTTTAGAGTAGATTCATGCTGTTACATGGAAAATAAACTTTAAAAAAGTTAACCTTTATCTTTTTAATCTTACAGTCAGGGATTTTAGGGGGGAAAATAAAGCAGTATAGGAGTACTAGACAATCCATGACCTATTGGAACATCTTTCAGAGATATTTCCTTATCTAAACAGAGAAACAGGATGAACCTAGGAAGTAAAGAGCCATAGTGGCACAGTGGTTAGAATGCAGTATTGCAGGCTATCTCCACTCACATTGCCAGGAGTTCGATTCCTTCGATCCTGACCGGCTCAAGGTTGACTCAGTCATCCATCCTTCCGAGGTCGGTAAAATGAGGACCCAGATTGTTGGGGGCAATATGCTGATTCTGTAAACCGCTTAGAGAGGGCTTTAAAGCACTGTGAAGTGGTATATAAGTCTAAGTGCTATTGCTATTGCTAAAAAAGGCAACAGGAGACGTCTAACTTGGGGAGTTGGGAGTCCCTTTGGGGAGTTGGGTGGCATATAAATTTGAACAATAAATAAACAAACAAACAAACAAACAAACAAACAAATAAATAAATAAATAACTTCCTACTGGATTCCCTGTAGACATTGTGGGAAGCTGGCAGGAAGTGTCAAAAATCACTCCTCCTTAGCTGACCTGCAGAATTGCCTACCACTTTGCTGGTAGACAGAGAACAATTTTTGTCACCCATGACAAAAACTGCACCCACTCCTCATCCTAGCATGTTCCCAAAGGCTCCTTCCCTCCAGGAAGAAAGAAGCCTCATATGTCAACTGCTAACAAACGACAGCCCTACATCACCAACAGCCACACCCCAGGCCTTCCCTCACAGCCTACCATCATTTAAATTTCAGCCAATTGCCATTCACCTTGCTGTCCTTGCTGTCAACCAAGCAGCACAAAGCCAAAGGGGAGGCAGAAAAGAGGGCAGGGATATGCTTCTCCCATCTTTGCCTACGGGTTTCTGGGAAGCGAAGTCAGAAGGTGCAGTGGTGCTAAAGTGACTACAATGTTGTCAAGTTTCATTTCTATAGGAGTCATGGGTCCTAGATTTTGAAAGTCTTCTGTATGACAAACCATATGAAGCACTTTAGTTTAAAAAATGTTGCCCTATGATGCAGCATTTCACCAGTTAAAGGATACAAACAGACACAAGAGTTTTAGTAGTGTATAAATTTCATTGCACATAAGAAAAGTAAAACAGATGTGGTGGGGAGAAAGCAAGTAATTTGGGAACTGAAAGTTAACTGGTGTTCCAGTCAAAAACTATTTATGCGGGCAAAAAGTTCATAAATATCAGACTGCATATAATGGTGGCATATGTGAATATTTCTGTAAACTTTAAAAACATGTAGTCATAACATATCCCTTACGGTAAATTTTATATCTGGTGGCTTAATGGTTACGCCATGCAGTTTTCATGGCAATAACATGGGGGTGACTTGTCACTTTCATTTTTCAGAATTGAATCTTCCCAATTTAGTCTCCAACTTTTGTTACTGGTCTTTGTTGGTGGTCACTTGTCCAACTGGTAACTAGGTCCTATTGTGATAGTTGTTCAAGATCACTAATGTCATTGTCAGCTGGGGGAAAAGTGTATTGCCAGCAGACAACCCAAAAGAATTTCTCTCTAGCCTTCAGAATTCTCTACAGAAAAAAGTTTGTATCTGAAAGAAAAATTCAATTATATAAACCGTAACTGAGATTGAAAAGGATGGAGTCGATATATATGAACTATTGTTAATGTCAACAACAATCATTTGTGACTTGGATTTTTCATAATTGCATGTTCTTAATAGTGAGGCCATGTAATAATCATAGGTTCCTTGGAAACGGTTGTCTGCTAGCAGCAGAATTGACCTCTTCTAGGCCAATGAAACCAGTTGGATAACTTATTTATCACAAGTAGGAGAGTGATTTAAAAGTGAAGAAACATTATACATAATGTTATTGTTCTGGTAACTTATCTCTTTGGCAAATTGAAAAAAATACTAATAACACTAATTATGTTAACATTACATGATTAGTAGTGTTAATATTAACACAATTAATACTATATGAACACAATTCAATTGTAGCTTTGGATTTATACATCAACATTAGTTAAATTGGTATAAATTTAACATTGTTTCTAATCTGCATTAGAAAACATGATCTGAAGGTAAAGTAATACGTCTTGTTCCTCATATCTTCCTTATTCCACTGGAAAAGTATTTTTAATCATGTACTGAATATTATCAGTTGAAATAATTCAGTGTTGGCATCCTGATTACTATCTAAAGTTCTTTGTGCTTGTTATATTCACAACAGTGATCTGAGTCTACTGTGAGAATACATCTGGAATCCTGGCAAGGAATACTGGATTACAAACATCGGCCTTCCTTCCTTCCTTCCTTCCTTCCTTCCTTCCTTCCTCCTTCCTTCCTTCCTTCCTTCCTTCCTTCCTTCCTTCCTTCTTTCTTTCTTTCTTTCTTTCTTTCTTTCTTTCTTTCTTTCTTTCTTTCTTTCTTTCTTTCTTTCTTTCTTTCTTTCTTTCTTTCTTTCTTTCATTCTTTTTTGTGAAACAGCCAAAACATTCTTATCTATCTTACTAAACTAAACGCAATAAAACCTGTTAAAATTAATTAAGATCCAGGAACCATCCTCTGCTACCATGTGAGAATGAGAATATCTCCCTTAAGAGGCGAAAATAGATCTTTGCCCGGAATTCTGACATTAGAAAAGAAACCGCAGTTTAAAGTTCTAATTAGAAATATTTATTTCGGTACAAAAACAATAAATTCTCATTAATTACATTTCTGCTATAAAAAACAAGTCTTGCTTCCTCAGAAGCTGAGAACAGAAGGACTGAACGTAGAAAGGAATGTACACATGCGTACTAGGAACATATTAATCACGTGCTCAGGAATAAACCATTATATTAGCTAGGGATGCATCTCCCTGCATATACATGTAACAGGCAATATAAAAATCACTGCCTGACAATCAGATATGTCATATTGCCTTTTATTATCCAAATAATCTTGTTTTTTTAATTTCACATTGTTGTGAACAGATAATGATAATAATATTGTGAAGAGATGATAATAATGTCGCAACTGCAATAGACCACACTCATGATATAAAAGTAAATTTCATTGATTATTTTCATTGACTTGAAGATGAAACCATCCGATACTATGCAGCACTCTAGCCATTTTCCCAAGATCAAAGGGAAACTGAATTTCAAAGTGAAGAATATAGAAAATACAGTAAAACTATAGCTTTAATCTTTAAAGTAATGTTTCTAGAATAGATCTAGTTATTGATTCAAAGCCTATATCCCTGAATAGGAGAAAGCTAAGGAGTTGAAAAAGCAAACTGACTTTCCAGAAAAGCGGTTTTAAAAATCAGCAATCTGAGCAGCATAAACAGTTTGTCAATGGCCTCGTTTGCGGTGTAGCCTGATCTCCATAAACTGACATTCACACAGGCAAGAGCTGAAAGGTTTTGCCTCAGGCTTGGTACCTCACGTTTCTTTTTGGATTATTGTTAACCCCCCCAAAAAGGAAAGCTACTACCTTTGATTGATTTCCAATAAATAAGGTTCTAGTTTGCTTTGCAAAAAAAAAAAATAGAATACACGAGAATCAAAAATCATTGATTTGATTCAATTTGATTTCATTTCTGTTTTATATATGAAATAAATGACAGGCGCAATCCCATAAATACAACAGCAGATTTCTTTATTTACTAATTTATACTTCTATTTACCTATCTGCCCAAAAAGAAAATTTACCCTATTCATTAGGGTTAAATAGGGATTAAGCAGTGAATCCAGTATTCTATTCAATTCTTTCATCATAACAGCAATGGCCAACTCAATAATTTTTATTTATTTTATTTTTATTTATTTATTTATTTTTGTCAAGTATGTGTTGGTAATATACATAGATATAATATTGTTTATATACATAAGATGAGTACTGATAAGAGGGAACATTAGGACAGGGACGGTAGGCACGCTGGTGCACTTATGCACGCCCCTTACTGACCTCTTAGGAATCGGGTGAGGTCCACAGTGGACAGTCTAAGGGTAAAGTTTTGGGGGTTTGGTGACGAAACCACAATGTCAAGTAGTGAGTTCCAGGCATTAACCACTCTGTTGCTAAAGTCGTATTTTCTACAGTCAAGTTTGGAGCAGTTCACTTTGAGTTTGTATCTGTTATGTGCTCGTGTATTGTTGTGGTTGAAGCTGAAGTAGTCGTTGACAGGAAGGACGTTGTATCAGATAATTTTATGAGCTATGCTTAGGTCGTGCTGAAGGCGACGTAGTTCTAAGCTTTCTAAGCCCAGGATTTCAAGTCTGTTTGCGTAAGGTATTCTGTTGCGAGTAGAGGAGTGGAGGACTCTTCTCGTAAAGTATCTCTGGGCACTTTCTAATGTATTTATTATTTTTAAGAGAAACAAAGACAAATAGTGGGAGTAGAACATTTCCATTTTCAGGTACAAACAAATGAGCTGCTGAGTCTGAAGTGGCCACATTTAATCCCAAGAAGTGATTTTTTTTCTTTTTGCCAGCGCCGATCATCTGCCACCCCCCCTGCAGCCCAAAAGAAGACCATGTGATCACCAGTTTTAAAAAAAGTTCAGTCAGACTTTGTAACTTCGCGAGAAGTTGGAAGGTCTGACTGAATTTTTTTAAAACTGGAAGTCACATGGTCTTATTTTGTCGCCCTGCACGCAGGAGAACAGAGCTGGAAGGCAGGTTAGTCAGAGAATGGGATGGGGTGGGAGTGAGGATTTTGCATTATCATTGGTCTGAGATGGGGTAGAAGTGAGGATTTTGCATTATGATTGCTCATAAGTAAGTAAGAACCAGTAAAAGAGGAATGGACAAATCCCTATCTGTAGATCAGTGTTTTTCAGTCTTGGCAAGTTTAAGACTGGCGAACTTCATGCTGCCTTGGGAATTCTGGTCAATGCACCTTAAAATTGCCAAAGTTGAGAAGTATGGGTCTACACTACATCTTAGGATTTTCCATTCCTGTTTTATTTAGAGTTTGGTGCAATTAAATAAATCAGTTATGGTTTCCCTAACAAATAGTGATTAAAGCGATATGAACCATAACTGGACTTTTTGTGAGAAACTGAAATTAAAAGTTGATCTGGGCTTTGATGATTAGATATGGGATTATGGAAATAATGTAGACAAATGTTAATCTTAGAGTAAGAGTTTGATATATTTTTACTTATATCTGTACCAGTGGTGGGTTCCTACCAGTGTGGTCCACTCTATAGCACCGGTAGTGGCCCGCTGGTGATGTCACAGTACCGGTGCAGTCGGTTGCCAGTGCCTGGGCGCCGCCATTTTTTTTAAAAAAATTATTTTTAAAAAAATTTTCTTCTGCGCATGCCCAGAAGCTGAGTTTCCGGCACTGCTCATGCGCTGCCTTCCTACCCCACAGTGAGTCCAAGCAGGGGAGGATGGCTGAGGGAGCGCGTGAGATGCTGAAAGAACGGGCAGCAGGAGCTATCTCAGTTCCTCTCCCTTCAACAGTCCGAGAAGCCACGAACACGCGGTGATGATCCCAGGCATTTTCGCACGTTCGAGGCTTCTTGAGCTGCTGACGGGAGGGGGAATGGGTGGCAGGACCTATCTCAGTTCCCCTCCCTTCAGCAGTCCAAGAAGCCACGCCCACCCGGTCACATGGCTGGCAAGCCACACCCACAAAATAAGCCACACCCACAGAGTGGTAGTAAAAAAATTAGGAACCCGCCCCTGATCTGTACCAAAGAAAGTTGTAAATCATTCTTTTTTTGTTTTCCTTCTATTCCTCTTTCTTTCTTACACTTTCACTCTTTTTCTTTCCTGAGACTTTTCTTTTTCAAATCTGTTTTTTATTCGTTTATCCCTTAGCTTTGTATTTTTTTGCTGTATGGAGGATCAAATACTCAGCCATTATAATTCTACATTCCTTATTTATAGAAATCATATCAAGATTTAGAATGAAATCCACTGGGAGCCATCTCATATAAGGCAGGCTCTGAGTCTCTCTAACCAAAAAGTGTTTATCGATAGAAGAGAATATTTGTAGCTCAGGGTTGAACTGTGGGGTCCTTGGTGCTCTCTGAGCGTGATGGTTTTCTTGCAGATGTTTCCTTACCAAACTAGGTAACATCATCAGTGCTAGAAGGGAGTGGAGTTTGCTCTTATTTTCATATGCTAGTGGATTACCCTGTCAGTGTTGATCAGTTGCTTCACAAACAGTGTTTTGATTGGTGCCAGGTCTCTACAGACTCGGGCAGAGAAGGTCTATTCTTTGCACCCCTCCCTCAAATGTTCTTTAAAATACAGAGTTTCCCAGTATTCCTTTAGGAACCTCCAGCATGCAAACTGTGGTTACTCATCCTAAAATGAATCCTCTTTACCTGGAGCTTCAAAATTTGCTGTTTGCTGGGAAGATGTGTAGCTAAAAGTCTACATTTAGTGTACATCTGACTTTGGGGATATTTCTTTATAATCAAACAAAAGTGTATTTTCTGTGCAGTTCACACCCCTTGCTCGCTGAATCTGGATGTCACAAAGCAAAGGCCACATTTTATAATTAACCCCCATGCCCCGTTTGACTGGCAGAGTGTTGCAGGAGACTGAGTGCTGTCACACCCCCTGGCCACGCCCACCCAGCCACACCCACCCACCCACTCATTAGGGCAGAGAACCAGTTGTTAAAATATTTACAGCCCACCACTGTATGTATGGTCTATCCAACCTGTTAGATCAGTGTTTTCCAAACTTTTGACATATGTGTACCCCTTCTATAATTTTCGTAACGCTGAGTACCCCTCATAAAAAACATATGCTTTAATAAAAATCAAAATCATTTATCGCCAATGGTTTCCGCTGCACTACATTTGGCAATTAAAAGCGACACGTGATACGAAGCTTCTAGTATTTTTTGATTGTCACCTCCCGTCAAACCCCGCATTACTTTTCGAGACTGATTTAAATCCTTAAGTTTATTTTCAAAAAAATCTATGGGTTTACCTTTGTACCGTTAGATAACATTGCAATTCTCCGGCGTTTAAACAGCTCCACGGCTCAACGTCAACTGTTAATGTGCCTGCAGTTTAAAAATGGCCGAACCCGAACTGCGCGAAGGATGCGCAGAAGTTCCCGCCATAATGAGTTGCGATACGATGTACGATGGCCCCAGTTCCCATGTAAAAACTGTGATACGCGCCTATTTCTTTCCTTGTTCTGTGGGCGCAGCTAAGCACGGTGCAGTGGATATTCCCACGTGATCCCCACCAAACTCCGGTGTAACGCGTACCCCCACCAAACTCTTCCCGTACCCCTGGGGGTACGCGTACCACACTTTGGGAAACACTGTGTTAGATGGTACTGAATTATATTCCATAGTGTTTCCAAGGCTATTCGATAGGAATTGAAATAACTTTGTAACCTAAAGAGGGTAATCAGATCATATTCCACAGCTCCCTATCTCAGTCTGTTAAATCATGAGCTATAAAGGTTTTGCTTCTAATCATACCTTTCTATATGTAGCATTTCATTAATAAGCTTTGGTAAATTTGTGATGTGATCATGCAGAAATTCTTGTCGTAGAAAACATGGCAGTAATTGAATGCTATGGAAATTAATGTTTCTTTTTGTTGAAAACCAGTACTGCTCATAGGGAGAGGAAAAGGGCAAGTTTGTAAAAATAATTAAATGAACATTTGGGAAGAGAGCAAGAGAAAGCTATTAATTTAGCAACAGGTTTCTTTGGGCATTATTATATCAACACTGATTTATAATTATTTTGTTGCCACTTTTTATTTAATCTTTAATTATACTGTCAGGGAACACTTCTCCAGCTGTTTAGCTATGGTCAGGATAAGATGCTTGCCTTTTGTTTTATATTCAACACATTCCATTCCTCCACTTTGTGCCCACAATAGATAAACTTGTTCTTAATTCCACTTCAGTCCCAAATGTAGAATTCGTTTAAGTGGGCCTCAGCTATTAAGATTACAAAATTGTGTTGGACAACATATGGAGTGGATTTAAACCTGGAAATTGGGACCCCATACTAATAGCAATCAAAATCAGCAGGCAAATCAGAAAGCAAGACCTGAGAAATCAGTTGTTAGGCTCAGGTCAAACCACTGATGTTAGGAGCTTAGAAATTAAATCATTTAGGTATTTTGTCCGCTTGACGTGTTTGTTTGTTAGTTAGCTTGGTTTGGTGTTGTTGTTGTTTTTAGAAATCTTCTTTTCCACTACCTGCTAAAATGGTACTTTGAATTTCTATTTAGCAATAGCAATAGCACTTAGACTTATATACCGCTTCATAGTGCTTTACAGCCCTCTCTAAGCGGTTTACAGAGTTCAGCATATTGCCCCCAACAATCTGGGTCCTCATTTTACCGACCTCAGAAGGATGGAAGGCTGAGTCAACCTTGAGCCTGGTGAGATTTGAACAGCTGAACTGCTGAACTAGCAGTCAACTGGAGTAGCCTGCAGTAGCTGCATTTAACCACTGCGCCACCTCGGCTCCTCCTATTTAATGCAATACATTGTGGTTTTTAATATTAATTTTTTTCTAAATTGATAGAAAAAGGTTTAAAATAGTAAACGCTTCTAACATTTGAAATGTCAGAAACCTGAATCTTGCTAGCAGCAATATATAAAATTGTTGGATGTTATGTTTATGGGCCCTCACTACTGTATATATGATTTATTGTCTAAATGTCCAAAAACAATGTTCATAATAATAATAATAATAATAATAATAATAATAATAATAATAATAATAATAATAATAATAATAATAATAATAATAATAATAATAGTAGTAGTAGTAGTAGTAGTAGTAGTAGTAGTAGTAGTAGTAGTAGTAGTAGTAGTAGTAGTAGTAGTATAACTGTGTTCAGCCTTCATAAGTAAGGAACCTGGTACCCCTAACTATTAAAAGTAAATTCATATAAAAGTGTTCATTTATTATTTCCAAACTGTTGATTGTGTATTTTTTCTGGGCATGTAATCTTCTTTGTAAAACATAAAAGAAACAGGAAAATGTCTTCTAGTTTCTTTATTAGCACTAATTTTCAGATAAGGAAAGTGGGTCTCACAAATGTTACAATTCTTTCAAAGATATTTATTTATTTATTTATTTATTTATTTGGCTTTTCTTATATGCCGCCCAACTCCCGAGGGACTCAGGGCGGCGTACAACACAAGAAAAATACAAGAAATAACCAATAAACAGAATTAAAAACATAATATAAAAATTAAAAATTACAGTATAAAAACCATTCAACAACCAAACATACCCGGGGGAGAGTTCAGCTGGAATTAAGCTCTGCCCCCTGCCTGCAGGAAAAGCCACATCTTAACGGCTTTTCGGAAGGCCAGCAGGGTGGGGATAGTTCGGGTCTCTGGAGGAAGTTGGTTCCAGAGCGCGGGGCCTGCCACAGAGAAGGCCCTCCCCCTAGGACCCGCCAGCCGGCACTGCTTGGCTGACGGGAGCTGGAGGAGGCCAACTCTGTGGGCCCTAACCGGTCAAAGGGAAGTATGAGGCAGAATGCGGTCCCGGAGATAACCTGGTCCTAAGCCATGAAGGGCTTTAAAGATGATGATCAACACCTTGAATTGGACCCGGAGACTAATGGGCAACCAATGCAGCTGGCGGAGTATAGGTGTCACGTGGGTGTACCTTGGTACACCCACCACAGCACGCGCAGCCGCATTTTGTACCAGTTGGAGTCTCCGGATACTCTTCAAGGGTAGCCCCATGTAGAGCGCGTTGCAGTAGTCCAAACGGGAGGTGACAAGGGCGTGAGTGACCGTGAGTAGAGCCTCCTTCTCCAAATATGGCCGCAACTGGTGCACAAGGCGAACCTGTGCAAAGGCCCCCCTAGCCACAGCAGTAAGATGATGCTCCAATTTTAGCTGTGGATCTAGGAGGACCCCCAAGTTGCGGACCTGGTCCGAGGGAGTCAGTTTCGCTCCCTCGAGAACCAAGGAGGGACAGTTGTCGTAGTCCGTAGGAGGCAATATCCAAAGCCACTCAGTCTTGTCAGGGTTGAGTCTGAGTCTGTTCCTCCCCATCCAGATCCTAACGTCGTCCAGGCACCGGCACATTACATCAACTGCCGCACTGAAGTCAGACGGGGTGGTGATGTACAGCTGGGTGTCATCAGCGTACTGATGGAAACGCACCCCATGTCTGCGGATGATCTCACCCAGCGGTTTCATGTAAATGTTAAACAGGATGGGCGAGAGAACCGACCCCTGAGGCACCCCGCATAACAGGGGCCTAGGGGAGGATCTCTGCCCTCCTGTTAACACCGACTGCATCCTATCGGCGAGATAGGAGGAGAACCACCGTAAAACGGTGCCTCCCACTCCCAACTCGCCGAGACGATGCAGAAGGATACCATGGTCGATGGTATCGAAAGCCGCTGACAGGTCAAGTAGCACCAGGATAGAGGAATTTCCCCCATCCCGGGCCCACCAGAGATCATCTATCAGAGCGACCAAGGCAGTTTCTGTACTGTACCCGCGCCTGAAACCCGACTGATAGGCATCTAGATGTTCTGTTTCATCCAGAAGTCGCAGAAGTTGAGTAGCCACCACCTTCTCCACAACTTTCCCTAGAAAAGGTAAGTTGGAGACCGGACGATAGTTCTTCAAGTCAGCTGGATCCAGGGAAGGCCTCTTCAGGAGGGGTCTCACCACCGCAGTTTTTAGCGACTGCGGTACGGATCCCTCCTCCAAAGAAGCGATGACCACCGCCCGGATCCAGCTGCGTGTCACCTCCCTGCTGGCCGAGACCAACCAGGAGGGGCACGGGTCCAATAAACAGGTGGAGGCCCCCATCGCCCCCACGGCTCTGTCCACATCCTCAGGAGAAACAGGCCCAAACTCCTCCCACAACGGTGGACTAAGACTAGCCCCCGTCAACTCCATGGACTCTGCCCAGCCAGAGTCCAGGTTCGACCGGATCCGAGCGACTTTATCGGACAGAAACTCTGCGAATTCCTCAGCTCTACCTTGCAAGTGTTCCTCGCTCCCCCCTTTAGCAAGGAGGGAGCGAGTCACCCTAAACAAGGTGGCTTGGCGAGAATCTGCGGACGCAATAAGAGCAGAAAAATAAGATCGTTTTGCCGCCCTTATCGCCACTAAATAAGATCTGATGTAAATTCTTAATAGTGTTCGATCGGATTCGGTCTTGCTGGACCTCCAGCGGCGCTCCAGACGTCTCTTCTGGCGTTTCATCTCCCGGAGCTCCTCGGTAAACCAGGGAGCTTTTTGGGATCCACTGCCACGGAGAGGTCGCAAAGGCGCAATTCGGTCTAAAGCCCCTGATGCTGCGGTGTTCCAAGCATCCACCAGGGAGTCAGCCGAGTTGCGTACCAGGGTTTCAGGTATTTCCCCAAGTTCC
The DNA here is from genome assembly GCA_023053685.1 of Diadophis punctatus similis. Taxonomy (NCBI): domain Eukaryota; kingdom Metazoa; phylum Chordata; class Lepidosauria; order Squamata; family Dipsadidae; genus Diadophis; species Diadophis punctatus. The sequence goes on along the minus strand of JALIGW010000006.1, from coordinate 12,866,202 downwards.
CTCTGGAATCCTTCCGGCTCCATTAGGCGCCTGGGGCGGAACCACCTAGTCGGTCCCGCCTCCCTGCGGGGGAGGAATGGAACTGCGAAATCCAACCTCAGTAGGAAATGATCTGACCATGACAGAGGGGTGATGACTATGTCCCTTATCTTCAGATCATCTCTCCACTGCCCCGAGAGAAACACTAGGTCGAGCGTGTGACCACCCTCATGAGTCGGACCCTGGATTACTTGGGTCAGGTCCATGGTTGTCATGGAATCCATGAACTCCTGAGCAATCCCAGAGGTTTCGCCAGCAGAAGGCAAGTTAAAGTCTCCCATCACCATAAGCCTGGGGAACTCAACTGCCAAGCCGGCTACTGCCTCGAGCAGCTCAGGCAGGGCCTTACTTACGCAGCTGGGAGGCAGGTACGTTAAGAAAAGGCCCACCTGTACCCCTAAGTCCAACTTCAGAAGGAGCGTCTCACACCCAACAATCTCCGGGGCAGGGATCCTACGAGGATGCAGGTTTCCGCGTGTTATTATTGCCACTCCTCCCCCCCTTCCCTGGGGTCGGGAATGATGCTGCACTGAGAACCCGTCTGGGCATATCTCGGAGAGAGCTACTCCTCCCTCCTGGCCCAGCCAGATATGTGAGTTAAGTAATGCCAGTTAAGTCCCAAAATACCTTGTTTATACATTTTTTTAAAAAGTCAGGCAATAGAGCAGAACATTATAGTTGTATCATTTTGAATTGCTGTTTCATTGGAACCGAATCAGGAAAATGTTTATTTTTCAATTGTTTTCATCCAAGCATCAATGAGCTTGTCAGAATATTTTTCTGCTCTATCTCCATTCAAACTGGAAACAGAGCAGAAAAATGTTTATGTGTCAAATAATTTTATTTTGCCCTCACAAGACATTTGAAATTAAAATTGTTTAACATTTTGTGCTGTACAAAACTAAGATCAGGCATTTTATTTTATTTTTAATTTCCAGTAGAAATTTCTAGCAAGTTAAACTTCACCAGAAGAAATCACTTGACAAAAAGGTTTCAGGCATTGTAATTAGAACTGTGGAGAACCTACCAGCTACACTGGTTTATCTCTTAAACTGTCAAATATTCCAGATGTCAAGAAATTGTTTTAGTATTTACATGTGATTTGACAATGCTAATTTTATTTTAAAACAGCTGTTTCAGGACACTCTAAAGCAGCGGTTCTTAACCTTTTTAGTGGTCCGCACCCCCTTGAATCTGAAAATAAGCTCTTGCACCCCCTTAAAAAATGTGTGTAGATTTTTTATTTAAGAAAAAAACATTTATTGCATAAACAAATGCCGTGTTTATTTACAATATATATTACTATATAACAATATTATTATATTATATTATATTATATTATATTATATTATATTATATTATATTATATTATATTATATTATATTATATTATATTATATTATATTATATTATATTATATTATATTATATTATTACATTACATTACATTACATTACATTACATTACATTACATTACATTACTGTATTGTATTGTATTGTATTATTATATTATATTATATTATATTATATTATATTATATTATATTATATTATATTATATTATATTATATTATATTATATTATATTATATTATATTATATTATATTATATTATATTATATTATATTATATTATATTATATTATATTATATTATATTATATTATATTATTATTATAATATTATTATATATATTATATTATATTACTATATAACATAAAAACACGGTCGCCTCGTCCGTATTTTTTTAAAAAAAATTTGAAATTTCTCTCACACCCCTGGAAATGCTCTCTCACACCCTCAGGGGTGCATGCACCCCAGGTGAAGAACCACTGCTCTAAAGAATATGTAGTTTTCTAAGAGTTACTTCTCATGCAGAGACAGACAAAATTTCACTAGTCGGTTTTAATAGGTAGAAATCAGGGGTCCCCAAACTTGGTAACTTTAAGACTTGTGGATTTCAACTCCCAGAATTCTCCAGCCAGCATAGCTGGCTGGAGAATTCTGGGAGTTGAAGTCCACAAGTCTTAAAGTTGCCAAGTTTGAAGATCTCTGAGGTAGATCTTCATTTTCAAAAAATCTGAATTTCCTTTGGGGTTGGGTTTTTTTTTTTTTTTTTTTTGGCTTATGTTTCTACTTGCCTTTTCGCAGATATGAATATGTCAAGCAAACCAGGACATTGGCTCTGGTCCCTCAATGCATTTAACTCAGATCAGCTCTCCCTATCAAATATTCTAGCAGCAGACATTCATATTATCTGGATTTAAAAATCATTAGGAGATATAGAATCCACATTCATTTTCTCCAAGAAGTGCCAAAGAGCAGTTCTTGGGGAAACCACATAACACCAGTAATTCCTTCTCTATATGTGGCTTAGCCATTCCAGTCAATTAGAAGGGGAAGGCATATTCTATGTTGCCAATGGATTTTATAATATACAGTTTGCTTTCCCAGGTTCTCTATCTTTCTAGCTTTTTTTCTTTGAAGAATTTTTGTCTTTTTTTGTGCTGTACACAAAACAATTTGTTGTATTGAATTTAGGTGTTTCCATAACATGGATGACTGTGTTAAATGTGTACATAATTTCATTTATTTCAAGTTAAATTTGAAGCAGAGTACTAAACAACTTTCTCAACTTATATTAATTTTTCTAAATTCACTTACTCCAAGTGCTTTCAATGCTCTTTATGTTTAAGTACCAAAATATGCTGGCAATTATTAAAGATGCTTCAAGATAAAATAAATAAAGATTAAATATCCTCTTCTACACTATACAAGTCTCTTTTATAATGCTCTTTCAGATGTTTTGCTTGAACTTTCAAGCAGTATCACCTTAAATATATAAAAGCCTAAACAGCTAATTATTGTCTCTCTTTATGTAGCAGTAAAACTAAAATGAAATTTCCCACTGACTGTCCTGGATAGAGAAGGGATTTCGGAAATGAATTTGAAATAACTTCTGTTTTTCAGCAAATTTTAAAACTACTTAGTTGTCAGTTGAGACTGACAGACCTGTTTCACTGAAAGGCAAGAATAAAGCTTTTACAAAAGGAAGTTATGTGAGGCAAATCAAACAGAATTGTTTATTACAATCATAAGTCCAGATACAGTAAAATTTCAAATAATAGAACCTTTCTCAGCCTTTTAGCTAAGATCAAATCTCATATGTGATGCAAAGAATTTGCCATATATATTACTGTACCGACTGAAAAATCCTGACTGGAGGCCATCCAGCACAGATTCATATATCATATTAGAACTGAGTAGTTAATTCTAATTTCAATGAAGATGTGTATTTATTTATCTATTATCATATATACATATATGTATGTATATACAGTATATATACACACATACATACATACATATCTATCTATCTATCTATCTATCTATCTATCTATCTATCTATCTATCTATCTATCTATCTATCTATCTAAATATCTATCTATCTATCTATTTATCTATCTATCTATCTATCTATCTATCTATCTATCTATATCTATATCTATATCTATATCTATATCTATATCTATATCTATATCTATATCTATATCTATCTATATCTATATCTATCTATATCTATATCTATATCTAGATAGATAGATAGATAGTTAGATAGATAGATAGATAGATAGATAGATAGATAGATAGATAGATAGATAGATAGATAGATAGATAGATAGATAGATAGATAGATCGTACTGTATATCTTTTAACCCAGTGTTTTATAAACAAAACAAATAGGTTTCAAGATATTAAAGCAAAATCTCATTTAATTGCTAATAGCTCAGTAAAAAAGTATAACTTTCAGGTATCATATCATAAAAGAGGGTTAATCCTTGTTTATAATCCTACGAGGATTAGGATAGTAGTGCACCAAAACCATATAAAACGTTGATTTTGATAGAACTCAGGATTGAATGGCTACATTAAGGTAAACTTGAACAATGTTTCTCAATCTAATTGCAATTTAATCTGTTCCAAGACATGTTTATTTATTTGTTGTACTTATGGTGCTGTCCTTGAAGCACTAGTTAGTATGTATTTATTTCATGAACAAATATAATAGTCTGAATTTTTCAAGGTGACAAAGCAGCAGTTTCAAGAAAATAATGTGTAGGGAAGATGCAGCAAGCGGGGGGAAAGATGAGCGTACTCTTTCTATAGTAATAATTAATCACTTATCTCACTTATTTCTAAAAAGAAAAAAAATGGGATTTATCTTATATAGGCAAACTGTATGCCAAGTATTGATGGCAGAGCTTGCTATAAAAATATCATAGCAATAGCAATAGCACTTAGACTTATATACTGCTTCATAGTGCTTAAAGCCCTCTCTAAGCGGTTTACAGAGTTCAGCATATTGCCCCCAACAATCTGGGTCCTCATTTTACCGACCTCAGAAGGATGGAAGGCTGAGTCAACCTTGAGCCGGTGAGATTTGAACAGCTGAACTGCTGAACTAGCAGTCAGCTGAAGTAGGTTGCAGTGCTGCTTTTAACCACTGCGCCACCTCGGCTCATAGTGTATGGTTTGGTGTTTCAGAAAGTCCAGAATTAGGTAGAGACACTGTCAGGGGAAGTTGTGACTATTATTATTGTGAAAGTAATTTCAGCCACAAATGTGAGAGTGGAATACTGCATTACCTGAATAGATGTGTAAATGTTCTCAAGAGGCAGCCCATCAGGTATCTAATGGTTTAATTATTTCTCTTGACCTATATAATCAATACTCAGTTTAGGGGTAATTGCTTTGGATAAGGGATGTCTTTTTATGACAAATGACATGGAATTACTACATTAGTAATTTATTTTAGCTTCCCTCACACACACAAAATTTGTATTCATGGTCAGATGTTTTTTACTGGTTAGTAAATTCCATTTTCTTTTAAGATTGGTGAACTTGTGCAGATTATTTATAATATGGATGCAAAAAGTGGTCTTTCAGATGTTATTGAACTCCAAAAAGTCCAATGGGCAAGCCTGTTGCAAACTATATTCCAACAATAGTTGAATGATTGCATATTGCTCATTATTAATGTCTCAAAAGTTATTTCTAATGGAACAGAATCTGCTTGGATATTGCAAAGAATGCGAACAAAATTATTAAAAATAGTATGTTTTCTTTTTGTCCATGATAGAAGATGTCACAGAGAAGGAGTGTCAAACTCGCGGTCCGTGGGCCGGATGTATCATGCACTGGCCATGCCCACCTCCAGTTTAGCGAAGTGGTTGGCTGCCTCTGTGAAAGGAATTTTTTAGGGTGGTGTTATCTTGCCCTGGGGACTCCTGAATGCTAGTAGGCAATCGGGGGAGGCTCCTTTCTTGTCCCTACATCATTTATTCGCTCACAGCAATCGAGCCACCGAGCTGCTGATCTCAGCGGAGTGCAGGCTCACAGCCTTACCACGTGAGCCACCGCAGCCCCCTGCAGACCTGACGGTATCTCATTGCCATGTAAGACTGGGAATGGAACCTGGATACCAATAAGGTTATTACACCCCCCTAAGATTTAAATTAAAAATAGATGCCAATATTTAATAGTCAACTGCCTGACAGGGAAACAGGTTGCCATAAAACTAGATTGTTCTAAGACCTGTCAGACCTGAGAATGAGGTCAAACAATAGAAGCACATTTGCAGGGAAACAATTTTTTTTGACAATTGGAGAACTGAACTTTGCCAAGTAAAATTTTAATAAGTGACCCGATGTATATATTTCCTCCCTTGAGATTGTATCTCTCAGTTTTTAGACAGTATGGTATTACCAAGGCTCATGCTTACTACGTTTACATTGTCTATTGTTGCATAATATTACTCCCAAATTAGCATTTTATCCTGCTTTCTTTTCTGAATGTCACACACATATCCTCATTCCAAGTACTACAAGTTCTATTTTAATTATGCCATTTACATTCATCAGTCTTTGTCATTCACCATTGCTTTTGTCACTCTCATGGGAATACTTTATGGATTTTAATTTATCTTCCTTTCCCTCTCCCCCATCTTTGTCGGTCCTGTTAAATATTTGTCACAAAAATGAAACATATGCAGGTAATTCTTTTTTTTCAAACACCACTGATAATGTTGACTTTTTTATTTGTTTTGGTGCTTCTGCTCTCCCGTCTCATTCCCTCTAAATGCACGCCAATGATTTCTTCCCCTTCAATTCTTATTTTCAATTCCATTATGCCTCTCTTGCACTATTGCAGTAGTCTGAATCACAGCATTTAGCAAGGTCTCCTTGGCAGCTTTGCCCTTTGTCTCCCTAAAGTGTATTATTTCTGCTTTTCTTAGATTGATAAAAGTTGGATTGTCTCCTTGATCTTTCCAGGTTCAATGTTATATTTCATTAAATAGCACTTCTCGTAATTGCAAATTGATATCACTGTGCTAAGATTTTCTTTTTCAGTTCCAGGCAATTGTTCAATAGTTTTGTTTGAGTATTTTCATTTAAGTCAAGATAAAGGCTCAACTATCTTATGACCACAAATCTTCTCTTTAATTAAAACAGGCATTACTGTGAAAATTCTCTGTATGCTTTAAGCTAACAAATTTAATCAAAACAAATATTCCCAGAATATTTGATTCAACAAAAAAGAGGAAAAGGATATTATCATGTGGATTAATGTTATTATTTGCAAGTACAAGTAGCTCACACATTGTAGGAGAACAGAAGGCAGAGCTGGAGGCGGAGTTAAATGCATCATCAGTTTAAAGTCACTGGGTGCCAACAAGTGCTCTTAGTCCAACCTCTCTGAAATTCCATTGACTTTTAAAAGTAAAGGTAAAGGTTTCCCCTATCCAATCATGTCCGACTCGAGGAGGCAGTGCTCATCTCTATTTTTTAGCTGAGGGAGCCAGTGTTGTCTGAAGATGCTTCTGTGGTCATGTAGCCAGCATGATTCTATGCCGAGGCATATGGAACACTGTTACCTTCCCACCGAAGTGGTACCTATTTATCTACTCGCATGCTTTTGAACTTCTATGTAGTCAGGAGCTGGAGAAGGAATGGGGGCAGGAATGCTGGGCTTGTCAGTTGGAAAGTCTCGGATCTCGAACCGGGTCTCCCAACTTTCCAGCCAACAAGCCCAGTGTCTTAACCTCTGAGCCATCACATCCTCCATTGACCTTTATCTGGCACTAATTTTGTATGTTAGTTGACCAGATTCTTGTGTGTATGCTTAATAAATCTATGCTGAAACCTTATGAATGGTCCTGACACATATTTCTTAAAATAAATTGGGGGGGGATCACACTTATACCTCTTATTAAATATGAATTAATTTGATTCATAAACTGAGAGACTGTGAGTTTTAGTCCCATTTTAGGCATGATAGCCAGCTAAGTTTCTCTCTCTTAGCCGAACCTGTTGTGAGGAAAATAGGAGGAGGAAAGGTGGGATAAAAATTAAATAAATCAGAGATCTTCAAACTTGGCAACTTTAAGACTTGTGGACTTCAACTCCCAGAATTCTCCAGCCAGCACGCACGCACGTGAACCAGTAGCGATGGGTTTTAGAACCCACTACTGGCAGAGCTGCATAGTACAAGGGAATGGCTGGAGTGGGAAAAATCATGAGGAAACCAACCAAAGCTCAGGGAGACTATATAGCAAGGAATATATGGTGTTCATCCATCATGTTCGAAGAGGACCTTGACAATTTGGGGGGGATGTCAAGACTTTCGCATGAATTGGATTAAAGTGAGGGAGAGGTGCTCATAGTCAGCCTCACTCTCTCTTCCCAGATTCCATCTTGCTCCAAATAGTAGGACAAGAGTCGAGACAGTTGGAGATGGGCTGGGCGCAGTGGTTGACCAGGTCGTCTTTCGTGTCTTGCCGTGCTCTTAGCATACCACATTGCTTACAGAGACCGCCTTCATGACCGTTGTCCTATTCTAGTAGATTTCATCTGCTCAGTCCACCGGAATCTGTCTTCACATGCTCGGGATAGACAAATCCCTATCTCACCAAAGGTCAATGACCCAACGGCTATTCTCAACCTGGTTTGGCCAGCCTGTCGAAGCTGTTGCCCGGGGTGTGGCCGCTGCACATGCTACAGCTGCCAGGAGCCACTGGTGAGAGCTGAGTGACAGGTGGGGACCAAAGGTGAACGAGCTGCCCTAAAAGCTGCCCTAAAATGAGCTGCCGAAAAGAATATGCCCCTACACCAGAGGTGCTGCTTCCCGGAGCACCCCATACACCCCAGCAAGGAATATATAGCACTCAAATGAAAAGCAGAAACCATTTTTAGAAAAGGAACAATTGTTAAATTTGATAGAAAGGCAATCAGTTTTTTGTTTTTCAAAGCTAAGTGAAATTTTAGTGAAATTCCAGGGCATGAAGCATGAAATTATCATATTTGGCTTAGTTATAATATGGCTGAAGAATGTAGATTGCCCAATCTTTCATTAACAATCATCTCTCCACTTGTTTGCAGCATTCTTAACATCCCATATTTCAGATAAATCTCAAAGAAAACTTGTTTGTAGTTTCACTTGTTCAGAAGCAAATATTGACTGAGAGGCAACAATGTGATGGACAGCCAGCTCAAAACAATTGTGAGCTCAAAATCATAATTATTTCATATGAAATAAATTATAAAGAAGTATTAAAGCACCCTGAGAATAAGGTAGGAAAACAGAAGCCTCTTTTACAGTGAGAGAAAACTTTTGGGAAATTAAAATACACAATGTAGAATTATATTAATATTTATATACCTGCTATTTATGTAATTGAATATATTATCATGAATAGGACAGCAAATATATTTCAAGAAAGCTGGAGATAAATTGCTAATAGAGTATCTTGAGCCAAAATACATTATGGAATTATGATAAGAAAATACAACATATCGTATTTTTCGGAGTATAAGACGCACCTTTTTCCTCCCTAAAAGTGGCTGAAAATTTGGATGCGTCTTATACTTCGAATGTAGCTTTTTTTTTCCAGCCCTAACTAGGTGCTAACGATCTTCCCAGCTCTTACCGGCTTGCAGGCTCTTTCATTGTTACTCTCTCAGAAGAATGTTTTTTCCAGCCCTAAGTCTTTGCAGGGGTTTTTTCATTGCTCTACTTGCTCTGAATAGTTTTTTTTTAGCCCTAACCAGGTGCTAATGATCTTCCCAGCTCTTACTGGCTTGCATGCTCTTTCATTGTTACTCTCTCAGAAGAAGGTTTTTTTAAGTCCTAACCAGGGGATAAAATAATGTGCTGAAGCTGACCAGACTAAGGACGCTAGCCAGATGAATACCTGGTAGGCAGATTGTTTCCCCTATTTTCCTCCCCAAAAACTAAGGTGCGTCTTATACTCCGGTGCGTCGTATACTCCGAAAAATACGGTATTTCATTAGTCAATTTCTTTTGGTGTGAATGAAGAGCTAAAAACTGCAGCTAAGAAGCTTGTATATGACTTGATAGCTGCTTGGATGTTTCAATTTTGGAGCTTTAGTAGACAAAAAGTCACATCTTATCCCTTCATACATATATATTGAATGTTTGTAGCTTGGCTTTGAACATAACAGATTAATTGACTGAATATATGCCATTCAGTCATTATTGACCCTTAGCTACCATGTTAGGTTTCCTCCATGATTATTTCTCTCTAACCTCAGGGTTTCTGCAAGTATATCCATCACCACTGTAACTGAGATCATCCATCTTGCTGATAGTCATCTTCTTTGTCTCTTTACCTCCATCTTTCTCAGCAGTAGAGTCTTCGCTAGCGTTATTGATAGAGTTATTGCATGAAGTGTCCAAAGTAGGATAATAACAAAACAGAGCTCTTGATGCAGAGTTTGACTCCCAATTGATGTCAGGGTAGTTAAAGTCCCCCATTACTACTGTGGTGTGTTTCCTACATACATCTGTTAATTGATTAGCAAAAAGTTCATCTATTTCTTCTGCTTGGTTGGGTGGCCTATAGCATACACCTATGGCAATGTCATTCTTTTTTCCTTTTATATTGACCCATTTGCATTCTAGGAGGCTTTCATTCTGGTTTTGTGCATTTCTGTAGAGATGTAGTGACCTCTTACACATAATGCAACTCCGCTTCCTTTTTTCTTAGACCTGTTTCTTTTGAACAGTTTGTATCCTTCCATCAGTACATTCCAGTTGTGAGTTTCATCCCACCAAGTTTCGGCAATGCCGAATATATCATACTTGCCCTCATGTACTAGTATTTCAAGTTCACCTTGTTTGTTCCCCAAATTTTGAGCATTTGTGCTTAGGTATTTGAGTCCTTTATGTCTGACTCTGGGTATGCTTCCTATAGCTCCTACTTTATATCTGAGTTTCTTCCTTTCCATCATTCTCTATGTCATTGTTTGATTGGTTGTCTTGGGGTTTATGCTTGGAATAGCTCATAAAGATCCTAAAGATTGGTCACCTTCACCCTTAAATTTTAGTTTAAAGCCCTTCTGCTAAGTTGAACCAGTCATTTTCTGAATACATTTTTCCTGGTTTTTGTAAAATGCAACCCGTCCCTTGCTAGAAATCCTTCATGTAGGTAATGCAGGTCTAGGAATCTGAAGTTCTCTTGGTGGCACCAATTCTTAAGCCAGTGGTTCATTTCTAAAATTCTTTGTTCCCTAAGTGGGTCCGCTTGTGACATATTATGTCACACCTTTTTCTTCAAAAACTCAAGTCTGCACATGTTTGTATGTGCACATGCACACATACACACACTCATACAGTAATGATAATGATAATGATAATGATAATGATAATGATAATGATAATGATAATGATAATGATAATGATAATGATAATGATAATTTATTTATTTATTTTAGTGTTCTTATATGCCGCCCTACTCCCTGGGGACTCAGGGCGGCTTATAATAATGATAATAATGATAATAATGATAATAATGATGATAATAATAATAATAATGAAGAAGAAGAAGAAGAAGAAGAAGAAGAAGAAGAAGAAGAAGAAGAAGAAGAAGAAGAAGAAGAAGAAGAAGAAGAAGAAGAAGAAGAAGAAGAAGAAGAAGAAGTTATTATATTAGACACGACCGAGTTGCTAAATTAATCCACTGGTCATTATGTAAAAAATACAATTTACCTGTATCCAAAAAGTCATGAGAACATAAAGTGGAAAAAGTTATCAAAAATGAGAAATTGAAGATCTTGTGGGACTTTTGAATGCAGATGGATCGTCATTTGGAACACAACATGCCAGATATCAAAGTTGTCGAAAACTGAAACATATAATTTATTGATATCGCGGTACCAGGAGATGCCAGAGTCAAAGAAGAAGAACTGGAAAAAATCACGAAGTATCGCGACCTGGCCATTGAAACTACGCGATTATGGATGAAACATGTAACCGTGATACCCATTGTCATCAGAGCACTTGGTACCATGTCCAAGAATTTTATAAAATACATCAAGAAATTGCAGCTTCCTGCAATAACACTAGTGGAACTGCAAAAAACTGCACTTGTCAGAATATCGTACATCTTAAGAAGGTACTTGGTTGATACCTAGGATGCTGGCAGCAACCCGTATCAACCATTAGCACCAGTCAATGGTATTTGTGATGCATTTTTGAATGCTCAGTTGACTGAGTTTCATGTTATAATGAATAAAGTATATAATAATAATAATAATAATAATAATAATAATAATAATAATAATAATAATAATAATAATAATAATAATAATAACAATAACAATAACAATAACAATAACAATAACAATAACAATAACAATAACAATAACAATAACAATAACAATAACAATAACAACAACAACAACAACAACAATAATAATAATAATAATAATAATAATAATAATAATAATAATAATAATAATAATAATAATAATAATAATAATAATAATAATAATAATAATAATAATAATAATTTTGAGTATTAAGTTTTATCGGTAGAGAATATTCGGTATAGAGGCTTTCAGTGAGCTTCCAGGGCTAATTCTGAAGAATAATTCAGAAATATTCTATATTCTATTTAATATTTTACATACATTCATATGGTATTACAATTCACAGTAAGTGTATCCAATATACATATATTATATGCTAGATATTTTCAGCATAAGTCTCCTGTTAAATATTAAACATATTTATGTAATAGCTTATCCTTTTTTTTTAAAAAAAAAGGCCTTATGACCATCACTACATTCACTGGTCAACATGTTAAAATGAGAGAAAATCATTAAAGTTTTCAGGATTACTGATTTTTAATTAGCAATCCAAAACCTGAATCCTTTTTTTTAATATTCTTCTAAATCCCAGGGGCAACATCTATTATTCCAAATGGATTTTTCATGGTAAAGCTAAATTGAGCATCACCAATGTATTGTACACTAATTTAGCTCAATTTGATAAGCATTTTTGATCAGCACATTTTAAATGTTTAAATGAGAGAGATCTGGAAGAATTGTGAAGACGATTAGTTCTTTAGCCCGATGGTCTAATTCGAATTTGCTTCTTGTTGCAATAGATTGAAATAATAGTCATTTTCAAAATGCGATCATACTGAAAAACAACACCAACAATAAGAAGTGGGACTTTACTGTGCTATTTTATCTAATTGACTTTTTAAATGTATTTTAGGTTCAGATTTATTGATGGTTGTTTTTACATAATAGTTATTTTGTGGGCATGTCTTCTTGAGTAAAGACTATTCAAGCAGCCATAGCCATACAGATTAACCTGAAATATACATATAAAACTCCCCCCCCCAAATTTAAATGCTACTAACAATAGTACAGTATATTGTATAGATATCCATTATATTATTATTATAATATATAATATATAATATTACTAGAAGACCTCCAAGGTCGCTTCCAGCTCTATTCTGATTGAAATACATCCTCACTAGTAGCTGGATACCTGTCTTTCGTTTTGAAACTGAACTCCTTAGCATAGAGTAGAATGTCTAAACTTCCAGCCTGCAGGCCAGATGAGTCATGCTCTGGCCACACCCACTGGCAGTTGGAACAGAGTTCTTTTCAGGTGGGGAGGGGGAGTAGAACATCTAACTCCTTAGCATCAGAGCGTGTTAATGATAATATAAGGAATAACTAATGATTTGATGGTCCTTTTGAAAAATCCTTTCTTAGCGAGCACCTAGAAGCCAAGAGGAACATACGTGCCAAGTTTCAAGTTTGTAGGCTTTACGGTTCTGGAGATTTCGTGATGATGCGTGAGTGGCATTTGGCTTTTATATATATATATATATATATAGGTTTGTTATTTTAGAGTTTTTTTCCTAATATCATTCATAGTATCTGAAGCTCATTTCATCTTCTTGTTCTTCTGACATAAATGAGGCTTTATTTACCCTACATGAAGCTCCAAGGCTATTCAAACAAATAAAAGGACATAGATCTCATTTCTAAAAAAAAAATCAGTTCTCAGAAACCAGTGAAAAAATATTTCACCTTCCCCATGTAGTATAGTGCTGACATGCAAGACACAGTTTTCCAGTAAATCAAGCCAGAGGGGATTATACCTCAAAACCACTAATTTTATTTGTTGCTTTTCCTTATCTGCCTTGGACACCGAAACATCTCGGATGTCTTCTTAAACACTCTCCAGTTTATCTGAGTTAGTTGTCAAGGAGTTATGTGCCATACTGGTAGTTTTCAATCATCTTTGAAACTTTCTGGAGCCAAAAATGCCTGAGTAAGAAAGATTTTTCAGAATGTCCATTTTTGTTCAGTGGGACTCTGCACTGAGATAGATAAGATCTTTGAACTAAATAGTTTGGCTTTGCTGAAGAATAAGTCTGGAGGTAGGAAGAATCGAGCCACTTCATATGATTAATCACAACTGTCTTAATAAAGGACAAATTTAAACGGACATTGGGTAGTGGTAGTTTTCAAGTGTCTTTGCCACAGATTGAGCTTTTGTCTTAAATAAGATTATAAAAATGTGTTTTAAAACAAAAAATGTCTAGTTGAATTGCTTAAAGATAAGTTATAAAAACACTTTCTGCATATGTTAGACGTAATGCATTTTCAAAAGCAAGAGCAAAATGGATTGTTATTTTCTGGTACCACTAAGGCTTTACACATTATCATACTTGTAAGAAGCCGGAACCATAAAGAATCCTGTCTGGAAAAATATTATTCTTCCATTATTCCTAATTTGATAGCCCTAAACCTATAATATCAAATACATTTCACACTGCAGTCATCTTTACTTCTTGATCCTTGAGTCTTTAAGTGGTAAATGACACTTCAAAATGTTAGGCCAATGAAATGTTTTCTGCCTATACAAGACTCGCTACGTCAACATTTTCTGGTATATCAGCAGCAACTACGGTCATAGGCTTGGTCTGCCCAATTCATATTAAAGTCTTTTGTTTGCAGTATAGACACCCACTTCATATGGGTACTGGGCAGTGGTGAAATGCTGCCAGTTCGGGCAGGCCAGTCAGTCGTTGCAGAGCCGATGGAGCTGGCGGCGGTCACGGCGCAGGGCTTCCCCCGTTCACCTGGACGCCACCATTTGGGTTATTTTGCCCTATGCACATACGCAAAGCGTTCTGAGCATGCACAGAGCGTAAAAGAACTCAAATGGCAGCATCCAGGCGGGTGGGGGAAGTGGGCATGAGAAGCCTCATGCTGTGACCGCCGCCAGCTCCATTGGCTCTGCAACGACTGACCGGCCCTCCTGAACTGGCAGCATTTCACCCCTGGTACTGGGTGCTGAGCGCTGAGCTTCATGGTCATAGTGATTTCTGCTGTTGGATTGACATAACATCTGACTTCCATAGGTAGTCCATGAAATGCCTGGCTGATGTGTAAATCTGACCTAACATGGGCTCTGTATTAATTTCACTTAATTACAGTCATCAACCAACACACTCGTTATTAACAATCACTCACTGCTTTTAAAGAGCACAAGACCTCTTTCAACACACAAATTCAGCAGTCTTAACCTAAAATCTTTTTTTAAACAAAACGAACAAGATGAGCTGCAAGCACAGAACGTTGATTTCACTGAGAAAGGCCATGGTTCTAAGAATGTAGATTATAGAGTATAGACATCTTCACAACTGTCAGGAAATAGTTCAGTTGATGTTCTCCATGTGCGTTTTCCCACTTGGTTCCATGCCATTTCACTGCTCCATTCACCTGTCAACCTGGATGGGTAGGGATTGACACATGTCTACTATTCTCCTGAATAATACATAATCAGGACTAATTCGGGTAACAAGCCATATCACAGAGCAGTCAATCCAGTGGCAAAGTTGGACAACAGTCAAGATCATGTATTTCGTTTTCAGGTAATTGTTAAACTTTCCACACAGTGTAATAGCTTTACTTAATGGCTTCTGGTAGAAGAAGTATACACAGGTTTTTGATACCCATGCTTCCATTCTCTTCAACATTAAGAAAAGTAGTTGGTGATTGCTTTTCCCCCACTTGTCAGGGAATGCTGGTGAGGGAAAAATCACTACCCTTAACTTATCCTGAATTAAAACTGTAAGGATAAGAAAAGCACCACTCTTCCATATTTTTTTACAGAGACAGAATAGAAATCGGCTGTTAGGATAGAAGAAATTATGCTACCAGACTTTTGTGCAGTCTTACAGATAAGGAGAAAATCATATTAATATGGCTTGCAAAAGAAAGCTGACATTTGCAACTTGGAGAGACGACTGCACTCTTGAATTGAACAGAAAGCTGATAATGGAACAAAAACACACTTATAAAGCTCTCTTACTGTCTTTATAGACTCGTATACAATTTTAAATAATAGAACGTTATGTATAATGGAAATCCGATAAGCAAATTCTAGAAAACTTTTTTTTGCATAAACTTGAGGATTCCAATCTGAAAACGGCAGATTCCCTGCATGCAATTCTACCTCTGCAAAAGCCTGAAAACAGAGCATCATATGACAGTATCCAGAAAGGGGTTTTTCCCCCCATTGCAGAGCTATGCTAGCACAAACACAAGGTGCTATGACAGCTGCCAGAATAAATTGCAGATATCTATTAGTAAGCAGTTCCAGTCTGTTTCAAGATGGGAACAAGTGCTGCCTGTATTTCATTCTCTGTGTCAGTAATTTCATTTAGTTGTTGCCATATTGTACAATAGCTAAAATATCTTCTCTTCTGTGTAATAAGGAAAAACACAAATGTCATGAAGATAGCTGACATGACAAATTTCAACATATACAGTATCTAACATGATGTCACGCAGAATGATTAATCTTAAGACATATGGAAATTAGTTACCTTTCTGATATTTAATTTATGCAGGCATCTTATTATCCTTCTGTACATCTATAGCACTTTAGAATAGAATAGAATAGAATAGAATAGAATAGAATAGAATAGAATAGAATAGAATAGAATAGAATAGAATAGAATTTTTTATTGGCCAAGTGTGATTGGACACACAAGGAATTTGTCTTGGTGCATATGCTTTCAGTGTACATAAAAGAAAAGATACGTTCGTCAAGAATCATAAGATACAACACTTAATGATAGTCCGGGTACAAATAAGCAATCAAATCATATTAGGAACCAGTCAATATAAATTGTAAGGATACAAGCAACAAAGTTACAGTCATACAGTCGTTAGTGGGAGGAGATGGGTGATGGGAACAATGAGAAGATTAATGGTAGTGCAGACTTAGTAAATAGTTTGACAGTGTTGAGGGAAGTACCATATTTTTTGGAGTATAAGACGCACCTTAATTTTGGGGGAGGAAAACAAGGAAAAAAGGCCTCTGCCTCCAAGCAATTTGCCAAACAGCAAACAGCACAGATAATATACACTGTTTGCTGTGTATTTCTGTGCATGTGTGCCTGACCCATAGAAATAGCAAAGGATTGGAGAAATGTACATTATGCCAGAAAGTTTTCTTAAATGTAGTCACACTAACTCCTCCCAATTATTTAAATAGATCTACTCCAAGGTAAGTCAGGATTTAACTCTAATACTAAACAGGACACTGTTACATTTCAGACTATACTTGTACAGAGCTGTTAAAATTAATTAAAATTTCTGGAAGTATACATTATTCTTTATTATTTAAAAGAAGATACAATAACACTGGACCTCTTCAGAGCAAGCATTTATTTTAAAAGCTTCTTTATTTTGTTGTCTAGAGGCAACTTTAAGACTTGTGGACTTCAACTCCCAGAATTCCACAGCCAGCAAAGCTAACAAAGCTGGCTGTGGAATTCTGGGAGTTGAAGTCCACAAGTCTTAAAATTGCCAAGGTTGGAGACACCTGGCTAGAACAATAATAAAGCAGTCTTTAAAAAATAAGTCTAATAATTTGAACATTTATAGTTATTCACTATAAGTTATTCACTTACCCCCTTGCATCCAGCAGAAAATAAAAATCTGCATGTCTCTCCCAGCTATTTGCCTCTTTGCAGCTAGTTTCACTTTCATTTTTCCACATGGCAAACCTAATCAGCTGTAGGTTGGGAAACTGCTACTGACTTGCTTGGCTTTACAGGCTCTTCCCTCTTTGCTGCAAGCTGGTAAATTGCTGGAAGACAGAGGCCAAAGGGTGAGGGTGGATGGGTGGGTGGGGCTGCATTCAGTGTATAAGACGCACCCAAGTTTTCACCCTATTTTTTGGGGTAAAAGGGTGCGTCTTATACTCCGAAAAATACGGTATTTGTTTAGCAGAGTGATGGCATTCGGGAAAAAACTGTTCTTGTGTTTAGTTATTCTGATGTGCAGTGCTCTATAGTGTCGTTTTGAGGGTAGGAGTTGAAACAGTTTGTGTCCAGGATGTGAGGGGTCTGTAAATATTTTCACAGCCCTCTTTTTGACTCGTGCAGTATACAGGTCCTCAATGGAAGGCAGGTTGGTAGCAATTGTTTTTTCTGCAGTTCTGATTAGCCTCTGAAATCTGTGTCTGTCTTGTTGGGTTGCAGAACCAAACTAGACAGTTATAGAGGTGCAGATGACAGACTCAATAACACTTGGTCATATTGGCTCTCTCTATATGAGTTATAAGAAGAGAGCGGTAGATTGATTGGACAGGAATGATGGTCATTAAACTCTTGGTTCATAAGTTGCATTGGTTTAGATAGAACCGTGGTGGTGCAATGGTTAGAATGGATGCAGGCTAATTCTGCTGACTGCCAGGAGTTCGATCCTGATTGGCTCAAAGTTGACTCAGCTTTCTATCCTTCTGAGGTCAGTAAATAAGGACCCAGATTGTTGCTGACTCTCTAAACCACTTAGAGAGGGCTGTAAAGCACTATGAAGCAGTATATAAGCAATATATAGAAGCAATATATAAGTCTGAGTGATATTGCAATTGTTTCTTAACTGAGTATAGGCCTCCTTTATAATGGTGGGGATAAGGCATGGGAGGTCTCTGGGGAAATGATAGTGTCAGGGTATCATAGAGACAAGCAGAATGAGGTTTACAGTAATGGGAGGCACTGGGCAGGGCATTCCAGCCCCACAGTTTTTTTTCATTGGTCCAGAGCTTGGATTGCTAAGTGCCTTAGTCTCAGGTTGTTATTGGTGAATGTAAGGGCATTCTGAATAGAATCACATTTATCCATGATTTAATGACAGGTTAGTGTGTATCCCTGACATACATAATTCAAAACTACCTGAGGGAAGTTGAGGAT
The DNA here is from genome assembly GCA_023053685.1 of Diadophis punctatus similis. Lineage (NCBI taxonomy): Eukaryota > Metazoa > Chordata > Lepidosauria > Squamata > Dipsadidae > Diadophis > Diadophis punctatus. The sequence continues at coordinate 12,847,568 of JALIGW010000006.1, read as the reverse complement.
ATCACCCTGTCAAAAACCTTACGTTCAGAGTTTCAGTTGCGTGCAATAGTTGGGAGGAAGTATGAAGATCCTGTGCAAAATTTTGATTGTGATGAAGTGTCCTATTTCATAGGTCTCTTGATACAAATGCTTGTATTTTAAATTGGACTGTAGGGACAAATTAGAGACATGTGTAAATGTAGGATTCTATATACTATGTTCCCAGTTATCTTCTGTGCTATCTTCTTCAAGAAAAATTAATTCAACTTGTGTGATCAGTTCCAGAGTTGTTCTGGGGAATTCTTCTTCATAGAAAAAGAGGAGAAGAGCGAGCCAGTCTTTGTTATATGCTTCAGCTTGTCCACAGAAGCCTTATCTGTCCCCAAAAGTCCACTGTTCAGTTTGAAGAAGTGGTAAATGCACTTTTGGTTTCCCAAGATAAAGAAAGGGAGACAAATCTCTCTGATTTGTTTTTCATTTTGATATGTACCGTATTTTTCAGAGTATAAGACGCACCGAAATATAAGACGCACCTTAATTTTGGAGGAGGAAAACAAGGGAAAAAGGCCTCTGCCTCCAAGCAATTTGCCAAACAGCAAACAGCACAGATGATATACACTGCTGTGTATTTCTGTGCATATGTGCCTGACCCATAGAAATAGCAAAGAATTGGAGAAATGTACATTATGCCAGAAAGTTTTCTTAAATGTAGTCACACTAACTCTTCCCAATTATTTAAATAGATCTACTCCAAGGTAGCTAAACTCTAATACTAAACAGGACACTGTTACATTTCATACTATACTTGTACAGAGCTGTTAAAATTAATTAAAATTTCTGGAAGTATACATTATTCTCTATTTAAAAGAAGATACAATAGCACTGGGCCTCTTCAGAGCAAGCATTTATTTTAAAAAGCTTCGTTATTTTGTTAAGTTATCTAGATTTACAGGGATCTCCAACCTTGGCAACTTTAAGACTTGTGGACTTCAACTCCCAGAATTCCACAGCCAGCAGAGCTAACAAAGCTGGCTGTGGAATTCTGGGAGTTGAAGTCCACAAATCTTAAAATTGCCCCTGGCTCTAGAACAATAATAAAGCAGTCTTTAAAAAATAAGTCTAATAATTTGAACATTTATAGTTATTCACTTACCCCCAGTCCATCCAGTTCAGCAAAAAATAAAAATCTGCCTGTCTCTCCCAGCTATTTGCCTCTTTGCAGCTAGTTTCACTTTCATTTTCCCATGTGGCAAACCTGTAGGTCGGGAAGCTTCTACTGACTTGCTTGGCTTTACAGGCTCTTCCCTCTTTCCTGCAAGCAGGTAAATTGCTGGAAGACAGAGGCCAAAGGGTGGGGGTGGGTGGGTGGGTGGGGCTGCATTCGGTGTATAAGACGCACCCAAGTTTTCACCCTCTTTTGGGGGGTAAAAAGGTGCATCTTATACTCTGAAAAATACGGTACTTATGTTTTTATTTATGTCGTATTTTAATTAATATGTTTAGGAAAGCCGTTTGGAAGTTTTAAGAAGATTAATTGAGTTTTGTTAGGAGTTTTTGTGGATTACGAATGTTCTTAAATACTTGAGTTGGGAAGGATATACATTTTGTACAAATAAATAAAATTATATACCTATGTATATTTCTAGATGTTATTCTCTTTTTCTTTTTTTTTCAGATTCTGAGAACCGGATGGAACTCTTTAAGGTGCAGGAGCACATTTAATGAGGTTAATTACAGATTAACAGAGTTGGAAGGGACCTTACAGGTCATCTAGTCCAACCCCCTGCCCAAGCAGGAGACCCTAGATCTGCCTCTACCTAGGATTGAACTCACAACCTCCTGATTGTCAGGCAAGAGCTCTACCTCTAGGCCAGGTTGCGAGGCACACTATGTGTGGTGATGATGCAAAGAATATAGATTCAAAGATGTAGTGATCACTAGAAGTAATCTGAGATTCAGATGAAACTAGAATCCCCACCCCACCCCTGTTTTGACAGAATGGAGTAAGTTGCTTCCTTTTAAAACTCTGTTCTTGTTTAGAGATTATGAGCCGTGGTGAAGCAGTGGTTAGAGTGCAGTACTGCAGGCTACTTCTGCTGACTGCCGGCTGCCTGCAATTTGGCAGTTCAAATCTCACCAGGCTCAAGGTTGACTCAGCCTTCCATCCTTCCCAGGTGGGTAAAATGAGGACCCAGATTGTTGGGGGCAATATGCTGACTCTGCAAACCACTTAGAGAGGGCAAAAAAGCACTATGAAGCAGCATATAAGTCTAAGTGCTATTGCTATTGCTATTATCTGGTTTACATTAATGGTCTTACTTCTTATTAGGACCCTTGGAATAATTTTTCCCAGTGCCCCTAAGAATGAGCTCTGCCTTGTTATTTCATAGGGGAAGATAGAACTCAATAAAGTTATTTATGAGTGCTTCTTCAAATAAATGACATTATATCGTCCCCTTTTCTCCAAAATACAACTGGAAGACACTCTAAGACAGTGATGGCGAACCTTTTTTTCCTCGGGTGCCAAAATAGTGTGTGCGCGCTCTATCGCACGCACGTGGGTGCCCACACCCATAATTCAAAGCCCCCCACTTGCCCCACCCCCCTGCGTATGCGTGCATGACCCCCCCACTCCTCCGTTTCCCGACTTCCAGTGGACCCGGTAGGCCCATTTTTCGCCCTCCCCAGGCTCCAGAGGCTTTCTTGGGAACTTGGGGAGTGCAAAAACGCTCCCACTGCCACCCCAGAGGCCCTCCGGAGGCTGAAATCGCCCTCCCAGAGCCTCTGCGCAAGCTTAAAATCAGCTGGCGGGCATGCACATGCGCGCTGTTGCTGAGCTAGGGCAACGGCTCGCGTGCCAGCAGATATGGCTCTGTGTGCCACCTGTGGCACCCGTGTCATAGGTTCGCCACCACTGCTCTAAGACTAATGTATATGCGAATAAAGATGAGCATGCGTTTTTAGAAAGACTTTACAGGCAAGGACAGTTAAAACCACTTACCCTGACTATCTGTGTTGGAAGAATGTTAAAAGAAAAATTACTTTAAGCAGATGAAAAACTAATTTATAGAAAAGAAATGGGTACAGAACCCTCATCCAGGCATTTAATTTCATAATAAACAAACATAATCTCCCTTTCCCAATCATGCGAAATATTTGGCCTTCAGGTATTTTTCACAAAGTATGTTGACTTGAATTAAAATGTACTTTTCACATTTATTTATATAGCCACTTTGTCAAATAGTTTGTCCTTAGGTGAAAAGGGAGAAGAAATTAAACTGATTTCCATTAATATTAATAGATTTAAGGCACCAAAAATAGAAGCAGAATTCTCATAAAACTCAAAAAAAAACCTGATATAGATGTAATACATGAAAATAATAATAAAATTACAATACGAATAATAATAAAATTACAATACAATTTCATATAACTGGAGATTTTAATGTAATAGTAGATAATAAAATGGGGAAAACTAAGAAAACATATTACCCAAACCGTTTTCTGAACTTGTATTGGAATATAATTTACAAAAGTGTAACTATTAATTAGTTAGAGGTATAGAGAGAGGACTGTATATAGAAATGGAAAGGGCAATATATATTAAAGAAATCCATAAAAGAGATATATGACATATACAAAAAAGTGTAACTACTAATTTGGTAGATGTATATAGAAAGGAATGTATATAGAAATGGAAAAGGCAATACGTATTAAAGAAATTCATAAAAGAGATATATGACATATACAAAAAATTGACCAGAAAATAGATATATATAGAAAAATTAAGTATAAAATATAAATTGCAAATATATTTGAAAATATTTATATTATAAGTATGCAAAACTATGTGAACTGATCTTGAGCTGTAATCAAAATGGGACCAAGGATTCCCACCATTGTATGTTTGTATGTCATGTAATGTTTTTTGTGTGTATAAAATAAAATAAAAATAAAAAATAGTTTGTCCTTAGAAATACAATAAAACTATCCAATATATCTTTGTAGCTAAAAGCTGTAGGTCTCTTTGATGTTTAGATTCTCAATACCAGGAATTTAAAAGCACTGACAAAATGAAAATGCTACGAATTTTTCTACTTCAAAATTTTCACCTGCATTCATAAAATCTAAATCTAGATTATTTTTCCAAATTTGGAGTTTCCAAATCTATTGGGATTACATAGTTTTTAAAATTTCCTGTAAGCATTAACCAACTGCAGTTTCAATGATATTTAACACAATAAGGTAATTGCATACAGGACATCAAAGGAGATTATCAGGAACAAAATTATTCAGGTATAAATTCAAAAATATCAAATCGTAAAAGTTTTCTAAGAATGTTGAAGGTCCTTCAAGCGATAGCGGAGCCATCAGATCTGGGGATCTTAGAGAACTGGAGAATTAGTGAAGTGGTTCTATTATTATTGACATCCCCATTATTTAGAATAGAATAGAATAGAATAGAATAGAATAGAATAGAATAGAATAGAATAGAATAGAATAGAATAGAATAGAATAGAATAGAATAGAATAACAGAGTTGGAAGGGATCTTAGACGTCTTCTAGTGCAACCCCCTGTTAAGGCAGGAAACCCTACACCACTTCAGAGAAATGGTTATCTAATCTCTTCTTAAAAACTTCCAGTGTTGGAGCATTCATAACTTCTGGAGGCAAGTTGTTCCACTGATTAATTGTTCTAACTGTCAGGAAATTTATCCTTAGTTCTAAGTTGCTTCTCTCCTTGATTAGCTTCCACCCATTGCTTCTTGTTCTACCCTCAGGTGCTTTGGAGAATAGTTTGACTGCCTCTTCTTTGTGGCAACCCCTAGATATTGGAACACAGCTATCATGTCACCCCTAGTCCTTCTTTTCATAAGACTAGACATATCCAGTTCCAGCAACCGTTCTTTATATGTTTTATCCTCGAGTCCCCTAATCATCTTTGTTGCTCTTCTCTGCACTCTTTCTAGAGTCTCAGCATCTTTTTTTAGATCATGGCAACCAAAACTGTATGCAGTATTCCAAGTGTGGTCTTACCAAGGCATTATAAAGTGGTATTAACACTTCATGTGATATTGATTCTATCCCTCTGTTTATGCAGCCTAGAACTGTGTTGGCTTTTTTGGCTGTTGCAGCACTCCAAGATCCCTCTCACAGTCATCACTATTGAACAAGGTACCAATATACTGTACTTGTGCACAGGGGGTGGGTTCTGACTTACCTCGCTGCCAGTTTGCTTCCTCATGTGCCGTGCATGCGCACATGCACAGTACTAAAACCCCAGAAGCAAAAAACAAGATGGTGGCACCTATGGTGCCGCTGAGTGAGCCGGTTTGGGGGCGTGTCCAGCCGACCATCACTGCTGGTTCAGCGAGCAGGGGAAATTCTATAAAACCAGTCCGAACCGGCAGGAACTCACCTCTGCCTGTGCATTTTGGTTTTCTTGCCTAAATGTAGAACCTTACTTTTTTCACCATTGAATTTCATTTTGTTAGATAGCGCCTAATGTTCAAGTCTGTCAAGATCCTTCTATATCTTAAGCCTATATTCCAGAGTGTTGGCTATTCCTGCTAGCTTGGTGTTGTCTGCAAATTTGATGAGTTCCCTATCTATCCCCTTGTCCAAATCATTGATGAAGATGTTGGAGAGTACTGAGCCTAAAACAGAGCCTTGGGGTAATCCACTGCATACTTCCCTCCATGTAGATGCAGTTCCATTGAGCACTACATGTTGAGTGTGGTTGGTCAGCCAGTTTCAAGCCCATCTGGTGGTGTTGCTGTCTAACCCACATTTTTCTACTTTATAACCTGTAGTAGGTTATGGTCTACTTTATCAAATGCCTTACTGAAATCCAAGTAAATTATATATATGTGTGTGCTCGTCGGAGCCACATCCTGGAAGAGAAGCTGCCCAGGGGGTATGCGCACACCAGAAAATGAACTTCTAGTTTCCGGCGCACATGCGCATGTGACAATCAGCTGGCCGGCGTGCATGCTCATGCGGGAAAATGGAAGAGCAGCTCTTCCAGTTTCCAGCACTGCCACATGCACAAAAGCCAGCTGATCATTGCTCATGCATGCATTCACCAGAAACCCGGAAGAGGAATGGGCAACACCACATATGCCAGGTGACATGGCTCCCCGTGCCACTTCAGACACACGTGCCATAGGTTTGCCATCACGGTTATAGGCTCTTGTAACAAAAGCAGCCTTTACCTACCCCCGTTAGCTTGTTTTTGTGTAGTGTTAAAATTATATTTTAAGAACTTCTACCATCAAAGCATTTAGATTAGAAAGTCAGGTTTTGTTGCTTGGATTAATTTCATCTATAAAGTTTCAAAAATGCCTTTCACCACTCATCTGAAAGTGTTAAGAATACACACCTACAAAATTGTATTTTTTTAAAAAATAAAAAACCCTTCTTAATAGATGTTCAATACTACCCAGATTTGTATTCATTTTCAGATGTGCAACTTAGGGTCAAGTAGACAGAATAATAAAAGACTTACAAGGGACTTTAAGTTGCACACTTGCTCTGTCAACTGAAATTCTCCACAAAGAGATACAATCCCATCTTTCTGATGGTTGTTAAAAATGACAGGTGAAATATCTTCAAGCAGCTTCATCTAGCTCTCCAGAGAACCTAAGTCAAATTCAAGGTGCGTGCAGCAAAAACTGTTGTGTGTATGCAAAACTGGGTTTGACAGGTTGAAATGAAGTCTCCATAGACTCAGGGAGAATCAACTGAAATCAGTCAAATCCCATTAAACCACCATGGTTACTTTATGCTTGTGGTATAATGACAGAACATTAACTGTTTTTCCCTACTCATATCAATAATTCAGCTAATTTGATGAAAGCAATCACTGTGATACAGTATTTGTTCCTCCGTGATAATTACTGCTTGGGACATGCATAAAAGACCTAAGGTCTAATTATAAAATTCAAAGGCAAATTGTAAAGATGGTTTTAGGCAATTAAACAGGTAGAATATCAAAAACGAGAAATGGATTTCCTTCTCTATGATTAATTGTATTCAGCTATTAAGCAGGTTTGTTGTTGGGCAGGTCTACATAGAAAATGAAATCTGGAAAGTAATTGTTGAGCTATGTTATTAGCAGCTGTATCTATTATTTAGGCTGTCCATCTGTACAATGATGGGTATAATATTCACTGAACTCAGATTTATTTCCTAATATAAATGGGAATGATGCAAAGCAGTCAAGCTGGTATTTTGTACTATAGCAAAAGCTAAAACACAATACATGATTGGATAGTTAATTCCTAATTATAGAAAACCAAATTGTGGATGATGGTAAATATTTCAGGAATCCTTTAAATAGGACAGAAATTGTGCCTTTCCTTGATTGATTACACTCATAGATTACAGGTCTTATGCAGTGGGGTGGGATTCAACCAGTTCACACCAGTTCAGGCGAACTGGTTGTTAAACCCCCCCCAGTATCAAAGTGGATTCTGGGCACCACGCTGCACTGCAATGGAGAAACAGGCAACAGAGCAGCCGGCGTGAGGGAAGGAGAAGGCCGCTTTTCCTCTTTCTTCTCCCTGCTCCTCCTCCTTCCCTTGTGCCAGCAGCTCCGTTGCCCTTTTTTCTCCATTGCAGCACAGCGCCCAGGATCCACTTTGATAGCAGGGGAGAGGGTAATTTAACAACTGGTTCACCCAGGGTCAGGTTGGCCATCATGGGAGGCTCACTAATTACAAGTTAACATGCTCAGCTCTATGACCTCGATTTGTTGAGATGGCTGGCTCAGCTGCTGCCTGAAACTGACAAGTTTCACAATGAAGCCTTCTGTTGTCAGGCATATGAAATTTGGTCATAAATGCCTATTGGTCAGAAAATGATTATTTAAATTATTACTGCTCTGTTACACAGTCAGCCAGATATTTAGACTAGATTTGGCATTTTTATCAATTTGTATTATTATTATGACCATAGTATTTCAAACAGTCACTTAAAAAAATAGCCACCAAATGAGGAGTGTGTGTGTGTGTGTGTGTGTGTTCAGTTCTTTATTAAATTAAATAACCCTGTGTTAAATTATAGTTGGATTTACATTGTAAATGATATTAGCTAACATGGCAATGATTTCATATTAGTGGGTATTCGCTGCATATGATTGAGGCACCATTGAAATTTGAGAGAAATGTGTAGGTCTTTGGAAGAGACATGCGTAATCTAAACAAATCTTACTGCATAGTGAAATCACTGAAATTCTGAAAGTATGAGACAGTTACTACCAGTATGCATTAAAACACCTGTGACTTTGGTAAATTATACGTTCCATAACACATACAGCTAGTCCTTGACTTTCAACAGTTTGTTTAGTGACCATTTGAACTTACAAAAGTACTGAAAAAAGTGACTGTTTTTCACACTTATGAAAATTGCAACATCCCATATAATAAAAATTCATATGCTTAGCAGCTGACTCATATTTATGACTGTTGCAGTTTCCTGAGATTATTTGATTACCTTTTGTGACCTTCTGACAAGCAAAGCCAATGGGAAAGCCTGATTCACTTAACAACTTTACAATTTCTATGATTGACTTAACAACACTGGCAAGAAAGGTAGTAAAATGGGTAAAAGCTCATGTAACAAATGTGTCACTTATCGGTAGAAATTTTGGGCGCGATTGTGGTAATGTTTTCAAGATTATAAAAGTGCTGGTTTTCTTCCAGCTCTGACATCTCTTAGAAAATACATCATGCACAACACTAAGGGTCATAAATGAGTGGCAGAAAATGAGACTTCTATTATGGCAACACATTTAAAGTTTTAAAAAAATGTATATCCATAGATAGAAAATGAATATACATAGAAATAAAACTAGAATGCTAATAAAAGAAAAAAATAAAGGATGAATGGTGGTAGATCCAGATGACAAAATTAGGTTTTGAGGAGGTAGCATTAGCTAAATAGTATATACCAAAAATAATGAATTGTTTGTATAGAAATGATTTAAAAATGATAAATCTAGAAGAGACACCGACAGTTTTAAAATGTAAGAGAATAAAGTATCAGTCTGTTAAATATGAGATGAACTAGGATAAAAATCATTCTGGGAAAGGTAAAGAAGGAGAAAGAGGAAGTAGAAAGGTGAAGGGAGAGGAGATTGAGTGGAGGGAAGTAGGAAGGAGTAAGAAGGTGCATGCGCACCATCGTGCCTACCGTCCCTGTCCTTCTGTCCTATTGTCTAATTTTTACCTATACATGCTTTGCTTTTATTTATGTTTATATCATACCTGTTATCTTGTACACGTGTTGACAAAATAAATAAATAAAAATAAAATAAAAAAGGTAGAGGGAAGAGGTGGAGATAGAGAGAGGGGAGTGTAAAGAAATGAAGAATAACAGACTGATGAACAGTAATATAAAATAGGTGCAAAATAGGATATTGATTTAAGAATGATTGGATAAAAATGTGCAATTGTGTATATTATTGATATAATTTAAGGTATATGCATTGACATATGTATGGAAATGGTGGAGAAAAAATAAAAAAAAATTCAAAAAAAAATAAAGGTAAAAAAAATCCTGTCCAACGCTTCAGAGAGCCACTGCTACTTCCAGTAGAAAACCTTTCTGGCTAAATAGACAAAGGCTGACATGCCCAAGAATATTATTTAGGAAGACCCTGGATCAAAGTTCATATGAGCCACCATTCACGAATATAGTGCTGCTCTTTTAGACTTACTGTATGAGAACATATGAGAACATATCCATCAGGTTTATTAGGAAATTCTAATATTTGGAATATAATTGTAGCGTTTCCCCAAAAAGGCCTGCTGGCAATTGGGTCCTTCTATCCCTTCCACAGTGACCAGCCTGACCTGACTCAGACACAACGACACACCTTGGAGGGAGGTATAGGCTTGAATTAAACATAATGGCTCTTAAGATAAAAATCAAATTAAACAACACAATAATATAAAAGATTAAATCTTATGGTGAGCAGTGTTGCTCAAGCTAAAAAGACTGTCTTTTTTTGGCCAGTGAGAGGCCTATCGAGTCCACCTCTCGTGGTAGCCAGGATACAGTCTCTAGACTGAGATATACCAGTAATTGTCCTGTCTTCCTTGGGGTGGCAATCAGGGGTGGATTCCAATTTACCTCACTGCCGGTTCACTTCCTCCCACGCCGAGTGGCCGCGCCGCGTGCGCACCTGCGCAGTGCAAAAATCCCGATTTTTTTTTAAAAAAATAAAAATGCTGAAAACAAGATGGTGACTGCATGCACAGTGACGGAAACTTGGCTTCTGCACATGCGCCCACGGACCAGCACCGACTGATCCAGTTTGGTGACATCATCGTGACATCACCAGCAGGTTGCTACCGGTTCAGGCGAACTGGTCCGAACCGGGAGGAACCCACCCCTGGTGGCAATCTTTCTCTTTTTCCAAAGGAGTGCAGCCTCTTTTCCTTGTAGCAGCTTTGTTCTTTTCACTCCTTCTTAGTCCTTTTCCCCGTCAGCTGTTTAAATCTGTTGTTCTATTCCCAGCACTCTGAGTTAACTGTCCCTGCTAGGGGTTTATGACAACTCACCACAGCCAACTTGCTGCACACAACTCACCACAGCTAAATTGCTGCAGGACAACTCGCCATGGCCAACTCGGTGCAGGACAACTCACCATGGGACAAGAGTTACACTAGTATTGAAGAAATAATCCAATAGAATCGTTAAAGAAAGGATGCCAAAATAGGGATAAACAAAATAAAATGTGAATGGCAAAAATTAAAATGATTTTTAAAAATAATTTTAAATAATTAAATTGAATTGTTGAATTGTCCCGTAGCGAGTTTTTCATGGTGAATTGATCGTGTTGAGTTGGCTGTGGCGAGTTGTCCAATTTCACCCTGCTAGAGACTACATTTTGTCAGCAAATCCTCTCCAATTCCAGGGGTAAGGCCCCCATCAGCCAACCAATCAGGGAATGTGGCTAATGCAGCAGGTTACACAATACATGGAAATGATTTCACAAAAAACATGTATGTATGCATGTATTAAAGAAATTTATCTGGCAACCCAACTCACACATAGGTGACGCCTGGAGGCCTACAACCAGTGGTGGGTTCCTACCGGTGCGGTCCGGTGCGTAGCTCCAGTAGGGAGCGGCCGATTGCGCAATTTGCACGCGACCGCTCCGGTGCCGTCTTCGCCTCTCTGTCGCGTGCATCACCATCTTTTTAAAAGAATTTTTGGGCTTTTTTGCTTCTGCATATGCGCAGAAGCAAAATTACACCGAAATCTCACAAGGGGACACGCGCACGCGCAAGTTTTCACTTTTGCGCATGCGTGGAAGCAAAATTGCGCCAAAATCTCATGTGCGCGCGTGTCCCCTCATGAGATTTCGGTGCGATTTTGCTTCCGTGCATGCGCAGAAGCAAAATTGTGCAAGGGGACGCATGCGTAGCGAGCACACGCACGCATGAAATGTGGAGATGCGCGCGCAGCGCACCGGTATCGGTAAGTTAGCAACCCAACCCTGCCTACAACATTAAAAATCACAACATAAGAACTCATTTAAAAAAACCAACAACCTCCCTCCCAGGCAGCAGCAATACAATCATACAATCATACAAGCAATACAATGCAAGCAATACAAGCAAGCCATTTATTTATTTATTTATTTATTTATTTATTTATTTATTTATTTATTTATTTATTTATTTATTTATTTATTTATTTATTTATTTATTTATTTATTTATTAGTAACATTTATATACCGCCTCACAGTGCAAGCACTCTCTAAGCGGTTTACACCAGTAAGCAATGTATATTTATATTGCCCCCAACAATCTGGGTCCTCATTTTACCTACCTCGGAAGGATGGAAGGCTGAGTCAACCTTGAGCCGGTGAGATTTGAACCGCAGACCTGCGGATCACAGTCAGCTAAAGTGGCTTGTAGTACCCCAGTCTCCAACCGCTGCGCCACCTCGGCTCCTATCCCATCTCCATTCACGGTCCCCAAGCTAGCTGATAAAACCATGTTTTTTAGGATCTTTTGGAAAAGAAATAGGAGAGAGGTCAGCTATACCTCAGGGGGAATGGAGGGCAAATAGATGTGTTTATTTGTTATATATTTATCCTGCCTGTAGTACTATATTTGTAACTGAAGGTGGCAAGCATAAACAATACTCCTTTATCCTCTATTTTGCCCACAATAACCCTGTGAAGTGAGTTAGGCTGAGAGAAAGGGAGTGGCCCAAAGTTACCCGAACAGTTCTCATGCCTAAGGCAGGATTAGAACTCACAATCTAGTGGTGTTTTGGGAAGCACCTTAGCCACTACAACAAGTGACTCTCTATATATAGAAATCGCAAGGAAAATAAAACATCCAAAGGGCTGGCAGTTCAGCAGGATGTTTTGGAGCTATAGAACACGTTTTTTCTTTTCTTTTCCAAATGAATACAAGCAGTTTCCCATGGGTAATATTCAGCAGAAATATGACTTTCCCACTCACTGTAAAATTTGCCCCAGAAGGATCCACGTGTTTTTCAGAGGATACAAAAGAACATAATAAAAACAACTGATGAAAAGCAGTCAGTTGTAAGTGGAGAGTCACAATGCCCTTTGGAAAAGATTTTAAAAGGCACTGCTTCATTTCTCTTTAAACTGCTTTAAAAATAGATTATGGAAAAGTAATTGCAGCCACAACCATTTTCTCAGGAAGCATTGCTTTGGAGGGAGGGTTACAGTCTAATGTGTTTCCCCCACCCATGGATATACACATCTTTCTTTTCAGACCATCTATGAAGCAGTTTCAGCGTATCATTTATTTACTTTCCATTCCAGCAGGTACTCTTCAAACCCACTGCAAAGCTTTTTATTTTAAAACTGTTTCTGAGGCACATCATTTTGACGTTACCATCTGCTTGAGTGACAAATTCCACTTAAACAGCTTTATTGAGTCTATACAGAACCCTTTTGGAAATCTTAGCAAAGAACTTACCTTTTAGTTCCAGAAGATATCTGAAAGGCTATTAGGCCAAAGCACAGTCAAGATTATAGATTAGTGAGAGGTTATGTTAAAATATATCATGATGACCTCTTGTGGTGGCACTCATATTTATTTTAAGAACAAGCAAAAATGCCATCTATATTTTAGCCTCATGATGTGAACCATAGGAGAGAAAATATTAGAAAAGAAACTGTTCAGACAAAACTGTTCAGATCCAGAAGAGCAAAAAGGTCTTTTACTGCCCTCACCTGGAGTAAATGAAACCAGCAAAATAAAGTTCTATTTTTTTAAAATGCCAATTCTAAGAATTGAATTTGGAAAAAGATTTGGCTCGGGTTTGGAAAAGATATGAAACAAGAACATATACCCAGAGGTGGGTTTCAGCAGGTTCTGACCATTTCTGAAGAACCGGTAGCGAAAATTTTGAGTAGTTGGGAGAACTGGTAAATACCACCTCTGACTGGCCCTGCCCCCATCTATTCTCTGCCTCCCGAGTCCCCACCGATAGGGAGGAAATGGGGATTTTGCAGTATCCTTCCCCTGGAGTGGGGTGGGAATGGAGATTTTGCAGTATCCTTCCCCTGGAGTGGGGTGGGAATGGAGATTTTGCAGTATCCTTCCCCTGGAGTGGGGTGCGAATGGAGATTTTGCAGTATCCTTCCCCTGGAGTGGGGTGGGAATGGAGATTTTGCAGTATCCTTCCCCTAGAGTGGGGTGGGAATGGAGATTTTACAGTATCCTTCCCCTGCCACGCCCACAAAGCCATGCCCACAGAACCGGTAGTAAAAAAAAAAATTGAATCCCACCACTGCTATACCATCCGCATGTCTATTTAGCTTTATATATAAGTAACGTATCATAAGAATGGTAGTTTGGAAGAGAAGACAGTTGTAGTCAAAATTGAAGCTGAAAATGCTAACAGTCTGAGATAGGCAGATGTCACTTTTGTTGACTAAAATTGAAGAACAAGATGCTCATTATGAAAGTACAAAGTGAACCTGATAAATATTAATTAACAGTGAATCTACTGGTAAAGAAATAAATGTGGTAAACAGTTTTCTTTGTGTTCAGGAATATACAAAACTGGAAAGTAGGTTGGGGGAAAGATAAACATAAATAAAATTATGAATTATACCATTTTTCTATGGTATAAAAAAATACAATGCTTAAAGCAGTGGTTTACCTGGTGATAAAGAAATGGTTGTGAGATACTCTGAAAAAGAGAAATAAAGATAACTAACCTGGAATTAAGGATCCAGACATGTTTATCAGGAGTGTTATGGATCAGAAATGTCATGGATCAGGATTTCAGTAAAGATTAACTGCTTCGTTTAAACCAGGGGTAGGCAAAGTTGGCTCTTCTATGACTCATGGACTTCAACTCCCAGACTTTCTGAGCCAATCATGCTAGCTTAGGAATTCTGGGAGTTGAAGTCCATGAGTCATAGAAGAGCCAACTTTGCCTACCCCTGGTTTAAACAATGATCAGCAAGTAGAAATTGCCATAATTTAGCCATGCAGTATTAATTGTTGATGGATTAGGGGGGGAAACTGCAATTCCTGGCAAAGTTACCGAAAAAGAAGACAATGAATAAATCGATGGATGGGATCAAAGCAATTACAGGACTGCCTTGGAAGAGTTAAATATTATTCCTAAAGATCAGTTGATATAGCAAGCATTTGTCCATACGGTCATCAAGTTTTCTATCTAATTGGAAGGATATATAAATTGACAATATATGTTTGTGTGAACTATGAAGAATTGTTGTGGACAAAATTATGCATTTTGCACATACACAAGTTCCTGAGTTCAATCCAGGGGTGAAATTCAAATTTTTTTCCCTACCGGTTCTGTGGGCGTGGCTTGGTGGGTGTGGCAGGGGAAGGATACTGCAAAATCTCCATTCCCACCCCACTACAGGATTTGCCGGTTCTCCAAACTACTCAAAATTTCCGCTACTGGTTCTCCAGAACCTGTCAGAACCCCTGGTTCAATCCACAAGTAAGATTGGGGGGAAATTCTTCAACTCCAGAGAATCATTGAGTGAAAATTCACTAGGCAGGGTGTAAGGACTGTCTCCCCAACCACAAATAAAGTACGAACTTCTGAGTCAGTGTTCTCAAAAGGATTCCTTTAATTTGCATTTGTATACCAATCCATTCATTCAGAGCAAAGTATAAATGCCTTCAGGCAAGGCAAGCATATTTAACCTTAATGCCCCACCCCTTTTGGGAAGATGCAAGCACAATCAATCCACAAGTGTGTGACACTCCCTTCCTGAGTAACCAGATGGCCATACGTTCCCAGCCCCTCTTCCGTTCAACTGACTTGCATTACCCCTCATAAAACCCTATCTTAAGATGAGAAGGCTCCCAGGTGTCTAGGATCCGGATATGTTATAACCTTTTGATCAAGCAGAACCAAGACCCCCCTTCTCCTTTTGAATGGCAGAGTCTGGAGTCTGACACAGGGATGACTAGAGCTATGTTCAACATAGAAGGCACTGGGATAACATAGACTTGTATAGACAATATGATAAAACAAGAAAATCAAGGAGAAAAAGATTACAAATAGAAATAATTCAAAATAAGACCTTTCATTAATTAATATTAACACTGTGTTGAAAACTCTTTAATATAGGCAAAGATCTAGACATTACCCTTACACAACATGGTGAAAAAGAATTTCTACTATCCTTAATAAATTGAATTTTCAATGCATAAAGGCCAAAAGTTGCTCACCCCTGTGTTATATAGAATTATAGAAATGTAATTCAAGATAAATGTACATATACTTCTTCTTACATGAGAGGATTAATTTTTAAAACTCAATGCCAAAGCTCAAAGATTCTTGACTGGTCTATAAACCCTGGCTTTTAATTCAAGGGTTATGTAGCGATAACAACACATTTCTCAAATATCCATGAAGTTTTTCATTAAGATACAGGGCAGTAGTTTTGTCTCACAATTACAGGCTGGCCATGCGGATGTTATTAGTAAACCAGAAGAAATTTCATCTTACCTATCAAACACTTGCGACCTTCAAGGAGAGACTAGACTGCCATCTGTCTCAAATGGTGTAGGAACTCCTGCTTGAGCAGGGGGTTGGACTAGATGACCTACAAGATCCCTTCCAACTCTAATAATAAATCTAAAATCTAAAAATGTGTCTTTAGCTACAATCTAATTCACTTCTTTTGGTAAAAGCCCATTGCTTAAAGTCATATTTTTTGAAACTTGGCAATTTTAAGATGTTTGGACTTAAACTCACAGAATTCCCATTCTGAATGTTGAACTCCACACATGTCAAATTTGAAAAGCACTGGCTTAAAGAGTCTTGGCCATGAACATGGATTTTTAGTTAGATTTTTGTCCATGCTAACCTGAGAAATTACTGTTACGAACTTTGCCTTCATTCTTGATTACAAAATTATATTGTGCATGTCATTCGACTTGCTCATACTGTACATCCCTTTCCAACATTATTGCTCTCTCCTATTCTGTTTCCTAAATTCACTAGAATGTTGTGTAATGAGAATAAAGTAGGAGCTTTCAGCCTTGCTTCTCATTTACTCACGGCAGAGGTGGGTTCCTGCCGGTACGCTCTTACCTGTCGGTCGCTGCAGAACCGAAGAAGCCGGTGGTGTTTGTGGCACGGGGCGTCCCCCGCCCGCTTTCCTCCGCCCGCCTGGACGCCGCCATTTGTGTTCTTTTGCCCTCTGCACAAGCAGAACGCTTTGCGCATGCGCAGAGGGCAGAAGAATGCAAATGGCGGGGTCTAGGCGGGCGGGGGAAAGCGCCGCGCCGCAAACACCACTGGCTTCTTCGGTTCTGCGGCGACCAACAGGTAAGAGTGTACCGGCAGGAACCCACCTCTGACTCACGGTATCCCTTCTTAGACACCCTCTCTCCTGGCTTCAAATTATTTTACACACTCTTAAAATCATCTTGTTGAAGGTGACCATTCACTCTTTCAAAAGTTAAGAATTATACAGTCTAAGGCAAATGATTAATCTTTCAACAATTCTCCCAGATTGCTCAAAAAAATGAAAGTGGGAAGGTACTCCAGTTTATTTTCAGATCATGTGAAAAAAAGTTCGATTGAAAATTCTGGGCTATGGGAAGGTTTGAGTTTTGACTTCTTCAAAGTTCGAGACTCCAGTTCTTTCACTCAACTGAGGGTGCAAGTCATTTTAAGAGCGGCATAATGAAGTAAATGGAAGCTTTGGGAAAGGGGACCTAGAGGAGGTCTGCCCGTGGTGAAAATGCACGTTAAAACAGAAGAGGTTCCCCTTGGGATACTTGGAGTACTGTAAAGTTGGGCAAATTGATAACTGCATAACTGCAGATGGTTAGCAGTCAGAAGGCGAATCGTCGAGGGGACGTAAGCGAAAGGTCTCATGGCGCACACGCGTAGGTGTGTATTGGAAAGCCGATTCATAGTTCTTCCCATCATAGGAACCTGAAGGATGTCTGGCTGGCTTCTCTAAGGATGGCTGCAGCTACAGCTGCTTCTCACTCACAGCCGGGGGACGGTGGTAGCCTGAAGCCCTAGGAACGTGAATGTCTCCTCAATAGGTGCGGCCTGATCAGGCTTCTCCACAGGGAGTTTTATGGAAAAGGCCCGCCTGCGACCACTATCATTCACAACACAGAAATCCTCTCGTGGACTTTTCCTGCTAGATCATTAGTGTTTTTTGGCGCAGAACTTTGGAAACGGTCCCTCTTGGTCTGACAGATGAGAAGTTGAAACCAAATACTGAGTATTGCCTAGAACAGTGATAGCGAACCTTTTTTTTCCTCAGGTGCCAAAAGCGCGTGCGCGCACGCTATCGCACATGCATGAGTGCCCACACCCATAATTCAATGTCTGGGGAGGGCAAAAATGGCTTCCCCCACCCCCCCAAGGCCCTCTGGAGGCCGGAAATGGCCCATTTCCTGACTTCCGGTGGGCCCAGTAGGCCCATTTTTCACCCTCCCCAGGCTCCAGAGGCTTCCCTAGAGCCTAGGGAGAGCAAAAATGCCCTCCCCTGCCTCCCTGGAGGCCCCCCAGAAGCCAAAAACACCCTCCCAGCGCCTCCCCGTGAGCCGAAAATCAGCTGACCGGTGCACACATGCGTGCTGGAACTAAGGTAGGGCAACCGCTCGCATGCCAGCAGATATGGCTCCACGTGCCACCTGTGGCACGCGTGCCATAGGTTCGCCATCGCTGGCCTAGAAACTCGGGCACCGAGTTTGTGTGGAACCGAAGGAATCCTATGCCCTGAATTTGGAAGAGAAAATGTTGGGGTCCTTGGTGCTCTCTGAGCTTGGTTGTGTTCTTGCAGACGTTTCATTGCCCAGATTCAGTGCTTCAAACAACCAACCAAGCTCAGAGAAGCACCAAGGATCCCTCATTGCAACCCTGAGCCACAAATATTCTCCGTTATTGGTAAGGACCTTTGAAAATGGCTTTTTTTTGCCTTCCCTCCACATGGCTAGTCTTTTTATAGAGTACAGGAACAAATGACATATACATTTGGTATATCTGATGCCTCAGAAAGCAACAATAAAAAAACATTGATTACATGTGAGAAAAGACAGGTGTTTCATCTCTTATGAATAAGCTAGTTTTTGCATGTAAAAAATGGCTAAAAAGAAAATGTGGTTTCTTGGACTTCAAAAGGAAACATGGCCGCCATGACAATGTGCTAATATCGGTTAAATTAATCAGTTAATTTAAATAAATAATATCATTATCAATTAAATTAAAAAGTTAGTAATGAAGCCTAAAATTCTAGGTAACAGAAGCAGACTGCCACATTTTCTCAGAATTCTTCCTGCTGTTGTTTATTCCGCATAAATGGCATCCATGTAGAAACCTTGGACATAAGGGGTTTTTTTAGCATGGAAATGTAAAGAGAATTCCTGCCTCTTAGGAATGCTTTGCTTACCTGCAGCTGTTAAAGGCAAACCAAACCTGGTCTCTGTATTGGAGCTGAGTTTCATTTTGTGTTTCTCTTCTATTCTCTTGGACAGGGGTAGGCAAAGTTGGCTCTTCTATGACTCATGGACTTCAACTCCCAGAATTTCTGAGCCAATCATGCTAGCTTAGGAATTCTGGGAGTTGAAGTCCACGAGTCATAGAAGAGACAACTTTGCCTACCCTGCTCTTGGAGGACAAGAGAAAGTAAGGATAGTTGTGGAGCTTCAGCATTAGTGACTGGTCTAAGTAACAGATTTCACATTTCAATGGCTGAAATCTTCAGAGGCAAGGTGATATGCCAAGCACAAACAACTGAGCAGGATTGTCTAGGTTCCTGTCTTTATGGCCAGGAACAGGACAGGAACCCAGTCAATCCCTGCCGACCACATTTTTTATATTTATTTATTTATTTAGTTAGTTAGTTAGTTAGTTAGTTAGTTAGTTAGTTAGTTAGTTAGTTAGTTAGTTAGTTAGTTAGTTAGTAGTTAGTTAGTTAGTTAGTTAGTTAGTTATTTGTCAAAACATGTACAAGATAGCAGGTATGGTATAAACATAAACAAAAGCAAGGTAGGTACAGGTAAATTTGGACAATAGGACAGTAAGACAGGGACGGTAGGCACAATGGTGCGCTTATGCACGCCCCTTACAGACCTCTTAGGAATGGAGTGAGGTCGACTGTAGACAGTCTAAGGTTAAAGTTTTTGGGGTTTGGGGAAGAAGCCACAGAGTCAGGTAGTGTATTCCAGGCATTGATTTTGCTGAAGTCATATTTTCTGCAGTCGAGTTTCGAGCGGTTTACATTGAATTTGAATCTATTGTGTGCACGTGTATTGTTGCGGTTGAAGCTGAAGTATTCATTGACAGGTAGGACATTGTGGCAGATGATTTTATGAACTACATTTAGATCAGATCGAAGGCGACGTAGCTCTAAGCTATCTAAGCCCAAAATTTCAAGTCTGGTGGAATAAGGTATTCTGTTGCGAGCAGAGGAGAGGAGGACTCTTCTGGTAAAATATTTCTGGACTCTCTCAATTGTATTCATGTCCAATATGCAGTGCGGGTTCCAGACAGGTGAGCTGTATTCGAGAATTGGCCTGGCAAATGTCTGTCAGTTGTCGGGAGATGTGTTGTTTAGACCACTCTCTTCAAATCCAGATGTCCAACACTCCCAAATGGATAAGGGCCACAAAAGTCTACAGTAATAAATTGGAGACAGTGAAGATTGAGTTTAGATTTTCTATATATGACTCATGCTGGAATTTGTTCCTAGCATACCTCTCATAGAAGCTGGTGGGAGATCTTCAAAAAAACTAGGAGCTGTGAGCTAGACTGGGAAGCTGAAGAAAAAACTTCCGAAAATAAAGCAAAGTTTATTTCAGGCAAAATAAAAACAAAATTGGATGCCTTACAAAGTTGTGCAAAATTGAGCTCAAGTGGAAGAATGTCTGTTACTGTTATTTATGTAGACAAGAAAGGGTACATGAATAATAAAACATTTCTAGAATAAAAAATCCAGTATCAGGACAGGGCTGGATACAGCTTATTTTTCTATTGGGGTTTTTAAAGAAAGCATGTAAGGAAACTAAGAGCCGAGGTGGCGCAGCAGTTAGTACTGCAGGCCACTTTAGCTGACGGTGATCCGCAGGTCAGCGGTTCAAATCTCACCGGCTCAAGGTTGACTCATCCTTCCATCCTTCTGAGGTAGGTAAAATGAGGACCCAGATTGTTGGGGGCAATATAAATATACATTGCTTACTGGTGTAAACCGCTTAGAGAGTGCTTGCACTGTGAGGCGGTATATAAATGTCACTAATAAATAAATAAATAAAATAAATAAACTATCCAGACTGGCAATTTTTTCAAGCAAATGGGCAGAACCTTTCTAAGGCTATCACATCAGATTGGTTAAATAGATACAGCTTGTCCTATAGCCTATGTCCTATAGCTCAGTCCATGTCTCTCCTGCCTGGTCACCATTCTCTTTCTTGAAGTAGTTACCAGTAGGGCTTACCTAAAACACAGCAAAACAGAAGGTGAATGCAAATTTAAATTACTGCCTCCTCCCTTCCCAATTGATTATATGCCAGTAAATCAACATTGACTATTAGTGACCACATATATTTTTCCCCAGGAACATTTGTCCTTCACATTTAATTTTTATTTCTTTAGTTAGTTTGTCAAACATGTATGAGATAACAGGTGTAAGTATAAATATGGACATGAGCACATGAAATGAGTACAAATAAGTGGGGACAGTAGGACGGTAGGATGGTAGGCACGCTGGTGTGCTTATGCACGCCCCCTTACAGACCTCTTAGGAATGGGGTGAGGTCCATGGTAGACAGTTTAAGGTTAAAGCTATGGGGGTTTGAGGAAGTAACAACAGAGTCAGGTAGAGCATTCCAGGCATTGACCACTCTATTCCTGAAGATCTTCCAACATGTGTCCATCACCCTAATTAAATCCATCTGTGTGTTTACCAAAGAAACTTAAAGTTTTATTTTATAAATAAAATAAAATGTAACTTTCTCCTTTAAAAAGGCCTAAGCCATTATTAGAACAAAATTTTCCTTGACTGAGATACTATACATGATGAACATTGATGAAGAAATGAAAAAAAAAATTCAAGCCCATTCTCCAAAGCAATAGTTTTATTTTGTTTTTACTTGTATAGGAGTAAGCAAGGTCCATTTTCAAGAGGGTCTCAAATTACTATCAAAGAGTTGGTAATATGGCACTGACAAACAGACCCAAATACTATATACATGTATGTCATTGGCCACTCAGACTGATTGTGCTTATAGCAACATTCTTTCTGGCTTGTAAAGTAATTCTATCCAATGCCTAAAATTACTTAGCTGCTTCATTGCAGCTTAGTTTTTGGCTATTGAAACTAAAAATAAAATGATTAGCAAATTCAGGGGAAATGATTTGTTTGCCAAACATTTTATAAATAGACTTGCATCTATTGTAGTTGGAGTGTCTCCATTTCTCACAGATAATCTGGCCAGCAGGGGGCTCTGTTGCACTTGTAATACACATGTATAGCGGTCATGCTTTTTTATCTTTCAAGATAAACATTGCGCAGAGCCCAGAAAAGAAGCAAGGAAGAAGTTAAAGGTGCACAATAAAAAGTTAAAATAACTTTAATCCAACAGCATTCTACTTTTCTGTCCTAACAATCACTGCTTCCAACATGTCCGTATATTTTTGTTGCTTTAACTCAGAGGTCTTCAAATTTGGCAACTTTAAGACTTGTGGACTTCAACTCCCAGCTGGCTGGAGAATTCTGGGAGTTGAAGTCCACAAGTGTTAAAGTTGCCAAGTTTGCTTCAACTTCTTTAACTTCTCGTCTTTAACTGCTTTAACTTCTCATCTTTCTGAAATTGTCACTTGATCTTTCTCTTTTTCTCAGTTCATTCACTCTTCCTGATATATGTATTTTGTCATTTGATCCTCATTCATTTTCTCTATTAATTAACAAATCAACTCTGTACTTCTTTGCTACTAGTCACTGAATCCATTTTCTTAATCCTGTGTCTTCTTACTTTGCCACAGATGTTAAGTAACTACTACTTCTTCTTCTTCTTCTTCTTCTTCTTCTTCTTCTTCTTCTTCTTCTTCTTCTTCTTCTTCTTCTTCTTCTTCTTCTTCTTCTTCTTCTTCTTCTTCTTATTATTATTATTATTATTATTATTATTATTATTATTATTATTATTATTATTATTTCTTTTATTCATTAAGCATGAAACTCAGTCAACTGAACATTTAAAAAAGTGTCACAAATACCACTGACTGGTGCTAATGGTTGATACGGGTTGCTGCCAGCATCCTAGGTATCAACCAAGTATCTTCTTAAAATATATGATGTTCCGAGTAGCACAGTTTTTTGCAGTTCCGCTGGTGTTATTGCAGGAAGCTGCAGTTTCTTGATGTGTTTTGTGAAATTCTTGGACATGGTACCAAGTGCCCTGATGACAATGGGTATCACTGTTACATGTTTCATCCATAGCCGTGTAGTTTCGATGGCCAGGTCGCGATATTTCGTAATTTTTTCCAGTTCTTTTTCTTCGACTCTGGTATCTCCTGGTACAGCGATATCAATAAACTGTACTCTTCGGCCCTCGACAACCGTGATGTCTGGTGTGTTGTGTTCCAAATGACGATCTGTCTGTATTCGAAAGTCCCACAAGATCTTCACCATCTCATTTTCAGTAACTTTTTCCACTTTGTGCTCCCATTACTTTTCAGGTACAGGTATGTCATATTTTTTACATAATGACCAGTGGACTAATTTAGCAACTCAATCATGTCTAGCTTTGTAATCAGTTTGCGTGATTTTGCTGTACTCACATATTATTATTATTGTTGTTGTTGTTGTTGTTGTTATTGGTATGAATAAGCGCACTAGCGTGCCTACTGTCCTTGTTCTACTGTCTCCATTTATTAGTACCCTGTATTTACTATATTCATATTCATCTTTATACTTCTACCTGTTATCTCATTATCTTGACAAACTAAAGAAATAAATTATCTCTGCGTTCATTTGGAAATTATCCGTTTTGGCAATTATTTTCATCTCTATTTTTGGTTCCTAGTGTCCTTGCTTAACTGAGTGTTTTTTATTATCCCCATTTCAAATCCAAGAAATTTTGTATTATTCATTTATGTGGACTGTCCCTGTTTGCCTCCACTGCATCAATAATCGCCCACAAACTATTCAATTTGTTCTATCCTATCTTCCCGTAATTACAATGCATTCTACAAATATTTGAGCTGATTATTTGCTTTCCCCTTGCACATTGGCATGGAGTTCACTGTTCTTCTGCTCAAGGTAAAGTATACACTGCAATCTGTTTGAAATAAAGAAGTTTTCTTTTAAAATAACCTTTTATAAATATACCAAAGTCCCTCCAATAACTGTCCAACTGCAATGTGATATAAATTCACCAGGAAATAAATCTCATTGGTCTCAACCTAATTTCAAAGCATAATATAATAACAGAGTTGGAAGGGACCTTTGAGGTCTTCTAGTCCAACCCCCTACTTAGGCAGGAAACCATATACCACTTCAGACAAATGGTTATCCAACATCTTCTTAAAAACTTCCACTGTTGGAGCATTCACAACTTCTGGAGGCAAGTTGTTCCACTGATTAATTGTTCTTACTGTCAGGAACTTTCTCCTTAGTTCTAGATTGCTTCTCTCCTTGATTAGTTTCCACCCATTGCTTCTTGTCCTATCCTCAGGTGCTTTGGAGAATAGCTTGACTCCCTCTTCTTTGTGGCAACCCCTGAGATATTGGAACACTGCTATCATGTCTCCCCTGGTCCTTCTTTTCATTAAACTAGACATACCCAGTTCCTGCAACCGTTCTTCATATATTTTAGCCTTCAGTCCCCTAATCATCTTTGTTGCTCTTCTCTGCACTCTTTCTAGAGTCTCAACATCCTTTTTACATCATGGCGACCAAAACTGAATGCAGTATTCCAAGTGTGGCCTTACCAAGGCATTATAAAGTGGGATTAACACTTTGTGTGATCTTGATTCTAAATAAAATTATACAATTTTATTTATTATAAAATTATCATAAAATTATAGGAACTGCAAAAATGGTATGTAGATTACCCATCTCATGCAGATGTGATTCCCCCCCTCCATCATCTCTGTCTTTCAGGTATTGTCATTTCTTCTGCCTCTACACCAGTGGTTCCCAACCTTCCTAATGCCGCGACCCACACCCCGCACCTGCGCCCCCACCATGACCCACCCCGCTGCCGCCATTTGGGTTCTTTTACCCTCTGCGCATGCGCAAAGTGTGCTGCGCATGCGCAGAGGGTAAAATAATCCAAATGGCGGCAGTGGGGTGGAGCG
Source organism: Diadophis punctatus similis (assembly GCA_023053685.1). Taxonomy (NCBI): domain Eukaryota; kingdom Metazoa; phylum Chordata; class Lepidosauria; order Squamata; family Dipsadidae; genus Diadophis; species Diadophis punctatus. Next base: position 12,822,763 of record JALIGW010000006.1, on the reverse strand, counting down.
CGGTGGGGGCGTGGGTTGTGGGGCGCGATATGGCCAGGCTTGTGGCAGTGGGGAGGGGAGCTGAGGATGCCGGGGCAACGCCTGGGAAATGGTCGTTCGACCCCCAAAGGGGTCCCGACCCCCAGGTTGGGAACCGCTGCTCTACAGCCTCATGTTTTCACTATAGCTGAAATAGATCTTTTTATTCAGAATGTCAAGCCTGACCTATAAAATAGAAACAACTGATGAAATAAAATGAAGCAAAACCAAGAACAGCTTAAATAATACATTACTGAATCAAAGATGCTTTTAAAATTGAGAAAAACCTTTGTCACATAGGTGGATTTACATATCATACTGTATGTGGCTTGTGGGTTGTGATGCAGAGTGTCAGCCACAGTAATTCGTAAATTGTAACCTATTTCACAGTACACTATGAAAACCTAGCAATTATTTGTTCACTAAACCATGATTAAATCAACCATGATTTAGTGAACTGTAAAACATGGTATTGAAAGACTACAAGAATTTGGGGAAGGGGAGAGAATAGGAAGATAAAAGAGTATTAGGTATTCACCACATTTAATTATTTAAAATAATAATAAAGGCAGGAGAAACATAAGTAAAACAAAATTAAAAATTGATTCTGCTTTAAAAAAAACCCTTTTCCTACATCATTTTCCATTTGATGTATTTTTTAGTTGGCACTGATTTCAGAAGAAACAAAGGGCTATTAAAGATGACATTACTATAGTACGTAGGCTGTATAGATCGGATTTCTATCCGAAATTTTAAAAATACCCTGGAAAATAATATAACAGTTTTCAAAAATATGTTCCCTATCTTTGAAACAGTGCAGAGAGAGAGTTCAGGTTCTCCCTCTCAAATTTCTATCCTATTAGGGCATGCTTGAAAAATATGATAATTTAAATGTGATAATACCCTGGGGATGCTGCACCAGTCGTAAGTGTGAGAACCAGTCATAAATCACTTTTTCAATGCGGCTGTAACTTTGAACAGTCAAATGAATGCAAGTCAAGGTCTACTTGTACCATGCTGATGCAAGACAGCATCCTAGGTTCTTGGGAAGAACTGGATGTTTATGGAGGCCTATAACAGCTAAGGAATTGGCAGATGTGACTTCACATTTTTGCATGTATAATAATATACTAAACTTGCAAAATAAATGCTTGCAGTTCTTTGTATGTGTACACATCCTCAGAGCATTGTGTCTTGGTTACTAAAATCAGCCTTGGATTCCATTCTAAATCTAAATCCCGTAATGGGTGTGGACAAGGGGTGGGTTCCTACCGGTGCAGTCCAGTGCGCAGCTCCGGTAGGAACCCGCCGATTACGCAATTTGTGTGCGACAGCTCCAGTGCCGTCTTTGGCGGTCCGTTGCACGCATCGCCATCTTTTTTAAAGAATGTTTGGCTTTTTTTGCTTCTGCGCATGCGCGGAAGCAAAATCTCACCGAAATCTCGCGAGGGGATGCGCACGCGTGAGAGATTTCGGCAAGATTTTGCTTCCGCGCATGCGCAGAAACAAAATCGTGCAAGGGGGCGTGCACGCATAGCACGTGCACGTGCACACGATATGTGGAGATGCGCGCACAGTGCACCAGTATCGGTAAGTGAGCAACCCACCCCTGGTGTGGACTATAAAATTGATAGTAATGTTGTACTTAAATGTTCTACAAATATCCTGAACTATTTCCCAAGTTTCTTTGAAAATATGTGACAAACAGACAGCGAAGTTCTCATTGTTTTTGTTAACCTAAAATGTTCACCTCACTGAGAACATTTTGTGTCACAGGAATTGAATCACACTAGTATTTGCATAACAAATATAATTTAGAAAGTTTGAACAAACCTCATACCGATTTCACCTTTCTTATCAGCTTGAAAGAGACACGGTAATCTAGACCTAATCTTCTTTGTATCTCCACATGTATAATCATTTAGAAGTTCTTGAGAAATCAGTAAGCAAACTGCAAGGAAGGTCAGAATTGCCCAATTGGGATATACTAGGATTCGTTTTGGCCTCTAAAAATGCATTGCACATTATTTTATTATTGTTTTGTTTCTGGGAAAAACATTTCTAAGGACATATTTGCAAGAGCAAAAGACAAATGGGGAGGAATATCTTATCTCCTTTACCTTTCTGATCTATTATGACGTATTCTTTTCTTGGGCTAAGTACCGAAAAGTAATCATTTTATTATGTTTTTATTCTTTTAGCTTGTCAGAAATATTGTCAGACAATATTTCTTTGTTCATTTATTTATATCATTAATTTGTTGTACTGTCAACTACAAAAGTCCCTTGATAATTTTCTGTCCCTTGATAATTTACATTATGAATAATGTAAATAAATAAATAGACCTGCTCATTTTCTGGGATAAATTTAACAATCCATATCCATACAATAATGAAAAAAGGGCTGTTTATTTTGTATTCCAATACGATTCTATACACAATTATCCAAAATTTCTGTTGCTAAGTGAGTCAATTATTAAGTGAATTTTGTCCCATTTTATGACCGTTCTTGCCACAGTTGTTAAGCTAATCACTGCAGTTGTTAAACTTAGTTTCGCATTTGTTAATAGCAATAGCAATAGCAATAGACTTAGTCTTATATACCGCTTCATAGTGCTTTACAGCCCCCTCTAAGCGGTTTACAGAGTTCAGCATATTGCCCCCAACAATCTGGGTCCTCATTTTACCCACCTCAGAAGGATGGAAGGCTGAGTCAACCTTGAGCCTGTGGGACTCGAACTGCCTAACTGCTGGTAGCCGGCAGACAGCAGAAGTAATCTTGTCAAAGCGTGAATTCAGCTTCGTTCCCCCACTTGGGAAAACTAATTAATTAGAGGAGAATGGATCTTGTTTTCCATGGAGTATACCCTTAAATAAAGAAAATCTGAAGTATATATTCTAATAAACATTTTTATTATAAAAGTATAAAATATAGCTAACTACATCTTACCGGTAGTGATATATCAGAGACGGACAAAGGAAAGAAAGAGTAAGAAAATAATAAAGACATGCGCAGTAGGTCATAAATAGTAGCAATAGCAATAGCACTTAGACTTATATACCGCTTCATAGTGCTTTACAGCCCTCTCTAAGCGGTTTACAGAGTTCAGCATATTGCCCCCAACAATCTGGGTCCTCATTTTACCGACCTCAGAAGGATGGAAGGCTGAGTCAACCTTGAGCCGGTGAGATTTGAACAGCTGAACTGCTGAACTGCAGTGCTGCACTTTAACCACTGCGCCACCTCGGCTCTTAAGTCAGTTTGGCTTTCCCATTGACTTAGCTTGTCAGAAGGCCGCAAAAGGTGATCACATGATCCCGGGATACTGCAATTTCATAAATACGAGTCAGTTGCCACGTGTCTGAAGTTTGATCATGTGATCATGGTGAAGTTGTACGTGTGAAAAATGGTCACTTTTTTCCAGTGTCGCTGTGACTTTGAACAGTCACTAAATGAACAGTTGTAAGTCAAGGACTACCTGTATTAAAGCAGCAGGGCCTGGAGAAAAGCATCAGTGATGAGACATTGGAGACCAGAGTTGTCTGTGCCAACCCTTTGAACTTCTACATCAAATGTGATTTGGAAAACTCCCGTTTTCTCTGTTGAAATGTCACGATGTGAATATTGTCAGTTGTGAGTCTATGCAGGGTGATGCACCACTATTCTAATATTATGGTAGTTCCCAATACAAGCAGAACACGTGATATGATATTCTGCGCATGTCTACATTCCTAATCCACCATTAATCACTTCTATCTTACCTTCTGACCTGAACTGTCGTGTTACTCAGCAAAAATGTAGTTTATTCAGGATTTATTGTTTTATATTGTTTTGTACTGAAATAAATATTTTCTATTAGACATTTAATCTCGGTTTTATTTCTAACTATTGAATTCCAAGTAAAAGATCCAAATATCGCCTCTACGGGGATATTCTCCCGTTAACATGAAATAAGATTAATATTCTAGTGCAATTAATTTCTGCCTATGGATTAATATGACAGCCACTATAACCTTCATGAGCTGCTTTATTTATCCCAGATTAGCCGTCACTCAAGAAAAGTTTCAGGGGAAACTATTAATATATTTCTGTTGGGAGATTATACAATTACAGAAAATCGGGTTAATAAATATCCGTGGTTTGTAAGAAGATGATAAATTAATGTCTGATTTCTGGTAGAATTTTCACTTTCATTTTTATTACAGGCCACCCTGATTTCAAGTTGCAAATTCTAAATTACAACTGTTACAATCTTATCTGGAGCCCATTTACCTGCATCTTGAGGAATTAAAAATTGATAACTGATCATAAAATTTGATGGGGCTAAAATCCCTGCATGAGTTCTCAAATTTTAACTGTTTTGGTTTTAGTTCCTAAATTATTATGAGCTGCTGCCTTAACTGAAGGCAATATATGCAAAAAAATATATCATTTTTTTGCACATTTCACTAGGCCGTTGGACACATAGGATGCAAAGTTTACATTTCTATTATGTTATTTACAGTCATGTCTACCCATTAGGTAGAAAAACTAAGACTAATAGCAGCTATTTTTTTGCTGCAGCACCTTACTTAATCAATCAATCAATCAGAATAGATCTGGAAGGAACATTGGAAGTATTCTAGTCCAACACCCTGCTCAAACAGGAGACCATATATCATTTCAGATAGGTGGCTGTCCAATTTTTTCTTTAAAACCTCCAGTGATGAAGTACCCACAACCTCCGGTGGCAAGCAGTTCTACTGGTTAACTGGCCTCACTGTTAGGAAGTTTCTCCTTAGTTCCAGGTTGCTTCTCTCCTTGATTAGTTTCCATCCATTGTTTCTTGTGTTGCCCTCGGATGCTTTGAAAAATAGGTTGACCCAGGGGCGAGTTGCTCACTTACCTTGCTACTGGTGCGCTGTGCATGCATCACCACATTTCATGTGTGTGCATGCTACACACGTGCGCCCCCTCATGTGATTTTGCTTCCGCGCATGCACGGAAGCAAAATCGTGCTGAAATCTTGCGAGTGGATGCGTGCGTGCAATTTTGGCGATTTTTTGCTTCCGTGCATGCGTGGAAGCGAAATCTCGCTGAAATCTCACGCGCGCATCCCCTTGCGAGATTTCGACACGATTTTGCTTCCGCACATGCGCAGAAGCAAAAATTCGCCGAAAAATTCACGAAAAAGATGGCGGCTCCTAGGCACCGGGAACCGACCGCACTGGGTCGGTAGCCTCTTGATGATGACACCAGCCTGCCGCTACCGGTACGATAGAGTGGACTGCACCGGTAGGAACCCACCACTGGGTTGACCCCCCACTTCTTTGTGGCAGCCCCTTTAGCTTATGTGACGTCCCTCTAGAAATTAATCTGGCTACTTCCTGAATGCTTTTAAAGCCTGAACTTTCCCAGATGTCCTTTTTTATTATTAGGTGCTGTAATTATTATAATTAAATGTGTTTTAATGCGTGTGGCTTTCCCTGGTTGTTTGTTGTATTGTTGTAACCCACTGTGAAGATTTGCCAGTGTACAAATACATAAAGAAATTAATGTAAAATACATCTGGTGCTAGCCCTGAATAACGGTAGGGTGTTTTTTTGTTTTTTTGTAATAAGAGATATCTTACTATAAATGTATATCAGAATTTTCATTCACTAAAAAGCTAGGATCTGCTGGTCAATAGGAAACCTCAGTTAGCACCTGTACAATATATAATTTAAATGATTGCAGCCGTAGGATAAAAAGCATTGAAAGCAATAGAATCACTTCTTTATTACATAAGCTAATACTGCCTCATACTTCCTAGATTATCTTTCGCTATAATTCTGTTGTCCCTAATGTGATAAAACAATTTTACCGATTTGAGCTCTCTTTGTACCCTGATCACCAGGCTGCAGAAGTATGGTTTGTGCTATGACTTAACCCAAAACAGATATTTTTAAACTGATGATCAGGGCAAGATCAGGAGAGCTAGAAGAAATTAGAGGCCATGTAGATAAAGAAAAGAGCTATGTTTTTCCTTCAATGCTAATTAAAGTGGAACAAAACTGCTGTCTTATATCGCCCTCAGAAACGTTTAATATTGCTATGGCTTGAAAACTTTATTTTTTTTTAACATGAGTCATGTTTACCAAAATTTAGCTTTTCCCCTAAGAGCAGAGGGGGAAATTGTGAGAGCGAGCAGCTCTTGAAATTCTTGTTATCTTTTGCATTCAGGTCCTTCAAACAAGCAAGTCAGCCTTGTTGCAAATGATTACTGGAAGAAATTGCTTCATAGGGCAAGTTATCCTTCCATAGGCTTTTTCTGGCAGAGGTAAGTCAAGAAGCATCTAGTGTTTAAAAATGCAATGAATAGGTGCCAGCAAATCCTGGAAACACTCCCACTAGGGCCGGAAGAGGGCTGTCCTCCGTATGGGTCGGCCCCACCTATTTTCACCCACTAAATGCCACATGATCTCTTAACTGCCCTACACAGTTTAGAGAACAAATTCAGTAATCTCACATTGGTTAAGCACTGCGTCTCCTGTGTTTGGCGGTTCTGGAAGCTACAGACACAATGCTGCCAAAATTTCACAAGTGGATGCCTCTTCTATTTTTCTTCTTTTCAACTTGTACTGCAGTAAGTTTACCTGGGCAGGGTATGGACCTTTGTAAAATACCTAGTCATCAAAATATCATAATGACTGAAATGCCGTTCTGTTTTTTTCTTCTTTTATTTCAGTTTTTTGCCACGCGTGAAACCTGCTGTATCTTGGACGAACGATTCGTAAGTCAATATCTGTGTTATTTTTGCAGTCCTTTCTAATCAGGTTGTTACTGTAGATTTGTTAACCGTAAACATGACTGTTTTTAGATTAACAGCTGACAATCAGTATAGGGTTTTCAGTCATCTTGTTTATGTTTAGACTTCTATTTATCGCAAATCTCTTTATTGTACCACATCATCTCATGTGTATAGAAAAAAAATCTCTACTGTCAGGCTATAAAAAATCTGTTGTTAATCGATACAATTTTTTTAAAAAAATATCTTTTCTTTTAGGGCAACTTTTGTCCTACAACATGCGGCATTGCAGATTTCATAACTAGATATCATTCGGACGTCGATCGAGATCTTCAGATCCTTGAGCAATTGTTGGGGGACATCTCTAATTCTTCAGGAGTAACTGAAAATTTGATACGCCAGATCCGACAAGTCCACATCTCACAGCCAACAGCTCAGTCAAGTGAGAAACAAAGGCTACCATAAATAGTTTTACTATTTTAATGATTTATTTGGTATCCTTAATGTTTTATGCATGCCCTGCTTTTTTTTTCTACAGATGTGGTTCCAGGTTATACACAGAAATCCAGACAAATCATTGATGAAATTGTCAGATATGAAAACATCATTATCAGCCATGAAAATACTATACAGTAGGTTTAATTATTATTGTTTTTCAGTGTTGAGAATGCAAAAACATACTGTGGATTGAATTAAAGGGTTTCCATCTATTTTCTTCCAACAGAATTTCTGCTGATGTATGAGAACCAAATCTTTTTTTCCTTTCATGTTGTCCACGTCAAATTAATTGTCGAATTTAAAATCAGGCATCAAGGAAAGTTAAACTGTTTACATTGTAGTTTACTAAAGTATGTAACTTATTGGAGAGGTAAATATGAGTAGAGCCAGATTACACCAAACAGTTCTTGTTCGTTTAAAAGAAGCGCAGAGTTTGTAGACTATTGACTATTGCTTTGTATTTTAACTAAAGCAGAATTAGTTATTTTTAAAAGAACATTTATATTTTACAAAGGATGAAGAATAGCAAAAATGCTGAGAGCATGTTTGTTTGTTATCTCACTATATACATTACTTACTTATCTAGCACATCTTATCTATATAGCACTCCTTTGGGGTAGGGGAGGAACAGACTTGGCATTCTCCAGTTATTGTGGAATTTTAGCTCCCAATATTCTCCTTTCTTGGTTACAATGGCTGGGGTTTCTTAAAGTTATAGTTACCAATTTTTAATAGATTTTAGGCTCCCGTTATCAGTTTAAGACAGAATGATTTATCCATTTTGGACCTTTTCTAGTTTCCTTAGTTTGAATTATATGTTTATATTTGCACTTCTTTTCATTTTGGGCCTTCCTTCTGTAATGTGGGAAGAAAAATAGTATACAAATTGAAGAATAATATTACAGTGCCCCATGTAAGGATATATACGGGGGTTGATCTGCAAACTGATAGTCCCATTACAGCATTCTCTTATTAAACACTGAATAGATAAAGAGGAAAGGACATCTTAGAATCCCTCAGTGGATAGATCATATAGGGCAGTGACGGCGAACCTTTTCTTGCTCAGGTGCCAAAAGGGCGCGCACACGTGCGATGGCATGATGGCGCGTGCCCACACCCATAATGCAATGGCCTCCCCTCGGGCATGCGCACACAACCCCCTGCACTGCCCCCGCATTTCCGAACTTCCGGTTGGCCTGTTGGGTAAAGTGACCAGATATTTTTTTTTAAGCGGGACGGGGGGCCGCCTGGGCGCCGCCATTTGTTTTGCCCTCTGCGCATGCGCAGAACGCTGCGCATGCGCAGAGGGCAAAACAGCAAATGTCGGCGTCCAGGTGAGGTGGGGGGGAGGGGGGAAGCGGGAGAGCGCTTGGATGCCTGCAGCTTGCGACAGGTAAGCTGCCGGCTGCCTCCTTTCCCCGTCTCCCGCCTCCCGTTCGTTGCTTGCCAGCCCGGCCGAAGGGAAGGCGGGAGGCGAGGAGAGGCCTCCCGAAAGGGAGGCGGGCTCCCGAAGCCTCCCCTCCTTTCGGGAGGCCTTTCCTCGCCTCCCGCCTTCCCTTCGGCTGGGCTGGCAAGCAACGAACGGGAGGCGGGAGACGGGGAAAGGAGGCAGTCGGCAGCTTACCTGCTCCAAGCATCCAAGCGCCGCGGTCTCCCGGTCGCCCGCCCGGCCCCAGGGCAACGGCGGCAGCGAGGCGACGGGGGGAAGAAAGGGGAGGGGGACAAGGAAGGGCTGTTTGCACCGCTCGTAAACTCAAAGCGGCGACGGCTCCTCGTCCCTCACCCCTCCCAACCGCAGCGGCGCCTCCGAGGGCGGGGCTAGGGATGGGGCGGGGGAAGGAGAGGAGGAGCAGCCTCCCTTCCCCCTTCCCCCAGCTTCCAGCCGCCGCTGGAGGAGTCAACAACGCGGGACGCCCGCCCGCCGCCAACGCCGCCCATGGCCGGCCCGAGCTGAGAGGCCTGCTGCCTTTCAGGCCGATTTTTTGAAAGAATGCCCTAGTCGGGCAAACTTTGAAAAAAATTGGGACTTTTTAGAAGGCGGGCGGGACACGGGACAAATGGTGAAAAAGCGGGTCTGTCCCGCCAAAATCGGGACGTCTGGTCACCTTACTGTTGGGCCGTTTTTTGCCGTCCACAAGCTCCGGAGGCTTTCCTGAAGCCTGGGGAGGGCAAAAAACAGCCCAACGGGTGAAAACGGTCTCCCCCCATCCCTCCAGAACGCCGTAAATCAGCTGGCCAGAACGCACATGCGCGCTGGAGTTGACATAGGGCAAAGCCTCACGTGCCCTCAGATATGGCTCCGCGTGCCACCTGTGGCACCCATGCCATAGGTTCGCCATCACTGATATAGGGCAATAGATACTAATATTTTCCCTTTCATTTATTTCATTCCTTGCTGCTTTCTTTCGTAGAAGGAAAGGCCATTATATGTGAGTTTCAAGTGCTTCTACAGGTATGCTAAATCTATATTATACTTTTTAAACTCCAGGCAATTGACAGACATACTGATATTAAACAATAACAAGATTCAGTTACTGAAGCAGAAAACTGCTCAGCTAGAGGCACAATGTCAGCAGCCATGTAAAGACACTGTTCAGATACAAGAATTAACTGGAAGAGGTAAGAGTAACAAGCTATTATATTAATTTACTAACATTAAATTCTGTTTATCAAGCCAAATGTACATTTTTATCCATTATAATCTAATCTGCAATTGAGTTTAAAAAGCATTTCTTTAACATATTATAAATTAACAGAAATAATTAGTTGATGTTCATGATCTATTTTAGGTTAAATTTATTTTTGAGAAGATATTATTAAGTAGCAGACATAGAGGCAAAATCTTAACAACAAATTTGAAAGGTGCTCTATCTATTTTTTAAGTGAAAGAAATAAATTGATTTCGGTGGATATTAACAGACTTAAGCTGTAGATGTTACTGCTATAATTATCTTTTGACCTCAGTTGTAAGAACACTTATAGATTAATTAATTTAGTATTAGTTATATTCTTCATTTTAATAGTCAAATATCCTTAGAATTAGAATTTTGAATATTATGATCTAATGTATTAAGTTAAATTAATGGCATTTAAGAGCCGAGGTGGCGCAGCGGTTAGAGGCAGGTACTGCAGGCCACTTTAGCTGATACTGATCCGCAGGTCAGCGGTTCAAATCTCACCGGCTCAAGGTTGACTCAGCCTTCCATCCTTCCGAGGTAGGTAAAATGAGGACCCAGATTGTTGGGGGCAATATAAATACACATTGCTTAGTGGTGTAAACTGCTTAGAGAGTGCTTGCACTGTGAGGCGGTATATAAATTTCACAAAATAAATAAATAAATAAATTTAAAATTATTGCATATGGAAGCAATCCACAAATAAGCCACTAAGAAACTGTATGCAAAAGCATTTTAACTGTGGCTTCAGAAGTTGTGTAAAGCATGTTGGCATAAGGAAAATGCACAAATATTCTATGTAGAAACAGTTTATCATGACTACATACTATGTAGTCATACTATGCCCCACTAAAAGTTGCCTTTAAGTTATAGTAAGATGTAAATGGGAGAAATATTAATTGTATTTAACTCATTTAATTTTGAACTACTCACTTGCTGATCTTGGAAACACCAATTTCTTAATTATTAAGTATGGCCTTCCAATATGTCACTCAAAGGTTCATTAGGGCCAAAAGAAGTTGGCCCTTCCCCTCCCCCCATGGATTCTTATCAACAGCAGATGAGAAGCTAACAGAAGATAATTGTTTCCATAACACTTAAGGCTAAAGATAGGAAACATACTATTGCCACTGGTCACTGGTTGAGATGGATGGCTATTGTAACTGAATAAATAAATAAGGAAGCAAATAAGTAAGTAAGTAAGTAAGTAAGTAAGTAAGTAAGTAAGTAAGTAAGTAAGTAAGTAAGTAAGTAAGTAGGGGAAGAACCTAGAGAGGAGCTAAAAGAAAGATAAGCCTAGAATCTCTACATAAACACAAGTGAACTAAGTCCAATTCTCCTCCCCCTGAATGTTGTTCACCCTAACTCCTAACAAGTGCTAACTGTTAGTTAAGAATATTCCTGTGCATAGGCATGAATAGCAATAAATCAGTTTAATTGGACCTTCACATATGGACTTGACCTTTTGTGCCTCACAAATATCTGTTAATGTTTTTTTAAAGTATCTTAGGCAATGACCTAGGCTAGGGCACTTTTTTTCCAGTTTTGTAACTTTCTACAGAGGTCAAGGAGATGCCACTTTCAGATGAAACATTAGCATTGAAAAATAGATATATGTTCATATCTGTTGAAACAAAATAGGAACTAGCTTTATAATAATGAAGTATCAAACAAAAATATACTTTATAATTCTGCTAATGTTGCTTTATTTATTCCCATATCTGCTTTTGTGTAGAACCACCAATGATTCCTGAATAAGTCTGGTAGACTTATTTAGGCCATAAGGACTAATGGAAACATTTGCAGACATTTTCTAAACATATGAGCCACCTGGCCTTGTTGATCTACACTGGCTAGTTTCACATAACATGCTTTTATCGCAAAATACTGTTGCTATTTCCATAACGTGCTAAGGTGCAGGAATAAACCAAATCATAGCTTCTTCCTTCATTCAGTATGCTAAGGCAAAGATTGGTTCCCATTGTTTTAAACTAATTTCTGTACTGATTGAACCTTAGTTATTTTCTCAGTCTGTCTGTGAGAGGGATCTTGGATCCTAATGGACAATCATTTAAATATGAGCCAGTAGTGTGTGGCGGCAGCCAAAAAACCCAATGCAATCCTTGGATGTATTAACAAAAAGATAGAATCAGGACCACATGAAGTACTAGTATCACTTTAAAAAACCTTAGTAAGACCATACCTGGAATATTGCATCAAGTTTTGGTCATCACACTATTAAAATATATTGAGACTTTGGAAAAAGTGCAGAGAAGAGCAACAAAGATGATTAGGGCCTGAAGATTAAGCATGATGAACAGTTTCAGGAATTGGTTATGTCTAGTCTAGCGAAAAGAAGGACCAGGGGAGACATGATAGCACTGTTCCAATATTTGAATGGCTGCCACAAAAAAGAAGAGATCAACCTATTTTCAAAAGCACCAGAAGGCAAGACAAGAAACAATGGATGAAAACTAATTAAAGAGAGATCCAACTTAGAACTAAGGAGAAATTTCTTGACAGTGAGAACAATCAACCAGAGGAACAGCTTGCTTTCAGACGTTGTGGGTGTTCTATATCATGGAGGCTTTTAAGAAGAGACTAGACAGCTACTTCTCTGGAACGATATAGGATCTCTTGCCTGAGCAAGAGGTTGGACTACAAGACCTCCAAGGTCTATTCCAACTCTGATATTGTGTTCTGTTCTGTTGTTCTGTTCTCTTCTGTTCTGTTCTACTCTACTCTACTCTACTCTACTCTACTCTACTCTACTCTACTCTACTCTACTCTACTCTACTCTACTCTACTCTACTCTACTTGCCTCGCCTCGCCTCGCCTCGCCTCGCCTCGCCTCTACCCTACCCTACCCTACCCTACCCTACTCTACTCTACTCTACTCTACTCTACTCTACTCTACTCTACTCTACTCTACTCTACTCTACTTTACTCTACTCTACTCTAATCCTAGTTTTATTTGACCTGATGTGAACAACCTTTGTGGCAACAACTCCAGATGCTTAGAAGCTTGACTATATGTTTCAATTTCCATCAGAAAAAATCATGTTCAGTACCAAATAAATTCCAATGCTAATAACAACAGTGAGGCTTTGGTTCGGAGACAAGCCTCTGTACGTTTTATATTATGTGGTCTTGAAATCATTTATTCCAAAGCAATGAAGTATGTATAGTTGAGGATAACTAATGGAATAGACCCTCCATTGCAACAGGAATGCTTGGAGTCCAATCTTTTCTTCCTTACAGGATAGATGCGAGATTAAAGGGATTTTTTTTTAAAAAATGTACTGTGTTGTGAGGTTTTTTTTAGCAAGACAGAATGAGAACATACAGTAATAAACTATCATTTTAAACAAAGAGGTTTTTTTAGGGTTAATTAAAAATGAATATAGTGGATTGTAGTTATTACTAGCCACTTCTCTCTTATATATTAATTATAGATTGTCAAGACATTGCTAACAAAGGTGCCCGACAGAGTGGACTGTACTTCATAAAACCCCTGAAAGCCAAGCAACAGTTCCTGGTGTACTGTGAAATTGACAATCTGGGCAACGGGTGGACAGTTTTACAGAGGGTAAGCATATCACAGAAACCAGAGATACGGCAAAGGAGTGCTAGGCCCAACAATATATAATCTCTATCCGTCTTCTGTTTTATTTACAGAGGCTCGATGGCAGCGAAGACTTTAACAAAAACTGGATTCAATATAAGGAAGGATTTGGGCATCTGTCACCCAATGACAATACAGAATTCTGGTTGGGAAATGAAAAGATTCATTTAATAACTACTCAGACGACAGTTCCATATGCCTTGAGAATAGAGCTGGAGGACTGGAGTAATCAAAAAAGGTATAGATTTCTTTATCAGCTCAAGGTTCATAGCTAACCTAACAGGGGTTGGCAAAAATTGCTATTTTAGCTACCTGCACTTTACATGTACATGCACATAAGTGGTACGATAAGATCACTGCAACTAGTTGCAATGCTGCCGTGGTGGCATAGTGGTTAGAATGCAGTACTGCAGGCTACATCTGCTGACTGCCGGCTGACTGCAATTTGGCAGTTTAAATCTCACCAGGCTCAAGGTTGACTCAGCCTTCCTTCCTTCCGAGGTGGGTAAAATGAGGGCCCAAATTGTTGAGGGCAATAGGCTGACTCTGTAAACCGCTTAGAGAGGTTCTGTAAAAGCACTGTGGAGCGGTATATAAGTATAAGTGCTATTGCTATTCTACAAGCTAAATGTACTGTATTTCAAACCCATTGAAATTAGTGGAATTTAAATTGCTTTTAGCCAATGCATACATTAGCATTATAAAGCATTATATTATTACCTAGGGTTAGTTTGTTTATCTGTTTCAAATAAATAGTTGTTTGTTTCAGCAGAGTCTGCAACAGGAATGATCATAGTTTCTCCATTATTTGCTTGTCTATGTAGATCGTGTGTATTTGTATAACCCCTGAAATTAAGTATTTTAATAATCTTTCAGGAATGAGTGCAAACCCTTGAAATATTAGCATCGGGTCATCCAGCTGAATGGCTAAGAAATTAAAGGCCACAAGAAGTTAATAGTGATTTTCTTTCTTTTTTTTCCCCCTCACAGCTATGCAGATTATGCCCATTTCAAATTGGGAAATGAAGCTGACAAATACCGTATGATCTATGCCTACTTTGTCGGGGGCGAAGCTGGGGATGCCTTTGACGGGGTTGATTTTGGAGATGATCCCAGTGACAAATTTTTTACTTCTCACAATGGCATACAGTTTAGCACGCACGACAGCGATAATGATAAATTTGAAGGCAACTGTGCTCAACAAGATGGATCTGGGTGGTGGATGAACAAATGTCATGCCGCCCACCTGAATGGAAAATATTATCATGGTAAGTTCCCATATGCACAATGCGGTCTACGAATGAGGCATTTCCCATACAGCTGCTTTCTGTCTTTCTCAGCAGTTTTTAACTTGTAGCCTTTCTCCATACCATTTTTGCCTTTTTTTTTAATTCACGAAATATCATTAAGGAGGAAAAGTGGAGGTTGGTTGAACAATGTCTTTTGATATCCTCCATCTCACGTTTTTTAAGCAGGTATTAATTCAAGTCCTCCTCCCCCCCCCTTTTTTTTTTAAAAAGAGAGCTAAATATCTGCAACATAATTTTTTTATTATTAGATCTAAAATAAACATACCTTATTATAGTAATAGCACTATAGCACTTAGACTTATATACCGCTTCATAGTGCTTTACAGCCCTCTCTAAGCGGTTTACAGAGTTCAGCATATTGCCCCCAACAATCTGGGTCCTCATTTTACCAACCTCAGAAGGATGGAAGGCTGAGTCAACCTTGAGCCGCTGAGATTTGAACAGCTGAACTGCTGAACTAGCAGTAGCCTGCAGTGCTACTGCTAGTTCAGCAGTATTAAAAGATCAATCTGATTTAATCCTATGGAATTTCTAACTAAGCATAAAAACATAAGGAGCAGATTGAATATGCCTTTGCTGATTTGGCTCTCAAGGGCAGTCAGATTGTCATCAAGGTTAATAGTCCTACGACTTTCATGAACTGTTGCAGTCTTTTTTTGAAACCAGCCAGACTGGTAGACAAACACACCTCATGACAGCAAATTCCAACTTTGGATTATAATTCATGCAGAAATGTTAAATACTATGTCCATAGCAGTTTAATACCATTGTACTTGATCATAGAATAAATGAAATTACATAACGCTCACCTAGCACAGTCTTAAAATTAATATATATATATATTAATTTTATGAATTAATGACATTAAGATACCTACCGTATTTTTCGGAGTATAAGACGCACCTTTTTGCCCCCAAAAAGAGGGTGGAAATGTCGGTGCATCTTATACACCGAATACAGCAATTTTTTGGCCCCCCAAAGCCCCGCCCCCGCATCCTATTTTTGTGAAAAATGGGGCAGTTTTTGCCTTCCCCTACCCCCTAAGAGTGCTCTGCAGGCTTCCCAAACCCTCTGCATGCCCTGGTTTGGCAAAAAAAAAGAGCGAAAAATGAGCCTTTTTTTTGCAAAAACTGGAGTGTTTTTGCTTTCTAATTACCCCATTTAGCATGACTGGAGGAGGAATTCTGGGAGTTGAAGTTCACTCCTCTTAAAGCTGTCAAGTTTGAAGACTCCTGGGTTAGGGGTGCAAGGGTCTTCAAACTTGGCAAGTTTAAGACTTGTGGACTTCAACTCCCATTCCTGAGCTAGCATGACTGGAGAAGGAATTCTGGGAGTTGAAGTCCACTAGTCTTAAAGCTGTCAAATTTGAAGTTTGTAAAAAGTGTATATGGTTGTAAAAAGCATTCTGCTAAACTGGTATTTTATTAAATAATATATTACTACACCATTTGGTTTAGAATACTTTTTTCCTTGTTTTCCTCCTCTAAAATTTAGGTGTGTCTTATACTCTGAAAAATACGTTATATAGGTATCTCAAAGCTATGTAAAAGTATTTCCTGGATCGTCTTACATTTAACTTTTTTTCTCCACATTGTAGGAGGTGTTTATAGCGAGAAAGACGCAGGTCCAAATGGCTATGACAATGGCATTACATGGACAACTTGGCGTGATCGGTGGTACTCCGTAAAGAAAACAATTATGAAAATCATTCCTTTCAGCAGACTTACAATTGTAACAGGGCAACAAACTGGAGGAGTAAAAGATGTTGACCTTGGACACCGGGGAGACATTTAGAAAGACAACTGCCTATGTAAAGGCAACAATGAACATCAACACTATTTGTTCTTGTATCCTATGTAAAATGTCAGAGCTATTGAATTTTGTTCATATTGTTTACAATAAAACGGCAGGTTCATGACAAAAAGTGGTTTTCTTTAAAAAAGAAAAAAAATCATCTTAAGTTTTCTAATAAACATATGACAATTACTGATCATGTAAGTTCTGGCAGTGTCTACTACTTTAATTGACTTTAAAAGCAGGTGCTATAGATTATTGTGATTGGTTTAAAAATTAGTCATATTTAGAGGACATAAATTTAAAGCAATAGCCTTTATGTATGTCATGGCTAATTTAAATCTTACTGATATACCAGTAATTGCTTGGTTCCCACAATGAGCTAAGCCATATTTAGTCATGTCCAGCTGCAATTAGCTGGATATATGTTGGCTGGATTTATAGGCTATAAATCATTGGTTAACAAACTAGAGCAACTAAATGCACAAGAGCCAAAGCCAAATAAACTAGTTTATGACTTAGACCAGTGTTTCCCAACCTTGGCAACTTGAAGATGTCTGGACTTCAACTCCCAGAATTCCCCAGCCAGCATTTGCTGGCTGGGGAATTCTGGGAGTTGAAGTCCAGACATCTTCAAGTTGCCAAGGTTGGGAAACACTGACTTAGACCAAAACTTGCACCTAGCCATTTAAACTTCTAATAACTTTGTCTTGTCCCAGTCAAATCATGAGGAAAATGAGTTCTGCTAATAATTTGGGTTCATTAAGTGTAACTTCCTGTAAATACAAAGACATTTTAAATTAGGAATGTGGTTACTGTCTACTGAGGATGTCAGATAAATGAACAAAGATCTTCATGGAATCCTATTTACAGACATTAAAAATCAAATATTGTTCAAATAAAAGTGTTCGTTTTCATTTTTACTGCAAGTTAGAGATGCTTTAAAAAATAAGATGGAAATGAAGCTAAACTCAGTTCAGACAGTAATTTTCTCTATTACTGGAATAAAAGACATTCATCATTCATTTCTTGCACACATTGCATAAATATATGTGTGTACAGTTGAGTAGACTGTACTTTACATTCAGAGGTGGGTTTCTCCCGGTTCACACCGGTTCTATAGAACCTGTAGCAAACTGCTGGTGACATCATAGTGATGTCACAGAACCGGTTCTGTCGGTGCCGGTCTGTGGACACCGCCATCTTTTTTTGGATTTTTTTTTAAAGTTTTTTTTGGGGGGGATTTTTTTTGTAATTTTTTTTCTGATTTCCAAGTTTCCAACACTGCGCATGGGTCACCATCTTGCTTTTTTTAAAAAAATTGGGGATTTTTGACACTGTGCATGCGCACTCATGCACAGCCATGCAGCGCAGCCACTTGGCACAGGAGGAAGCGAACCGGCAGCGAGGTAAGTTAGAACCCCCCCGATTACATTTTGGAAAAGTGAATAGCTGAATGGTGTAGTTGACATGTCAAAAATCTGAATCCTGATGTTTTCTGTATTGTGTCTCACAGTATTTATGTTATTGTGATTTCCATGTGTGAGTAATTTTCCTACACATGCAGAACTGTACTATATATGCACTATCATTTCCAATTAATTTGCAGTGTGTCTTATATGAATCAGTTTAATGTGTTGCTAATGGCTTCTCAGCTGTCATAATAAAACATAGCAACATTAGTTTTGCTTATTCTATTAAAGATGGGACAACTCAATGTAAAATGCAAATTGATGTGTGAATAAAAATTCCAAACATGTTAATCTGATCAAATTTAACTCTTTCTTTACCATACTAAAAATATCCATGTGGCAAGAAATATCACATGCATTCAAATTAAAAAGCAAGTTAGTTTGTTCTTTTTATTTTTTCAAAAATACTTCCTATGTCTTATATTGGAACTTTGCTAGGTAACCCATATTTTTAAAAATGACTAGTAAAGCAGTTGCACATTTTACAGTGGCTTCTAACCTTACATTAATTCTCTGCTGCTTTTTATCCTGGTGAGGTTTGTGCAAATCCATTTGGTATCCATTGTTGCAGGCAGCTCTCTGTGTGTGGCTGAGCTGACAGCTTCCTCATGACTGATCATGCTTGCCGCTGTAGAAGACAGTTCTATTAGGATTGTCATCAAAGGCAAATCATAGAATCCATTATATTCACTATCTTACTCTATCATCAGTGGGCATTAGCACCCTTTACTAGGTTTTTAATTTTATTATTTATATTTTGTATTCTGTATTTAAAATTATATATGCCTATAAATATATATTTCCTGGCAAATAGATGGTGTAGAAATGGAGGTAGTGACAGATTTTATTTTCCTGGGCTCCAAGATCACCGCAGTTGGGGACTGCAGCCAAGAAATTAAAAGACGCTTGCTCCTGGGGAGGAAAGCCATGGCAAAGCTAGACAGCATACTAAAAAGCAGAGACATCACCCTGCCAACAAAAGTGCGTGTAGTCAAGGCTATGGTTTTCCCAGTTGCAATGTATGGCTGTGAAAGTTGGACCATAAGAAAGGCTGAGTGCAAAAGAATTGAGGCCTTTGAACTATGGTGCTGGAGAAGACTCCTGCGAGTCCCTTGGACTGCAAGGCGATCAAACCGGTCAGTCCTAGAGGAGATCAACCCTGACTGCTCTTTAGAAGGCCAGATCCTGAAGATGAAACTCAAATACTTTGGCCACCTAATGAGAAGGAAGGACTCACTGGAGAAGAGCCTAATGCTGGGAAAGATTGAGGGCAAAAGAAGAAGGGGACGACAGAGAATGAGGTGGCTGGATGGAGTCACTGAAGCAGTCGGCGTGAGCTTAAATGGACTCCAGGGGATGGTAGAGAACAGGAAGGCCTGGAGGAACGTTTTCCATGGGGTTGCGATGGGTCGAACACAACTTCGCAACAAACAACAAGTCTCTCTCTCTCTCTCGCTCTCTCTCTCTCTCTCTCTCTCTCTCTCTCTCTCTCTCTCTCTCTCTCTCTCTCTCTCTCTCTTTCTCTCTCTCTCTCTCTCTGTGTGTGTGGGTGGGTGTGGTGTGGGTGTGGGTGTGGGTGTGGGTGTGATTGATTAAATATTAAACAGAGAGCTAGAGTAACATGGAACCCTTGCCCTCCAGCTAACTCATTGTTTCAGAAACATTGGTATCAATTCAGATCATCAATGTGTTGCCAAGTAAGGTAAAATTCAGTGGTGATACTCAGCTTTGGTTCCCTTTTTAAGGGCTTTTAACAGTGATGCAATTAACAGGAATAAAACAAAGTTTTCAAAACTTCATTTGCAAATAAATCTATTTCAAAACTATATGCAAAAAACATATATTGGATTAACATGTTTGTGCTAAACTATCATATAGATTATTTTATTTGTTTATATATCCTATGAACTGAATGTACATTGCTTATTTTATTATCAAATTTGTATACTACTCTATGCCGCATAAGCACATAACATCAAAATACATATCGCTATCACAATTCAAAATCAAAACTTAAAAATAAATAAAAAGCACACGGATTGAAGAACAGTCATCATATTAGATATAAAATACAGTATGTCATCAAAAGCCAACATAAATCAACAAGCCACTTAATTTCTGGATACCGAACAGAAGAAGACTGTTTTAACTCTTTTCCTAAAACTTAGAAGAATGGAAACCAATTGGAGCTCCTAGGGCAAATTCATATATAATTAGGGGACAGCAAGACATCAAGTTTAGATTTGGTCTTCTGTCCTGCATTTTTCACCACTTATAGAAAAGGAATTCATCCAAGAAAGACCAATGGGTAGATGTTATTAAAGGGAAACAATCCCAAAGGAAAATTTGGGATAAAAATCCAAGTAGGACTTTTTAGTTACCAACAGTATTTTGAAGTGAATTCTGAAAACTATTGGCAACCAATGTAACCTCAACCCAGATATTATAGTAGAGGTCTTCAAACTTGGCAACTTTAAGACTTGTGGACTTCAACTCCCAGAATTCTCCAGCCAGCTATGAATTCTGGGAGTTGAAGTCCACAAGTCTTAAAGTTGCCAAGTTTGGGGACCCCTGTATTATAGTATGAATTCAGTTTCCATCAGCCAGCAAGTATTGATTGAAATTTGTCCCAGCTGCAGTTTCCAGATAGTTTTCAAAGACAGCCCCGAGTAGCGCAAATTGCAATAGTCTAATTTCAAGGAGCTGCTTAACTTCGAAGTCAATTTCACAAATATTTTCTGATCTAAAAAGGACTGCTTCTCTGCTTGTGATCAAGTTTTCAGATGGCTCCAAATATTCAGGATAGTGAAAACAAATATATACCACAAAAATTAAAGGGAATGGAAAATAAACTGGCAAATTAGATTCCATGTATGAAATAATGTACCTTTACGATCTAAAATTATAAATATTAATAGTATCATGCTAATAGGCCACTTTAAAGCCAACATGTGTTAAATGACTGTTCTACAGTGTCCTTGGATATGAAATGAAAGGAACATACCATATACCTTTAAAAAAAGACAGGGCTAGGACTAATCTATGGTATGGTACTATACCAGTAGTGGGTTCCTACTGGTCCACTCTATAGCACCAGTAGCGGCCCGGTGGTGATGTCACAGTACCAGTGCGGTCGGTTGCCGGTGCCTGGGCGCCGCCATTTTTTAAAAAAACATTTTTTAAATTTTTTTAAAAAATTTTCTTCTGCGCATGCCCAGAAGCCAAGCTTCCGGCACTGCGCATGCGCTGCCTTCCTACCCCACAGTGAGTCCAAGCAGGGGAGGATGGCTGAGGGAGCGCGTGAGACTCTGAAAGAACGGGCGGCAGGAGCTATCTCTATTCCCCTCCCTTCAGCACTCCGAGAAGCCATGAACACATGGTGATGATCCTAGGCATTTTCGCACGTTTGAGGCTTCTCGAGCTACTGAGGGGAGGGGGAATGGGCGGCAGGAGCCTAGGATCATCGAATGGGGAGAAGCATTCAGGATGGACGAAGCCTCCTAGAAGAACCACTGCCGCGGTCTTGCTGCTCCCACTGTGGGGGGCTGCGTTGCGGGTGGGCAATGCCCCCTGCTTCTCCGGCCGCTGCCAAGCTCCCGAGGCCCACACCCACCCAGTCACATGGTTGGCAAGTCACACCCACAAAATAAGCCATGCCCACAGAGTGGCAGTAAAAAAATTAGGAACCCGCCCCTGTACTATACCATATGATATGGTAAATACTGGCTTTCAGCTTCACCTTTAATCTTTTCCTGTGCTTGCTGGGTAAGTGGATATATAAGGAACAAATTTAGTTGCTGTTTTCCTAACCCTGCTTTGAATAAGTCACTTTTCAGCAGTATATTACACCTACCATTAATGGCAGCAGATATTTGTATTTGTATTTTGTTTATTTGTAAAGCATATATGATTATAAACAAAGTATGAACAGTAAAACATGATTGAATATATATGTAATAGTACAAGCATGAATAAGAGTAAAAGAGGTAAGAATATATGTGAACATTAGGACAGGAATGGTAGGCACGATTGTGCGCTTATGCACGTCCCTTACCGACCTCTTAGGAATGGGGCGAGGTCGATGGTAGATAATAGTATCTTGTTTATTAAATCCCAAACAATAGCACTCGGAATCCCTTAAACATCAAGTGTCTGATATAGAATAATCTTTACCATCAAAGAAATGAACAAAAGCTTGGAGCAGAAGAAGTCATCGAAGTATAGATTATACCTGATCCTAACCAGTTGGACATCTATTGCCAATATTAGCATTGATACTACAAGGCTAAGAAGACTAACTTCATGGGGTTCAAACAGTCCGTTCAGAAATATAAAAAGATAAAGGTTTCCCCTACCAGTTGTCCCTGACTCTAGAGTGCAGTGTTCATCTCTGATTGACAGCCAAGGGAGCCAGAGTTGTCCAAAGACACTTCTGTGGTTATGTGGTCAGCATGACTATATGCGAGGCACATAGAATACTGTTGCCTTCCCACCAAAGTGGTACCTATTTATCTACTTGCATGTGCTTTCAAACTGCTAGGTTGGCAGGAGTTAATCAAGTAATGGAAGCTCAGCCTGTCACGTGTTACTTAGGCCTTGAACTACCAACCTTTAACATGTGTCCAGTTAATAATTCCAGCAGTGTATCATATCACAGGTATGACCCTGATTTTTATGACTTTAATGGTGTTTCCACCATTCAGCTTTATCTTTAGCATTTTTCTCACTATCTGGATGTATTCTTTGCTATCATATTTCTAACTTGTCTGTGCTTGATCCAAAATGCCCAGATATCAATGGGCTTTATCCTGATGACTTCTGATGGTCTGGCCATTCGGCATTTCAATTCCCATTACTGTTTGTGCTACTGTAGCACATTTAACTGGAGTAAACTCACAAGTGTTAATGGAATTGAAATTGAAATGTCTGATTATTATGTAATCTACAGTTAGATTCAGGAAACTTAATGCTTCAAGTCCTAACCAAAGACCTAAGAATTATAAAGGTAATTTACAAGAATACAGGCAGCCAATCAGACTGATATTTGTAAAATTGAGGTGTTCAGGTCTGATACATTCAATATTTCCAGATATCAAGGAAGTTATTTAGGTATTTATAGAAGAGCAGAGGTGGTGCAGCGGTTAGAGTGGGGTACTGAAGGCCACTTTAGCTGACTTTGATCCGCAGGTCAAAGGTTCAAATCTCACCGGCTCAAGGTTGACTCAGCCTTCCATCCTTCCGAGGTAGGTAAAATGAGGACCCAGATTGTTGGGGGCAATGTAAATATACATTGCTTACTGGTGTAAACCGCTTAGAGAGTGCTTGCACTGTGAGGCGGTATATAAATGTCACTAATAAATAAATAAATAAATAAATATTGCTCTGAGGGATCCAAACACAGTTAGTATAACTTTTTGTTCACAATTTCAATTTCAATCAGAATAGAGCTGGAAGGCATTGGAAGTTGTCTAGTCTGTTGTCTAAAAAAAAGTCAAACCACATATTTCTTGTTCCATAAGCTTTTAACTTCAATTTGCAAATCCCGATATTTCATTTCCCCCCCCAGACATTTTTCCTCAATTCTAATATCGCCCAGTATAGCAACGAACCAGACGTTCTCATTTTCAATAACTGTTATATCAGGCATGTTATGCTTGATACATGAACAAAATATTTGGATCTTAAAGTCTCATCAGAGCTTAACCTGCACATTTTCCAAAACCTTCTTAACCTTTGTAGTCCCAGTAGTTTTTATCGTATCCAAAGCCAAACCTCCGGCAATGTTTCCAATGAATAATTCTAGTAAATCCAGTAAATGAGGCTGCTTCTAGACAGTTTTTAAAATTTTGCTCCATCCGCTGATAAGATAGCCAATTGTTTAATCCTTTTCACTACCAAGGTAACTGCTACATCCCCTCAGGACGTGCAACTCTGCCTAGGAACCTCCATGATTGGCCAGAACGCAAGCTGCTCGAGAGCGGGAGTTTAGAGGTTCCCTATTGGCTGTCACATCTGACAGCCCGCTATAAAAGAGCTGTCAGACGCGGCAGGGGCTGCTGGCTGTTTTTCAGAACTGTTATGAGTTGTGGTTGCTGTTGCTCTGTTAGCCTTAATAAAGGCTTGTTGTGGTTCACGTTCTGGCTCGCCTCAGTTATTGTGCCCTCGCCTCACGGACTTAATAGTAACATTTGCTGTTGTTACATGTTGAATTTTCGCTTTCTGGCAAAGCTTGTTCTTGGGCTGCTAAAATAAAGTTTTCAGTTTCTATCTTTATCACTCCTGGTTTTAGCTAACTCCATCTGTTTTTTTTTTAAATCAGCTTTTTCTTCTATTCTTTTTGAGACTTCTTCAAGTATTGGCCATGCATTGGCTAATTCTTCCAAAATAACAAATCAATTTTCATTGGGTTCTTTTTCATATTCAGCTTTCACCTTGTGTCCTGTCCTGCTCCACACATGCACACCAGGGACGGGTTCCTAATTTTTTTACTACTACTCTGTGGCGGTGGATTATTTTGTGGGTGTGGCTTGCCAGCCATGTGACTGGGTGGGCGTGGCTTGCTGGCCATGTGACCGGGTGGGCGTGGCTTCTTGGACTGCTGAAGGGAGGGGAACTGAGATAGGTCCTGCCGCCCATTCCCCCTCCCCTCAGCAGCTCGAGAAGCCTCAAACGTGCGAAAATGCCTAGGATCATCACCGCGCGTTCGTGGATTCTCGGACTGCTGAAGGGAGGGGAATGGAGATAGCTCCTGCCGCCCGTTCTTTCAGAGTCTCACGCGCTCCCTCAGCCATCCTCCCCTGCTTGGACTCACTGTGGGGTAGGAAGGCAGCGCATGCGCAGTGCCGGAAGCTCAGCTTCTGGGCATACGCAGAAGAAAATTTTTTAAAAAATTAAAAACAATTTTTTTAAAAAATGGTGGTGCCCAGGCACTGGCAACCGACCGCACCGGTACTGTGACATCACCAGCGGGCCGCTACCGGTGCTATAGAGTAGACCACATCAGTAGGAACCCACCACTGATGCACACACCCCAAGGGTTGAAGGATTTATTGGAGTTTTGTCAAGTCCAAATATTATTCTCCCGGATTCACCTCCAGACAGGGACAAGTGCAAAATCCAATGAGTCCAATTCTTCTAGCAAAGAAACACCGAGCAAGTCCATAAAGTCCCCTCACCAGGATCAGAGTCCAAAGACAAGTCCACAGTCCAAGCACAGATCACCAAAACCAAAGTCCAAGTTCAAGGCCCAAGAAGCAAGTCCAAAGTTCGAAAAGCGATGTCCAGTAGCAGAGTCAAGGTTTAAGTCCATGGCAAGAATCACAATGTCCTGAATGAATGTGTGGCAAAAAAAAATGACAAGTTGTGCCCAGCCACTCTGTGCCACTCTGTGATTCACATGCTGAGCTAAATAGCCACTGTCTGGTGCAACTCATCAGAAGGGGCACGGCTACCACCAGTGAGTAGCCTTGCTGACCTCCATTGTGCCTGACTTCTCTCAACACAGCACAATCACAGATCAAGTGAAGGAGTCAATTCCTCCTCTTCCTCACTGGCAATAGCAATAGCAATATCACTTGGACTTATATACCGCTTCATAGTGTTTTACAGCCCTCTCTAAGCGGTTTACAGAGTTCAGCCTATTTCCCCCAACAATCTGGGTCCTCATTTTACCCACCTCAGAAGGATGGAAGGCTGAGTCAACCTTGAGCCAGGTGAGATTTGAACAGCTGAACTGCTGAACTAGCAGTCAGCTGAAGTAGCCTGCAGTGCTGCACTTTAACCACTGCGCCACCTCCTTCTTCCCCTTGCGCTTCCTATGGGGCCTCTGTTCTCTCCAGCTGCAGCTGCAACTCTCCTTTTCCTCTGTCAGTTGACTGTTCATGTGGTCACCCCTTCAGTGACCTCTCCACTGAGCCTGGCCTCTTTACTCCTGGCTTGGAGCCCCTTGGAAACTTCTCAGTGCACCTCCACACACCTCCACACACTTCTTCAAAGTCAGCTGTTCCTCCTCATCCAAGCTAGTATCTGGGAAGGCCTTTGTTGTTTTCAAGTGGTTTCCTTGATTGACTTTCTTCAGAAAAGGTTCTTGGCTTTTCTTAATATAATCATTCAGTCCACGCTTTTCTTCCTTCACAGTTTGTTTCATCTGTAGAAGTCCTATACTCTTTAGCTGTTGGCAAATATACCGTATTTTTCGGAGTATAAGACGCACCGGAGTATAAGACGCAACTTAGTTTTTGGGGAGGAAAATAGGGGAAACAATCTGCCTACCAGGTATTCATCTGGCTAACGTCCTTAGTCTGGTCAGCTTCAGCACATTATTTTATCCCCTGGTTAGGACTTAAAAAAACCTTCTTCTGAGAGAATAACAATGAAAGAGCCTGCAAGCTGGTAAGAGCTGGGAAGATCGTTAGCACCTGGTTAGGGCTAGAAAACAACTTCTTTGGAGCAAGTAGAGCAATGAAAAAAAAACCCTGCAAAGACTTAGTGCTGGAATAACATTCTTCTGAGAGAGTAACAATGAAAGAGCCTACAAGGTAAGAGCTGGGAAGATCTGTTAGCACCTAGTTAGGGCTGGAAAAAAAAGCTACATTCGAAGTATAAGACGCACCTGAATTTTCAGCCACTTTTAGGGAGGAAAAAGGTGCGTCTTATACTCCGAAAAATACGGTAGTTGATCAAGATCATTTTTAGGGTGCAAAGCAGGGGTGGGTTCCTAATTTTTTTACTGCCACTCTGTGGGCGTGGCTTATTTTGTGAGTGTGGCTTGCCAGCCATGTGACCGGGTGGGCGTGGCTTGCCAGCCATGTGACCGGGTGGGTGTGGCTTCTCGGACTGCTGAAGGGAGGGGAACTGAGATAGGTCCTGCCGCCCATTCCCCCTCCCCTCAGCAGCTCGAGAAGCCTCAAACGTGCGAAAATGCCTAGGATCATCACCGCGCGTTGTGGCTTCTCGGCTGAAGGGAGGGGAATGGAGATAGCTCCTGCTGCCCGTTCTTTCAGCGTCTCACATGCTCCCTCAGCCATCCTCCCCTACTTGGACTTACTGTGGGGTAGGAAGGCAGTGCATGCGCAGTGCCGGAAGCTCAGCTTCTGGGCATGCGCAGAAGAAAATTTAAAAAAAAATAAAAAAACTTTTTTTAAAAAAAATGGCGGTGCCCAGGTACCGGCAACCGACCGCACCGGTACTGTGACATCACCAGCGGGCCGCTACCGGTGCTATAGAGTGGACCGCACTGGTAGGAACCCACCACTGGTGCAAAGCATGGAATCGTCATTAGTTGTCCTTTTTTTAAATCCATATTATTGAGTTCCATCTGAGTCCTGTCAACTATTACCACTGTATATCAAATAACAGGGACTGTCTGGATATTAATTGCTTTAATTAGGTTTCCACCATTTAGTTTTGATTTCAAATTTTTCAAAACTCGTGTGATATGTTTGGTAAAAGTATGTTCTTTCAGTTGATTCTGTAATAAATTGGAAGCTTCCAAAATTCCCAAATATTTGTAGTCTTCTTCAGGTGTTACTGCCTTTATCAGATATCCATTGTTAAGATGTATTGGAATTGAACTTGAAATTTTTAATTATAATCATTATCATTATTGGAGTCCCATTTCAATTTCCTCCTACAGCTCTATCGTGCTGGTTCTTTTTTACATATTTTTAATAAAGTATCCTGTTATGAGTTGCACTTATGACCCCTAGGCCACGGTCCACTACCGGGCCTTGAGCCTTTCAGAACCAGTCTGCAGAAGTGGTGAGTGAGTGTGTGTGCATGCATGTGCATCCCCATTCATGTGCATCCCCACTCGCACAAGCAGACGGCAAGCACATGCGAACATGCTTCATTTGCATGAGTGGCAGGTGCATATGCCTGCTCCACGTGCATGTGCTTGACTAAGGTGACCAGATTTTAATATTTGTAAAGCGGGACACCATTGACCGGGGGGGGGGTTTCTAGGGGAGCAAGACGGGAGGGGTCCATCTCTCTTATCCTGCAGCTTTGTGCACCCCCCCCATACACAGCCAGGGGTGGGTTCCTACCGGCGCAGGCTTACCTGTTCGTCGCCGCAGAGCCAAAGAAGCTGGTGGCGTTCGCGGCGCGGGGCTTCCCCCGCCCGCTTTCCCCGGCCGCCGGGACGCCGTCATTTGCATTCTTTTGCCCTCTGTGCATGCGCAAAGCATTCTGCTTGCACAGAGGGCAAAAGAATGCAAATGGCGGCATCCCAGCAGCCGGGGAAAGTGGGCGGGGGGAAGCCCCACGCCATGAATGCCACCAGCTTCTTCGGCTCTGTGGCGACAAACAGGCAAGACCGCTGCTGCTCCTCTCATTGCCCTCCCTCCCCGCCTGGCAGGAGGAGGCAGGCAAGGCAGGAGGCAGAGGGATGTGCAGGGCAAATTCAAATTTAAAAAGTGGGACTTTTTTGAAACGCCGCGGGACGCTGGACAAATTATTAAAAAGCGGGACTGTCCCGCCAAAATTGGGACGTCTGGTCACCTTATGCTTGACTGCCATTCACATGGAACCCTCTCCTTTCCTCCAAGCCGGACCGCAAAGCCAAAAATGTTGGGGGACTTTGCTATAGTCATGCCATGGTGCTTGTTCCATCCCACAGGCACGTCAACATTCTGTATTTTGTCCTATTCTTTTAACACATATACAAAATGTTCCTGAAATAAATTAACATGAGCTCAAGTGGCAACAATCCGTAGGTAACATACAGCATTAGCTTTCGTTTCTGTCATTTAATCCAAGCAAAGCTATGGAAACTTTGAGCATGGTTGGGAGTAATTTTGGGATGGATGGCACAAATGAAATTTAATCTAGACCAGGGGCGGGTTGCTTGCTTACCGGTGCCAGTGCGCTGTGCGCACATCTCCATGTTTTGGGTGTGTGTGCGCTCGCTACGTGCGCGCCCTCGCACGATTTTGTTTCTGTGCATGCACGGAAGCAAAATCGCACTAAAATCTCATGAGGGGATGCACGTGTGTGTGAGATTTCGCTGCAATTTTGCTTCTGCGCATGCGTGGAAGCAAAATCTTGCCGAAATCTCATGTGCACGTGCGTCCCCTTGTAAGATTTTGGCGCAATTTTGCTTCCACACCAGGAGTGGGTTCCTACCGGTGCGCTCTTGGCTGTTCGTCGCCGCCGAGCCGAAGAAGCTGGTGGCGTTCGCGGCGTGGGGCTTCCCCCACCCGCTTTCCCGGGACGCTGGGACGCCGCCATTTGCGTTCTTCTGCCCTCTGCTTGCGCAGAGGGCAGAAGAGCGCAGACGGCAGAAGAACGCAAATGGTGGCATCCCGGCGTCCTGGGAAAGCGGGCAGGGGAAGCCCCGTGCCGCGAACGCCGCCAGCTTCTTCGGCTCGGCGGCGACGAACAGCCAAGAGCGCACCGGTAGGAACCCACTACTGTTCCACATATGCGCAGAAGCAAAATTGCGGCAAAATCTCACGCGCACGTGCATTCCTCTCGTCAGATTTCGGTGCGATTTTGCATGTGCAGAAGCAAAATCGCCCAAAAATTCACAGAAAGAGATAGCGACATGGGCGACGGACCGGCGGAGAGGGCTCTGGAGCAGTCATGCGCAAATTGCACAATCAGCCGCTCCCTACAGGAGCTACACCGGACAGCTCCAGCAGGAACCCACCTCTGATCTAGACAGGTACTGTAGGTAGGAAAATGTTTGTGGAGACTCTCAATCATCCAGGTCATAGTTGTCCCAAAGGTGCTTTTCAAAAGGCAACTGGACATTCTTTGATTTTTCTTTGAAAATGGTTTGCTTCTTATTCAAGAAGCTTCTTAGGTTCTAACTGAATGGTGGGGAATGGAAGGATATATATTCTTTGTAGTCATCTTGTCATTAGCACTCTGAAGGTCAGTTATTAACTCTCAGAGAGTCGTTGAGGCCACTTGGGAGTTTATCTGTATCCTCAGGATCACCTGAATCAGAATGCAAATGGGTGTGGAACCTTCTTGGAACTGCTGAAAGTACTGTATTGTAGACAGGAGATAGGTGGTGTCATATCCCTCCTCTCTGTTGAAAGAAGGCAGTTCACTTTTAACATAGATGGCCTCTTTTACCCCTCTTTCAAACCAGTGATCCTCTTTGTCTAAAATGAAGACTTTGCTGTCTTCAAAAGCGTGGCCTTTGTCTTTTAAATGCAGATAGACTCCTGAATCTTGTCCTGCTGGGTTTATTGTCCTATGTGTTTGTTAAGTGGTTGTTTTGTTTCATAATGTACAGATCTTTAACACCATATATTTCACTGCAAAGTACTGCATATATCACATTGTCCAGGTGTTTTATCCTTGGAATGGACAAACATCTGCCTTAGTGCATTCTTGGATTTGAAGTGTTGGTTGAAAATCCTCCTGAGCTTTTCAGATATTCCAGCAATATGGCTTCAATAACTCTCAGAGAGCTAACTACTGACCTTCAGATGACTGCAACAATTATAAATCTCTCCATTCTCCACCATTCACTCAGAACTGAAAAAGCTTCTTGAACGATATGAATAGAAATATGAATAGAAATGGAAAACAATCCTATCTATGTGTCAAACAACTGGGTTGCAGGGGAAATATAAAAACATGTTTCTGGTTCTTGCAAATACTTAGTTAACTCAGATGTAGTTAGATTTGACTGCATCTTACCCAGCCTCTGGGTGGGTGGGGGGATATATAACTCCCCCTCCAAGATAACTAACTTTTTTTCATTTCATGTTAAATTCATCCTTGTTATTCTGACATGGCATTCAAGAGATCCCCTTCAAAAAAAGGGTCTATTTGTGTGTTTTCACCTCCTCCATCATAGTCTCATAGGGGACCTCCATTATAGGGAGGGAGGGGAGAGTGGAATAAGAAGTCAGACAGACAGACAAAAGGTGTGCCGTAGATAAATCTTCCAGAATTTGCACAAATATTTTTCCCTTCCAGAGATCTCTTTGATCTGGATCTAGATATTACAATGAGGTATAAAAGATTGAGAACAATTTATTTATTTATTTTTATTTATTTATTTTTGTCAAGTACGTGTTGGTAATATACATAGATATAACGTTGTTTATATACATAAGATGGGTACTGATAAGAGGGAACATTAGGACAGGGACGGTAGGCACGTTGGTGCACTTATGCACGCCCCTTACTGACCTCTTAGGAATCGAGTGAGGTCAACAGTGGACAGTCTAAGGGTAAAGTTTTGGGGGTTTGGTGACGAAACCAAACCCCCAAAACTTTACCCTTAGACTGTGACGAAACCACAATGTCAGGTAGTGAGTTCCAGGCATTTATCACTCTGTTGCTAAAGTCGTATTTTCTACAGTCAAGTTTGGAGTGGTTCACTTTGAGTTTGTATCTGTTGTGTGCTTGTGTATTGTTGTGGTTGAAGCTGAAGTAGTCATTGACAGGAAGGACGTTGTGGCAGATAATTTTATGAGCTATGCTTAGGTCGTGCCGAAGCCGACGTAGTTCTAAGCTTTGTAAGCCCAGGATTTCAAGTCTGGTTGCGTAAGGTATTCTGTTGCGAGTAGAGGAGTGGAGGACTCTTCTTGTAAAGTATCTCTGGACACTTTCTAATGTATTTATGTCCGATATGCGGTGTGGGTTCCAGACAGATGAGCTGTATTCAAGGGTTGGTCTGGCGAATGTTTTGTATGCTCTGGTTAGTAGTGTGATATTACCGGAGAAGAAGCTACGTAAGATTAGGTTAATTATCTTCTGCAACGTACTCCTGTAATGCAAGAAATAGCATCTGTTTGTCATTAAATTTGCTTTGTGCTTAATGTTGGATTCCTCTCTACAATTTACCTTGAAATGACTCATTTCAACCTTTAGACAATCTCAGTTCCAGGAATATAGTTGGAGCAACCATGACTCGCCTTCCATGTTTGCTAGCATTGAGCAAGTAGTATAGACTATCCAAAAAACAAATTGAAGAGCTTGTGCAAGAGCTACTGGGTCACCAAACTCAGAGATTGCAATATGCCTGTGTAAACAGAAGGAAACTAATCATTAATGAAGGAAGGGGAGGAGGATTGACAAAACAAAGATAGAAATATAACCAAAAAATGCCCAAGTGGAAGCTATTCCTTTGTGCCACATCCATACCTTTCTGAAGATGTTTCAGCTAAGAATTCTCTGTCTACTGCTGTCCTTCAGCATCGCCTTGGTATGAATATATTTTATCTAGGGTTTTTTTTCTTTATTGGTTGTATTGATTTGTGTTCTTTTTATTGCTTGCCTATTTAAACAGCTACATATTTCATCCCTTCACTATCAAATGCACTATAATATGATCGAGAACAACAGCTTTTCCACTTCAAATATTCTCTTAGGGGTGGTATAATTCTTGGACCAACTGGGAACTTGGTTGATAAAATGTGTATTTACCTTTGTGTGCCCGTGTGTAAAAATCTCACTGACGCATTTAGCTCCTACTTATGTTCAATGACCTGCAAGTAATTTGATCTCTGGAGAGTTGACGGGTACCCAGAAGAATTTTGTGATCCATCCCATATCCTGATGTGTCTTTCCGTTTTTAAATGCTCAGAAAGTTTATCATCTTGCTTGCTTAGAAACTGTGGGTGCTTTTTAATATTTGACTAAAAATACAGTATACATTATTCATATGCATTTCCCTTATATTTTTATACAAAATCTAGATGACATGCTTGAACATGTTATCTATAATATTAATTAAAAAAATCTTTTTACGTGCTTACATTTGTTCATACAATTATCAGAAGTCAGGCTCACCCAGGGGCATTTAACTACAAATGCATTACCGTAAAACTAATATTGTAAAACTATATATGACTACTTAGAAGTCCCATTGATTTCAAAGATTTCTGATGTAGTCTAAACAAAAAATCTGGGACAATGGAACTTGGATAGACAGCATATTACTGTCATTTCAATAGCTGCTGTTTAAGTCCGGCTCTCATGATAAAAAGGCAGTCCAAGAGCATTGTTAGCATTCACTGATTAATTGATTATTTTGTAAACCCTGGTAATGTTTGAACAAGAAGGATAGAGTTGATCTATCCTGCTGATTTTAATATTTTATTTCAGGTTTAATTATTTGTTATCAATAATCCAATAATCCTATTCATAGGACATGATCTTCATTTACATCAGAAACAAAATAGTTGTTGCCTCAGTAGCCTCAGTGGAGAGTAATTTGTGACATCATGATTTGTATTATAAATTATTTTTACAATGCTATTTGAAAATCCTTTGGTTTTAAGTTAGAGATTATTTTGTATTTGAAATAAACTACACACAGCTTATACACACTATTCAAAATGCTCATGAACTTATCAGAATTATTACACTATGTGCATTTTGATGTAGTCAGCACCTAGAAACCTAGAAAACTGTTCTTCAATTAATGTTCTATTTTTCTATTTTTACTATAATAGTGAATATTAAGGAAGAATTTCTCTGTATATCAATCCATTCACTTCACAATTTAAAGTCCCATGACAGAAATTAAAATATGTCTCTAATTAAATGGAGAGTCAAGTTGACTTGTATTGCAATCTGTATTGCAATTGCTAATTTCAATATCTAGCTCATAAGGTTTAATATATTTTGTAATATGTTAATTTACCACTAAGAACACTATGGCCTGAACCCAAACAAGTGAGCTGCATTGAAACCCTATTGAAATCAATGGGATTTAAATTAAACCTGGTGAGATGTTAATGTGTGCTTCCATGGGCCCTATTCAAGCAATTCTAATGTAATGTCATCTGTTTATAGAAAAAGGGGATTTTTTTTTTGAGTAGTGAAATTAATCACTCAATCTATATTTATAAAACTAGGAGGTAGGTACCAATTTCCAGAGATGGAGTCTCCTTTTGAGACTTTATGGGTTTTGTTTCTTTGAACGATTGTTACCTATTTATTAAAATAGGGGCGTGCATAAGTGCACCAGTGTGCCTACTGTCCCTGTCCTAATGTTCCCTCTTATCAGTACTCATCTTATGTATATAAACAATGTTATATCTATGTATATTACCAATACGTACTTGACAAAATAAATAAAAAATAAAATAAAATAAATAAAATAAAATAAAATAAAATAAAAAAGAATAGTTTTAAGCAAGTGTCTAAATGTAGTTGATGATTATTTTTTAACAAATACTAAGGATTATCAACAAAAATGGTATGGGTTATTTATGAAAGGAATTATTACTGGGTGAGTTTTCAGTCTTTAATTTCAGCCTTAATTTGGTCTTTTTTTTACCTTCCTTTACTTATTTCATCACAGGTGACAAGTGATGAAACTTCCTTTCAAGAACTTGGAGGAGGGATACGTGGTCCCAGAATAGTAGAGCATAAAGCTCAGTCTGACTGCAAATCTGATAAGGATTGGCCAATATGTGCCGATGAGGACTGGGTAAGACAAAAGACAACAAAAAGCCAATTTGCAGACTAATTATATTGTTTCTCATTGAAAACAGATATTTCTCCCCATTGTAATATATTAGACAGAATAGCTCAATACAGCAGAAAAACACATTTGTAATTCAGTAGATAGATAGATAGATAGATAGATAGATAGATAGATAGATAGATAGATAGATAGATAGATAGATAGATAGATAGATAGATAGATAGATAGATATAGATATAGATATAGATATAGATATAGATATAGATATAGATATAGATATAGATATAGATATAGATAGATAGATACATTTTTTAGAAATGGCTTGATTAGGAACAGGTCAGGCCACAGTTCTGCTCACTTTATTTATTTATTTATTAGTGACATTTATATACCGCCTCACAGTGCAAGCACTCTCTAAGCGGTTTACACCAGTAAGCAATGTATATTTACATTTCTCCCAACAATCTGGGTCCTCATTTTGCCTACCTTGGAAGGATGGAAGGCTGAGTCAACCTTGAGCCGGTGAGATTTGAACCGCTGACCTGCGGATCACAGTCAGCTAAAGTGGTTTGCAGTACCCCACTCTAACCGCTGTGCCACCTCGGCTCATTTCCTTTCCTAAGAGAAAGCCAGTTGCAGCACAGTTACCCTGGTCACTGGCTGATAAGTGTGTTGTGAGAACTAGCAGAGAAGCACACAAGTTATTTAATTACTCCAGAAGAAAAACTGGAGTAAACTGGAGTATAATACCTTCTTCGCCACACAAGGGAAGAAAGGAATGGAATTTAACAAGTCTATTTATTCTGGATTGCCCCATCATGACATGAGTTTTTTTTAACTGCAAGTAGTCCTTGACTTATAACAATTTGCTTAGTGACCATTTGAAGTTACAACAGCACTGTAAAAAGTGACTTATGGCCATTTTTCACATTTATGACCGTTGCAGCATCCCCATGGTCATATGATTTGCATTTTGGATGCTTGACAAGTGACTCACGTTTGCAACGGTTGAAGTGTCCTGGGGTCATGTGATCTCCTTTTGCGACCTTCTGACAATAGCAATAGCAATAGCACTTAGACTTATATACCGCTTCATAGTGCTTTACAGTCCTCTCTAAGTGGTTTACAGAGTTCAGCATATTGCCCCCAGCAATCTGGGTCCTCATTTTACCGACCTCAGAAGGATGGAAGGCTGAGTCAACCTTGAGCCCGTGAGATTTGAACAGCTGAACTGCTGAACTGCAGTGCTGCACTTTAACCACTGCACCACCTCGGCTCTTGACAAGCAAAGTCAATGGGGAAAACCAGATTCACTTAACAACTGTGCTACTAATTTAAGAACTGCAGTGATTCACTTAACAAGTGTGGCAAGAAAGGTCGTAAAATGGGCCAAAATTCACTTAACAAATGTCTCACTGAACAGCATAAGTTTTGGGCTCCATTGTGGTCATAAGTCAAGGACTACCTGTAATTGTTTTCCTCTCCAAAGTAGGAAAAAATAACTAACCAGAAAGTAGATTTTTAGATATATATTTTTTGCAGAACTTCAAAAAATAGACATCACATGATAAACACAGTCATACTGACTTGTACATTTCCACACAAATATTAATTTATGGATTGAGAGGGGATAACGGAGTCGTTGCTGCTGCACAAAAAGTTAATTAACACAAAGAGTTACTTTTGAGTAAATGTGCATAAATTATACAAATCTGTACAAGACGTTTTTAACCACGGTTTGGGTGCCCATGATATGGTAAGCCATAGTAAAACACAATGACTGAGGAGACATGTCAGTCTAAAGCTGGATTCACTTAATGTTTCACTTAACGACCATGACACAGGACTCACCGAGCCGAGGTGGCGCAGTGGTTAGAGTGCAGCACTGCAGGCTACTTCAGCTGACTACTAGCTGCAGTTTGGCAGTTCAAATCTCACCGGCTCAAGGTTGACTCAGTCTTCCAATCTTCCGAGGTGGGTAAAATGAGGACCCAGATTGTTGGGGGCAATATGCTGAACTCTGTAAACCGCTTAGAGAGGGCTGTAAAGCACTATGAAGCGGTATATAAGTCTAAGTGCTATTGCTATTGCTATTAACCACATTGCTTAGCGACCAAAATTCTGGTTCCAATTCTGTTCATAACCTGAGGACTACCTATAGTTTGTAACATCTGAAAATTTGTCAATTATTTCTCAATTTCTTCATGTTTCCTTTTACTTTGTTTCTGTTATTTAGGGCATTAAATGTCCCTCAGGTTGCAGGATGCAAGGACTGATAGATGAAACAAATCAGGAGTTTCAAAACAGGATAGAAAAGATTAAGAAGGTGCTTTTGGATAGCCAAAACAGTTACAAGTCATCTAACGGTTTGAAACAAGAAATTTTTAACTATCTGGAAAGACATCTGCCCAGTGAACAAGGTGAGTTTAATCCAAGTTATATGAAGATTTTAAAAATGCCCATAAAATTTAATTTAGTTTAATTTAATTTAAAGTTCTTATAGGCCGCCCAATCCCGTAGGACTCAGGGCGGCGTACAACAGAGATAAGAATAGTACAATAAAATAATATTTAAAAAAACATTACATTGCATTTAAAAACCATTCATACATGGGGGAATCCTCTCTTCACCCCGCCTGCCGGAATAGCCATGTTTTCACGGCTTTACGGAAGGCCAGAAGGGTGGGGATAGTCCAGATCTCTGGCGGGAGTTGGTTCCAGAGAGATGGGGCTCCCACAGAGAAGGCCCTCCCCCGCAGTCCCACCAACCGACATTGTTTGGCCGATGGGACCCGGAGGAGGCCCACTCTGTGGGACCTCACTGGTCATAGGGAGGTATGTGGTAGGATGCGGTCCCGAAGGTAGCCTGGCCCTGAGCCATGTAGGGCTTTAAAGGTCAAAACCAACACCTTAAATTGCGACCGGAGACTAATAGGCAACCAATGCAGCTGGTGGACAATGGGTGTTACATGGGTGTATCTTGGTACACCCACCACAGCTCGCGCAGCTGCATTCTGTACCAGTTGCAGTCTCCGGATGCTCTTTGAGGGTAGCCCCATATAGAGCGCGTTACAGTAGTCTAGCCGTGAGGTGAAAAGGGCATGAGTAACTGTGAGTAAAGCCTCCCTCTCCAAGTAGGGTCGCAATTGGTGCACAAGACGGACCTGTGCAAAGGTCCCCCTAGCCACAGCTGATAGATGTTGCTCCAATTTTAGCTGTGGGTCTAGGACAGGGGTAGGCAAAGTTGGCTCTTCTATGACTCGTGGACTTCAACTCCCAAAATTCCTGAGCCAATCATGCTAGCTCAGGAATTCTGGGAGTTGAAGTCCATGAGTCATAGAAGAGCCAACTTTGCCTACCTCTGGTCTAGGAGAACACCCAAATTGCGAACCGGTTCCGAAGGAGTCAATTTTTCTCCCCCAAGAACAAAATTGGCCACCACACTATAAAAATATGTTGAGACTCTAGAAAATCTGCAGAGAAGAACAACCAAGATGATTAGGGGACTGGAGGCTAAAACATACAGGAACGGTTGCAGGAACTGGGCATGGCTAGTCTAGTGAAGAGAAGGACCAGGGGAGACATGATAGCAGTGTTCCAATATTTGAGGGACTGCCAAAGAGAGGAAAGGGTCAAGCTTTTTTCCAAAGCACCTGAAGGCCAGATAAGGAATAATAGATGGAAACTGAACAAGGAGATATTCAACCTGGAAATAAGGAGAGATTTTCTGACAGTGAGAGCAATCAACCAATGGAACAGCTCACCTTCAGAAGTTGTGGGAGCTTCATCACTGGAAGCTTTCAAGAAGAGATTGGACTGCCATCTGTCAGAAATGGTGTAGGGTCTCCTGCTTGGGCAGGAGGTTAGACTAGATGACCTACAAGGTCCCTTCCAACTCTTTTAATTTCTGTATTTTAAAGGTATATGAAATTCTTTGAATTCTCTATCCTCGATGTATCTGGAGAGCAGACTGGGAAAGCTGGCATAAAATAATTGAGTTTAAATACTGCTAGCTATTTCTTTTTTTAAAAAACATACTTGTTTTACTTCAGAATTAAAACTATTTGCATAAATTGGCAAGAGGCATTATTATCTAATTCTGGGCTGTTTCAGTTATTTTCCAGATCACAAAAAATGTTTTTACCAATTACTTAACCAAATCTTAGAAAAGTATTTCTTCCAGTACATTATTTTTTCACTTTTCCTTCTGAAAATTATTTGCCATGCTTTCAGACCGATACATTTATTTTCCACCTGCCTTAGTATTAAGAGGAAATTCAGGAAATCCTTTTCCAAATTACACATGCTTAATATGTTCCTAAGCTACCCACTCATTATTTGATAGGCTGCACCTAAAACAGAAACACAAACAATGGTATACTCCAATATTACAAATAACGATGTAGTCCAATATTAGTTGGAACCAAAGTGAGTGGGAGACAATTCTTTGGGATGATAGACTGAGAAAAAAGCCACAAGAAATGGGATGAACTCTTGAAAGAAACATAGTAGAGAGATTCCAATCTTAGTCCACAACTATACTTTGTAAAAAAAAAAAAAAACTAGAAAGGAGAGGAAAGAACATTAAGGAGGAATTGAAGATATAGTATTTTATCTCTAAGTCTCTATCCAGGCTTACAAACACATATAGAGTAGCACTGATTGTTATACAGATGGTTCCAGGGTGGGTTCCACTTACGGTTCGCATTGCGACATTTTGCGCATGCACGCACGTCCCCTCTTACAATTCTGCTTCTGCGCATGCTCAGTAGCTATAATCAGCCCAAAACATAGCTGAGGAGCTGATCAGCTGTACTTCGGGAAAAGGAATAAAGGTAAGTATAAACCCGGGGGCGAGCGGGAGGGCCCTTTTTTAAGCAGCAGCAGAGGAAAAAAACTTCCAAACAGTAACAAATTCGGGGGGGGAAAGATGGCGGCACCGGCACCAACCGAATGATGCCATCGTGACATCACCAACGGGTCGCTACCGGTTCGGGCGATCTGGTCCGAACCGGGAGGAACCCACCCCTGGATGGTTCCATCTAATTTTAAAGGCATCAAACTGGGAAGGCTGTGTAGTTTTGGTTAATGCGTATTTTTTTTAGATCACTTACACTATATAAAGGGCTGCGGCTATACTAACTTCTTATATTTCAGAATTAAATAAGAACTATGGACAAATATCTGATGATCTAAGAAGGAGGTTAGTGACACTGAAACAGAGAGTTGCTGATAAAGTAGAAAGGATTAAAACCTTGCAGAACTCAATCCAGAATCAAGTTGGAGAATTGAAACGTTTAGAGGTGAGTTGTGTTGGGTTTTTTAAAAAGACGTGTCTTTTTAAAATGCTGGAGCAAATATCTCCCAATGCTCCTTTTTATCAGCTATATGTTTCAGAACCACTGTGGGATTAGAAAATGATTTTTTTGTATGATTGATAGTCTCCCTTCCTCCCTTCCTTCCTGTTTCACAACAGCAACATTTTACTATGTTATTTTACTATGTTAAATAATCTGTTGGTAGCAGTGGTGGGTTGCTCCCAGTTCGAACTGGTTCTTAGAACCGGTAGCGCCAGCGACAGGAGGCTCCGCCCACCCGCCCGGGACGCTTCTGCGCATGCACAGAAGCATCGCACGTGTGGGCAAGCGTGCGTGTGCGAACCGGTAGCAAAATAATTTACTGGTTGGTAGGTAAGACCAAAAAAGTGAATCAGCATTAACCTGGATGTGCTATAGTCTCTTTTCCTTTTTAAATTTTGTAGCAGACTGCTAGGGAAAGGATATTTAAAATCTGCAATTTGTTTGCGGAGGACTTTTCAAATTATATAGGGTCGTGTGAAATGAAGCCATATATAACTCAATGGCTGCAGATGGCCCATCTACATTTATGGTAGAATTTGGCCTTTCTTCAAATAGCAATGGGAGTTATGATCAACAATGGCTTGACAAGCGTTCCTTATTTTTAATGTTATGGGGCAGCAACTAGGGTTACAACTCGGAGAGATTTAGGAATCAATGTCTACTTACAAATTTCTACTTTTTCCTCCCCCCAAATCCTTATGGCCTAGGTGGACATTGATATAAAGATACGTGCCTGCAAAGGATCATGTGCTCGTGTTTTCAACTACAATCTGGATACTGAGAGTTATGGAAACATACAGAAGCAGCTGGTACAAGTTAATGCCATTAAACTGGTATCAGAAGAGGAAGCTGTTCCCCTCAAGTCACTGAAAATAGTACAAGTGAAGGATTCTACTGCTCCCAGTCACTTTAAATCTGGTCCTCTGACTGAACAGGAAGCAAGTGTGCTTGACAGTATAAAGATGTTTAAGGTAGTATTGGAAGATTCTAAAGGATCCTTAGCAGACACCAAATATGCTGCTCCCGGAACAGGGGTAGATGGAAGACCATCTACAAACAAAGCAATAATAAGACCTTCTACTGACATTCATACCAGCCGTACATGTATCAAAACGGTCACTACAAAAGTCATTCGTGGGCCTGGTGGTTTACGAGAAGAGACAGTTGAAGAATATAAAACTCCTGATGGTTCCGATTGTTCTAATTTGCAAGGTTTCATTAAAGAAGCCATCAGTAGTGGAGGTGGCGGAAGTGGCTTTCATGACTTTGTTCCCCAACATCCAGATGCCGATTCCGGAACCCATACAAAAATGCCAGAAAGGGACACTTTTTCAGAAATAGGGGAGGGAGAATTTGATGACTTCTCAAGATTTGACCATTTCTCCCATGGAGGCAACACCAAGACAATCATACAGACCAAGTCAGGAAGAATCGTGGACACAGAACAAATACAACATGATGAAAATACAGAGCATGACACCGGGACAGGTATCCATCCAGTTCATGGAAAATAATTGTGGAGGGAGCGAAAATGAAGTTTGCAACCAAACTGACACAAATACTGCAATCCATGACATTGGTCAGTTAATGAAAACCATGTGTCTGTTTGTTGCCATTTAAGAAAGGTGGGGTACATTTTTTATCATGAGTCATTGGTTAGCAAGGCAGTTCCATAGAGAACGCCAGAGGTAATAAATTTAAATGTAAATGTACTTTTCGGGTGGGGGACGATGCAAGATGTCTTTCCATGTAGCACAACATTGAGTGTAGACAGTTGACTTCAGCAATGTTACTGTTGGATACCTGTGAGCTTGTAATAAAACTTAACTGAAAACTTCTGTCAACTTGATCAACTTTGTTTTTTTAGACTGTGAGGATATCCACCAAAAACACACTTCTGGTGCCCAAAGTGGCATTTTCAGAATCACGCCAGCAGGATCCGCTAAGGTTTTTTCAGTTTATTGCGACCAAGAGACCACTTTGGGAGGATGGCTTCTGATCCAACAGAGATTGGATGGGTCATTGAATTTTAACCGGACCTGGGAAGACTACAAGAAAGGTTTCGGCAGTTTGGATGTCAAAGGGAGGGGAGAGTTCTGGTTGGGCAATGAAAATCTCCACATCCTAACCCAGAAAGATACCGTCCTTCGGGTTGAACTAGAAGATTGGGAGGGTGATAAAGTTTATGCAGAATATAATATACACATAGGTTCTGAATCAGAAGGTTATAGACTCAGAGTCTCCAGTTATAAGGGAACAGCAGGGGATGCCCTGATCAGGGGATCTGAGGAAGATGGCTCTGAATATACAGCTCACACTAACATGAAATTTAGTACTTACGACCGAGATAGCGATCAGTGGGAGGATAACTGTGCTGAGGTGTATGGAGGTGGCTGGTGGTATAACAACTGCCAAGCTGCTAATCTCAATGGTATTTACTACTCAGGGGGACAGTATGATCCAAGGAACAACGCTCCTTATG
The DNA here is from genome assembly GCA_023053685.1 of Diadophis punctatus similis. Classification (NCBI taxonomy): domain Eukaryota; kingdom Metazoa; phylum Chordata; class Lepidosauria; order Squamata; family Dipsadidae; genus Diadophis; species Diadophis punctatus. Next base: position 12,780,359 of record JALIGW010000006.1, on the reverse strand, counting down.
AGATTGAAAATGGAGTGATTTGGTTACCCTTTCGGCCATCAGATTACTCTCTCAAAGCTGTGAGAATGAAAATCCGGCCAGTGGAAACAGACTAGATACCAGTCCTAAAATTTAATCCAACTTCCAAAACAATATATATACCTCAAACCTATGTGTGTATGTGAGTGTGTGTTTGTTTCTTTACTATCTGAATGCAACTGAGTGATACCTACTTATTAAACACAATAAACAGATTCACTCTAATAATTTTTTCTGGTGTATTTAACTTATTTTGCAAAATAAAAAGGAATGTTCTCTATAGGTCAGTGATGGTGAACCTTTTTTTCCTCGGGTGCCGAAATAGTGCGTGTGTGCGCTATTGCACGTGCGTGTGTGCCCACACCCATAATTCAAAGCACCTCACTCACCCCACCCCCCTGCACATGCGTGCACAACCCCCCCACTCACCCATTTCCCGACTTCCAGTGGGCCCTGTAGGCCCATTTTTTGCCCTCCCCAGGCTCCAGAGGCTTTCTTGGAGCTTGGGGAGGGCAAAAACACTCCCCCGGCCACCCTGGAGGCCCTCCGGAGGCCAAAATCGCCCTCCCAGAGCCTCCGCGCAAGCCAAAAATCAGCTGGCAGGCACGCACATGCGCGCTGCAGCTGAGCTAGGGCAATGGCTCACGTGCCGGCAGATATGGCTCCGCGTGCCACTTGTGGCACCCATGCCATAGGTTCGCCATCACTGCTATAGGTTGTAACTGTGTGAAGAACTACAATGAAACCAGATTTTAAACCATTTCAGTGGAAAAACATTGACAGTGCAAAGAACGATCTTTATAGGTATATAAAGTATACGGCAAAAAAACTAGGGGAAAAGTGGAAAGAAACAGATTTGTACTTTTATTGTTGCATAAATAGGATGAGATCATGATTTGTAAAATAAAGAAGCAAAACCTTCTTAGAAAGGAATTATCGTTAACACAAAATTTTGAAATGTGGCACAGGAACATTTATTACCAGTGTGATGAAACAATATTACAGGGAAACCTAAAATTACATAGGAAATCTACCCCAAGCCTACCTCACACTATAGTAGTTAAATATTCACTGAGGAAATATAATAATCTTCAACACTGAAAAAATTAATTATGATTTCCCTTAGATTCCCAAATAACTGCACAAGGGGTGTCAAACTCACATCGTCAAGGCAGTGTCACGTGACATATCAGGACTTGGCCCCCCTTTGTTAAACCGGGTGTGGGCGTGGCCAACGCGTGACGGATCCGGTCCGCAGGAGTTTGAGAGCCCCTCCTCTCGGATGTTCAAGCACTGTTCAGAAAAAACAATTTTGGAGTTCTCAAAGACCCATTGGGAAACATGTGTGCCCTTCTTGTTCAACTTCATACTGACTTGAACACCACATTTAATGCAGTTGTGCTGTGGTGGGCAATCATTCACCATCTACTGTAATTGCATGGGAACATTTTCAGCTTCTGAGGCCATACAACCACTTATCACAGTTCCCTCATCACATGCTTACTTGACCCTTACCTGTCTTGATTTATTTGAGCTAGCTAAGAAAGGCTGACTGGAGGAATCCAGAGAATGGTGATTGAATGGTCTTGTAATTTCACTGTCCTTACCTGAATAATCATTTCCTGGATCTAAAGGTTTTCACCAAGTATACTGTTCTGTCCCCACGGGTATGCCCCCAAAATAAGATGCACAAGAAGGAATTGGAAATAATATTGTTTTACTGCAAATAAATTCTTAGCCAGAGTTGAGTTTGTTGAAAAGAATATCATTCATTCACAAAGTATTTCCAGTATTTGGCTAGAGTCTGAAAGAGCAATTAAGGAGTCTTATCTCACCTCCTGGAAGTTTTGGTGGAAATCCAAGCTCTCATTAATCACAGGAAAAATGTTAACTGTTAATAATCCGAGATGCAGATACAAGAACAAAATGCTGAAACCACAGAACGGGGTTGTTCTCTGCAACGAATCCCCTCGTGACAGACCCTTAAATACTCAGGGTGTGGTCAAGCCCTGCATTACTACACACAAGGAAGCCTCCTCCTGATTAGCCACTCATGTCTCTTTGAGAACCTGCATGCTCTGGCATCCAGAAGAGCCTCCTCCTCTTCTCCTGAGTCACTAATCTCAGGAGATGTATCAGGTTCTAATTGTTCACCAGCCTCTGACCCCACGTCCTCTTCACTCTCCGTCTCTGGTGCCAGGAACACCGGTCTTCTGTACTGCACCCTTGCTACCTCCGAATCCTCGGGATTGGCTGCTAATTGCCCTGGACTCAACCTGGCCACAACATATACTGTCCACTCCCAAACATTCTTTTGGAGGGCAATACTGAAAGATGGGGATTTTGTGTAGTCGCGGATGTTCATGGAAATGACTGTTTATCTTAATCATTTTAGCCTGGATTTGGGACAAATCAGCCATAGCCTCCCATTCCTCCTATGGAAACAGATACAGAATGTGTCCTATTAATCCTAATTTCATCTCTCTTGTGTCTTTGGAATAACTGTTTCCTGAATCAGGGATTTGGAACACAGTTTGTCTGTGATTCTTCTCTGATATGTAGAAATGGAGTACAGCTAGTCTTCAACTTACAATAGTTCATTTAGTGACTGAGGTTATGGCACTGAAAAAAGTGACTTATGGCCGTTTTTCACACTTACGGCCATTGCAGCATCCCCATGGTCACATGATCAGAATTCAGATGCTTGGCTGAATTGACTCATATTTATGACGGTTTCAGTGTACCAGGATCATTTATAATCTTCTGACAAGCAAAGTCAATGGGGAAGCTACATTCACTTAACAAATAGTCCTTAACTTATTATTATTTATTTATTTATTATTTTATTTGTCAAGCACATATTAGATAACATATATAGGTATAATCATATATATATATTTGTTCGCTTTCTTGGAGCTTGGGGAATGCAAAAATGCTCCTCCCCCGCCACCCCGGAGGACCTCCGGAGGCCAAAATCGCCCTCCCAGAGCCTCTGCACAAGCCAAAAATCAGCTGGCGGGCACGTACATGCGCGGTGGAGCTGAGCTAGGGCAACAGCTCACGTGCCAGCAGATATGGCTCCGCGTGCCACCTGTGGCACCCGTGCCATAGGTTCGCCATCACTGTCCTAGATCAAATGAAAATATATTGTGGGGTCTTCGCTCTTATGAAAAGATGCCATTTATCTCTCATGTTCAAGACATCCATTTTTAGGAATTGTTCCATCCAATCCACTCTGCTAAACAAATAATTCCCTCAACACTGTCAAACTATTCACTAAGTCTGCATTACTATTACTATTAATCTTCTCATCGTTCCTATCACCCATCTCCTCCCACTTATGACTGTAACTTTGTTGCTTGTATCCTTACGATTTATATTGTTTCCCAGTATGATTTGATTGCTTATTTGTACCTTATGACTATCATTAAGTGTTGTACCTTATGATTCTTGATGAATGTATCTTGTCTTTTTATGTACACTGAGAGCATATACACCAAAGTCAAATTCCATGTGTGTCCAATCACACTTGGCCAATAAAGAATTCTATTCTATTCTATATATTCAAGGATTAGCTATATTCACACGTATCTATAAAGTGTTTTGTTTTGGCTTAGGGTATTGTGTGATCTCGATCAATTGTGACTTTCTCAGCAAATCATGTTTAAATAAACCATGGCTCCTGCAAATGTGTAAATCCAGTCCAAAGTTAATACTAAAGTTAATACTAAGGCCCATCTCAAATATTAGGGCAGATGTACACATGAAAAAGACAAGTCAGAAACTCAAAGGTTAGTTTACAAAACCCTCTTGTTCCAAAGTTTCAACATCTTGCTTAATATTTGCAGAGAAGTAAACTCCAAAAACTTTCTAATCAATTCAGTTAATCAGTTAAAACAATTATAAGTTTGGTTAAGACATATTTCTGCATGGGAGCAATTATGGGCAAATGCACAGTTATAAACTGGGTTGCCATATCATAACGACTGTACCATTTCTGCCAGGTTAAGGCCAAATCCAGATTTTGCATGCTGTTTCAAGGGCTTCCCAAAATGAGTAGGGACAAAGCAACTTTCAGAAGTCTTAAAAGATTGAAAAGAGTCCTTTGAACAGCCACAAGTTTTGTGGTTCCCATTTTGCCCATTAGACCTTTTCCTCAAAAATGCCAAACAGAGAACAAAAAGGTTGGCCTATCTAATCTGCCTATTTAACTTATATGCAGAGCACATCATGAAAAAGACAGGGCTAGATGAATCAAAAATTGGAATTAAGATTTCTGGGAGATATATCAACAACCTCAGATATGCAGATGATACCACTCTAATGGCAGAAAGGGAAGAGGAACTAAAGAGCCTCTTGATGCGGGTGAAGGAGGAGAGTGCAAAAGTTGGCTTGAAACTCAACATTAAGAAAACTAAGATCATGGCATCCAGCCCTCTCAATTTCTGGAAAATAGATGGGTAAGAAATGGAGGTAGTGACAGATTTTATTTTCCTGGGCTCCAAGATCACCGCAGATGGGGACTCACTGAATAGATCTGAATGTTGTCCGAACCCATGGAGTGGAAGAGATTAATAGAGGTAGGGAAGTGAAGGGCTAGTTTTAATTATGAATGAAAGGGCTAAAATGTATGCTAAAAAGTATGAATTGGTGTCTATATAGTTGGCTACAGTATATGTATAAGGAAATAGGAATCCATGGGTAACTGTATGCTAACACTCCAGTGAGTGGTGATAATGAGAAATGGAAGAAATTTTGGAAAACTATTGAATATGAACAAGCAGAACAATTATTCTTGTGAGAGATGCAATGAATGGAGAAAACAAGATTAATAAGGACCAAAAATGGGGGGAAAGGTTTGTGTTCTAAAAGTGTGAAGGGAGATAAACATTCAAAAGACTGAATAGTTTTTTTAAAAAAAATGAAAAGATTTGGGATGAATTTGAAATGAACAAATAGTTCAAGGATTTATATGAAAATGAGAGTGATGTATTGAAGAGTGGAATTGAAAATGATGTAATTATTTTCAGTTGTAAAAAAGGATGAATAGGAAATAATAAATGCTATGAGAATGGTAAGACTTCAGATGAAATATCCAAAGAAATAGTAACTGGAAACTTGTTAAAAATATGAATGTGCTTTGCTTGAGGAAGATGGGCATGATTTGTTCAACATAAAAGACTGCATCTTCGCCTCATGACTGAAAGAATGTTCATTAATGTTCTTCTATATAAAAGGAATGGTAGCAAGGGGGAATGCAAAAAAAAACCTCTACAAAAAACACAAGTTATTTAAATTTATCACATACCCTGTCTAAACATAGCTCCATGTCCTTATACTGCTACCTCAGAGAGACTTCAGCTCTCTAATAACCTTATCAGAGATCTGTCTTAATTCTGTCTGGTTTAACTAGGGATACCAGAAGCTAACCTGGGATCAAGCATGTTTTCTCTTGATTTTCTGAAAGACCATGAAGACATGGTCCTGTCAGTTGGAGGTCCTTTTGGGGAATAACACCGGAGGTGGTTGATTGACTAATAATAGTTCTCTCTCTCTCTCTCTCTCTCTCTCTCTCTCTCTCTCTCTCTCTCTCTCTCTCTCTCTCTCTCTCTCTCTCTCTCTCTCTCTCTCTCTCTCTCTGTGTGTGTGTGTGTGTGTGTGTGTGTGTGTGTGTGTAAAATCTTGTAAGCTGCCCAGAGTTGCCTGGTGGCAAGATGGGCAGCAAATAAATTTAATAAACCTTTCCTAACCTGTGTATTACAAATATATTGAAAATGAAATTCCCAACCTTAATATTCTTCTAACATGCCTTGCTGGGCTTGAGAAGTTATGGTATAAATCCAGAAGTCAGGGATGAAATTCATCAGGTTCTGACAGGTTCTGGACAACCGGTAGCGGAAATTTTGAGTAGTTCAGAGAACCGGCAAACACCACCTCTGGCTGGCCCCAGAGTGGAGTGGGAATGGGGATTTTGCAGTTTCCTTCCCCTGGAATGGGGTGGGAATGGAGATTTTGCAGTATCCTTCCCCTGGAATGGGGTGGGAATGGAGATTTTGCAGTATCCTTCCCCTGCCACGCCCACCAAGCCACACCCACAGAACCGGTAGGGAAAAATTTTGAATTTCACCCCTGCAAGTGTTTTAGTCTCCAATGATTAAAAAGAAATCAGACACATACTAAGAGCTATGAGAACAATGTAAAACAAAAGATATGACGATATTGTTTTAAACAGATGGTATAATCATGTTTGCATACTAAGAAGGAAGCTAGAAGGACAAAGCATCCTGTCCATGGAACTTGGCTTGTTTTATTAAGCATTTTCAACAAAATGTGTGACAAAACCTCACTACCTATGAATCTACTTTTCAGTGAGTAAGCTAATGGGCAGACATTAGGATAAAATATTTATTTAGCAAAACGTAGGTTTCAGCACTGGCCCTCTGTACATCACAAATAACATTGTTTTAATCGGTTGGTAGATTCCTTTCCGGCATAGTCTTTCCATTTTTATCAAAATGCTTTTAAACAAATCACCAAGGAAGAATTGTTTTATTGTTCTTCACTGCTTTTATGCAAAGTAAAAGTTGAATATCATGAAACAGATGAGAACTCAGACACTTAAATAATCATTGTTACTAGGATTGGGAAATTGGCCTCAGCTTCAGGCTGATTTCTTTGAGTGAATACCAGGATCCTTTCCAATTCATCCATACAGCTCCATCATCTGTTCCATGTTTTGCCATTTCTGGGGTGTAGTGTCCACCCCAGTAGTATCTACCATTTGGATTGGCTGAATGACAACGATTATACCACCAACCACCGCCATCTTCTTTAGAGCATTGCTTTTTGGGATCTGGGTTTATCCTGTGAATTAATTACACAAAACATTTAACAGAATAGATACCGATAACTGAAATGTAAATACATACTATGAATCTTGTCTTATCTTACTATGTGTATATATCCACTGCTGTGACACACATAACAAAAATAATAGAAACATTCCAGTTTTGGCTTCTTTGATTTTAGTTGTTGCACTTTTAAATGTCTATATTTCCCAATAAAGTGCATTCATTTAGTATTTACTGTACCTGAAACTTTCTTAAATCCCAAACAAAACAATATGAAATATTGCTTTAACATAGGTTTTATATATAAGATAGCACATCAGAAACAGCTGTATTTTACTTAGATAGAGTTAGTTGTTTTAATCAATTTAACTGCTCTAAAAGAAAAAACGAATGAAAAAGCATATACTTACCATCCATCATTGTCTCTGTCAAAAGTGCTGAAGAACATGCCATTATGGATTGTCATTGTTCTGTTTTCACCAAATAGCTGTGAAGCTCCTTCTAGAAGTGCATTTCCGGCTGTGCCCCTGTAGTTACTAACGGAGAGCTGGTATTTGCTGTTTTCATTCTGAATACTGAAGCCTGAATAGTGAGCATTAACTTTAATGCCATCCCAATCTTCCATTTCAATTAAAAGTTCAGTAGGTCCCAATTTGGTGATCTGGTTGATTTTGTCGTTTCCAAGCCAATATTCACCTATGACACAAAATAAATCCCTTGAAGCTCTTTTCACCAAATTTTAAGCAGTGTCTTCAACTTGTCATGAAGCTATACCATAATAACTGAACCAAAGTCATTCTGGATATATGAAAAATATGATTTACCATATTTTTTTGGACTGTAAGATGCACTGATATATAAGACGCACCAAGATTTCGAAGCGGCAAGTGAGAAAAAAAGTTTTTGTCCTCTCCGGCCCCCAGGAGCACTCTGCAAGCCTCCCAAACCCTCTGCACACCCCATTTTTCACAAAAATGGGTCCATTCTTCACCCATTTTTGCGAAAAATGGGGCACACGGGGTTTGGGAGACCTACAGAGGGCTTCTGGTGGCTGGGAGAAGGCAAAAATGCCTCCGTTTTGTGAAAAATGACCCATTTTGCCCATTTTTCACAAAAATGGGGGCATTTTGCCTCCCCCAGCCCCCAAGAGCACTCTACAGGCCTCCAAAACCCTCTGTGCACCTCATTTTTTTGAAAAACGGGCCCATTTTTCACAAAAATGGTACGCGGGGCGAGGCTTCGGGAGGCCAAAAATGGCTGTATTCAGTGTATAAGATGCACCAACATTTCCACCCTCTTTTGGGGCGGGGGGAAAGGTACGTCTTATATTCTGAAAAATACGGTATATGTCCTTATTACCTTTTCCAGTATTCTGAGTCCATATTTTAAAAAATGGCATGGCAACTTGCTGGTGACTGGTGACTTGAATGTTCTTTTTATTGTGGTCAAAGCAATTTGACAAAGACTTGGAATGTTGAATGGAATCTCAACATCTTTTTTATATTTTGTCACCAGAACTTGATGCGGTATTCCAAGTTTGGCCGTAATAAGGCTTTGTAAAGTGGCACTAATACTTCACAAGTTACACCAGAGCAACAATGTATCATATTACTGACAAGGAAAAGTGGCTGGTACCATAGTAAAAAAAAAAGGTTTAGTAATATGGAAACTCAACTTGAACACTTTTTTAAACAGTTAACAAATAATGATCGCAAAAAACATAGAAATGCAAGTAACTGGAGTAAATGCAAGTAAATTAGATTCACAAAAGAAATTTTATTTGAAACTGGTAGGTTCGGTGAAGGAGACTAAAAGAGATATGGATGTTATAGACCAGTGGTTCCCAACCTTTTTGTGATCGAGTACCACTTGGAGGTCCCGTACAGTCGCCGCGTACCACCTGGTTCCAGAGAAACTAAATTCGATCAGATATCACTTTATTTCCATAATTGTACCGTTCCTTTTTTGGCCCCGCGCATCCAGCAACTGGATTCTCGGGCCGCTGGGACCAGGTGGGTGGCGTGTGGCAACAGTTGCAAATTGTTGCCAGATTATCTTGTGTTAGGCAGTAAACATTTTTGTGAAGTAAAAAATAACTAACTAAAAATCGTTCATGACCCCGAAAGTGTTCGCGTACCACCTGGAAGGCCCTCGCGTACCACTAGTGGTACACGTACAGGTTGGGAACCACTGTTATAGACAAAGTTCAAGCTTGCTCTCATTTACAAGAGCAGAAAACTGACTGAATTGGTTTTCTCTAGGAAGATTGAAATAGATGGGGAATCGATTTATCATACTTAACTCAAAAACAAGTTCAGTTGGACTTTTGGAAGAAGATAGACCAACTTTAGTTAGATGAACAATAGAATAGAATGGAACTATTATATTTAACAAGACAACAATTGATAAGAGATGGTATTAAGAAACAATCATGGATATTTGATCCAGGATGAATCAGAGTTGGGATGACTTCGGATAGATTAAAGTTCAAATCCGTGGTAAATTTTCTATGAATTGAATAAAGTAATAGCTTATTACAGAGGGTTTTGAAATTTTAATCTTATTTTTGGTTTGTTTATTTGTTGTTCTACCTGTTAACTATTGGGCCATTAATATAGTATAGAGGACAGATTAATAATTTGTAAATAAAATTAGACATTTGAAAAAAAATAATTGAGCCTGTTCCACAAGGGGTGCGAAACTAATATTGTTGTAATATATTTATCAATATTCAACTGGAGGCAGGTAATATATGTATATGTGTTTGTGTTATTTTAATGCATTTTTATTGTTTTGTTTGCTTTTTGCTTTGTTTGCTTCTGTTAATATTTTTTTTGAGCTTTGTAATTTAACTTTTGAATAAAAATAAAATAAAATAAAAAAATCATTTAAAGAAAAAAAAAGAAATATCTGTTACATTTTGTATTAGCAAAATTAGCAACTGTTAACTATGTATTGGTACACAGATTCTTACCTGGGGTGTCACAGTAGTTCTTTCCACCACTGGAAGCAATATTTCCAAATCCTTTTTTATATGCATCCCATTTTCTTCCAAAGCCAACACTTCCATCTTGGCGGTTTTGAATTAGAAGCCAACCTGTTCAAAATGATAACAATTTTTGCTCTTATCATTGTATACATACAGTACTTGAAGAAGCAAGTGAATATTATAAAGTTGGCGGATCCATCATGTGAAACCATTTTGATTAAGGGTACTAGCTTAACCCTGTCCTAATCAGTGGTGGGTTTCTACCGGTTCGGCCCGGTTCGGGTGAACCCATAGCAGCGGTGGTGGGAGCCTCGGCCCACCCGCCCGGATGTCATCACGGACGTTCTGCACATGCGCTCCCATCCCTGAACCGGTAGCAAAGGTAAGTGAAAGCCATCACTGGTCCCAATGTTCTCTTTTATTCGTAACTATCTCATGTATTCATAATCATGTTTATACATTTCATGTATTCACAATCATGTTTGCAATTTTATTTGTAATCTTATATATGCTTGACAAAATAAATAAAATAAATTACCTCCATTTTCTGTGACCATATCACAATACACTCTGAATGGTTTAAAGAAAGGATCAGGCTGAACAAGGTACAACTCAGACGTTTCACCTCCTTTTCTATATATATCTTCACACTCTGCAAACAGAAATCCATTATCTATATAGTTTAGTGAGCAACAAAAATGTGCTGAGCAGAGGAATAAGTAAACTACAGAAATCTACAACATAATTAAAACTGCACGGGAAGGCTTGAAGATTTTATCTGCAGTAAACACCTATCATAGAATTTTCAAGTGTCTGCTTGCTTTTGGGATCTCTGCCTTACCTAGGACTAAATGCATTTTTAGAAATGCTGATTTGGAAATTCTTTTGTCCATCCCACTGTAAGGATTGAATTGGCCATACAGAAGCCATTAGTGTTGAGGTAAAAAATAACTATTATACAAACATGGAACTCTCAAGGCCAAGGGAAGAACAACCAAACAAGAGTGGAAGGAAAAGTTCTAGGATGTAAACTTTGAGGCTGATCGATTTTTATTGCTTTCTTCCGCATTAGACAAATTTTCTGTGTATACATGACTTCTTTCTTAGCCAAACTAATGGACTTTATCATGTCCATTAGTCACATCTATGATTCTTCTGCTGTTTTTGAATATGGCAACGAGTTTATGGAGTCAAGCTTTTCTGTTCTGTTGTTGAGAAGTCTAACTTCAAACAATGTCCGAATGCAAGCTTTCCTGACACAGTACGTGTGCAGATAAGCCCATGAAATACAAAGGATAAAGAGATACTTTTAAAATAGGTGCTATTAACTTAAAGTCCAAGAATTCTTACATATTCCTCTAGATGGTTGAGAAATAAGAGAAGGGAAAGCAACAACAGTCAGGTTGCTGCAGGCTAGAAAGGGTAACTTGTGTAGCTATAAATGCAGCATTTCTTGATCTAATTTCAAATTTCAAAGGAAAGAAAGGAGGTGGTTATCAAAGAATAAAGGTAGCCCATCCACATATCACACTTTGCTGTTAGTTGTGAAGTCATGTCCGACCCATCGCGACCCCATGGACAAGGTTCCTTCAGGCCTTCCTGTCCTCTACCATCCCCTGGAGTCCATTTAAGCTCACACCTACTGCTTCAGTGACTCCATCCAGCCACCTTGTTCTCTGTCGTCCCCTTCTTCTTTTGCCCTCAATCTTTCCCAGCATTAGGCTCTTCTCCAGTGAGTCCTTCCTTCTCATTAGGTGGCCAAAGTATTCGAGTTTCATCTTCAGGCTCTGGCCTTCTAAAGAGCAGTCAGGGTTGATCTCCTCTAGGACTGACCGGTTTGATCGCCTTGCAGTCCAGGGGAGTTGCAGGAGTCTTCTCCAGCACCATAGTTCAAAGGCCTCAATTCTTTGGCGCTCAGCCTTCCTTATGGTCCAACTTTCACAGCCATACATATAACTCTAGTTTCATACATCACAGGTCTCACATCTAACCATATTGGCATGTAGTCCTCGAAGATTTTCATTTACACCTCAGAACTGTCAATAGCCCGTTACAAGGGCCATGAGGGACAGCATGAGAATCTAGGGATTTTGGATTCAAAAGGTGCATCAGTGTTATGTAGTGCAATGAACCAGGACAAAACCAGCTGCTGTGGCCTAGAGGTGGAGCTCTTGCCTCACAATCAGAAGGTTGTGAGTTTGATCCTAGGTAGAGGCAGATATGGGGTGTCCTGCTTGGGCAGGGGGTTGGACTAGATGACCTGCAAGGTCCCTTCCAACTCTGTTAATCTGTTAAATGTTGGTAATCCAAAGAGGTACAACACTGCCACAAAGCAATGGGCAATGTTAACCTTTGCAGGAGACTCAAATGTAAGGATCTCTCCATAATTCCAGCAGTCTAAGCCAGAGGTCTCCAACCTTAGCAACTTTAAGACTTGTGGACTTCAACTCCCAGAATTCCTCAGCCAGCTTTGCTGGCTGAGGAACTCTGCGAGTTGAAGTCCACAAGTCTTAAAGTTGCCAAGGTTGGAGAGCCCTGGTCTAAGCTATCTAAGATTCTGTCTCATTTCTAAGAGCAAAGCAAGTAGGAGAAATGAAACATTACCTGTGCCACTCACAACTGGGACATTGCAAGAAACTGTACAAGAGGTCTGGCATTCAGACAACTGTGCCGTAATAGCGTTTTCCAGTTTTTGTAACTTTTTGTTCAAAGTATCCACAACTGAACGAAGAAGTCGTAAATTGGATGGAATACTGTTATCTACTTTCTCTTTGATGAAAGTGTAGTGTTCCTCAAGTTCTCTGTTATATTGGGAAATTAAATTCTGATTATCTGGAGATAAAAAGAAATGAATGTGAAGAGGTGGCAAGCTTTTTAAAAAGAACAACAAAATACATTTAACAAGGTATTATGACTTTCCATTTCCTTCTAATTCCTGCACTATGCTCATTTCTAGACTCTAAAGCTACAGGATAAAATAACACAGGCTTCCCAATCTATGTGTAAGTTTCTATGAACAGGTGGCACTATATGCAACATACATAATTACAATTTTGCAGTTTTACAAACTGCAGTTTTATAAACCAGGGCAAACACTTTCTTCCCCTTTTCCTCTTAGACAAAGATCACAGATGATTGAGGGACATATCTGCTTACTGGATCCAGTACTTGACTGGTATTATTATATTAATTTAAGTAGTTTTCACTCTTGGGTTCCTAGATTATTCTAGGTCTCAACATTCCTAGGAAGAATGGTTAATGCTCAAAAATGAAAGAAAATGTTTGTCAAAAGCATTTAATAGCCCAGGGTTGGGAATCACTAATTACTCAGATTGGGAACCAACTGATGTAACAAATTTGGCATACTGATGTGCATGGCAAATTTCACAAGCAGATTTTGCAACCAAAGATATGCAAGACTATCTAAAACAGCGGTTCTCAACCTGTGGGTCGTGACCCCTTTGGAGGTCGAACGACCCTTTCACAGAGGTCGCCTAAGACCATCGGAAAAAAACATATTTCCGATGGTCTTAGGAACCGAAACACCGCTCCTCTATCCATCTCCAGGGAGGTCCACCCACATGCAAATAGACTACTGCAATATATATATATATATATATATATATATATATATATATATATATATATATATATATATATATGTATGTATGTATGTATGTATGTATGTATGTATGTATGTATGTATGTATGTATGTATGTATGTATGTATGTATGTATGTATATCTATATATCTATATATCTATACCATGGGAACTTCTGAGCATGCGCAGAAACTGAATTTCAGGCGCTGCGCATGCATCGCCATCTTGTTTTTGGCTTTTTTTTGCAATTTTTTTTAAAAAATTGGCACTGCGCATGCGTGCATGAGCAAAGCGTACGCGCACCCACGAGGCATGGCCACGCAGCGCAGGAGGAAGCGAACCGGCAGTGAGGTAAATTAGAACCCACCCCTGACTTTCCTAATAATTTTATTTTATGGTTGAGGGTCACCACAACCTGAGGAACTGTATTAAAGGGTCGCGGCATTAGGAAGGTTGAGAACCACTGCTCTAAAAGATTTCAAGTAAAGTATGGACAGGAATGCAACAGCTCCAATTTTGTTAGTTTAGTAGAACTCACTTTTAAATAAATACAAGATTATACTAGAAAACTGTTATTTAGGTGACCTAGTGTATAACTATAAAGAAAATGCAACACTGATTAAAATTAATTTTTACATATATTATAGCAAACTCGTAGAAACTAGAAAAACCATATAAGCTTTATTTACTAAGTATAAATCACTTGTCAGCTTTTTGGCTTAGATCATGTGTCTATGGAGATTCTCAATCATCCAGGTCATGGTTGTCCCAAAGATGCATTTTCAAAAGGCAACTGGACATTCTTGGGTTTTTTTTCCTTGAAGACATTTTGCTTCTCATCCAAGAAGCTTCTTCAGTTCTGTATATCCAAGCAAAATGTCTTCAAGGAAAAACAAAGTCCAGCTGCATTTTGAAAAATAGCAATAGCAATTGCACTTAGACTTATATACAGCTTCACAGTGCTTTACAGCCCTCTCTAAGCAGTTTACAGAGTCAGCATATTGCCCCCAACAATCTGGGTCTTCATTTTACCATTCTGGGAAGGATAGAAGGCTGAGTCAACCTTGAGCCTGGTGAGATTCAAACTGCCAAATTGCAGGTAGCTGGCAGTCAGCAGAAGAAGCTGTAGTACTGCATTCTAACCACTGCGCCACCATGGTGCACCTTTGGGACTTAAAGCACGTGATTTAAGCATACTTGATTCAAGTGTACTTATTTTGTAGAATGTATTTGGCTTTTCATATTGTTTACTACCCCTCATCTTTTTTTAAAACAAAACTTTCATGATGAAAACAAGGCAGTTTTGCCTACATACTAATTTACTCTTTGACACGTTACCTGTATATTGTTTCTGCCTTTTGGCTAAACGTTCATCCAATAAATGGGCATAATTATTGATAGTTGAGGAGGACTGGTGTAGATTCTGTACTTTGTCTTTTAGATCCTTAATAGTTGGCTTCACTGTGTTTTCTTGCTTCAATAGTTCAGTTCTCAGTTCACAACCTGTTGGACATAATACACCCTTAAAAAGAACAACAAATTCAGTAGGTTAATTCAAAATTAAAAATGATAAAATAACTTTTAAAAAGTGCAAACAGCAACTGTTGGGATAGCTCTCTTTATTATCAAAACTACATTAAACAAGATGATTAAGAGAGCTTAATTCTTTTCTATTTTGCTATGAGCCTTATAAAAATCTCTCCTCTTAACAACATTTCACACCATACAAGTAATATTTTCCAAGTAATAATCCTTATGATATGAAGAGTAATTTTTGTGGAACCTATGGATCTAGTGAGACTAAGAGTGCTATTCATGGGGATTTGCAGAAATATGGAAGTATTTTCCTCATGGTGCCATCAAAAGTACCTGGAAGGAGCCCTAAAAGGATTTTAAAAATAAATGAATCAAACTCAGATATCTGGTCCTGCCCATTCCTTCTTCAAGCAGAGTTACAGGTGTCACATAGTGAATATTGTCAGTTGTATGTCTATGCAGCGTGATGCACCCCTATCCTAATATTATGGTACATTCCAATACAGGCAGAACATGTGATATGAGTTGTACGCATGTGTGCATTCCTAAACCACCATTAATTTCTCTTTGACTTGGCTCTTGACCGGAACGGTCGCGTTTTCTTAGCAAAAATGTAATTATTCAGGATTTATTGTTTTTGTACCGAAATAAATATTTTCTATTAGACTTTTAATCTCGGCTTCATTTCTAACTGTCTGAATTCCAAGTAAAGATTCAAATCGCCTCTATGAGATTTATTCTCCCCTCAACAACAGGAAATGAGCCCAACGATATTCTGAACTTGGTGCCTTATGGAGTCCTATGAGAAAGGACATGTTGACATCTCTGCCACTGATTTAATCATATCAGGCAAATAATGAAAGAGAAGATATACTCACACAATTATAATTGTAATGACCTAATTTGTGTGTTTTAAAACAATCTTTCTAGGAATCAATGTTTGTGTGTGTGTGTGTGTGTTCTATTTGAAGCGGTTTATCGTCCACAGCAAATGGCCACATAATAAATGGACTTGCACATAAACATTCCATTCAAGAAAATGCGCAATAAATCTGAAAAGGAAACTTTAATGAAAGCAACATATTATTTAGACTTAAATATTCTAGCCCAACTTTACCTCAGTACAATTAATACCTACCAGTTCCTCTGCCAAGTGTTTGCAACCGCCATTATCAGGGTAAACGATTGGACCTGGCTTTACACCAGTAACAGGTTTTTTGGTTGGACGAGCTCGATATCTCACACCACCAACAGGAGGAAGAGGAGCTGGCCTGAGAGTCGGAAGTTGATCCCGTTTCTTGTCCAAAGGCCTGTGACCTCGTGCATCCACAGTCTCACCTTTGTTTTCAACCTATTTAGCATCAAGGAAAAATACTGTTATAAATTGCAACCAGCCAGAATTTTCAAGATGAGAAATTTTCTAGCAAAAAACACAGAAAATCAAATTCTCAAAAAAAAAGTGATGCAAATTCATGTGGGGAAAAAATGTGCCATGCTTTTTTTGGAATATTTCTGTGTAATGTATTTTTCTTGGTTTCTTACTTTGTTAGATTTACTGTATATCCTGAGTTTCCTTGGGGACATCACGTTGACACAAATCCCTCCAGGTCCTAGTCCAGTACCTTAGTTATTATACCATGCATACTCTTGGTTGTTTAATGTTTTATAATAAACCTGTAAGTTTTCTTTCATGGAAACTAATTGCTCAAATTAAATAATAATTAACTTGTAGACTGCATGGAAATGATTAGAAACAATACCTAATTAACATTTTAATTGTTTGACTATATGATTAACAATAATGGCTAGGTTCCTACACTGCACTATGGCACAATATCATTGGTTTGGTTTTAGTTTAGGGTGCAGTATTAATCCAACTTCTGTGGGTTGTTAGCCATGGTTTATATGGCTTATGTTTTAGTACAATGCAGCTTATTCAACAATATTTTTTTAAAATTCATGATTTGGGGAACTATGCAAACCACATTGATTAGGTAAAATATGTATGCATTATTTCCATTAGGCTTAGCTCATTCCATCCACGGGAAAAAATTTTTTAAGGTACGAACAAGTAATTATCCATCATTCCATAGAATAATGTCATCTCTTCTTTCAAATAACTGTTGTCTTCTATTATTATAGTATACACAACTTCTTCTTCTTCTTTTTCTTGTACCATATCCGTCATCGAACATTGGCGATGATGTTGGCAATCCTATTTTTGTCACATATTTTGTCACATATATTTATACATAACTGCAGAGTACTAATTCACAATATATATCTATTCAGAACAAAGCTCTATTAATCTCAGAAAAATTGCAGACATGATGTGGTTGAACTGCAGGTTTACAGCATTAACATTAACAAATTAGTCCCATTAATTTAGTCAGATGTAAAACCCATTAGTTCAATGAGATTTAGTCTAGAAAATTGCAAAATAGGATTCCAGCCTAGACATGTTTCTGTATTTGTTTGTTTACATAATTCAGTTTAGACATTGTCCAACTCCATCTGATGCTGGATAGCTCAAAAATACTAACATACAAACCAAAACCCAAATGTGATTTGGGCACAATGTATAGACCAGAAAAGGAGTAATAGGCATGCTCAATCAAGGAGCCCCATCCATTTCACCCCATGGCTTGAGAGAACAGCTATGTTTTGAAGGCTTTATGAACATCATCAGGGTGAAAGCCACACAGAAGGGACCTCATTTCAAACGTTAGTTTGTGGAAGGAAGCAGCAAACAACACACATCTCTAAAATGTGTCTGTGGGCAGGACTTATATTTGGGGCACCTGAATTGTTCAATTTAATGCACCATAAAAGTTGATCTGAAACCATATGGAGGAGAAGTAGCCTCTAAGTCAGTGATGGCGAACCTATGGCACGGGTGCCACAGGTGGCACGCAGAATCATATCTGCTGGCACGCGAGCCGTTGCCCTAGCTCAGCTCCAGTGCGCATGTGCGTGCCCGTCAGCTGATTTTTGGCTCGCGTGGAGGCTCTGGGAGGGCGATTTTGGCCTCTGGAGGGCCTCCAGGGTGGCGGGGGTGCCCTCCCCAAGCTCCAAGAAAGTCTCTGGAGCCTGGGGAGGACGAAAAACGGGCCTACCGGCCCACTGGAAGTCGGGAAATGGGGGAGTGGGATGGGTCACACATGCATGCGCAGGGGGGTGGGGCGAGTGAGGGGCTTTGAATTATGGGTGTGGGCACGCACGCGCGTGTGATAGCGCGCGCGTGCACTATTTCGGCACTCAAGGAAAAAAAAGTTCGCCATCACTGCTCTAAGTATATGATTAGAAGAGAAAAACAGCATGCGAAAGACTTGACCTCCTTCTGCTTAATACTGTCAAATACTGTATTACCCCCCTTCAAACATATATGTTGGGAAAAAGAGGGAGCTAGATAACTTAATCCTAAAAATATCATAGCTGGGCTAAAAAAAAAAAAGAAAGGAAGAAAAAACTGGAAGACTACAGAGCCGAGGTGGCGCAGCGGTTAGAGTGGGGGTACTGCAGGCCACTTTAGCTGACACTGATCCGCAGGTCAGCGGTTCAAATCTCACCGGCTCAAGGTTGACTCAGCCTTCCATCCTTCCGAGGTAAAATAAGGACCCAGATTGTTGGGGGCAATATAAATATACATTGTTTAATGGTGTAAACCGCTTAGAGAGTGCTCGCACTGTGAGGTGGTATATAAATCTCACAAAATAAATAAATAAATAAATAAATAATAGTCATTCAGAGTTTTGCACTCCAGTTATGGAAGCCTATCTTAATTAAAGAAATGGCCTAAGAATAAATCACCAAGACTAGCCAAATGAAATTTTTAAAAAATCCACATATGTAGAAAGGAAAAAAGAAACAAAGCTAAAGAATATAAAACTCAGTTTAAAGTAGCTAGGAAAAGTTTCATGACATGAAGATCTTATGGGTTATATCCACTTCAGGAACAACACAGTTGAGTGGATGTGGGCTATGGATCTGGATATAACAAATCAACAGTTCAAAAATCATGGGAAGAGCTTGGTATTATTTCCAAAATTTCTCACACAACCTTTTTATACAACAAAAGATAAATTTAAAAACAAATGGAAAGCAGTTAAAATATTTTGTACATTAAAATAAAAGACAGTGACTGAAGAACTTGAAGCCCCATGGCTACAAATATGAAGAGAAACAGACTTTACTTTGTTAGATTACATATATGTGTACATGTATATGTACATGTGTATGTACATGTATATGTATATGTACATGTATATATATATTAGCTATATAGATTATCACCTATTAGAATGTTAATCATATATTTTGTATAACATTGTATATATATACATGTACATGTACATGTACATGTATATATATATTAGCTATATAGATTATCACCTATTAGAATGTTAATCATATATTTTGTATAACATTTTGCTGGTAAATAAGTAATCTAATACCATATTTCATTCCACAAAGTTTTTAAAATTAATTTACATATATCTATTAAGCATAATAAAATATTTAATATTGATTTTAGACAAATACGGAATATTTTTTAATTTCTGAAACGTTCAGTGATTACCTGCTCGGACAATAGACTTTTGTTTAAGATATCTTTAGTGTACATTATCAAGACAAATGATTCTATATACTCCACCCACTTAACTATAGGAATGAAGAATACTTTTACATTCTTTTTTCTTACATTCTTTTTAAAACGATAACCACTAAGGATACTATAAATGATGCTGAAGGAATGTCTATAAAATCAACTGGTTTCCCTTATACCTACCAGATTTCATTCCTAGTAAACAATAACATTTGCTTTCAAATTTAAATTTTACAGACAAGTTTGACTTTCCTGTATATAAATTTTTCTGCATTAAGGCATTTGATAGAACATTATTAACACATTACCAGAATTCTGTCTACCATAGAAACAAGCATAAACCAGTATATGCTATATATTTTAACTTTAAATTATTATTATTTTTAAATTCTTACCGGTGTTGCATCAGGTACCTGTATAAAGAAAAAAAAGGAGAAAATGAAGAGAGAGAAAATTGAAAATATATACTCGGATGGGCAAAAGTGCAGCACATTTTTCTTAGATTAGGTTGAAAATCAAACTTTTGTTTATACCAATCAGAAATATGTTTTAATAGAAATGAAATAGAAAACATGCTACCATATAGAAGAAGTGATATTCTAACCTCATCTTCATCATAGTCTGCAGTTTCGTCAGATTTAACCAGAGCAACAGAAAGAAGAAAGAGCAATATTAGTTTCATGATACTGAGCTGCTTGAACATGTTTGCAGTATTTCCCCCAAATTAGGGAAAGCAAATCCAAGCTCCTATATAAGCGAGTCACCATGAGGGGTTCTAAATGATTCCTGATAGGTCCAACTGTCATTCCAATTGTTAATAGTTAACCTTATTATGCCTGGACAAGTCACTAATTGAGCAATATTTTTTGCTCTGCACAAGCTTAAGCACAGAAACAATGAGTTTTTGAAATATCATTCTGCTCATTTACAGAAATCAAATGGTGGTGATTCAAAATGATCAGTATTCAGGGAGGCTTTAGCACAACTCATTTCTTTGAATTTGGGTTATATCTTTGACCAATAGCAATTTCAGTTATTGTAGTTTGGAGATGTTTCCTTATAGTATGATTTGTACTGTCAAATGACACTTCAACCTGAACCACCTCACCACTTTGTAAAAACATAATTTGCCTGTCAATTACAATCCTTATTGTAAAATTGAGCTTTAAGGCTTGCATAAAGAAAAACAATTGTAAATGTAAATTTGTTTCCTGCATAAAAAACAGGGTTTCAGAGAAACTTATGTTATGTTTGGGGATTCACACTGTATTTTGTCCTGATTAAATCAAATAATCAAATCCCATGGTTATTGGGATGGACACTTTTTTAAAAAACTGGACAAAAAAAATGGTAACCCTTATAGAGAGAGGAAAGTGACAAAAAACAAAACAAAAAACAGAACTCATGTTTGCATCAAAAATTAGGATGGAAGAACATAAGGTCTGGATTTATGATATGGTATCACTGTATGTTTTTTTTTTCTAACATAAACTCAGTTTTCTGTAGATGCTTGTCAATAGATATCTCAACTTTGAGAAAAGTTCCCAAATCTATATTATAGAACAATAATCTTTATTACGCCAGCTGAAGCTAAAAGAAGTGGTAGGGCCACATTACCGGTATATGATACTGAATTTATCCTATTGATCAAAATACTGCTGTAGGTATTCTGTGGTAGCTTGACCTTTGAGAAAATAAAATGTTGATGGCTATATTATTTTATCATACATGCTGGTTTATTGTAGTGTTACCTGTTCAATTATTGGTTAAGATGGGTGACTATATACATAAATTATGAAAAGAAGATTCTGCAACTAAAAGACCTGAAAATCATCCACCAGTATTCTTTTCAAAAATATTCCTTCTATGGTATCCTGTCCAATGAAGGAATTATGATCCAGTTCCATAAATGAATAGATGTTGAGGTTGGAAAGGAAGTCTGGAAACTGCCAATATATGTAAAAGTGTTATATGTTATAGTCTGCCTTACACTGAGGAACTTAAGGAGACATATACACTGTACATCGTTCTTTCTTCCTAATTTTCCCACATGTCCATGATTGTGCTGAGAAATATGATTTGATCCAAGACAACCAGTGAAGTTATGTAATTGATGG
This sequence comes from Diadophis punctatus similis, assembly GCA_023053685.1. NCBI lineage: Eukaryota > Metazoa > Chordata > Lepidosauria > Squamata > Dipsadidae > Diadophis > Diadophis punctatus. Next base: position 12,758,640 of record JALIGW010000006.1, on the reverse strand, counting down.
AGGACTAAAACCTAGGTCTCCCCATTCTTAGCGCAACATCTTAACCACTTGTAGTATATTTGTCACAAAGTCTTTGGAGCAGAACCTAATTAGCACCCTAAGATTTAAACATATATAATATGAAATATAAGAATGCCATATTTGATGTTTTTTGCATTAGCCATTCCTAAATATATTTGATTGATCTGTTAATGTTCAGATAGTTTGACCTGTTTGTGTCTTAGTGTTATAACAGGAAAATGTGGAATAGAGCATCCAGCAATGACTCATAAAATCAGCAAAGTAAAATAGACAATTATTCAAGTAGTACACTGTGCACCAAAGTTAACATTACAAAATAGTTTTCCCAGCTAAGCCACCAATAATATCTTGCAGCATTTAGGGGAAATTATTTGACTATATTTATTATCCTGTTGACCAATGTTACACAATACTTGCCACCATGATTTTCCTATGTAATCTGTTTGCCTAATTTAAACTGCAATAGCATGCAGAGAAATATCTGCTATTGCAGTTCAAATTAGGCAAAGATTACACAGGAAAATCATGGGTTTCTTTGAACTATTATGACTAAGCATATAGCATATTGTCTTGCCTGAGCTTTTTATGAAAATGGAGTATATAAATAAGCTGCATTGCTAAAGCTAGATAGAGAACAGTGTTTTCCATGTAAACAGAAGTGGAGTTAAAGATGTTGGTAGGCATTTTGTTCTTCCTTGGTTTTTCATTCATTTACCAAGTTATTTATTTAGCCGGTGGAGGACAGAGATGCTAACTTGCATTGTTTGCCTTACTGGGTTTATTCAAACAGTGGTGAAATATCCTGCCGTATCTATCAGATGAGTCAAGGCCACCTCTCAGTGACTCTCGTATCAGACTGCCTTTGCACATAGCACCAGGAACAGAGACTTTTGACCAAATATAAGCAATGTGGAAGGGGAGGCCAGTCCCACTGGTTGTTTAGTTAAAAGTGTTTTTTTCATAAGGGGTGTCGCAAGTTTATTCTGACTTTTAAAGCAGCAAAGCAAACATAGAGTCTATCTCTGATATCTCAAATTGTAATCTGAAGGCAGCAGTTGCAGCAGTAACTTCTTGTAAATGCGAATCTAATGTAATCACAATGTAAAGAAAACAACAAAAACATTTTGTGAAGACTAATGTAGTTTTCAGTTTTCAGTTTCCCCAGCTAAATAAATATGGTAGCAGCACATAGTACAGGATTTAATCCAAAAATGTAGATTTTTAAATACAACTTGTTTGAAGAGACAGCTATTTTTATATTGCATATTTATAATATACACACACACACACAAATCAACAGCTGATTTTAAAAAAATGGATTGGAATTATCAGATTAGCTCTTAGTCACTTAGCTATTAAATACTCAATATCAGTGTATTTAATGAAAATTATTCCAAGGAAAATCTTAAAATCCATTAAGCAAAAAAATATTAGATATGTGATTATTTTGACATTGTTGATGACCAACCTAGTTTCCTTAGCATTTTGTATGTCATCACATATTTTGGATATTGGCATGAAATCTTTCAGAAACTGAGATTATTATAAAATGCATGCAATACCATCATGGTGCAAATCCCACCCTTATATATTGGAAATTTTGCCCATTGCATCTTACAAATTTTCTTCCACAGATGCCCAGTTATTTGCAGATGATAATTTCAGCAACAAAAGCATGATATTTTATTAGGAAACAAGCATCTTTAAACCCAAATGCTGATAAATTCAACAAACCTTGAGATTTTAAGTATACATGGTTATAGCCTTAATTGTTCCAAACCTAGTAGCCTCTAGAAGTATTGAACTGCAACCCCCAACCAACCTAAATCGTTCATCAGTTTGGATTTTGGCTTTTTTTTTTCAAAAAAAAAAAAAACCTCCATCTTTTGCTATTCATATCATTGCTTTAACGGTACTTTGCTGTGAAACAAGCTAAACTACACTCTCTTCTGTTCAGAATCTGTAATGGCACTTCCTGCCCCAAAAAATAAGCCAGTGGATAAAAGTTGTACAAAGTTGTATACAACGCTGAAATATTACGCAAACTTCATAATGCTGTAAATATATATATTTTTGTTATCTTTTGAATATCTGGATTGCATAGGGACAGGGGTCTCCAACCTTCACAACTTTAAGACTTGTGGACTTCAACTCCGTTTGAACTGACTGGGAGTTGAAGTCCACAAGTCTTAAAGTTGCCAAGGTTGGAGACCCTTAGCATAGGAGACTGCCTTTTTTAAAAAAAATCACACTCTATTAAACCTCCCTTTAAAAAAAAATACTAGCAACCTTTCTGCTTCAAATGCTCTTCATTTTCCACAGGCTACTTCAGCATTTTTATCCAAAGTCTAACATTGGTTGACCTTAACAGGTGTTGTAGCTACTTCAATTCTACAATTTCTCTTAATACTTCTCCAAGTCTGGATGCAGCCTGGCCCAAAGATAACCCAGACTTTCTTTAAGGACCAATTATCTTGTGAATCCTCTACTAAGCAAACCTTGTTACCGACGCAAATTAGAGCTTATCAGGGTATCATAAATCACGCCAACATACTTTTCTGCTTAAAGACTGGAGGAATGGCTGCAAAGAAGAGCTTGGTAGATCTTTATTATTATATATTTGAGCCTACAGCAGTATGCTAGTTTTCCGTTTCTTTAATAGCACCAAAACTAGTTTTAACATTTAACAAACCCTTTCTTTTTGGTTTTAAAGAAAACTTAGAATTTGGAATTTTCTGGTTCAGTGTCTTCCAAACTCTTGGTTTTTGAATCAAATCCGGAACTTGGGAGAGCCAGGGCAGAACGTGGATCTTACGATCTGCCTTTGTCAGTTTTGTAAGCGATCAACCGAATTTAAAGAGCGCTAAGCTTGCACTCCTCCACGAAGGAACCTTGGGAGTCGATCTCACACATTTGAACTGTTAATATACCAAATTTATCGTATATTATTTATTTATAGCTCTCCCATCGCTGCTTCTGCTGTTAGAAGACCCCCTGGTTGAAACTCTAAACTTCGCATCTATTGCCCCTCTCCCCATCACATCCAATTTGAGGTCTCCAACCTTGGCAACTTTAAGACTTGTGGACTTCAACTCCCAGAATTCCTCAGCCAGCTTTGCGGGCTGAGGAATTCTGGGAGTTGAAGTCCACAAGTCTTAAAGTTGCCAAGGTTGGAGACCCCTGAAAGGAGTCCCGAGTCCATTAGCGCCGCGAATCAGGCGGCGAGCTTTTGCGCATGCTCCAGGGTGCGAGCGGAGTCGTCACTTCCGTCGCGCCGGTGACCGTTGCCGGAAGCGCCTGTTGGTAACAGACCTGGTTGTTGGTGTAGTAGGATCTGTGCCGTTGAGGGGAAAACCAGTTGCCGAAAACGGGCGGCTTTACCGAGGCCGGCTGCCATCATGGTGGAGGTAAGAAAGAAAGAGCGCTTCCCTTCCGACCCTTTGGAGGCGTCCAGGGCTTTATTCGAAAGGAAATTAGTGACAGGCCCTCGGTCTTTCCCGCTGGGGCTGCGTTCGCCCAGCACCTTAGCCCCCCCAAAAAACGCTCCGCTATGCGTAGGAACCTAATAGGGTGCCGCCTTAGGCGAATGTTGACATATAGAGGATCGAAACTGTACATGTAAAATGTACATGATTGTATAAATGGGGGGCATGGAATCAGGAGCTCCTGTGGCCTAGAGGTGGAGCTCTTGCCTCACAATCAGGAGGTTGTAAGTTCTATCCTAGGTAGAGGCAGTCTCCTTCTTGGGCAGGGGGTTGGACTAGATGACCTGCAAGGGTCCCTTCCAACTCTTGAGTGTTCAAAAAAGATCGTGTGAAGTATTAGTTCCCCTTTATAAAGCCTTAGTAAGACCACCCCTGGAATACAGCATCCAGTTTTGGTCACCGCATTACAAAACAAAAATGTTGAAACTTTAGAGCAAATGCAAAGAAGAGCAACTAAGATGATTAAAGGCCTGGAGGCTAAAACTTATGAAGGAACAGTTGCAGGATTTGGGTATGGCCAGTCTAGAGAAAAGAAGGACTAGGGGGGACATGATAGCAGTCTTCCAGTATTTGAGGGGCAGCCACAAAGAAGAAGGGGTTGACTTATTTTCTAACGCACCAGAAGGCAGGACAAGAAACAATGGATGGAAACTAATCAACGATGGAAGCAACCTGATATGAAGGAGGAACTTCCTGACAGAGAAAGCAATTAACCAGTGGAACCAGCTTAAGGTCAAAAGTTGTAGGGTTTCATCACTGGAGATTTTTAAGAAAAGATTTGACAACTACCTATCTGAAATGGCATATAAGATTTCCTGCTTGAGCAAGGGCTTGGCAAGAAGACCTCCAAGGTGCTTTCTGGCTCTATTCTGATTGAAATGAAAGGTTTATTTATTTATTTGTTCATATTTATTTGCGTCACGATTATACGGTCACGAGTTTTATTTCCCAGCTGAGTTGAGCTCTTACACGTCTTGGCCTTTGATCTGTTTATTTTTATACCTGTCTGCAAAAAAAACAAACAAACGATCTGCGTGAGCCTCTCCTGTGTGACAATAAAAATGCTCATGGCAAAGAACTTCTGGGACCGATACTTAAATTCTGACATATATCTGGATAAGTGCAGTCGTCTTGATTTTGTAAACAATAACCTGCCAATTGCCATGTATGCCTAATTTGATGTTTTTCTCTCACAGGCTAGTGCAGTGTTTGTGCGTGTAAATTTAGTTCATTATTAAATTTATTTGCTGCCAATCTCGCCCTGGGGCTGCTGTAGTTGGCTTACAACCATAAAAAGAATGAAGAAATAAAAAGGGAGCTTCAACAAAGTGATAATAGAATAGAACAATAAGATAATTAGGGAAAAAGAAGAACTAAGCAATATGATTAGTAAAAATAAATCTTAAGTTTTCACATGCCTTATGTGTGAAACAATTGCAATTTTAATTGCAACAATTGACCAAGTGTAAAAGATTAAATATTCAGTGAAAAGAAGAAATCAAAGAATAGAATAAAAATTTAAAAAATAGAAAGAGGAAGACTTTTCCAACATAGTTCTACATTGTGATCTGTGCCTTCATAATTCCTCAGCCAGCTGCATTGGACATACTAAAATAACACCTTTTCTTTTCAGGTATAACTTTACTTGCTATTTTTTTACTTGCTGTAGACTGCCTTTACTTGCTATTTTTAAAAGTTTGAAACATTCAGTATATCATTTAAAATGATAAAGTAATGTTTGCTCAGTAATTGGCTTCAGGAATAGCATTAAGAACCTGAATGAAGATGGTTTATTGGATGACTTTGGAGCAAAACAAGCCAGATGATTACCTAGCTGCTGCTTTTCTCTGCTGGAATGTATACACCCAACATAATTTCTTTGGTCTAGTTTGCAATTCATTTTAAACTATGGTATGTTTAACTGTGGCTTCTTGAGTAAGATGAATTGGACTAATTCACACAACATGCTAAATCAAAACCAACCCATGTGAATGTCTTGTTTATTTATTAAATTTATATGCTGCCCATACCGCCATCAGAGTGACATTGGGTAAAGATAAAACTGATTTAAACAGTATAGATACCATTGTTAATTGAAGGGGCTATGTTTTTCCATGTGGAAATGTTCCAGTTAAGTTCCTGATGTCTTCAGTTTAAAAAAAAAATATCGTGTGTCAGAACCACGGGGGTGGGGGGAAAGTCTTACCAATAAATTATCATCTCTCTCAGGGACTTCCTGTAGATGTTAAATAGTAGAGAATTTGATCTCTTCTTTCCAGTATCACCAACTAGAAACAGCTGTTCAGGAATACTACTTTAAAGCAATGTTTCAGATTCACAATTCTTACAGCTAGCCAGAAAGATACCATGGTCAGTAGTACAGAAGGCAGCTGAGAAGTATGCAAAACCAGTATCATGCTCCCCAGTCACACCAACAGACACAACTAGGGTGATCTCCATTAGTTTGAATCAGTATGTTATGTGAATCCAGGAAATTTGTCCAACACGGTTTTTCGTGGTTAACTGTAGCTTACTTGATTATTGCAATGTTCAGATTTTTTCCATGATACAAAGAATAAAAATATCCAAACAGAATGGGCTAATTCAGCAGCAAACAAAATTGTTGTTTATTAAGTTCTGGCTCACTCTCTCTTGTAAGAACAGCACAGTGCATTTGGAAGGTAAGATACTAATAAAATGAAGCGTATGACATATGATTATTTTGTTGAGTGATTACTGTAATGGTTCCTTCTGACCTGAAGGTTAGATTTCTCCTATTCTGTTGAGCTTTGAAGGAGGTAGGAAAAGTTTTGTGTGATTTCTTTTTCAAATCCCAGTGAGAAGCGATGTTCATTTTCTTTGCTCATTGGTACATAAAGGGAAATTATGGTTATCTAGTAAGTGAATCTTTTGTTTTCATTTTTTCACGTCTTTGTTTTATTAAAATTTTTACAGATAAATCTGAACTCTTTTTTTCTTTGCAGGATCCAATCTGGGTCGGTCCCCGTGACTAGTGGTTTAGTCTTCTAAGTTTTTGGACTCGGGCTGGGGCCCATCCTCAAGGAACTCCTCTCTAACGCAATGTGTGTTTTTTTTCTTTTTTAGGAAGTGCAGAAGCACTCTGTCCACACTCTTGTATTCAGGTCCTTAAAGAGGACTCACGATATGTTTGTGGCTGACAACGCAAAACCTGTATTATTAGATGAAAAGAGGTAAGAAATCGAACTAGGCGGGAAATGAAAAATAGGTTTTGTTTTGAACCCAGAGCAAACACGTTGCGCTTTAAAAGTTCTGCCAAACTTATAGGTTGTGGTTCAGCAGAATCAAATTCAAAACATTTTGGTGGTTCTAGGTTTCAGCTGAAACAAAATGTGAGAATTTTTATATAATGAATAGGGAAGACTAGTGTGCATCCCTCTCTTGCATCCCTCATGTGGTTTGTACACTGATCTTCTGAGGACTTTCCTTTCCCTACCTGCCCTACTATTAGACTTGGCCTCCTCCATCTATCCAATGCTTCCCCCTCCCCCAAATATTTCCTTATGCCATATTTGAAGCCAAGGCAGTCAGCAGATAGGAAAGGAAAGGAAAGCTGTCTGAAGACCGAGCAGGACCATATCAGCTAGCTCCCCTCCTTCCCCCCACCCCCGCTGATCTTTGCAATGCTTCCCTTTCCTTACCTCACTTTAGCTTCTACCACTGGCATTGTTCATAGCTTGTATCCTGAAGTCTTGAATCAGTCCAGTATTCAGAGCTATGTACCCTGGAAAAATGGAATGATTCCCTTAATTAATGCAGTTAAATCAAGTTATTGTATGTTAAATAATCCAAATTGATTTTTGTATTTCCTTCAAATTCAGAAAATGCAGGAAAGTTGTATTTGAAAAAAAAAAATATTGTGTACCGGCTCATGGCATAAGTATGTTTACATCAGACTTTTACTACCTGAACCTCTGAATGTATGAATCTCTACTATGTTATGATGTTGTTATAGTAAAACATATGTAAAAAAAAATAAAGATGCAATAAAATGTGTTTTTGTGCAGCCACAAAGTTAAGATGGCAATTAAACTCCGTACAGAGTATGCATCTGTGCTACATATGCCTGTATTGAAAGAATGTTTTCGAGAGAAGGGTCCCCATGGTGTTGTAGAGTCCTATGGACACAAGCAGTATCTCCAAAATCCAGGTAGGTGACAGTTACAGGTGTGCAAGTGTGTAGGTGATGAATACAGATATGGCTTTAATAATCCTGAACCCTTGTTCAAAAAACACCTTTTGTAACCATATGGTCACTATCAGATGATAGTAACTGTAGAGTTGCTTAGGATTGTTTTATTGGATTCATGTCCCACTTTTAAATAGAAGGTTGCCTGCTCGCTGAAGGACAGTGAATTGTAACTGCCTGAAGGCTTGTCATTGACTTGAGTCATTGATTTAAGACAGAGATAATTAAATATAGATCAGAATGTAATAATATATGTCTAGATATTTTAAAATACATTGGCAGAGTATCTGACTACCAGCTATGTAGAAAATTGTAATAACTAAAAAAGTTTTCAAATCCCAAGTTAAATGAATGAAATAGAGAACTCAGTTAATTTCTATTTTCAGAACATGAGTTTGTGAACATACTCATGATGACATAATCACAAGTGGCTAGGATGACTTCTTGTGGGTAGAGATTCTTCGTGAATTCTTAACTTATGTCCATTCGTTCAATTATTTTTTCTTCTGAGTTCAGTCAATGATCTTGAAATTCTAGTCAAGATAAAGTACTGTATTTTTCGGAGTATAAGACGCACCTTTTTACCCCCCAAAAGAGGGTGAAAACTTGGGTGCATCTTATACACCGAATGTAGCCCCAGCCACCCCCACCCTTTGGCCTCTGTCTTCCAGCAATTTACCTGTTTGCAGCAAAGAGGGAAGAGCCTGTAAAGCCAAGCAAGTCACTAGCACTTCCCGATCTACAGTTGAATTACCATGTGGGAAAATGAAAGTGAAACTGAAACTGCAAAGAGGCAAATAGCTGGGAGAGACAGGCAGATTTTTATTTTTTGCTGAACTGGATGCAAGGGGGTAAGGGAATAACTATAAATGTCTGTAGAATGTTCAAATTATTAGACTTATTTTTTAAAGACTGCTTTATTATAGTTCTGGAGCCAGGGGCATTTTTAAGACTTGTGGACTTCAACTCCCAGAATTCCACAGCCAGCTTTGTTAGCTTTGCTGGCTGTGGAATTCTGAGAGTTGAAGTCCACAAGTCTTAAAGTTGCCAAGGTTGGAGATCCCTGTAAATCTAGACAACTTAACAAAATGAAGAAGCTTTTTAAAATAAATGCTTGCTCTGAAGAGGCCCAGTGCTATTGTATCTTCTTTTAAATAATAGAGAATAATGTATACTTCCAGAAATTTTAATTAATTTTAACAGCTCTGTAAAAGTATAGTCTGAAATGTAACAGTGTCCTGTTTAGTATTAGAGTTTAGTTACCTTGGAGTAGATCTATTTAAATAATTGGGAGCAGTTAGTGTGACTACATTTAAGAAAACTTTCTGGCATAATGTACATTTCTCCAATTCTTTGCTATTTCTATGGGTCAGGCACACATGCACAGAAATACACAGCAAACAGTGTATATCATCTGTGCTGTTTGCTGTTTGGTAAATTGCTTGGAGGCAGAGGCCTTTTTTCCTTGTTTTCCTCCCCCAAAACTAAGGTGCGTCTTATACTTCCGTGCGTCTTATACTCCGAAAAATACGGTAGATCCTACAGGGTGAAGTCTACATGAGAAAGAAAGAAGTATCATTTCAAATACGAAGACTTCTTGAACCTCCAGATATTGTTCAGAATATGTTTAACATCTTTGCTAAACTTCTCCTGAGCTTTTCAGATATTCAGATATGTATTTACATACATATACACATATGCATACGCATAAATATATGCATGATTCTTCTACATTAATTATTCAGTAGAAATTCAACTGATGGTTGCTGTTTGGAATCATGATGGGAATTGTATAATCATTAAATGATTGTTTTTACTGTTCTATAAATGACTTAATACATCTCTTAATGTTTAGGAGAAGATAGTGATTATTTGATAACAGGAACACATCCATATCCTCCTGGACCTGGTGAGTAAGCTTACTGCCAAATACAATTATGTTTAGGTGGAAATCTGTGGTATTCTTGAATCTTAAGAAAGATGTCATTGTATATTAAGGTGCAGCATAATGATGAATGTTTTAACTTGTTGTAAAACTATTGTGAAACTGGTCTTTTTTAAATTTAAAAAACTGATTATTTTTGCTGAGTACTAATGAAACTAAGCAGTTGAAATATCTGTGAGAGAGCATTAGCCGTATACGCAGAGACTGCAATGAATTAAAAGCATTCAGAATTAAAAAGCAGTCTATTAAATAGAATAATAATTGAAGTGGGCAATCTGTCAATATATAACATGTCTGTTATCAGTTAAAAATATCACATAGAATTCCCTTGATTTCCCTGATTCAATAATTGTTTGGAGAAGTGATAATTGTTAATTTATGAATTGCAAAATAAAAAATGGTACATGTATTAAATATATAATTCGTAACATAAATAAGCACTTAGCTGTTAACATTTTATTGTTCTTGATTATATTCTCTTTCTTTTTTTTAAAAAAAAACAAGGAGTGGCTCTGACTGCAGACACTAAAATCCAAAGAATGCCTAGTGAATCAGCATCTCAGTCATTAGCTGTGGCACTGCCTCCTTCTCAATCCAAGTAATTGTATTTTATTTATTAATCAGCTAAGAAAGCAAAATGGCATTTCAGATTCATTTGCAAAACACAGTGACATCAAGCGATATTTGTTGACTCATGATGGTGTGCTCCATTTGATTATGCTCTTTGTAAATTGTTCAGCAAGACGTTATTTACTGTTGATAATTTAAGAAGAAAGATAAAACAGGGACTTACATCAAACAGCAAAACAGAAGCAGTATGTAAATAGGCATCTTTTTCTGTTTCTGATGGCTTTTGTGTGCCATAAAGGATCTTTTGATGAAAGCTAGTTTCTATAGCGTCTAAAGATTTCTGTATGAGCCAGGACACAATCCATAAATAATACAACCATAACAGGCTTCTGTTCGGTAATCATTTCAGTTTAATAGGACATACATTCAAGTATGCCTGCGTGGGATTGGTGCTAACTAGGCAATCCTAAAAATATAAAGAAATGAATTGCAGCATAAATGACCTGATAATGAAGTTCAGCTCTTCACTATATCATTGCTACATTAATACCGACCTTAAAAAGGAAGAGGAGCCATACCAGGACAGATCTGTCTGGTCAAGTATTCTTTTCCCCAGTGGCCAACCAGGAAGGCACGCAAATAAGATGGGTGCAATTTGCTTACTTAGTCTTCTATGCTGTCTCATTCTAATATCTCTGGCAGAATATGCTACAATTACAACAATTTCCTGTTTTAAAAAATCCAAAATAATCTATCACAGGATCAGATAAATCAGTTACTCAATCACAGTACAATAAAACTTTAGACTTTAGAGAAGAGCAGTATTTTAATACCCTTTCTGAATATTATTAGAGAAGGAACCATACAGCTATTCTAGGAGGAAGCCATATCTAGAAGACTGCCCTTTTTGCTAATTCTTGATAGATAGATTCCAGTCAGAGTAGATGGTCTTATCAATGGGACAGCAATAGCATCTTTTTATTCTTTTCTTCAGCAATCCTTTTGGACATTCACTCTTCCATTAGCAACAGAGATTATAAACCATACTTGCCTCAATGAATGTGCATGTATGACATGTTTCTTCCTTTGGTATTATGATAAGCACTGATGTAAAGTGAAAATTAGTAAAGTCTAAGGCTCATGAAATACTATGGAATCTAATAGTCATGATTAAAATGTTGCTACTTATTACCAGTTTAGCTGGATTGGGATCTAAACATATTTGTTCATTCTGCACTAGCATGATGATACTCCACAGATTTTCTCGAATAGGTGTATTATCAGTTATATACAAACTCAGCAGTCTATTAATTCTGGAGGTAATAAGCCCTGGTCATTTCTTCTCATTTCAGAATAGAATCAAATAGAACAGCTGCTAGCGTAGGTGATATATATAGACATGCTGGGATTTCTGAGCGTTCACAGCCTCCAGGTTTGACTATGGTAAGTTTCACTTCTCATGTAAATTAACCAAATGATATTTAGTCTTCTAATGAGCTAGAAAGAATTTTTTGTGACAGAATTATAGGCCCATGTGAAAATAGTTCAATGAAGAAAAATATATGATGTCATGTTTGTTCAATCTATAGACTATGATGGAAGCTGGTGGGAATAAAAATTCTGCATTGATGGCAAAGAAGGCTCCAACAATGCCAAAACCCCAGTGGCATCCACCATGGAAGCTATACAGAGTAAGTAGTAAATATATTAGAAGTATTTATTGCTGGATAAATAGTTTGTTAAATGTTGGACTAGTTTAGATGGGAATACAAAACCATATGCTGAGGTTATTAGAAGAGTAAGCCTATTCTGATCTTGAGTTCAGTTACAATCAGTCCTACTTCAGTATGTTTCAGGTAAGTTAGAAACATCTATAAATAAACTAACAGCATTCTGATTAAAGTTTATTGACTGAATCAAGGTGATATCATATTTTTATCCTATCTTGTTCCAGTAAATCATTACTGAATTGTAATTTCTGCGACCTACTTAAAATTTGAAGTGATGTTTCTAATCACTTTAAAGTAGCAGAGAAGATAGCAAAAACAGCTTGATATTTAATTTAATTTAATTTAATTTAATTTAATTTAATTTATCTTTATACCATCAAGGAGGAAACTTAAAAAGATAAAAATGATGCAACTTGGTGGGGGGGGGGGACACAGCTCCAAACATTGAAGTTTAACTAATACGATACTGACCCTTTTAATCTAGTTCTATGGATTATATAGAAAAAGGTGTTACAAAAAAATTTGCCCTAGAAGGCAGCAATAAAAATAATCTTATTTCGAATAAAATTTGAAAAGTCATAGTCTACAAATTCCTGATCGTTAATGGATTGGCTGCAGTGGTGCAGTGTAGGAGCTCTGGTGGTTCTGTGGTTAGAATGTAGTATTGCAGGAATTTGATCCTGCCTGGCTCAAAATGGACTCAGCCTTTCATCCTTCCAAGGTTGGTATAAGGAGGACTCAGATTGTTGAGGGAAATATGCTGGTATTGCCCAGAGACTGTTGTAAAGAGTGATATATAAGTCTTATTGCTAATGCTATTTGTACATAATGATAATCCTAATTTAGTGCAGAACTGGGCAACTTGCCTCCTATGGGTTTTGCAATTTCCTTTGAAAACCCTTAATCATTATTCATTGAAAATTGGCAACATTACATTTACTGGTAAATTTGAAGCCAAATGACCAAACAAACTTTCTGTTACCGTATGTAACTACTTTAAGCTGTCAGGGTTTATATTTTATCTAAATCGATAAATTGTCCTGTAACTTTTGCAGGTTATCAGTGGACATTTGGGATGGGTGAGATGTATTGCAGTTGAACCAGGAAATCAGTGGTTTGTTACTGGCTCTGCTGACAGGACTATAAAGGTGAGATACTGACTTAATTGGGATCCAGTACTTTTTATTATTTCGGTAATATACTTCATAATAGCGCTTTAGTAATATCCACTTCAGTATATTTTATTATCTTCTATCTTTGCCTATAGGCCAAATTGTTTAAGTGTGTTAGTACTCCCAAACTGGGATTTGTATAGTAAACTCTTATTTTTTTTTTCCAGTCTTTCTACCATCATGAAGGAATGTAATTTGTATTCTACTAAGATCTTTGAGATGTTGCTCAATTAGAATAAAATACATTTGTGTGTTTTATTTCAAAGAACACCAAAGATGTATTTTTCTCATTACAGATTTGGGATCTTGCAAGTGGCAAATTAAAACTGTCTTTAACAGGACATATTAGTACAGTCCGAGGTGTAATAGTCAGTGCAAGGAGTCCTTATCTTTTCTCATGTGGGGAAGACAAACAGGTGAAATGTTGGGATCTTGAATATAATAAGGTAACTAAATAAACTTGAAACTGTTGAAATCTTTCAGCAACGTAATGATGATATGACGTTCAGTACCGGTACTGATTGTAATATGTTTACACCCAGGTTATTAGGCATTACCATGGCCACCTAAGTGCTGTGTATGGTTTGGATTTGCATCCAACAATAGATGTGCTTGTAACTTGTAGCAGAGATTCAACAGCACGTGTAAGTAAAGCAGAAATGTTTATATCTTTTTTTAAAAAACTTGTTTGTCCCTGTGGAAACTAATGTGATTTTTTTTGTCATTAGCTATCTATACTCCCTTTTAAAAACCTTCAGATTCTACTAATTCCAGTCAATCAAATAAGAATGATATTTAAATATGGGAAGTGAATTATCTGATGCATTATCCAGCATCCCAGGATTGTGCCACTGAGATACTTTTGCAAAATAACCAAATTTGGGGAGTACTGTTTAATACCATTTTGTTTTAAGGGTTGGGAGTAGACATAAGAGAGGGCTGCAAACTGTTGTAATCCATGCTTTATCCCTCAAAGGCATACACAAATAAGCTGAGTAGTTTCAGTTCTACTCCTTACAATAGCAAATCATGCCAGTGGCAGGAAGTGTTTGTATGTTTCTGTTATTTTCCTACACAAATACTGTTCTTACTGTATGTGGGAGTTCATAAGTGATACTAAGGTCAGTAGGATCCTGAGTGATAAGCTCATAATTATATACAAATGGTAACGTTTTGTACAAAGCATTGTTGTACTTAATTGTTTCAATTTATGATCTTATTAGATTTGGGATGTAAGAACAAAAGCTAGCGTGCATACATTGTCAGGACACACGAATGCTGTGGCAACAGTGAAGTGCCAAGCAGCAGAGCCACAGATTATCACAGGTATGATTAATGCTGCTTGTTAGAGTGGAACATAATTGAGTAAGTTGGTTCTGTAGCCAACTTGCACGCAGTTGCTTATGGTTTAATGAAATGCTTCCATTTGTTGCATTTTAGTTGAGCATTCGTAGTTTTCAAATATGTAAATGTTTTAAATAATTCTGCATAGAGCTAAGAACCTCTGGGTATAAACAAGTATAGATACCCAGAATTCCTTTAAAAAATATACTAAGAGTATGAGAATCTTGAATGCTTTTCAGAGTTGTTATTGGATTGCAGCTACCGGTAGTACTTATTATGCAACAGGCAAATAGATTTAAGTTTTGAAAAACTCTCTTGCAAAGGAAGAGAAGGTCTTTCAGAAAATCATCTCTTTACTGCTTTGGGCATATGAATAAGGCTCACAAATGAACTAGAATATGTATCTGCAGCAGTTCAATTTGTGGCTCCTGGGACTTTCTCCGGAGCTATGATAGAACAGAGAGAGGGTGCTGTTCTGCCAAGGTCATAATTGTGGTTGGCAGCATGCTGTATGATCTTGGTAGTACTGGAGCATGTAGTTGGGTGCCAGAAGTATCTCTATCACCTTTCTTATCTTAGTAAGACTCAAAGCAGCAGGAAGATTTTCAAGTGCAGAGGAAACAGAAACATTAAGAAAAAACAAAATATGGTCAAAAGTATTTATCTATATTACTTCTTAAATTCATTTCTTCACTGCAGGAAGTCATGATACCACCATACGTCTCTGGGATTTGGTAGCCGGAAAAACACGGGTCACGTTAACAAATCACAAGAAATCCGTAAGAGCAGTTGTCTTGCATCCAAGACAGTAAGATTTTCCATGGTTTTTTTAAAACAGGCTTTTTAAAAAAGTAAATATACCATTTTTAGTGTAAATAAGTCGGATTACCAGTCATGAACTCAATACTGTGCTCCCTATTTAAGGCACTAATACCTTTAATTTGCTCTAGTAGTTGTAACTATTGGAGCAATGTATGATTGCAATGTCACATGACCTTGTGAGCTTTCGATCATTGCTTGAAATTTTCCTTCATCAAGGCCAGAGGGTTTGGGTGCAAAAGTTAGTTCCATATACAGCAGAACAAGATTAAAGTATATAAGATTAAATCTGCAATCTTGTATGTGCTCACTTAGATTGTGTTTCACTAAAATCAGTGAGGAAGAGTTTGGTGTTTATTCTTAGATTTAAATCGTTCATTTTTTACACAGTTGAAGGCAGTATGCCTTCTGCTGGGGTTGTTCCCCTTTTACATCCCAATAAGAGACCGACAGTGGTTAGATTTGCAAATTAAGCCATTATTTGATTTGTTTCATTTAGACTTAATACACCAAGTTACTGGTGGCTTCTAAAATTATTAGAAAATGCCTTCTAACATTCTGCTCACCAAATAGAACTATTTATTTGGGGAAAAATGAATATTGCAAAATACCTTTTAATATTCTACTGACCAAATAGAGCTATTTATGTGGGAAAAAATGTGGTCTACTTTTGTGGAATATTCCCATACAGTATATCTTTGATTTTATGATCATTAGTTGAGTAAAATACCAGGGGGTGTGATGGTTTAGTGGTTAAAGATGCTGAGCTTATCAGCTGGAAAGTTGGCAGCCCGGCTTCGAAACCCAAGTGCTGTGCAATGAGGTGAGCTCCCGTTCCTGCCCCAGTGCCTGCCCACCTAGCAGTTTGAAAGCATGCAAATGTGAGTAGATTAATAGGTACCACTTCGGTGGGAAGGTAAGACTGTTCCGTGTGCCTTTGGCATATAGCCACATGACCACGGAAAACGTCTTCGTACAATGTTGGCTCCCTCCGCTAAGCAATAGATATGAGCACCGTGCCCTAGAGTAGGATATGATTGGATAGGGGAAACCTAGTGAAGTAATAGAAAGATACAGTGCACAAAAATCTATTTGTATGCTGTATCTTTCTCTGTGTTACACAAGCTCACCTATCATTTTATACTGAATAAAATAAACATGCGTAAAATTTCCTTCCTAATTTATGTAAGTATATCTTCCCATTCGAATTTAACAATATTTGGTTTTAACAGACGTCCTACTCCTCATTAATCAGTTACTTTGTTCTAAAACAAGCAGTCTATGGTGCTTAAATTACTGGATAAAGAACTTAGGCCTGTGATGGCGAACAAGTGGCACGCGGAGCCATATCGGTGGGCACGCGAGCTCAGGTCCGGCGTGCATGTGTGCACCAGCCGGCTGATTTTCGGGTGTTCTGGACCCACTGGGAGTCGGGAAACAGGCTGTTTCCAGCCTCCGGAGGGGGTGGGGAAGGCCGTTTTCGCCCTCCCCAGGCTCCTAGAAAGGCTCTGGAGCCTGGGGAGAACGAAAAATGGGCATGTCATTGCATGCTGGGAGCAGGGGGGGTCATGCGTGCATGTGCGGGGGTGCATGGAATTATGAGTGTGGGCACGCATACACATGATCCCCCACATTCCCCCCCCCCTTTTGGCACGTGAACCAAAAAAGGTTTGCCATCACTGACTTAGGCTTTCTAGTTGCTGCTGAATGTCAAGTTCCATGTAGTTTTACTATTAATAATGTAGACTGAGATCTCTGGGAGTTGTAATTCAAAAATATCTGGAAAGCTATGTTTCTTTCTCACCAAAAAATAATTCAGAGGAAATCATTTAACATTGAAACTGTAACTTTAACAACCAATAATTAAATACTGATTAATTAGACATCCAATAGTTATTAAGATCTTACTATACATTTTCTTACAGATACACATTTGCATCTGGATCACCAGATAATATAAAACAGTGGAAATTCCCTGATGGAAATTTCATCCAAAACCTTTCTGGCCATAGTGCTATTATCAATACGTTGGCTGTGAACTCAGATGGAGTCCTGGTTTCTGGAGGTAAGTTAAAATTTGCATGTGATTTGAAAACAAATTCTATTTTGCTATTATGCACTGTTAAGACTTGTGATACAGCGCTGCCTTTTGTGTGCTACTCTAAAGCTGAGATTATTTAGAACTTATTGGCACACTTAATGATTAGCATGAACACATACACACAGAACATCAGTGCTGGAAGGATTTAATATGGGTTTCCAATGTATTTTGGCCCTTAATTTTGGGAATGCTAACCTGTGACTATCCACTGGATGTTAGACTACTGTATCCATCGTGTCTAATCAGTAACATGCAAGTTTCCCATTTCTAGTTTAAAATGTCCTTGCCAAGGTTTCAGCATTTTCTCTCCTGTAACATTTTCCTGCACAAAGGCAAAAGTGAATAGATTTACTTCAGATTCTGGCATTTGCTAAAATTTGATATGGACAAGGAGCTGAATCTGCCCAAAGCTAACAGTTGTGCTGCTCACTAGGGTTGGTGCATCATGCCAGTTTTTCAATTTTTTCTTCCTAAAGACAGCAATATACACTTGTTTCAACAAATGTTTGCAGGGTAGTAATCAATGTTCCCTGTAATAGCAGAAAATGGCGTTCTCTTTTCATCTGTGCGGCTGCGCAGGCGCGCAGCCTCTCCCATTAGAAAATGCCGGGCGGAAGTTAGAAACGTCCGCGCGGCGTTCTCTCATGTGCGTGGCCGCGCACCTTAGAGGGAACAGTGGTAGTAATTCCATTTTTCAGCATCTGACACTGCAAACTGCTTTAAAAATAGATTTGGAGCATTTTACATTTGGTTCTTTTGGGACTGGATAATTAAAATAATTAAAAATACTAAGCACCCAGTGCTCAGTTATATTTTTATTTTAAAAATTATTTTTGTATTTAAAGGAATATGTACATGTGAAAGCAAATTCAAGCCCATTTAAATATATATATAAGAATAAATGTTAAAGTAAGTTTAGCCTAAAAAAAAAACACAGATAATATAAAGGGTTTCTATCTGGTGCCATTATGTTAGCAGAGGAATTCTGGAAAGTTTTTCTTTTCCTGGGCTTTCTAGTTCTCAGGTACTCTAGTGTTACATTTGGCTATAACTCCCATTCTGTATATAACCCAGTACTTAGAAATGGCCAAGACTAGGAGACTATCTGCAATATATATTAACTGCAGAGAGCAAGCATTATTTTCCTATACGTAATATCAGTACAAGTTATAGGAAAATATTTATTTATTTATTTTGTGAGATTTATATACCGCCTCACAGTGCAAGCACTCTCTAAGCGGTTTACACCAATAAGCAATGTATATTTACATTGCCCCCAACAATCTGGGTCCTCATTTTACCTACCTCGGAAAGATGGAAGGCTGAGTCAACCTTGAGCCGGTGAGATTTGAACCGCTGACCTGCGGATCAGTGTTAGCTAAAGTGGCCTGCAGTACCTGCCTCTAACCGCTGCGCCACCTCGGCTCTATAAATAAAATACTATATCTTGGTAGAGCACTTGTAATGTTTACATTTTTCTAGAAGTCAATCCTCGTGAAATCACAGGGGCATAGAGTTAATCTTATTGCATAGAAATGAATTGTGTGGAGGCAAACAGATCTGGATTATGGTGGATATAGTCAGTCTTCGGAATAACTATGCTACATACTTGAATTATGACTTCAAATGAATATGCCATTGTTTTATTTTCAGCTGACAATGGTACAATGCACCTTTGGGATTGGAGAACTGGGTACAACTTCCAGAGGGTGCATGCAGCTGTACAGCCTGGCTCTTTGGACAGTGAATCTGGAATATTTTCTTGTGCATTTGACCAATCTGAAAGCAGACTTCTTACAGCTGAAGCTGACAAAACTATAAAAGTCTACAAAGAAGATGAATCTGCGGTATGTGGAATCTTTTTTAATAACATCTTATAGCATAAAACTAGGTTAAAGATACACTTAGTGCACATATTCTGAAATTAATCTCAAAAGCGTATTTAAGGTTAAACTGTTATTAAATAAGGCTCACAAACAACATTTTACACAAGTGGAAACATTATTTTTAAAAAATAGGGTTTATAAGTTGAGTTCAGTTAGTTGAACTTTCCAGTAACAGAATAAAATAAATGCTTTTGCATTCTGTTCTTCAGTTTCAGTAAAGTAACTGTGCTATGTGGTCAGATATTTATTCCGTTTGGCTAACCAAATATGTATTTATGATTGCATTTTGAAAGCAGTGAATTACACTTTATAGAACAATTTTACATATATCTACTCATAAGAAAGTTCAATTTAGTTTTGTGGAATTTATTTCCAAGTAAATTTATGATATTTCAACCTGCTTTCGCATTTAGTATGGCAGCATGTTGTAATGTATAAAGGAAGATATATCAAAACAAACCAATTGTTTTGGTCGAATTCCGCTAGTTCACAAATAACAAGAATTCACTCTTAGACAGTTTGGCAAAATATCTGATTAATGAAAATAGTAAAATAGAGCATACACTTTCAAAAACAATTGTAATTCTTATGTTTCTTAATTGATGCTGTGGTTTATATGAAAGATTTCAATTGATCTTTTTAAATTCATCCCCAAACTGTTAATCATGGATAATTTGAGATGAAATAGGAAATAAACCTACCAGTTTTTGTGTTTCCATGCCACTTAGTGTATTTCTGTTCCCATTAAAATTTAAAAAGAAATGGAGAATATTGATACAGAAGATATGGCGTTGAGTTCCTCCTCAGCTAGGGATTGATTGGGAAGTTAGTATGAGTTACTGTTTTAAATAAGAAAGACCAAAGTAGTCTAAATTGGCATATCATTTGGGATTGTATTCAGAAATTCATTAGAGCCAGTCTTGGGAAATATGTAACTGTAGCATATGCAAAGTTAGAATTGGGCTAGAACTCTTTTTTTTTCCTCCTTTAATCTCTCCAGACTGAAGAAACTCATCCTGTTAGCTGGAAACCTGAAATCCTCAAGAGAAAACGATTTTAATGAGACCAAACCTCCATTGATGTGCCATAATCCCAACCATTTGTTACATAGCCGAAACACTGCTAAAGCCATTTGCTTCAGTTTGCAGTTTTTACATTTTGTATTGCTTTCTTCTCCGAGTTTATCTTTTCTCTTCTCCTATAATGCTTTCTTTTGGAATTTACCTTTTCTCTCATCCTACAAAAATCAGCTGCAGCTATTATACATGTCTGAAGAAATCAGAGTACATTACATAGTAGAGTGCTGTTAACTGTAAACCATTAAATGTTTGCATGTATTTCTGTGTGGATGGAAGGTGGTGCTCTTTTCTTTCTGATGGAGAAGTAATGTTTGAAATTTTGATGATTATTTTTTTTTTAAGAAAAACCTTACATACTGCTCTGTCCTAGGACCCTGAATTGTAAAATTGTCAAGGGAAAACAAAAGCCATTGTAGTAATGATTGTATTGAAATGATCCTTAATACAATGTGCTGCTTGTCAAGATGTAGTCCAATGCATTTCATTTCCCCTAAAATAAAATATTTAACTGCAGTCTCATATGTTGAATGTGTGTCATTCTGCTTGAGTCACGGTTCTATTTTTGCCTATCCCATGTTGGAATCATCATTAAAATTTTATTGAAACAACCTTTTAAAAATAATTGGATGCTTGTCTCTTCCATTTTTATGTTCTTGTTTATAAAAGCTTGAAAACAAAGTGAAGGTAATACATTGGAAAGGATATAGAATAAATTTCAGAAATAGGCATGCTTTTCAGCTGAAATAAAATATCCTTGTATATGGGTGGACTTTGCTTTAAATGTAGTGGCAAAGTGTTCCTTATTTTGGTTTCCAGCCCTTCATACAACATTGAATTTTGCTTCTGAGTAGCATGACCTCCCTAGCTTTTCAGATAGAAAGAAGTCGTCTGTTAGGAAGGACTGAAAAAAATCACTGCACCTCTTTTTCTGTTTTGGATTTTGCTTACTGCTTCAAGAGTGTCTCTAATATAGATTGAAATCTTTAGCTTTTTCTCCCCTCAATGTGAGTTGTAACAGAGACACGTTTGATATAAATGATAAAATGTCTTCACTTAAACTTCCTTTAAAATGTTTGAAGTATGTATTATATGTATGCTTGTATTCATTCACATGTTATGTTGTCAGTAGCATGCTTGATTTGTAAGTTACTGCTATTAGTGTAATTTCCATATAACACCTGAGGCTGTTAATGAGTAGGTTTTGATAAAAATATGAAATTGTAGAAAGCTTTTGTTACAAAGATCATGTATGTTGCAAGTGTGTGATGATACATTTTTAAGTACCTTAAAAATTGGAATAGTTATCACTTTTCCTTATACCCTGATTCAGGTTGGAGTCATTGTGAAGCTGTGATCCATTGCTTATATTATATCAAGGCAATCAATTACAGCATTTTTCAGAGTATAAGACGCACCTTAGTTTTGGGGCAGGAAAACGGGGGGGGGGATCTGCCTTTGCCTCCCAGCAAACAGTACAGATGATATACACTGTTTGCTGTGTATTTCTGTGCATGTGTGCCTGACCCATAGAAATAGCAAAGAATTGGAGAAATGTACATTCTGGCAGTATATTAATGCCAGAAAGTTTTCTTAAATGTAGTCACACTAACTCCTCCCAATTATTTAAATAGATCTACTCCAAACATGATTAAGTCAGGGTTTAACTCAGCTGCCTTATCTTAAAACTAAACAGGACACTGTTACATTTCAGATTATACTTGTACAGATGCTGTTAAAATTGATGTGGCTTTCTTGAAGTATACATTATTCTCTGCTATTTAAAAGAAGATACAATAGCACTGGGCCTCTTCAGATCAAGCATTTATTTTAAAAAGCTTCTTCATTTTGTTAAGTTGTCTAGAACAATAATAAAGCTGTCTTTAAAAAATAAGTCTAATAATTTGAACATTCTATAGGCATTTATAGTTATTGACTTACCTCCTTGCATCCAGTTTCAGCAACTGATTAGCACAAGAAAATAAAATTCTGCCTCTGCCTCTCCCTCTCAGCAATTTGCCTCCTTGCAGTTTTAGTTTCACTTTCATTTTAGCACATGGCCTGCCTGTAGCCTCAATCAGCTGCTGGTTGGGAGGCCGATAATCAGTTGTTTGTGCTAATCAGGCTCTGCGCTGTTTGCTGCAAGGAAGTAAATCGCTGGGAGGCAATGGCCAAAGGGTGGGGGTGGCTGGGAGGGGCTACATTCGGTGTATAAGACGCAGCCAAGTTTTCACCCTCTTTTGGGGGGTAAAAAAGCATCTTATACTCTGAAAAATACGGTATACTTAATACCAGGTAGAACTACTTAGGAATTTACGGTGCAAGTCTCTGTTAAATGAAATGACTGCATTGCATCAATATTTTTAAACATCAGCTACAGATTATAAACCTAAGTTTAGCATATCACAAGTATATGACCTCCTGGTGCTAATAACTATTTTATTCCTCATACTAGAGAATTCTGGGAGAAAAAAACTAAATGTTTCACTTGTGCAATTGCAATTTGAGAAGAATCTCCGATTGAAACTTTCTTTTGGTCCATATATTTGCAGAAGAATGTTAAAAGCTATTTTGCTTATGTTTGATTCTTTGGGTCACATTCAAAGTGTTTCCACTTAAAAACAATTGCTTAATATGTTGAGTACCTGATATTAACATTTTAATTGAAAACAGGGATATTCTGGTTGGAAAGACTTCATAACATTTGCTACTTGGCCAGGGTGCTCTGAAGCTTTGTCAAGTAAATTCTAGTGTTTCAGAAAGTAACCATGGATTTTTTTAAATTGTGTCTCAGGCCAATGAGCTGGAGCTAATCTCAGGAACGGTGCCCAGATCTTTATACTATATCAATGAGAGCTTTCAATGTGATCCTCCGAGCGTAATCTTCCAGGAGCTCCAGGGATCAGCTACTCAGGCCAAATTCTAAACAATCTCTTAAGTACTATCTTATTCTTCAGGCGCCATACATAGGATGGTTAAATGGGCAGGTATATAGAGTACCCACCCCCCAAAAAAACAAACCAATCCAAGGATAGCTTCCAAAAGGGTAAGCTGCAAAGCTAATTGCTGGAAGGGATTTCATACTCCAACCTGCTTGGATTTTACATAACATTTGTTGAAGAGGTTTTAGAAATCATTGGTTAATTGCTAATAGATTTTTCCAAGATACTAAACAGAGAAAACTAGGAACTGGGTATAAGCTGTACAATGGTTACCTCAGTTGATATGAGGATACTCATCTTTATCTTAAGAAATACCAGAACTATTATAAATGTTGATTTGCACAATTGCAGATGTAAGTAAAATAGAAAATAATGTTATTACTAAATTACTTTCAGATATCATTTCTGGATGATAATCATGGAACCACATGGATGGAAAATATCTTATATTTACAATATTGAGATGTACTCAGTCAGTCTATACTGAGATGAACAAAAATTCTTGCTCTTTAAATTCTCCTTAGCTCTTAAGGATAAAATGCTATTTGGACAATTTGTCAGGGATATATTAAGTACTAGTAATGTTTGATTTCATAACAATTTTAAAAGCACAAAATGATCTTTTCACATTTATTTAAAGGAAAAATACAGATTCTGTTATGTGTTTCATTTATTCTGCCTTTATCATTATTGCCATTGTTGAAGGCAATGAGCTACTCATATGTTGGACTGAGTCGTGAACTGCACGAAAGAGGGTTAAAGGGAACTATTTATTTCTTTGGCTATGGCAAGACTATTACAGTAATCTATTTAGATTTGTGCATAAAAAGTTTTTTAAACAATATCTCTTCCACATCAATGCAGGTAATTGATAAGTGTACCACTGAAATGCTGGTGAGGCATGTTCCCCCAAAAGAAACAAGGACTAAATGCACTTGACAGGAAATATACAGTAGTAGGTTTCATTCCATTCTATGAAATTTATCTCCAAGTAACGTGTATATTACTCTTCTATATTGAGAAACAATAGCAACTAAAATTAATGAGTGGATCTTACTGCAGTGAATAACATCTTTTAGGTAAGAAATATTAGACGTGATTATTCTTTTTCAGATTATGAGTTCCAAGTTGATTCATAAAGGTGGATCCCTCAAAATCAGGAAGTTTAGATCATGTTGAATTAAAAGAGATTGTATGATTCCTGTTAGCATACCTCAGTGTATGATTAGAATTCAAACTGTTTTCATATCCAATGGAATGGCCTGTTCTGAATTTGTAGAAATACCCATTTTGTCATCTGGTGGTTTTTGCTTCCAAAGTGTAGATAAATAGAAATGTAGGGTCTTGTAATTTAATTGCATTGTTTTTGTTTTTTAAGGAAATTAAAATAGAGTTTCTTGTATGTATGCTAGCATGGAGTATAAATGTAGAATAAAGTTGATACTATTTGTGAAAGAATGGACGTATTTTTTTATTAAACCCTAAATATTGGTCATGTTTGCAATTTCTGACAAATTTTTAATTAGAGTAGTATTTTGTTCCTATTGAGAAATCGCTCCAAATAATTAACATTATTTGGGCAATCACATAGTGTATTGGAATTTTGGGGATCTTCACATTAGACAAAATGATGCTCAATATTGCTTTTGCTAAGGTTTAAAGTATTAGATCTCTTAGTTCTTCATAATAAAAGGCTGTTTCTCTGAACAGTCCATTCTGTGTGGAAAACGTATGCTGCTCATTTATTTTATGTCACTCATTTCTATTGAGTGACACTGGGTGGCTTACACTATAAAAAGAATTTAAAACATTAAAATTAACAGAAGTTGGGTAAAACTAGGTAAGCGTTACATGAGCAGGATGCAGATTGGATTTTCTTAGTCCACTAGTCACCTCCGGGGTAGAATGCCCCCAAAGAGGCCTTAGGATGTGGAGTATGTTCTATTTATGGTAGGCGTACAGTTATAGTGCTAATTATCCTTTAAATAATTAGTATTGTGTACAGACACCTGTTCTTTGATAACGTTATTTTGCAAACTATCCTCAAACCCAAATCACCATATTTCAGGAACAAATGTACATCTAGACACATATGCAGAACAAAAGATGAATAAACACACCAGTTAGATCCCTTTTTTAAAACAATATATAGATAAAAATGTAAAATAGCAATCAAATACACTGCAAAACAAACTCAAAAGGAGTCCCATTCAACTGACACTAAATGCCTGCAGAAGGACTTAAGGACTTTCATACAGGCAAGTTGGGTCCTGGTGTGTGTGTGTGGCAGAAAGGGTGGGCCATTTCAGAGAGCAAGGAAATCAATTAAGTTAAAAAATTAAACATGAACATAAATGTCAAGAGTAGTACTTGGGTCAGAAAAAATATTTCTCTCTACATTTGTCAAGCACAAGCAACTAGAAACATTTGTGAATGGCCCAGAGAGATATTTTATTATTGATCACCTATATATCTCCTAGAGTAGCCTCTGGTGAGATAGGCAGCAAATAAATTTAATAAATAAATATATATTGCAAGAATTTTTCCAAATGTATACCTAAGGGTTTGATCTCAGACTTTTTCTCCCCCCGTTAGCTGGAATATCTCTCTACTTTCCACGGTAGGAGCCCCTCCCATTTAACCAGTGATTCCACCACAACATTCTTCTTCCTAGCATATTCCAGCAAGTGCAGGGTCCACTTTTCGGATCATTGAACGCCACTTTGCATGGTCAGCTGTGTCTCCAGGGTGCAGGCCTGCGGCTTGCATATCTTTGTTGATGGTGTCTTGCCATCTCTGTTTTGGGCGCCTGCAAAATCGCTAGCCATTGACTTCTAGTTGGTAGGCAGTCTTGGCAATGGTGGAAGGTGCTGTTCTCAGGACATGTCCATACCAGAGGATACCTTCTCTCATCTTCTCTATAATTGGTGCCACACCAAAATGTTGTCGAATTGTATCGTTTATGATGTGGTCAAGAAGGGAGATGCCCGATATCCAACGGAGCATTCGCATTTCCATGGCATGGAGATAGCTTTCAGGCCCACCACAACATTATACTATATAAATTAATTCATGATATACACACAAACTGATAATATAGGAAGGATTACTAATGGCCAATTGAAACAGGAATGGCTTGCCCGACATCTGATTCTGATCTGCATGGAGATTCTTTATAGTCTTGCAGTCAAGATGATCCCATGCACAAATCATTTCTAATTAGCTGTGATGGTGTCTGATGCTGAAAACAAAACTGATCCTGAGATGAAATGCATTAGGAGTGCTATCCGCTTTACAAAGAGGTTACTTTAGAGCAGTGCTTATCAAATAGTGGGGTGGGGCCCCCTGGTGGGGCGCGGAGCGATGCCAGGGGGGGCAAATGACCCCGGGGAGCGTGCTTTTTTTTGCCTCAAGGAGTAGGGTTTTTTTTGCACTGAACAATAGCACACATCACAGGGCAGGAGATATGAAGTGCAGATAACAAACCCTTAAGAGACACCATGGGAAAATATTTAACAGGGATGAAAAAAAAGGAGGAGAGAGACGGAAATAATGAGACAAACGTAAGTCTCCTAAAAGCTAAGACGAGGAAATATGACGAAGTGTATGTAGTGCTTGGCTTCACTGTGACTACGGTGGGAGACGAGGAAAGACCGGTATGTTTACTGTGTCTAAAAATGTTGGCAGCGGACAGCATGAAGCCAAATAAATTAAGGCGTCACTTAAACACATTACACCCCAATCACGCTGATAAGCCACTTGAGTTTTTTCAGCGAAAACGTGCCGAGTATTGCAAACAATCGTCCCGGTGGAGAGTTGGGGGGGCGCGAAATGTTTACTTCTTCCTAGGAGGGGCATAACAAAATAATTGAGAAGCACTGCTTTAGAGTAACATTTGTTTCTGAGCTGCAAACATACATTTCTGATTTTAAATTGTCAGCCTAGTAGGCGCTCTGTGGTTCTGTTCATGAATCTTGTATTGAAATAGTTTTATATGGTCTTTATATGGAACAGCATATTTTTCCAATGTTCTTTTACAAGGGAAAACACAGACAATTATAATTCATCTGTTTAATAAGTTTAGGCATTTGAAAATAAAGACTAGCAGAATACTTTTCGTTTAGTTATTTGCAACACAAGGGAAGATATTTCAAAATTCAGTTTTTGCTAGTTGTTAGAATATGTCTAGGTCAGTGTTGGCAAACCTTTTGCGTGCGTGCGCAAAGCACATGTGCGTGTTGGAAACCGGAAAAGCAGATCTTCCGGTTTCCTGCGCGCACATGCATGCTGGCCACCTGCTCTTCCGGTTTCTGGCGTGCATGCGTGCGTGAAGACCAGCTGTCTGGTGCGCATGCACTGGCTCCCCCTAACCTTTCAGGGGTCCTCACGCCTCTCTGCCCGCCCCCCTAGTCCTCGTCGGGGTGGCGGGACCTCCACACCAATGACCTGGTTCCACAGCCTCAGACAGGGAGAAAAGCCGGAGCCCCTTCCCGGCCTTGAAGGTAAGGGGCATCGGCATTCCCGGGGCTTGGGTTGAGAGGCCAGAAGGCAGGAGAGCTTTCCCCAACTCTGGCTGGGATGAAGTGCCCCCCCAGCCCGCCACCAAGAACAAGCCAGTGCAGCCTCCCCCCTTCCTGGTTGCATCCCAGCCAGCGCACCCCTTACCCCTTGGTGTCTCCATACTGCGCTCTCCTCTGACCCTCCTGGGGCAGCACGGCTCCTTTTCCTTCTGGCTGCTCCAGCATCCTGGCCGGAAGCAGCAGCACAAGAACCACCGCTGCCCCCTCGCAGCGGCAACAGCAGCGGGCAGGGCGGCCGGCCACCCAGCCAGCAAACCCTGCCCTGATGCCCCGTGCGCCCGAGCTGGCCAGGCGCTCTGGACCATGGATGCACGTCAGTGTTGTGGGTTGGAGGGCTGGGGCCTCGCAAGAATCTCAGACAGCCTCGCAAGAATCTCAGGCACCACAGACAGAATCAGCAAGATCCTCCACAAACACAACATCAAGACAGCATTCTGCACAAACCGAAAAATATCCACCAACCTAAGAAACCCCAAAGACAAAATTGAGTTAGAAAATCAAGGAGTATATGAAATCCCATGCACCGCCTGCCCCACCACATACATTGGACAAACCAACAGAAGAATAAGTGCACGCATTGAAGAACACAAGAACTCAGTCAAAAAAGAGGAACCAACTTCTTCCTTGGTCCAACATCTTAAAGCCACAGGACATGAAATTAACTTTAAAAAGACCAGAACTATCGCCAAAACTGAACACTTTAACAACAGAATAATCAGAGAAGCCATTGAGATAGAGAAACGCCCACAAAGCATGAATAAACGGGATGTCACCTCCCGCCTACCAGCCATTTGGAAACCCGCACTTGTTGACAAACGAGTCCCTAACACTAAGAATGACACTAGACCCACACTCACAAAAACCACACAGGATGTCACCACCACACACCCATGCAAAAAGCAAACCCAAACCCACACCAATGAGGCACGGCCACAAACCAGAAGCCAGACCACAGCTGCATCATTAACCACTCTAAACCCCTCCATTCCACACATGAAGCAAACTGACATCCCAGCCAATCATAGCACAGCCAACCCCCCATCCAATCAGAGCACAGCCAAGCTCCCACCCTATCAGTTCAAACCCCCAGTGGCAGTTAAAAGGAAGAAACAGCTGCAATCTCACATTGCTCCTAGACGCAGGAAGCTGAAGACACCAGCCTGATGATGACGAATGAGACTTCGTCGAAACGTTGCCAAGACACTTCCAATTTTACGCGGGAGAAAACCCGAATAACCAAAGACCTACATACAAACACCCGCGAAAACCTCAGAAAACAAATTATATATATATATATATATATATATATATATATATATATATATATATGTATGTATGTATGTATGTATGTATGTATGTATGTATGTATGTATGTATGTATGTATGTATGTATATATATATATATGTATGTATGTATGTATGTATATATATATATATATATATATATATGTGTGTGTGTGTGTGTGTGTGTGTGTGTGTGTGTGTGTGTGTGTTTGTGTGTGTGTGTGTGTGTATTTATTTATTTGTTTGTTTATTAATTTTTTGTTTATTTTTGTGTATATGTTTGTTTATTTATTTATTAATTATTTGAAAGAGACAAATATTGTCTGTGGGATATGGAAGCTAAACATAAGAGGAGGTTTACAGCGTGGCACTCCCAAGAAATTCCTATTTTTTCATCATGTTTTAGTGGAACTATATTGTCACTGGATTAATTAAAAAAAACTTATTTGCTCATCTGAGTGTAGACAGATCTAAAATGTGAGCAGGGTGCAGTGTTTAGCAATTCAAGTTATTTTATGCTCATTTTAAAAAATGGAAATCTCAGGAGTTGTTTTTCCCCTTCTTTCGACAGAAAATAGAGATGTGTTTTTCCTATTGAAATAAATACATAACAACCTGGATTTCCAATTATACCATAGAATAGCAGGCTGTTCTTGCCTGCATATTCTTTTTCTTATACTATACTAGCAGACGGTTGTTATGGTGCAATCTTTCTCTAAGGTTGCTGCCCTCCTCAGCTCTTATATTAGCGGATGGCTAAAGGGGTCTCTACGCAGGTAGTCAGGATGGCATTTCAGCATCTTTGCCTTTGTAATACCACTGATATAAAACAGAATGGAGCATGGATTAAGAGAACAGACACATTAACTTCTTTTCGGAATTTTGGAACTATTTCCTTTTTTTCTAACTGATATCTCAGCCAGTTCGATTTAGTTTACCGTGCACAATATTGTACACTGAAGTAAAAACAAGGATAGAGAAAGCTCAAACAGCATTCTTCAAAATGAAAAGGGTCTTATGCAGTCACGACATAAGCCTAAGATTGAAAATCAGGCTAGTCAGATGCTACATCTTTTCTATCCTGCCCTACGGAGTGGCGAGTTGGTCTCTGACAGAAAGCCACTTGAAGAGACTAGAACAGTGATGGCGAACCTTTTTTTCCTCGGGTGCCGAAATGGTGTGTGTGTGCGCTATCACACACACGTGCGTGCCCACATCCATAATTCAAAGCCCCCCACTCGCCCCACTCCCCTGCGCATGCGTGTGTGACCCCCCCACTCCCCCATTTCATGACCTCCAGTGGGCCCGGTAGGCCCATTTTTCACCCTCCCCAGGCTCCAGAGGCTTTCCTGGAGCTTGGGGAGGGCAAAAACGCTCCCCACTGCCACCCAGAGGCCCTCTGGAGGCTGAAATCACCCTCCCAGAGCCTCTGCGCGAGCCAAAAATCAGCTGGCGGGCATGCACATGCACGCTGGAGCTGAGCTAGGGCAAAGGCTCGCGTGCCGGCAGATATGGCTCCGCATGCCACCTGTGGCACCCGTGCCATAGGTTCGCCATCACTGGACTAGAAGCATTTGAAATGTGGATTTACAGGCAGCTGTTACGTATAAGTTGGGTTGACAAAATCAGAAATGAGGTGATAAGCCGCCTGGGAAAGCCAAGGGAAATAATCAAAACCATAAAAAAGTGAAAGTTAGAATATTTCGGACATGTGATGCGACCTCCAGAAAAATACAGCATATTTTACTTAATCCTCCAAGGAAAGATTGAAGACAAACAAGGTCCAGGCAGAGGAAGAATATCATGGCTTCAAAATCTAAGGGACTGGTTTGGACAAAACAGCACTTTTTCGTGTGGCTGTTGATAAAAATAGGATCGCCAACATGATCGCCAACGTCCGATGACGGATATGGCACAAGAAGTACAAAATATTGATTGTCATGCTCCAAACAATAAAATATCTCCTATCAGTTTTATATATATTTAAAAAATAGGAAAAAGTTAGAAGTATAAATACAAGAGTAAATAATAGCTCAAGATAATAATAGTCCCATTTGTAATTTTGAAGAATTATTTGGTTACTCAGGGAAGTGTAGCTCATTTTGTGTATCTGGAATAAGAATTATTTTTGACTCCAAGTTTAATTAAAGATAATGAAATGCAAGTACATTTGCATACAATAACATCGTTAGCAAGCACACAGAGTTCCTTTCCATTAGAAAAACCAAATAATCATTTTGATCCTAAACACATTTCTTTGAAAGCGAATCCCATTATATACATACCAGAATTCTTCCAAGTAAGAATAATTTAGCCAGCATTGCCAATCAAAGCAAATTCCATTAGCTTCTGCTATTAAGCCTCTGCTTGCAGAATACACCTGCAATTAGAAAGGAATGGCTGTCATTAAAGCTCAATCAACTTCAAAGTAGTTTGAATATTTATTTTAATGCAAATGTTGATAGTAAATATTCTTCTGATTTGGACATTTGAAAGTTTTGTGCTAAACTGGTTATCTACTGGTATTTGACTCAATATGGAATGATAATTACACGGCATTTACCTTTCTTTTTTTCATATCCAGTATATGGTTGTGATAGATTGTGAACAAAATGCTAAATAACCAAAGTTTTGGCATGACCATAGTTGGGTTTTATGTGTAAACCATGAAGGAGATTAAAGCTGAGATTTGTCTTAAATTGGCAACACATTCAGCATTATTTTAAGACTTGGGGAATGAGCTAAAAGCCATTTTAAAAGCAAGTAATAGTTCCAATTTCCTGAAAATAAGTTAATGTGATGGAGTATTTGTTCTCTTAATCTACTAAGCTTTGAAAGAGAAAGAGAAAAAAAAATATTTTAATCAACTACAGATTTGCAGGCACTTTTCATATTTTTTTAAAAAAAGAAAACATATGCCCTATTATCTTAATGCTCTTTAGCATTTTCCCAAAACATTCTTTTATACTTTTTGGTCAGAATTGAGATTTCTGTGATCCAAGAACAGGCAGCTAAGATAGCACCACGACAATGGTACTTTTAATTTAAAACTTTGCTTCCATCTTTCTTTTGCTGATTTTCCAAGAACTTTTTTAAAAGGCAGAGAGTACTTGGAAGACCTGGGTTATGTCACAAAACACATGTTTCCCTAAATTAATATAATACAATCCACATAGTGAAAATGTATTTTCCAACACATTAAAACAAAAACTTTACACATCTGAAGAGCGCCAAATTATCATACATGACAAAGTATGATATGACACTATTGTTGGTAAGTACTGCCGATTATCTAAAAGGAGTTACTTCTGACAAGCAAATTGCACACTTTTCAAATTGGAATGAAATAGTAGAGATCGGGGCTCAGATTTCCCCCCAAATTCTTGACTTGTTTTGCAAGCAAATGGGGGAAAGGGGAAGTACAAGATTACTTCTTCTGGATCTGATCCTAATCAATAAAGATTTGTCAGATGAAGTGAATGTAATGGAAACTGTGAGAAAATGCAGCCATGTAATTCTGAAATTCTTAATATTAAGTGAAATTAAAGCTGAATATTCTCAAACATATATCTTGGACTTCCAAGAATGCAGGACATCAAATTGCCTCCCGACCTACATTTTGTTTTTGGTTTTCAGCACTGTGCATGCGCGCAGCGCGCAATGTGTGTGCGCCCATGCGGCGCGAGATGAAGGGAACAGGCGGTGAGGTAAGTTAGAACCCACTCCTGGTACAAAATATACAAGACTGGTGTTTTCAGGCTTTTAATAAAAGTTTATAACAAATTTGGCAAATGCCAAAGTACACAGCATGGTATCAAAGACCAACATCACTCCAACAAATTTTATCTTTGAATGTGATCTGGGAAAAATGGTTAAATATATGGGAGTAGTATGGTATTTATTGCATATAATATAGCTTCAAAAGATCTTAAAATTACTTCTGCCTTTTTCTCTCCTCTCCTCTCCTCTCCTCTCCTCTCCTCTCCTCTCCTCTCCTCTCCCCTCCCCTCCCCTCCCCTCCCCTCCCCTCTCCTCTCCTCTCCTCGCTTTAATTTTTCTTTTGGACTATATTCCCTGGCAAGCTATTTAAAAGTGAAATGTGACTCTCGGACTTAAAAAAAAAATCTGTACACCCTCAATCTAAAATCAGATCTTGCACAATGTCACATCATTTGCTGTGTTCACTCTAAGATGGAGCACTTATCATCTGCAGCTGTTGTTAAGAAACCTAGTCTGGACTCATCCTCAGATAATATTCCTGGGATTATGATGGTATGATTTATGCAAATTTGATTTTCTTTAAAAGATCCAGATGGTTCTAATTGCTACTGGAGTGCAATTTTTCCCATCGATTTAAAAGACAGCTACTTGTACCATAAATTGCTTTGGAGCTGGATTCAAATGACTGATCTGAAAATTCTAAATCTAACCACAGACTACCTCCAGTATCAGAAGAGGTGTGTGCGAGAGAGAGAAAGGGGGGGGAGGAGAGAGAGGGGGGGAGGGTCTTTCTGTGAAGAGTATCTCAACTCTAAACTCCCTTCCTTTCACCCTTCTCCAACTATCCTCACTGGTTAAGACAACAGATTAAAAAAGAATTTTTTTTAATACAAACCCACTGCTTTTTGTTGTTCTATTGAAGTGCAATTGCTTTTTCTTTTTACCTAACAATTGTTAGCAGCATGATTTACATTAAATTTAAAATGTGTATAGTATTTTAAAATGTGTATAGAAATTTAAAATGTGTATAGTACCACCATCCCCAATTCTGATTTCATGTTGCGTTCCCTATTTGCATGATCCAAGGAGAAAGCAGAGCTAATTTAAATTTATTACAGATAAGTCCCAAATGCTTTGAAGATATTTCTGGAATCAAAACTGAAGCACTGAACATTACATGTGACTTAAGAGTTTAGTTCTGAAACTGAAATGTACCAATATCTATAACTTTTGCCTTATGCTTTGCTTAAAACACTGAAACTAAGATAGATCTATAAAATTGAACTTATCTGTTGAGAGAAAGATGATATGAAAGAAAGATATGATGATGAGAGTTGTCTACAGGGGAAAGTATGCTTTCCCTCATAGTTAACATTGCCCAATATGTAGTTTTATTTGTACCTACTGGATTAAGTATTTCAAAATTGCTGTCAGATGTGCTTCCGTTCAAAATCCAGGAAAGAAAGATCCCAACTCCATATTATTAGAGAAAGATACTTTTACTAGATAAGAACTGATGGCAACAAGTTGAAAGCAAGATCTGAGGCAAAAGGCGTGTAAACTAAGGTGACCAGACGTCCCGCTTTTGGCGGGACAGTCCTGCCTTTTAATAATTTGTCCCGCGTCCCGCGGCGTTTCAAAAAAGTCCCGCTTTTTAAATTTGAATTTGCCTTGCACACCCCTCTGCCTCCTGCCTCGCCTGCCACCTCCTGCCAGACGCGGAGGGAGGGCAGTGAGAGGGGCAGTGGCCCCTGCCAAGCGCAGCGCACGGAAGCGGCGGGCAAGGCGTCCCCAGCACACCTGTTAATCCGGCTGGCCACGCGACTTCAAGTGCGGTGCGGAAGCCACTGGTGGCTGGGTGGGCGGCAGCTCCCAGGGCGGGTATAGGGCCAGGCCTGCGCTTGGAAGGGGCCGCCGCTCTTGCTGCTCTCCCTCCCTGCCTGGCTGCAGACGTCCGCCTGCCCTCCCGAAGCAGCGCTGCCGCAGTTCACTTTTGTTTCGCGGTGGGAGAAGGAAGAAAGCGGGCACCGAGAGCGGCAGCCTCTTCCAAGCGCAGGCCTGGCCGTCTCCCCACACGGAGGGCTGCTGCCCGGCTGGCTGGCAGCGGCTTCTGCAACGGAGGCAGCA
The DNA here is from genome assembly GCA_023053685.1 of Diadophis punctatus similis. Classification (NCBI taxonomy): domain Eukaryota; kingdom Metazoa; phylum Chordata; class Lepidosauria; order Squamata; family Dipsadidae; genus Diadophis; species Diadophis punctatus. The sequence continues at coordinate 12,723,610 of JALIGW010000006.1, read as the reverse complement.
CGCGGCTGTGAAGAACCCTCACCACCCGCCCTCCCGGAGCACCACAGCCACGGTTTGCTTTCTTCCTTCTCCTGCCGCTGTCCCTCTCCGGGCCAGACGCAGCAGAGGCGAGCCCCGGCCATGGCAGCGGTAAGGGCTGCGATGAAGGGGGGGTGTTTGGGGGGTGCACAAAGCTGCAGGATAAGAGAGACGGACCCCTCCCGTCTTGCTCCCCTAGAAACCCCCCCGTCAATGGTGTCCCGCTTTAGAAATATTAAAATCTGGTCACCTTAGTGTAAACTGCATATAGAACGTTATCCCAAATCCCTCCCCTCATAAACCCCGGGTTGACCATCAAATCCCAGTGCCCCCCAGATGTCATGTGGGCACATCTTCTGGTGGAGCCTTCACATCTGGTCTGCAGAAACCGTTGACCTTGAGCCGACTGTAAACACGTCCATGCAGCCTGGCCTTACGTGATGAGAACTTCCCTCCCTAAACCCCCTAATCAGACAGATAAGGAGACATCTCCATCACTGCTTCCCCCCTCCAAATACCTGTCACGATGTGAATATTGTCAGGTTGTGCATCTCTGTGTTTTCTACTGTGTTATTATATCTATGGTCAGACAGACGTATGATATATTCTTCTACGCATGTCTACATTCCTGAGGTCAACTCCTTTCCTTTCTCATCGCCATTTCTACCAAGGTAGAAGTGATTTATTTTCTTAGCCGATACAATGTAGTCCTAATAAGAATTCTTTATTATTTTTCTACTGAAATAAATATTTTGTTTATTAGTATTTGAATCTCGCGTTTTATTTTCTAAGTAACAATGTCTTCAAAAGGGAAGCCCGATCCATCGCCTCTGATGAGATTAATTCTCTTCTTAACAATGGTAGCAGAGGATGGTTGTAAACTTTATGGCTTCTTTTGAAAGTTTTATTGCGTTTTAGGATAGTTAGCTAATTAGAGAGATTTATGACCAGCCATGTCCACGAACGGAGATAAGATAAGCCTGCCGCTGCTGAAACGCCCAAGCAGAAAGTTTTTCTCTGCATGAACAAGCCTCACCCACTCTCTTTGGAACGCAGACCGAAAAAATGATTTTTGAAGCCCAAACAGAAGTAAAAGCTGGAGCAGAACTTTTTCAAAGGTCAGTGCATGATGTGAAAGGCACCCCTTTTCTCCCTGGGGGAAATTATACATGTTTAGAAGCTAATGCCCTACAAGATGAGGAAGAATCCTTTTATAGGCAGCAAATTGCCAGCCCACAAACGTCTTCTATAGAGCAGACAAGTGCTGAAAGAGAAATAAATTTAACTTATGGCCAGGCACTGCAAAGACAGCGGGAAAAGATCATTTTTTTGCAAAAAGAATTACACGAAACTAGATTGCATGCATTCTTTCGTGCTGAGAACCAAGATGTTTGCCCGCCTTCACGCATACCAGAGAGGGGCCATGATTCCCCTCCTTCTTTAAACAAATTAGAGCAACGCCCTTGGATGCACACGTCACAATTACATGGGCAGAAATTTTTTGATGAAAAAGACTTTGCATTTCTCCAAGTGATTCAGGAACAGAATGAAATTTTGCATAAACAGAGTGGATTTTTGTATAATCAAAATGAAGAATTAACAATATTACAAGCACAGACCAGAATGACTCAAATGAGATTAGATGCATTAATGCAGCGTCCTCCTTTAGCTGGACAACCTTTACGGGCACAAATTGTTCAACCTGCCCAACCTATGCAAGCACAAATTGTGCATCCACCACAAGCTGGACCACCTCCTACTCCAGCACCAGGGGGCCCAACCTGTGCCTGCTCCAGGGCCACCACAAGCTGTGGCAGCCCAACTTTTGCCTGCTCCAGCTCTACTACCTATTGCTGCCCCTAAACAACAGCCAATCCAGGCAGCTCCGCCTGCTCAGGCCCAAGCCTTGCCACAAGTGATTTCACAGGCTGCACCAGTGCAGGCCCCAACAGTCGCCCAACAGTCACAAATTGTTCCATTGGTTGGCGACGCAAAATTAAAGCAATCGGGACAGAACTATAAAGCCTGGGCCACTGATATAACTACTTTGCTTCATCCTGAGGGCACTTTTGATATAATCCAGAATTCTCCACAAAAGGTACTAAGATGCCAATATTGCAACCGTGTGGGTCATACAAGCAGAAATTGTTTTAAATTGCAACGCACTCAAGTTCCTGTCCAGCCCAGAGGAAAAGATTACAGACGCCAGTACCAGCCCAGAGGAAAAGACTATAGGGACCAGTACCAGCCCAGAGGAAAAGCTCCCAGAGGCAGCAGAGGCAGAGGACAGCACCGACCCGGTCCGAGGCGTGATTTCCCACCTCCACACACCATGCTAGCAATCACCAATGATACACAGCCAAAGAAACATGACCGCTCTCTTTTGTGGACTCTCGATAGTGGAGCGGCTGTTCACATTACCTACAGAAAAGAACTTTTCAAAGAGCTACATGAGCCTGAACCAGAATATCGTGAACTGTACGCATTTGGTGGCCACCCTTTCAAAGTTGAAGGAAAAGGGACTGTTTTTATTGAAGAGTTAGGTACCCTGGTACCTGATGTTTATTATATTCCTACAGCTAATTGTAATTTGCTTAGTCAGAATCATTTATCTGCTGTTTTGCATTTCTATGTCCTTCATTTAGGTAACGCCAGTTATATTTTTAAAGATGGTCATATTGTTGCTGACACAATTGTGATTGGTCAGGTCTACTATTTGAGGCCAAAGGCAGAACCTCAAATTCAGGCAAGTATAAAAATCTCAATAGATAATATCACAGGCCCAGTGAGAGATACTCCAGAGAGAGATCCTGTGAATACTCCAAAGGCTCTTAAAGCCACAAAGCAACAGGTAATCAAACCTAAGGTTCCTCATATTAATGTTAATGCTGCAACTCCACTTACAGGTTTTCGTTTACATGACAGGTGTATTCATAGATGGCACAGAAGATTAGGCCATCCAAGCTTTGAGGTCCTTAAAAAGATGCCATTTTTCACACAAGGTTTGAATTTCAAAGGATGTAAGGTACATCTAGATTGTGCAGTTTGCAAAAAGGCAAAATCGAGGGCAGCAGCTGTTCCAAAACATGCTACATGTAAGTCAACATGCATTTTTGATTTGGTTCATACTGATATTGTGGGCCCTTATGGTCCAACTATTGGCAGTAAAAAATATTTCTTAACTATTGTTGATAATCATTCTAGATATGGTTATGTCTTTCTTATGAAAGAAAAATCTGAAGTCTTTCAGACCTTTAGAGATTTTGCAGTTCAAATTTACAATCAACATGGAGTGAGAATCCGAAGAATCCAGAGTGATCGTGGTGCCGAGTTCACGTCTCAACGTTTCCAGGATTGGATGCGACGAAACGGTATCCTACACCAAACATCTGCCCCATACACTCCGGCTCACAACGGAGTGGCAGAAAGGAGACGGCAGGGGGTCCTCCAAACCATGATGCGCTGCCTCCTAGAAGATGCCAATCTCAAACACTCATTTTGGGGCGAAGCAGTTCATTATGCAAATTACATTGTCAATCGTACATGGAGCAGTGTCATTGACCAAACACCCTTTTACATGTTATATGGCCGCCAGCCAGATCTTAGACACTTACACATTTTTGGTTCATATGCCATGGTCAACATTCCATTGGCCCAAAGAAGAAAAGGTGGCCCAGTAGCAAAGAGACTGAGATATATGGGTGTTGATAGTAATTCTAAATGGGGAAGATTCATTGACTCTCACAATGTGATAACAATTTCTAATTCAGCTAATTTTGAAGAAGATACAGATTGGTCCAGGATACATTCTAATGACCCTGGAGTTTATTTCCCTAGAACTGAAATTTTTGATACAGTGCAACCAGATGACCAACGTTCATCACCTAATATCCCATCCTACAACGCCGTGGATGCTGAAGCTAGCGACGCTGATGGAGATGTGAACAACAAGAAAGACGACTGGACAATCGTCCCGAGACGTTCCAAGAGAACTACAAAAGGTATTCCACCAAAGAGATACACAATGCAATTGACAAACACACCATCGCCATTGATCTGTAATGTTACACTCCCACCGGAGAACTTTTCACAAATTAAATATCTTTCTGAAGATGAACAACAAAAATGGTATGAAGCCATGCAAGTTGAGATGGATAGTTTGCAGAAACTCAAAGTGTACACATCTGCAACACCTCCAACACACAAAAAAGTCATTGGCACAAGATGGGTCTACAAAATCAAACAAAAGCCAGATGGTGAATTATTATACAAAGCAAGACTTGTCGCACAAGGTTTCGCACAAAGCTATCCTGAAGATTACACAAACACTTACTCACCTACAGTGCGAACTGAAAGTGTGAAAATTGCTCTAACCACTGCTTCTATACTTGGACTTGAAGTTTTCCAATTTGATGTTGAAACAGCTTATCTACATGCTGATCTAGATGAAGAAATCTACGTCAGGTCCGCTCCCGGCTTCCGGGACCGAGAAGGGGACACCTGGTTCCTAAACAAAAGTCTCTATGGTCTGAAACAATCAGGTCTGATGTGGTACACATGTCTAAAAGACAAACTAAATTTAATGGGCTTTATTAAGTCCGACACTGATGAATGCGTGTTCACAAAAAGGTATGGAAATATTAATGAAATTGTTCTTGTTTATGTTGATGACATTGTTTACATTGGTCCAAACATACGCATGAGTGAGAATTTTGTTAAAGGTTTGCAGAAATACTTCACATTGAAATCATTAGGACACATCAATGAATATTTAGGAGTTCACATTGAAAAGACACAGAAGGGGTTTAGCCTTTCACAAGAAGCTAAGATAGATCAACTTTTGCATCAATGCAACATGACAGATGCAACGCCTACACAAACACCTATGCAAACTGATTTTCACAATTTGAAAGATGCATATAGTCCTGAGTTCAAGGATCAAACACTTTATCGTTCAGTAATTGGTTCACTACTTTACATTAGTGGATGGACTAGACCAGACATAGCACTTAGTGTTAATTTACTTTCAAGACATGTAGGCAAAGCAACAGAGTTTCACTGGTCATGTATTAAGAAGTTACTGAGATACCTGATACACACAAAACAATTCAAATTGAAGCTAGAACCAGAACATATAGATTTTGCTGACATGTATTGTTATACAGATGCAGATTGGGCAAGTGATAAAGAGTCAAGAAAAAGCACATCAGGCTACATAGTGTTCCTGAATGGATGTCCAGTTTACTGGAACGTAAGAAAACAAAGTTTCATTTCCTGCTCATCAACTGAAGCAGAGTATGCATGTGTGTCTGATGCATGTAACTTTCTAACGTGGTTCGATGCTTTAGTTACAGATATCTGGATGAAGCCCGAAAAACCGATCACTGTGATGGAAGACAGTCAATCAGTAGTTTACATTTCCAGGACTCACTTCACAGGTTCAAGGTCCAGACACATTGACATACGTTACAAGAATGTTAGAGAGTCAGTAAGACAAGGTCTCATAAAGTTAGAATATGTGCCAACAAAATATCAGATAGCTGACATTCTGAACAAACCATTACCTATTGCTCAGCATGATTACCTCAGATATTTACTGTGTGTTGAGTGACACATTATATTAGCCCAACTGACAAAGAAGGGGTGTCACGATGTGAATATTGTCAGGTTGTGCATCTCTGTGTTTTCTACTGTGTTATTATATCTATGGTCAGACAGACGTATGATATATTCTTCTACGCATGTCTACATTCCTGAGGTCAACTCCTTTCCTTTCTCATCGCCATTTCTACCAAGGTAGAAGTGATTTATTTTCTTAGCCGATACAATGTAGTCCTAATAAGAATTCTTTATTATTTTTCTACTGAAATAAATATTTTGTTTATTAGTATTTGAATCTCGTGTTTTATTTTCTAAGTAACAATGTCTTCAAAAGGGAAGCCCGATCCATCGCCTCTGATGAGATTAATTCTCTTCTTAACACTAACTTCCCGTCCTCCCCCAGTTTCAATGGCAGCCAAAGCAAGCAGGCAATGTGGAGGCTGACAATTGCTCTCTAACACCCAGAAAATTAAAACTGTCATATATTTCCCTAGTTCTATGCTAGAAATAAACCCTCATAATTGCTGGGGATCAATTTTTCTATGGGGAATCAACCATCACTTCTAATCCCAGCCTTGGTAGGTCTAGAAACCTCTAAGGATCTTTCCAGCTCTGTGATTCTGTGCTCTGTTGTTTTGCTTTTATTCAGATATTTTTTTCCTTATTGGAGTTATTGTAGTTATATACCATCGTACCATTTTAGTATGTTGAATTTCTGAGTTTCTGTTTGGTGTTTTAACTTTCCACACTGCACATGTTTTGTTCATGCTAAAATGTTCCTACATTGCAACTTTTTCTCATAATAGAGCTGGTTCGGTGTCTTGATCATTTCAGTTATGCTTTTCTAGATCAACTCAAGAAAATTGCATGGGGTGATAATTTCATTATATTTATCTTTCTTTAAAAAAGGGATTAGTTCTACAAAGCTGAATGATATTTGAAAAACATTTTGTATCAAACAGAATATAACAGGATTTTAAAAGAAAGATAAGTGATGCCAAACAGGATCACAAAATTTGGAACTTTAAATAGTATAGTTGTCCAAGGGCACAACTATTATAAAAGTGATTATCAGAGAAAGCTAAATCCCAGACTTCTAAAACTCCAAATTTTTGGTATTAATAGCTTTCTCTGATAATCACTTTTTAAAAGCATTAGGAATTATGAAACTAAATGCATCCATCACAACTTTAAGTTCAGAAATGTAACCTATGTCCTAGAAGAGTAGGTAAAAATGTTGGCAAGAAAACTGCATGGTCGGCAGGAGCCAAAGACAAAATAATAATAGTATTATAGAGTTTGAGCTATATATTGGAAGGCACAAGGCTGACTCTTCTGCTGTGAAATGATCTTATGTAAGATTTGAATCTAGAGTAGAAGATGTGATAATTCCTATTTTGTTATAAGAGTAAAATCAGATAAAACAAACAAAACACTTTAAAGTCCTGAAAGCATTATAAAAATGTTTATTGTTACTGTAAATTATCTATTTAGTAAGTACTGGATGCATATCAAACATGTACAGGTTATCATAGCTTTCATAAAACATATATACATCCTCTGCTCGTCATTCTAATTATGATATTCATACTGTTTATTTATTTATTTATTTATTTATTTATTTATTTATTTATTTATTTGTGACATTTATATACCGCCTCACAGTGCAAGCACTCTCTAAGCGGCTTACACCAGTAAGCAATGTATATTTATATTGCCCCCAACAATCTGGGTCCTCATTTTACCTACCTCGGAAGGATGGAAGGCTGAGTCAACCTTGAGCCGGTGAGATTTGAACCGCTGACCTGCAGATCAGTGTCAGCTAATGTGGCCTGCAGTACCTGCCTCTAACCGCTGCGCCACCTCGGCTCATGAATGATACTGTTAGTTCTGGTTCCTCATTTAGCTTATATATCATCACTCAAAACCATAGTTTTGGAGAGTTCCAAGTTTTGCAAAGATAAAGTTAAAAAAAAAACCTGAAAGAAACACAAAGACCTACTAAGAGGAGAGGACAGCATCTCAAAATTAATTCAGCAAGGACTACTGAGGGTTGGCTTAAAATAGTTTAAAGTGATGAAAAGAAAAGATGTAAGAAATTAGAATCCTGAACAATAGTATTCCAACATATAAATTGCAGAACCTAATCGTTAATGTTAGAGAAAGTATGCTTTAGCAAGCTGTACTATATAACTTCCTTTGAAAGATTTAAAAATGAATTAAAATAAAATCTTAATCTTGTTTCAAAGTTAGCTGGGTAGGCTGCTATAGGCTGGTTAATTGGGGCTAAGTCCCATGCTACCCACCCACCCCATCATCACATGGGGTAGGGGTGTGTTAGCATCTCAGAGGTCCTTGGGTAAGACTGCTGCTGCAGCAGCATCAGAAACAAGCAGTCAAGTCGGGAGAAAGATGTCTTGCCCACCAGCGCCTGGAATGCACCGGTTTTTCTTAGCCAGAGTTTTATGGGTGAAAGCAGTCTGACCCCAGGAATGCACTGAGTCTAGGCTACAAGGAGGGCTGAGAGTGTGGAAGAGGAAAAGACTAAGGAGAAGAGCTGGTCACTCTGATTTGGATGAGCTACAAATACTTTTATGGGCAGTGTTTTTAATGCACTGGGGGGGGGGAAGCTTCATCGGTGTGTGGCTGAAGCAAAGAGATTGAGGCGAGCATGGAGCTCTGGTCTCTCGCCTTGAAGGCGAGGAAGAGATGGTGGAAGCTAAGGGGGCGACCGGCCCTTAAGCCTTGGATCGCCGGGAGATGGCCGATCCCACTATGGCTCTGCCTATGCATTGCAGGGGAGTGTTCAGCCCAGGTGTATAACCTCAACTTGGAAGTGGACGAAGAGCTGCCAGCTGACACTCTGGTAGGGGACATTAGCGCAGGGCTGCCCCCCGGGGAAGGCCACCCCGGTGGGTTTTTCTTATCGGAAGGCAGCGGGGAGTCCGCCCTGCTCGCGGATTTCCACGTGCACACGGACACCGGCCTCATCGTCACCGCCGGGCCCCTGGACCGCGAGCGGACGGCGCGTTACAGCTTCGCGGCGGCCACGCTGAGAGGGGCGATCGTGCAGGTGGAAATCGCCGTCGTCGACGTGAACGACCACGCTCCCCGCTTCCCTCGGGAGTTCGCGCACCTCAGCGTCTCCGAGCTCAGCCCGCCCGGCAGCGCTTTCCGCTTGCCCGCTGCGCGCGATCCCGACGAGGGGAGCTTTGGCCTCTGGGGCTACTCCTTGCTGCCGTGGGATCAGGACGGCTCTGCGGAGGAGGAAACTCCGTTTTTCCAAGTGCGCTACGGCGCTGCCTCTGACCCTCTGGATCTGCTCTTGCTGAGGCGGCTGGATCGGGAGCAGGCGGCTACCCATCGGTTGCTGGTCGAGGCTTGGGACGGCGGCAGCCCTCGCCGGAGTGGACGCCTCCGGGTAGAGATCCAAGTGCTGGATGAAAACGACAACGCTCCCACTTTCGGGCAACGCGAGTATCGCGCCCACCTACGGGAAGACGCGCCCGCGGGAACTTCGGTGTGTCGGGTTTTCGCCACCGACCCGGATCTGGGGGTTAACGGGGAGGTGCGTTACGCTCTTAGCCGCCGCCAGGGAGACTCTTCCGCGGCGACTTACTTCGAGGTGGGCGAGCGCAGCGGGTTGCTCCGTTTGCGTCGGCCGCTGGATCGCGAGCTGCGCGCTAGCCACCACCTGGCTGTGGAAGCTCGCGACGGTGGCGCCCAGCCCGAAATGGCGACCGCCTGGGTCTCCGTGGAAGTCCTTGACGTGAACGACAACCCGCCGGTCATTCAGTTGCTCTATCTCACCGAGGCCGGCGCCAGAGTCTCCGAAGGGGCGCGGTCGGGGGACTACGTAGCCCGCGTGTCTGTCTCCGACCCCGACGAACAGCCGGACGGCGGCGGCGGCGTGGTGCTGAGCCTGGAAGGCGGCGAAGGCGCCTTTTCGCTGCGGCGCTCTGGCGGCGACGGCGGCGTCTATTTCCTGTGCGTGGAAGGTCCCTTAGACCGGGAGACCCGCGAGACTTACGAGCTCCGCTTGACGGCCGTCGATGGCGGCGTTCCGCCGCTCTCCTCGCGCCACGCGCTGGCCCTCCGCGTGGCCGACCGAAACGACCAGGCTCCCGCCTTCGCGCAGTCTCGCTACCGAGCCACCGTCTCCGAAGCCGCCTCGCCCGGCGCCGTGGTCTTGCGCCTCAGCGCCTCAGACGCCGACGAGCCCGGCTCTCGGAACAGCCAGGTGCGCTACGCCTTGGCCCCCTCTCAGCCTCACGGCGCGCTTTTCCTCCTCGACCCGCTCAGCGGCCTCCTGAGGCTCCGAGCCGCGCTGGATCGCGAGCGGGAAGCGCTGGTGCAGCTGTGGGCGCTGGCCCGGGATTTGGGCGCGCCTCCCCTCTCTGCATCGTGCCTGGTGAGCGTCACCGTCGCGGATGCCAACGACAACGAACCCGTCTTCAAACGCCAAGTCTACAACGTGAGCTTGGCTGAACACTCCGAGGTCGGCCACTGCCTCTTGCAGGTAACTAACTGGTCGGGGGGGAAAAAGAGACGTCGGGTGAGGGGGAGAAAAGGACGAGCAACCTCTTGTAGGTAGAGCACAAGGAGTGACCCTAAACGAGCTAGTGTGTTTTGGGTTGGAGGACCTTTCAAAAATCGGTGAATTTTGCCAGCTAAAGCAAGCTGATATTTTAAAATATTCTCCTTGATTGGTTAAAAAAATATTCCCTTCACCATCACCGTTAAAAATAGCAGTACTTTATTAAAATACCTTAGGTGCTAAGCCAGGGGTCCCCAAACTTGGCAACTTTAAGACTTGTGGACTTCAACTCCCAGAATTCTCCAGCCAGCGGTGCTGGCTGGAGAATTCTGGGAGTTGAAGTCCACAAGTCTTAAAGTTGCCAAGTTTGAAGACCTCTGTGCTAAGCTCATCCAGGTGTCTATCCTTGCCTCAATAGATCCGGCTGCACTGGTTGGAGGAGAAAAGTTTCTTATCTTTGTTTTGTTAAGAAACATTTGTTAGTGTTCTAGGTTGGAATGGAGTTCGTTTAATTACACTTGAATGGATTACAGGTACTTTTTCAATATTTATAAGTGCACCAGCATGCCTACCGTCCCTGTCCTAATGTTCCCTCTTATCAGTATCAATCTTATGTACATCAACAATGTTACATCTATGTATATTACTAACACGTACTTGAATAAATAAATAAATAAATAAATAAAAAATAATAAATAATAAATAAATAAATAGATAGATAAATAAATAATAAATAAATAAATAAATAAAATTTATTTAGCCTTTACAGATTAACAGAGTTGGAAGGGACCTTGTAGGTCATCTAGTCCAACACCCCACTCCCGCCCAAGGAGGTGCCCTCAACTCTACCTGCTTCTTTCATAGGTTTCTCAGATATTTGGGACATGCAAGCTTTGGATCTGCACAGAAGTTACATTTTCTGTCTGATTTAGAGCAAGGAAGTTTAGTGGGCTAAGCAGGACATTTTGTCACAATATAGGTGATACAAAACTCTGAAATGCTAAATGAGCTCATCTAGCAGCTTCATATAAGGAGCTGTGGTGGCTCAGTGGTTAGAATGCAGTATTGCAGGCTAACTTTGCCCATTGCCAGGAGTTCGATCTTGACAAGCCCAAGGTTGACTCAGCCTTCCAACCTTCTGAGGTCGGTAAAATGAGGACCCAGATTGTTGCGGGAAATATGCTGACTCTGTAAACTGCTCAGAGAATGCTGTAAAGCATTTGGAGTGGTATATAAGTCTAATACTATTCTTATTGTTATAAAAGTCAAAAAGGAAGCAAAATCGCGCTGAAATCTCGCGAGGAGATGCACGCGCGCGAGAGAGATTTTGGTGAGATTTTGGCAATATTTTGCTTCTGTGCATGCGTGGAAGCAAAATCGCACCGAAATCTCGTGCTCATGTGCATCCCCTCGCGAGATTTTGCTTCCGCACATGCGCAGAAGCAAAATCTTGCGAGGGGGCACGTGCGCATAGCATGCATGTGCACAAAGCATGAAGAAACGCAGAGCAGCGCACTGGTCTCGGTAAGTGAGCAACTCACCCCTGACCCCAACACCATATGGAAATTGAGCTGGGAATGGATGAAGCGTGATGATGGCAGAAGTTAATCTAGAGAACACTTGTCTAGTTCCTGGGGGTCCCTTGTAATACAACAAGATAATTCCCTGTCATTGTAAAAAATTCCATCCATGCAGATAGCTCTGAATAAATAAAAACTGGCTATGAAGATAAGCAATATTCAATTTATTGCATAAAATGTGGTATCTGTTGACATGAACCTGTGGATATATGTGACATGATGGTTTGTCTGCTACAAGCTTGTTCTCTAAAGGCCGAGTTATTTAGTTTGGAGAAGCTGAAAGAAGCAGAATGGGTCAGAGCACTTTTTCCAAAATTCCTCTACCAGTAGTGGTGCAGAAAATAATCCAGTGGAAGCCATCACTCTGAGAAAAAGAGAAATGATCCCTTAGAAGATATCTTTTCTAGACAGGTGTACAGATATTTTGAAAATGTATACCTCATTGAGTGCTAATTATGTAAATATGATCTGACTGCAACATCTGTCATTCCATTGGTCACTGCTGTTGATTTAACTGATATGGTTGGTTAGATGGTATGCCCTTCCTCTTTTATCTCTTCCTGTGCATCCTTCTTGAAGTTGTACTTGATGGAAGAGAAGGACCAGATAGGAATGTGGCAATCTTCAGTCAAGGATCTGTGACAACTCTTACATCAGAAGTGTGGGTTGATTAGCAAACAAGGAACGAGATGCACATGCTAATGTGGAGTTTGAGGCAGAAGACACACAGACTCCATCCACAGGATTTTGCTTAATAAGTTGTGTGAACAAGTTGTTTGCAAACTATAGCTTATTGATTAGTGTCTTGTGTGAATCAAGGCAATTGTGGCTTTAAATAACTTCCATTAAACCCATGCTTAGTTAGATATGTAGGATCATTTGGGTAGAGCTGCCCAAAAATACTTTATATTTGTGAATAGAATAACCTTCCTTATTTTGGTACATTACTGAGATTTTCAACTATACTTCGCATAAAATCCCAACTACCAAATTCAGACACATACTGTAGAGATTGTAGGTATTATATATAGCTCAACATGTCTGGAAGGCAACAGGTTAGGTAAAATTGGCACTGTATATAGAGATGGGGGAATTAAAATAGGGCATTTTAAAAAATAAATAAAACAAATTTCTGCTACTCTCTTAGCTGATGGTAATGATCTTGAACTTTATAAATTTTTCACAAGTATTACTAATATCATGGCATCCTCGTCCTCTTCCTGAGAATCTTCCACACATTTTCTGTTCAAATGCAATTTATATTTGCATTAATTAGAGCATACATATTTGCTGCCTTCATTCTCTTTAAACTGCGGCTTACAAATTCTTGTCAAGTGCTGTCAGACTTCTACATGGTAAAAGCCTGACAGCACCTGATTAAGTGTTTGTCTTACTCAAGTGCTGGTAAAAAGTTTTGCAGGTCACCAAATAGGAAAATAGATTATCATCCCTTGCCACAGATATATAGGTGACTGGATATGCTCCAGTTTGTGTAGAAATGTGATCACAGCAGAGAGAGCCAATTTGCTGCAGTGATTAAGGTGACCCTGAGTACTCGTTCCATCCTAGGCAAAATCCAGCTGGGTGACCTTTTTGTCTCCCTCAGTCCTTGAAAACAGGTAATGGCAGATCACTTCTGAAATGTCACCTGTCTGGAACCTGCACTACATATCGGACATAAATACAATTGAGAGAGTCCAGAAATGCTTCACAAGAAGAGTCCTCCACTCTTCTACTCACAACAGAATTCCTTATTCCACCAGACTTGAAATTTTAGGCTTAGGCAACTTAGAGCTACGTCGCCTTCGATCTGATCTAAATGTAGTTCATAAAATCATCTGCCACAATGTCCTACCTGTCAATGAACACTTCAGCTTCAACCGCAACAATACAAGAGCACAAAATAGATTCAAACTCAATGTAAACTGCTCGAAACTCGACTGCAGAAAATGCGACTTTCAGCAACAGAGTAATCAGTGCCTGGAATGCACTACCTGACTCTGTGGTTTCTTCCCCAAACCCCAAAAACTTTAACCTTAGACTGTCTACAGTTGACCTCACCCCATTCCTAAGAGGTCTGTAAGGGGCGTGCATAAGCGCACCATCGTGCCTACCGTCCCTGTCCTTCTGTCCTATTGTTTAATTTTTACCTATACATACTTTGCTTTTGTTTATGTTTATATCATACCTGTTATCTTGTACGTGTTGACAAACTAAATAAATAAATAAAAATAAAATAAAATAAAATAAAATAAATAAATAAATAAATAAATAAATAAAATGTTACCAAGAAATCTGCAAGAACTTGTTCAGACAGTCGACAGGAGTCAGTATTTATTCAAAGGCATGCACGATCGCGTGCACGCACACACAAATTATCACAGCATACAGTGGACCCACAATTCTGAAATATTTTTATCTGTGAAAAAAGCATTACAGGTAGTCCTTGACTTATGACCACAATTGAGTCCAAATTTCTGTTGCTAAACAAGGCAGTTGTTGGGCACGTTTTGCCCCATTTTTATGACCTTTTTGCCATAGTTAAGCAAAGTGTAGTTAAGCAACAACGGTGGGATGCAGTGGCTTAGTGGCTAAGACACTGAGCTTGTCGATCAGAAGGTCGGCAGTTCAGCGGTTCGAATCCCTAGCGCCGCATAACGGGGTGAGCTCCTGTTACCTGTCCCAGCTTCTGCTAACCTAGCAGTTTGAAAACACGTAAAAATGCAAGTAATGGAAAGATAAACCATGGAAGGAAGATGAGGGAAGAAAAGAGGGAGAAATAAAAAGTAGCACTTCTATTCTTCCTCTCCCTCTTCATCTGAGTTGTGCAGTTTTGGTTGTTCGTCAAGCAATGTCTGTACTTCTTCACTTGAAATGTAGCTGATTGCTGCAGAAAGCTCAACTGCTCCCTTTCTATCTCTGACATACTAACACTTGCACTATGGAGAAGGAGGGAAAGGATATCAAGAAAAGACAGGGGAAGAGTAAAAGGTAGTAGTTTTGTTCCGGGATGTTGAAGTTGTTCCGAAAAAAATAACATTGCTTTCTTTGTCTCTTCTGTTTGTAGAACTGACAATATTCACATGCATACATGTGAATATTGCACACAAACATTCACATTCTCAAGAACTAGCACTCTATTAAAGCTGTTTTTATAGGGAATCTGTTAAACCCAGGGGTGGGTTTCACTTACCTTCGCTACCGGTTTGCGTTGTGATGTTTTGCGTGTACGCACGCGTCCCCTCGCACAATTACACTTCTGCGCATGCTCAGAAGGTGAATTCAGCCCGAAACACAGCTGAGGAGCTCATCCGCTGTGCTTCGGGCAAAGAAATAAAGGGCAGTATTAACCCAGGGGCAGGTGGGAGGGCTTTTTTCAAAGCACAGAACGCTGTGAAGCCATCCAAACACAAGAAAATCAGCCGAAAATGCAGAAAAAAAGATGGTGGTGAGCACAGACCGGCACAGACAGAACCGGATCCGTGATGCCAAAATTACATCACCAGCAGGTTGCTCACGGTTCGGGCGATCTGGTCTGAACCGGGAGGAACCCACCCTTGGTTAAACCTCTAAATAAATGCTTCATAAAGCACCAGTCAGGTATTATGTTGACAATTGCCTCTGTAAAAGCCAGGCAACTGGTTCTTTATTCATCCAAGACAATGAAGTCTTGGTGTTCTGGTCACAGAAAGGAAGAGATAGGCTGGCAGCTGTTGAAAGTTGTCGACAGATGTTGGCAGATCTCGGTCCTGCAGCATCAGCACCAACATCACCCATCTCCTCCCACTTATAACTTGTTGCTGGTATCCTTACAATTTATATCAATATTGATTGTTTCCTGATTGCTTATTTGAACCCTATGACAATCATTAAGTGTTTTTTACCTCATGATTCTTGACAAATGTATCTTTTCTTTTATGTACACTGAGAGCGTATGCACCAAAGACAAATTCCTTGTGTGTCCAATCACACTTGGCCAATAAAAGAATTCTATTCTAGTCTAGTCTAGTCTAGTCTAGTCTAGTCTAGTCTAGTCTAGTCTAGTCTAGTCTAGTCTAGTCTAAAATGGTAGCATGGTAGATTGTTCCTTATGGTGGGAGTTGTGTCAGGACAAAATAATTATGCTAATTGGAATAGCTAAAGACAAATTTAAACTCCCTTCACTGTGAGCTGGATGTGAGTTGAGGGCAATATTGTATGTCTTTAAAAATGTCTAGTGGGGCATTTTATGTATTTAATTAGATACCTAAGGATGGGACTGAGTTTATTGGCTTTCACTCTCAAGAAAATAATTTTAGGACTTCTGGCCCAGTCTAGTAATTACGAAATCCAATAACATATTATTCTATGTTCAAGAAGTAGAATGAGAATAGGGTAGCACATTTGTATCATTGCTTCTCGAGTGGAAGACAGTTTCCCCGCTCACTGTTTTATGACTAGGGTCAGATAAATGCAAGCCACAATGATCTCTGAGGTAGAAATGGCGAACTGAAGACGGTTCTGCTAAAAGAGTATCTAATGTTTGTGATGGAATGAAGAGCAAATGAGTAATACAGCCTTTTGTACTTCCTCTCCAGGCGAGGAGAGGACATGATACATCACCCTCAAATGTTCCAGACATTTGCTCCATATGAGGAGATTGTATAATAGCCGTCTCTGTCAGGTTTAGAACTCTGGGAGATATAGGGTATAGACACCTTCAGTGGTGAGATTCAAATTTTTTTACTACAGGTTCTGTGGGCATGGCTTGGGCATGACATGGCTTGGTGGGCTTGGCAGGGGAAGGATACTGCAAAATCCCCATTCCCTCCCCACTCCTGGGGGAAGGATACTGCAAAATCTCCATTTCCACCCAACTCCAGGGGAAGGATACAGTAAAATCCCCATTCCCTCCCCACTCCTGAGGGAAGGATCCTGCAAAATATCCATTTCCACCCCACTCCAGGGGAAGAATACTGCAAAATCCCCATTCCCTCCCCACCAACCTGCTTTCCAACTCCGTTCTCCTGTGAAGGGCAACAAAAGAATACCCAGCCAATCAGCTGGGACTAGGGAGGCAGCGAATAGATCAGGGACGTCCGAGGTACATTGGACCAATATGGTAGATCTCAAAAGTCTTTTTGTTGTTTGTGCTATAGAAAAATTGATGAAAAGTCTTCAATTCTCATCTATAGCGAAACTTCTAGTAATTTATAAAACTATTTTTCTGTTCTACACAGGTAGACCTCATTAGTTTTCTTCTAGTGAGTATAATTTAACATACTACATCCAGTAGCATCTCTATGATAGGACAGAACTCAACTGGCTTGCATGATTTGATATGACATTTTATCCTTTTATAATAATCAGTCTCCTTTATTTCCAATCTCGCTGTTTGGATTGGGGAAGTTTGGATTGGGGAAGCTTCCCCAAAGCTTCATATCTTTGTCAGAGTCTGACTTTATATCTCAGTCCATTTAAGCTTCCTTACTAGCCTTTCCTTACTGCAACTTAGGGAGAGAAAAGTATGAATACGATTTTTTTAAAATGCAGTCTTAATTCAGAGATTTACCTGAAAATTCTGATTACCACATTTTGTATTTAATGAAGAGTTTTCTCACACAATCCCACGGAGCCAAATAATTTACTTGGCCTAAAAGACACTTTTTCATTCAGGCATTTCATTTGAATAAGTGTCTTCATAACCTCAGCAAGTGTGTTTTATGTATGAGAAGTGTTTCATTTTCTGCTTTCCATGCTGAAACAAGTATTGTTAAGTTAAAGCAGCTGCAGGTTTAGTAAGCCTGGGGAAAGGAGCTGAGAACAAATTAAGCCCAGCTTTTTCGAAGTAAATAAGTTGCAGTAAAAAGAGAAATTGTGAAATAACCATGACACTAAATAATAAACAGAAATTCTTGATTGCTTGAACAGCTAGTGCTATGTATAGAAACAACAAATACAACTTTATAAATGTTACTAAAAAAAGCAAAAGTTCAAAATCTCAAGCAAGTCAAAAGAGGTAAGAAGTTCCCTTTATCTTAAAAACTAATTGTGGAAAACCAGAACATGACACCAAAGCAAATATTTAACTGTAAACTGAGTTCTTGGTTTCCTAGAATGCTTGATGTAATCTGGATAGAAGCCAACCACTGCTGGAAAGTGTATCTGATCCTCTATAAATATATTGGGATTTCCTGTTGTTGTTGTTGTTGTTGTTGTTGTTGTTAGCATATGGCATTATTTCATTAGCTAGGAGACTATAATGCAATTGCAGAGCAGTAGTTTGGCTGCTTGTTTACCAGCTCAGTCAGGTACATGCTTGCACAATTCACAAGAGGGCAAGCTGGCTTCCCACCAGAAAGAAAGATAGGCAGGTCTTCCTGCAGCATCATTCAAGTCCCCCCTCCCTCCCCTGAGCCACCTCAAAAACAGGCACCGCAACTGGGAAGGTTCAGAGAGCCGGAATCTGACTGCCTGCACAGAGCACCAACTTGGCTCCCCCCCTCCAAGTGGTACCTATTTTATCTACTCGCATAGAAAATGCTTTCAAACAGGTGGACAGAAGCTGAGGCCAGTGATTCAGAGGTGGGATTCTACCGGTTCTAACAGGTTCTCTAGAACCGGTTGTTAACTTTCTAAGCAGTTTGGATAACCGGTTGTTAGAAGAAATCTCCTTTTGGTTTTTTCCACTTTACAGGGTTAATCCTGTAAGAAATTACAACATTCTGGTGTTGTTTCTATAGCCTAATCTATTGCCCTGCTTACAGAAACTGCCTCTCCATTAACCCTTATTACATTCTTGGCAGTACGCCTAGACTTACTGTATCCTGAGTTTTTTTTTCTTTGCTGGTACTTTTTTTTTTTTTGCTTGACTTTCTTAGAGGGGAAGGGTTGTTTTAAGTTGTTTACATTGCTGTTGGGAGGAAATACTCCCCTGTTGGAAAGAAGCTTTTAATGTCAAGGAACCAAGATGAGTGACATTCAGCAAGGCTTCTTGGCTAGCTAGAAAGATTGACATTCAAACGTGAGTTTACATACCCTTTCTGACTTTTGGTTTAAAACTGGTTTTTGATTAAGTTTAATTTTGTGCTTGGTGATGTTTAATCCTGTGTTTATTGATGCGATATTTTTCCCTATTCAGCTTTGTTTAGAAGAAAAATGTTAATCTCTGTTCCGGAAAAGAAGCAGCTTCAGAAATCTGGCTAGTTTCTGTGTCTATTTGTTCTGGTAATTGGTTTAACAAGCAACAGCTACTGTGTTTGCTCCTTTGCTTCATTCTAGTTAGGCTTATCTCAAGTGCTTTTTCTATCTGGGGAGGGGGGTCTTCCTTCACTGCTTTAGTGGTTCTTGGCACTGTCCTTTTGGGGTGTACTTCCAAGAGGCAGGATGCAAGCTTGGCACTGATTTTTTTACTGCCTTTCTGGGGGGCATGTGATTTTTCCTTAAATCTGGATGATTTCCTTAGGATATCTTATGAGGTGAGTGAGACCAGCTGGTATCTTTAAATGGTGCAAATGGATCTAAGGATTGCTTTTCCTGGGTGTGCTCTTTCTGGAGAGCTTAAATGACCTTTCTGCTAAAGGGTTTCACTTTATGAGCAAGAGTTGGCTGCTGATAGTTACCATTGCATTTTAGCTATTTTAATTCCTCAAGGTGCTCTGGCACCCTGCCTGATTTGTAACTCCAGCTTGCAGATTTTTATAATCTAATTATTGGTATTTAGGGCAGCTTTTGCAAGCAAAGAAGCTTTTTGTATTTTTGTACAGATAATCCTTGATTTACAACAGTTCATTTAGTGACCATTCAAAGTTACAATGGCACTGAAAAAAGTGACTTATGACCATTTTTCACACTTACGACCATTGCAGCATCCCCACAGTCACGAGAGGCCAGGCGAGGCACCCCTTGATGTGAGTGACGTCGAGTTGGCCATGCCCACCCAGTCACATGACCACCTGGCCATGCCTGGTGCACATAGGAACTACTCAGAGGGCTGAAAAAGTGATTTTTGACCTTACGACTGTTCTCACATTTTACGTTTTGCGCCCTATCTTGTCACTGTGGTGAAGAGAAGCACCACAGTTGTGAAATGAGTGACATGGTTGTTAAGAATGCTGCAATGGGCATAAATGTGAGGATGGCCATAAGTGTGAGGACCGGTCGTAAGTGCGAGGACTGATCATAATTTACTTTTTTCAGCCCTCTGAGTAGTCCCTATGCACATAGCCATGCCCACCCGGTTACATGACCAGCTAGCCATGCCCACCCAGTCACATGACCAGCTAGCCACGCCCACCCAGTCACATGACCAGCTAGCCACACCCCAAATAAGCCACGCCCACAGAACTGGTTGTTAAAAAATTTGAATCCCACCACTCGAGTGATGGGAGCTCACCCTGACACGCAGTGCATCGAACCATTGATGCAGAAACCATCTCCAGCGTCATTAAGCCATTGAGCTATCGCACCTCAAGATTTACCAATAAGCATAGCCAAAGGCTCATGCACTGTAAATGTAAAACACCAACAATCTCTTGCAGGTGCTCTGTTTATTTTTCTTATATAGTTTGGCTTGGGTTAGGGTTAGACCTCTGTGGCCTGGAGAATCTATGTATGGAATAATGGAATGAGAATGTATGGGCTTAAGCTAGCCTCCCATTACATCCACAGGCTAGATTATGAAGGGGAAAAAACAAATCCAGAAGAAGCCAGTAGCAGACCTCTGGGTAGTTTTGCCCAGAAAATTACAAAGAGGCATGCTCAATTCATGGAAATCTTACATTTTTACTGGTTATATAAAAATTGTACGTGTTTTTCCTCTTGTTTGAAAGCTGCAATATGCTGGGAAAAAAGTAGTGCTATGCTTACTGTATACTGTCAACATTTTATATGGTTGAAGATGACTAGATATAGTCATTATTGGGATTAGAGAATTGATTTAGTTTTGTTTCATCATATAAAGAAAATAAAAACAAATCTTTGTTTATGGTTAGAGCTGGAATACCACAATCATGGAGCACACTAGATTTAAATGATAGATGTTAAGTAAATACCGTATTTTTCGGAGTATAAGACGCACCTTTTTACCCACAAAAAGAGGGTGAAAACTTGGGTGCGTCTCATACACCGAATGTAGCCCCACCCAGCCACCCTCACCCTTTGGCCTCTGCCTGCCAGCAATTTACCTCTTTGCAGCAAACAGCAGCAGAGCCTGATTTGCACAAGAAACTAATTAGCAGCCTCCCGACCTACAGCTGACTGAGGCTTGAAAGCCACGTGGTAAAATGAAACTAACTGTGGCTGTAATGAGACAAATTGCTGGGAGATAAACTGCTGGCAATGTTAGACTGCTGAAATTGCAAGGAGGTAAGCTGTAACTGCTATGGCCTAGAGGTAGAGCTCTTGCCTCACAATCAGGAGGTTGTGAGTTATATCCTAGGTAGAGGCAGATTCTGTTAATATGTTATTTTGTTAAATGTTTGTAGAGTGTTCAAATTATTAGACTTATTTTTTAAAGACTGCTTTATTATTGTTCTAGACAACTTAACAAAATGAAGAAGCTTTTTAAAATAAATGCTTGCTCTGAAGAGGTTCAGTGCTATTGTATCTTCTTTTAAATAGAAGAGAATACTTCCAGAAAGCCACATCAATTTTAAAGATCTGTAAAAGTATAATCTGAAATGTCCTGTTTTAGTATTAAGTATTAGTATTAAAATAAGGCAGCTGAATTAAACCCTGACTTAGTCATGTTTGGAGTAGATCTATTTAAATAATTGGGAGGAGTTAGTGTGACTACATTTAAGAAAACTTTCTGGGATCAACATACTGCCATAATGTACATTTCTCCAATTCTTTGCTATTTCTATGTGTCAGGCACACATGCACAGAAATACACAGCAAACAGTGTATATCATCTGTACTGTTTGCTGTTTGGCAAATTGCTGGGAGGCAGAGGCCTTTTTTCCTTGTTTTCCTCCCCCAAAACTAAGGAGCATCTTATACTGCGGTGCGTCTTATACTCCGAAAAATACGGTAGTAATGTCAATTTTGTTATGCTATGTAAGTTCTTTGGGCATTTAAACACTGCTATTCTGTCATTTTTAATTTCATATAATCTGATTTTTAAACAGGGCTAATGATGTTATCTTTTTTCCAAAGATTTCAAAATACATACATGTAGTGTTTATGGACTTTGACAGGTGCGGATTTTGAAACCCTCAATTTTCTTCCTAACTATGGCAGCTCCCAGTGCAACTAAATTCAAAATACACTTTTAAAAAGTATTTCCCATTAAGAATTGTGTTTGTTTGGAACAGGGGTTCTGGAGACTCCTGGGATCCCCAAGACCCTTTCAGGAGGGTCCGCAAAGTCAAATAAATAAATATTTAAAAAGTTTTCTGATTTAATTTCTAATACAGCAGATATTTATATGTAACACACATAAACCCCAATCATTTTGAGGTTCCCAATCATTTTTATGAATGTAAATGTGTCCTGAGGCCAACATGCTTGAGAAGCACTGATTTAGAAGAGTGCTTTCTTGCCAGAATTTCTTCTTTTAAAATGCCTTTGTCTGTTTGATATATATTTCCTCCTTTTGGGACCAAACAAAGCAGTTTTTAAAGTAAAGCATACTTTTCTTATACTTAAATTCTATTTTATGTAATCTAGACACTTTACCTAACTGTCTACATATTTAGAATTCTCTCTTTGAAGCCTCGATTATAGTAAGCAGGAAACCGTTAATACTGCTTTATGTATGTTTTATTAACAGAATAAGCAAAAGCACAAATTTTTCATTTCTGATTGATGCGTCTGTCTCCCACATTGACTCTCAAGCAGTAGTTTTCTTCTACTTTATGCAAGGGCTGGTCACGCTTAAGTCTGCTCCATTTCCACTCATGGCACTACATCTGGGAAAAAGGTGAAAGGAAGGGCAGCCATTTAAACCTCCTAGACATGCTTGAGACAACCAACTTAGGCATGCTTTATTGTTCTTACAACTCCCACCCATGTAATGCATATGGTTTAATGTAATGTTCAAAGTACTGGATGTATATTTCCACATAGAGAAAATATTTCAAGCTGTTATACATTGAATTGTTTTTTATTCTATGTTCCATGTTTCTGTTGCTTTGAAAGTGCAGAAATAGCATTTTATATCTTGTGGCAAATGACTCTAAATAGCTTTGTTCACCATGGTTTTATAGAAATCTACATTAAGAATTATAGAGGTTTTTGATAGCAAAAACATAGATGAATACTAAAAAACCTGTGTTTGTCAGTATATAATTTAAATCTAAAAGCTCTTCCCTTTTTTGAATTGGAAAGTTTAGAAGGAATTACAAATAGCTGGGATGGTTGACTAGCAACAATCCCTATCCACTTTGCAGAATTTCTGTAATCAATATGAATTTGTGTACTATAGCCAGAGGTGGGTTCCTGCCGGAGCTGCCCAGTACGCAGCTCCATTAGTGAGCGGCGGATTTCGCAACCGCTCCGGAGCCCTCTCTGCCGGTCCACCCGGCGCGTTGCCATTTTTTTCGGTGATTTTCGGTGATTTTTGGGTGATTTTGCTTCTGCACATGCACGGAAGCAAAATCGCGCTGAAATCTCTCTTGCGCGCGCGTCCCCTTGCAAGATTTCGGCACGATTTTGCTTCCGCACATGCGCAGAAGCAAAATCGTGCAAAGGGGCGTGCGCGCATTGCGAGGGCCCCCCCGAAGCATGGAGATGCGCGTGCATGGCTCCGGCAGCAAGGTAAGTGAGCAACCCGCCCCTGACTATAGCCTATTGTTAGGCATTGTTCTTAAATGCTAGGAACAAGGTGTGTACAGGAGAGTTAAGGAAGGGGATATTTTTCCTATACTTTTCATTTGCAGATTGCAATATTTTATTTATTTATATTTATTTATTCCCCAACTTTATTGTTTTTACAAATATCTCAAGGCAGCAAACATACCTAATATTTATTCCAGGATGAATTTCCACATTGTGTTGGACACACTCCACTGATGCTTTTCCATTATTTTTATTGTTTCAAAAATCCTCATGACTTCTGAAAGTATCATAATAGATATTACAGTGGAACGGACATGTTCTGTTGAGCCTGATGCATTATCTGCTCACAGCAAAGAATATCTTCTACATAAATGATAATTTCCTATACTAAATGATAACAGTGAAGAGGTGTTATTTAAATGGTGTGATTCATAATGATACAAGACTTTAAAAATGAAGATCAGTTATTTGAATTGTGCCCCAAAACAGGCTAGTTATATGGTCGGAAAACCTGGTGCCAATCAATATTGGGGTCCCTGCATTTTCTACTGATATTGTTGGCTAGTGGTTTCTTCATATCCTAAAGCAGGGGTGTCAAACTCAAGGCCTGCAGGCCGCATCCAACCTGCAGGGCAGGAGTGGGTTCTAACTTACCTCACTGCCGGTTCGCTTCCTCCCGCACTGTGTGGGTGCGCCTCGTGGACGCGCCTCGTGGGCGCATGTGCATTTTGTGCATGCGCGTATGCACAGTAGCAAAAAATCAGATTTTTTTTAAAAAGCCAAAAACAAGATGGCGATGCATGCGCAGTGCCGGAAACTAGGCTTCTGCGCATGCGCAGAAGAAAAAAAAACAAAAAAAATCCCTCCCCCAATCCCCCCCAAAATTCCAAAAAAAAAAAAAAAGATGGCAGCCTCCACGGACTGGCACCGACTGGTTCCGTGATGTCATTGTGATGTCACCAGCGGGTGAATCGGTCCGAACTGAGAGGAACCCACCTCTGCTGCAGGGTGCTTAGATCTGGCCCGCGGGGCCAGTCTGGAAATAGCAAAGGACCGGCCTGCGGTGCCCCCACAACCATGTTTGGCATCCAGAGGCCTTCCAGGCCCAAAAGGCCTTCCAGGCCTCCGAAGTGGTCCAGGAGGCCTTCCGGGCCCCAAAACAGGGCCTCCGGAGTGGTCCAGGCAGCCTTCCAGGCCCAAAACGGGGCCTCTGCAGTGGCCAGGAGGCCTTCCAGGCCCAAAATAGGGCCTCCGGATTATTGCAGGAGGCCGTCCTTGACTCCAAAGGTTATAAAAGGGAGGAAAAGTAAAATATTTTACCTTTCAGGCTTGCAGGATTCTGCTACTATAGCCTATGTCAACAATTTATAGTTCTAGTCTTCCTATGGAGTCAGTTTCTTGATCTGGTCTCTCTCTCATAAGGTGATCAAGTAGATCAAGTAAGTATTAAAAAACCAAAATCACAGAAATATACGCCTCTCTATTTTTATAAGTTTATAAAATCATGTCTGCGGAGGTGTGGTCCCGTGTCACGCCCACCATGGCCACGCCCAGCCCTCCCGGCCCTCCAAGGTCAAACCCCATTTTGATGTGGCCCTGAATGAAGTTGAATTTGACACCCCTGTCCTAAAGGAAGGAGACCATCTTGTGAAAAACCATCAAAATGCAATTAATGGAGGATGTTACCTCTTGTACCTACCGCTAAAATTGTCTGCTAATGACAGGAAGAATCAATCCTGTGGGGAAAAAATGAACTTCAGCCAACATGCAAAGAAGATGAACCAGATTTTCAGCTCAATCTTAATTGATCCCATTTCACAGCAGAGAGTAACATTAGAGACACAGGGTGGTATCTGTAGGATATTTCCTAAGAATTTGGATTTGGAATAATCATTGTAATGGCTGTAAATAGCTTTAGGGCAAATGGAATAAAGCAGTGGTTCCCAACCTTTTTGTGATCGAGTACCACTTGGAGGTCCCGTACAGTCGCCGCGTACCACCTGGTTCCAGAGAAACTAAATTCGATCAGATATCACTTTATTTCCATAATTGTACCGTTCCTTTTTTGGCCCCGCGCATCCAGCAACTGGATTCTCGGGCCGCTGGGACCAGGTGGGTGGCGTGTGGCAACAATTGCAAATCGTTGCCCGATTATCTTGTGTTAGGCAGTAAACATTTTTGTGAAGTAAAAAATAACTAACTAAAAATCGTTCATGACCCCGAAAGTGTTCGTGTACCACCTGGAAGGCCCTCGCGTACCACTAGTGGTACACGTACCACAGGTTGGGAACCACTGGAATGAAGGAAGCAACTCCTGTTCTGTAAAAAGTTTCAGTTCCTGAAGCTGATCTTTGGGCATTATGAGCTACATAATCCAGATGTGGGTTTGTCCCACCTGAAGCTGGTAGACAATTCAAAGGTATCTGAAAACTTTAACTTCTTTGATTTTGTGTCCATTTAATTGCCATGTGTGGATTCTGGAACACCAAGCAAATACCAATGTTTTTGTAATTTTCATAATTTTTTGTTAAATCATCATCTGTGCAAATAATCTTAGTGCATGTTTTAAGCCGAGTGCAGTTTGGGAGAGAAGGACTGCACATAAAGTATCATTGGGATATGTCCATGTGATAGCTTTGAGGGTAGTGGGAGAAATCAAGAGTTTTTGACAGTCCTTTTAATCTAGTTATTTTGCCCATATACTAGTAACCAGGATAAAATATAGTTAATAGGTTATAACAGGAACTTAATAACAGAATAACAGGGCTGGAAGGAACCTTGGTCTCTTAATTTAACCCCCTGCTCAAGCAGGAAACCCCATAGCATTCTGGAGAAATGGCTATCCAAACTCTTCTTGAGCACCCATAACTTGGAGTCAAGCCATGTCACTGATTAATTGTTCTCACTATCAGGAAGTTTCTCCTCAGTTCTAGGTTGGATCTCTCCTTGATAAGTCCATCTGTTACTTCTTGCCCTGTCCACAAGTGCTTTGGAGAATAGGTTGATCCCCTCTTCGCTATGGCAGTCCCAAAAATATTGGAAGACTGCTATCATTTCACCCCTAGTCCTTTACTTCATTAGACTTAGACATACCCAGTTCCTGCAATTGTTCATGGTATGTTTTAGCCTCCAGCCCCCTGATCATCTTTGTTGTTCTTCTCTGTGCTCTTTCTAGAGTCTCAGTAGCATTCTTTCTAGAGCACTCCAGAAACTGGGTATTAACAGGAAAATGAATCAGAAGGAGTTCTGGTGATTGAATTTTTCTAACACTTTAACTGTCTTCTGCATATGTAGGTGTTTATTTATTTTATTTATTTGGTATTCTTATATGCCGCCCAACTCCCGGAGGACTCAGGGCGGTGTTATTGACTCTGCCACAGAAATATTGGTGGTTCAAATGATCACCCTGTGATGCAGCAGCAGAATCAGAGGTGGGTTCCTCCCGGTTGGCGGCCTGGGTCACTGGAACCGGCAGCGACCCAGGCCTGCCACGCCCCCAAGCCTGTTCTCTCGGTGGCACCATCTTGTTTTTAGCTTCTGCGCGTGCACAGAAGTGTTTTTTTTAAGTATTGCGCATGTGCAGAAGCTTTTTAAAGTATTGTGCATGCGCCTGTGCAAAGCACCCGCAGGGCGCGGAACAAGCCCGCACGGCACGCCCCTGAGCGAACCGGCAGCGGAAGAAATCAGAACCCACCCCTGAGCAGAATACATTATTGAAACATATTGTATGCCAAAAACACCAGAGAATAACATTGCATATTACCTTGCCATTTCTTTGGTAATGCAGCCCATTGCTAGTTTCATGTGCTGTTTCGTATAACTATCAGTCGTGGTCTATACTTTAATATAGTGGCTTAGATATAAGCTTTAGCTTTAAACAGACCAAGACAAGTAACTGTAAGTAACTTTGCATTCGTATATAACTAGTAGGCAGCAAGTAACATAGAAAAATAGAGACGGAAAACTGATGATTATTTTTCAATTCAAAGTAGTATGTACAGTGCAAATGGAAAAAATGAGGGTGGATAAAATTATACCACTAAAAAGTCCATAGAAGAAATAATTTATCCTATAATGAATTCTTTATTCATATTGTTTGATTTTACACAAGTAATTCTTTTCAAAGCTTTGTTTGAAGATTTTTTTCTAATGGTTCAAAACCAAAAATTGTTTATGCAAAACAGTATTTGTTTGGCCAGTATTTTTTATTGTTTTGTTTGATGATTTTTGAGTTAAGATTCATAGATCTGGGGATAATATTTTTCGTTTGTTTTCTTCATAAATATGCCTTTGAAGTTCCAGACCTTTGTACAGTTTTTGCATCATTACAGCTTCATAATGGTTTTATGCTGCTACTAGACTGCTGAAGCATTCTGTTTTCATTTAAAGAGTCAAAAATGAAAGAACAGCATACATTTCCCAAATTAAATCTGTACTGCAAATCTGTATGTCATTAATTTGGTGTTATAAACAATCTTCATTTTACAGTGGAAGAAAAAAATAAAGCATTAACAGCAAGCCATGATGTCACAAAATCATCACATTTGGCATATGGTGATGGCCTGATGCGAATCCTGCCGTTATATATTTGTTCCAATATCTGATACAAATGCATAAATTGCTGTATTTGGTTCACGTTGCATGTTTTGTCGCATTCCCACTTTCCCCTGTTGGTTTGCATGTATCTGATTAATATTTCCAGAGTCTTTACCTGTTAATTTCAGCAATAATTTATTTTGGAGTATTGTTGTTATTAGAGTGATGCATGTAAACATAGCTCAGCCTGTGTAAGGCCAGGGGTGGCAAATGTCTACATGTCTCAAATAGCAGACTTGAATATGTGAGGATAACCTTGATTGATATACAGCATGCTGTATATTTGCAAATTCAGCATCCAATTTAACAATTTTTATATGGATTATGGTGTGTGGAACTGGTAGTATTAAAGCAAGCTGGGGTGTATGGGTGCTCAGGGAGGGGTAGTACCTCTGGTGTAGGGGTATGTTGTGTCCTTTTACAGCAGCTCATTCTAGGGCAGCTTTTAGGGCAGCTCGTTCACCTTTGGTCCCCATCTGTCACTCAGCTCTCACCTGTGGCTCCTAGCAGCTGTAGCATGCTCAGCGGCCACACCCCAGGCAACAGCTTTGACAGGCTGGCCAAACCAGGTTGAGAGTAGCCGTTGGGTCATTGACCTTCAGTGAGATAGGGACTTGTCTATCCCGAGCATGTGAAGTCAGATTCCGGTGGACTGAGTGGATGAAATCTACTAGAATAGGACAACGGTCACGAAGGCAGTTTCTGCAAACGATGTGGTACACTAAGAGCACGGCAAGACACGAAAGACGCCCTGGTCAACCACTGCGCCCAGCCCATGTCCAACTGTCTCGACTCTTGTCCTGCTATTTGGAGCAAGATGGAATCTGGGAAGAGAAGTGAGGCTGACTATGCACACCTCTCCCTCACTTTACTCCAATTCACGTGCAAGTCTTGACATCCCCCCCGATTTGATAGATGTCAAGGTCGTCTTTGAACACGATGGACGAACATCATTAAAACAAGCCATCTGAGTCTGGATTTACTTCCCAGTTGCCTCATGAAATATTGCTGAATTGGCACATTCAAGGAATTTACTGGGTAATGTGTTCCTCCTATAGCAAAAATAATGGAATGGACATTGATATCAGAATCTTTTGATTACATTAATTTAATTTAATTTAATTTAATTTATTTATTTATTTTATTTATTGGAATTCTCCCAATTCCACCTGACTCTGAGCACTTCCCAACAATAAAGTGACATAAAAATACAAAAATACAAAAAAAAGTAACCAATTACAACTACAAAAATAATTAACTATAAAATGATCACAAGTTAGCAATCCAGCAACAAAATAAATATAAAACATCATGTTGCTGGCTAATATACGATTTGCAGCTTGGATAGCAAGAAAGCTGAACACAAGAAAAGACACCAAGTATAGTGGTGAAAAGACAACTGTTTACTTATATTCTATCAATAAAGGAAATTCTATCATTAAGGGAGGGGGGAAAGGATGTGGGCATATAATAAAGAATACACATAGAAAGGTATACAATATGCAACCTGTTTGTTTCATTAAGCCATTTGGCAATGAAATATGAGCCACCGGGAAATAGCACTATAGCACTTAGACTTATATACCGCTTCATAGTGCTTTTACAGCCCTCTCTAAGCGGTTTAGAGAGTTCAGCATATTGCCCCCAACAATCTGGGTCCTCATTTTACCGACCTCAGAAGGATGGAAGGCTGAGTCAACCTTGAGCCGGTGAGATTTGAACAGCTGAACTGCTGAACTGCAGTGCTGCACTTTAACCACTGCACCACCTCGGCTTCTGAATACAGGCTTCTGAATTTTGATCACATGACCATGGGGGTGCTTCAATGGTTGTAAATGTGAAAACAGTCATAAGTCACTTTTTTCAGTTCCTCTCTAACTTCAAACGGTCACTAAAAAAATTGTTGTAAGACAAGGACTACCTGTACCTATTAATCTAGTAAAATCAGAAGGGAAGCTTGTGAGTTCATGGCTCTTGTTTGTTATAAGCAAATGCTGTGCCGTTCAGGAAAACAGGAAGACCTGGTGTTGACTTAAAAAGTGGATCAACCAGACAATTGATCACAAACAGAGATCTCACCTACTCTATCATTGAAGCAGAGTGAAAAACAATAAAAATAGCCACAATTAAAGACGAAAAAATGACATAAAAACAGGAATAGAGAAACTCATATATACACAAACTAGTCATGAAACAGGCTCACCCATGCTATCAGGGCCCCAAAGTGGCAAAGTCGGGTTTTTAGTACCTTGTAAAAAGCCAGCAGGTTTGGGCAAGTCTAATTTCCAGAGGGTAGACACCAGGGGTGGTATTCACTTACCTTCCCTACCGGTTCGCAAATGTGAGCGTGTGCATGCGCACAGCCTCAAAAACGTGGATAAATGGGACATGATTACCGGTACGTATGGGTAGGTAAGGTGGGCCCACTTGCAGTCAGCGCTACCAGTTTGCACGAACCGGATAGAACTGGCTGAATACCACCTCTGGTAGATACCATAGCAAAAAAGGTGTCCTGACATTGCCTCAAGGCAGGATGCAGAATATGGCTCTCCTGACAGATCTAACACCACTGATAGATACCACTGGGGAGAGATGGTCCTGTAAGTAACCTGGTCCCAGGCCATGAAGGGTTGTAACCAATTGTATCTAGAAGCAAACTGGCAACCAATGCAATTCGCAGAGCAGAAGTATCACATGTGCTGGATGACTATCACTCATGGTCACCTGCACCATTGCTTTTAGTGCCAGCTGAAGCTTCTGAATGCTTATAGCAGAATTGTTTCTACATTTCCAAATGAATGCCTACTAGCTGCTAGTCCAGCTACTATTCAGCACAGTGGCATATTGCATATATGAAGTGTGATTTTCTGAATAGCAGATAGCACATCATACAACATTTGAAGCATTTCTTCCAGAGGGTCGAAATGCTCCAAACCTTTTTATCACATGATTATCACTTCAACGTTATTTAACATACGGTAAATATCATGTCTCCAGATTGTTAGTAACTGCATTGGGAATGGAAGAGTGTTTGTCAAAATAGGCAAGAATACAATTGCATCATAATTGAAACATTGCCTCGTTGTACGTGTTGATGCATGTACAAAATGGTTTATTTTATTTATTTATTTATTTGTGAGATTTATATACTGCTTCACAGTGCAAGCACTCTCTAAGCAGTTTACATCAGTAAGCAATGTATATTTATATTGCCCCCAACAATCTGGGTCCTCAATCTGGGTTGGGGATTCATTTGCCATGCTGCAAACATCATATTGCCTTTTTAACCCCACACCGCACTGTGCGCATTGCTAGTTGTCAGTAAAAGAAGTACATTAAAAGACACTCTTAAAAATCTTTTCTCCTAGATATTTTCTTGTGAATTTTGTAGTTACATCTTTTTATTTTAAAGAGGAATTTTAACAACTTGAGTCAGTAAGGCAAATTCAATTCAAATTAATATAAATTGTATTGAATAAACAGTATCAGTACTATCTCTATACAAGAATCTAGTCAACTAACAGTCAAAGTTAAATTGACACTTTATAAGGATCAACGGAATTTATGGGGGCTGGACCTGGTCTCTTGTGTCAACGCAAGGACTCCAAACTGATTACATGTTTAACTATGCCTTCCAGCTCAGCCTGTTCTTCTCTTACGGATGTATGAGAATTTAATTTTATTCATTTGGTTTGGTTAAGAAGACCTACCATGATAGAAAGTGTGTGATGTTTAGTGAGGTCAAATCTAGGTAAAGCTTGTTATGAAGAGACATGCAAGGAAAATAAATCTATATGGTTACAAGATGTCTTGGAAGAAATACTATACTTTGCAAACTGCCCTGTTTCTTTTTTAAATTTACATAAATGAGACAAGCTGTAAAGTTGGCTTTGATTTAAATTTTCCATATAGTCTTAAAACAAAAAGATCAAGTGAAACAGACCATGATTTATGACACTCTTGATTTCTTAGAATAATTATCATTGTGATATATAGATTCTGCATGTTTTCAACTCATCTGTTTTTATTACATATTTTTAAGCACTGTTATCTTATGTATGTTAATGTTATTAAAATTAATACTGGTAGTGTCAGGTTGGATTTATAGAACAAAATATTATTTTCAATTTATGAACATTATTTCATTTGGCCATTAACGTGTCTTAATCTTCAAAGTTTCATTCATAAAATTTTTTAAATTGCTTGAGGTATTTCATTTCTTAAGGTTTTTTAAAAATAAATTGTAAATAAATATTTCTTTACACATTTCTTGAACTGAGCATCTACAGTCTAAAGCAGTGGTTCTCAACCTTCCTAATGCTGCGCACCGTGCCCCCACCGTGCCCCACCCCCCCGCCCCCCCGCCGCCATTTGGGTTCTTTTACCCTCTGCGCATGCGCATGCGCAGAGGGTAAAAGAACTCAAATGGCAGCATCGGGGTGAAGCTCCTGACCCCTGTGAATGGGTCGTGACCGCCAGGTTGAGAACCGCTGGTCTAAAGTGATGTTAATATTTCAAAGGATGGCTGGAAAGACACAACTGAGAAGCCATTAAAGATCTAAAGTATAATTTATATAGAATATTTACATTCTATCAGCCCTAACATAACAGTAGTTTATTACACAATTATTTCATCATAAAATTATAAACATTTAAAAGCCATGCTAACACAAATATAATTGAGACTTCGCTTCTAAAATATTGTTGGAAGCTGAAACCTTCCTGTCATCTCTGCTAATCACACAACAAAAACTGCTGACCGCATTGACAACCTCAAAATAAAGATACAAACAAACTGCTATTTTTTTTGCTCACATGGACACTTGGGATGCAACTGATTAAGCGCCTCTCCAAATGTCAGCTGACACTGGCATACATACATAAAACAGAATCCTCTTTAAGATAAGGGAAATACCACAACGCTGCACTGTGATGCCGGAACCCCTCATAAAAATCCACATCTAGGAAAAGATCTACACATTTAAGACCAATTTCAAGACAGGCTAGAAATGATCTTCCTCTCTGGACTTCAAATGCTCCAGAACAGGAACACCTCAATTTGCACCTCTGACATACTTCACTCAAAGTCCATTACTTCACGATTAAAATCTATTATAAGTACTACTACCACTCTCAGCATTCTAACTTTGTAGCCTACCTTTGGCTGGTATACTCCATGTAACGCTGTTGAATAAAACTACTCTTCTTTTCAAGCAGCTGCCCAGCATGTTTATTTACGACCCAATTCAGATCCAAACACAGGACTCTTTCTTCCAACAAAAACATTATATTGGCAATAGACCACAAAGACTATTACAGCTGATACCACAACATTAGATTCCAGAACTATTTCAACTTCACACAACTTTAAAGGTAATCGCCCCTTATGAATTGTGACAGATTTACTGTAACAAAAATTCCTTAATCCATATTCCACACCAAAAAGAGAGTAATTTTTTAAAAAAAATCTAAGCAATCTGGCACTAGGAAGGCAGCTTATCTGCAGAGAGCAGAAACTGGCATGTTTTTGTCAATTTCACTACTTGCTAGTATTCTTTGCCTGGTCCACTGAGGTAGCGATGTGAAGCTGTCCTGCCAGCATTCTTAAAAGATCTGCTAGGGACTAAACTTGAGATACTAAGTGGAAGGATTAACTAAGTGTTCCTTGCATGAATAAACTACCCTAATTTAAGCTCTGCAGCTTTCTGGTGTTTCCATATGAAATCTAGCTTTGGATTAATTACTATTTCATGGAGCTGAGCAGAAAATAAAAGCCCCATAGCCAAAGAAAGAAGGTAAAATGGGGCCAAAGAGATATGGACTAACCTTGAAGAAATACAGACATTGCCTGCTTAAGTAATGTTTTTGATGTGTTAACACGTATGTAAGAATTAATGAGTTTTTTGTTTTCTTTATACCATTGCAGGTCAAAGCAACAGATCAAGATTCAGGCCATTTTGGATTTATTGAATATTTTCTTTATAATGGATTCCATAGCAATGAAAAATCAGAAGCATTTCAGATTGATATAAACAGTGGCTGTATATCCGTGTCTCAGGATATTGACAGGGAAGAAGATCCATCTACATATGATTTTTTAGTAAAAGCCGTTGATGGGGTAAGTTTCACTCTTAAAAAAATGTCATCCTTGCAGCTACAGAAAGGCAATTTAAAGAATGTGAAAACAATGAACGCAAACTCTAGATAATTTTCTGATAATGTTATTTTATACAGCAGATTTTTCCTTTGATAACAGGGTTTGGTTCTTGCCTCATTAAACTCTACAGAGCAAAATCAATACAGGAAGAAAAACTGAAAACATAAATCCTTCACAATTACAAAAGCAGCACTGATAATTACTCATCTCACTGATTCATTAATTACTATTAGTCTTATTTAGATTTTAGATTTATTATTAGAGTTGGAAGGGACCTTGTAGGTCATCTAGTCCAACCCCTTGCTCAAGCAGGAGTTCCTACACCATTTGAGACAGATGGCAGTCCAGTCTCTCCTTGAAGGTCGCAAGTGTTGGAGCTCTCACAACCTCCGCTGGCAAGCTGTTCCACTGGTTTATCGCTCTTTTTTTAATTGAAAAATAAAAAATATTTTTTTTAATTGTTGAAGACTCTCTTGAAAAATACTCTTGATACCACTTTTGAAAACTATAAGGAGGAGGAATGATCTGTTCCAGAATGAAGAAATGCATTGCTTTCAGCCACCTTTGCTTCTTTAATATTGGGTGGGGAAGAGTGTGTGAAACCCACAGATGAAACACTGGGACTCAGAAGAGTCTTGAATGAGAAGCAAAACGTCTTCAAAGAAAAAACCAGAAAGTCCAGTTGCCTCTTGAAAAAGCACCTTGGCACTGGGATTAAATTCATTGGGCCAGCAGACTCTACCTAGACGCAGGGGTCTCCAACCTTGGCAACTTTAAGACTTGTGGACTTCAACTCCCAGAATTCCTCAAAGCAAAGCTGGCTGAGGAATTCTGGGAATTGAAGTCCACAAGTCTTAAAGTTGCCAGGGTTGGAGACCCCTAACCTAGAGCAAGTGACAAAGGGTTCATAAACTGTAGCAGTGCTGAGGCTCATGAGGTGGTTGGCTGAAAGTACCAAATCTCTTCACACTCTAGTTCTGCCTCTCGCTTTGAGATGACAGCTTGATGGTGCCTTTTTTGGCATCTATTCTCTAACACCAGTGTGGTGAGAGAAATAGGGCCGTCACCTGTACTGATTTTCTGGTGATTAAAATATTAAACTGTAAAAATTCAAATAATGTCTATGATGCCATTTTCTGGCTGCCTAGCATAGAGGCGTGGCGAGTAAAGAATGTAATTTAACAGATTAATAGCGTTTGAAGGGACCTTGCAGGTCATCTAGTCCAACCCCCTGCCCAAGCAGGAGACCCTACATCTGCCTCTACCTAGGATCAAACTCACAACCTCCTGATTGTGAGGCAAGAGCTCCACCTTGAATGTAGTCCTTCCCTTCCTAAGAAAAATCTTAGAAGATAAATAAAATAAAACTTTATTTAAAAATATAAACTATAATGCCCTTTTTGTAACTTTAAACATTGAAATACTGAAAGAAAATAATTACCGAGCTGTCCATATCACACTAATAACAGCAACCTGCAAATTAATTAAGAAAGAAAAATTCATAATACAATAAAATATTCCAGATAAGAGATAGATACAGGTAATCCTCGAGTTATGACAGTAATTGGGATTGGAATTTCTGATCATGGTCATTGCTTGGGGGGACAAACAAAATAGCTTAAAGATTTTGGCTTCAAACGCAAACACTGATTCAGAAGATTTTAAATATTAATTATCAACTGAAACCAGAATTATTCCTCTTGGGACTAATAGATAAGCAATTGGGAAAATTAATGGAACTTTATTTTTATGTATGATAATTGCAGAAAAAACATTGTATAGAAAAAGATTGAAAGATTTAGCTATACCTATAATAGAGATGATAGAATTTGCTAAAATAACCCCAAACTTATGTAGAATAGAAAACATAAAAATTGGACCACGAAGTACTGGATTTCCTAGAAATAATAACAGCTTGGTGAACAGGTGGAGGGAATGCTGCCAATTTATTTATTTATTTATTTATTTATTTATTTATTTATTTATTTATTTATTTATTTATTTATTTATTTATTTATTTATTTATTTATTTATTTGTGAGATTTATATACCGCCTAACCGTGCAAGCACTCTCTTAAGCGGTTTACACCAGTAAGCAATGTATATTTATATTGCCCCCAACAATCTGGGTCCTCATTTTACCTACCTCGGAAGGATAGAAGGCTGAGTGAACCTTGAGCCGGTGAGATTTGAACCGCTGACCTGCGGATCACAGTCAGCTAAAGTGACCTGCAGTACTGCCTCTAACCACTATGCCACCTCGGCTCATTATAATTCATTTCTTTTTTCATTGACCATGTTGTTCCAGGTTCCTGGTAGCTCAAAAGTTGCTGCTTGGATGATGTGTTTTGCAGTCTTTAGCTAGTTGAAAGTGAACTCTGACCAGGACATAGTTTCCCTCCATTTTATTTGCATTCTGAGGTGTGCAGAAGTGCATATAATTGTGCAAATGGATTCAGAATGAGTAGAGGAATTGGGGAATAGAAACAGTGCTCTGACGGAATGCCCAAAGTTTCCTATAGAAAAGAACTATTTGCTATTTTTCTATACCATGATTTAAATCATTGGATCAAGTTATTCCTGGCTCTAAACCTGTGGTACCATTTTTTGAAGCTGTGTTGTGGAAGCGCCATAAGTATTGATGTTGACTGTGTTGGTCTTATTGTTCTAAAGCATCTTAAAGTAAGCGAGTATATTATTTTTTCACAGCTGTCATACATTGCTATCCAGAGGAGTTTTAAGATATCTTAGATTAACCGATCTCTAGCAATTTGAAAGGGATTTGTTTGTTATATTTGAAATTGGCTTACAAATTGTTTTGGTTTTGGATTTAACAGGGTGGACTAAGTGCCCAAGCTTTTGTTCACATAGTAATTGAAGATATAAACGACAATCTTCCTATCTTCAATCCCGTAATTTATGTGATAGACATCAGCAGTCATACACAGCCAGGAACAGAAATAACTAAACTTCTTGCTACAGATAAAGATTCTGGGATATATGGAGCTGTGACATATAAATTGATTCCAGGACACTTTTCTTCCCTTTTCAAAGTGGACCCATCTACAGGTATGAATCATATATAATGCAATATAATTATGATTGCATGTTATTGTGGGAACTTGAATTTAAAAAAATAAACAAATAAGTACTTGGAACATTTGATTTTGAATTGACACTTTAAAATGATTTGTTTTTTTGTTTTTAAATTACTGATAACAATTGTTTACACTGCTGGGGCATCTGATGCAGAATTTTACTGAAGCAGAATAGGTATAGGCCTGGATGGGAAATGCCTAGAAATTAGTTATGTTTGGAGTAGATCTATTTAAATAATTGGGAGGAGTTACTGTGACTACATTTAAGAAAACTTTCTGGGATTAATATACTGCCATAAATGTACATTTCTCCAATTCTTTGCTATTTCTATGGGTCAGGCACACATGCACAGAAATACACAGCAAACAGTGTATATCATCTGTGCTGCTTGCTGTTTGCTGGGAGGCAAATTGCTGGGAGGCAGAGGCAGATTTTTTCCCCCTTGTTTTCCTTCCCCAAAACTAAGGTGCATCTTATACTCCGGTGCGTCTTATACTCTGAAAAATACGGTAATTCTAAGGTATCCTTTAAGAAAGTGATTACCATTTGTAGCAAGCTACATTGACTCCAGCAAAAACAAACTTAGGACAATACTAGGAAAATGAAACTTTGCTAGAGACCAATTCAGGGATTAAAGTCCGAAGCTAACCACCCCTCCCCCCCTTAAGGGATGCAAAAGGAACTAGAGATAGAGGACATCCTATAAAATTCCCTATCTGTTTGATCGGAGGACACAGGCTAGACTGAATCACAGGTAACATGGCAAGAAAATACCTTACTCATTACCCTATGTCCAGCCCCTGTCCAATGAAGACTCAATAAATGTGAGTGACTTTGCTGACAAAATATTGTGCTAACTATCAGTACAGCTACATGGGAGTCTTGCAATTAGCAGGTAACTGGTCATCCTAAACAGAGCCGCTCAACGACAAACCTAACAATTTGTTGATGCAGTAGGGGACAAAAATATGAAAATGCTCCACTTTGAAATATGAAAATGCTCCACTTTGAAATAGACCCAAACATACTCAAATCAGATTTGATCTTTAGATTTCTCAACTGGTACTCTAGAAATCACTTTTGCTGAGCTGTCCTGGAGGATCTCGGCACCACCCAGTTTGTCCAATAGAGAGAGGCAATTACTCCAGTGTAAAAACAAGGCTAACGTGTTTATCTATGTGGTTTAGGTCCACCGAGGATAAACTCAGTGAAGCCATAAACTCCTGGGCCCTATTTGACATAGTCCCTATCATATGGAAGAGCACGCCACTAAGTATAGCTCAGGGGTGCTTACAGTCCCTTTGCAGGTGTCATTAATTTTGTAAGATGTGTGTAGATTTGTACTACTTAAATGCCATATAAAAATAATAAATTGCAATATGATAAGAGCCGAGGTGACGCAGCGGTTAGAGGCAGTACTGCAGGCCACTTTAGCTGACTATGATCCGCAGGTCAGCGGTTCAAATCTCACCAGCTCAAGGTTGACTCAGCCTTCCATCCTTCCGAGGTAGGTAAAATGAGGACCCAGATTGTTGGGGGCAATGTAAATATATACATTGCTTACTGGTGTAAACCACTTAGAGAGTGCTTGCACTGTGAGGCGGTATATAAATCTCACAAATAAATAAATAAAATAAATATCCACTTCATTAGTACTTGGAATATATAACAGATTCAGATCCTTTAGACTTAGTTTTAGCAAAACTTTTGCATTTAAATGTTCTACAGTAAATATATCAGTTCATTATTTCATCTCCCCCCCCCCCCCAGGAACTGTTTATTTGATATCAGCCCTGACTAACGCAGATTGTTCCAGTGTGCTGCTGACTGTTTCTGCTCAGGATGGTGGAGGTCTTTCGTCTGATGTTGATGCAGATGTAACTGTGAGGATCTTTCAAACTGCTGTGGCTCCTGCTGTCTTTGAGCACTCATCTTACAGCTTTTCCATCACTGAAGATGCCCCTGAAGGAAGTTCTGTTGGAACAGTGAAAGCTAGAAAGCCTTCTAGTAAGTGTCCTTGAGATCCATTCCAGCACATCCCAAAACTCTGCTGGTTGTTTACAGGTTATTTATTTATTTATTATTTATTTAGGATTCTTATATGCCGCCCTACTCCCTGGGGACTCAGGGCGGCGTACAACATTTGAAGAACCACTAAACAATATAATTTTAAACAATTTAAAATACATTTTAAAAAGCATAAAAAAACTTACATACAATCTTACATACATGGGGGAGACCAAGATGAAGTTGTCTCAAAACCCCGCCTGCAGGAAGAGCCATGTCTTTACGGCTTTTCGGAAGGCCAGCAAGGTGGGGACAATTCGTATCTCTGGGGGGAGTTGGTTCCAGAGAGCAGGGCCCCCCACAAAGAAGGCCCTCCCCCTAGGCCCCGCCAGCCGACATTGTTTGGTTGACGGGACCTGGAGGAGACCCACTCTGTGGGACCTGACCGGTCGAAGGGAAGTATGAGGTAGAATGCGGTCCCGGAGGTAACCTGGTCCTAAGCCATGTAGGGCTTTAAAGATGATGATCTTGTAGTTATAACTACAAGATGCCAATATTCTTTTAGTGCATTAGATATGCATAAATGCAAAAATGAATGCTAAACTTGGAATCAGTACCACCACCTGCTGAAGTGGGTAGTCATACAGTATATATTAAATAAATAAATACATATTAATAATAGAATTTCATAATGATTTTTCTGAATATATGTTTTCATGGAATGTTTCCTTGAGGAGTGACATTAAAAGTCATCTAAATAATGTTAAAAGCCCTTTAAAACAATTGTTAGACTTTGAAACATATAGAACATTATTTATTTACACCATGGAAAAGAAAGTGTTCTACCATATCCTTCATTTCAAACATATCCCTAATCACATCCATACTCAATCATCATAATCTTTTAACGACCCCATAATCCCTTCCGGGGTAGAGTCTGGGCAATTGAATGGAGCTAGCAGAGTGTTTAATGGCCGGATGCCCTTCCTGTCGCCAATGTGGAGTTTTGTTCAGCAGATACATTCTCAGTGTGCCCAGAGAGAAATATCTGCCTCTACCTAGGATCAAACGCACATTTTCCTGTTTGTGAGGCGAGAGCTCCACCTCTAGGTCACCGTACCACTCCCACATCCATACTCAATGTACGTTACATTTCCATGAGCGTAATGCAAGAAACCTATTACGCTTCCTGCCACATTTCCTACTTTCCCATCATGCTACTTTAATATGTTGAGCATGTATATAGCAATAGCACTTAGACTTATATACCGCTTCATAGTGCTTTACAGCCCACTCTAAGCGGTTTACAGAGTCAGCATATTGCCCCCAACAATCTG
Source organism: Diadophis punctatus similis (assembly GCA_023053685.1). Taxonomy (NCBI): domain Eukaryota; kingdom Metazoa; phylum Chordata; class Lepidosauria; order Squamata; family Dipsadidae; genus Diadophis; species Diadophis punctatus. Next base: position 12,682,918 of record JALIGW010000006.1, on the reverse strand, counting down.
GGTCCTCATTTTACCGACCTCAGAAGGATGGAAGGCTGAGTCAACCTTGAGCTGGTGAGATTTGAACAGCTGAACTGCAGCTAGCAGTCAGCTGAAGTAGCCTGCAGTGCTGCACTCTAACCACTGCACCACCTCAGCTCTATATGTAGTAGCATAGGAGGTGAAGTTTAGATTACTTATCCTGCCTTTATTATGTTAATATGTTTTAAGTAACACAAAGTGAATATATCTAATAGTCCTTATTGTAATTATTTTCCTCACAACAACAGCCTGTGAGATGAATTGGGCTGAGTGAGTGTAATTAGTCTAAAGTCATTCAGCAGGCTAAGGCAGGACAAAACTCCCAGTTTCCTGGTTTCTAGCCTGGTGACTTAGCTACTAGATCTTAATAAAGTTTATGAAGACATTCCTTTGATTAGATCCCCTTTGCTTGTATTACTAGCTGAATACCCGTGCTCCGCTACGAAACTATGTGATCGGGCTTGATAAATCGACATTTACAGCTTGAAAATTAAGTAGTTACCATCGGCCTCTCCTCTCCCCTTCTCTCCCTCAGCCTTGCTGGCTTAGCTCAAGTGTTCTGTAGTAAAGCTGCTTGCTGCTGTGAAAGTAAAACTGAAACTTCTCTTCTCTGCTTGTGTTTTGCATTTGGAACAGATTTATTTTCAGGTGGGGAGGGGGAGTAGAACTCCTTAGCATGAGAGCGTGTTAATAATAATATTGGAAATACTAATGCTCTGATGGTCATTTTGAAAAATCCTTTCTTAGCACCAAGAGGAACATATGTGGCAAATTTCAAGTTTGTAGCCTTTGGAGATTTTTTGATGATGCATGAGTGGCATTTTGCTTTTATATATATATATAGATTAATTTGTTGTTCTATAGCGGGGTCAGGCTTGAATTAACCTCATCATTTATAAGATCTGACTGCATAAGAACTTTGATTAAGGTGACCAGACGTCCCGCTTTTGGCGGGACAGTCCCGCTTTTTAATAATTTGTCCCGCGTCCCGCGGCGTTTCAAAAAAGTCCCTTTGAATTTGCCCTGCACACCCCTCTGCCTCCTGCCTCGCCTGCCTTCTCCTGCCAGGCGGGGAGGGAGGGCAGTGAGAGAGGCAGCGGCGGTCTTGCCTGTTCATCGCCGCAGAGCCGAAGAAGTTGGTGGCGTTCGTGGTGTGGGGCTTCCCCCGGCCGCTTTCCCCGGCTGCCGGGACGCCGCCATTTGCGTTCTTTTGCCCTCTGTGCAAGCAGAATGCTTTGTGCATGCGCAGAGGGCAAAAGAACGCAAATGGCGCCGTCCTGGCGGCCGGGGAAAGCGGGCGGGGAAAGCCCCGCTCCGCGAACGCCACCATCTGCGGCGACGAACAGGTACGCCTGCACCGGTAGGAACCCACCCCTGGCTGCGATGAAGGGGGGGTGTTTGGGGGGGTGCACAAAGCTGCAGGATAAGAGAGACGGACCCCTCCCGTCTTGCTCCCCTAGAAATCCCCCCCCCGTCAATGGTGTCCCGCTTTACAAATATTAAAATCTGGTCACCTTAACTTTGATGGGTGTCTATACAATAGAATCATTCAACATGTTCTTCCACAATGTTGTACGCCGCCCTGAGTCCCTCGGGAGTAGGGCGGCATAGAAGAACCAAATAATAAATAAATAAATAAACTTAACTGGATGTAGTTAGCAGAGATTTTAAGTAAATTCACATAGGTAGACTTTGGCTTATTACCGTTTGTTCAAGGTTATGGTAGTATGGGAAAAAACGGACACTTAACTGGTCCTAAAAGTTCCAGCCATTGCAGCATCCTCAGAGTCATGTGATCATGATATAGGTTCTCAGGTGTCAAGATTGCAGTTCTGATGTCCCCGCAAGCCGCATCATGTGATGACCACTTGCAACCTTCTCTGCTAGGTTCTCACAAACAAAGTAAATAGGGAAGCCCATAGGAAAGGTCCTAAGTCACCCCAGTATGTTGTTCCAGCCTCTTTTTCTCCTGATAAAACCTGCTATGGAATACGAGATCCCAAAGATTTTTCACTTTTCTCACCCTTAATAGCAAATGCGCCCTTCTATGGCCGCCACTCACCTACCTGCATGTCCTGATGACCTAAAGGATCTCCATACCCTTCTGCAGCAGCAGCATACCAACCCTACATTCCTTACCCGTGACTCCTGTCATTTCCCGTTTAATGACCTGTGTGTCCTAAAGTTATAACAGCAATTGGGACTGCTGGAATTGTGTTACTAAGCAATGCAGCCACATAATGTCATGTTTTACAACCAGATCAGTGGTGGGTTCCTACCAGTGCGGTCCACTCTATAGCATCGGTAGCGGCCCGCTGGTGACGTCATAGTACCGGTGCGGTCGGTTGCCAGTGCCTGGGTGCCGCCATTTTTTAAAAAAATTTTTTTACATTTTTTTAAAAAAAATTCTTCTGAGCATGCCCAGAAGCCGAGCTTCCGGCACTGCGCATGCGCTGCCTTCCTACCCCACAGTGAGTCCAAGCAGGGGAGGATGGCTGAGGGAGCACGTGAGACGCTGAAAGAACGGGTGGCAGGATCTATCTCAGTTCTCCTCCCTTCAGCAGTCCGAGAAGCCACGAACACGCGGTGATGATGCCAGGTATTTTTGCACGTTCGAGGCTTCTCGAGCTGCTGAGGGGAGGGGGAACGAGTGGCAGGAGCCTAGGATCATCGAATGGGGAGAAGCATTCAGGCCGGATGGAGCCTCCTAGAAGAACCGCTGCCGCGGTCTTGCTGCTCCCGCTGCGGGGGGCTGCATTGCGGGTGGGCAATGCCCCCCGCTTCTCCGGCCGCTGCCAAGCTCCCGAGGCCCACGCCCACCCGGTCACATGGCTGGCAAGCCACACTCACAAAATAAGCCACGCCCACAGAGCGGTAGTAAAAAAATTAGGAACCCACCCCTGAACCAGATCACATAGCAATGGCAATCCTGGTCACAAGTGTGTGTGTGTGTGTGTGTAATCTAAAGGGATAGAAATATAGCTCTTACAAATACTCCATAGAAGCTTGTTTTCTCTCTATTTTTTGCATGCTTTAGATTCAGTGAAAGCAAAAACAAATAGGAAGTATCTAAAAGCAGGCTTAAAATATTAAGTTCATTTAATATTGTAGCATGGATTTTTCAAGCAAGCTGGAATGCATTTCCATGAAATGAAACCTCTACACTATGAAACTTCTCTGTTTTATTCCTTTTTACAGATTTCCTGGATACAGTTTCTTACAGAATTTCCTCTGGCAATTCCCATGGAATGTTTACTATTGATTCTCACAGTGGGATCATACACACCCAAAAACAGCTTGACCATGAAACACATGATCATATACTTCTTACAGTGCAGTCACAATTGGGAAGCTCTTCCATCTTCAGCAGTGCCCAGGTCAACATAACTCTGATTGATATCAATGATAACCACCCAGTATTTATGATAGAATATGATCAAATATATATATCTCAAAGCATGCTACCTGGAACAGCTCTTTATATTGCTCATGCAGAAGATAAAGACAGTGGGCTCAATGGACTCATCCATTATGCCATTGTAAGCAGTCAGTCAAGTATTTTTACTATTGATCCAGCTCTTGGGATTCTTTACCTTACTAGAGATCTGAGTGGTCATAAGCAGCATAAGCATGCAGTGGTACACATCAGAGCAGAAGATCATGGAAATCCTTCCCTGAGCTCTGTGTTGATTTTGGGAGTGCTAATTGACAAACAAAAGACAAGTCCACTTGTGTTGACTTTTGAAAAGTTGTTATATCAAGTGGAAGTTAGTGAAGGATCCTATCTAGGTGCCACAATCCTGCAAATAAGGACCCGGAAGCTAAATCCCCATCGCATTTCTGCTTCTCTTACATACTCTCTGGAACATAACATAGATTCTGTTTCTTTTAAAATTGATCCAGAAACAGGTGTGGTTTACTTACGTAATCCTTTAGACTATGAACATTTGCAAACTCATAGTTTTAGAGCTTTTGTTACTAGCTCAATGGATAAGTCAGTACAAAATGCAAGCACATTAATAATAATCAATGTAACGGATGAAAATGATAACACTCCTGTGTTTCTTCACGATGTCTATTTTATTGAAGTTGAGGAAAGAGGATTACCCCAAGGTGTGATTGGCACAATTAAAGCAATTGACAATGACTCTGGAAGAAACGGGCAGCTCTCCTACTTCATCTTATCAAATGAAAATTATTTCAGAATCAATTCCAATACAGGTAATACATTTTACAATCTCCCCTATATTCAGGGGGAATGTGTTAGTTTTGTAGTAACATATGAATTCATTGAATTAGTTTAATTATTTAATTTATTTGCCAATTAACAAACTGCATCTCAACATTTAGTAAAACTGGGCATTATAGGTGCAAAGAAAAAATAACACTAAAAATAGAATGCAGTCTTCTTTACTTGCAGCAATAAAGAAAAGTTTTGATACTCCCAGATATCATAATATAAAGTTAAAAAATATAAAACATCAGCACAAATGCTGAGTAGTCTGTGCTTATTACATATATTCTATTGATTTGAGGAATGAACTTCTAGGACAAAAGTCAGTCAGATTCTATCAGTATGCACCATCAATTAATATTATTTACAAACTCATTCCTTAATCTGAGTTTTCTCTGTATTCTGCTGCCATCATTTCTCAGGGCTGCCCTAAAGCTTTAAAACTATACAATTGCCTATTTCCATTCTTGCTGACATATTTGCCCTTTTCCTCTTCTGATTTTTTCTTCCATTTGGGGAATTTAAGTTAATTCAAACTTCATAGCTAATGCTTTCCCCTTTTGATAGGAAATTGACTAGCATGGCTTTATGCATGATTTAGAGATATTTGTACGAAATGCTTAATAATAGCATGTCACAGATGTAAATAATGTATATTTTTAAAGAGAATGAGAGAGATAATACAGAATAAAATTCAAGAAAAGGTGTGATGATAAATAAATTTTATCAGGAACGAATATGGAATGGAAACTACACATAACTTGCCAGATTAATTGCCAAAACAGTTGTTTTCTAAGATTCATCCAGCGGTGGGTGGCTTCCGGTTCGGCCTGTTTCTAAGAACCGGTAGCGCTGGCAGCGGGAGGCTCCGCCCACCCACCTGGGACACTTCTGCACATGTGCAGAAGCATCGCGCGCGCTAGCACGCGCACAAACCATTACCAAAGGGTTTTAGAACCCACTACTGGATTCATCTACATATAAATAATACATTCCACAAAACTCTCCTTTTATCAATTGAAAAAACAAATAAAGCAGCATGGCTGGTAGAGATATAAAGAAATAATTTGAAAATCATGGAGTATAACCACTGCTGTATTATTATATTATGAGGCAATTCATTTTTAAAAGTTCCCAGATAACTCATATTAAGTTGTGGCAAGGCTTCGGAATATCTGTACCTGTGCACAAAGTGAAGAACTGTTTATTAGTCTTTCAAAAGCATTTGTACTGAGAATCCCCAGTATAAATTTTTTTAGCGAGTTTACTTAACAATTAAAATAACTTCATCCCTTTTGTTTTGCTGGTCTGGGAATCAGAATATTATCTGTGTCAATCCTGAAGCTGACCTGACCAAGGCCATTTTGAGGCTTCAGTGTTGCCATACTGGAGCTGTGGGATAGGGAGGGGGGAATAGAGAATAGTTGGAGTTTGTAGTCAAAACAAAATACTTTCTCCTGGGAACCAAGGACATTCCCAAGGTGATCCGAGAGGGGAAGAGTGAAGTTACCAGGCAACTGGACGACACCTTGATTGGACCATATAACTGATTGTTTAGGGGAAGGAGAAAACTTTTACTTTTAATTAGGTGAAAACCACAGGAACATTCAGAGTCGGTTTTCACCAGCCTGTGCCAATATGATATATCCAAATAAAACTATTCTTTGAGGAATCTACCAGTCTTGGAGTTATGTTTGCTATTGGTGTATTACTTGGAACCCTGACAGTCTGATTGCTTCTGGCTAATAGCGTCTGGCTTGGACACTAACTTTTGTGTGAAGTCCAAGTCATTTACTGCACAATTACAGTAGATGCACAAGTAATGCTGAATGACAGCTCTTGCTAGCCTCTGGGGTAATGGATCAAGTGACAGAAGCAGCAAATGGTACCTTGTGCTACTTATTAAGATTATCAAAATGCATCCCACAATACTCTTTCTTTTCATTGTCCCTTTTCACCAGGGGAAATTATAAACTGGGTGGCATTAGACTATGAGCAGCAAGTCCAGCACCATTTGATTGCTATGGTAACAGACCATGGGGTCCCTCAACTTAATGCTACCATATCTGTCTATATCTCAGTTATGGACGTCAATGACAACCGTCCATGCTTCTCCCAGGATCTGCTACATTTCAAGGTTTGCAAAATATGTGAAGTCTGTTACTGTGCAGGTTTGAGAAAGGGCTTTAGGGACATTTTATACATTTTATTACAGTGAGACGGAATATAGAAGATATTACTTTTAAATTTGAATGTGAGTTCTACCCAGTGTATGTTCAATTTGCATTACAGGCAAGTTAAAAAAAATGTATGAAGAAATATTGGCTTTGGTCACCATCTTGTGGTCAAACGTTTGAATTAGAATTTGGACACCCTGTTACAAAATGCGAAAGAATTTGATCTGAGATCCTGATGATTAACATGAACTTCTTGTGGCAACCAGATGGAACTGGTTTATCATTACCTTTGTCAGATAATGTTCCCAATTTAAGATATTAATAAAATCTAATTCAGGTTAGCTTTTTGGAATCATAATTGGTTAAATACTGCTACCTGCTATGGCATATATTTTTTTAAAGTGAAACCTGTATAGGTATTACAGAAAAATCAATGAAGTACATGCTATGACAATGCTATGACATGTCTTCTAAATGTATAAATATAGTATGTATTTATATGTATATGCTTAGCTAGTCAGTGAGATCAAGTATTTTTAACACATCAGCTTAGTTATTCTCTGACTGGAAAACAGCCCCAACCAACCTCAACAAATTACAATTTACCTATGGCTAGAGCTAGAAGTAAGCATCCTGCAATCAGTCAATAAATTTGACTATTAGTAATATTTTGATAAGTAGGCTGAAAATCATGCTGATCCAGCCACTCAGAAAAGGGGAAAATAGATAACAGAAAAATATCTGAATATATGACATGAACCCACCCATTTATGAATATATTTGTGAAAATTGTCTCCAAACCATAAGTCATGATTTTGTTTTGGGATACAAATTATTTGAATTCCTTGTAATTTGAAACGTTTACTTTTAACTTAATTGTTTGATTTTAGGTTTTAGAAAGGCAACCAGCAGGAACACGAGTGGCCAGTATATTTGCCAAAGACCTTGATTCTGGAAACAATGGAATAGTGCTGTATTCGTTATCCTCAGGTAATATTGTTTATGAAGTAAAAATAGTATGGCTGCGTCTGGTCATTGTCACCCATTTAGCACCACCCATGTGTAACTTAAAGAATGCTATGGACTCAGGTGACTATTGCCTTTTTTACTTTTTACTGAGGTACTGGGATTCTATGGGTTGGAGGATAGCTGAGCCTGCTGGGAGCATCCCCATAGAGACAATACCTATCCCGTAGGGACAGGAACAAGAACATCATCAGAGTTGGAGGTCATCTAGTCCAACCCCCTCTTCTAGCAGGAGACCATATACCATTTTAGACAAATGACTGTCCAATCTCTTCTTAAAAGCCTCCAGTGATGAAGCACCCACAACTTCTGAAGGCACGCTGTTCCCCTGGTAGATTGTTCTCACTGTTAGGAGAATTTCTCCTTAGTTCTAGGTTGCTTCTCTCCTTGGTCTGTTTTTCTCTGACTTCCATATTTCTTGGAATTATTTAGGAAATGGGAGAATCTAGACTTCATGAATTGTCATGGCTTATTTTGGGAAAACACAGATGTCACATATTCAGTTTGTCATAAGAAAATATTAATATATTTATCTTAATTGTGACAAACTAGATGGGTGACATCTGTGTTTTGGATCTTATTCCAAAACTTATTAGCCATGACAATCTATCCAATGTTTATTTTTAAACTCTGGTAAGTTTATTATATGTTATAAAATAGCATAGCTACTGTGTTCAAAACCACAGTTGATGCAAAATGTGCTCTGCTGCTCAAGGGTATCAACTATGTGGGATTTTTTTTATTCTTTTCAGATATATATTTACCAAGAAACTACTCTAGTCTTCAGCCAGAAAAGCAAAACTTTATTGGCAGACAACAGTCCTTATTTAAGATTTTCCCTGCTGACAATCTCTGTGCAATTTTTAATTTTCTTTAATTTATTCAATTTCTATAGCATCATACTTGTGTGCCTCTGGGAAGTTCTTTTCCAACTGAGATTCTCCATTAGGAGAACGAAATACAATGAAGATATGTTATTTTTTTTATATGTTCCCATGACTTGGACTGCTATAGAGAGAAATATTCTATAAAAAAAGTCCCATACCTAAAATGACATTTTATGCTCCTTCTTCTCAAAGTTGTCCCTTTGCAAGCTTCTTCTGAAAATTAGGGTTACATTGTGCAGATAGATTGAACTAACAGGGTTCACTTTTCATCCAAATGTAGAGGATAGTAGGCAACCCATGCTCCATTAGGACATACTTTCAAAGATACTTCCTTACCAGATTCCTCAATGTCTTCAACAGTTAATAGTTACACTATTAAGATAGAGGAAAAGGTCTCCTTGACTTGAGGCAGTGCAATCTTGGAGAATTTGGGGCCAAATATGGATTATAAGTTTGAATTGCTCATCATTGGTGTAAATGACCTTCATTGCATATTGATTTGGTATATCCTTATCTCTTTAACATGGAGACACAGAGTGGGTCTCCTCCAGGTCCCGTCAGCCAAAAAATGCCGACTGGTGGGGCCTAGGGGGAGGGCCTTCTCTGTAGGGGCCCCTACTCTCTGGAACCAACTTCCCCCAGAGATCTGAATCATCCCCACCTTGCTGGCCTTCCGAAAAGCCATTAAGACATGGCTCTTCCTGCAGGCGGGGTTCTGAGACAATTTTACATCTGAGGTCTCCCCCATGTATGCATGGTGTTGTATGTCTTTTTTTTAACTTTTTTAAAATTGTTTTTAATAATTTTATTGTTTGGTGTTCTTTAAAATGCTGTACGCCGCCCTGAGTCCTTAGGGAGTAGGGCGGCATAGAAGAATTCCCAAATAAATAAATAAATAAATAAATAGACATGAGGGGTTAAAATTGTACCCTAAGAAATCAGATTGCATTTTTAAAAGTGTCGGAGACTTCTGTAAGCTTATAAAGGATATTAGTTTAAATTTTTATTCCTTGAATTGGAAGTTGATTTCTATTTAAGTGAATCTTTTTAAGACTGCAAGGCAGAGAGAAAAAATATGCACATTTAGGGAAACATGGTTATATTCTGCTTGCCATGTGAGACAATTTTGCATCGCATAGAAAGGGTAGGCAATAGCAGCAGGAGTTGAATTCTCAGCTGTCCACTCAGTACTTTAAATTGTTTAAGGTTCTTCTAAATAACACTTCCCTAACATGCTCATGTATCTCTTTCAGAAGAAAGTTTAGGTCACTTTCAGATTGACAGCAGTAGCGGTGAGTTAAGAACTACCAAAGCTCTTTTATACAATTGGCGTTCAAACTACCGAATGGTAATCACAGCAATTGACAAGGGAGATCCTTCTCTTCAAGGGGAAACAGTCATCAATATTGAGGTATTGGCTTAAGCATACAGTGTTTTTTGAGAAGTACTTTTGAATAAGAAATGACACAGTTAAACGAACCAACCAAAAGAGACCGAAAGAATGATACTTTGGACATATGAATACCCTGTCCAGAGCGCCATACTTTCAATCTCTTCTCGTTGTTTCATTTCTACATCCTTTATTTATTTTAAAGAATGGGAGCTGCAGAATTTGGCTTGAATATTTCCTTCATTAAGGGAAATATATCCCTTTAAATAATACAATTACACAGTACATATGGAAAAATTAAAAATATAACTAAAAGCAACAGAAAAATAATGATGCACATTTTTGTTTCAGTACCTTTCACTGGTTGGGGTGGTTCGGCACACTCCCAAAGATTCATCAATCTTGAGCAAAGAAATACTGAGCCTGGACAAGAATTAAATTTGGTTTAATTTAAATTTAGGATCAAAGTAAACACATTCAGCTTATATTATTATTATCTACCTATCTTCTACAATAATTTTTCTTCTTCTCTCACATGTATTTACAATTCTTTGGCCAATTTGGAAGGTTCACAGTTACTCATGCCCTTGTCACCTCACGGCTAGACTACTGTAATGCGCTCTACATGGGGCTACCCTCTAAGAGCATCCGTAGCCTGCAATTGGTACAGAATGCAGCTGTGCGAGCTGTGGTGGATGTGCCGAGATACACCCACGTAACACCTATTGTCCGCCAGCTGCATTGGCTGCCCATTAGTCTCTGGTCGCAATTTAAGGTGTTGGTTTTGACCTTTAAAGCCCTACATGGCTCAGGGCCAGGTTAGCTTCAGGACCGCATCCTACCACATACCTCCCTACGACCAGTGAGGTCCCACAGAGTGGACCTCCTCCGGGTCCCATCAGCCAAACAATGTCGGTTGGTGGGACCGCGGGGGAGGGCCTTCTCTGTGGGAGCCCCGTCCCTCTGGAACCAACTGCCACCAGAGATCCGGACTATTCCCACCCTACTGGCCTTCCGTAAAGCCGTGAAAACATGTCTCTTCCGGCAGGCAGGGTGAAGAGAGGATTCCCACATGTATGAATGGTTTTTAAATGTAATGTTTTTAAAAATTATTTTATTGTATCATTCTTATCTCTGTTGTACGCTGCCCTGAGTCCTACGGGATTGGGCGGCCTATAAGAACTTTTAATTAAATTAAATTTAAATTAAATTAAAGTTCTGGGGTTTTTTATCAAAGGCTTTTAAAGAAATGCATAATGTTCTAAAGCCATGGGTGCAGTGGTGAAATCCTACCGCTACGCCCCGATTCAGGTGTACCGGTAGCGGCGGCCGCCAGTGGTTTGGCGAACCAGTAGCTGCGGCAGAGCGATGCTCCACCCTCCCACCCGGACAGAGCCATTTTCTTTTTAAAAACCCTCTGTGCATGCACAAAACCTTCTGCGCATGCGCAAAGGGTAAAAAAGTGTGTGCAATGGTGGCGCGTGCAAAAAGCGCGTGCTTCCAAACCGGTAGGGAAGGTAAGTAGATTTCACCGCTGCATGGATGGTATATCATTAACTTACAGAATGGTTCTTGCTAACATCTTTGCACTCAGATCTTGTTGAATGTGAAAAGTTAATCGTGGTTTAGTGAAAATATAGGTATTTTTATATATTTCTTAGGTTGATCCTTTAATAACCTTTGGGTGTGTTAGTATGGTTTTAAGTACCTGAGTGTTTCATTGGAATTTTTGTTGTACATTACAGTGCATTCAGTTATAACCAACCAAATGAAACCATATCAATATAACTCACCACAAAGGTGTGTTTTTACTTAATGCATGCAATAGATGATGTGATCTGATGCATTTTAAGCCACCAATTGTATTTCTTAATAGGACAAAATTTGACACATTTATGTTGTTCAATATAAAGAGCATTGTTCTCTCTTGAACACAAGAAACACTGCATTTTTAAGTATGAATAATCTAATTGTAGTAATATTTAATTGTGTCTTCATAACAAAAATACGTTGTATCATCTAATGAAATAACATTTGTGGCTTAAACACAACAGAGGAAGTCATGCCAAACATTGTATAGGATGAAGAAGATTGTTTTTAATAGTTTGTGAGGAAGTGTGGATAGTTCTGTTAAATTAACCTTTCTTACCCTGAAAAATTCCATAATACCCAGGTTATCAATAAAAAGATTGTTTCATTTAGCTTTAAGAGACACCTGATTTTCTCTTGGTTATGCAATTAGTAGAATATTGTTTCTGGAATTATTTATGAGTTACTACAGAAGTAATAGCAGAGTAACGTCTGCCATAGTGCGAAGGATCATTTGTAAAATTAGTCAATAGATGAAATCATTGATTATACATCATGGGTTCTATACTAACGAACACAAAAGTGCTTGAAAATGTTAGAAAATGAGGCCATGCTAGCCATCATGATATTATACTGTATATTATCTCCTATATCAGAATATTATTTTATGGGAATAATGAACTGGGGCTGTTCTGTTATAATGTTCTGATTGTGAGTTTCTAAGGGGAATATAGGCTAATCTAGGGCTAACTCAACAAGAGAGGTCTTATGAAACAAATGGAAAGTTCAAGTTGACCTCGTTCAAATTTTCAAGACATATTAGCCTTAACTGAAATGAATGTTATCAGTCAGTGAATGATTAATCATTCCCATTTCGGGGGGGAAATGTTACAAAATGCCATTAATAAACAAATACATTCTTTCTCCCCCCTAGGTAATATCTCTTGGCAAAGGAATTTCTTATTCTTCTCAATACATCAGACATTTTGCCATACCAGAAGATTTTAGACCTGCTCAGGTCATGGGCACTTTAAAACTCCACGATCAGCATTTATCTCTCAACAGAAAACAGCATTTTATTATCCCTGAAGAAGATTCTGATATTCCATTTGAAATTGACAATGCTATAGGCGATCTTTTTCTTTCTAAAGCACTTGATTATGAAGCAGTATCTCACTATGTCTTCAGAGTTGTTGTAACTGACTGTCTGAACAGTTCTCCACACAACGAGACTGTTTTCCTCAGTATCGATGTTGAAGATCAAAATGACCACTCACCTTCTTTCCAAAATAATTTCATCGTAATTGGGATAGAGGAAAATATGCCCATTGGTACTTTGGTGTATACATTTAGCGCAAGAGATGGAGACGGTAGTTTTTTAAATAGAAATCTTCAGTATTCAATGCATAGTAATTACTTGAAAGGAAATCCATTTTTCCTCCATCCTATTTATGGTACCTTAATTACAGCAGTATCCCTTGATCGAGAAATAACTCCATTTTTTGTCCTGACAGTATTGGCTTCAAATCAAGCTGTAAACCTGACTGAGCATAACCAATGTTCACTGACAGCAAAAATTGTCATTTTGGATGTCAATGATAACAACCCTAGCTTTGTTTCATCTCCTGTTTCCTACATTAGAGAGGATGCAGAGGTAGGCTCAATAGCACATCACATAATAGCACATGATCCAGACCAAGGAATGAATGGACAAGTCACATATCTTCTCTCAAGCAATGAAGACCATGCCTTTTTGATAGATAAAGCTACTGGTAAGTTAAAAGGGATAAGTTCATTCCATTGATGTTACCCTGGAGATAATGCTAATTGCATTCTTATTGATTTCCTGGAAACAGAAAGTTTTAATTTATCATAGAGTCTGAGGTCTATGGGAAAATAGCTCATAACTACATATAGAATATGAAAAGTTCAATACTCTTAAGTTGTGTTTTAACTGTTTTCTTAAAGTGCATCTCAATTTATTGACACAGTGTTAAGGAAAAAACTGCTAGAAGCAAACAGGCAAACCATTTATTTGATTAGTAACTATACCAGAATCCGCATACTCAAGGCACATTTTAAAATCATAACTCTTAATGACCTTTGTGCAACCGAACAAATAGTTAAAAAGAACATTAAGGGAGATATTAAAGGTTTGCAGAAATGGAATGGCACTTATATTATCTGTTCCCAATGTTTTTATTTCTTTCAGTGATATACTATGTCTCTGAAGGCCAAAGCTATCATAAAAGCTGATAAGGGCCATTCGTGGACAGCATTCAGAAAACTAATTGAGAGATTCCATAATAGTCACAGATTATTTTATCTAAGAAGCTTATATTAAGCCGTTTTTGCCAAGTCATAAAAACCCTGAAAATCTCTTAAAATCAGTATTTTTCTATCCAGGTGTCAAAATAAACATAAAAATAAATATTACAAGATAACTCTGTAATAGAACAGATTCAAATATATATTAGACCAAAAACATTCAGTTGAAGACTTTTCTGACTAGCCTTTTTTATAGTCCAGCATCTGAAGGAAAACATTGGGAAGTTGATGATGAAGCTTTGCTCCTATTAACCATTTATCTTGCAATTGGGGTTTGAAAAAAGACTTCAGATACTGATTGTATCTTGCAGGGAGAATCATACCGAGGAAGAATGTCCTTAAGGTATACAGATGTGAAACAGTGTAAGATTTATATCAAGATCAACATCTCTGGAATTGTATCAGTATAAAGTATATTCCTATAAAAGGAATATTTGATACTGGAGATAATTACTTGAGTCAACCATGTAAATGGCATTATAAGAGGCTTTCATGATCACCATTAACCAAAGAACAGAACATTCATAAGCAAAATGCTGAAGTTCCAAACATGTTTTAGAAAACTATTTTGCAGAGGTGTGTGTTCCTAATAAGTTCCTTTTCTTTGAGGTTCTAGTACTCATAGCCTGTGTTGTGATAAGATGTACAATAATTTTCTAGTTCTTTGCACCCCAAGCAATAGATAGGTTTCTGAATATTGGTTAGAACAAACCATAGATTGGCATGGTATCTGAACTGTCACGCTGTGCATCCTCATAGTAGTGCCTTATGGGACCAGCAACTGAATGAGATAGCATTAATATCTTTTCTCGTCTTACTTTAGGAGTGCTAACAATAGTCTTTGCTTTGGACCGTGAAAACCAAGAATATTATAACCTGAAAGTTGTTGCTCTCGATAATGGCAATCCAGCCCTTTCTGCCACTCAGAATCTGACAGTCATTGTTCTTGATGTAAATGATGAAGCACCCATATTTACCAAAGCTATATATGAAGCTTCAGTCTGGGAAAATAGAGCCCCAGGAATGCTTGGCATTAAAGTTGAAGCAATAGATAAAGATTCAGGTAATTTTCCTTTAAAAACAAAAAGTGTTACTTTCACATTTTTAAAAATGGTCAACAGTCTTACATATTTTCATTTTTTTTTCTATTCCAATAGAAATGAATTCCATTTCTGTTATATATGCAAGAGTAGGCATAAATTTTATCTCCACTAAAGGATCCAGATTTGTATATAGAAAAGTAACACTTTGATTTCGTTGCTATTACAGTATCTGTCGTTCATCCATAAAATGTTAATATATGTAAATATGTTTCTTGAAAAAGAATATAAAGATATTGAATAGAAATGTCTAGTTCTTCCTTCTCTTAGATTCCTCACTTCCAGATCCTGAGCTCGGTAGGTAACAACCAGCACCTTGAAGTGCCTTAGAACGGTGAAAATCAGTTCAGCTCAAATAGTATATGATAGTGACAGGTTATAATGGCAATTGGGTCTGGAATTTCACATTACATCATCATTTAGCAATGGCAATCCCAGCAATTCCCTTTGCCATCATTAAGTGAGGATTGTGAGTCATTAAGTAAGGATCTCACATGACTGCTACTTGTGACTTTCTGTTGGCTTCCAACAAGCAAAGTCAATGGGAAAGCCCGTGGGTAGTTGCGAGTCCTGGTCACGATCAACCTTTCTTTAGGTGGACCACAAGTAGGTTGCTGGGGAGGGTGAGTGGATAGTGCTTATGGGAGCGACTTGCGAGCTTACTTGCCGGCTTCCTCATTAATTTTGGTGAGCTGGCAGGAAAGGTCACGAGGTGGTTGTAGGTGGCCCACCCGCGATTTCCGCTACCGGTTCGGGCGAACCGGTCTGAACCGGCTCAATACCACCTCTTAACGCTTTAACAGTCACTGAATGAGTGGCTTTAACTGTAAACTATCCTATAAAAATATGAGCTGCTGCTTTTGCACCAGTTGAACTTTTGGGATAATCTTTCAAGACAGTTTTCTGAAAAGTACTGAAAAGTGAATTAACAGTAAATCCATTTGGAACACCTTTGGTGCTTCCTGCTCTAGATAAGACTAGAAGTGGCAATCCTGCCAGAGCTAGGTACTGTACATCTTTTACACTCTGCATACCAAAATTTTATTTATAGATACCATTTAAGAAAAATTCTGGGTCTACTTGTTACACTTAGTAGGGATAAAATACCAGGGAAATGTTTTGAAAAACTCAGAAGTTGTAAGTTCGATCAGCATTGGTTCAATGGTAATTGAATAGCAAAGTTTAATGGAATGCAAAGGGAACTTTCTCACATTAACATATAACATAGTTATATGTTGTATGTTAAATTGGACTGTACAGGTAGTCCTCGAGTTACGACCACAATTGAGCCCAACGTGTATGTTGCTAAGTGAGAACTTTGTTAAGTGAGTTTTGCCCCATTTTACGACTTTTCTCACCACATTTGTTTAGTGAATCACTGCAGTTCTTAAATTAGTAATACGGTTGTTAAGTGAATCCGGCTTCCCAATTGACTTGGCTTGTCAGAAGGTCGCAAAAGGGGATCACATGACTCTGGGACACTTCAACTGTCATAAATGTAAGTCAGTTGTCAGACATGTGTAAATCACGTTACCATGGGTATACCGCAATAGTCATAAGTGTGAAAAGTGGTCCTAAGTTACTTTTTCAGTGCTGTTGTAACTTTGAATGGTCACTAAATGAACTGTTATAACATGAGGACTACCTGTATTACAATTTCTCAATATTTGTTCCTAAGGATACAGGATATTGCCTTATGCCAGGTCAAAATATTTGCCTAATACTTTAGATAGACTAGCAAAGTCCTTGGTGGCCTTATTATATCTTCCCTTTTCAGATGGCTTTCAGATGCTTGGAACTTGAACTTCTGCATTTTTTTACTATTTGTCTGAAAATACTTGTTAAATCCAAAATATTTGCAGGGTCAAAATTGTGTGTTTGGAGTTGCTACATACTACTTAGTAGTTAATGACTACTTCAGCTTCAACCGCAACAATACACGAGCTCACAATAGATACAAACTTAATGTAAACCGCTCCAAACTTGATTGCAAAAAATTCGATTTCAACAACAGAGTGGTCAATGCCTGCAATACATTACCTGACTCAATTGTTTCTTCCCCAAACCCCAAAAACTTTAACCTTAGATTATCTACCATCGATCTCACCCCATTTCTAAGAGGTCTGTAAGGGGCGTGCATAAGTGCACAATCGTGCCTACCGTTCCTGTCCAAATGCACCCATATATTCATACTTCTTGTACTCATAATCATGCTTGTACTATTATATATATATACACAATCATGTTTATCCTTTGTGTATACTTTGCTTGTTATCATATACGCTTGACAAATAAAATAATAATAATAATACTAAACTTACAATGTTCTGCATTGTAAGCAGTGGTGGGTTGCTGCCGGTTCGTACCGGTTCTTCCGTACCGGTGGCGGGAATTTGCACCCGCTCACCGAACCGGCAGCAATGGTCGGCTGGCCACGCCCCTGAACCGGTTCTCCGGTCGCTGCTCCGTGAAATCGGCTTGCAAAGAACCCTCTGCGCATGCGTGATAATATTTGCGCGATGTGACGGGGGCGCGCACGCAAGTGAAGCGACTGCGCACGCGCAAAATGCGCACTTTTGACGTGATGCGAACCGGTAGGGAAGGTAAGTAGAACCCACCCCTGATTGTAAGTATATGCCATTGAAGTGTATATCATTGAGCTCTAGCCCTTTCTCTACTAAGTAACTTCTCAAAAAAAATGGGCCGAGACGTTGTTGAGGACACCTTTGTAAGAGGGAGCAGAACTTCATGATGCAATTATGTCTTAAGGCAGTTTATCCCATTTCTCCCCAGCAGCCAAGTTTTGAAAAGTCTCTGCTATAGATTTTCATTAAATAATACTGATTAATGGTAGGTGTCCCAAATTGAAAATTATTCCACTGGACTGGGGATCTATGCTCTTTTAAAAGTTATAGATTAATCAGTATATATATTAAAAGTTATTACACAGATGCATTCATTCCATCTGTCCAGAATGGGGCAGTATAATACCACTTTTAATTACTGTTTTTATTAAAGAAGAAAAGAAATTATGGACAATTTCAATTCAAATACTTACTTCATAAAGCTTTTTTATTTAATTTTTAAATCAGATGCTATATTAAATGCAGAAGGAAGAGGGTATCAATGTCACTTTTTTATAAATTAAAATAATTCAACACTTAAGTTACAGCTCCTGAACTTTCATATGCACCCATCTGATTTGCATTTCAAATTCGCAGATATAGATGGAAGGAGGGAGGGAGAGACAGAGAAGGGAGGGAGAGGGAGAGAGACAGACTGTAGCTACCTAGACAGACAGGCAGACAGACAAAACAAAAAAAAAATACAAGCACTAGAACAGTAGAACATGAAATGAGTGCAGAGTTTCCTGACTTTAAGAATTGAGAAAATTAGTGTATCAAATTTTACATTTATGCTTCTCTAACTATAGCAGTAGTTCTCAACCTTCCGAATGCCGCGACCCTTTAATACAGTTCCTCATGTTGTGGTGACCCCCAACCATAAAACAATAAAATTATTAGGAAACTCAGGGGAGGGTTCTAACTTACCTTGCTGCCGGTTTGCTTCCTCCTGCGCTGCGTGGCCGCACCTCGGTGCGTGTGCACTTTGTGTGTGCACGCATGCGCAGTGCCAATTTTTTTTGTTTAAATTGCAAAAAAAAAAAAGCCAAAAACAAAATGGCGATGCATGCGCAGTGCCGGAAATTCTGCTTCTGCACATGCTCAGAAGTTCCCATGGTACAGATTTTTTTTTGCAGTAGTCTATTTGCATGTGGGTGGACCCACCTGGAGACGGATAGAGGAGCGGTGTCTCAGTTCCTAAGAACCATCAGAAATATGTGTTTTCTGATGGTCTTAGGCGACCCCTGTGAAAGTGTCATTCGACCCCCAAAGGGGTCGCAACCCACAGGTTGAGAACTGCTGAACTATAGTATATGTTGCTAGCTATAATATACGTTACACTTGCCAATTTATTTTACTGAATTTCAGTCAACTGTGTTGATGTATTAAAGGTCAGTTGTCATTACAAATCTTATTCTAGAAAGCATGTTCTAGAAGTTATGAGGCATCTTGGAAGTCTTCTAATCCAACCCTTGTTCAAGCATGAGACCATATATATATATATATATATATATATATATATATATATATATATATATATATATATATATATATATATATATATATATATATATATATATATATATATATATATATATATATATATATATATATTCGTGCCTCTCATCCAGGGGGGGAATCCAGCAGGTTCTGACAGGTTCTGGACAACCGGTAGCAGAAATTTTGAGTAGTTCGGAGAACCGGTAGCGGAAATTTTGAGTAGTTCGGAGAACCGGCAAATACCTTAATTTTTCTTAAAAGGCTACAGTATTCAAAAAATGAGATTTCACTGTCTCTTTTTTATAACCCTGCTTTCTGTTCTAGCCGGCAAGTTGAACCCAAAACTGAAGAGAATCTATGCTGTTCTTATAAAATGGTCTAGGCTTCTAGCATGAGAAATTGTAAAGTGGGCCTAAAGCAGTGATAGCGAACCTATGGCACGGGTGCCACAGGTGGCACGCGGAGCCATATCTGCCGGCATGCGAGCCGTTGCCCTAGCTCAACTCCAGTGTGCATGTGCATGCCGGCCAGCTGATTTTCGGCTCGCACGGAGGCTCTGGGAGGGTGTTTTCGGCTTCCAGAGAGCCTCTGGAGGGCGGGGGAGGCCATTTTTGCTCTCGCCAGGCTCCAGGGAAGCCTCTGGAGCCTGGGGAGGGCGAAAAACGGGCCTACCAGACTCAACAGCAGTTGGGAAATGGGCCATTTCCGGCCTCCAGAGGGCCTCCGGGGGGGCGGGGGAGCCCGTTTTCGCCCTCCCAGGGATTGAATTATGGGTGTGGGCACTCGCACATGCGCGATAGCGCGTGCGCACGAGCTTTCGGCACCCGAGGAAAAAAAGGTTCGCCATCACTGGCCTAAAGTATACATAAATAAAAGCCAGATTTGAACTTTAGAAAGGATTTTTTTAGTTCAATGTAAAAAAGGCGCTTTTCACAGGACATTCTTTACAGATATTAAAGAATCTGATTTTTCATAAGCGGAGAACACGATGGCATCGACTTGAGCTTAGTTTCCAAGTCAACAATTGTTGTTCAAGGAAACATAGCTTTTCTCCCCTTGATTGCTATCTCAGTCCTTTCTTTGTTCCAAAATTCACAAAGACAATCCTGTCTCTGCCTTTTTCATTCCTTCTGTAAAAAGAAATAGAATTTTTACATAAAGCATTGTCCACACAAGTATTTTGCAGAGAAGTACATTAAAAAGAGAAAGTGATTGACCACAGTGTGGATAAATTCTTATTTATCCAACAGACAATTCAAGGGGCCAGGAAACGGAGGCAACAAACATGTTGTAGATGGCCAACTTTCTACTCATGAAATCTCCCCCACATTGCAAACAGTCCACAACCACAGTTGGAGAGAGAAAGAATCTTCTTAGCATAACTTAGAGGAAGCACTGAATTAGAAGTAAACAAGGCATATCCCAGGTTTCTTTTCCCAAGAATCAAATGGCATTCCCCACCACACCACACCAGTTTCTTTCTGAGTATAATATAGATGTCAGTCTGCCTGCAGTGTGCATTTCTGTCCTTTCTTGAATGCCATCTATAACTTCAGGCATAATTTAAGAACCTCCTAAACTGGCTCCATATTTTTACTGTGGCAACAATAGAGGTATGAGCATACAGCTGATTTTTTTAATGGTAGATTCTTATCTTAGCCAATATTCTGGTAAAACACTGATGCACCCTGATTAGGACATTAGACTGTTCTCTATGAGCAGCAGTCTATTTGTTGTGTGAATCTCTTAATATGAAAAGTATTGAGCCACAGAAGTAATTTGGCCTACAAGGGTAACAGAATTATTTCCTCCTCCATGGACATTTTGATTGTCACTTGCAGAACATCCTGGAATTTGCTCAGAAGAAGAAAATGTCTGTCTCTCATCGTATTTATTCCAGGAACTAATTTTACTTAGATCTGGGTCTATAGTAGGTTTGACAATAAATCCACCATTATTATTATAGTTGGTTGCACAGTCAGCCAGATGTTTAGACTGGAATTGACGTTTTTGTCCACCTATTGAGTCCTATCAAGGACCTGAGATAGCCAGATATTGTTTAATAATATTAAAGTCATAACAGAATGTAAGCTGTTCCAAGTAAGGCTGCCTTTTGTAATTGACCAATGGTGATTTTGTAAACGTCAATAGTGTTCAATCGGTGCTCCGGATGTTTTGGAATTGCACACAAAGTGCCCCATGTTATTGCTGCTATCTTTGTTTCCTTTGTCATCATTGTTCTTCTATTTTCAGGCTTTTGTATTTTGTGTTTTTCTGTTCTATCCTGCTGTTTCCAGGTTTTGCAATGTCCACTGTCCAGATTTATTTTGTCTTTCTTATAAAAGTTGTTAAGTCTGGGGTGTTGGGTGGCAGATGCTTGTCAGTTTAAAACCTAAAGTCCCACAGCATTTTAGCTTCCTAATTTTTTATTACTTTGTCTATTTTATTCCACCAGTTCTTGCTTGCAGGCAAATTCTTTCATGGGGCAAGAGAGAAAGCTTTCTGATAGGTGTTTCTTGTTGTGTGAAGCAGCTGGTCGCAGTATCAATGTGGAATATATGTAGTGGTGACAGGAAGGTTGGAGCTTTCCCTAGATCTGCTTGCCTTTTTTGTATCCTTTTAACCTTTGCTTCAGGGATTGTTTTTCCAGATTCATATTCCATCTTAAGAAATGTGGAGGGCGGGTAGCCTAAATTTGAAAGATAATTCCACAGCCTTGATCCATGTGGATTGGAAGTTATCCCGAGGATCAGCAGTGCTAAGCCTTGGGGAAAGAAGTTGAGCTTTAACCAAAGGTTTCTAGATGCTAGAGGCACTCTGGACTCAATTTTAATCATGCCTGTCTCCAGTCGTAGGTGTAAGTTTAATAAACAGCGCGGTATCTGGAGAGCTGCTCTGATGAATTTATATTGTACATTTTCCAGAGAGATGAAAAACATAAACCTGGGGGCCCAACCAAGTCCCATGAAGGAACTGGGCTAGAGACTTAGTTCAGTTGGAACATAATATCTTCCCTTGATTTGGAAAAATTTAAGGATAGCATTGGAAGATCTTTGTCCAGTAGCAACCACATATTCACAGTGGGCTTGAGCCAGTGCATGCATTACTCCTAAATACTAAAAGCTAGTCACTTATTCTATTTTGTGGCCATTAGTGCTCCATAAATGGAGTTTCGGCCTTTTGGCAAAAGCCATAATCTTGGTTTTCTGACACTAGCTGGGATGGATACTTACTTGAAAATGACTCTTTTCTATGTAGACTATATGGATCTTGATGGTGCCTTATTTCTTGGGATTCTGACAAAATTCTTATTCGAGCTGTTCTTTCAGCTTTTATGATAGTTCCCCCATTAATTGGACCAGATTTCCCCAGTTCAGACAAAGAAACAATAGAAAATGTCTAAGAATATCTTGTGTACCATTTGTAAAAACAAGAATGCAAGTCAGAAACCATTTAATAGTGAGCAGTATTTTGTACTGATATCAGAATAGAATGTTCTGATTAGCTGTTTTCATTTAACATTTTTCCAAGGCAAGAGACCAAGTAAATTGAAATGTTGAATAGCTGAAGGTAAAATAATCTATAATAACCTGACATATACACTTGTCCATAATAAATGACTATAGTTATTGTTACAGTATTATTTTGCAGTAAACATTATGAAAAAGATGCTATGCTTTCCTCAGCACTGAAACCACAAGAAATATGGAAGTAATTTCATATAAAACTATAAAAGGCAAAAATGGGAAGTAAGTTTCCCATTACAGACAGAAGGCATACAGCTGTTCTAAAAAATAAAGAGCTGTTAAAGTTCATGAGCAACATTTTCTTTTGTTACACTCAGATATGGCAGAGTTCTGTCATGACAACCGACTAATATGGAACATTATATGTTTAATATCACAGTTCCATTTTTAAGGGACATGCATAAAAATCAGGGATATGGTATTCTCAAAGAATAAAGCTCACAATTGGTAAATGATGGATCAGGTCATTCTTGATAGTGGATAAATATGTTGTAATTAAATTGACTGAAAGATTACACCTGCGAATGCATTACAAGAAAATAAGTTTCACTGTACAAAATCCTTAGGATTATCAAAATATACTTACAGAATCAATTTCCAACATATCACAGGAAAGTTAAACTTTTACTTTATAGTGTGACTATGAATTATTTATTCACCTATCTAACCATGATATAATGCTTATATGTTTAAATGGTTGCTATTCGTCATATGGACAGTGCAAAATATTATTTATTAAATGTTTCTAAAACTAATGAAGTAATGTAGAATAAGGAAGAAAAAAGAAATAAATCAAAGATGGGTAAAAATGCAAGAAAGAAAAAATGTAATAGGAAAAAAAGAAAAAGTAATACTAATGTGGTTTTCAATATTCTCTACAGCAGTTATAATTACAATTATAAATTACATTGTGATTCTCTTCTTTCTATACTCTAGCTCAGTGGTGGCCAAACTATGGTTCTTTGAGGACCTGTGGACTTCAACTCCCAGAATTCCTGAGCTAGCCATGCATGCATGGCTAGCTCAGGAATTCTGGGAGTTGAAGTCCACAGATCCTCAAAGAACCATAGTTTGGCCACCCCTGCTAGCTTATCTAATCAACAAACCCATAAATCATAAGTTCATCTTTTTCTGTTTTATGCAAAACATCCATAAGCAATAAACGTAAATGTTGCCTTTTCTCTGATCAAGCAATCAAATCAATTTGGCCGTTTAACTAGTAAAGATATACTAATTACCAAAATAACACTAAAAACCCTATGACCAACATTTATTTCTTAGGTTTTGATCTTTATAACATTTTATTTTTTGGGGGGGGGGGCGGTTCTGTCTCACTGAACTACAAGGGTTAACTCTATCTGACCAATCAGAATATTTTCTCTTTTATTTAATAATAGAGAACTTTAATACTTGCAAATGCCACATAACGTTCAAATTAAAAAGTCATGCTACATTCTTTTCAACCCTTCGAAGGTCTAAAAGAAATCTCTAAATGTTCATATTTAATATAACTTTATCCTTAAACATCTTTACTTACAATTGATTTTTAAATAAAATAGTGCAGAACAAATATATAGAAAAAATAAATCTATATCTCCTCTGTAATAAATGAATATGCCAGAAAACGGCTTGAAAACGATTATTGATATTATAATGGCACATTTAAAATCAACTGATTTTTATGTGTGTATGTGTGTGTTTGTGTGCCCATTTTAAGGAATCAATTCCCTACTTAAATATGACATATTGCCAGGACCTGCATATGAGAATTTTCAAATAAACTCAAATACTGGAGAAATTAGAACAGCCACCTCACTTGACAGGGAAAGTCAAGAGGTTCTTCATATTAAAGGTAAGGCGTTTGACATACTATACATACAATGACCCAGAGATTACACATAGTTTTAAACTGACTATTTCCCTTTAAATTTAATTTGTCTGAAATGTAGAAGGAATGCATTACCTTTGATTTGTATCATTTGTGTCCTATACATGTGAACATATTCGAATGAAACAAAGCAGTGTTGCATTGACAATTTAGGGAGAGAATGGTTCGCAGTCTGGTCTCGTCAATCTGTTACTATAAATCAGTTTTCAAATATGCTTATTTTCAAATATAGTGCTTGTTCAAGATGGGGGCACTCCTTGTTTATCCAGTACAGCATCAATTATCTTTAGAGTACTAGATGAAAATGATCATACTCCTAAGATCATCTTTCCAGTTTCTGATATCCAAATATTGGAGAACCAACAGCCTTCAACAATAACAACTCTCCTGGCTGTGGATGATGATATAGCTAATAATGGAATTGTGCAATATCAAATAATTGGTAAGGCGAAAAATTTAATAATGTATATTTATTTTGAAAAAGCAAGATTTTAAATTTAGCATTTGCTGACCCTTATTTAACTACCCTTAAAATGTGATCATTGTAATATTTGCATTTTGTATTTTTAACTTGTGTTAATATGATTTATTATTATTAAAAGACTCTTTAAATTCTACAATACAAGAAATATATAAACCTTTGAAAAAGTATAGCTGTCTCGTTAAAAATCTTTTTTCCCCCTTAGAAAATTCACAATCAGATTTAAGTCCTAGATCTGAATACTGAATCAACGGTTAATCTTTAAAATTATGGATAAAATACTTTCTAGTATTTGGCACTTTTGTCAGCATCCCAGCTCTTACATAGAATTTATATGTAAATACGAGGGTGAATCAAAAAGTAAATCCATTTTCTTTATTTCAGGTGAAGTTTTTGATAAAAATACCTGAAATTTTTCCCAGTTATAAATGATTATATCATTTGTGTTCTGAAATATTTTGTTTCTTACTTTTCAGGTTTTTAGACTCACAAGGAAAATTCAAAATGGCTGCCCCCTTAGAGTTGCATCAAAAACAAAGAGCAGTGATTGAATTCCTTGTTGCTGAGGGAGAAACCGCTGTGAACATTCACAGACAATTACAAAATGTGTTTGAGGACAATACTTTAGATTATACAGGGTTTGAAAGAGGGTTTGCGAGGCAAACATTATTCCAGTGACGAGGAAGTGAAAACTGCAGTGAAGAAGTGGCTCAAAGAACAGTCAACAAAATTTTACGAGGCAGGGATACATGCTCTCATTCGAAGGTGGAACATTGCTATTGAGAGAAACGGTGACTATGTTGAGAAGTAGGGATGTGATCCACAGAGGACCAGCTTCATTTTGATGTATGCTACATGTTCCTGTGTTGGTAATTATACCTGTCCTAAAGAAAAGGGCATTACTCTTTGACTCACCCTCGTACATAATGGTATAGAAAGTTTTTCTTGTCATTGTTTTGTTTTTAATTGACATACTCATTTTGTATCATTTTGAAGGTGGTAATACCGGAGGATGCTTTGCTTTGCACAAAAGTACAGGAGACTTTTTCACTACTTGCAGTTTGGACAGAGAGGTAGTGAACAATTTTACCTTGGTCATAGAGTGTTTTGATCTAGGCAATCCACCAAGAAGTTCTGTTATGGAACTACAAATAATAGTCCTGGATGAAAATGACAACAGTCCTTTATTTACAAGAAATCATTATCAAGCAATTGTAAGTGAAGATATTGAAGAAAAGTCATCAATTCTTGAACTGTTTGCTGTAGATGCAGATGAAGGTCCAAATGGAAAGGTTGTGTACACTCTAATGGATGAAACTCTTGGATTGTTTACTATTAACAGAACTAGCGGTGTTGTCATTACTAATAAACCAATGGACCGAGAGAGACAATCTCAATATATATTTAAAGCTGTAGCGACAGATTCCGATGTCTGGCAACCAAGAAGTGCCAGTGTTACTATAATAGTACAGATTGAAGATGTAAATGACAATAATCCTTTTTTCTTAGAGAATCCTCTTAAAGTTCAAGTATCCTCTCAAACACCTATAAATCAGGCAATAGCTACTGTGCAATCCAGGGATTTAGATTTAGGTCTGAATGGAACTGTGAAGTTTCGGTTTGTGACACCAGCCACAATGTTTGAGATGGATTCAAATACAGGTGAAATATTTCTTAAGGAACCTGTATCTTATGATGGCTTATTCACCCACCTCCTGATAGCGGCATGCGATCAAGGGATCCCAGCTAGAACTGCTACAGCCATTGTGATCATCTCTTTTAAAGCATACACGGAAATGATTTCTTTCAATCATACTCAGTATGAAGCAGTGGTTCCCGAAAATAGTGAAATGGGTGAGTACCCAATCATATTGTGTCTTCTGTAATGTTATGTATATATGTGTGTTAATAGGCATCCTAGAACAGAAAGAGCTCACAGAAAAAGCAAAAATAAGATACAGTTTGAAGTTTGAACCCATATTAAAACATGTTCTCTACCTACTGATTTATGTCAGAGTGCCTTATTTTTTCATTTTCAGAGTCTTTAGCTCTCTTTTAGATTATCATGATTTTATGTCTCTAATATACATTGTTCAGTTGCCATCACAACTAGCTCTAAACTGCAACAGACAGTAAGGCCTTTTTACTTCCTGTTTTAAAGACAATTGTTTAGTTTGAATGTTTTCAAAACAGCAATGTACAATTTTAGCTCTCTCTGGGCACGATGAGATTATATCTGCTGAATATAACTCCGCATTGGCGACAGGGATGGCATCCGGCCAGTAAACACTCAGCTCCATTCAGTTGCCCAGATTCCACCCCGTAAGGGATTATAGGGTCGTTAAATGAAGATGAATGTACAATTTTAACTGCATAATATCCATTTCTCTGTATTGACTTTGTTGTTTCTTCTTTTGGAGATACAGTTCAGTAGACTACAGTTTTTAATGTTTCATGTTTTGCAGGAGTCAAAGGAGTGGGTAGGTTGCTTAATTTGAGCCTACATAGGAAGTCCTCATTTAGTAATCACAATTTGGAGCAACACTTTAGTCATTAAGCAGAGTGGTCCCTAAATGAAACCATTACCATGTGATCTTGCTTTAGCTTTTCTTTGCTTTACAGATCTGTGAAGGTTGTAAATGCGAGGATTGGTCACAGCATTACTTTTTCATCACCATCATAATTATAATCAGTTTCTGTACTGAAACAAGGACTATAGTATAAGTAAAGCTGTAAGCTGCTTTTCCAGGTTTAATATTAGCAACATATTCAAATGGAAGGTGTTTCTTTCCCTTTTTTTAAATAGATATGCATACAATTATTAGAATTCAATGAGTTAATCTGATATTGAAACGATCTGTTACAAATAAGGCCTTGTAAGGGGTGTATTTTATGGAAATTCCCTAAGGGAATACAATATGAGAATAAAAACAGTATGCTGCTAACTAGTAATAAACATAAATAAAAATATATTTGGACAGTTTTGATTAAAGCAAGCTTAGGGAATCAAGAGTAAAATCTCAGATACATGGAGAACCTCATTATTTTAATGGTGCAGTGGTTAGAGTGCAGTACTGCAGGCTACTTCTGCTGCCTGCCAGCTGCCTGCAGTTCGGCAGTTGAAATCTCACCGGCTCAAGGTTGACTCAGCTTTCCATCCTCCCGAGGTCAGTAAAATGAGGTCCCAGATTGTTGGGGGCAATATGCTTTACTCTGTAAACCATTTAGAGAAAGCTGTAAAGCACTACAAAGCGGTATATAAGTCTAAATGCTATTGCTATTGGTCTAGGAAGAGACTCTTGGGCAGCACTATTTACAAGATAGGTTCTCTAAATGTACCTGCCATAACTGAGCCAACCAAGTAGTGTGAATTTTAATACCATTATCCCTAATCAGCAACAAGTAAAAGAACCAGTCTGGCAAAGTTTATAGGTTCAATGTTTTGTTTTCTTATTTGTAATATAGAATTCTTATTAATGTAATAGGTGAGTGAGCGCCCTTTGTTTAGAGACTAATTTTAGGCATATTTCGATTAATGGCAATTAAAGTCATGCTGATCTGTTACTTGAACATGCTTTATAGAAAAAGCTTGGTGTCAGAATCCATGCTTAGTTCCTCTGATGCATCATTGGTGCCTAAACCTTTTTATTTTTGTACCAATTCAACTTAATTTAAATTTTGTTTGTAAGATCCTCTAACCGTCAAAGCCTTTGGTAGTTGTATAAAATGCAGTTTATAATAGAATTGATTGCTAATGTAGCTTAGAAAAAATTCTGTCAAGGTACCGTATTTTTTGGAGTATAAGACGCACCTTTTTCCTCCCTAAAAGTGGCTGAAAATTTGGGTGCGTCTTATAAATAACTATAGCTGAATAGCTACATACTGTACCAGGCCCAATGACTCATACATTTAATGCCATGACCCAGTATCTGGAAACTGTCACAGTCTGGATAGGAAGAAACAAGCTCAGACTCACCCCAAGCAGCATGAAGTAATTATTTATTCAGAAGCCTTCTGATTCTTGACTTATATCATCTTTGGCTCTCAGTGGGTTAGTACTGCCCTAGACAGAAGATTTGCAGTTTGGAGGTCATCCTGGATTCACAATTCCTACTGAAAAAGTCTGAAGGCTATATACCCAGGTTGAGCCAATAAGCAGTTGTACCAAGAACAAGAGGTATTGAAATCAGTTGTACTCTTATCATTTCTCTTACGGATTTTTGGAATTGACTTTATCTGGGGTTGCCCGTCAAGGTCACTAGGAAACTTCAAATGATGAAAAACATAGCAGTTCATGCACTTATGAGACGCTTGCCAGCGGAGGTTGTGAGAGCCCCAACACTTGCGACCTTCAAGGAGAGACTGGACTGCCATCTGTTTCAAATGGTGTAGGAACTCCTGCTTGAGCAGGGGGTTGGACTAGATGACCTACAAGATCCCTTCCAACTAATAATAAATCTAAAACTCTCATCACAGTCAAATAATGACTGTAATTGCTGTGGGAGCTGTTCTGGCTGCAAATGATTCCCACGGCTACTAAGAAGTACAGCACTATTGGCCTGAAAACTGTGCGAGAATTCCTCTCATATGGAATAGCTTGTCTGCCTTCTCTGAGATGAAGTTGGCTTCCAGTCTTATTTATTTATTTATTTATTTGTTTGTTTTTGTCAAATACGTATTAGTGATATACATAGATATAACATTGTTTATATACATAAGATGGGTATTGATAAGAGGGAACATTAGGACAGGGATGGTAGGCACGCTGGTGCGCTTATGCACGCCCCCTTACAATGGTTACCCATGGTTCTTCACCTAAATTCATACAGACTGGAGGGGAAAACTCCGTGAAAGGTGAAAAGACTGAGAAGGAAAAAATTGCAGGCTGAAATGTGTGAAGTGATGTAAGGTGGAGGAAAGTTGAATGTGATGGATAACAAGAAAGGGAAGACTCAGGGGAAAAAGAGAGAGAGAGAGAGACAGAGGGGGGGGCAGACAATGGAATATCAGAAATTGAGAGGACAGAGAGAAAATAGCGCTAGAAAAGAAATAAGAAAAAGAGAAAAGAAAAAAATGAAAGAAATAAGAAAGATTGCTGTGCTTGGATATAATCTCAGATGAAAAAAGAAGTTGCTTGCTGAAGTCATTATAATCCACTGTTTTTTATGCTCAATATGGACCAATAATAAATGGCGGATCGCAACTCGTCTGCGAAAAAATTTGGCGGATGGTATGCTTAAGGTTGGCCACCACTGATCTAGCTGAACATTACTGGCATTGTGTACCTATGTAAGTTTAATATGTTCAGTTCTTGGAATAAATAACTTCAAAATATTTTATCATCCTTATTTCTCTTTCCTGTCCTCTGCTCTCATCATAATAGGCTAAATGCATCATTGATATTCAAAAATGAGTTTAGTAAATATTTTTGGTATATTAATATGATAAAATAATATTTTTTCATGTTATATATCTGTAAATAGTAAATATATTTCACCATTTATAAGTTTAACTTGTTTCATACTTTAACATCTTTTAGAATAAATTTAATATTTGCTTTTACAGGTACTTCTATTTTAACTGTTGCTGCTCATGACCAAAGTTTGATGGAAAACAATGTAAAATATACAATCATCAGTGAACATGAGGATATTTTCTGTATTCACCCCATCACGGGTAAATTAGTCTATTTATCTTCATTTGTTCTAAAATCATTTGAGGCTTTAGTAAAATATTTTCCACAGTTGAGTTATGATTGCATTTGTATAAACATCATTCAAGGGGTTAGTGGTTATTTATTTAAATTCCAGTAAAAATTGGGTTTAGTTCTTCAATCTTAAAAAAGATGTGTGCTTAAAATAAAATTTTAAATGGGTTTTTTCCTTAAAATTCATCTGAATTTAGAATATGATTTATCCTTCTATAGTGATGTCAATAGCAAAGGTCAGCAATATATACCGTATTTTTCGGAGTATAAGACGCACCTTTTTCCTCCCTAAAAGTGGCTGAAAATTTGGGTGCGTCTTATACTTCGAATGTAGCTTTTTTTTTCCAGCCCTAACTAGGTGCTAACAGATCTTCCCAGCTGTTACCTTGCAGGCTCTTTCATTGTTACTCTCTCAGAAGAATGTTTTTCCAGCCCTAAGTCTTTGCAGGGTTTTTTTTTCATTGCTCTACTTGCTCCAAAGAAGTATTTTTCTAGCCCTAACCAGGTGCTAACGATCTTCCCAGCTCTTACTGGCTTGCAGGCTCTTTCATTGTTACTCTCTCAGAAGAAGGTTTTTTTAAGTCCTAACCAGGGGATAAAATAATGTGCTGAAGTTGACCAGACTAAGGATGCTAGCCAGATGAATACCTGGTAGGCAGATTGTTTTCCCCTATTTTCCTCCCCAAAAACTAAGGTACGTCTTATACTCCGGTGCGTCTTATACTCCGAAAAATATGGTATATATTTTATCTTAGATACTTAGATAATTTTTGTAGTTTTTAATTGTTATGTCTCTTTTTTTATACTGATAAATAGATTTGACATGTTGTGAGCCGCCCAGAGTCCCCCGGGAGTTGGGCAGCATACAAATCTGTTTAAATAAATAAATAAATAAATAAAGTTGCTACACATGGAGCCTTGCAGCTGGGTCAGTCCAGCAAGATTTGTCTTGAGGATGAAAGGAAGAAGGAACAAATGAAAATACATTTCATGGTCAACTTACCACAAACACTAAAATAAAATCCTAATCTAATAAAATCTTGTTTGGTGTTGTTAATTTTTTAAAATATCTATTACATATAAAATTTTGGATATAAATGTTATGAGTTTTCAGACTGCCACTTTCAGATTGAATTGATACAATTCAAGGTCTTTTCAACATCATTATATTACTTTATTTTACAAATAGCATACACATAATTCTCTGAATGTATAAGTATAGTATAAGTATTTTAGCCCTGAGTGATTTTGGAATTCAAAAGGAAGGGAGTTCCAAAATTATGGATGAGATTCACAGAGTATCATTTTTGCTGATGGTGTTATGGAATCTTCATGGAAGGCCTGTCTGTCTGTAGTTATATACTGTATGTGTTTAGAATACAGATTATGTACATCACTTCTTCATTCAAAGTTATGTTTGTTTATTACTGTATTTTTCGGAGTATAAGACGCACCTAGCTTTTGGGGAGGAAAACAAGAAAAAAAATACGCCTCTGTCTCCCAGCAATTTGCCTCCTTGCAGAAAACAGCAAACAGCCTGTTTCAGTTTCAGTTTCAGCAGAGCCTGATTAGCACAAGAAAAAAAAATCTGCCTCTGCCTCCAGCAATTTGCCTCCTTGCAGCAAACAGCCCATTTCAGTTTCAATTTCAGTTTCAGCACAGCCTGATTAGCATAAGCAGCTGATTGTCAGTTGGATCAGCCTCCCAACGATCAGCTGTTTCAGGCTGCAGGAATTGCCATAGCCTATTGCCGCCTCCACGCACCCCATTTTCGGCCTCCACATCCTGTTTTCAGCCTCCACACGCCCTGTTTTCGGCCTTTGCGCGCCTCATTTTCTGCCCGTTCTGGGGGGCGGGGATCAAAATGGGTGGAAAATGGGGTACGGCGAGACCGAAAATGGGGCGCACAGGCGAAAAATGGTATGTGGAAGCCGGAAATGGGGCGTGCAGAGGCAGCAATAGGCTATGGCAATCCCTGCAGCCTGAAACAGCTGATGGTTGGGAGGCCGATCCAACCGACAATCAGCTGCTTGTGCTAATTAGGTTGTGTTGATGCTGAAATTGAAACAGGCTGTTTGCTGTTTGCTGCAAGGAGGCAAATTACTGAGAGGCAGAGGCTAAAAGGTGGGGCCCGGCAGGTGGGCGGGGCTACATTCTGTGTATAAGAAGCACCCAAATTTTCACCTTCTTGGGGGAAGTGCATCTTATACTCTGAAAAATATGGTAGTTCTCCAGTTTGCCCATTAATTGTATTGATGAGAAATATTTTTTTCCAATAATGTGTTTTTTAAAATTTTAAGATTTTATTTATTCTGATAGGGGTACAGCGATTGTGAACTTCATATCAATTTTATTTACCAAATTAAACAAAGTAAACATGGATTTTTCCATCCGACTTAGTATTTAACATCAATGTTTTACACAGGTTGATCAGAAAAAGGAATGTAAACCTTTTCTATATTTGTGAGAATTGAATTGTATTTTGTATTAAAAGTATATTTTGTATTTTAACTTATCCCCAAATGCTGAAGTCAAAAAGAAAATGACCTGAAACATAAAATTATGTTTTAAAGATTTTAAGATGAAACAGGCTAGATTTTATGAGAAAAGTTGCTATATACTAAATGAATACCAGCTGACTGCTGAAAACATAATTTCCTCCTGGCTGTGGAAAAAGAGATCTACTGCTTAGTTAAACCTCAAGTATGTTTTTAATAATCAATTATTTTATTAACATGACTGTCTTATTTAATCTAAATCAAGTTCACATTTGGGAACATTTATAAAAGATGTTTTCAACAACTCCTCAGCTAATAGAATACAGTAAAAACAAAACAAAACAAAGTAAAATAGTTTATATACTGCCTGACTTTTTGTTGGCAGAGTAATCAGGATATATTTCATATCCACCCAAGGTTTCATTTCTGTGGGGATGATTTGCTTAAATTATTTTGAGGCATGATTTACTTGTATCATCATGCTGTGCAATACAGCTTTGAATAGGGTACAATACCAGGAAACTGGCATATGCCCAATAGGAACGTAACTGAATAATTGTTAACTAGGATACTTGCTGATTAGGAAATAGTGCATGTTGTTATTGCTGCTACAGCATCCAGCCTGTCATGAAGAAATGCCACCATGTATGTCACGATGTGAATTATTGCCAGTTGTGCATCTCTATGTTTTTCTGTTTCTTGTATTTATGGTCAAGCAGATGTATGATATATTCTACTACGCATGTCTGCATTCCAGAGGTTTACTCCTTCCTTTCTCATCGCCATTTCTACCAAGGTAGAAGTGATTTATCCCTTAGCCGATAAAGTGTAGTCTTAATAAGGATTCTTTTTTATTACTTTTCTACTGAAATAAATATTTTGTTAATTAGATTTGAATCTCGGGTTTTATTTTCTAAGTAAGTATGTTTTCAAAGGAGTAATGATCCATCGACCTATGGAGTGATTTCTCCGCTAACAATGTAAGGGAATTCTGGGGGCAAGTACCTAAGATGACCACAGAAGCCTATAGTCTATCCTAAGTATCTGTCAGTGACATATGAGTTTTCTTGAAATTGCAGCTGGCTAAAGGAGCTTGTATTGGCCATTAGTGCTCTCTCAAGACAATAAAGTCTCTCTAGTTCTGCTTCTTTCAGTTTAAATCAAATGGCCCTGTCACGGTGTGAATATTGTCAGTTGTATGTCTATGCAGGGTGATGCACCCCTATTCTAATATTATGGTATATTCCAATACAAGCAGAACACGTGATATGATCTTGTACGCATGTCCACATTCCTGATCCACCATTAATCACTTTTGACTTGGCTCTTGACCGGAACGGTCGCATTTACTTAGCAAAGATAGCAATAGCAATAGCACTTAGACTTATATACCGCTTCATAGTGCTTTACAGCCCTCTCTAAGCAGTTTACAGAGTTCAGCATATTGCCCCCAACAATCTGGGTCCTCATTTTACCGACCTCAGAAGGATGGAAGGCTGAGTCAACCTTGAGCTGGTGAGATTTGAACAGCTGAACTGCTGAACTAGCAGTAGCCTGCAGTGCTGCATTTAACCACTGCACCATCTCGGCTCTTGTAATAAGATGTAATTATTCAGGATTTATTGTTTTTGTACCGAAATAAATATTTCTATTAGACTTTTAATCTCGGCTTTATTTCTAACTGCCTGAATTCCAAGTAAAGATCCAAATCGCCTCTATGAGATATATTCTCATCCCTCAACAGGCCCAAATGGTAGATTTTCTTTGTAGTAGAGGTTCGAATCACCTGTCCCGTTCCCCCCCCCCCTTGCGTTCACTTTTGATTTTGCAAAGTTTATCTTGCGATTCACAAGGAAGATACATACGCTGATTATAAAGCACTGGTTTAATTCACTTAAAGGCATAAATGACAAATGTAAAGATGGGGCACACAGCTATGCTCTTTAAAAGTCTTTTTGGTCCAAAGAATTTGTGCCATTTTTGATGTTGGAGCTTACTCGTTTCTACATCTATTTTCTCGGAATCTGTTATTCTCTCTGTCTTTCGTTATAGGGAAAGCTAACCTTTTTTGTATAGGCTACTTACACCTTTTCTATGATCCACACACAGAAGGCCTCTTTTCTGGCACTGTTTCTTTTAACTCAGTATTTTCAAGGCTAATACCCACATTAATCTTACCAAGTTGGCATCCCCAACACATGGGGAAAGTGAAGCCCAACCTTTCAAAGATAATCTTAGTGACCCCGAAAATTGGAGGAAATTGCTTCACCTATTCTAAGCTGTGCCTCTCTAGTTCTCTGGAATTGAGATTTGGTATTTATTTCAATTTATGTGGTTTAAAAGACATACATGCTTCAATTCAATTGCAAGGATGCACACATTTTTATTTATATAGAATCCAATATATACATTTTAATTTTGCTATTAAGACTCTGATTTTCTGAAGAGTAAATTTTAGCTTGCTTTATGTTTTTTCAGGCTGTAGGAAAGGGACCCCATAACCAAACTGTTGTGGTAAACAAACAAATAGGAAAGGGACCCCATAACCAAACTTTTGTGGTAAACAAACAAACAAACAAACAAACAAGACAAAAATGTTCTACATTGTTTGTAGAATGCTCTATTGTTTAACTTAAGTAAGAACACATGGTATGCCTCACTATTATCCATTAATTTTTCTAAGAACCGTTTTATTAAGATTTTAAGATTCTAACTTGTTACCAAATTGCCAGAATAATTATTCATTTTCACACCCTAATTTAGAAATTGTAATGAGAGAATCATTTTCATTGCACATGTAAATGTCTGATGTAGATAACTTCTTTTTGTCTTTAGGTGAAATTACAGTAAAACGTCCTGAATTTCTTGACTATGAAATCAGAAAGGAAGTGCATTTTTCAGTTGTAGCTGAAAATGGCATGGCTTCAGCAGTGTGTGGTGTGACAGTATTCTTACAGGACATTAATGATAATGCACCTCGGTTTGAACAAAGCTATATCAGAGCATCAGTTTGGGAAGGCCAAGCCTATGACGCATATATTACCCAGGTAAGAACATAAGAATACAAACATCATCCATCTAAATTACATCCCTGGCCCATCTTGTATCACAGTGGCCAACCAACTACTCAAGATAGCCCATTAGTTTTCTACCAGATTGCCTTCAGAAGCAGATAGGGAGTGTTAATACCCTCCCTATAAGTTATCAAGCAAGTAGTACAGTAGTGTATTGCATTGTAAGAGGAAATACTACTGCAAAATCAAGAAAGAGAACTGCTGAACTTCTAATGGATATGTGATTTTTGTTTGAATGGAAACATAGAACCAGAATTTAGGAAGCTAGTCAAGAGCTTCCATGCACATTGTTACCCTTTCTTGTTCAGATGTAAATGACAGAAAAGTTCCAAAGACAAATTTAGGATTTGGAACTCTCTACAAATACATTAGATTACTACACATATTATTTCAGCGGTTCCAAATATGATAAAAGTTGTCTATAAGTTATGTTTTGTTGAGATGTATTTCATAAGTTGTTGATGAAATGCATTTGAATGATATATGCACATATTGTCACACATGACCAAAATATGACCAAAAGCATATTCTGAAAAACTAAAAAAATTAAGCTAACCTCACTTATTAGTATCATAGGCCCTTTTCTGTTCTAGAATGGCAGACATCTGTCCTAGAATCTTTACTGCCTGGAGATTAGCATGGATTTTGTACCCATACAGATCTATGCAACAGACTCTGACAGTGGACGAAATGGAGAAATTGAATATTCTATTTTATTTGGGAATATAAATGAAGTATTTCTCATTGATTCAGCACGAGGAATTATATCTACAAATATGACCCTGGATCGTGAAAACATTTCATTATATAGGTTTGTAATGATTATAAAATCTATATTATATCATGTTTGACATAAGCCTTGAAAATGTGTTACTTATAAGCAAATACAATACAGATATGTATATGGGTTATGCACATTAATTTTTTTCTGAATGTGGACCATAGCTACACCAAATGTGTTGGGTGTAGTTGTATATTATGTGAATAATGAATGCTGTATTGTTAGTTTTGTTCCCTGTGTCCTTCAGTACTTATTGTCATACTCTATGGCAGAAATATAGTATATCAGTGTTAGTTACTTTGTTACTTGTTAGGTATGTTGTGGGGAGCACACGTTTTTATGTATTTGACAATATGATTTGTGAATCTCATTTTCTGACACAGAATCTAAGAGGTTGTCGAATCATATGGTGGTCCATCTAGCACGGGGGTTTCAAACACTATCCCGTCATGGGCTGCATTGGTATTTTGTTTGCCCTTGAGGGGCCGGGGTGGGCATAGCCTGGTCATTGTGGCTGACTGAGTGGGAGTGGCTGGGCCTGGGGTGGCAGGGGCCAGTCCCTTGCCATCTCCGGGATGGCCTGCGGGCCAACTCCGCAACCTATCATGGGCAGGATTTGGTCCATGGGCCGCATATTTTATACCTTTGATCTAGCATATTATTGCTTACATGATTGCAGAGCTCTCCATAATTCCACCTTGGAATCTTTCTCTACACTGACCCTGAAAGTATCTTCATGCAAATGATAGGATAGATCCCTTTCTTGGGAAATGTTACTAAGCATTATGTATGGAATAGTAGTAGTATCTGTGAAGAATGTACTTTGCCTCTGTTTCCAGGGAGTTGGAGGATTTAAAAATGAAAATGAAAGCAGTGCGCCTCCCATTCCACTTTTATTATCATGGTTGGTTAGTCAGATAGTTAGACTGGAATTGACATTTGTGTCCTTCTCAAGGACCTGGATAGATAGATATTGTTTAACCACCTCACCTCCAGCTAATGCCACATCCATTATCCATTTCTTATCAATGTGACCAGTAGTGGGTTCTAAAACCCCTTGCTACCGGTTTGCGCATGCGAGACACTTCTGCGCATGCTCAGAAGTGTCCCGGGCAGGTGGGCGGAGCCTCCCGCAGCCGGCGCTACAGGTTCTCAGAACCGGGCCGAACCGGGAGCAACCCACCGCTGAATCAGACTTAATAATTGTTGATAAGAAAGACAAAAAAGTCTATATGTATTATTATTATTTCAAAACAAAATAAATGTAAAAGTTGCACAAGTTGAAATATAGTCATTTTACCATCAGATTGGGGCGGCACAGTTTCAAGATGGTGGATGTACAAAGGAGGCTGTTTCTGGTTGCCTAATGTTAGTCTAAAACATATTTGTGCAGGTTTTTTTTTTAATTTCTGATGTCTGGGAATAATTTCCCAAGCTTTTTTTCTAAACATATTACTGAATGCACAATTAGAAATGATTCCATGTGCTCTAAAATAAATTGTTGCTTTTAAAATGCATTTCCCTTGAACAAACTATAGCCAACCTTAAGACTGATTTTTTTTTTTGAAACACAAGTCATAGTTCTCACTTTTCTGAAACTACAATGATCTGTTGTTGAAGCTAAATGCTGGAAATGTTAAAACTTTAAAGTAAGAATTTTAATGGGAACTGTTCAAAGAGACACTATCTAGATTATATATTTTATCGTTTTTTTTCAAATACTGAAATTTAAGAAACTGGTTAGTTTAGTATGTATTTCTACATGTAGCTTACTTATAAATATTCTAGGCATAATATGAAATTATGTCTGTTTAGAAACTTAAATACAAGTTTGTAATTTAAGTAATATATTCTGACCATTTTTAAACCACAAAAACCCAGTACAGAACCAGTGTGGTAGATGAATGGCAATAGAATCCTAAGATCAAATTGTAATGTTCGTGTTTGTTCCTGACAAATGAATAAAGGAAAACAAATGTTTTTCACTTTTTGAAAGGAGGTTATTGTATCAGAGATGAAAGGGAATATAAATTTTCCATATTTATTTGACAATGTATACTCTGCTATACTCCATTTACAATATATTAATACATTTGAAGGGATAAAACTGCCATATATCAATTTAAGACTATTTACAGTATATAAAGCATATTCACTCCATTAAGACTTTGTGTCTATGCTTAGTCCTGTTCTTTTGTTCTAGCTTTTATTGAACTCTGTGGTTCTTTATGTATCAACATAAAAAGTGCTGTGCAAATGTTACCAATTAAAGTTATTTAGTCCTTTGAAGAATATTTTGCTTTAACTTAGAAGTAATTGGTGTAAAGTAGTATGGTTAAGAGAGTTTTATCACTTTTATGTAATGCTGAATTGCTTTAGGAAGTCAATGAGGTGAATCAAAACTAAACTGACTATTTTAGTATCAAATAACTCAATGAGGTAATTAAACTGTTTTCATTAAAATCCCATTGATTTCAGTGAGAATGAATTTAGACTTGATCCATCTCAATGTTTGCATATTTAATCTTTACGTGGATTATAAAGCAGTTGAAGTTCCACTGAACTCAATAGATGTACTTTTTTGAGTAAGACACTACTTAGTCCAATTGGATATTATCTCAGGTGAATTTGTGTATGGCAGGGGTGTCAAACTGGTGGCCCACAGGCCGAATGCGTCACGCGTAGGCCACACCCACCCCGGCTCCGCAAAGGCAAAAAAGTCATGATACGTCACATGACGCGATCGAGTTTGATGCCCGTGGTGTATGGAATGGCCTCCTACTGAAACCAGTAGGATTTTTCAATGCAATTTATACTAACAGAGGTAATTATTTTTTCTCTCACCATTGCATATACCATTCCTCTTGGTCTATGCTCATATAGGTTCATATCACATTACTATTGCAGAAAAAATACAGGAGGGAGCACTGTTTGCTGTCTTAAATTCCTGTATAAAAGGCAGTATATAAATCAATAAGAATATCATGTACATTTTTAGTTTTGTAACCCTATTTCTTTCTTTCTCTCTCTCTCTCTCTCTCTCTCTCTCTCTCTCTCTCTCTCTCTCTCTCTCTCTCTCTCTCTCTCTCTCTATATATATATATATATATATATATATATATATATATATATATAATATTATTATATTATATTATATTATATTATATTATATTATATTATATATATTATATTATATTATATTATATTATATTATTATATTATATTATATTATATTATATTATATTATATTATATTATATTATATTATATTATATTATATTATATTATATATTATGTGTGTGTGTGTGTGTGAGAGAGAGAGAGAGAGAGAGAGAGAACATCTGGATCGAGGTTTTTAAAAAGAATTATAAAACAATTATTAATGCTACTATTCTAATCAATTATTAACATAGTACGTCATTCTATAAATTAAGAAAATCCATTCAGTTGCTTATGTTCTTTTTTTAAAAAAAATTGGTAGACAAATACAGGATTATCTTTCACAAATGATTTTATTATACTAACATTTTCACTGAAAAAAATGTGACAATTTTTCAGACACTTTGTAATAATTTGTATATTAATTAATCTGTGTAATGCTTCTGGCAGCCAATAATTCCAGGTTTACTGATTCCCTAATAGGTTAGTTGTACAAGCTGCTGACAAAGGAATTCCTGGACTATTTGCTATTTGCACGGTAGAAATAGAAGTTGTGGATATCAATGATAATGCCCCAACTCTGCAGCCATTTGATGTTATCCATCTCTCTGAAAGTAAGAATGATTCTCATTTTATGCTTGGATTAAACTTTAAATATGGGAATAGTTTTTCTTTCAATTTATATTCTTGCTCAAATAGCAAGTGTCATTTCAGCAAATATTCTATGAGATATTTCTAATACCTATGAATATTTATTTTTAAACTATTTAAAATAAACACAAAAAAATAATGCAATCTATTCCTTTAAACCCTCAAAGGACATTTTGTCTTAAAACACACTAATCTGGAAATTAAAAATTGATTATTTATTATTCCTGACTTTTAGTTTTAATTTCTGTTTTACGTTTGGAGGGGAAAAACCCTACTGTGAAGCTTAAGACTACCAACATTAAGAGAATTTTAGAATACTCTTAATGTTGACAGAAGAACTCCATTAGCCTTGAGCTAATGGAGGAAAATTAAAATCTAACTCAAATAATGGTAGCTAATTTGGCAGGTTTTAAACTAGCTAGGAAAGAGATGACAATATCAATAGCTACTAAAATAAATGGCTCTTTACTTCTCTTGAATCATGGGCACTGATTGTTGGAAATCAACAGTAAAAAGAGATTTTTACTTTCTTCTCCAGTTCTGTGACTTCCCAAATGCATCCAGTTGACTTCAGTATGACACAAAATATTAAATTAGAAGAGCCTTTGTCAAGATCCAGTGGAGTTGTTCTTATATAACAGTGATGGTTAACCTTTTTGTCGCCGAGTGCGCAAAGCGCACACGTGCGTGGGTGAATGCATATGCGCATGCCTAAACCCCCAAAATGCAATGCAAATGCCCCCCCATGCATCTGCCTGTGCATGTCCTTGTGCATGCACACGCGTTCCCCACGCATGCGCCCCAGGATCGCCATGCATGCGCCCCAGCCCCCCATGCCCCATTTTGGGCCTGGAAAGCAGCTTGCACCAACCTGGAAGCCAAAATATGGCGGGCTGCTATTTCCGGCCTTTGTTGGTGCAGCTGGGCACAACTCCACCCTGAGACACTGGCCTCTTTGCCAATGCGAACGGCCTGCAGCTGCAGCCTCTTAGCCAGCACGAACAGCTGCACCCACTGCCTCTTTGCCGGCGCAAACAGCCTGCACCACTGCCTCTTTGCTGGCGGAAACGGCCTGCAGCCACAGCCTCTTTGCCGGCGCAAACAGCCTGCACTTGCAGCCTCTTTGCCAGCGCAAACAGCCTGCCAACAAAGGCGAACCCCCAAAATGCAATGCAAGCGCCATGTGTGCATGCATCCCCTGCATGCGCCCCGTCCTCCACGCATGCGTGGCAGAGACCCGAAGACCAGCTGGCCGCTGGGAGGCGCATGCGGATGTGCGATGGAGCTGGGCTGGGGCGACAGCTGGCATGCCTGCAGAGAGGGCTCTGTGTGCCACCTGTGGCACGCATACCATAGGTTTGATATCACAGTTATATAACAATAATTAAAAAATAACTCATCTAATATTCTGTGATCAGTATTGTAAATATTAAAAATGGTTAGGTATAAAACTTCCTATCTTGAAATAATCGTGCATTTCAATAACAAAGGTTTATGAAGGAGGCTGTGACACATATTGATCTTAGTGATCTCCAGAAGCGAAGTGGAAAACATCGCGGAAGAAGGTTGCTTGAGGAAAGTATATTGCCGTGGCCATGAAGTATCTAGAAGTCAAGCTACCAAGTACAACATACAGGGGGTTGGAATATATTATTTCCAACCCTATGCTCAGATAATTGAGGATATCCATACATTTGTATTGTGGTTGTTGCAAAATGTACAGAATGAAATGTAATATTATTGTTACTCATTTTAGAATTAAGTTTAAAATTTGCCTAACATCTATATAACTATGATCATTTGTGATATAACACTTCAGGTTTTTTTAATTAAATAATAGAATCAATGGTTGGCTTACATTATTCAAACCCTGTAAGAACTACAGTGATATAGTCTCATTTTTAAGCATGATTGTTGTAGGTACGCCAGTTGGATTCCTACTGATACAAGTAGTTGCAAATGATACAGACTTGGGCCCACCTCTTCACTACAGTTTTGCTGAAGGTCATAATCATGGAAATAAATTTGCAATTGACCGATTGAAGGGAACAATTACACTGGTGAAGGCATTAGATTTTGAAATAAATACTCATCTGGAACTTTTTATCAGTGTTTCTGATTCTGTGCACCAAACAATAGAACGACTTCAAATTCTTATAGCCGATGTCAATGATAATCCTCCAGTATTTATTCAGGATGCCTATCAGGTAAGAAAAAGAAATGCCAGGATCAGTCATCTATTTTTTTAAAACCAATTAATGGTCAATATTTGAAATTCTGTATTTTATTTCCCTTTCTTTCAGGTGATTATACCTGAATGTAGGTACATAGATGACTCTGTCTTGACTGTGCATGCCACAGACAAAGATTCGGAGCACAATGGAAAGATATTCTACAGAATGATTTCTGTCTCTGATACATTTTTTATTGATCCACAAAATGGTGAGCATGCATATATGAACAACCCAAATTGGGGAAAATCCTGTTCAAGATTCTGTTTGCTGAGAATGCTTAATAGACGGTCTTTTCATGCATACCTTAAGTGTAGCTAAATATATTATTCATGACTTTAAGTAAGGATCTAGGTACTTCTAAGTACTAGAACAGTGGTTCCCAACCTGTGGTACGTGTACCACTAGTGGTACGCGAGGGCCTTCCAGGTGGCACGCGAACACTTTCGGGGTCATGAACGATTTTTAGTTAGTTATTTTTTAGTTCACAAAAATGTTTACTGCCTAACACAAGATAATCTGGCAATGATTTGCAACTGTTGCCACACGCCACCCACCTGGTCCCAGCGGCCCGAGAATCCAGTTGCTGGATGCGCGGGGCCAAAAAAGGAACGGTACAATTATGGAAATAAAGTGATATCTGATCGAATTTAGTTTCTCTGGAACCAGGTGGCGACTGTACGGGACCTCCAAGTGGTACTCGATCACAAAAATTTGGGAACCACTGTACTAGAAGAAAGGATCCAAGGGGTTGATAACATAATATAGTATATATTCTACAGTTTGGGTTGTATATCTACTCTTTGGCCTATCTAAATCTATTCATCTAATTTGAATGCTATTATTTTTCTGTGACTTAGAAAATTTCACTAAATGAATACGTTTTAAGAATATCAGAATTTCTCTAAATATAAGAAATAACATGTTATAATGATTTTCACAATAACTACATATGTTTTTTATACCCCTGAATTTATATGAACTCAATTTAGTACATGTAATTTTTGGCTGTCTGGAATTGTCCTTTTATATTGTCTTCTTAAATTTTTTTTTTAAATGATGAGTTTTTCATCTTTGTGCAATACAGAAAGTGGAAACTATAGTGTTAGTACTAAAAGTTTTTGCGCAACATAATGCATGTTTTGTTTTATTTTATTTTAGGTTCACTATTTCTTGTTAAGCCACTGACCTATCAGTTCAGTAACACAGAGATCCATCTCCTTGTAGAAGCTAGCGACCATGGAAAGCCTCCTTTGACTGCTATGACTTCTGTTACAGTGCAGATACAGGCTATGAATGATTACATTCCTCTGTTTACAATGGCAATCTATAATTTTACTATAAGTGAA
Source organism: Diadophis punctatus similis (assembly GCA_023053685.1). Lineage (NCBI taxonomy): Eukaryota > Metazoa > Chordata > Lepidosauria > Squamata > Dipsadidae > Diadophis > Diadophis punctatus. The sequence continues at coordinate 12,638,477 of JALIGW010000006.1, read as the reverse complement.
AATGCTTCAGTTGGAGAGAACTTGTTTACATTTTCAGTTAATGACCAAGGTAGAAATCATCAAGGCACCAATGTTGTGTATTCCATCATTGGTGGCAATAACGATAATAAATTCTATGTGAAAAAGCTTGCATTTGGGCCAGAATATTCAGATCAAACGATTGGAAATCTTGTTTTGAGAAGCACCTTAGATCGAGAGAGATGTTCAACTTATAAGTTGTTAATTCTTGCATCTGATCATAGAGCTGCTCATCTAAATTCCACTGCTACCGTGTCAATTACTATTTTAGATGTTAATGACAATCCACCTGTATTTACAAGTTTGGAATATCATGTTCATGTCAGGGAAGACTTTCCAGTTGGTAATTACATTACTTCAGTATCAGCATATGATTATGATGCTGGACCTAATGCAGATATCACTTACAATATAGCCTCCGGAAATGATAAAGGGAACTTCCAACTAGAAGGTAAAAGTGGCTCAATACATCTGATCAGAGCTCTAGATTACGAGGATGCTACGGAATTCAACTTGACCGTTCAAGCTACTGACGAAGGAATACTTCTGAAAAATGTGGCTTTTGCTGTTGTTTTTATCAGTGTCCTTGATGCTAATAATTATGTCCCCGTATTTGTTTTTCCAAGCCTCAAGTGTGGCATACATGAAAATATGCCTGCTTTTTCCTCTGTTTGCACAATTTCTGCACTAGATTTTGATACTGGCCCTTGTGGTTATCTTTCCTACTCTATCCAGTCATCTTGTTTGTCTGCTCATGGGAATCTTGGAGATCATAACCTGTTTATAATAGATTCTTTGTCTGGAAATATCCACACCAAGCAAGTGCTTGACTTTGAACATCAGAGTAAGTACTGTTTCGTTGCACAGGCAAAAGATAAAAGCAATTCCACAGCTACTGTTACGGTTCAGATTAATGTTGAAGGATTAGATGAATTTGACCCTGTGTTCAACCAAGATGAATATTTCTTTTATTTTCCCGAGAAGGATGAAGCAGGGCAGTTGATTGGTGATGTAAAAGCATCAGACTGTGATGGTGAATTGGATGGTGTCATTTATTACACTTTGTTAGAACGATCTTCCTTCTTTTCGGTGAACGGTAGCAGTGGGTCTGTTTATTTGGCTAGATCTTTTCACAAAAAAAGAAGCAGCATGAAGAAGAAAGATGGCACTTTTGAACTTCTAATAAAAGCTCATAGTCCAAAGCAGGACTCAAAGTCCAGCACCTGCACAGTTCTGATAAACATTTCTAATAGCCTTGAGAGGTATCCCACACTGCCAGCATCTAACCTGTCTGTTAGCATTGCCATCTCTATCATAGTACTTTTGTTTTTAGCCATCTGCCTTGCTGTGCTTATTGGTAGATGGTTATTAAAAGATACCCGCAGGTGTAGCCTGAAGAAAGAGATGCCACGTTCCTCAGTTATAGATCTAAACGTGCATAGACAAAAAAAATCATCTAAACATTTCCAAGAAGCCCAAATCCATGGAACAACTATTCTCCCTTTAGGGAGCATAGCTAATTGGCTAAGTTTGATTGGCACCAGGGATAAGAGAAATATTGATAGTGTTTGTGTACAATCCAACTCACATAGCCACGGATCAATAGAAGGGGAAATTGGAGAAGACGTGGAACTAAAAAAGGTCAATGAACATCCTTATAGGAAGGGTACTAGATCTGCTTTGAGTGACAAATGCTCATTTATACCAGATTCAGGAATTCCAAGGGATTCTGATCAGTTTTCATGTCAGTCTGGAGAAGATAAGATGATGTCCGTTTCTCAAAGCACGGAGGCTCTCCATTACTTCAGAGAATTACTCTGCAACAAAATGCTGTCCCGCACACTTGCAAAAGTGACAGTGAAAGAAATTGAGATAATGACAGATCTCACAATGGAATATATAGTAGCACCTGATAGCAAGGATCTTGTTACCACAGTAGACTCTGTTAAAGATCTTGGAGAGAATTATAACTGGAATTGTTTGCTGAACTGGGAGCCCAGCTTCAAGCCTCTTGCTTCCGTGTTCAGTGACATTGCAGAACTGCAGGATGAAAGTATTGAAATGCATAATTTTCCTAAAGGGGACAAATCTTTCATTTTTCCTCCTCCTTTGCTTGCGTCTACAGCTCAACCTGATTTGAAGTCATTTTTCTCACAACTGCCAACTTCATTGCCAGATGTATTTTAAAAATAGCCCATTCATCTGATATCCATCATTTGAAATCCCCTTCAGCACTTATAATCCCAGGTTTTTCACCTTTCACCTTTTCACCAAAGAACCATGGTGGCACAATGGTTAGAATGCAGTATTGCAGGCTACTTCTGGTAACTGCCGGCTGCCTGCAATTTGGCAGTTCGAATCTCACCAGGCTCAAGGTTGACTCAGCCTTCCATCCTTCTGAACTTGGTAAAATTAAGGACCCAGATTGTTGGGGGCAATAGGCTGACTCTGTAAACCACTTAGAGAGAGCTGTAAAGCACTGTGATGCAGTATATTAAGTCTAAATGCTACTGCTATTGCTATTCCCTATCTCTGCTGACAATGCAGACACCAACAACTCCAGTTGCCTCATATCTTAACCTGAAGGGAATCAGTTCCAGTTGGACAGCATGCAAACTTTCAACAGAAGAAGAAATTTTAAGAATATGTGCAGATAATTTATCATTGGTTTCAAATATAAAACAGACATTATGCATTCTGGTCATAACTCTATAAAACACAGCATGCTATATCATAAAGCTGTAAATGTTTTATTTTCATGAGTTAAAAATTACTTAGCCAAGCTTATTTCCATAAATAATTCTCCACAACATATACTATCAACTTGTCAGATACTACCAGGAATAGTCTATAATTCTATCTTCTCCTGCCTATGTTTGAGATCCATGTCTAGGGGAAATCTAATGGAAATGACTTTTACATGATGTTCATTCTGAAACTTGGGAAGGGTGTTGCTAAAGGTGTGTTAATTCAGTGGAGTCATGGCTCACTAAAGTCAAACAGATCTATCATGGTGTTGCCAACTGAAAACAGAGATGATACTAATTTTATGTCTAATCAAATTACTATGAGTCATGCATACTTCAGTTTAGGGGGGAAATGGTGCTACAGTATATACTATTCAATCCATATAGCACTGGCTAGCACTGATGATGTTACCTAGTTTGGGTAATGAAATGTCTGCAAGGAAACAAGCAAGCCCAGAGAGCACCAAGGACCCCTCATGTCAACATGTGAAGTTTCCGAAAGATGCCCTAATTAATTCACGAGCCACAAGCCAAACTCCAAAAGAAATATAATGATTTATTAGGAGCGACATTTCGGCAATACTCTGATGCAGTCAGAACTGAGGTACCGTAGGCTACGTGCCCTCATGACCCTGTTTCCCCCCTTCTCATTGGACATGTCATAAATCACATTCTCCAATGAACCACATTGGTGGGCTGTGAACCCCATATCCCTCCTGCTGACTCCGGTAACCTAGGACACAATCAGTAAAAAACATTTGTGGAATGTAGTTTCAGTTAGAACAATCAGCCACTCCGTCAGCTCTCCCCCCCCTTTCCATCTTATGGCAACTTGAAAGCTTTGCAAGTTGACACCTAACCTATAAATATTCATATGATAGAGCTAGTATGTTTATAGTGAAAAAAACCTTTTTACCAGTTTTACAGGGGTTTTCTTTCTTGATAATGAGAGATTGTCTCTGCACCTTCATCATAATCACTATGAAATTATAATGAATTTGAATTGGTATTGGATGAAAAAAAAACATCCGTGAAACGTTCACTTCTTCAGTGCATATCTAGAATAATCGTGGTGCAAAATATCACTGATTCTATGGACTCAGTTTGAATGGTTGATTATTCTGAACAATTCAAGACACAAAATATATTGATTCTGTGATTCTGTGACTCCTGCAAAGATGATAAGGATTAAAATATACAGTATGCAGGAAAGTGTATTCAGAATGGGGTTATTTTGCCTTGCGTTGAGAGGAGTCTCCAGTTTCTTCTGAGATCATCTATGAGCCATTCAGGTGTTATTCAGGTACCCCTTTGCAACTGTAACTTGAGAATAGTCTAAAGCAGGGTGTCAAACTGGCGGGCTGGATGCATCACACGCAGGCCACGCCACCCCAGCTCTGCAAAGGGAAAAACTTTGCAAAATGTCACGTGACGACAATGTATCATCGTGAGTTTGACACCCATGTTATAATGAAATCTGTAGAGAGGCATTTTAATGCAGCCAGGACTTCCCAGTTCTCGCTTACAGAATGGGCTCCTGCTTACGGTTCTTGGCTTTACGGACCCCCAATGGCATCGTGCTGTACATGCGTTTTGGGAGCTCATTTTCTTCGACTTTTCGCTTGATATGAGAAGCGTGAGAGATGATTCAGTTTATAAAAACTGTTTTTTTTACATAATGTGTTAATGACACAAACACATTCTGAAATAAGATAGTTCATTAATTGCATTACTTTTCTTTTTACAACAGGATTATGTGTAGTTACACAATGCAGATATATATACATGCAAAACAAAGCATAACCAAAAACGTAAGGTCATGGCAATATGATTACACGATTAAATCAAGTAATATTATTTAAATACCATTTTTTTCTACTTTTAAACTGTAGTTACATTTAGAGTCTTTCAATGCTTTAAGACATGGGTGTCAAACTCAATTTCATTGAGGGCCACATCAGGGTTGTGTTTGACCTTGAGGAGCGTGGCCAGAGTGGGCATGGCCAGCTTGTCACTCATGTCAGGGGGGCACCTGTGGTGGCACTCTGCCAGCAAAAACGGGCTCCCGAGCTCCTGCAATCCTCTGCCTGTGAAAACGGATGCGGCCCTCTGAAGCGCCATTTTCACTGGCAGAGGCACCACGGGTCAGTCCATCACTGTTTTCAGGTGGGCCAGATCTAAGCACCCTGTGGGCTGGATCTGGCTCCCGGGCCTTGAGTTTGACACCCCTGCTTTAAGAGGAAGTATTTTGCAGTATGACGGTCCAATTCTGACCAAATTAAGCGATCCAGAAACATACTGTACATACATATATAACACTTAAACACTTCTGACAGCAGCTCTCAATAATAATTGACGGTATATTTTGGAAAAAGCATAAATATTCAGGTAGGGTACACATTCTAGATTTGAGATAGATATTTGGTAACTAATATTTAGAGACACAGCCTAGGTATATTTAGAAAATAAAATATGAACCCTAAATACCTGAGATTATATTGGCTTACATAAAATATTTTTTCAGCTTTATATATGTTCACTACTAATACTTTTTTAGAACAAGTAATATCCTAGCATTCTATAATTAATTCTAAAATGCTCATGGGTGATAAAGTATCAGGTATTACTGCTTTGTTTTAATTATTAATAAATCATATTCCAACACTCCTGTTTTGCTTCTCTTTTTTACCACATTACACTATTACAGTTTTACTTGTTCTTATTTTTTCAGTTTAGATGATAATATTCATTATTCATATATTCATTATATTTTTATCATATGCATTATCACTGCTATTTTTACTCACATATATTGGAAAGGTTAAATTTTAAAATACATATAAATACTATCACAGTCTCATGCTTAAGGTTTTCTATTAATGCTTATATATGCAGTTTACATTGATACTTGGTCAAAGATTCTATGTGAATACAGGTTAGAGACAAAATCTCATTGAAGCATTTTGTTTAAGTTATAGTTATCAAGAGTTGACTTAATTCATGGCCTGTTTGTTTCTCACAATGCTATATACCGTATTTTTCGGAGTATAAGACGCACCTTAGTTTTTGGGGAGGAAAATAGGGGAAAACAATCTGCCTACCAGGTATTCATCTGGCTAGCGTCCTTAGTCTGGTCAGCTTCAGCACATTCTTTTATCCCCTGGTTAGGACTTAAAAAAACCTTCTGAGAGAGTAACAATGAAAGAGCCTGCAAGCTGGTAAGAGCTGGGAAAATAGTTAGCACCTGGTTAGGGCTAGAAAAAAACTTATTCGGAGCAAGTAGAGCAATGAAAAAAAATTCTGCAAAGACTTAGGGCTGGAAAAACATTCTTCTGAGAGAGTAACAATGAAAAAGCCTGCAAGGTAAGAGCTGGGAAGATCTGTTAGCACCTAGTTAGGGCTGGGGGGGGGGGAAGCTACGTTCGAAGTATAAGACGCACCCAAATTTTCAGCCACTTTTAGGGAGGAAAAAGGTGCGTCTTATACTCCCAAAAATACGGTAATTACTAAAACTCTTGTGTTGCTATTATGCCCCATAAGCAGCAGTAGCTTTAACACGTTCCTACGAAGGTAGACAAATAAGTCTATAGCAATAACAGTCTACAAGAAGACTAAGACATAAGACTAAGGCTTGTGCTTTTATTAACAGTTGTCTATTTATTTCTGGCCTGGTACTGTAATACGAAATGTATATTGTCCCTAGTTCTTAATGAGCTGTGGATTTTTGTTGACTGATCATTGCTATAGATGGCAGTACATGGAATCCTCTTTAGAGTTGCATTGACAACCTGCTGCCTTTCAGAAGGCTTACACAAATCCCCATTAGCCTCAGGATGCAAGGCCAATGTTATTGTTTAAACTAAAATATTTGGAGAGCACCAGGTTGTCTTATCAACTTTAGAGAATATGGGTAAAACCTGACACAGCTGACTTAAAAATTTAACATCAGTTTTGATTTGTTTTTCAGGCACCACTGAAAAATGTTATGGATTATAGTTGCCTAGAGTATGTCTAGACTCATATAGACTGGTGACATAAAAAAAATATTTATTTAGCTTTCTACTAACATACCAAAATAGCTGTCTTTCCTATTACCAACAAACCTTGTACCTTTTCCAATAATAGCTGTAAGCTGATCCCCTTTTGTAGATATACTTATGCCATGCCATGCTTAAGATAATCAGGCTTAAGAAATGTTCAATTAAATATTTTGTTATATTTTTCTTTTTAATGTATACATTTACTAATCATCTGTCCAAAACTGTGAAGTATATTAAGCAGATGTAGTTCTGTCTCGTGTGGCTTAACGTAGAAAAGTGAATATATACAGCAAGAGACTGCTATAAATCATAAGACAGCTCTTTTCACCTGGTTTTTTTTTATTTGTTGTGTAAACAATGTGATTCATTTATTTTATTGTAAATTTACTTTTCACTTGCTTCAAATAGTCTATTCTCTGTTATTTCAGTAAAGAAAGAAGGAGATCAGCATATACTAATGTTAGAAGAATAAAACTTGTGAATGGAAAAGTAAATTAAGCCCCAAGTGTAAAATGTATAAAATAAGACTGTTTTATTTTCATGAAACTTGAACTGACATGAGAATACCAAATCATTATTTTGATCTAATAAGGACAAAAAGCAATGTATAAAACAGAGTGCAGACAAAGTGGAAGCAAGAATGGATGCAAGGATATAAAGGTAGAAGTATAGTGAATGGTGTTGGTATAAATTTAATAAATATTTTATTTTATTTTGGTTACTACTCCCTACGCTTTGTATTTTCAACTTTTAAATTAAATTTCATAATAAAAATACAAGTGAAAATAAAGATATACACCATTGTATAAAATTGATCATCTTGCAGAACAATAGCGTGGAATTTTTCTAACATTATGTGTACATAGAACTGAATTAATCAAGGGACCAGTCATATATTTTACAACACAAATTTCTCCTACCTGTCTTTTGAAGAACATTATGTCAAAATCATACTTGACAATAAGCTTTAGTGAACACACATGGATTCATCCCAAGTGAACATGTAGACTTTTGTTATATAGCATACATAAAATAGCAATAGATGTGGAAGGAATGGAAAGTTTTAACCTCTGCTGCCCAGGGGTGGGTTCCACTTACCTTCAGCACCAGTTTGCATCGCTACGTTTCGCTCGCTCCACGCATGCACATGTCCCCTCCTGCAATTCTGCTTCCGCGCATGCTCAGTAGCTATAATCAGCCCAAAACACAGCTGAGGAGCTGATCAGCTGTGCTTCGGGCGAAGGAATAAAGGTAAGTATAAACTGTAGGTGGGTGGGAGGGCCCTTTTTCAAGCAGCAGCAGAGGAAAAAACTTTCAAACAGTAAAACATTCGGAAAAAAGATGGTGACCGAATCAGATTCGTGACATCGTCTGCGGGTCGCTACTGATTCGGGCGATCCGGTCTGAACCAGGAGGAACCCACCCCTGCTGCTGCCCATATATACTACATAATAATAACTGGACATAGCTAGCTATGCACTGATGTCATTCAGGTTATTGAAAGAAATTCATACCACTGTAGAAACACCAGACAGCATTGATGACTTACCGACCAGCTTAACTGAGTCATTCTGAGGCAAATTCTTCCTTAACTTTCAGATAACCAAATGAAGGTCTGGGGTAATCAAATTATTGAGTTCTAATACAGATTATTTTTAATGCCGACACACATCTGTAGTGATAAGATCTTTCATAAAGCAGAAAAATCTATTAAATGCTCATATTTGGCTAGAACCTTTCCCCCAAAAAACTCAAGAATATAAAATGAAATATTCCTGTGGCTTGCAGTATCTCTGCCAGAATAAATAAGTTTATTGTAACAGCAGTTTCATTAAACCCACATACTGCACCTGGGAGAATCAAAGTATTGGTTAATATACTTGGCAAAACTAAACTGATTCCCTGCAATGCACTGAATATGAAACCGCAAGGAACGTGTTGCACAAGGAAAGAATTCCAAGGATATAGAATCTGTACAGTATGTATACAGTAGTATACATCTGAGAGGGACATTTTCTTATATAATACCTAAACCAAGAGAATCAAGCTTTATTTCTTGGAGGATATGGAAGATTGTGGACCACTTAGAATCAGATCCTCAACAAAGCATGGTGAGTAAAATATTTTTTTTAAAAAAAATACTACAAATAGTTATTAAGAGCTGAGGTGGCACAGTGGTTAAAGTGCAGCATTGCAGGCTACTTCAGCTGACTGCTAGTTCAGCAGTTCAGCTGTTCAAATCTCACTAGGCTCAAGGTTGACTCAGCCTTCCATCCTTCTGAGGTCGGTAAAATGAGGACCCAGATTGTTGGGGGCAATATGCTGAACTCTGTAAACCGCTTAGAGAGGGCTGTAAAGCACTATGAAGCGGTATATAAGTCTAAGTGCTATTGCTATTGCTGTTGCTATATGTAATATAGTATTATGTACTTGCCTTAGGCTAGTTTGCCCCTAAATTTAAATATAATAATCAGAATATTAAAAACAAATCTGATTTTTCATGATAATTGAGAGAATGAACGAACACTAAGGTGACAGAAACGCCATTGGTTTCTTGGCCTGTGAATGAAGTTTCAAGAGATGGTCTTGGAACAAGTAACTGCCATACAGGCATCTTCACACTTTGTCAAGCAAGTTTTACTTTCCAGATTTGTTGTCCAGTATTACTACGCAGAAAACATTTCATGCATAATTAGGAAATTGCATCCTTCTCTTACTTCCAGTAATTTGATCCTTTCCTTTCCTTTATAGATGTCAGTTGCTTTATAGATGTCAGTTTCTTCCAACTCCCCCATTTCCTTTTCTGTCTCTCTTAACCTGTCATTCAGTTGTCTTATTTAGCCGATACCACAGAGGGTAATTTTCCTCTTATTATTATAATCTTTAAATAAATCCCATGTACTCAGAGCAAAACTTATTTTTTCTGGGAAGGCTTATCAGTTCTCGATAATATGGGTATTTCTTTTCTAAATTCTACTCATCAACATCTTTTCATTTGTATAATTTATTACTAATGTAAAGGCATATATGGAAATAATATACTTTAAATAAAAGTTTGAGTATATAACTACTACTATTTAAAGTTATATTACATTTGTTTTTAAAATTATTTTCCTTTTACTTTGAAGATTTCTTTGCTTTCACATCTACAGTTTTCTAAAGCATGGAATAAATTATAAAACACAATATATACTATGAAACACTACATTAAATCCTTAGAAATAAAAAAAATCAAGTAAATAGATCAATGCAAAAACAATATATATATATGAGTCATTGCAGAAATGCACAATACTTTGTGTTCCATTCACAAACGGTTCTGATATTGCATGAAACATATTCTTCTCTCCCGAGTCATGATATTTGCCAGATTCTGTAATGCCATAAGCCACTTTTTTGTTTTGGAAAATTTATTTGTGGCAAAAATATTTCAGTATTCTTAGATTGGTTGGAATATTTCCAGATGAAAACTAGAACTTGAATGTCCATGAACACAGAACACCATTTTGTATTCAACTGAAGCACAGGCTGAATAAAAAGCTAGTAACAGAAAAAATAAAGCAGACTCAAAATGTTTTCAGGATCTATTTAAAATCCAATAGGCAGGGAATTTCACTGAAATGTACCGCCACTGTATTGTATTAGTAGTGTCAATTATAGCTGCTAAAACCAATCTTAAGCTAAAATCACATTTATATATGAGTACAAATAATACATCAATTTATTTAGCCCAACTCAAATAGGACTGTAAATGTTAAAACCACTTTTTAAATGAACAGCCTGTACAATTGATAATGTTTGAATGATAAGAACCTCTGGGTAGCAACATTTTATTTATTTACTTACTTACTTACTTACTTACTTACTTACTTACTTACTTACTTACTTATTTATTTATTTATTTATTTATTTATTTATTTAATTTGTCAAACATGTACAAGATAGTAGGTGTTTGTATAAACATAACATAAGCAAAGAAGTACAGATAAATGAGGACAATAGGACAGTAAGACAGGGACAGTAGACACAGTAGCTTTGTATTAATGTAAGCTTGAGATCTGTTTGCAGAGTCATATGGAGGAGCACAGTAGAGTAGTTTAGCCAAACTATAATCTGTAATTTTTTAAAAAAGGTTCATTGACCCAAGAAATTACAGCTGGGCATCAGCCTAAAATGCTAGGATAGTGGTAAATTGTTTGATTATGAATGGGAAGACCAATTTTTTCACTTACCGGTATCCAAAGTGCCTGGACCTCCTAGGTGACAGTGAGCCCTTATTCTCTCTCATTCTCATTCACACAATTTACCTCAGCAATTGTTGTGGGGAAAAATAGTGATATTATGTGATCCATCTTAAGTTTGTAAATGTTGTGTCCGAGAGTCGTAGGGACGACAGGAGACTGGAGTCAGATCAAACTAGCCTTTATTAAGGCAACAGCAAGTAAACAGAACAACAGGAATGCTTGGAAAGATAGGAGGCAAAACAGTTCCCTCAGCCGCGTTTGACAGTGTTATTTAAGAGTGGCTGTCAAACACGGCGGCCAATCAGAGGGCTGGACTCTCCCGCTTACCAGCCCGACCTATCAGCGGTGGCGGCGGCTGTTGCCAACGTCCTGGGAGGACGTAACAGTAAACAAGATATTTATTTTATGTATTTATTAAGAAACTTTCTATGGTACCCAACTCACATGATACCAGGTGGCTTACTAAAGCATATATATTAAATAATAAGTTATGAAAAATATTGTTGCTCATGCATTACATAACAACTTTCTTGGAACTTTCTAAATTTTAAATACATTGGTTTGTGCTGTGACATCCCTTGTTTTAAAATTCTCCCTTCATACAGCCCACACATTATAATAGTCATAAATTTATGAAATGTGATTTGTCTATTAAATTCCTGATCTGTGTTTATTTAGTGTTCTTCAGTGTTTGCTGAAAATGTCACCAAATTCATTCAAATATTATGTCTTTCTGAAATTAATGAATCCAAATCCTCATACGTTGTGTGTATGGTATTAACTTGGGCTGTTGGTTTGAGCTCGGAGCTTGGCAATTTGGTTGCAAACGTTTCATCACCATTCGAGGAGACATCGTCAGTACGTTTTGAAACCGACTGACAATGTCTCCTCGAATGGTGATGAAATGTTTGCAACCAAATTGCCAAGCTCCGAACTCAAACCAACAGCCTAACTACCAACCCGAGCTACTAATATTCAAACACTTTTCAAACACTTATTAACTTGGCTGGTACAATCAACCAAATTCCATTTGCTCACACTGAAAGATCAGGTACAGACCCAAACCCCAGTGTGACAGTCTCTGACCTTGGACTAATCAAGCTCCATCATCTCTCAAGAATGCAGATAGCAATAGACGGAGAGCCAAAAATTAGCAGAGCAAAAAGTCTGGTTGCCAGTAAGAGAAGGCTGTTGTTGAGTTGAAGCTTTGCAAGAATTGATCTTAGCAACTTCAGGCTGATAAATTTCAGCAGCATCTAGCTGGAGATTATGGAATCTAAAGAATTTAAGGTTCCTTCAAAGGGTGCATTTTTTGTTTGGAACAATTTTTAAAAAGTATGTATGTAAATTCATTGATCCCTGGACCATATCCCTTCAACATTAATGCTGAGTGTGGATTGTTTGTTGGAACGTTAACAATTGGCCTGATCTGCAAGATGCTACTTACTAATCTGTTTATTTTAATGAAATCCTGAAGACCAATTTATGGCCTTACAACCTAATATGATATTTAGTGGACTTGATTTATCTGTTTATTCCTTCTGGAGCTTTTTTGAGTTGTGAAAGTGATAAAGAAGCATTATTACATTTAATGTGGAGTGCTGGAAGTAAAAAGCTGCTCATGATTCAGCTGTTTTTCTCTCCCAATTCTTCTCTCTTGACAATTATATCTGCAACTTTCCTTAACCGCATCCAAACTGCTGCTGGTTTAGATCCAGAGATGTATTGGGGGAGATATATTCCAGGAATTGTGAACAACAGCTAGCAGAGGATATTGTGTAATATATGTAGCAAAAAAAAAAAGAGCAATGCTTTTTACATTGTAAAGTAGTTGTATAATACTTTGTGCAAATGGAAAAAAGTTATCTTTCGGTCTTTAAAAATTCTGTCACAATTGTCACAATACGATTATAAATAATCATAATAATCTGCTTTGGGTCAAAGATCAGCGAGCACCATTCTTAATTTTTTCTGCATCAAGGGAGGATACTATGTCCCTGCTGGTACTAAGTTTTTTGTGGCCAAGTCGCTAGCTCAGCTCCTTTATGGGTCCTTGCTTGGACCGTCAGCTTCAGCTCTGTGTTTTACATCATTAGAAATAGTTCAATCCAAATTCATTAGATCAATTCTTCAGATGCCACATTGTGCTTCAAATGCTCTTCTGCGCCTGGAGACAGGATTGATAAAAGTCGAAGCAAGAATCTGTATAGCGTCTCTAAATCTTTGGCTAACTTCTTTCTCCGTTAATCTTGCTCCGTTAATCCTCCAAGACAAATTCTCTTCATTATGGATCAAGGCTGTTGAGTCCAATCTTGCCAAATTAGGTTTCTCCCCAGCTTCATTAATTGAGATGGACTATGATCTAGCAAGACAAACCTTGCGACAAAGGGTGGAGGACATCGAGAGGCAGGCAGAATTAGGGAAAGATCCGCTGTTTCTGGCTCCAGATGCCACTAGATGTGTTGTTGCTCCTGCCAGCTATTTTAGTCAGTTGGAATCAGCAAACCACCGAAAAGCATTTGCACTTGCACGGTGCCATGCGCTTCCATCGGCCATTTTGTATGGCAAGTATAAAAGAATACCATTCACGGAAAGACTTTGCCCCTGTGGCTCAGGAGAGGTAGAGACTGTAGGACACATGCTCCTTAGATGCTCCTTTTATATGGAGATTAGGAAAAAACATATTCTGCCAATAATTGCAAGGTATCCTGGCCCTTCCAACACTACCTATCTTCAGTGGCTGCTTAAGGATGAACGGGCCATAACTACAGCAAAGGTGACCAGATTCTGTGCAGCAGTAGTGGGGATTCGTCACAAATATGTGTCTTCCTCACCATAGCGATATATATACCAACTGTGGCTAACCTTTAAGTGTCTAATCCACCATAGCTAAAGTGACCAGATTTTTTTTTAAGCGGGACGGGGGGCGGGCCTGCCTGGGCGCCGCCATTTGAGTTTTGCCGTCTGCGCATCGCAGAACGCCGCGCATGCGCAGAGGGCAAAACACAGCAAATGTTGGCGTCCAGGTGGGGGGGGGAGGCGGGAGGCCTTTCCTCGCCTCCCGCCTCCCCTTCGGGAGCCGGCAGCCCTTCGGGAGCCCGCCTCCCCTTCGGGAGGCCTTTCCTCGCATCCCGCCTCCCCTTCGGGAGCTGCCCTGGGGCCGGCTGGCAAGCGACAAACGGGAGGCGGGAGATGGGGAAAGGAGGCAGCCGGCAGCTTACCTGTCGTGAGCTCCAGGCATCCAAGCGCCGCGGTCTCCCGGTCGCCCGCCCAGCCCCAGGTCAATGGCGGCAGTGAGGCGACGGGGGGAAGGAAGGGGAGGGGGATGAGGAAGGGCTGTTTGCGCCGCCGGAGGGGCCATAATGTGAGCTCAAACCGGCGACGGCTCCTCATCCCTCACCCCTCCACCCGCATCCCAACAGCAGCGGCACCTCCGAGGGCGGGGCTAGGGATGGGGCGGGGAAGGAGAGGAGGAGCAGCCCCCCCTTCCCCCTCTCCCCAGCAGGCAGCCGCCTCGCTGAAATTCCGCTTTGCCCGACTTGCTTCCGGTACCTCTCTTTTATGCTTCCCGGCTAAGGTGACCAGACGTCCCGCTGTTCTGGCATTCTTTCCAAAAAAGCGGGACTTTTTGGAAAGAATGCGGGACGCGGGACACACGCTTGAAAAGCGTGTCTGTCCTGCCAAAAGCGGGACGTCTGGTCACCTTAACCATAGCTAATTTATACAACAAATGTGGCAAACCCTGCTTATTCCTTTCCCTTTTAGTATTAAACTGACTATAGGCCTCACAGCTTATGGACTGTAATTTTAGTAGTGTAGACCATGTGTAATTGACAGACTGGGTTTTATCATAGATTTTATCTGATATTTATTATTTTATTTTATAACTTTTAATTGTATATTTACTGAGTGTTTTTATTTGCTCTAGTCTCTGGTCTATGACCGGAATAAACTGAATTGAATTGAATTGAATAATAATCTACATGATCAAATAATGTGACTCAGTTTGGTATCGTGGTTAAGACACATTGTTGAAAGCAGGGGACCGTGAATTTTAGTTTCACCTGAAGCATGAAAGCTGGCTGGGTGACTTTGTGCCAGTTGTTTTCTCTCAGCCCAACTCTCTTACAGGATTGGTTTGGGAAAATAAGAGGAGGAAGGAGCCTTACATATTTTATTAAAAAAATTATAAAAACAGGATAGAGATATCTAATAAATAAAAATAATAAAGGTTGGACATGAATGTTCAGAATTACCAATGCTATGCTCTTCAAAAGAGGAAGTCGGTAAACAGCAGCATTCTCACTTCCTAAAATCACTCAGGGAAATGTAACATAATTTAGCTTACTTCTTTGTTATTAAGCAGTGTAACAGTGCAGTTGAATAATGAAATCAATTTTCTTAGCTTCCTTACATAACTTGGAAATCTGACAGTTTTCTTTTAAGACACAGGGTAGGGAGATAACAAAATGACTATGTGTAAATTAATTTCAACTATAGTTAACTATATTTGTAGGAACAAAATATTGTGTATTCTCTGTGCCTACGGCCCTGTTTTCAGATTACTAAACTGTTTTCCTCTGCTTACATTTCTCATATTTGGGGATCATATTGTTGGAATATGATGAAAAGGTTGCTGCATATAGTAAATTTCCTGCCCCAACACTTATTTTTTTCACTCATAATTTTAAGTAGTTTGCTTCAATGTATATTCCCATGCTAGACCAAAAACATGAGTACAATATTGTTTTAATTTACAGGGTTTTTTAAAAAAATGAAATTGATTTCTATGTGGATTTGTGTGATTGCTTTGTGACATGATCTTCTTTCCAAGATTACATTCTATCTATTTGTTTTTGCTATTTCCTTGAAAAACCTAGCTAAAATATTTTCCAGAGCAGCTTAGAAATCAGAGGTAAGGCACAAGGTATGAAAGACATCACACATAAAGAAAATAAGGTAGCTTACTTAACTGAGAACCTTTGATTCAAAGTTTGACAAATTATTATCATGAAATAGGTAGGATCCAGGTCACAATTTAGTAAGAAATATACCAGCTGATAGTAAGGGGCAATTGAAACTGCCTATCTCTTTTTCCAGTTTAGAACCTGTTATGGCAACATCTAACATTTTGGATAATAGTGGCATAAGCAATTCATCAATGTGGTTAATGTGTCATTGTAATACATTTTATTTAACTGGAACTAGCAAGAGAGAGCAACCTTTTATCCTACATATATTTTGAAACAATTCTGAGCAACCACTGACAGCTGGTACCATTAGCTTCTCACCAGCCCCAACGAATACAAAAGCGAATGCTTATTTTTCAGTTGCAGTTGGTTATTCTTATTCTACACTATTCTTGCACTACTATTGTGACATTTTAAAGAAATTTCATTATTTTGTTTCATTTAAATGGCTACCCAGCTCCCATGTGATTCTGGCTGGCAAACACAATTAAAAACATCAACATGATAATACAAAATTAAAATTAAAAGGATACCCTACAAGAATAAAGACATAAGCCTAAGACTGAAAATCAGGCTTGTCAGATGCTACATCTTTTCTATCCTGCCCTACGGAGTGGAGAGTTGGTCTCTGACAGAAAGCCACTTGAAAAGACTAGAAGCATTTGAAGTGTGGATTTACAGGTGGCTGTTACGTATAAGTTGGGTTGACAAAATCAGAAATGAGGTGATAAGCCATCTGGGAAAGTCAAAGGAAATTGTCAAAACCATAAAAAAAGTGAAATTTAGAATATTTTGGACATGTGATGTGACACCTGGAAAAATGCGGCATACTTCACTTAATCCTCCAAGGAAAGATTGAAGGCAAACGAGGTCCAGGCAGAAGAAGAACATCATGGCTTCAAAATATAAGGGACTGGTTTGAACAAAACTCAACAGCACTTTTTTGTGCGGCTGTTGATAAAAATAGGATGGCCAACATTATCACCAACGTCCGATGATGGATATGGAAGAAAGAAGAAGAAGAAGAAGAAGAAGAAGAAGAAGAAGAAGAAGAAGAAGAAGAAGAAGAAGAAGAAGAAGAAGAAGTAGTAGTAGTAGTAGTAGTAGTAGTAGTAGTAGTAGTAGTAGTAGTAGTAGTAGTAGTAAAATGAAAAATTGATGACCAAGAATAACCATCGACAATAATTCATATCTCACAGGCTTGCTTGAACTCCTGATCCCTATGCCTTAGTTAACAATTGATCCAAACAGGTGCCTGATATTTTGAAATTAACTTTCAATTTTTCGGTGGCTAAATGACATATCAATAAACTTCTAAATGTTCAAATATTTGTGATACAGGTAGTCCTCAACTATTTATTTAGTCATAATGGCACTGAAAAAAAAGTGACCCATGACCGTTTTTCACACTTATGACCATTGCAGCATCAAAATTCAGACACTTGGCAACTGGCTCATTTTTATGACCGGTGCAGTGTGTCAGGGCCACATGATCACCTTTGGTGATTTTCTGCCAAGCAAAGTCAATGAAGAAGCCAGATTCACTTAACAGCTGTGTTACTCATTTAATAACTGCAGTGAATCACTTAATAATTGTGGCAAGAAAGTTCATAATCTAAAACTCATTTAACAACTGTGTCACTTAGCAACAGAAATTTTGGGCTCAATTGTGGTCATAAGTTGAGGACTACTTGTATGGTACTTTCAAGTGAATGGATACATAGAATTGATAATTGGGCAATGTGACTGTCTGGCTTTGCTTTGTTCTGCTTTTTCTAATCTGGTAGTTTTCAAAATTCTTTATACAAATCCCAAATAATAAAAATTGCATGGATTATACAACACACATCCTATTACAACTCTTCAGCAAGAGTTGAAATCTTGGAAAATATATTGACTTGCTAAATATGTATATATGTTTGGCATACGGTAGATAGATTGTTATACCTTGTAGAGATCTTAGGTTTGAGGAACTGTTCATTCCCTATTAAAAAAAAAAAGTTGTTCTACTGGACTGTGATAATTATATGTGACCTGGAGAAGTAAGAGAGAAAAGAAGTGGTATTTGCTCTAAGTACTATATTGGTGGAAAATAAATATCTATCTTCAAGCCTCGCTCCATATTTTTTTCCTTTAACCATGCCTAAGATATTTCACAGTTCTTTATTAGCTTCTGCAGCTGGTTAAAATATTTCTAAGAAAGAAAATTATGAACAATATGTAACTTCTTGATTTCCAGGACTCAGTCCAGTTTAATTCAGCACTTTTCAAAAACCAAGTCTGGCCCTATGGGTAGGTTTTTAGTCAATTATACCAATGGCCTCCTAGCAGTAATTATTGACTAATAGAACAGAGAGGCATGTATATATACTGTATATTAAAAGGAGATTGTATATCCAGTTTTTCTTTCATCAGTGACTTCCTAAGACTAATTGCCAGAGGCAAGCAATTGATACAGAAATGTGGATTTGATCTTAGTACAGAGAAGTGCTTGCATATCTTGTAAGCATCCCTAATATTAAGAAAATTGCTTCATTTACCAAAGGGATCCCACTTACCCACACAGGGGTTTTTTTGCTACTCTGTTTTGTGCATCTTAATACAACAAGATGGTCCCTGAGTGTTACTGAAAAAAAAATGAATTATTTTACCCAGAAAATTGAAACACTATGTTAGTTTGTCTGTTTCTAATCTATATTGTCCATGAAACCAATGCATTGTATTATCTTGATTTTCATGCTCTTTGTCCCCATTCCAAAAGAGTCTGCATCAATGGCACATTATTTGCTTACATTGTTTATATGACTTCACATTTAGCAGGCTGTCGAATCTTTGTCAAGAAGCACATACTCAGAAATTCATTTCTGGCAAAGTTTCTTTGCAGCAAACATGGGTATGCAAGTTCTACGATTTCTATCATGTTAACATCAATGTTATGCGTATATCAGTCTATTTTAAATCAGAGAAAATATTTAATCTGTTTCTCTCTTTGCATTATTAGCTTATTCATACTAAGAAGAAACTTATAACCATATATTCTAATAACTGATATTGATACCTACATATTAAAGAGTTGATTTCATGTTTCATAAATCAACATAAGTCCCATAAAATTAGATATCCAATGTTGCCACCAAAAAAAAAAAACACTTGCCCAAATCTTCAAAGCCATTTCTACAATGGACTGCAGTCGACCTATTTGAGTCACTACTACGTATATTTCAGGGGCGGATTCCTATGTTTTTTTACTACCACCCTGTGGGTGTGGCTTATTTTGTGGGTGTGGCTTGCCAGCCATGTGACCGGGTGGGCGTGGGCCTCGGGAGCTTGGCAGCGGCCAGAGAAGGGGGGGGATTGCTCACCCGCAATGCAGCCCCCTGCAGCGGGAGCAGCAAGACCGCGACAGCGGTTCTTCTAGGAGGCTCCGTCTGGCCTGAATGCTTCTCCCCATTCGATGATCCTAGGCTCCTGCCGCCCATTCCCCCTCCCCTCAGCAACTCGAGAAGCCTCGAACGTGCAAAAATGCCTGGGATCATCACCGCGCGTTCGTGGCTTCTCGGACTGCTGAAGGGAGGGAAATGGAAATAGCTCCTGCCGCCCGTTCTTTCAGCGTCTCACGTGCTCCCTCAGCCATCCTCCCCTGCTTGGACTCACTGTGGGGTAGGAAGGCAGCGCATGTGCAGTGTCGGCTTCTGGGCATGCGCAGAAGAAAATGTAAAAATTTTTTAAAAAAAAAATGGCGGCGCCCAGGCACCGGCAACCGACCGCACCGGTACTGTGACATCACCAGCGGGCCGCTACTGGTGCTATAGAGTGGACCGCACCGGTAGGAACCCACCACTGGTATATTTGCTTGTGGCAAGGGGGAAGTCACTCCATTGTGCCATAGCACAGTGTGCTGTTTTCTTCACAGTGAAGGGAGCATAGACTGGCAAGCAGTGTGGATACAGGAATCAGTGGAAGTATCTGGCAATGAGAAAGTGGCTCACTTCCTAGATCTCTGGAGGTCAAACCATTTAATGAGTTTTGAGTTTGGGTATTTAAACCAGAAGAAAACGCAGTTGGCCTCAAATCAGAAATTCGGGGGCTCAATACTGTGTATAAAAGTGTCTCAAATACATTTATATCTAGTTTTTAACTTAAAAAAAGGTCATTCTGTCTTGTGAGTCCCTTCCACTACTGTACTTTCAAGAGCTGACCACACAGATAGTAGCCTGTTCATACATAAATCCAAATAAATAAAATACAGACCCTGAAAACTTTCATTGCCAGTAAGAGTGTAGCAACAGTGATCTATGACTGAATTGTAAGTCATAGATCACAAATATGCAGCCAAGGAGTTGGTCACAGAAAATGTAATAAAAAGTATAATGTGACTGGTGAATCAAATTATGGTGCAGATGTGATGATGATGATGAATAATTCTTTATATGAATCTCTGTTCCCCATTTTGTCTACCATTTCTACTCCCAAGACCTTCCAACCTCTTCTGAAGATTGCTGTACAATCTTTGTCACTGGCTCAGAACACAGAGAACAGCAGATCAATAGGACATAGGTCCATCTCAATGAAAGAAATATAGCCAATACACCAATACCATTTACTACACTCCATATCTTTTCTCTTCTGTTTCTGTTACAAACTTTTTTTCATTATGTTCAAGCATATTTGTTATCTTTTAAAATACCAATAGATATGTCAAACTCAAGGCCTGCATGCCGGATCTGGCCTGCGATGGGTTTGGATCTGATCCACGGGGCCATTCTAGAGATGGCGAATTTAATAAATGTAATAATAAAAAAGCTATCTTTGCCAATTTCATTTATAGAACACTGCATTGTGTATTTATCTGGTCATTTGCAATAACAATGGAGCAGTTAGAATAATTTGTAAATAATTTCTCTGCTTCTTTTATTTGTGGGGCAGTTCCTGAAAAGACCAAGCAAACCAAGCAGCAGCCTGATCAAATCACCTGGTCCTCTAGGGGAAAAAAAGGTGTGTGTGTGGGGGTAGAGGATAAGGCTCATGTCTTGCCAATTTTACTGTGGTTCTCTTTGCTTGTGAGCGGGCAGGAACATTTACAAGAGTCTACAAAATTCAAAACAATCCAATTAATCCTGGCTGCATTTAAAAAAATGGAATAGGCAATCTTTAATAAAATCTTTAATGCTAAACAGAATAGGATCAGATTCTAGAGCAGTGGTTCTCAACCTTCCTAATGCCACGACCCTTTAATACAGTTCCTCATGTTGTGGTGACCCCCAACCATAAAATAATAAAATTATTAGGAAACTCGGGTGGGTTCTAACTTACCTTGCTGCCAGTTCGCTTCCTCCTGCACATTGTGGCTGCGCCTCATGGGCACGTGGGCACTTTGCACACGCACGCATGCGCAGTGCTGAATTTTTTAAAAAAAATGCAAAAAAAAGCCAAAAACAAGATGGTGATGCGTGCGCAGTGCCGGAAATTTGACTTCTGCGCATGCTCAGAAGTTCCCATGGTACAGATTTTTTTTTTTGCAGTAGTCTATTTACATGTGAGTGGACCCGCCTGGAGATGGATAGAGGAGCGGTGTCTCGGTTCCTAAGATCATCGGAAATATGTGTTTTCCGGTGGTCTTAGGTGACCCCTGTGAAAGGGTTGTTCGACTCCCAAAGGGGTCGCGACCCCTTTTGGTTGAGAACTGCTGTTCTAGAACATTGCAAGGCTCATAAGGAAAGATCCCTTATTACAGTTTATGGGACAGCGTATTTCTGTTGGAAAGTTTCATACAATTGAATTGTATTTTCCCCCATCATTCATTGTTAGGAAGAGCACCTGTAATGGAAGCTTGCTGAATTAATGCAGACTAATGTTACCCAATTTGGTTTCTTCCAGATGTCTTGGCCATGTTGGCGGGAAATTCTGGGTATTGCATTCCCAGCACATCTGGAGGACATCAAGTTGGGGAAATTTGGTGTAAGCTCTTCATATAATTTGGAATTCTGCACATTCTTCCCAATCAGCGGAAGAACCTACATATGTACAGCACACTCCATTTTACATAATTTGCTTAAATATGTGAATTTTGTATTTATTCAAAAGCTTATAGTTTGATTATGCGAAAAAACCAGATATTGATTACACACAAAAAAACAAATTAATATTAAGAATGAAAATATCTAAATCTCAAAATCATATGCAAGTATTTATTATTACTGTCTACACTTAAACAATTAGAATGAATAAGAATAACGGAATCCAACCAATTTTTTGGAGTATTGCTGCATATTTTAAAAATAAGCAGAGCAAATATATTAAAGCACCATATTGAGAGTCTGAAAAAAGCTTAGAATTGAGCTTTTAAAACAATATAATATTTTGGAATAAAAAGTAAACACATCAGCTAGATGTGGGATATCTCCCTGTTAGTCAGACACTGGAAATTATATGTTTATGTAAGATAAAACATTAATTTGTTGTTTGCTGGTTTTAAAATTTACAAGCTGAATTCTAATAACTGAGAGACAATCTGGAATTAATGCAATTTTCTCTAATTAAAATGACTTTGCTGGAGTCTATGACAACATATGCTGTGCTTTAATGGGGGCAGAGTTCAAGTGATAGAGTTTATTTGAGCAATTAGTATGTAGAAAGTGTACTTTTATAAATACATTTTATGAAGAAACTTTAGTTGGTTACTAAGATTCCCAAATTACATTATTTTTTTATGTATTATTGTGTAGATCATCACTTCTAACCTAGTGTCATTCAAATGACTTGGACTATTCAAAGCAAGGCCAATTTAAAAACAGGTAGGTATGCATTAGGGCTGCATTTAAAGTATGCAAAATGAAATCTCTCACAAGTCTAATAATGTATAACTCTGTCATGTACATTTAAGACAATGAATTTTTAAGAAAATGAAACTCTGCCCAATTAGGCAATTAATTAATTGACAATTAGAGAAATGAAGTGAGGAATATATTGAAATACACTATTTCATTTTTTTGAAATCAAAACAGAACCTATCACATTCACATTTGTGTTTCTAAAAGGGGTTGGGTGATTCCCATTGTGGCTAAATGACTTTCGTCCTGTGTCGGGTCTTGAGTGTGGGGCTGCTTATTCTGATTCTACTACTGTGTTTTGTTAGCTGCCAAATCTTGCCATGGGGAAATTTCAAAATATCCCGTCTTGAATGGGTTTTCTAGGGATCTGTTTGCCTGCTTGTGTGAATGGAGTCAGGCTTCCACTTTCTATAGGCTCATTATCTCATTATCTCTATCGGGCAGGAATGTGGAATGAGCTTCTTTGTTAGCAGCTTGATTTTTCCGTGAGCCTTTTATTATGAGTAATATTTTATTTGGGGGGGGGGCTGCTTCCCACAAAAGAAAGAAAGAAAGAAAGAAAGAAAGAAAGAAAGAAAGAAGAAAGAAAGAAAGAAAGAAAGAAAGAAAGAAAGAAAGAAAGAAAGAAAGAAAGAAAGAAAGAAAGAAAGAAAGAAAGAAAGAAAGAAAGAAAGAAAGAGGGAGGGAGGGAGGGAGGGAGGGAGGGAGGGAGGACCACAAACCTGGCTGGCACTAGACGCAGCTTCAGAGGATGCTTTGAAACAACACAGCAAAGGCTGGAAGGGACCTCAGAGGTCATCCAGTCCAATCCCCTGCTCCCTGGCAAAATGGACTGCTAAATTGGCTGCACCCACCCAGTCACATGACAACCTGGCCATGCCCACCCAGTCACACGACCACTTGATCATGCCACCTGAAGCCACACCCACCTGACCTCCAAGCCACACCCACAAAATAAGCCACGCCCACAGAACCGGTAGGGAAAAAATTCACATTTCACCCCTGCTAATTACCCTTTGGTACCCTATTACATATCAGACATGCTAAGGGTTTGTTGTTTTATTGCAAGACATTGAGATGCAATTCATTATCTAAGAAAACGTTATATATGGCAAATGAAGCAAGTACATAAGGAATTAATTACAGACGAAACAGGAATCTACTTTTTTCAAACTATTCTTATGCGTCTGTATCAACACTGTTATTTATTTCATAAAGAATTATACTAAGTTATCCTGAAATTCCAATGTATATTACTGTAGGGGAAAAATAATTGGAGCCTGGGGCCATGTTTTTGCAATTAAATGCTTGGTAAATATGTTTAGGGGGGGAAGAATCAATCATGAATCCTGGCCTTCCATTGTTTGTTGGACAAAATAGCTCAAACTCTTTGTTGTGATTGCCAACTGGCAGTTCCAAATCTGACAGGTACTTCCTAGACATGGAATCAGCAGGTTTATACTTTATCTGCGTGACAATCATGAAATTTCCCTCAACTCTCCTTTATAGACCAGGAAACATGTGTTAAATCCAAATCTCAACCAACTAGGGATTAAATAAAGAAAAAGCCGTTTCGGGGGAAGGGGGAATTGAAAACTTACAAGAAATGTGGATCCCGGCTAGCAAAATGCATTCTTTAAGAAATCTGTTGTCCTACAGGGTAAATCTTTTTAGCTAGAGATCGGTGTTCAAATTGTATGCTTTAATATTCTGTACTCTGCTTTACTCTCGGCTATCATCTGCTCTAGTGTCTTTTTTAGCTATGCAAAAAATGGTGAGCTGATATCACTTGGATTCTCAGGTTAGCAGAGGTTTCCCCAATAATAAAATAAAAGCCATCTCATGTTTTGCCTTGGAATATTCTCCTATCATTTTTTTTTCCTTGTGAGAAAATTTGTTGGGAATGTTTTAATGCACCCTGTAATTCTTTACCTTTAACCCCTGAATGTTCTGCACATGAATAAATGAAGTTTAATTATTTTATTTGTGTTTGATCATATCCCCAAAGAGAAGGGATTTGTCTTAAAAGGCAATAAGATCTGAACTTATTTCTCCTATGTCTTCATTTCTCTGAATAAAATAGCCTTGACCACATATTGTTTCTTTTTATTAGAATTATTATCCAGTTCAAGGGGAATTCTTTCTTGGAGTATCTTTTTCTGTCAGTCGTTTATTTTAAAACCACTGCATTTCTCAAGAGCTTATATTTAGATTTAGATGAAATGGTATTATTTAGAGAAGATTCCTTTATTTATGACACTATGTGACATTTGCGATCAAAAAGGTCAATCCCATTTGAACTGTTAGCAGGTTATAGCATTGCAACATTAAAAGCAGCTGCCTTATTGGTGGGGATGGTGAATCTGCTTTTCACCTTTTATTTATTTTTATTTTATTTTTATTTATTTATTTTGTCAACACATGTACAAGATAACAGGTATGATACAAAACATAAACAAAAGCAAAATATGTATAGGTAAATTTAGACAATAGGACAGAAGGACAGGGACGGTAGGCACGATGGTGCGCTTATGCACCCCCTTACAGACCTCTTAGGAATGGGGAGAGGTCGACTGTAGACAGTCTAAGGTTAAAGTTTTTGGGGTTTGGGGAAGGAACCACAGAGTCAGGTAGTGCATTCCACGCATTGATCACTCTGTTGCTGAAGTCGTATTTACCTTGATTGAAATAATACAGCTTTTTAAAAATGCATTGGTATATCTTGATTATAACTATTATGATGGTGATTAGAACTTTGATAATTCCCATTTTGAGGACTGAATTTATAATTAATGTAATTGGGGGGGGGAACCCTGAACAAGTGCAAAGGTATTCAAGCTCTACATGGGGCTACCCTTGAAGAGCATCCGGAGACTGCAATTGGTACAGAATGCAGCTGCGCGAGCTGTAGTGGGTGTACCGAGATACACCCATGTAACACCTATCCTCCGGCAGCTGCATTGGTTGCCAATTAGTCTCCGGTTACAATTCAAGGTGTTGGTTTTGACCTTTAAAGCCCTACATGGCTCAGGGCCAGGTTACCTACGGGACCGCATCCTACCACATACCTCCCTAAGACCGGTTAGGTCCCACAGAGAGGGCCTCCTCCGGGTCCCATCGGCCAAACAATGTCGGTTGGCGGGGCCGCGGGGGAGGGCCTTCTCTGTGGGAGCCCCGTCCCTCTGGAACCAACTTCCACCAGAGATCCGGACCATCCCCACCCTGCTGGCCTTCCGTAAAGCCTTAAAAACATGGCTCTTCCGGCAGATGGGGTGAATAGGATAATCAGATTCCCCCTGAATGTTGCGTTTATTATGTTTTTTCTTTAATTATATCTTAATTACATTTTTAACTTAAATTATGATTATTGTTTTTAGAATGTACGTTTCTTATTCATGCTGTACGCCGCCCTGAGTCCCACGGGATTGGGCGGCCTATAAGAGCATCTAAATAAATAAATAAATAAATAAGCAATATGATGGGCGAGGATGAATTAACTTGATAGCAAGAAAAGGAAGAAGGAAAAATGGAGGGAGCAAAGTGAAAGGATAACTTATGGGAACACATGATGTGGAGGTCTGGGAGAGGAGACAAACACTTCTTTCTGCTTTTCATATCCCTGATGGCACAATGTCAAACCATTAGCTATTTGAACCCATTAATATTGATGCTGACGTGAAGTATTTTTCAGTATTAGTGCCAGAGCTTTTCAAACCTTACCTGGAAATTCTGGAGTTTGAACATTGGACTTTCACACAGGATGTATTCTACCTCTGAGCTGTGGCTCTTTTGGTCCTCTACATCTATAAATTCCCATAATATATCATATATGGTGGGAGAATTGCCTTTAGTGATAGTAAATCAGATTAACATATACTATAATGGAAGTACTGTATCAAGTACTGTACTGTAATGTATAGGCAACATGGGAACTATGGAGAAGATTGGATTCCTCACCTACACATAGCTGCATCCATAATTGATATCAATAGAAGTTCTATGTATTATGATGAAGCCTCTTTCGGTCCAAATAGAAATTTAATTATATAAACCTGAGAAATGTCAATTTTCTAAACTAATTTCAAGTATGTATATATCTCCTTTTCATTTTCTAATCTTTTATCTTGGCAACCAGTTCTAAGTTTGCTTCTTACTGGACTTTTTCTCCTGTCCAACATCTGCTGTACACCTTGGTTCCTTATAACTACGGGTTCAATAAATGCCTTTATCCTTGAACACCAAGCTCAGCATAAGGCAACAGCTTTAAAGAGGCCTGGAGAGATTTGGTGAAGGTTGCGTGTGCACAAACATCAGTTTTTCCATTTGGAAGAGGGAGATGATATCATGCTCTCGGCTATTTTCCCTGCTAAAATAAACTGGGCAGATGTAGCAGAAATGAAAATTAAGCAACAAGAACAAAGGTGTTACCACTAATGTCCTGTTAGATGAGGAAGATTATTGGCATTTGGGTCCATTTTTGTTGTTGTTGTTCTGGATATGTCTGAATATGTTGCCAGAAAAGAAAAGAACTAGTCTCTTTATGGCTTAGTTCAGGCAACATTCTAAACTCCAACTAACAAAGCAGAGTTCCGTTGTTCATACACTACAATATATTATGTCAAAAGAAATAAATCAGATGAAAATTTAATTGGAAGGCCTGATTCTTAAAGCTTGTTCAAATGAATTGCTTTGCTGATCCAGAAGGGGTCCTTAACATTTTTTTAGTCAAACTGAAAAGTAATATCCATGGCTGCAGATCTTCCTCAAAAAGTTATGCATGTGTGTTGACAAAGAATTGTTAAGCAGTTGGAAACATGAACAACCTTCTACATTTGCAAACAACCAAATATTTCAATATTTCAAACATGTAATTTTGCTTACTGTTTTATCTCTAGAGTTATATCATTTAATGTTGTACAAAGCAACTATATGTATGCTTAACAGATCTTAACAGATTAACAGAGCTGGAAGGGACCTTGTAGGTCATCTAGTCCAATCCCCCGCCCAAGCAGGAGACCCTACAACATTTCTGACAGATGGCAGTCCAGTCTCTTCTTGAAAGTTTCCAGTGATGAAGTTCCCACAACTTCTGAAGCCAAGCTGTTCCATTGGTTGATTGCTCTCGCTGTCAGAAAATTTCTCCTTATTTCTAGGTTGAATCTCTCCTTGATCAGTTTCCATCCATTATTCCTTGTCTGGCCTTCAGGTGCCTTGGAAAATAGCTTGACCCCCTCGTCTCTGTGACAGCCCCTCAAGTATTGGAACACTGTTATCATGTCTCCCCTGGTCCTTCTCTTCACTAGACTAGCCATGCCAGTTCCTGCAACAGTTCATTGTATGTTTTAGCCTCCAGTCCCCTAATCATCTTGGTTGCTCTTCATTCTCCCATTCAGGTGGGGAAAAACAGGCAAAGGCCAATGTCAAGGAGACCTTATTCCGTAGCAAAGATTTTTCAATCAAATGCTCTGATATTAGTAATGGGAACAGATGTTTCCGAACTATTGCAAAACAGTTATACGTTTATTTGTATCTTCTAAATAGTAATCTCTGCCTTGAGTCGGAAAGCAGTTAGAAAAAGGATCAAAAGCAAAAGGATTCCCTTCTTTAATAAATTCATTGACATATGAAAGTTAAAGTATAGATTTATTCAAGATTCTATAACCTAAATTCTTTTTCCATGCAATAAATATGAATAATGAGACTGTAAGTGAATCTTGCTTCCTTGATTATGAGTTGCTTTTAGGGGCTGGACAGAGTTAAAGAGGAACACCAGTATTAGTAGGAAAAGAGGTTTAACAGCTAGTAAATACCAAGAATCCATCTCTCAGAAAAGCAGCTGAAAGTTAGGTAGGCTTTACTTTACACAACTTCTGTTGGGAAGGTTGCATATCAGGAGTGGGTTCTAACTTACCTCGCTGCCAGTTCGCTTCCTCCCGCGCCACGTGGCTGCACCTCGTGGCAAAAAAAGTCCAATTTTTTTTTAAAAGCCAAAAACAAGATGGTGACCGCTTGCACAGTGCCAGAAGCTCGACTTCTGCACATGCTCAGAAGAAAAAATAAATTTTAAAAAATTTAAATTTTTTTTAAAAAAAGATTGCGGTGCCCACGGACCGGCACAGACCGAACCAGTTCCGTGATGTCATTGTGATGTCACCAGCGGGTTGCTACCGGTTCAGGCAAACCAGTCCGAACCGGGAGGAACCCACTTTAGTTGCATATATATGTTATGTGTTTACAACAGAATTAACGTGGGTTTCACTGTGAACATATGTGAATAATGGCCTATACAAGTACAAGGATTCTATGATGGAATCCAAAGTATTTTATTCAAATATACTGCTACAATTCTCATTATTTTATGGAACTTCCCTGCATTGCAAGTTTTAAACCACAAAAAGCATCAAATTAAGGGTGGCTCCAGTGGTTTTGGAACTTGACCAACAAGTTTTATCTCATTAATAGATTCAAAGGAAAGGTACCATTTTTGTTAAAATGTATTTTTCCCCTTAATGATAAATCTCAACAAAGCACCCCAAAGGATTCTGAACCTGCTGGCAGACAAGTCAAATTTGTGCCCTTAATATTGGGTTAAGTAGACTTGGCACTCGCCCAGATTCTGCCTTCTTTCTCCTAAAAAGCCCTCAACAACCTTGATAGCCTTTTTGCTGATTTACTGTATTATTTACTAACTGACATTTTCTTGGCTTTAAGTGAAAATTTGATGCACAAATCCCACATGTCAAATGATATTGTAAAACAAGCATCCAAGTGTCAGCACGTAGACCAATAGTCTGGGTTCTAAAGAACAGAGTAAGGCTGGCATACCTTGATAGAATCTTTCATCTGCCTTCTGCCTGCAAATAATCTGATAACTAATTTTAAAGGCATCAGATTGGTTCAGCCAATTGGTGCAGATGAAACAAAGGTTTTATAGACTTACTAAAGAGTAGATAAGGATTTTATACTCCCAATTATTTATTTTGGAAAGTAAAAATAAATCATGCCTAATATTTTGATGGGTTAATTGTAAACCATGACTTAATTGTAAACCATGACTACTGTGTGAGCGAAGTAGGAACACTCATATTTTACAATTTTGAAAAGTTGTGCAGCTGTTCCATTTGTGTTTTTTTTTTTCTATTTCACTGTTCGTTTTTATTACCATTACTATTGACATGGATTGATACTTAAATTTTGGTGCATGACTATACTTTGTAGTAAAGGTTGCTGCTGCTGTTATCTTAAAATATTTATGGTTTACATGAAGAATGTTAGTGATTTTTAATAGGAAAACCGTTGGGGGGGAAAGCAGATGAAGCATGACAAACATAGAAAGTCTTTCCCATATAAAGGCAAAAAAAAAATCTTATGTCTAAAAACAAATCTTTGCATTTTTTTTATCTTTGTGTTTTTAAACCTCAGTAAATATATAGAAAAGTTATGCACTTATTCTCAATGATTCATTTGGCTTTGGTTAAATCTGTTAGATTTCATTCTGAAGACAATATAAGAAAAAACAGACAGGAAGCGAGGCAACGAATAAAAAGCTCAAAATGTTTGTTTTGATTCTGCTGCTACCACTCATTTTATCAGAAACAAGGAAAGTGTCACAGGGAACTTAAGGAATTCTCATGATCCTACTGGTTCGGAAGCGTGCGCTTTGCGCACAAGCGCTTTGCGCACACACATGCCACCGTCACATGCACTTTTTCACTCTCTGCGCATGCGCAAAAGGCTTTGCACATGCGCAGAGGGTTAAAAACAAGAAAACGGTGACGTCCGGGCGGGTGGGCGGTGCCTTACGCAGCTGACGCTACCGGTTCTCTGAACCACTGGCAGCCGCTACTACCGGTACGCTCGAACGGGGGTGTACTGGTAGGATTCCAGTACTGATCCAACCAGACAAACCCTAGCATGTGAAGACCTTCTTGAGAACTTTTTCTTTTCTTTGTTTTAAAGATACAAAATCTTAGCTTCTTCTTCCTTTATGCAAAGATAATCATGCGAGATATAGTTCAAGCAGATACCATTACACACAAGAGGCCGGGTGACGAAGAAGGGCATAGGAGTGAGATAGTGGGATGGTGATCTTGAACAGTTTTAACTATGGGCCATGATATTCTTCTGTATTGGCCTTGCATTTTTCCTTGTACTATCTTAAGGTTCGGGAAGCTGCCTCTAAAGTAATTTAAGAAAACCGGAACACCATTTAAGTCTCCAGATTGGGACACTTTAACAGTAGCTGGCTAAGTCCAGGTTGTAGGCTACTGTAGCCGTCCATTAGACAATTCCTATCTGCTGTATTTTCCTATACCCAGAGCCATTCTTCTTGCTCAGACTATATTTAACCATACAAGTCTGCTCTTGGCTATCTCTGCACACAGAGAGGCCTTTTTTCCTTCCTTCCTTCCTTCCTTCCTTCCTTCCTTCCTTCCTTCCTTCCTTCCTTCCTTCCTTCCTTCCTTCCTTCCTTCCTTCCTTCCTTCCTTCCTTCCTTCCTTTCTTTCTTTCTTTCTTTCTTTCTTTCTTTCTTTCTTTCTTTCTTTCTTTCTTTCTTTTTGCTTTCTTTACATTTATCTCCTCTCCTCTGAAGCAGTATTAGAGATGAACCTTAGGCCTGCTTGTTTCTAGATAATTTAGCTTCAATTTGCTTTGTCCTGGGTATCTGTCCTACGGATTGTGACTTAAACAATTTTAGTTTGATTACCCCTCAATGCATACTGTTTCTTGTCTATACATTTGGGTAACTATCCATTCTACTCCAAGTCTCCACCCACATCTAACAAATGTGCACCATGTTGAAAACTCAGCACAAACCCAGGCAAAGAGTTCTGTGCACATTCAGAAATCTTAAATTCTAGTCCAGGTTGTTTATGTCACAATCAATAGGATTCCTTACATCATCCAATGTAGATAATAGCATTATTTCTACTTTATAAGCCTTTATTGGTAACTTTAAAAAAAACACTCTCTTTTCTGAACTATCTATATCAGGGGTGTCAAACTCAATTTCATTGAGAGCCGCATCAGGGTTGTGTTTGATCTTGGGGCCCGGGGTGGGCATGGCCAGATGGGCATGGCCAGCTCAACGTCACTCGTGTTGGGGGAGCCTGTGTTGGCCCAAGTGCTCTGCCAGCGAAAACCGGCTCCTGAGATCAGTTTTCAGCTGCAACGGCCTCCTGCAACCATTTGCTAGTGAAAACAGAGCTCAGGAGGGCCACCTACGGCCCTTGTGAGCTCCGTTTTTGCTGGCAGAGGCTCCGTGGGCCAGATCTAAGCACCCCACGGGCCGGATCTGGCCCCAGGCCTTGAGTTTGACACCCCTGATCTATACTGTTTAATGTACCACATATAAAATAAAGGTACTGAAATGAAAACAAAATTAAACAAGTTGTATTAAATTACCACCTACAAAACATTTGGAAAATTGTGCCTGATATTCATTACATTTGTGAATAATAGTCTTTTAAAAAATATTTAAAGGCATAAAATAAGTGTATTTTAGTTATATTAGCATAGGTTTATAGTTTTAAATCCCAGAAAAGAGTTTCTTGGCCTCTGTCTTTCATTATTTTTTCCTTAAAGGTCTCATTGGACCTTAGCCATCATCTCAACACCTGTTTTAACAATATCAGTATCATTGAGATTCAGGGACTTAAAGGTTTTTATAAACTGCTTCAATGCACAGAAACATGTTAATGTACTCAAAATAGTATTTTAAAAATGTTCACTTATATTCTTGGGAAAAGTTATTTAGTACAGAAAGTTAAATGATATTGTTTAAATTAAGAGTTGAAACAAATTTATTTCCTTAAGTTCCATTCAGAATTCTCCTTAATGAAAGTAGATATTTAATGTTCACCACCAAATGTTCAGCAAATACTGGCCATCTGTATTTGACAGCTGATTAGATTTGATTTCGTAGTAGTTAATATACAATGGCATTTTAAAATTGACAAATAAGACATTTAGACTGCAGTTCTACATCTGTGCAACTGAAGAGAGAATTCACTCTCTGAAACTGAAGAGAGACCTCCAGTCTTAAATATATCAACATTCTTCCTGTAACCCCAAAACCTCTGAAGCTGTTTTGCTCTAATGTTAGAGTTTTATATTAAAAGGTGAAAAATAAAAATTCATAGATATATTGGATCTAATATTCTCACAGTCCCTGAAGCACAGTCTAAACCCAGCAAAGCAATTTACTGGGGCTGCCTTCCGCGTGGCTGAAAGCCCCAAATATTTTCTTCCATGGACTGGCAGATACCTTAGCTGTACTCCAGGGGTGTCAAACTCATGTCGTCACGGCAGCGTCACGTGACGTATCGTAACTTGCCCCCCTTCCCTAAACTGGGTGTGGGCATGGCCAGCATGTGACACATCCGGTCCATGGACCGGGAGTTTGACAGCCCTGCTGTACTCACATTAGAAAACATTTGGTTGTGATTGATATAATACTGTAACTGATGCACCATATAGTGGCGGTTACACTTAAGGGTTGCTATTTATCAGACCCTTCAGTCCACTTTAGTCTGCAGCTCTTCTAAATCTTTGAGTACGATCCACAAACTTCATCAACATAAAATAGCTAAAATGAAAATATTGCATTAATCAGTATGTGTTAATTGTTACCTTTCACTCATCACTTCAAGCAATGTACTTAAGGACTCCCTCCTCCCATTTATACTACTGCTATCCTGTGAATTAGGTTGTGCTGAGAAAGAAGGACTTCCTTGTCTGAGACTGGATTTGAACTGAGTGCCCTGGAGGCAATCCAAGACATAAACTATGATAGGCTTTTGGTTATTTAGTTAGACCAGTTCCCAGCCTTGGATCTCCTTTTTCATTTCTGTTAAGCTTTGTTTTGCTTTGAGTCCAGTACAACATAAGCTAACAACAATAACAACAACTCCCTGAGTCCTCCGGGAGTTGGGCGGCATATAATAATACCAAAATAAATAAATAAATAAATAAATAAAGTTTTCAGGTTTCCTTGACACTGAATTTCTCATGCCTTTAGCCCAGAGGTCTTCAAACTTGGCAACTTTAAGACTTGTGGACTTCAACTCCCAGAATTCTCCAGCCAGCTATCCTGACTGGAGAATTCTGGGAGTTGAAGTCCACAAGTCTTAAAGTTGCCAAGTTTGGGGACCCCTGCTTTAGCCCATCGGGGACTAAATTGAGACTTCCGGTTTATTTATTTATTTATTTATTTTTGCAATTCTTATATGCCGCCCTACTCCCAGAGGGACTCAGGGTGGCGTACAGCATATACAAGAACAGCAATAATATAATTAAAACTACGATAATAAAAAACAATTTTTAAAAATAGAAAAAACCAACATACACCATTCATACCAAGGGGGAGATTGAGATGTTCAATGGTCTCTCACCCTGCCTGCAGGAAGAGTCATGTCTTAATGGCTTTCCAGAAGGCCAGTAAGGTGGGAATAGTTTGGATCTCTGGGGGTAGTTGGTTCCAGAGAGCCAGAGCTCCCACAGAGAAGGATCTCCCCCTTGGTCCCGCCAACCGACATTGTTTGGCTGACGGGACCTAAAGGAGACCCAAGTTGAAAGCATGCAGTCTTTTTAGATATTCTCTTTTGTCCCTTTCAGAAATTAACCCTGGAATTTATCTCTCTCCCACTCTGCTAAAATAATGCATGCCTCTGCTAAATGAAAAGAAATCTCAAAATACAATTAGGCTAGGCATCCTTGTCCAGCTGCTCCATGTCCCAGTCATGTCATGTAATCCCTTGTTTTTAGCCAAAAAAAAAAAAAAAACCCCACCCCATCCCCCTTTCTTTATCCACTCCATTCTTGCAGTGGCTGAATAGAAAGTTAACAAGCCCAAAGGTGAAGATTCTTTCTAATAAAAAAGAATTACTCAGAATTGTTAGCAAGCTAAAAAAGCTCACCTTGTTTTAATTTTCCAGTGTGCCAGAGAAACATAAAGGAACTTGCCTTGCTCACAAGAGTGTAAATCAGATTAGTCAACAAAGCTCTGTTACAGAGGTATCCAAGACATTGGCCAGATAGTCTATACATCTATTGTTTCTCCTGTCACCAAATGTATATTATTATGTAGTATAACTTTTATTGTGTCTAGACAGGACTAACATTCTTCCATCAGTACTAGAGATTTTTTTTTGCCTGATTCTGTTTGATATAAACATTTATCAGGAAATATGGCATTTCACATCCTCTGTCCTTATACAAGAGAAGAAAAGGCCAATGTGGAGAAATTTGGATTTGGATGAAATCTAAAGTTGCACCCACATTTTTGAATTAAACTTGCAAAATTGAATAGCAGTAGTTAAGTCTGTTACCTGTAATTATTTTAATTTCATGCTGAAATACAAGTGTATCTGCTGTTGTTCCTTCTTTAAAAGAAAAATAGATGTAAGAAATACTGCACGATATTATATTTGGCTAAAGTCACCACGCTATTTTCTCACTTGCTATTTCATTCCTAGGTCTTCACGTAAAGATGATTTGATATGCTCCATTGTTGAGAGATAATACATCAGTTATTTCTTATATCTAATTTCCAAAACCTTAAGACAGGAGAAGGATAAATGCAAGGCCAATACAAAAGAATAGCATGGCTCATGGTACTGAAAACTGTTCAAGATCACATCCCACTACTTCATTCCTGTGCCCAAAGTCTATTTCTAAACATAAGCAACATTAAGAGTACCCAAATCTGGTTTCAAAATAGCTTAAGATTGGCTTTCATCCAAAATAGCCAGTGTGACACAAGGCTACCACAATTTAAGAAGCCATACTTCTTTGTCACCCTGCTCCAGTGAAGCAGCAGGCTTTGGCCTAGCAGGCTGGGGCCTACTAAGCTTGGGCCTACCACCCGAGGAAGAAGACCACGCCCAAGTAGGAGAACACAGGTTTATTGTATTGCGCAATTGGTTCAGAGTATTAGCATGCCAAAGTCTGAACCCCAAGGCACCACCCAAGGGGTTCCATTTATACCTTAATACAAATGCTTGCCTCTTCCTGAGGCGTTGCTATATATCAGCCAATCATAAATCACAGCATGGCATTACATCCTTATACAGAAAAGAAGAAATATAAACATGTGTTACAGTATCAGGCATGATTCTTATATCAAAACTATGGGTCATAAGATTATCTTACACAATCCAAGCTACCTTCGGTAACATCTTGCAAAATGTTCCCTGACATATGGCAAGTTCCTTTGACATGTAAGTTAACTTCTGCAATTATATTCAAAGTGAAAAAACAGGATATGTGAAATAGTACACTTGCAGTAGAAAAATGAGAAGTGGGAAAGAAAGTTAAATGACCTATAGAGTAAATATATTTGATCATTAATTTATAGCAAATGCCCCCTGCCTCACCAGTAGTGGATTATAAAACCCTTTGCTACCGCAAGCGCGCATGCGCAGAAGCGTCCAAGGCAGGTGGGCGGAGCTTCCTGCCACCAGCGCTACCGGTTCGCAGAACTGGGCCAAACCGGGAGCAACCCACCACTGCCCTGTTCCCAGTGTGTAATGGTACATGGGAATGATCTTCGAAGACAGGAGGAAGAACCTCAGCCTGGACAAGAGTTTCATAAAGAAAATTTGAAGGAAGAGTGGTGAAAGTGTTTCAGAAGGGATCTGTTCTGCCCCAGCACCAAGCCCACCAATAATTACGCGCACACAAATGTCCCAACACAGTTTGTTTTAGTAATTAAAGCAAAGTCTCCTAATAATTTCTTAGGAGCATAAAAAGCAAAACAAAGGCAGAAGTTATTCTGTTCAGAAACCCAGCTGTTAATATACTATCTTAACAGCTGGCCGAAGTCCAAGAGGTATTTGGCAAGTCTTACTGTACTTGGCACAAGTCCCAGAACTAGAAAATGCAAGAAACAAGATCCGTGCTGAAATGCAAACTGGAGTCACAGAAGTCAAGATTTAAAAGCGATGTTTCCTGCAACTAGGCTTAGCGTGGTTAGGACTTAAGTAGTCTAAGGGTGTGGCCAATTAGCCTGCAGCTCTACTCTCGAGGAGACCTCCTCCTGTGTAGCCACTCTTGCCTGCTAACAGCCCTGTGTGCCCTAGCATCGAGAAGAAGAGGCTCCTCTTCTTCTTCTGCGTCACTCATGTGCACCTCATGAGGTGCAGAAGGCCCTGTTGACTTTCAGCCTCTGGCACCGAGTCCTCTCCAACCTCTTCACTATCAGACTTGGGTGCCAGGTGCACGGGCCGATGGTACTGCACCACAACCGGCTCTTGGTCTTCGGGACCCATGACCAGCTGCGCGGGATGCGGGCAGGCCACAAAAGGATCCTCCCTAGTTTTTAGGAGAAGGAAAGTAAAAGTGAAGAACAGGAATGGTAATTTCAGACTTGCTTGATGTCTATGGAGATTCACACTCATTCAGGTCATAGTTGTCCTAAAGGTGCGTTTTCAAGTGGCAACTGGACTGTCTTGGTTTTCTTTGAATACGTTTTGCTTCTCATCCAAGAAGCTTCTTTAGCTTCTTCAAACTTTAAGACCTGAAGAAGCTTCTTGGATGAGAAGCAAAATGTCTTCAAAGAAAAACTAGAAAGTCCAGTTGCCTCTTGAAAGAGCACATTTGGTTCAGACTTGCTTAATTCTGTTGATGTAACCTTACAATATTTCTTTTTCTAAGTGTACTTCTTGTCTGGACTAACTTGCCAGGCCTTAGTAAGCATTTTTTTTTTAAAATCCCAGCTCTGTCCATGTATATTTTATAAATTGGGGCAATTTGAAAACATGTGATGGTTCTCAAGATGAACAGCATTAGTAACAAAGAGAGCAGAATAAGTGAATATTTAGGAACAGCATTTCTGAAAGTCATGCTTTAAAATAATATATGTTTATTCATAAAAGTGAGGAGACTGTATGTAATCTACTGACAAGCTAATGCTGGGCCAACTAACGTATAAACATTCACCGTAGTTTCTTTTCTTTTAAACAATGAACAGATCATTAAATGGAAATTGCTTAAAAGCAATACTTAACTTAAAATATTTGTTGCTAAAATAAATGTTTTGCTCTTTGCGCCAAATTTTATTTCAATAGGACAGTGTTTCTCAATCTTGGCAGTTTGAAGATGTGTGGACTTCAACTCCCAGAATTCCACAGCCAGCAACGTTGGCTGTGGAATTCTGGGAGTTGAAGTCCACACATCTTCAAACTGCCAAGGTTGAGAAACACTACAATAGGACAAGGCATTTGTCCCTAACATCCTTTAGAAATATAATATAGTTAAATCTTAACAGAACAGAATAATAGAGGTGGAAGGAAACTTAGAGGTCTTCTAGTCCAACCCCCCTCGTCAAGCAGGAGACAATATACCATTTCATACAAATGGCTGTCCAGTCTCTTTTAAAAAGCCTCCAGTGATGGAGCACCCACAACCTATGAAGGCAAGGCATTCCACTGGTTAATTGTTCTCATGGCTAGGAAATTTCTCCTTAGTTCTAGGTTGCTTCTCTCCTGGGTTAGTTTCCAATCATTGTTTTTTGTCTTGCCTTCTGGTGGTTTGAAAAGTAGGTTGCCTCCCTCTCTTTTGTGGCAGTTCTCAAATATTGGAACACTGCTATCATGTTGCCCCTAGTCCTTCTTTTCACTAGACTAGACATACCCAATTCCTGCAACTGTCCTTCATATGTGTTAGCCTCCAGCCCTCTAATCATCTTAATTGCTCTTCTCTGCATTCTTTCCAGTCTCAACATCTTTTTTGTATAGTGGTGACTGAAACTGGATGCAGTATTCCAGGTGTGGTGTTACAAGGCCCTATAAAACAGTACTAACACTTCATGTGATCTTGATTCTATCCCTCTGTTAATGCAGCCTAGGATTGCGTTGGTTTTTGGGGGAGCTGCAGCACAATGCTGCTTTGATTAAGTGATTATCCACTAGGACTCAAAGATTTCTCTCACAGTTACTACTATTGAGCCAAGTTTCACCTAATCTGTACCTGTACATTGGGTTTTTCTTGCTTAAATGTAAAACTTTATTTTTCTGTATATTGAATTTCATTTTGTTAGCTAGGCCCAGTGTTCAAGTCTGTTAAGATCAATCTGGATCTTGAACATATCTTCTGGGATGATGGCTATTTCTCCCAGCTTGGTGTTGTCTGAAATTTGATATTCTAAATAATTTATGGAGATATTGAAGAATAGTGGATCTAAGACAGAACCTTGGGTTACCCCACTGCTAACTTCCCTCCATATAGATGTAGTTCAATTATCGATTACAAGCCAGTTACAAATCCATCTAGTGGAGATGCTGTCACATCTAGCTTACCAAGAACTAGGTTGTGGTCTACTTTGTCAAATGCTTTACTGAAATCCAAATATACTATGTCCACAGCATTTCACTTGTCTATTAATTTAGTCCCTTTGTCAAAGAATAAGATTTGTTTGGCATGGTCTGTTTTTGACAAACCTGTTAACTTCTGGTTATTAATTCGCTTGCTCTTAGGTGTTCGCAGATCTGTTGCTTGATTATCTTTTCTGGGATCTTCCCAGGTATTGATGTGAGGCTAATTGGTCTGTAGTGGATTCATTCCCCTCCTCCCCTTTTTGAAGATGGGAACCACATCAGGTCTTTTCCAGTCCTCTTGTAGTTCCTGGTATTCCAGTATCTTTAAAAGATATGGCTCAATGGTTTTTAGATCATATCAGCCAGCTCCTTCAGAACTCTGGGATGTAATTCACCTGGTCCTGGTGATTTGAAATAATCTAGAATGGACAGGTGTTTTCTTACCATTTTCCTGGCTATTTTAATTTGTATTCTTAGTCAGTCTTTTATTATTCAGTTTTTGGAAAATTGGGCTATTTTTTCCTTTTGTGTGAAGACAGATAGAAAGAATGAATTAAGCCTTCTTCCTGCTGTTTGTCACTTCCTTGCCATCTTTTATAATAGTGGACCAATTGTTTCCTTGATTTTTTTCTTGTTTTTTACATATTTAAAGAAATTGTTGTTGTTGTTGACATTTCTTGCAAGTCTTATTTCATTCTGAGCCTTTGCTTTCCTGATGTCATATTTGCAGATTCAGGCTTTATGCTGGTATTCTGTCTTAGTTATTGTCCCTCTTTCCATTTTTTATACTTATCCGTTTTGTCTTTCAGTTTATCAGAAATTTCTTTATGCAACTATGCTGGTTTCTTTTTGGATTTCTTATTTTTATTTTTTGTCGGTATTACGGTGGACTGGCCTTTTATAATCACATTTTTCAGAGTTTCCCAAGCTTTTTGAGTTGTTTTACCTTTAAGATTTTCATGCATGGAATTCTTCCAAAGCTGTCTCTAAGTTCGTTGAAATCAGTTCTTTTAAAGTCTAAGTCACTAGTTTGATTTTGTTCTATTGCTTGTGTCTGCATTATATTAAATTCCACTATGATGTGGTCAGTCTCCCCCAAAGTTCCTGCAACTTCAACCCTCTCTATCATTTCATCTGTTAGTAAGAACTGAGTCCAATATAACTGACCCTCTAGTTCCCTCCTCCACCTTTTGGATGACAAAGTTATCAGCTAGGCTTGTAAGGAACCTGTTTGATCTCCTACACAAATGATGTCGACCTGTCATGCCCACCCTGGCCGGGGTGGGCATGGCCAGGGTGGGCATGGCCAGGTTGACATCATTTGTGTCGGGGGTGCCTCCGGTGGCCCAAGCACTCTGCCAGCGAAAACGGGCTCCTGAGCTCCGTTTTCAGCTGCAATGGCCTCTTGCAACCCTCTGCAGAGAATACAGAGCTTGAGAGGCCTCCGTTTTCACTGGCAGAGGCACCTTGGGCCGGTCCTTCACTGTTTCCAGGGCAGACTCGTGGGCCAGATCTAAGCACAGGCTTTGAGTTTGACACTCCTGCCCTAAATAATTGACATTGAGATATTCAGAAGTCTACAGCATTTGATATTCTGTCTTTTCTGAAGAAGCCGCTCTCAGATTATTCTTAAGAAGATATTTTATCTTAGAAGATAAAAGTACATGTTTGGTATATTTAGTATGTTTAAACTCTTTTATTCACACATAGTGTTACGTACGGAGGTACGTAGTAAATTTGCATAGCCGCTGCTGATTGGCTGAAATAGCGGCGGCCGATTTGAATGCCTGTCACTGGCTGGCTAAGCTGCTGGGAAGCCCATAAAAGCAGCTTCCCTACGGCTTGCGGCCAGTTCCCGTTTCTATCTTCTTACTAGAAATAAAGTGCTGAACTGTTCTACGGCTCGTCTCTCCTTTCCCCCGTGCTAATCTAACACATAGGATTCAGTTAAATTTAAACTTAAGAGGTTTCTGAAGCAGAATGAAAATATAAAAGAAGTGTTACTTCGGAAGCCTAACTGGCCCACGTTTTAGCACAGTAACATTTATGTGATAGGAAATTAATACCTTTGCAATGTTGGAAATTGCCAAGAGTTTTATTACCTTTTTTCTAAAATGTGCTAGTTTATAACTTCACTCATTTATATCCTGTTTGTCCTGGAGGCAGGCCCTACCTTAGGAAGTGGCTGTTCTTTATAAATTTATAAAGCCATTTTTTCTGTTCTTCTCTAATTTCTCCACTTCTTATTTCCAGCATGCAGCCTCATTCTAACTTGGTTAGGGGGATCACTACGGGCAAGATTGCAGAATTCGTGTTTTATTCTAATAGGATTGCTTTGTAAGTGTGAATTTTTGAAACATTGGCATAAAGCAGAGTGTAAATCTGGCAGAACGGATGACTGAAGAAAAAAAAATCACATTCTGTAACACCACTATAGGCAAGAAATTTATTGCAGCCAAGGCAGCATACATTTGTACTAGATGTTACACAATAGCAAAAAGTGAGACCAGATGTTCTTGTTTCTTTAAAAAAAATCCAGATAAAGATTAGTTTTATAAAATCTGTTACATAAATCATGCATTGTAATTATTTACATAAAAGCAGATGTACAGATTTTCAACTAATATCACGGTCTCAAAAATGAAAGAATGATTTTCTTTTTCAAAATTAACCTCTTCCATATTCAAGACAGTTAGAATTTAAAAAGCTGGTTCTGGGACTGGCTTAACATAGTCTGTAAGCAGTGTGCAAAAAGACATGAAGTGATGATACTCATAGTCCATAGAAAAGCTTTTAGAGCAAGGGCCTATGATTCTGCAGAAGCTTGAAGTTCTCAGGTAACAAGTGAAAACTGGCTTTCTTTGGCTTTCTTTGTTTTAAGTATATCCAAGTTACATTGATATTATTTATTGATTTTATTTAAAAGAGGCACAAAATCACCCTTTAGCAAGCTTCCAGCACATTTTTTTTACAAGATTTGCTCTAGCTGCCAATCTACTACGGAGTCAGGCTCAGGTGTTGGTGCTAATATGTTGTTGTAAGGAATATCCTTCTGGGTTCAGTTCCAAGTGGGGAAAAAGACATTGGATTCATGAAAGTTGCTTGGAAAGAAGGTTTTAATGGTGGACAGGAGCACATGGCATAAGCCCCTGTACAGAAAAGGTAGATTATATGCTTCCAGATGTGGGTGAAGAGAAAAAAGGGCAGAAGAGATGCTGAGTTCCTTGTTTTATACTCTCTCATGGGCCCCTCCCCGACTGTTTCCTGTTCCTATATAGAAATGTATTCCATTGCTGTCAGACCCCCAGGGGCATGCTGGGGCAACTCTTGTGGGCTGTCCCAAGTCCTAGGCTTGACTGATGTAATCTTCCCAGGTCCCATGTGGTATAATGGCTTTGGGATTCCTATTATGGTTCTTTGTTATGCAGAAGACTGCTCCAGGCTAGGTGAGAGGAATGTGTGAGCTGGGCCCAGTCCTTAATGGCCCATTGGCAAAGGGTGGGGGCAGGGAGCTGCAGGAAGCTGCTTTGTATTTAAAACATGTTTCTCCTTTCCTCATTCAGGGAAACATATTCTTTCCTTTTTCAATATTTCCTAGGATATTTCATTTTTTCTAGGAGGGGATGGGTGCTAACTTCCTACAATGTAAAGCCTGAAATGCTTTAAAGCCAAATTACCTGTCTCCTATGTCCTGTTTCCATGCTGTGCCTTAGAAAATTGCTACTTGGCCCCTAGAGCCACAAACCTTTCCGTAGTGGCTCCTGTCTAGTGGTATGACCTGAGATACACCAGATCTCAAAGCTGGCATGTTTTAAGCATTGTTGAAAGACATATTGTAGTGGTTTGAAAAGAACAAAAGATTGGCTAGTTTTCAATTCCCCACAGCTGTAAAACATAAAACTCATGTGCAATGTTCCCTGTAATAGCAGAAAACGGCATGCAGCGTTCTCTTTTCATCTGTGCAGCCGCGCAAGCGCGCAACCTCTCCCATTAGAAAATGCCAGGCGGAAATTAGAAACTTCCGTGCGGTGTTCTCTCATCACATGCGTGGCCACGTGGCCGCGCACCTTAGAAGGAACAGTGCTCTTAGAAGGAACATGTGAGGATGCAAAAAAGGAGTTGCAGCTCTAAAGTCTCATGCCACAAGGAGCAGTTCTTCTGCATTTCCCCCCCCCCTACTGCTTCTTGTTCAATTTGTGATAGTAAATTCCTTAGAGACTTTTATTCTCAAAAGAGAAGACATTTTGGAGAATTTCTTTTAGGTGTAATGTGGCATTTTTGCATCTATTTGGTTCCAAAGGAACCAAGTGATGGATGTGTAACATGGAAGGAATACATTATTGTGAAAGTTCCACTGCAGCTGCTAAAGAGGGGTTGCCCTTGAAAAAATGTTGCCCTATTTTTTTCTCTTTTTTCTTGAAGAAACTCAAAAAAAAACACAACCCTCCACCCAATCTTTCTGTTCACAAATTTGCTGTAGAATGTTGAAAGGCTATTTTTATCCAGCTCAAAAATTGAAAAGAGCAAGATAGAAGAATGTCAAACTTACAGTAGCTGGAACCTTAGATAAAACAGAAATGGATGCCTTGGGGGAAATGACTTGAGCAGACAGAGATAGAGTTTATTACCCCATGATCATGGTACTCCAAGCTATGCTGATCTGCTTCTCGCCTACTGATGCCCACTATACAGGGGTGAAATGCTCCCGGTTCGGGCGGGCCAGTCGGTCGTCGTAGAGCCGATAGAGCCGATAGCGATCGCAGCACGAGGCATCCCCCATCCGCTTCCCCCGCCTGCCTGGACACCACCATTTGGGTTCTTTTACCCTCTGTGCATGCGCAGAACGCTTTGCGCATGCGCAGAGGGTAAAAGAACCAAAATGGCGGCACCCAGGCAGGCAGGGGAAGTGGGTGGGGGAAGCCTCGCGCTGCGATCGCTATCAGCTCTATCGGCTCTACGACGACCGACTGGCTCACCCGAACTGGGAGCATTTCACCCCTGCCACTATACAATAGTATACATCTTTTGAACTTTCAGAATGGTTTACCAGAGGAACTACTATCCATATGAGCGCTTGTGAATACGTATTGTTTGGGGAGGTAGAATATGGT
This sequence comes from Diadophis punctatus similis, assembly GCA_023053685.1. NCBI lineage: Eukaryota > Metazoa > Chordata > Lepidosauria > Squamata > Dipsadidae > Diadophis > Diadophis punctatus. Next base: position 12,594,201 of record JALIGW010000006.1, on the reverse strand, counting down.
CATTAAATTTCTTTCTAAAGGCAAATTTCAATGGGGAATTATTTTGGTGGGGGGGAGAGGAAATCAAGGTAAGTGGGGAAGTCTTTAATTCTGTCCCAATCACCTTTGGCCCTTTTGCTATTCAAATTTCTACTCACTACCCATCCATTCCCACCTTCTCTCTCTTTCTTATAGACATACAAAGGGTGGGTCATAAATCACAATTGGATCAGTGAATCGCAGATGTGTTTAATCTGGAGGGATACAAGAGACAGAGATGAGAAGCAATGTTCCCTCTAAGCTGCGTAGCGTAATAAGAAAATGTCGTGCGGCAGTTTCCAACTGCCGCGGGGCGTTTTCTTATGTCAGAGGGAACATTGATCACCAGCCGATCGGGGTGGGTGGTGGGTGGGGGAAAGGAGCCTTCAACGAAGAGTGGCGGAGGCTTTAACTCTTGCCTCCCCAGGCGGGCTCTGCTGCTAGGGAGAGGAGGAGAGCGAGATCAAAGGCTGCTGCCCACCAGCTTACTCTTCATCCAGGGAGACCAGTTCGGTCCCTCCAGAAAAGAAAATGCCGTGCAGCAGTTTCCAACTGCAGCACAGTGATTTTCAATGTTAGAGAGAACATTGATGAGAAGCCTGATGGATCAATGGAGCAGCAACTGTCTGATTTGGACATGTAGACCAAACAGCTAAATCAGTCATGGGGTTTGAAGAGTCAATCACAGCCAGTTTATTGACACAAGTCTATTTCCGCCACCCTGAGAATTCCTCCACCAGAAAAAGAAAATCCTAATCGTGTTTTTCTTTTCCTTCTTCTACAAGGAAATGAAAAGTCACAACTGCCAGCACACGTGTCTCAATTAAATACCAATTACATGCTGGAGATTGTCTAAGGAGCCAACAGAACCAAACAGAGTTTCTGGAGAAATTGCCCCTTCAGCCAATTCAGCCTCCACCTTTGCCCTTCAGATAACCATTGCCATTTCTTCTCTTCAAATGCATTTCAAATACATTCAAAAGCTTATCAGGAAGCACAGTTTTTCTAGATGCCATCTCATTGTTCTAATCATACTGCTGTCTATTGACTGCATAAGTTACGCTGGTTCCATTTTCACCTTTAAAACACAACATAGTTTAAGAACCAGATTTTCTGAGGATTGTTGTCCATGTTGATGAATCTGTGGGATGAAGACTCTTTTTCAAAGTATATTGAAAGATTAATTTGTAGAATTATCTTGAAAGAAGCATCCGAGTGGCATAAAAGAATATTTTTTCTTTCTTCTCCATATTTTCCAATAAAGTTAATGGTGGTAGATTCAGGAGATATTATTCAATCTATTGCTTCCTAAAACACATATTTAAACTATGGTATTTACTATTCTAAAGTTGGACAATTTGAAAATAGATTTCATGATTCAAGGTTAAAATATACAAAATTACCATATTTTTGGAGTATAAGACGCACCTTTTTGCCCCCAAAAAGAGGGTGGAAATGTCGGTGCATCTTATACACCGAATACAGCCATTTTTGGCCTCCAGAAGCCCCGCCCCTGCATCCTATTTTTGTGAAAAACGGGCCATTTTTTGCAAAAATTGGGGCGTTTTTGCCTTCCCCCACCCCCTAGAAGTGCTCTGCAGGCTTCCCAAACCCTTGCAACCCTTATTTTGCAAAAAAATGAGCGAAAAACAGGCTGTTTTTTGCAAAAACTGGGGTGTTTTTGCCTTCTAATTACCTCATCTAGTATGACTGGAGGAGGAATTCTGGGAGTTGAAGTCCACTAGTCTTAAAGCTGTCAAGTTTGAAGTTTGTAAAAAGTATACATGGTTTAAAAAGTATTCTGCTACACTGGTATTTTATTAAATAATATATTACTACACCATTTGGTTCAGAATACTTTTTTCCTTGTTTTCCTCCTCTAAAATCTGGGTGTGTCTTATACTCCAAAAAATACGGTACTACTACCCACAATGGTTTTCTGTTATGTCTATATTAGCACTTCACTACTCATAGTCAACTGGTAGAGAATACAATTCAGAGAGTGTTATTGTACTCATATCCTGCTTACATGAGCACTTTGTTGGCTGTTATAGGGGAAATATGCAGACTCTAAATGCAACTTTGCTGCACCTGGCATTTTTCCGAGTTTCTTATTTTAAAGGATTGGCATTTTAACTGCTGCTTTTAATTATTTTAAGTTAATTTATTTAAATAGAATTTAATAGTTAATATCATTTATACAATAACACTACAATATATGTTTATCTCAACAGACCATGGAAGAACTTACTTGAAAACATTGGAGTATACTGATAAACATATAGTGAAATATATTCTGCCTGTTGTTTTCAGGGATTTTTCTGATGTGCAGTTGAAACACTGCTGAAAATTGGAAGGTAAGGCATTCCAAGTTGACACAAGGAATAATTAGGATTTAAAAAACATTCAGAGACAGCTGTATATTGGAGGGTAGACGGGTATTATAGGTATCACTGGTCTCCTTGCTTAATCTTTAAAAGATAAATATCCCCCGCAAAAGTTTACTTAATGTGGTGCAAAGTGAAAACCAAGATTACAGCTAGATTTCCCGCTGAGTGTAACTGCAATGTAGAGCTTCCCTGACAAAGTTCTATGCAGTTTCTTTGCATTTTATTGAGTTTTTTATTCACTCTAATTGTTCTAAAAGTAGACAAAATTATACACTGCTCTCTGTGGCAGGATCCACTCTTATGTAAATATCATCGTAGCATGAAATATCAATCTGAAAAATCACCAACTTGAACCTCAAAAAGTGCCTATTTACAATTGCTTCATAAACCACTGTGTCATTGGATTCTGTAGTCTCCATAGACTTTTAGAAAAACATGTGAAAATTACTTTATTGAGTTTGATTATACCGCATATTTGGTACCACATTTGTACTGTATAATTTTTAAAGGATTCAGTCCTAAAACTACATATGATTTAAGTAATGTCCTTCTATACGAATGAATGCATACTGTATTTTTCGGAGTATAAGACGCACCAGAGTATAAGATGCACCTTAGTTTTGGGGGAGGAAAATAGGGGGGGAAAATCTGCCTACCAGGTATTCATCTGGCTAGCATCCTTAGTCTGGTCAGCTTCAGCACATTATTTTATCCCCTGGTTAGGACTTAAAAAAACCTTCTTCTGAGAGAGTAACAATGAAAGAGCATGCAAGCCAGTAAGAGCTGGGAAGATAGTTAGCACCTGGTTAGGGCTAGAAAAAAACTTATTCAGAGCAAGTAGAGCAATGAAAAAAACCCTGCAAAGAGTTAGGGCTGGAAAAACATTCTTCGGAGAGAGTAACAATGAAAGAGCCTGCAAGCCGGTAAGAGCTGGGAAGATCTGTTAGCACCTGGTTAGGGCTAGAAAAAAACTTACTCGGAGCAGCTTCAGCACATTATTTTATCTCCTGGTTAGGACTTAAAAAAACCTCCTTCTGAGAGAGTAACAATGAAAGAGCATGCAAGCCAGTAAGAGCTGGGAAGATAGATAGCACCTGGTTAGGGCTAGAAAAAAACTTATTCGGAGCAAGTAGAGCAATGAAAAAAAACCTGCAAAGACTTAGGGCTGGAAAAACATTCTTTGGGGAGAGTAACAATGAAAAAGCCTGCAAGGTAACACCTGGGAAGATCTGTTAGCACCTAGTTAGGGCTGGAAAAAAAGCTACATTTGAAGTATAAGATGCACCCAAATTTTCAGCCACTTTTAGGGAGGAAAAAGGTGCATCTTATACTCCGAAAAATACGGTATATACGAGCCCCAGGATAATGTTGCAAGATCCAATCTGGGTCGGTCACCGAGACCAGAGCTTTCAGACTCATACTAGAGCCCATCAGGAAACTTCTCTCTAGCAGAGTGTGTGCTGTTCTGTGTGTGTGGTATTTATACCTGTGTAATGTGGCTTTTTAGTTGTTGATTGGGGTGTATTGATGGCTGACTTTTAAGTCGCTAGCGGTCGTTTGCTTGTGCTGCAAAAGCTCAGAATGCAAAACCTCTGGTCCTGGTGACTGACCCAGATTGGATCCAGTAATGTCCTCCTATAATTTATCATAGCTACTGTTATTCAAATATGAATGTCAGAAAACCTTATATAAACATCAGATTTTAGAACTGGCATATCAATATTTCAATCATATTGAAAGTTTATTCCAGTATTTTATGTCTTTGCATTCTAATTGTTAACCTCCAAATATCAATGGGGCTTCTAGAGGAAGACACAGAGTCTGTCCTGGATGCTACTGAATGACCAACTTAATGGATAAGGTAGTGAATATATGAATGACAAATCAGTAAGAGGAAGAGAAATGAAGAAATGAGTGAAAACACAGACTTGGTGAGTGATCAGAAGAATGAAGAGACCAAGTGGCATGGGGAATAAGCATCCTACTAGGACTGTGATGGTGAACCTATGGCATGCGTGCCAGAAGTGGCATGCAGAGCTATCTCTCTGGGCACGCGAGCTGTCTCCTGTTGCTCTTCCGGGTTCCAGCACGCCGGCCAGCTGGTCTTCATGTGCGCGGGAGCACCGTAAACCAGAAGAGCAGTCGCCCGGTGTGCATGCCGGGAAGATTATCTTCTGGTTTCAGGCACGCAGATGCACACCATCATGCATGCGCGCCAGAAACCGTAACACCGGGTGGCATGCACATCAGGGGCAGGACTTACCAATGCCGGTGTGCTGCGCATGCATCTCCACATTTTGGGCGCTCGCGCGCTCACTATGCACATGCGTCCCCTCATGCATGCGCCCCCTCCGCACACGCGGAAGCAAAATCTCACCAAAATCTCACATGCACGCATGTCCCCTCGTGAGTTTTTGGGGAGATTTTGCTTCCGCACATGCGCAGAAGCAAAATCACCCAAAAATTCTCACAAAAAGATGGCGACGCATGTGACGGACCGGCAAAGACGGCTCTGGTGCGGTCGCGCTCAAATTGCGCAATCGGCCGCTCCCTACCAGAGCTACACACTGGACAGCTCCGGTAGGAACCCACCACTGATGCACGTGCCAGAAACCAGAAGATTATCTTCCCAGCGCGAACATGTGCACCGGGCAGCTACTCTCCTGGTATCTGGTGCATGCACGTGCCCCCATGTCGGCACCCAGTGCTGAAAAGGTTCGCCAACACTGTACTAGGAATTTTCAAGTTATAGAACCTTTCCATTCTGAGAGCATTAAGTTGCAATAATAATTATAACTTGGAACTGCATTTTAATTGATATAATTAATTAAAAAGTCATACGTATTTGATATTCATTGTGTATATTATATGAAATGATATTTATGAATTTATTGGTGGGGTGGAAGAAGATTCAGAGCAAAATGGATCATCCTTCTCCCTATTTTAATTTGCTTTTTTGAATTTTTTTTCAAAACTCTGGTTTTGAAATGGTGATTTCTTTCCAATGATGTCAACTAGTTTACTGATTCACTTAAAGTGGGTTTAATGAATATTATAATATAATTTATTATGGATGTATCATAACTGACTCATACCCAGTCTGAAATCATAGCACAGTCTCAGCATTTTAGAATGAGTGCAAATGTCATATTGTAAGCATATTAATCTAATAATCAGTAATGTATAAAGAAGGGACTGAGTTTAGGAAGATCATGTTATATTGTGCGCATGATTATCATTCAAAAAATGTGAAGCTCTTTGTGTCTAAAGAAGATGGGAAAACTTACCCAATTTGCATTATGGTGCATTTAATTAATTTCACTTTTCACAACATGCTATCTGACATTAACCATTTGGATTTGCATTGCTCCACACTTTGAGATTTATTTACCTAATTAAAATGTTAGAGAAAGCTGTACATATTGTATATATATATATTGGGAGAAAGTATATTAAATATGTTTGTGTATGTAATATGAAAATATGAAAATAATATTTTAAGAATGCATTACATTAAGGATGATTACTTGTAATTTATTGGTTGGCCCTGTTTTACAAACATTTAAAACAGTTTCAACAGTTAATGGTCTGAGCTGAATGGCCTTGAAATCTGTAGACAGAAATACTTTCCATGCAGTTTTTAATTAAATATTACAAATATGATCAAACATGTCATAGTTACTGTTTTCATTCCAATCTTCATAGCAAATATATATTCCTCAAACTAATAATAATAATAGAAGCAGAGGCCAATGCCTTTAGGCCCTAACCATATTTAAAAGGTCTCTTAAGCTTCGTAGCATAGGTTTTGTTCCAGGAATGACAGCAGATATATTGTATACTTCCTTCACTTTTGCCAGTCAAAATCCTAAAATATTATTTAGCTGGCTGAACATTTCCATTTTGTAGCATGACAGTTCACAGAGATGTTGCCAAATCTTTGTCAGTCAGCAAATCTCAACCAAAGTTCACTTTCCCATAAATATACTGTATTTTTCGGAGTATAAGACGCACTGGAGTATAAGACGCACCTTAGTTTTTGGGGAGGAAAATTGGGGGGGGATTGTTAAGAACAAGTCATGCCAAACCAACCTCATTTCATTCTTCAACACTGTAACCAAATTAGTAGACCAGCGAAATGCAGTACACATAATATACCTGGACTTCAGCAAAGCATTTGACAAAGTAGACCACAACCTACTTCTTCATAAGCTAGAAAAAAGCGGGATAGACAGCTACACAACCAGATGGATTAACAACTGGCTGACCAACTGTACCCAGTGAGTAGTCCTCAATGGCTCTAAGTCCACATGGAGAGAAGTAAGCAGTGGTGTACCACAAGGTTCCGTCCTAGGCCCAGTACTCTTTAATATCTTCATAAATGACCTAGATGAGGGAATAGCAGGAGAACTAACCAAATTTGCAGATGATACCAAGCTGGCGGGAGTAGCAAACACCCCAGAGGACAGACTCAAAATCCAGAGGGACCTTGACAGACTCGAACACTGGGCCCAAACCAATAAAATGAAATTTAACACGGAGAAAAGTAAAATTCTACACCTAGGTAAGAAGAATCAAAAATACACATACAAACTGGGTGAAACCACACTCAAGAGCAGCGATTGCGAGAGGGATCTTGGAGTCTTGGTAGACAGCCAACTAAATATGAACCAGCAGTGTGCAGCAGCAGCCAAAAAGGCCAACGCAGTCCTGAGCTGCATAAATAGAGGGATACAATCAAGGACCAGAGAGGTACTAGTACCACTCTATAAAGCCTTGGTCAGACCACACCTAGAGTACTGCATCCAGTTTTGGTCACCACACTACAAAAAGGACATTGAAACCCTAGAGAAAGTGCAGAAGAAAGCAACCAGGATGATAAAGGGTCTGGAAAGTAAAACACACAAAGAGCGGTTGCAGGAACTGAGCTTGGCCAGTCTGGCGAAGAGAAGGACCAGGGGTGACATGATAGCAGTGTTCCAATACTTGAGGGGATGCCACAGAGAGGAGGGGGTCAGGCTGTTCTCTATGGCACCAGAAAGCCAAACAAGGAATAACGGATGGAAGCTGACCAAGGGAGAGATTCAACCTGGAAGTGAGGAGAAACTTTCTGACGGTGAGAGCGATCAACCAGTGGAACGGCTTGTCAGCGGAGATTGTGAGAGCCCCAACACTTGCGACCTTCAAGGGGAGACTAGACTGTCATCTGTCTCAAATGGTGTAGGAATTCCTGCTTGAGCAGGGGGTTGGACTAGATGACCTACAAGGTCCCTTCCAACTCTAATAATAAATCTAAATCTGCCTACCAGGTATTCATCTGGCTAGCATCCTTAGCCTGGTCAGCTTCAGCACATTAGTTTGCTGGTTTTGAGCACGTGAGCGCTCAACCTGGTTGGGGTTGAAAAAAACAGCCTCTAAAGCACAGCTGATTGTCAGAGGGAGCAGCAATGAGAAAAGCAGGCAAAGCATGGAAGATCGCTTCACTCGCAAGCGCATTGTTGGGGCTGAAAAGCAGCCTCTAAAGCACAGCTGATCGTCGGAGGAAGCAGCAAGGAGAAAAGCAGGTGAAGCACAGAAGGGGTAAGAGAAGGCAGAAGCTGTTCTGGGTAGCCATTTTGGGCACAGCATATCACGTTTTTGGGCGGTGATTGGTGGTGATGTGCTTTGGCGATCCTCACAGCCTTGAAGGGCTCCCAAACGAACCGTTTGGAGGCTGAAAACGCAATGCACGGAGCCCAAAAACACAAGCCATTGTCGGTGGCAATCTCTGCAGCAAGGAGGAGGATGCGCAGAGGCCGAAGGATGGGGGCCAGCGGGTGGGCAGGGCTACATTTGGAGTATAAGACGCACCCAAATTTTCAGCCTCTTTTAGGGGGGGAAAAGTGTGTCTTATACTCTGAAAAATACGGTACTCTACTAGTTTCTCTAATTGTTTTAGGATTCACTACATTGAAAATTCTTTGTCTGTATGGTCTTTCAGATTGATTCGGCCTGAGACTCAGAGGCCCATTTTATAAAAATGCATTGGCTCTTGGACTACAGATGTCCAAAAACAAAGGAGTACCCTGTCTATGTTTTATTGCACAGGATTCTTAACCGTGGCACTATTACACATGATTGCTATCGTTGAGGGATATTCTCCATTTCAGACCTAGATTGGCTTGAAACAATAAAGGATTATGTTATGATGCACTTCCTTTCTTGACGGAATGAGAAAAATAAATCTTAGAGGTGACGAATCTTTTCCTTTGGAAACTAATCCTGACAAATAAAACTCGAGTATAAATTCTAAGAATAACAAAATATTTATTTCAGTACAAAAGAATATAAAAACCTAAGAACTACATTTTTACAATCTAAGACGTCCTTCTTCCAGGAAGGATAGCAGCATAAGAACTAATGGAGGATACAATGGAATGTGCATATGCGCAGTTCACTCTTCACGTGACTGCTTTGCTTTACTAGGAATCTCTGGGTCATAAAGTCTGACATGTGAGCACAGCTGACAATCAAAAAATCACATTATGACATTTCTGCTATTACCCAATATTTTCTGGACAACCTATGTAAGATAGCCTACCTGCGTTAAATGATAGATGATGTTTTATCATAAAAATGTTTTTAACAAATAACAGCAAAAACAAAAACCTTCAAGGTTTATAATTATATGGGATTCATGCAGCAAATAGCATGGATATCCTTGACTTACAACAGTTTGTTTACTGACCATTCAAAGTTACAACAGCACTGAAGAACGTGACTTATGACCAATTTTCACACTTACGATCATTGCAGCATCCCCAGGGTCATGTGATCAAACTTTAGACGCTTGGCAACTGACTCATATTTATGATGGTTGACGTGTCCAAGATCATGTGATCAGTTTTTGTGACCTTCTTACAAGCAAAGTCAACGGGGAAGCCAGATTCACTTAACAACCATGTTACTTACTTAACAACTTGCAGTGATTCACTTAACCATTGTGGCAAGAAAAATAGTAAAATGCAGCAAAACTCACTTAACAAATGTTTCACTTAGCAATAGAAATTTTGGGCTCAATTATGGTTGTGGAGTTGAGGACTATCTGTATTAAGTTATTGTGCAAAATAGAACGGGGGCAATAAAAGTTACACTAGAAACAAGACAGTTACACAAAACAAAAGCAAAGCATCAACAGCCTTATAAATTGAATTAATAAGTACATAAACAAAGAGAGTAAGGAAAATTTCAGCGTTCATATACTAGCTTTCTAAGTCATCATAACTTAGATTTGACTGATTATGGGTGAATCCTTGTTCTCCTACACACAAGTTAAATCAATAAATAAGAGAAACAAGAAGAAAACATTTTAAAAAGCAGTTCTTATAGAAATTGTTTTTGGCTTTTTATTTCTTCATTGTTAAAACTAGGTAAATCTTCAGAATTTCTCTCTCTCTCTTTCTATAAACCATAACCTGTAAGACTAAATATAATAATGTATACATTCCATTCAATATTTTAGTCATAGCAGTTTGTCTAGGATGTAAACCAGGGGTGGGAAACTATGGGCCCTTTATGACTTATGGACTTCAACTGCCAGAATTGTTAAAGTCCACAAGTCATAAAAAGGCCATTGTTCTCCATCCCTGAGGTAAACCAATGTAATATCAATGATGAAACTTGATATTGATTTACACATCAGATCAATAGATTTTAAGCTGACAACTTTTGTTGAATTCAGTGTGATCTTTCAATTAATTATTGGATCCATGTAATAAATTATGCATAAAGGCACATATGGTTTTTTTTGTTTTTCTCAGTGGTTTAAGAAAAGCCACATAAATAAAATTATATTATATAGTTAATTAGTGTTGTTACAAAATACCAAATTTGTCATTTGGGGCTGGCATGTATGCACATGTCTATATATGTGCCATGTATTTGTTGAATGGTTCCAATATGAAAGATGGTGCATATGAGAATATTAGCTGTTTGTTAGCAATATAAATAACTCATTAAATAATTGTGAGGGGAATTGCCAGGGGAAGAGAATTAATAATTCAATAGTTTCCAGTACTTTTGCCCAATTCCTGCTCATTTTTTAAATATATGTTCATATTTTTTCTGTATAAAATATTTCACAGTGTAAGACAGGTCTTTAAAATGCCTCTACCCCAATCTCTTATTCTCTGGGTGAAATGAGAAAGTAATGGTAAATTCTGTATTATTTCCAGAGTTTAGTTTTCTGTATTATTTCCCAGTTTAATGAAAAGAAGGACCAGGGGAGACATGATAGCAGTGTTCCAATATCTCAGGGGCCACTACAAACAAGAGGGAATGAAGCTATTCTCCAAAGCACCTGAGGGTAGGACAAGAGGTAATGGGTGGAAACTAAACAAGGAGAGAAGCAACCTAGAACTAAGGAGAAATTTCCTGACAGTTAGAACAATTAATCCGTGGAACAACTTGCCTCCAGAAGTTGTGAATGGTCCAAGACTGGAAGTTTTTAAGAAGATGTTGGATAACCATTTGTCTGAAGTGGTGTAGGGTTTCCTGCCTAAGCAGGGGGTTGGACTAGAAGACCTCCAAGGTCCCTTCCAACTCTATTATTCTATTCTATTCTATTCTATTCTATTCTATTCTATTCTATTCTATTCTATTCTATTCTATTCTATTCCAAATAAATAAAGGGTACTCCAAAATTGCAAAATTCACCCCCCCCCCCAATTAATGCTCTTTATGCTGTTTGGACAATTTCAAAGAGGCTCAAGGTTGACTCAGCCTTCCATCCGTCTGAGGTTGGTAAAATAAGGACCCAGATTGTTGGGGGCAATATGCAAACAATGCTGACATTGTAAACCAACATAGAGTGCTATAAAACATTATGGGACGATATATAAGTTTAAATGCTACTACTATTGCTCTTATTTTTCTGCAGATGTTACAGATAATAAAACATCAGTGCTAGGGGTTTGTTCCCTTTAAATAGCTTGCCCTGCTGGTTTTGGTGGGAATTTGGTTTCCTTCTTGCTAGTTCATTGATTAGGGTATTGTTTTCAACTTGATTGTTTTTCTGGTGTTAATCCTTGCTTATCTGAGTGTTGCCTGCTCGAAGGGATGTGTTCTGGTTTTTTTTCTTTGTTTGTTTCCTTCTTGTGGTTTATCTCTATGTGTCTATTAATGGCTGATTTGTCTGAATGCCAAGCTTCTAGGAATTCCCTAGTGTTTGTGGATTTAGCTTGGTCTAGGACAGGGATGGCGAACCTTTTCAGCACCGAGTGCCCAAACCGGAATGCGTGCGTGTGTACATGTGTGCGCACGCGCCAAAGCGCCGTAAACCTGAAAACCAGGTGACCGGTGTGCATGCGCACAAGTGCACTGACCAGCTGATCTTCAGATTTCCAGCGCTCTGGCACACCTGAAGACCAGCTGGCAGGCACGCATGCGCCTGCCAGAAACCAGAAGAGCAGCTGACGATGGCATGCGTGCCCTCAGAGAGGGCTCTGTGTGCACCTCTTACTAGTTGGTGTTCGTAGATGTACTCTCCTACTCTTCTGCCTGTCTGTGCTGCATAGTGGCTTTTACAGTTTTTACACCGTATGTTGCAGATTACTTTTGTTTCTTCTTCTTCTTGAGCTACTGTATCTTTTGGTTCATTTAAGATGTTTTGGAGAACTAATTGGTTTGTGTGCTATGGTAATTCCATGTGGTTGTAATAGACTCTTGATTGTTTCTGAGATGTTTTTGATGTATGACAGTGTTATTCTTTTCATAGCTTGTATTGGTTGTGCTGAAGTGAGTTAATTGGTCAGGCATTTTTTGATAGTTGTTGGAACGTGTTGTCTGTTTCCTTATTCCAGTGTTTCCCAAAGTGTGGTACGCGTACCCCCAAGGGTACGGGAAGAGTTTGGTGGGGCTCACGTGGGAATATCCACTGCACCATGCTTAGCTGCGCCCACAGAACAAGGAAAGAAATAGGCGCGTATCGCAGTTTTTACATGGGAACTGGGGCCATCGTACATCGTATCACAACTCATTATGGCGGGAACTTCTGCACATCCTTTGCGCAGCTCAGGTTCAGCCATTTTTAAACTGTGGGAACATTAACAGTTGACATTGAGCCGCGGAGCTCTTTAAACGCCGGAGAATTGCAGTATTATCTAACGGTTAGACAGTCTTGTGAGGCGTGACACGGCGTGAATATACTGCACTTCGTTACAGAGACAACTTACTTCTTTAATAGTTAGTTCCGGGCGCCAGTTATCGTGCTTTAGTGAGTTCCACTGATTTTGATTATTTTTATAAAATACAATTTTTATCCCTAACAGAGATTATGGATCGCTGGAAAGAAAAAATAAATATATTTTGATTTTTATTAAAGCATATGTTTTTTATGAGGGGTACTCAGCGTTACAAAAATTATAGAAGGGGTACACATATGTCAAAAGTTTGGGAAACACTGCCTTATTCTATTGTTGTGTATTGCTGAATGCATATTTATTAATTATGTGCAGTTGTTTACAGATTCCAAGTAGGAAAACAATATGAAAGATATAGAAGCTGTATACTTTTCTAGCTAATTCAGTGATTTTTTTTTTAAAAAAGGTATTTAAATATTTATTGGTTTCAGGTCTTGCAGTTAACCGGGCAAAGACAATTTCATGGATGAATAAATGCACTAACTCTTCTTACCTCTCAGGTTGAGTTTGCTATTGTCTATGACCATGGAGTCATCTAAACAGTTGTCTGAACATTTGTAAATGAAAAGAATTCACTCCTATGTAGCAGGGGAAGTTTGGAACCAAATATGAAAATGCTTCCAGATAGCAATTTCAACTGTAAGAATCCTAATTAAGAAACCGAAGCTATATGAAATGATTGAAGTCAAGACAAAATCTGGCCGACCAAGTAAATTTCTGGCCAAACTGCCCCCAGTTGGTCTGTTTTGCAAAATGTAACGCATAGATCATTGCAAATAACTTGTTGGAAAGCTCTCACTGACATCAGAGTTCAGAGAACGCCAATGCTTATGCCATAATAATCCACATGAGACAATTGCTAGAAAGAAACCTTTGTCCAAACTTACTACAAAAAAAATCATTGTCTAATGCATATAAAAGTAAAGTCTGAAATGCTTTGTTATAAAATTCTTTGGACTGATGAAACAAAAGTGGAATTATTCAATCACAATCATATAAATTACATTTGAAGAGAGAGAGAGAGAGAGAGAGAGAGAGAGAGAGAGAGAGAGAGAGAGAGAGAGAGAGAGAGAGAGAGAGAGAGAGAGAGAGAGAGAGAGAGAGAGGATACAAGAGGGTAAAGTCTGACCTTTTGAATTATTATTTATTTATTTCGTCAAGCATGAATTAGATAACAGATATAAGTATAAACATACTGTAACTATGAATACATAAAATGGATACGAATAAAAGGGAACATTAGGACAGGGACGGTAGGCATGCTGGTGCATTTATGCATGCCCATTAAAGACCTCTTAGGAATGGGGTGAGGTCGACAGTAGACAGTCTAAGGGTAAAGTTTTGGGGGTTTGGGGAAGAAACCACAGAGTCAAGTATTGCATTCTAGGCATTGACCACTCTGTTACTGAAGTCGTATTTTCTGCAATCGAGTTGGCGTGGTTTACCATACGTTTGCATCTATTATGTGATCATGTATTGTTGTGGTTGAAGCTGAAGTAATCATTGACAGGTAGGACATTGTAGCAGATAATTTTATGGACTTTGCTTAGGTCGGACCGAAGATGGCGAAGTTCTAAGTTGTCTAAGCCCAAAATTTCAAGTCTGGTGGGATAAGGTATTCTGTTACGAGCAGAGGAGTGAAATATCTCTGGACTCATTTGATTGTATTAATGTCCGCAGTGCGGGTACCAGACAGATGAGCTGTATTCAAAAATTGTCTAGCAAAAATTTTGTATGCCCTAGTTTGTAGTTCAATATTACTGGAGAAGAAGCTACGCAAGATTAGGTTAACAACTTTTAATGCTTTTTTTGGCAATGCTGTTACAGTGAGCTCTGGCACTTAGATCATTTGAGATGAGAACTCCAAGGTCCTTGACAGAGTGAGGGTCGTCTACGAGGTCATATCCGCCCAGCTTGTATTTTGTGTTTTGATTTTTTTTGCCAATGTGTAAGAAAGAACAGTTGTTGGTTAAGATTTGGATTTGTCATTAACCTCATCTACTCTTACCAAGGTGCAAACTGTTGGTCTGAGAAGATTCCTGTGTAGAGGCTTAAGCAATAAAACAGCTAAATGAACTCATCATATGTGGATCTGGTTGTTCATGCCTGACACATTTTTATCTTCTAACTCACAAAATTTCTATAATTTGAATAGGAGACACAATATCTATCTATCTATCTATCTATCTATCTATCTATCTATCTATCTATCTATCTATCTATCTATCTATCTATCTATCTATCTATCTATCTATCTATCTATCTATCTATCTATCTATCTATTTATCTATCCATCCATCCATCCATCCATCTCTATCTATCTATCTATCTATCTATCTATCTATCTATCTATCTATCTATCTATCTATCTATCTATCTATCTATCTATCTATCTACACACCTATAATAAGCTATCATCCTTGTCAACATTATTCTCTTCCTGGAAATTTTAAAAGATTAAAAATGTATTAACATTTTAATTAAATTTAATTAAATTAAAAATTAAATTTTAATTTTTATATTAAAAACTGAAAAATGCATCTTAAAACATTAAAAATGGACTTTTCTACTCAATTTCTCACTCCCCCCAAGTCGAAAAATATTTTACTGTAAGATTATTAAGATATTTTAGTTCTGGTGCAGTGAATTTTATGTAATTGTTATGTAATTTATAAAGGTAATAATGATTACAATAAATGTAATGTTTTAGAATGTTCTTACGAGTTTTGAATTACTACTATGAAATATTATGGGCCAGACTGATCAGGAACAAACAAAATACAAATATATTTAATAGACAAAAATAACATTGATACTCTTACCATTACTGATATGGAATATATAATTTATTTTCAGTTTGTTATCTTTCTGTATTCTCCATTATGTATCTAGTCTTCCTAAATTTTATTAATGGACTTATTATTGACCTTCATTTTCTTGATTATTTTGGGTTCTTAATTGTTTTTTATTTTTGGTTTATTTTCTATTTTCAGTAATATTATTGTGTACTTTAGCTCTCAACAATAATGAATAAGAAACTAATATATAGAAGAGAGGGGGAGAGATGATTAATCAGGATTACAGCTCTTCAGCAAAGAAATTGTACTATCAAACTCCATTTTTTTCCAAAAGCTTTGATCCAACTATCACTTGATTATGTCCCATGTGCTTAAATAGATCTCTTCTTCCATTGCATCAAAAATTAATATTTGCTAACAGTAATTTTTGCAGCAACTGGTTTTTTCTAAGGGGCGGCGCCTGTGACGCTCGGTTCTGCTTCTTTCCTCTAAAGTTCAGAATCTGTTGACTCCCCACAATTTGGGCTTTCCACAATTATACAAACCCTGCTTTAGCAGTTTCATTTGGCCTGCCAAGGAGCAATATTGCACACGCCAATAGTTGATCCTGTATCCAATCCCTAGTTGTTTATCTAGAGCACAGCCTCAAAATTAGAAGTTCCCAGAGCTCCAGGCCAAGAAGGCCCTAAAAGTCCTGCCTAAACAGCACTAACTACTCCCACCAGGCTGGAAGCAGGAACTCATGACGCTTTCTTGAAGTACATGAAAGGCCAGTTCAAGTAATCTAGGACACACTGACTCAGAGCAGCTGGATGTATGTACGTATGTCAGCAGTATGTAACCTTTTCCAATGAATGATATATAGAACAAAGCTGTATGGCTCTATTTCTCTTGGCCTCTTAATGGCACTATTAAAGCCAATCCATATAATCAGGTTGGTTTGGACCAGTGGTGGGTTCCTACTGGTGCGGTCCACTCTGTCGTTCCGGTAGCGCCGATTGCACAATTTGCACGCGATGGCTCCAGTGCCGTCTTCACCAGGGGCGGGTTGCTTACTTACTGGTGCCGGTGCGCTGCACGCTCATCTCCACAATTCAGGTGCGCATGTGCTCGCTACGCGTGCGCCCCTCCTCACACAATTTTGCTTCTGCGCATGCGTGGAAGCAAAATCTCACCGAAATCTTGTGAGGGGATGCGCGCGTGCGAGATTGCAGTGTGATTTTGCTTCTGCACATGCGCGGAAGCAAAATCTTGCTGAAATCTCACACACACACACACGTGTCCCCTCGTGAGATTTTGGTGAGATTTTGCTTCTGCGCATGCGCAGAAGCAAAATCGGGCAAAAATTCACCAAAAAAGATGGCGACGCGCGTGCCGGACCGGTGGAGAGGGCTCCGGAGCAGTCGCGTGCAAATTGCGCAATCGGCCACTCCCTACCGGAGCTCCACACTGGACAGCTCCGGTGGGAACCCACCTCTGGTCTTCAGCAGTCCGTTGCGCATCCCCATCTTTTTTTCCTGAATCTTTGGCCTTTTTTTGCTTCCTGCACATGCGCAGAAGCAAAATTTCATGAGGGGACACGCGCGTGCGCAAGATTTTGGCGATTTTTTGCTTCCGTGCATGCGTGAAAGTAAAATTGTGTGAGGGGACGCACACATGTAGTGAGCGTACATGCACATGAAGCGTGTTGATGCGCGCGCAGTGCACTGTAGGCAGGTAAGAGGAACCTGCCTTACCCCCTGGTTTGGACCCACCTGTAGTAATCATGGACACGAAGACATGATTTTCTGAGCAAAGCTGTTCTGAGCTAGGAAGAAATCTCTCTGGGTTGAGAAGCCTCTGTGTTCAGAAGCTCTCCCTTCTCAGTCAGCTTGTGTTTATTCTTATAGCAAACTTCTTTACAAAGATTGACTTACCCCAAAGGTA
This sequence comes from Diadophis punctatus similis, assembly GCA_023053685.1. Taxonomy (NCBI): domain Eukaryota; kingdom Metazoa; phylum Chordata; class Lepidosauria; order Squamata; family Dipsadidae; genus Diadophis; species Diadophis punctatus. The sequence continues at coordinate 12,576,891 of JALIGW010000006.1, read as the reverse complement.
GCTTACTAGTAACAAGTTAATATCTAAAGAAACTTCTGAATCATACAGACAGACATGTCAAACATATAAGTGAGCGCCTGATTGCTAGTTTAATCTTCACCTTAAACAGGACAGAGAGCTGAGTAAATAATCTTTACATTAAGCAGGATGTTCAGTCAATATTAACCAAGACAGGCATTCCACATCGTTGGCAATGATTGATAACAACCTACATTTCACTCTTTTCTGTTTTATTTAAGGTAGTATCCTCATACTCAGATTGATAATCATTTAATTGCTCATATTGTTGTAGTTGTTTATATAATACATGAGCCTGAGTTTTATGTAAAGTGTAGTTTTGTCGCTTAGGGGTACAATAAGAAATAATGGAAGGCAGACATTGCATAAAACAGCAAAAGCAAATAAGTATAACAAATATACCAAGAGCATACTGAATAACAACTCTGAGCCATCCAGTTGGAAGCCAAGACCATAAAGCATCCCACCAAGCAAGGAGCCGAGGTGGTGCAGTGGTTAAAAGCAGCACTGCAACCTTCAGCTGATTGCTAGTTCAGCAGTTCAGCTGTTCAAATCTCACCAGGCTCAAGGTTGACTCAGCCTTCCATCCTTCCAAGGTGGGTAAAATGAGGACCCAGATTGTTGGGGGCAATATGCTGAACTCTGTAAACCGCTTAGAGAGGGCTGTAAAGCACTGTGAAGCTGTATATAAGTCTAAGTGGTATTGCTATTGCTAATATATCCTCTCGAATTTGAGAAGCCAATTCTTTCAAGGTATCTAATTGATGTTTTACAATTTGAGATTTATCAGAAATATTGAAACAACACATATTTTTTACAGATCTGCAACCCAAGAGATGTATTAACAATAAAAAATCTATAGCAGCTCAATTGTCCATGTCGAAGTTCAGTCTGTTCTTGATTTAACGCTGCAATAGCTAAAGATGTAGCATTGATGGTTTTGGCTAAAGAGCAGGCAAGGCGGTGAGCAATTAGTTGATTGAGAATTGCTAAGGCAGGTACACCAACTATGGATACATTGAGAGAAATATATTCAGCCTTATTGAGAAGAAAGACTTCACTGTCACATGATTCATTAAGGGCTGTAGAAGACCTTCTAGAACGATGAGAGACGATATCTTCTTTCGTAGGTAGAACAGCAGTAAGACGACTTAAACAACATTGGGATTCAAATAAATTAGCAGGAATATAATTAAAAGTCCGTTCGCCACACGTAAAAAAACAACCAGCAGGAAGTATAATACGTACATAATTAAAAGATATGTTTTGATATTGAGAGCAATTCCATGAAGAAATCCCAGTGGATATACAGATAGGCTTAGCAGAGGAAGTCGTACAATTCTTAATCCGAGCATATGTAATGTTATTTCCACTACCAGTAGCAACATAAGGTGTACAGAAAGAGGCAGCGTGAACAGGGAGAATTTTAGTAACAGGACCCCAATTTGTAGAATGTACATATTGAATTCGATTGTCACTTAAAAACATATTTAGTGATGTTTCTTTAAGAATTGCAGAAAGAGAAGTACAGACAGGAATCAAACAATTACCAAGCAGCATATGCATATCTATAGTTTCACTTAAACAAAAGTTAGACACATTGGCTTGTTTGGCCAGATGTGTCCACAAATTGTATGTAAGATGTTGATGTAAATCATGGGTTACAACGGGAGGCTCCACTGCTAGTGAAGGAAGGAAGAGTGAAAACACAAACAATGAGAAGTGAATTGGCAGTGATAACAGCAAAGATGGCACAGCATAGATTCTCGGGAGTTTCTGGTTTGTTCTGTTCCCGTAAGATCTGCTGAGCTTTTGATGTTGTCTTCTTCACTGCTCCCCATGTCACAATTGGGTGCTCGAGGGCCTCGTACTGGACAAAGGGGGCGCTGAGTTTCCTAGAGCGTCACCTTCTGTAGTTCTGGTATCGGATTGCTGGAACTCTGATGCCATGCCATCATGTGCTGGACTCACACACTTAGCTGGGGCCCACACTGAACCTGTAGGAATAAGTACAACTGCAAAACCCCATCCCCAGGTTATTAATGGTACAGGCCCTAACCAGGTTTTATCCGGTAGAGCTCGATAATAAACCAGTGGTCTAGGCAACGGTTCTTGGTGCCTAAAATGACGCTCATAAGCCGTCAAATTGTGAAAAGAAATATTAATTTGATTAAGAGTAAATAAGCAATAGCAATAGCACTTTTCTTATATACCGCTTCATAGTGCTTTACAGCACTCTCTAAGCGGTTTACAGAGTTCAGCATATTGCCCCCAACAATCTGGGTCCTCATTTTACCGACCTCGGAAGGATGGAAGGCTGAGTCAACCTTGAGCCTAGTGAGATTTGAACAGCTGAACTGTTGAACTAGCAGTCAGCCTGCAATGGCTGCATTTAACCACTGCACCACTTCAGCCCAATAAGACTTTACTTACTTGTTGTTGAATATTTGCAAGGCATGGAGTACGGAATTTAACTCCTTTTAATTGTTTTTCTAAATATTGTTTGAAAGTGCAATTAGACTAAGGTGACCAGACGTCCCGCTTTTGGCGGGACAGTCCCGCTTTTTAATAATTTGTCCCCCGTCCCACGGCGTTTCAAAAAAGTCCCGCTTTTTTAATTTGAATTTGCCCTGCACACCCCTCTGCCTCCTGCCTCGCCTGCCTCCTCCTGCCAGGCGGGGAGGGAGGGCAGTGAGAGGGGCAGTGGCGGTCTTGCCTGTTCGTCGCCGCAGAGCCGAAGAAGCTAGTGGCGTTCGCGGCGCGGGGCTTCCCCCGCCCGCTTTCCCCGCCCGCCGGGACGCTGCCATTTGCGTTCTTTTGCCCTCTGTGCAAGCAGAACGCTTTGCGCATGCACAGAGGGCAAAAGAACGCAAATGGTGGCATCCTGGCGGCCGGGAAAAGTGGCCGGGGAAGCCCCGCACTGCGAACGCCACCAGCTTCTTCGGCTCTGCGGCGATGAACAGGTAAGCCTGCACCGGTAGGAACCCACCCCTGGCTGCGATGAAGGGGGGGTGTTTGGCGGGGGTGCACAAAGCTGCAGAATAAGAGAGATGGACCCCTCCTGTCTTGCTCCCCTAGAACCCCCTCCCCCCGTCAATGGTGTCCCGCTTTACAAATATTAAAATCTGGTCACCTTAAATTAGACCGTTCAACAATCCCCACCAAAATGTCTTTCCTTTTAGTTCAAAATGGATGTTTTCCATTACTGCATTGTTTCTTTCTTTTTAAGATTCACAAGTCTCATTTTCTACAAAACATCCTGAACCATTCTCAGGCTTTTTCTTCTAGTTATAGTCATTATTCTTAATATACTCTTTATTACTTTTCATGTGGTATAATTTGAACATGTTATCCTTTCCCATAATTTCTCCTTCTCTTCTTTAAAGAGCTTTTTTTTTGTTCTCATAAAAGGTTTAGTTCGCAAGAGACAAAGTAAAGCAGGCAGCACATTTCAGAAATAAATTACCATGTTCACTCTTACAACATACCCCTTGTGGTCGTGATTTATATAGATTATTGTCTGCTTTAATATTTCCCTCATGAAAATACAAGATTACTCTTCTCCTTTTACAGTTGATTTTTGTGCAATCAGCTTTGACTTCCCTGGCTGGGCATAATTATATTCATTTTTTTCATTGAGATTTGACTGATTCCATATTATATTTACAGCCAGTTATGAAAAATATAACTCACAATGGAGGAGAACAAACTTCAAGTATCCAAGATTGTGTGTAGGTTAAGATGACCAGATTTTAACATTGGTAAAGAGGGACACCATTGA